>CM074718.1:81979270-83244270 GCA_037306005.1 Rhinophrynus dorsalis | reverse complement strand
ATCCTCCAACTCCCCCAATCAAATTTGCCCTATAGTGATTTAGTATAAACTGTAGGATTAATAGGAATGATAATGCCATATATCTGCACCATTAAAACTAAAGAATAAAAAAGGTGAGGCAATAATACATAAAGCTTAACAGTCCTTCAGAGTCCAGAACTGATAACAAGACACCATTTATGACTACTTGATTTGTGGGTGAAAGGTGTAAAATAGACTGTGCTCTATAAGACTCACTATATATATATTTTTTTTTTTATTCAGTCCATGCAACTAGCAGTTTGGTTGGACAAAACATGAAACTGAAAAGTAAAAAAAAGTATATTTTAGCACAGACACTTCATCTTGTCAGCCTTTAAGGAATAGTTATTTCATTAAATACTTGTTCTTATAATGTATTTACACTTATTTTCATATTTTTATTGTGTGTATGAGAATGTACAAACATTATATCAGCTACTTCATTTCATCTTTTTCTTATACTTTCCATGATGTCAATGCCCTCTGTCTGCAGTCAGTAAAAATAATCTGTCTTTCAACTGTACTTGTAAAGGATCATAAAAACTCCAGCCATGTGTGTCCTTTTTCTATTCCATTTCTATTCTTTGCTCATCTGAAATGCCAGTGCATGAGACTGGAGAATAAGAGATACTTTGATAAAATTCTTTGCAGATACATCTGAGTCACAGACTATTTTTACAGATCTCACTTAGTTGGTGCTCACATCATTGAATGGAAGAAATATGACTGCAAAAACTAATACAAGCAAAATACAATAATTAAGAAAAAGAAAGAAATAATGTAAGTGCACTGCAATATAATTCAAAAACAAGAAAAGTTAATATAACATTACTAGGTCTATAAAGAGGGAATATAAATCTAACTCATGCTTGAAGAACATCTGAACTTTTCACATAAGCCTTCAAATTCCATCACTTATTAATACAGAAAATAGCAGGTCACATATTTTACATAAATTTGATTACATTTTATGATATGTTCAAACACTTAGCATGAAACTAACTGAAATTCACACTAAAGAAAATATGAACTTATTTTATTACCCTACAACCAAGTGAGAATTAGGCAAGATTCCTTGTAACAGTTTGTGAAGCTCTCCTTTATCATGTCGAATGTGTTACAGAATTTCTCATGAGAGCAGTCTCATTTATAAGCATTTCAATGTTATGATCAATAAAGCAGGGAGGATTTCTTAACAGCATATTTGATGCACATTCTCACCAGTGAATTTAAGATTTGTGGGCTAGGGCCAATATAGGAAAGATTAACTCAGCATATTGCATGAAAAAAGAAGTGTTCATATTTTGTTTAAGCCTTTGAGTGCCTGAGGGTTATTCAATGCATTGCATACCCATTGGCACTCAAAGGATTAACACTTTGTATTCTATTGCTAGAGAGGTCTCCAACACTGTGAAAATTAATACTATGGATAACTTGCTAGCATCAAATCTGTAACAAGTTTAGCAATATTTATTTTTCATCTTATTAGTGGTATAATGCCTTTTGAAAGTGACTGATGTCATTCACTCTCTAAAACCTTGTTTGTGTGTTTTTTTTTATTAAATTCAAAACGTTAGTTTTCCCCCTCCTCTCCTTTGCCCAGTGTCAGCTCCTATTCTTCTGTAGGGCACACATGATGGATCAATTTCAAGGTTCAAACACAGTGAAAATGAACCTAGTATTGAGGTAGTGTTGAAATGGCTCAGAGAGGTAGAAATACCTCATATAATCTTAGTTGTGCAGTTGTGTCAGCCATACTGATGATAATGAAAGGAAAGAGAATTGGCAAAATTAAAATTTACTTAAAAACCTCCCAGGTTGTATACACAGTAACTGATATCAGTTACTCTGAAAAACATTGCTCTATTTTTTTAAAGAAAAAACTAAACAACACTATCCCTTTAATTAACTAATTTAATGAAAAGGTCCTTGCCAAATCCTGCTGTCATAATTTCAGAAGTATCTCCCTTCCTCACACAAGATACAAACTAAACCATAAAATTCATGCCCCCATCTGCAACCATCTTTATAACCTGCTTTCTCTTTTTTCAGATGGTCCCCACTCTAATACTTCAATCAGATTAAATCTTCATCCATTACTTTTGCTAACACCCATTCTTTTATCCAAAAGAAGCAAGCTGTTCTGCCTGCAAATTCCTGGCTCTAAACTACAAAGCTCTCATCAAAGTAACCCCTCCATATAGCTTAACTTTTGTCTTCAGATATATCCCCAATTGCTCCTCTGCAGCAGAAACATGAACTATCTACACACTCACTGACACATCAACAACACTTCTATTATGTACCCCTAGCATCCAGGGACCTTTTCGGAGTGTGTTTGCTCCTGCTAGTTGTATAATCTCTGACATGGTGATGGTGTGTCTGTCAGTCAGACCTGTGGGATCTCACTGAGGAGTTGCCTAGGATTGAGATTGCTTTCTCCCTGCTCACAGGGTTTTTACAAAGACAACAGCTTTTGTATTGTGAGTGAACTATCTCCATACAGTGGACCTCTTAGACAATCAGGCACAATGCTCCTTTTCATTAGACGAAGACTGAGCCTTTGCCTTTCAACTAACTTTCTGGCCATGTCATCATCTTTCTCACTCTCAAAATCTGTATCTTAAGAAGGAGTATGCTAGAGGGATATATTCTAGATCTACATTATCAACATTTATTTATGTCATCCTCAGCATTGTCTGCCACTTTTCTTCACCATTTTTATATTCCACTATGCTTTTTTGAGGTCTCAAACAATTTTGATCACTTTTTTCCTTTGAGGGATTTTCACAATCACCGATTCTTTTTTCATGACGTGTTTTTGTGTTTGTTTGTCTCACTGCAGAAGTTGGTTAAGCTGCTACACTTTCTCGCAGTATGCCATCAGCATTGGAATGTGACTTGTTGTCAACTTCATGTGAGGGACCAGGAACTAGACAGACACAAAAATGTAAAATGCAAAATACCTTTACTGAAATAACAAAAGCAAACAAAGCAAAATCGTGATCCAGAAGCGTAAAGACAAGCCAGGGTCAGGAACCAAGACAGGTACTCAGCCAAGCCAGAGTAAGGAATTTGGAGATCAGCGATGTCAGGAACAAGGCCAGGAGTCAGGAACCAGACGGGACATCAGAGGAAGCCAGGTCACGCACAGATAATCAGCAACTCAGGATAACGCCCTTGCAGCCAGAATCAGACAAAAGAGCAACCAGGAAGTGAGCCAAGCTGCTTTAAATGCCCTGGGAGGGTTGGCTGATAGCATTCAGGTGAGCAAACACAGAGAGGTCGCCTGATTCAGCCTGATTCAGCAAAGGGAAGGCAGCAGAAATGGATAGCAGAGCACTGGATTACCTCAAACAGTAGAATCAAGCAGCAGAGTTAGAGCAGCTCAGCCAAACCTTGACAGTACACCCCCCAATGACCCCCCCACCATGGGACAGGACCAGGTTTATGGGGAAAGTGTGCATGGAAAGTATGGAGGAGGGCTGGGGGAAGGCATGAGCACTCCTCTGGAACGTACCCCTTCCAATGGACCAAATATTGAAGACTCCGGAACCTACGAGAGTTGCCTATGGAGTGGACCTCAAACTCCTCATGGATATCAACTGGCACCAAATGGGGTCAAGGAGTGACTGTAGAGAAACGACTGCATACCAGGGGTTTCAGCAGTGAGACATGGAACAGCAGGTCAGACCAATTATTCTGATGGTCTGAGATGCAGCACTGCAGGAATTGCTCCAAGGTCTGATTAGCCCTTTTCATAGCCCCATTTGATTGTGGGTGATAGGACGAGGAGAAGGAGAGTTGGATACCTAGTTGCACACAGAAGGCCCTCCAGAATCTTGGGACAAACTGGCTACCCTGGTAGGAAACTATGACTTTGGGAACCCTGTGTAGCTGATAGACCTCTTTAACAAAGACTGTAGCCAAATTTTAGTGGATGGGAGTTTTTTAAAGGTATGCAGTGAATCATTTTTGAAAATCGGTCAACGACCATAAGGATGACTGTGTTACCTTTAGACAAAGAGAGGTCGACTATGAAGTCCATGGCAAGGTGTGACTATGGCTTTTCTCCATTGGGTATGGGTTGGAGACGGTACACTGGAAGGTGACGGGGTGATTTGGTCTGTGCACATACTGGACAGGAAATGACAAAGGCAGCAATATCTTTGTTAAGTTCTGCCCAACGGAAAAGATGGGAAACTGACCAGAGAAGCTGGTTCATACCAGGATGCCCTGCTGACGTATTATGGTATGTGGAAATTACCTTGGGTACAGAGGTTACTAGGTACGAAATATTGCCCAGAAGGAGTCTCAACAGGTGCATCTATTTGGGCTTCTCATATTCTCTCCCTTAGGGGAGATGTAATGCTTGTACATATGGTGACCAGTACTCGGTCTGGAGAGATAATAGGACTAGGAGGGCTCTCCTCCTTAGTGCCCGAGAACTGTGCCTGATTGGCGAATAATTTCCAGCAAAATGTGCTGTTTTTCTGGCTAGCTCATTGCATTGAAATCAATGGGAACATTGAATTTACACACGACACATAACAATTATTTCTTCTCCACCTGACCCTCCTTTTACAATCATGAGAGTATTGTTATTAGAACAGAATTTCTTTCCTTGAGAGCAGCAACTTCAATGTGCACAGTGTGTGTGGTAAATAACAACTGGGGGCACAACTGTATCCAAACAGCATGACACCAGAAACCAAGTCCTGCCACTGTCACTATACCCCTTGTCCACACCACGCTAAGGACACATGACAACTTGCTGACAGTCTAATAGTAAAGAACCCTCCCTGCAACCATCTTAGCATATTCTGCGGGATGGCGTGGCCTACACCCTCCTTATGAGGATGATTCTCTTCCCTTTCCTCCCCACACACTCCAAGTCTTTCTGGCAGACATGACTGAGTACATCTCTGATTCTGAAGAAAAAATATTATGAAGAGGAATGTTTTAGAAAAAATGATTACTATAAAAAGATTATTGTAATTGCATTTATATTTATTTGCAGTACTATTTCTTGTAGCATTTACATGGTGATGCATTTATAATTATTATATGCTTATGATTATTGCAGGGAATTTAATCCGTTGCTAAGACATATATTTTACAGTTTGTGCTTTATCCAGAGAGTATGCATATTTTAAACAGCAGATAAATAGTTGCATTCTGTTAATCTAATCTGGGACTTTGTGTTTTCCAGATAATTTTCTGATTATTGCAAATCATTTTGCAGGTGGTTTAAAGTTTGGTGAAATTTTTTGCCAAAATGGGCAGATCTTACAAAACAAAGGCACTACCACTTTAAATGTAACATACAGGGTGGGGCAGGTGTTCATATATGCTGCAAACTAATGTATTATTAATTGTAATGGACAATTAACCCTTGCTATACTGCTGTATTTAAACATTGTGAACTTATAGCCTTTGGACACATGAATATAAAGACAGAACACTGGTGGGAATTTTATATTTCTATATTGCTTGATATATTTTACCATAGTTCACTTTTATACATCTATCCTACTATATGACTGTCATGTAGTTGAGATATTTTGGTGTGTTGTATTCTTGTAGCGACTAATGTAAGTTTGCACTGATTATTATGCTAAATACTACATTTTATTTTTTATCTCAATAAATGTTATATGTTTGCGTAAATATGTGTCTTTTTTTTCAGTTTATTTACTGTGAAATAGCGTATCAAACCTAGTTTGTGAAATGTTTTCAAATATGAATCCTTCGCCTTCTGAGGAAGCTGTTCCCAAAATTGACAAAAAAGGTGGGTACTGCTTATTTAAATGGAAAAGACCCAATCAGAGTTCTTATTCCAGGGTCATATATGGTAAGACTGTAAATGACATTTTATAAAGTAACCATTTATTCTGTCTTTATATCCATTGTACCTGTCATATCTTTAAAAATAATTCTCTGTTTTTAAAAATCATCATCCAGTGATAAAACAAAATACCTATGTATAATTTTAGAAATAAATAAGAATCAATATGCTCCATAGTTATATGCAAGTGGTTAAAAAAAGACAATTATATATGCTCCACAATGTGATGGTGTTCCTTCTAAGTTCCATTTACAATTAAACCAGCTTTTAATAAGATTTATTTTTATAGTTAAAATCCATTGAATAACTGTCTCAAAGAAGAGAAATGGAGTGTAAATTAGACTTGAAAGTTATTCAAAACAGATTAACACTTTGCTTTATCTTATAGGTATAGGGAGGGGATATTGATTAGTTAAGTTCCTAATTTGTTGGTTACGACTTGTACTAAATCAAAATTCCCTTTATATATATAACCTTCACGTATGATAATAATGGGTTTTCCATATGGAGGCTAAAATGGTAAATGCTTATAGCTATTAGCACCTTCTAACGACTGAAGTCATATCTATATTAACATCACAGGAGGTCTTAAAATGAAGTTGGTTGTTTCTCTTTGTACTTGCACAATTATAATGAAACTTATCTGGTGATTGTTTAAGACTCTAAATATAAATAATCATATATTAGGATCAGAGGCATAACTAGAAGCCTCTGGACTCTGGTACAAGAAGTGTCACGGCCCCCCCCACATTGGCCCCCTCCACAATGCCCCCATCTTCTACCTCCTACCTGGAGCTCCCACGCGGTCCTCTTAGTAATGCTAAGCGCTGGCAGATGATGTCATCTCCCAGTGCTCTGCATTACTATAGTGCAAGAGGGAGATTGCGGGCGCCAGGTAGAGGGGTCTCAGGGGGAGGCCGGGCCCCTGGAGTGCACGGGCCCAGTCACAGGTGCGACCCCTATAGTTACGCCACTGATTAGGATACCAATATAGGTAAATGATCCATATGTCCATTTTAGAAGCTTATTCTCAAGGCAAACTTAAACTTTCCTTCTTCTTTTCTTTTCTTTTCTCACAAAAACTACTGGATGTTTATATATATATCTCAATTAGAACAGACAATAAACCTGCACTCTTCCAGTATTCTATCTGTTTCCATCTATCTCCATTAGCTTATCCTACCAGCTTCTTACTGTCACTTTTATCACATATGAATATTTCATTGCACATATTTCTTTTATATTCCAGGCCTTAAGAGGTTAATTAAGGGTTTTACACTCTGTTTCCAACTGCTTTTTCTCATGCGGCCTGAGGGGTAGTTATATGTTACCTATAAAGGCTGACTGAGCTTCAGTTTTTTTGTATGGGTAGACACTCAATGCAGGCACACAGGGCAAGTACTCTTACACTTTTTTTTTAAAGGGATAGTAATACTTCGTTTTAACTTTATTTGAAGAATGATATAAGTCTTATCTCTCAAACCTTTATGGTTTAAGAGATATTCACAAGCAAAGTTTCCCCCTCCCGCCCCTTTTACCTAGTGTAAGCCATCTCTTCTCAGATGGGGAATCTGGTTGTAAGACCAGACAAATAACAGCAGGGGACAATCTTCTTACAATGAAAACAATGAAAGCCCTGCCCCCCTTGACAAGCTTTTCAGGTTTTTCCCTTATCTTAATTGAAGATTGTCCCTCTCTGCAGTCTACCTGGGGGCACCTCCCTTCTGCTCTGGCTGAAAAGTGTTACATCAGTAAAAGGGGCGGGAGGGGGACACTTTGTTATTGAATTACTCTTGAACTACAACTCTGACAGAATTGAAAAAACACTCTCCAAAGTCCAAACACTATGATGATTAATTAGAGCTGCTTTTATTATGAAACATTACTATCCCTTTAAGCATTGTTTGTTACTTGTTTTTAATTGCATACATAGGGACCTTCACACATTCATCAAAGTATATAAAAGGATCCCCCTCCTACGCGTTACTATAACATCACATCAGGGAGCATTTTTTAATTTTATTAGTTTTTTTTTTTTTTCTAGACAGGGACTTCAAGTGTTCAAAGTAGGTACTTGCCACACTTGAGGAACCTTGCTGTGGGTGGCAAGCTTATACCTCATCTTTGGCCAAAAATGTTGGCACCAATGCCTCAAATTTATTCACAGTGTTATTATATATGCCTTATACAGAGCACACTAGTCACAAGTATACTGGAGGAGCGCAGGTTTATTGTCTGTTCTATGTTTACACCTGTTTGGGGGACTGGAGAATCCTCGTATTCCTTGCTGCAGACTCCAGTTACCCTAATTCTTTCAATGGACACTTCATATAAAAAAATATAAAAAATTCTAATGCACTATATACATATACACATACATTGCCATGCACTAAGGTGAGTTAGCGCTGTAAGCTGTTCTTTCTGTATATATCTCAATTAGTTGATTTAGATGTGCCTGTCCAGTTATAAGCACTATAAATCAAGTTCTTCATTCATTCCCCATGGGTTAATAGTATTTAATTTAAAAACCCAATAGCTCTCTTGTTTGCACAAACTTTGAAATATATTGCCTCCTCTCATGGGGGGTGCAATATGTTCTATTCCTATCACAGAGATATACGAAATGGACTGAAATTTTGAACACTTATTACAGTGTCTTGATACACTGTGTTTATGATTCCTTTTGAGGATGTTATTCCGGTGTTCCAAAAATCTTTCCTTTAAAGATCTAGAAGTTCTGCCTACATATTGAGTTCCACATGCATACTCCAAGAGGTATATCACATATTCAGTAGAACAGTTAATGTACTGTTTCATCTTAAATACATTTCCTGTTGATTTGGATGCAAATTCACATTATTTATTCCTCATGAACTGACATGTGATGCAATGCGTATGACCACATTTGTAATTTCCGGTTAAAGTTTCTCCATTGATGGTTCTTTGTACACTTTTGTTTTCTTTGGGGCTTTTGAGATCTGGTGCCTTTATGAACACAAACTGAGTTTTATATGGGAATATTATTTTTTAGTCATTTATCCCCTTCCAGAATATGTCAGTTCATCCTAATGATGTTCTGGATCTTTCCGGTAGCTGTGGAATATTGTATAATAAAAATAATCTTTGGTATTTTATTATTTACTATTTCACTTTTATTGGACTTGGATGTTTTTCAATGCTTTTTGTTGGTAAGCAGTTCTTCCCTTGCAATTTTGTCTACTTTTGCTTTCGCTCTTTCCATCAGTTGTGCATTATATCACTTCTCTAGGAAACTCTCTTTAAGTTTATCCGCTTGTTCCAAAAAGTCTTCATGTTTGGTACAGTTCCGCTTGATACTTTGGAATTGTTCATTTGGCACATTATTTAGCCATTTCTCATGATGGCCACTTTTAGTGTTAATGTACCCATTCTCATGATTTTTTTTCCTGATGAAAGGATTTTTATCCCGAAACAAGTAGATATGTTTTTGTTGTACATTTGTATGAAAGATTTTTTTAGTTTTTAACATATTATTATTTTGTAGAATAAACCATCAATAGTAATTATATATATACACTCGGTTTATATATAATTTTGTTTATTCAAGTTAAATGTTAAATATACATTTATATACTTGATGGTAATGTACAGGAACAAATAAAGAGGACCAGAAAGTTTGTGGACACAGCCGGAACGGAGGTGATTATCAGGATATGCCGTGGAGGTCTGAGAGTGCGCGGATCGAGGAAGATCAAGTACCAACCAGAGGGGACCCTGAGAGACTGCTTCCAGCTATTTTAGTACAACGTATTCTCACAAGAATGGTTCTGGTAAGCACACAATTTGTTTATATTGATGTGCAGATTACCAAACCTTCATATGATGTACTAAATGAAATATTGTGGATTTGTAGAATAGTCTGAATCCCTCTGTTGTATGGCTAACCATCACGGCTATATCTTCTCCCAATTTATTTGGATCTATTCAACATTCTCCACTATTTTACCACGTGCACTGAGCACCCTTTCATGTTCTGCCCATAGTCCCACTGACTTATATTTGGCCTCACAAGCTCTATAGGAAATATTCATCAGTCACCTGTTTATTCACCTATTCATATACATTTTTTCCATTTTCTTTTTGCTTCTTTTTTCTCACTACTAACCCAATTAATTAATTTTGATTAATTAATACTACACTTAGAGGTTCCCGTGCGCTGTCCTTTCTTTGTTTCTGTCTTTTATAGTATGAAAGGGGTATGAGAGTACCTGGGGACTGTTTTTCTGGGGGGGGTTTGTTTACTGGGATTGGGGGGGCGTTAATAAAAAAATAAAAACTAAATTCAATTTAAAAAAAACCCATAGGACATGATATAAAAGGGTCTAAATGTGGTGCCTGTGTTGTGGGTGGAGTCTGGGAAAAGAATCAAGTTAACAGGGAATTTGTTTTGGGGGTTTCTTGACTGGAATTGGGGGGACAGTTAATAAAAAAAAAAAATAAAATAAGAAATGTGTACATAAAGTGACAGAGGCAGGGAACCCCTGATGTAAGCTGTGACTGGGGTAGATTGATACTTAACTTGACAGAGTATTTTGTAGAGGATGATTTGTAAGATTTGCTGTTAGAGGCACAAGCCCTAAGGAAACATTGATTTGCAGGACTTAGGCTTGTTACAAACAAGTAAGGTGGGTGAAAAGTGTGGAAAATTTCCTGCATGACTTTTCATGAAAACTTGCAGATTTTTCGCTTTTTCCACAAAAGCTTTCACCTTTCTGCCTATGCAAAAATGTCCTCCTTTTCACCTATTTTAACATATTACTTCTTCTGAGGGCTGAAGTTTAGAAATAAGTGTCTGAAAGTCAAAGTTGTGAGTCCTATGGCAACACATGCCTTGAAAAATGTGTTAGTAGGTAGAATGCATTTGTCCTTTGCCTACAACATTTCCTTCTTAAATGACACTGGCACATATTCACGATGATGTCAAGAGATAAAAAAAAAATACATCCTACAATGTGGCAGATGTGTATTGTAATGATGGTGGTGGGGGACTGGCTGGTATGGTGTGATATGTGTATGTATATAGTTTTTACTATTGTCATGTTTGCGTCAAATCTCTATCCTCCTCAGATTATTGACAAACATTTCTTGTTGCTCATAGCAGTGGTCCCAAGTGGGGTAGATGGTAGCAACCCTTCTTCAGATCCCTCCTTCACCTCTTCATCTGTGCTGCTGTTAATATATTTGTTCTGGCTTTGTCTGTCATACTCCGCTGCAGCTGGAGCCATAGGTGTTATATGGACTGAACTAACTGTTGGCACTGGCAGTAGCACACTCTCTGACACATAGGTAACTTCACTACTTCTTTTTCTGCCCTAGATCCCTGGGAACTTTTGAAAGTGCTTCTGTTGCTGATAGTTGTGGCACCTTTGGTCTGCTGATAGTGTGTCTCCCAGTCAGACCTGTGGTTGTGCAACAGGTGGGATCACATAGAGGAGGTACCTAGGTGTGATCCTGCTTTCCCCATGCTCATGTGCTTTTTGCACAGACAACAGATAGACACATTCTTAGCTTGAGGATCCTGAGTGAAGTATCTCCATACTGTGGACTTCATGGAATGAGGGGTTCCTGAGTTGGTGCTGCTGCTACTACTACTGGGGCTAGATGTTTATGCAGTTCTACTGCCACTACTACTAGGTCAAAGGTGCAGCACTTATAGCAAAAGCAGCAGAGGTACTCATCATATCTAACACTGTGGGTGTTAATAACCTATGTTGCTGTTGCTGGGTACACAAAACAGGTGTATGTGGCTGAGTGAGACTTGGACTTTGAAGAGGCAATGATGCTGATGATAACTGATAGGGTCACTGTGTGCTTTTTGACATCTGTGCTTGTCCAGGGTCAGACTTTCTAATGACTTTCTCAAACAGGTACAGTATTAAGGATGGACAAAACTTTCTGCCTCAAACTGACATTGGCTAAAAATGGTACTTTCCGCTTGGTGAAAAATTTCCCTCAAAAAGTGCCAATTTTCTGCTTTTTTTGCCCATTGAAATCAATAGGAACATAGAAGTTGCACACAACACATTACAAATAATATTTTATTTCCCAAAGGCACAGTATAAAAGGGACATGAGGGTGTGGGGAAAGAATCAGTTGAACAGGGGGATGATTTTTGGGGGGTTGTTTACTGGGATTGGGGGGCAGTTAATAAAAAATAAATCCTAAATAAAATAAAATAAAAACCATACGACGTGGTATAAAAGGGGTCTGAAAATGGTGCCTGTGTTGGTGAATGAATTAATCATTTGCACAGGGAATTTGTTTTGGGGGAGTTTCTTGACTGCTATTGGGGGGACAGTTAATAAAAAATAAATCAATAAAATAAAATAAGACGTTTGTATTTAAAATGACAGAGATTGGAACCCCTGACATAAGCTGCCACTGGGGTGCACTGATACTTGACTTGATAGAGTATTTTGTAGAGGATGATTTGTTTGATTTGTTGTTACAGGCCTTTGTAGGACTTAGACTTATGAGAGGCACAAGCCCTAAGGAAACATTGATTTGTAGGACTTAGGCTTGTTAGATACAAACACCCCAAAAACTGTTTATTTTTTAGTAGAACTAGTTTTTTTTCTTTTATTTATTTATTTTTTTTTCAAAACACAAGCCCTGAGAAAAAACATAAAAATGCCCTATTGGCCTAATGCCACCAGGTCCTGTTGGCCAGTGGCTACTGTCAAATGTCCTCCTGAGTCCTGAGTTGCAAAGGCTGTTTGTACTGCTGCTGCTGAGTTGTTTAAGCAGCAGGATGATTAGGCACCTGAATGGGAATGGGATCAACAATAGCAGTAACATGGAAGATGGATGATGAAGCTTCTACTTGCCATGACTGACTCCAGTGATGTGCCTGAGGCAGTAACAGCAGTATAAGTAACCCCCAGTCTACGTGGAGAAAAGAAGAAGTTGGCCATTAAATCTTCTCCACCTGCCCCTCCTCCAAAATCATGGGTGCGTTGTTATTAGAATATATATTTTTCCCTTGAGAGCAGGAACTGTGGCTTTCATCAGCAACTGCAATGTGCACAGTGTGTGTGTGGTAAATAACATCTGGGGGCACAACTGTATCCAAACACCATGACACCTGAAACCAAGTACTGCCACTGTCACTGTACCCCTTTTCCAGACCCGCTAAGGACACATGAAATCTTGCTGACAGTTTAATAGTAATGATGAACCCTCCCTGCCAGCATCTTAGCATATTCTGTGGGATGGAATTTCCTCAGATGCCACTTGATACACTGTTTGCGATTCTCCTCCACCACAATGGCATGTGTGGTCAGTACACCACACAATGTGCAATGGGTAGAGACGAACTGCCACATCCTAACATCAACAGAGTGGCTATCATTTGGCAGGGGAGGTAATGAACGAGGAGGATTGGCAGAAGATGTAGTTACCCTAGAAGGTGATGGCGAGCTAGTTGTTTCACTCATCCTGGAACTTCCAGTCTCTGCCTGGGTTGTTTTATTCCTCCTCCTCTTTGATCTCCACCTCGCCTCTTGTTGCCTTTCTGGTGAGTCAGGGAGAGCACATTATTGTAAATCATTGCATGTTGTTCGCACACTGTAAATAATAATAATAATAATAAAAGGTATCTGTAGACAATAAACAATATTATCACAGTAAACAATACCAGATTTTGTATACCTCCTATAGTCTAATAAAACAAAAATCCACCTATGGAAATAGAGATATTCTCTACATACATTCTCATACATTAACTGAAGTAAAATTGCGGTTTGTTGTAAAACAATATAGACTGTTCATTATAAACTAACTTTGAATAATGATTGCAAAATTCAGTAACATTTTTGATGTAAGCAGATTTCTTCTTAAATCAGCAATCTTTCAAAGCCTCTAAAAAAGAAAATCAGACATTCATTCTGACAATCCCCTTAGCTGTGGCATTGTATAAAATTTTAATATCTTATTACAATATTCTTATCTCTAAAGAACTGTTTATATATCTAGTGGAGCTGAAAAAATTATTAAATATTTATAGAAAGACTAATGATTGACCTCTAAAACTACTTAGTTTTACTTCTTATCCCTGTGTTGTATGCTTCCAATTTATCAAAAAAAAAACATTTTAAAAAGTTTATTCTGATCATTTGCATTAACTTTGTATTGTAATAAAGTATGCAGACATTCATCTATCCCACTTTTATGTTGTCTGTGTTTAAAAACACAGGATTTCCATTGTATTGTTAACTTAAAATTATTACAAAAATTATTTTACAATAGCTTTTTGTACAGATTGCACTACTGCTGCTGCAGTGTTTAATAGTATTTCATTTCATACCCTATTGCATACTTATGCAGATATACTTTATTCAATATTTATCTCCTCACATTTTATTTGGTTAACTGCAGGGCACCCAACCTAATTGTCCCTTGTCCTCTCCTTATAAGAGAACACAGCAGGTGGGGATGTACTATCAAAATTCTATGCTAAAATAAGTAGTGAATATGATTTATTTTTAGTTCTACACCTATCTAACATCAAATTGCTAAGCTGCTTTCACTGAAAATATTTCCCTTCACACCAAGCGTAGGGGAGTGTGGAAGTGAAAGTACATTTCAGGGCATTCCTTTCCTCTGTCCCAAATAAACAATGGTTATATGGGTATTGGGGATGGGTGAACAGTTTTGCTTTAAAAGTGAAACAGGAGAAAAAGGGCGCTTCCTACCAAGCAGTTAATTTAGCTCATTGCTTTGAAATCAATGGGAATACTGAATCTGGGTCTGTGTGGTGAGAAGGGAGCAAAGGAAAAATACCCCAACATTTTGTGTGACCGAGTAGACATAGGTAGCTGTGTGTCACCTACCCGCCACTATGCTTAGTCCTGCCCTCGGACTGCAGGTGTCCTATATGCATTTCTGGCCACTTCCAGGTTGCTGCATCACGTGACACCGCCAGTCTCATGTGGTCTCGTGTTTCTTCCTCTGCTGGCCAGAAATTTAAGAAATAGGTATGCCCTGCTGGGACAGGTGGTAGTATAGCGACTCCCGAGAGTATTGTACCTGTGTGATTAGTTTGCCGTTCTTGTGTATGATCCTGCTTGAACCTGTTCCTGCCTCCAGCCTGCCAATTGTGTACTGCACTCAGTGTTATTCTGTGTATGACCCTGCTTGAATCGGTTCCTGCCTTCTGCCTACTGATTTTGCACTGCGCTCAGTGATCTCCTCTGTATGACCCTGCCTGGCCCTGACTGCTCTTATCTTTGCTGTTTCTGTGCTGCATGTCTTCCAATGCTTAAATCTGCTTGGCCTTTCTACTCTGCTTCTGCTGCTTCTGAGTTGCTTAGCTTCTCAGTTTGTTATACTGTTTGTCTTCTGTTCTAGAGCTTCTCCCTGTACCTCCTGACCCTGCTGCACTAGACCAAGACTCCTTCTCTGACCTGCTTCAGGAGCCTTCTTGACCTCCTCTCGCTTCTTGCTTCCAGCTAACCTGGTAGAAGTAAGTGTGCTTAGTTCTGTTCCTGTTGGAGCTTTGTATCCTCCCTGGGGATAGGGGCTGTATAGTTTTCCTATAGGGGTTATCCTGGGGACCCTTTGGCTCAACTGAAGGGGACCAATTTAGCTTTGTGGCTAGCACCTTTACATGGCTTGTCCACAGCTCAGCTCTCTATAGGTGACCACCGCACCCCAGCTCCAACCCCTAGCATCGCTCACCAGCTTCTCACACTCCTTGCTCTTGTTGGAGGAGTCTCGCCTTCACTACCTCTGTCCTTCCCAGGTTGGCTTCCAGCTACTGCCTTGACATTGTGATCCAAGTTCCTTTTTGATCTGGCTGTATCTCTGTCCTAGGACAGTCTGTGGGTGTGAGAAGGGACAAAATGAAAATTATCCCAAAGACCCCAAAATTTTGTGTAACTAAGAACACACAGGTAGAGGTAATCCAAGTTTCTTTCTGATCTGGCTGTTAGCTCTGTGCTAGGGGAGTCTGGTGAAAGAAGCAGTTGAACAGGTAGTGTTTTTTATGTTGACAGTGATATGGATGGGGGACAGTTGCTAAAATAAATAAAAAAATAAAAAAGGTAACAGAGACAGGCACCCAAATGTCAGCTATGACTGAGGCAAACTCATAATAGACAATAAAGAGGATTTTGTAGAGGGCCAAGGCAAGTCACACAATCAATTTTATTGTGTACTTTACACACACACACGCACACACAGTAAATGTCCAGCAAAGGGGTAGGGGATGGTGAAAGGATTAGGAGCAGTGCAAGGACATGAATAAAGACACTGAAAATGACGAGTCACTTTCTAGTGTTGATGGCATAGTGGAAGTAGGTGTAGTAGCTCCCAGCATTGCCCTTCTGGGGAATAATGTTGGAGAAAGCAAAGCTAGCTAGCAGTATGAGCAGCAGCATATGTCACCTGCTTGTGCCTGCTGCTACTGTTGCCAGGCACCACTGCACTGAAATCCCACACAGACTCAAAGCTTGTTGGTGAACAAGTAAGGGTTTCTATGGCTGTTGGTATCAGTACTGGTGAGAACTGGAAGTGAAATCATGCTGAATCCATCTCACTTGCAGTGGGACCATTCCTAGGAGTGGTGGTCTATTGTATCAGTTACCAAGTCCCATAGAGATGTGTCGCCACCAGTGCCACCACCACAAATGTTTAATTATCACCCCTATGAACCATGAACAACCCTTCAGAAATATGATGGGAATGGGATGTTCTAGTTGATGTTACGCTCCTGTTGTTGATATAAACCCTTTGTTTCCTTCCTTTTTGCTATGCAGGGTTTTTTTCACTGTATCTTTCTCCTTTCATCCCCCACAATGAATTCCTCCACTTGATCTCTCTATTAGGGATGGGCAAAAGTTTTTGCCTCAAAAGTGAAACAGGAGGATTTTCAGAGAAAAGGGTTTCACTTTTTTTCACCTAGCTCATTGTTTTGAAAAGACTGAATTTCACCCATAATGCAGTTTTCCTTTATTTTCCTGCAGGCATAATATAAAAGAGGTGTCATGTCCTCACAGCATTCCATTCTATGTTTATGAGATAAAGAGAAAGCAGACATTTTTGTGCTAGAGAAAACAAGAAAGAGGAGTCTTTTAGGCAGCAAATTTGTTTTCTGTATTAGGGGAGTCTGGGGTGCAAAAGAGAGGAAGTATATTGACCCCAAATGCCCCAAAATTCAATTTTATTGACTTCAGAGACACAGGAAGATGTGATTCAAATATCTTCCTGATCTGTATGTTATCTCTGTGCTAGGAGAGTCTGGGCAAAGAAGCAGTTGGACAGGGAGTGTGTTTTTGATTTTACAGTAATAGGGATAATTATTTACAGAAAAGAAAAAAAGGATATACAACAAAGACAGACTGATACTAGATGAGGAAGAGTATTTTGTAGAGGGCCAAAGCAAGACATCACACATACAATCAGTTCTATTGCGCATTTTTCAGTAAAAACATACACACACAATGTCCAGCAAATGCATAAGGGGTATGGGGACAGTGAAAGGATATGGAGCAATGCAGGGAAAAAACTTACAGCAGCTATTGTTGCTGCAGCATGTGCAGTAAATGATGGTGATATATCTTCTCCCTATGAAGATGCAGTTTGTCAAAGTCCTACCAGCACTATAAATAAACCATCTAAAAACACTGAAAATGACAAGTTACATTCCAGTGTTGATGGCATAGTGTGTGAAGGTGTAGCAGCTCAACCAACTGCTGCATCTGACAGTGAGGCAAACGAGCACAAAAATACCTGAAAAGTCCTGAAAGTACTAGCGAGGGTTGTGAAAATCCATCAAAGGAGAAAATAAAAGAAATTGTTGTTGACCTCTAAATGCCAAGAGGAATATAAAGTTAGTGGGGAAGAAGAGGCAGGCTATGCTGAGGATTACCCAATTACTGATGATGATGATGAAGATCTAGACTGTATCCTTCCTGGATCACTGTCTTCTTCAAATATAGATGAAGTTGAGAGAGAGAGAGAGATGTTGACATGGCCAGAAAGGTAGTTGAAAGGCAAAGGCTCAATCTTTCACCATTGAAAAGGAGCACTGTGACTGTCTACTTACTGAGAAACCAATTGCAAAGTCTGAGTCTAGACAAGCAAAGATGCCCAAAAATACACAGTCATCATCAGCAACGTCACACCAAATATTGATTTGATTTAGATTTTTCTTCTGTTCACGCAGTATAATTTTGTTAATTGATAAAAATAAACTATTAACATGTCTATTTTGAAAGCATTCTTACACACCTGCCTAAGACTTGTGCACACTACTGTATGTATATATATATATATATATATATATATATATATATATATATATGTATGTATGACAGAATCAGATTCCTGCTGATCATCATGACTTTTTTTTTCATGTTGTGAAAAAGTGATGACACTTTGACAGAAATTCTTAAATCTTGTGTTTATAGCAGGAATCCAGCAAAGGGGCAAGGATATATTCCTTTTTGGTTTTAATGGACACTATGTGACAATCTTCCTCAAAGCATGCTAACATATCCTTCCTCATCCTTGCTCCTCTGGTTTTTTCTGCAGTAAATATGTGAGTGGAATAGTTTCATTAATTCCTGCTCCTATGCATCTACCTAGGATAACCTCCTCAAACATACATAACACATGGCCTTATTCTGCTTGTACAAACACTAGCATATACAAAGTGGAATTTCACCTGGTAGGGACCTCCATTTTCAGTTGGTGATGGGGCAGTTTTTTATATTCTTGTATGGCAAATATTGCATTGCTCGCACTGTAGGGGGGCTAAAATGGGCACAGATTTTGAAGGTGATATTCAGTATCTCTCTGAGGTTTTCAGATTCTATCAGGGCCAAAGCAGGGTATGTGCACCATATTACCTCTTCTCAATGTAGCTATTCTCTTGGTGCAGACACAAAAGCAACTTTCAAGGAGCGGGGTACAAGTCAATCCTTTATCACCTACTCTAGTTTACTTAAAGGGATAGTAATACTTCGTTTTAACTTTATTTTATTTTGTAGGCATTAAAAAAACATGAAGAATGATATAAGTCTTATCTCTCAAACCTTTATGGTTTATGAGATATTCACAAGCAAAGTTTCCCCCTCCCGCCCCTTTTACCTACTGTAAACAATCTCTTTTCAGATGTGGAATACAGTCCATAGACTGGACAGATAACAGAAAGGGACACTCTTATTCCTTTGAAAACAATGAAATCCCTGCCCCCCTTGACAAGCTTTTCAGGTTTTTCTGTTATCTTAATTGAAGATTGTCCCTCTCTGCAGTCTACCTGGGCAGCTCCCTTCTGCCCTGGCTGAAAAGTGTTACATCAGTAAAAGGGGCGGGAGGGGGACACTTTGCTTGTGAATATCTCTTAAACCATAAAGGTTTGGGAGAGATAAGACTTATATCATTATTCATGTTTTTTTAATGCCTACAAAATAAAATAAAGTTAAAAGGAAGTATTACTATCCCTTTAATACATCTATGGCTTTTTTGGGACTGTCTCTCAAAACTCTGCATGCACAAGGTTGCATGCTGTTGGTATGGGTTATCCTGCTGCTGTTTTTTAATCATATTGCTAGAACCAGAGGCAAGATTACTGTCTGCAATATCTGAGCTCAATGACTGGTGGACCTGGATGTAAACTAGTCTCTAGTCCATTCATACGCTTAAAAGTACTGCCTCACCATTTTCAATCATTCATCACTGCTTCCATTGATATCCCCACACCATTAGCATTTATCATTTTTTTATTGACCCTTGAAGAACCAGAGGGGTGTGCAAACTTTGAAAAACAAGTGACAATGAGCCATTTTATGCTCTCTCTCCATGTTGTTTACCAGTACTTGCTGCAACTTGAAAGCAATTTGTCCATAGCATTGCTGTACAATGCTCTGAGCACTCACCCTCTGGCACTTTTTTTTTTACAAAAGTATTTTACCAGGAAGGATACATTGAGATTGTCTCTTGTTTTCAAGTATGTCCTGGGTACTCATATTATCTACCTCAGAAGGGTGAAAGGCCGAGGTGATCTTGCCAGGATTAGAACCTGTGAGCCTGAGGTTTGAACAGAATCTTTAGCTGATTCATTAACCAACTGCACTAGCTCGCCATAAAATGGATGGTCATAAGTTGAGAACTAGCATAATATTTACTTGTATACTTGCAGTGGCCTTGGTGCCATGCACTGGCTGTACCAGAAGAAATTTTTCCCCTTGTTTTTGTTTCAGAATTTGTTACCCACATGTTAGTCCTGATGGTGTACATGACAAAGAAAAGGCTAGACCGATATAATGGTGCCATATGCACAGCACTAGAGGGAAGCATAAGGTCACTGTGTGGGAGAGGCATGCATGTCTGAAGTTTTCATTGCAGTACTGAAATTGGCAAAAACTGGCACTACCTTCCTAGTGGAAAATTTCCCACAAAACACATAGCAAATTGTATTTTGTTTCTCACATGCATAGTATAAAAGGGTTCTGAGGGTGCATGGGTTGGTGGAATCTGGGGAAATAATCATATGAACAGGATATTTTTTGGATAGGGGTGTTGTTGACTGAGATTGAAGGGACAATTATTAAAAATAGATAATAATAATAATAAAAAAATGTACAGTGACAGAGACAGGGATTCCCTGACATAAGCAGTGACTGTGGCTGACTGATACTTGATGGGATGGAATATTTGTAGGACTTAGACTTGTTGTTAGAGGCCCAAGCCCTGAGCAAACATTGATTTGTGGAAATAAGGATTGTTACAGGCACAAGCCCTGAGGAATCAGTGATGATATTTTGGACTCAGGATTGTAAGAGGCACAAGCCCTGAAGAAACAATAATTTGAAGGACTTAGGCTTATTTGAAACTAGCCCCCAAAATTGTTTTTATAGGCCTCTGCTGTCCTAGAGCCAGCATGGCATGTTAAGGTGGACTCTGGTAGATACCACAGTGTAACTGCGGAATTTGCGACTGCTGTTCTTGCTGCTGCTGCTGCTTCTGAGTTGTTTAAAGGGGAACTATCACCCCAAATAAAGTTTCCAATCCAACAATTACCCATCTAGCAATTAGCTGAACAATAGTAGTAGTAACCAGAATAATGACCTCTTATAGAGAAATCCTGCTGCTGCCGAGACTGACAGCCAGACAACAGCGCAGACATCTTTGTTTAGAGATGTCTGCCACCTGTGCTGTTAGTCCTAGTCTTTTCTAGGAGGCATTGCATGGTACCTTAAGGTTCCAGAAGGGACTGACAGCGCAGGCACACAGATCTCTCTAAAGCGCAGTTGCCCAGCTGTCAGTTACTGCAGCAGTAGGGTTTCTCTATAATGTAGTAATTATTCTGGAGAATACTACTATTGTTCAGCTAATTGATAGAAGGGTAATCGTTGGGGGGAACTTTATTTGGGGTGATAGTTCCCCTTTAAGTAGCAGGACAATTAGACAGATACAAAAGAATTGGATCAACAACAGCAGTGGTATAGGTGATGATTAGAATCATGGTTCCATTTGCCACTATCTCCAGTTACACACTTGAGGCATTAGCAGCACCAAAACTAGCCCCAACCACTTCAGGTATATGTGGCAAAAAGAAGTTGGCCAATAATGCTTATCCTTCTGCAATTCCTCTAAAATCATGGGTGTGTTGGAATACTAATACAGCAGGAGGGAACTGTGCCTTTCATCAGCAACTACAATATGCACAGAGTGTCTAGGAAACAGGGGAGGGACTGGGAACAATAGACACATCTGCCCTCACATCAAACAACTTGCACAACTGAAAGCAAACACCTTCATGCTTAGGTCTGCAATGTCAAATCAATTATCCCCCCAAAACCAAGTACTGCTGCTGCCACTGTGCCCCTTGTCTGCTCCACTAAGGCACTTGACAACTTTCTGTCTTAATAATGATGAATCCTCCCTGCCACCAGCTTAGCATATTCTGCTGGATGGTATGTCCTCATATGCTGCATGATTCCTTTCCTGAGGTTATACTCCACCACATTGCCATGTGTGGTCAGCACACCACACAATGTACAAAGGGTGGACACACAAACTGCCACATCCTCACATCTACAAAATCACAATCAGCTGGTGGGGGAGGTAATGTTGGCAGAAGTTGTATGCCAGAGGAGGAGGTAGAGGACCCTGAAGGTTCCAGGGTAGGGACAGTAGTCCATCTTCCCACTTCCAGACCCTTGCACAAGAAGCTAATGATGAAGCAGGTGTCACGTTTACCACCAAACTTTCAGGGTCTTGCTCCACTCTCCCTCAGGTTTTTGCTAATGTTCTTTGTGCCCTTGTGGAAGGGCAGGGGGTGTAGCAACAGAAGCTCTTTATTTCTTTTGTGTGGGTTTGGCTTTCACATGCTGAACATAGCAATGACAGAGGTTGATCTCCAGAAGGCATTGATTCATCTTCACACCAGACCCTAGAGAGAGAAGCTGATGGGGAGCCAGGTGTTTTCCTCACCACTGAACTTTCAGGTTCAGGCTGGATTTCTATGATCTTCTTCCTCTTAGATTTCTGCCTCGACTCTTTGGGAGAGACAGAGGGTACAGCAACAGAGGCTCCCAATTTCCTTTGTGGGGATCTGGCTTTAACAGGCTTCACATAAATGTCATGGTCTCTGTATGCTCTGTGTCATCAGGACAGTTGTGCCACGTTGTGCTCCCTCCTTTCTTCTTTTCACTGATTTGTCACATATAGTGTACAGTGCAGTCTCTGATGACTGCACTTTGCTGCCGCAAATCTGTCTCCCATTCCTTCTCTCTTTCTGCTAAAAAAAAGCCTTCTCTCTTCCACCCCAGCTGATCCATCATCACCCTCATCATCACTACCAGCACCAATCCCTCCTTGCTCTCCTGCTGTTCTATGAGAGTGTCTCTTACTTGTGATGATGATGAATGTGACAGAAGGTTCCCTAATGTCACACTTGCCATCTCCTCTTGAAGTGAAGAAGGCAGACTGGTAGCTCTAGCAGCAGGCACAGGCAGCTGATCTCTGCTGATGCTAATACTGCTAGCCAGTTCTGCCTTCCCAAGCACCATGTTCCAAAGGCACAATGCTGGAGGAAAAAAAATCACAGGGTCAGGAGGGATGATGTGGTCTCTCTTGACTGCTAGTCTGGCTGCTCTGCATCATCTCTTCTACTTCCCCTTCAGCAGGAGGATCTACAATGGTCATGCTAGTCCCACCACCAGCTGCTTCACTATCATCACCCCCAACACTTCCAAGCTTCTGCGTGGTAGTAGTTGGGCTGTTTGCAGATGGAAAGTGTGACTTAGAGACCCCTGCTGTCACGTTTGCCATCATCTCCTCCTCCTCCTCCTCCTGAGTATCACAAGGCACTCCGGCAGCTATAGCAGCATGCACAGGTAACTGACCTGTCCTGCTCAGACTGCTACCAACTTCTTCATGTTCCTTTGTGGATGATGACAAACATATCCCCAAAATCCCAAGGGATGATGTAGGGGACTGGGAATGATTGGGTCCCAGATCCTTCTAGGCTGGTCGTGGTCACTTCCTCCTCATCTGACTAACTGGATGAATCATGGTACTTCCAGCTCTTCCTTTTCTTCTTCAGATTGCTGTTCATACTGCTAGCCAACAGTCTTAGCCTCAACTGCCCCTATTTTGCTATATAAATCACTAGAAAATTGCCTAGTGCCCTTTCCAGCAGCTTAGTTTAGTGTTTCAATTCCTTGAAATGTTACATATTTTGCCTGCGTAAGTAAACAGGATGGAAGTTTTTATCCATTGAAAAAATAGTGGAATATTTTGGCAGTAGGCAAAAAAGGAGAAAATTATAAGGAGTTTGTTTAATGTGGATTTTCAAGCGAAAAAGCAGACAAACGTCGTTTTCATGATTTTTTTTGCAGGAATACAACATGACCTTTCTTAGTCTGAAGTGCCTCTTTAGAGCTTTTAGAGGGAGTGTTCTTTTTGGGGTTCTAAGGTGTTGCAAACCTAAAAGTAGAGGAGAACACATGTTGCTTTCAACTGCTACTTAACTGCAGAAGGAAAATGCAATTTTTTCAGCTGAATAAAAAGAAAGTGCATTAAATAGAATAAAAAATATCTTGAAAAGAAAAAGAGAATCTTACATTACTAAACTCACCATGAAAGTTGTAAATATATATATTTATAACTAAAGTAAATATTAATAGTGTATAGAACTAGAAAAGCAGTGAGGATAAAAGGACCCCTACCAGTTCCCAAACAGGGTAAACCCAGTACCAAAAAAGAAAAAGAAAGAATCCTGTACTAATCTATTCAGATACCCTACAAAAGTGGAATCCTGTGTATGGCACATACTAAACCTATATAATTAATATAATCAATATTACTCATAAAGATGGGTGGTGGTCAGCGAGCTTACCCATATTTTGGCCAAACTATGCACGAAACCCCCATCTTTATGAGCAATTTTGATTATATTAATTATATATATTAGCACAGGATTCTTTCTTTTTCTTCTAAAAAAATATTTTGTAAGCTTTCTGATTGATACCTACTGTATACATATGTATGGGCCTGTAAGAAATGTAATATGGTATTAGCTTTTAGACCTATACTAATCCTACTAAACCTATACTAATTTCTAATTACTGCATATTTCTTGCTTCTTCCGCTTCTCTTCCATGTCATCCTTTCTTCAGTACCCAGTTTGTTCATTTATATTTTGAGAAAACTGATTTACTATATATGTAGAAAATACCCTGCAAAGACAGTGGCACTCACAGGGTTAAATACCCAAACAAAGATGTACAGGTGCACATTCTTTAAAAATAATAGAACAAGTAATTAAGGTATACTCAGCCTTGGATGCTTCATATGAGACAGTGCACTGGAACAGCAAAGTAGCAAAAAGAGATTAATTTATTGCATCCATGCCCAACATTTTTGGTCCTCAGGAGGACTATTATATGTACATCTTTGAAAGGCAGTACATTCTACAGGATTATGGTGAACATCTTTTGTTTTATCTTTGCTACATCGACAATGTATTGCTTATCTGCAGGGGAACTGAAGCATCTCTTCTATTGTTTGCATCTATTACTAATCAGATGGATAGTCCAGTGAAATTTACTATGGTTTATGATAAGAAAGAAATTGTCTTCTTGGACTTGAAAATATTTCGCTCTAATGACCACTTGGGATATTGTCTGCATCGTAAACCTACGGATCGCAACACTATTTTACATAATAATAGTTTTCATCCTCCAGCCTTAAGGGCATTTCTACCAAAGTCACAATTTTTACGGGTGATCCTTAATAATTCAGATGATTTTCTTCGTGATTTACAATTGGAGGATACTATTGATAGATTTGTAGCACGTGGATACCCTAAATATAAATTGAAGACTCTTTGTAATGAGTTGAAATCTCTGCAATCTATAGCAATCTGATAAAAATCTGGAAAGAACAGTAATTTCTACTACTTTCACTACAGCATCTTTAGAGATTCAGCAATCAATTAAAAATAATTGGAAAATTCTGCAAAAAGATGATCAGTTGCCAAATATATAAAAAAATCCTCCATTAATTGGATATAAAAGAGGGGTTAACCATCGTGATTTGTTGGTATGTACTGATCCTGTAAGAAGTTATACACGACGACAAAAAAATATGTGGTTGAGAACTACCCCAGCTGGATGTTATCGCTGTAAGGGTTGCACAACTTGTGGATCTCTGCGATCCTGTAAATTCTTTACTCATCTACATACTAATAAAAGATACAGAATTAAACAATATATATTACATGTACTACCGATTTTGTGATCTATATGATCACTTGTCCTTGTGGTCTTGCTTTTATCGGTAAAACAATCTGCACCATCCGTAAATGGATGGCTGGACATAGATCTGCCATTAAGGTGGCTTTCAGAGATTATCAATCTGACAAACCGGTTGCTAAGCATTATTTACAAGAAAATCATCCAGCAAGTAACTTTAATTTTATTGTGATTGAACATGTTCCTGCTAATAGAAGAGGAGGAGATTGTGCTAAAAAGTTATTACAAAGAGAGTGCTATTGGATTAAAGGGCTAAATACTTTAAGTCCTGCAGGACTGAATGAACAAAATATGTTTAGTTGCTTTCTATCAGAACGCTAATGTCCTCATATAATGTTTGATCCTGATTTCTGTATATGGATGTGTAGTTGTGTGTTTATCATATAATCTGTATTATAGTAATCTTATTAGTGGGATCTTATTTAGATTCTATTACATTGTTTCTATTTTCTCTTATGGCTGCATTCTTTTCTTATACACAGGGTGGCATTGTGGTGTGTTTTCCCTCTTGGATTTTTGGTTTGTTTCATTGTATCGTCTTCACATTCCTTTCTCTTTCCCTGATCCTCTATGTCATCACGATGGGTCATCTGGGGTTACACGAGGTGAGTCCTTTGGTAGAGTATTTAAATGTACTTTATATGTTGTTTGTATAACATGTCTGCTTGATAAAGGTCCCAATTGCGGACCGAAACGTCGCACAGCTTACCAATAAATATTGGTTTATTTTAAGTGATAAAATCCGTGAGTGTGCAGTAGTCTCTTCTATACATTGCTTTTCTGCTGCACCCGGTGCATTGTTTTTTTGTAAGCGTGAGTGCATAGCCTCTCTCTTGTTTATATATATATATATATATATATATATATATATATATATCTATATATATATATATATATATATATATATTTATTTAGTAGAATAGTATGTAAACAAGCACTCTCGGGTCTTTCTGAATAAAGTAAGAAATTATGTTTTATTAAATCAATGATTGAAACGTTGATTTAATAAAACATAATTTTTTACTTCATTCAAAAAGACCTGAGAGTGCCTGTTAATTTACTATTCTACTGTTCATTTGCATTGAATGTGGCACCCATGCCCTCAACTATTTAAAAGGATAGTATTACTTCAAAATTACTATCCCTCATATTGTAGCCCTTAATAAACTGAGTTAAATGACACCAGCGGCATCTCTCAAACCTTTATGGTATAAGAGATAGCCACTTTCAAAGTTTCCTCTCCCCTGCTGTCAGCGTTCTGCTGCCAGCAGGGGAATCCGGTCCCGGGACAGGTGGAGGCTCTTAAACAGAGCCGATATCTCATTATGGAAGGAAAAATGATTCATTGAAACAGTCTTCTACATGTGCTTGGTTACCAAAAACGTAGAAGACTGTTTCTATTAATCATTTTTCCTTCCATAACGAGATATCGGCTCTGCTGAAGAGCCTCCTCTTGATTCAGAGACCGGATTCTCCTGCTGGCAACCGGAACAACAGCAACCGGAACTGGACTGGAACTGACAAGCAGGCAGGAACACAGGAACAGGTAAACTCAGGAACTCAGGAACTCAGGAACAGGCCCAATAGCTTCAGCAGACAGGCAAAGTGAATGCTGTCAGAGACACCACGAAAGGGCAACTAAAGGGTGCCCAGACTGAGTTTAAAAAGGCAACCAGCGGTGGGCTGACTGCAGACAGCCAATGGGAGCCCCTTGCAGGTGATAGACAGAGAACTGCAGCAATCACGGGCACCGTTATACTATGCTACTGTTAATACATATGGCCTGAATTCTTGCTTGTACAATTCTGGCACAGACATCCTGTAAATATAATTGCGGCTTGGGATATGTCAGAGTGGAGCTACATGACATCAGTTCTCTGAAACTTCAGTTTTTTTCTACAAAAGAATATGGCAGCATGTCCACTGCCAACATCTTGGAAAACTTGCCATTCCACAGGTGTACTTTGGAATTGTTTTTGTGAAGTTTTTGACTTCTTCACAGGGACTCAGTCAGTGTGGATTGGCAGGACATGGCCTGTAACATTACTAGAGGAGGTGGTGACAGTAGAGGCAGCATGTGTGGGCAGTCTATGACTCTTGCCATCTCCTATAGAAAACCAAGAGCAATCATACTCCTCTGTAGCAGGAGCCATATATGTGATTTGGAATGAACTAACCACTGGCAATGGCACACTCTCTGACACATATATAGCATCACTACTTCCCTTATCTGCTCCAGAACCCTGGGAACATTTTGGAGTGCTTCTGCTGCTGCTAGTCATGACACTTCTGATCTGCTAATATTGTGTCTCCCAGTCAGACTTGTAGCTGTCCTTCAGGTGGGATCTCATAGAAGAGGCTCCACTGCCTAGGTGTGAGCCTGCTTTCCCCTGCTCACATGCTTTTTACAGAGACAACAGATAGCAACATGCTTAGTTTTTTGCTGGTCCTGAGTGAAGTATCTCCATACTCTGGATTTCATTGACTGAGGGTTTGAGAGATGCCGCTGGTGTCATTTAACTCAATTTATTAAGGGCTACAATATGAGGGATAGTAATTTTGAAGTAATACTATCCCTTTAAGCATGAGTGCTTCCCTTCGTATATATATGTTATATATATAAATATGTTTATATATATATATATATATATATATATATATATAAACATAATGTTTAAAATTATAAAAACAAATCTGTCTGAAATAACCTATAATTAAATGTCAAGAATATCTGATTTCTATTCTGAAATATGCAACAGTAAACTCAGATATGGCTCCTTTCTTAACCCTTTGAGTGCCAGAGGAGATGTGTAACCCATTGCACCTCCCCCAGCACTCAAATGGTACAAATAAAGTTAGCTTGCAAGTGAACACATTCAAATACTGTACTTTAATAATTCCATTAAAGCTGATTTTTATAATGAAAACATTTAGTGCAGTATTATCTTCATTTTGCTTTCTTTAAACACTCTTAGGCAGCACTTACTTTTCTAGCCTTAGTCTGAAAAGAGGAAACATGCTCAAAGTAATTGTAATCAATTTTTTAATAGACAAATGCTCACAGTGTGAATGTCACACAATGTAGTTTAAAGGTTACCTTTTTATACAATTAAAAAGTTGTTTGTGTAAAAATAGCAACAAATCATAATTAGAGTTCAACATTATAGTTGTACAAAATAATGATTTGCCAAAGAAAGTGACTACTAGCCTAATTAAAGTTCATTTTACATTCATTTGAAAAAGTTCAAACAGAGCTTTTGATACAGTCCAGTTAAGGATGGGAAAGGATTGTGGAAGTTTCTACCAGCTGAAAATACACCATGAAGTTACCCTGAAAGAAAGAAATCTTTATCCTTATTTCTTAGACCAAATTAAGTAGATATAAATAATTAACCAAGAAAGTATTAGCAAAATATTGTAGTGCTTAACCCCTTGAATGCTAAAAACACATTGAGAGAGCATATATGAATGCACCAGTTCAGTTCTGATGGTACTAGCGTCTAACTCCAGTGACTGAACCTTGTGGTATGTACTATATTAAAGTGTGTGATCATGTTACTGCATAAGGAGTACACACACTGCCTTTTAATAGCAATACAATACAGCAATGTATCCCCAACATCACACACACACACAGAAATGGAGTTAAGTTATACCAACTTCCTCCATGCCTTGCATATCACTTTAAACAAGAAACAGAGGATAGAAGCTAATTGTCATAAGCTTTCCCAGTGCCTTCCCTTTGGTGCAATGGCATTAAGAGAATAATTTTTACCATAAGTAGTTGAATAAATTGGCATTAGACCGGCATAAGATTAGAAACTCATTCCTGGTTTAACATAAATACATATTTGTACATCCCCTGTTGAGTTAGAGTCCCTTCTAACATCCAAGAGGTTCATTTGAATTACAATTATGCATACTGGTCTTTCAAGCATTAAATAAACTTTTTTTTTTATTTTGTTTGGTTAATCTGTTTAAGATTTGTCACACTAGTTCTGGTCTCAGATAAAAAGTTGGAGTCTGATTAAAAGTACATTGAGCATTTTTAATATTTTTACATGAAGCTTTTTTGCAGACAACTGTAACCAGAATTGTTTTTAATGGTTTTTTTCTTAAGGACTTAACCCTTTTAGTTACAGAGTGGTATTCAACTCATAGCAAACCAATGTGCTTGATACCCCTGGAGCACTCAAAAGGTTTTAAGAAATGTAATACTTGTTGCCATTATACAGTGTGTTGACAATGCAAATTATCAAGCAGTTAGTAAGTTAAAAACAGGTCGCTCATGCAAATCACATCTTAACACAGTGGGAATTTTGTCCTCAATGTCAAAAATAATGAGATGTAAATTACATAAATGAAAGATAGATGATTCTAATCAGTAAAGCTTTGTATAATAACTGGTAACATCATAATGTATTTTTGATGTCAACCTCTAAAAACAAACTGAATAATATTCTTACTAATATCATCAAAAATTCTCTTTACTTTTACTTCACTAACCATCTGATAATCTGTTAATGGTTTGTCTTAATATTCAAATGTAACATTTTTGGATATTATTTGGAGACCTCTATTTCTTCACAATATCCAATTCTTTAATTAGTAAAAAATGTTGAAAGAAGTGTACCAGATACATTGCACTCCATTAATATCCAGCTCATCACTGAGAAAAAAAAAATGTTGGTTTTGCTTTTTCTTTATATCCCTGTCTGGTGCCTGCACTAGTGATCATGGCCACTTTGGGCTGCAGCAGGGGCAATGTATTTATATGACTCCTTGTGATGGGACGTGAGGTCATATTTGCTCAGGGAGTCATAGCTGATTCTGGGAGAAAAAGGAGCAGAGGGAGAGGCTGGTAGTAAGAAGAGAGAGAGAGAAACCATAAGTATGTGGAGGTCATGAAGAGAGTGGCAGATTGAGTTAAAAAGATTCCTGGGAACTCTCAGAGTTTCATCCTGTGACTCAGGGTTTTGATCCAGATATCAGGGTGAAGGGGCAATATTTCAGGGTGAGACGGGTCAAGTTGTCTATGTTTACAAGTGCTGGACAACATAAGGTCTTCCAGACTACAACTTTGATCATGCCTCTACAGGGAACAGTTGGGAGTTGTAGTCTCTCATGGGAGCTATAGTCTGGCAGCAGGTGGAGGGCTCTAAAGTGGAGCCTTTTCTACTAGAAAGATATAGGGTCAAATCCTGTTTGTCTTTTGTATGTTGGAGCAGTTACATCTCTTAAAATATAAAGGAAGAACAGAGCAACCTCTTCCAAGTGCAATAAATGCTCACCAATCCCAAGTAGCAAATTTTCTTCTCAAACAAATGGATATGCACATTACAGGGAAGATTTCCCTACCTCTTAGATGTGGACATTGACTGGATCTGACCCCCCAGTCCTGTTCTTCCTTCAACAAGGTAATAGGGGTAGGGAAAGAAGGACTTATAGGGAGGAATCATCACACTGAGGTATCAATTCAATTGTCCACAACAGCTAATGCTAGTTTTATAAGCATGTAAGGAGTTCAATTACATCTGTTAGAAACAGCTAACAGCAGTCTGAAAATCAAAATGGATGATAATATTTCAAAGGAACAGCTATACCCATTTGTGAGTCAATTGTGTACTGTAGTGTCAACAGACGATAAATTGATACATTTAACATCTGAAAATCTGCACCCAGTTTTTCTGGCCATACACCAGACTTATTGGTCATAGCACTGGTCCAAAGTGTGGTAGATGGTAGCAACACTTCTTCACATCCCTCCTCATCATCTATGTGTCACGGTTTGTTAAGACTCTCAGACGTAAGGTTTAGGTAAAAACATAACTTTATTGAAGAGTTAAGGCAATCCCATAGGGTTTTCATACACATACAAACATCACATATATATAAGCAATTGACAATTGAGATAAAATAATACCGGCAAGGCAACCCAAGCGATACTGAAGGAATAGTGGTAAGTAGGCTCTACCGGCCCTGCCAATACCGGGTAAGGCAACCGTAAGATGGTAACGTACTGGTTCTACCGGCCTTACCAATACTGGGCAGGGCAGCCTGAGGAATACACAAGGAATAGGCTCTACCGGCCCTGACAATACCGGGTAAGGCAACCATGGAGTGGCAATGTAACAGGTTCTACCGGCCTTAGCAATACCGGGCAGGGCAGCCCAGAATGGATACCCAAGGATAGGCTCTACTGGCCCTGCCAATACCGGGTAAGGCAACCTAAAGGTGGCAATGTGAAAGGTTCTACCAGCCTTACCAATACTGGGCAGGGCAGCCCAAGGAGGGAGACACCACTAAGACCAGTGACTGTCAGATGACAATGACAGTAGGATGGTAAATAGAGTATACGGTCAAGCTGTCTCACCCAAGGAGAGGCTAGTGTCAGTACACATCTGAAACAAGTGCTGCTAGGACTGGACAGCACCTAGAAACCTGACTGCAAGTCAGGGAGTAAACCAGCGTCCGCACGCTGGAACCAACAGGCAGTAGAATGAGCCACAAGGCCAATGGGGCAAACCAGCGTCCGCACGCTGGGACCAACTGACAGTATTGTGAGCCACAAGGCTAATGGAGTAAACCAGTGTCCGCACACTGGGACCAACAGACAGTATTGTGAGCCGCAAGGCTAATGGAGTAAACCAGCATCCGCACGCTGGGAACAAAAGACAGAATGTCGCCGGAACGACAGGAGAGAAATATCGCCACAGGAACTGAACACAGGAAACAGCAAGAGCAGGCCGAGGCTCAACTGGGACAAGCACCACAAGTCGGCTGGCAACTGGAACAACAGCAACCGGAACCGGACTGGAACTGACAAGCAGGCAGGAACACAGGAACAGGTAAACTCAGGAACTCAGGAACTCAGGAACAGGCCCAATAGCTTCAGCAGACAGGCAAAGTGAATGCTGTCAGAGACACCACAAAAGGGCAACTAAAGGGTGCCCAGACTGAGTTTAAAAAGGCAACCAGCGGTGGGCTGACTGCAGACAGCCAATGGGAGCCCCCTGCAGGTGATAGACAGAGAACTGCAGCAATCACGGGCACCGTGATACTATGCTACTGTTAATACATATGGCCTGAATTCTTGCTTGTACAATTCTGGCACAGACATCCTGTAAATAGAATTGCGGCTTGGGATATGTCAGAGTGGAGCTACATGACATCAGTTCTCTGAAACTTCAGTTTTTTTCTACAAAAGAATATGGCAGCATGTCCACTGCCAACATCTTGGAAAACTTGCCATTCCACAGGTGTACTTTGGAATTGTTTTTGTGAAGTTTTTGACTTCTTCACAGGGACTCAGTCAGTGTGGATTGGCAGGACATGGCCTGTAACATTACTAGAGGAGGTGGTGACAGTAGAGGCAGCATGTGTGGGCAGTCTATGACTCTTGCCATCTCCTATAGAAAACCAAGAGCAATCATACTCCTCTGTAGCAGGAGCCATATATGTGATTTGGAATGAACTAACCACTGGCAATGGCACACTCTCTGACACATAAATAGCATCACTACTTCCCTTATCTGCTCCAGAACCCTGGGAACATTTTGGAGTGCTTCTGCTGCTGCTAGTCATGACACTTCTGATCTGCTAATATTGTGTCTCCCAGTCAGACTTGTAGCTGTCCTTCAGGCGGGATCTCATAGAAGAGGCTCCACTGCCTAGGTGTGAGCCTGCTTTCCCCTGCTCACATGCTTTTTACAGAGACAACAGATAGCAACATGCTTAGTTTTTTGCTGGTCCTGAGTGAAGTATCTCCATACTCTGGATTTCATTGACTGAGGGGTTCCTCAGGGGCCAATACTATTAAGGGCTAGATGTTGATGCAATTCTACTGCTTCTACTACTACTAGGTGTTAAAGGTCAGCACTCCAGCAACAGCAGAGGCACTCATCATAGCTAAGGTTGTGGATGTTAATAACCAGTGTTTCTGTTGTTGCTGCTGGTTACTCAACACAAGTGTGCGTGTGTGACAGAGTGGGACTTGGACTTGGACATGGCAATGGTGCTGATGATGACTGACAGGATGACTGTGTACTTTATGCCATCTTTGCTTGTCCAGGGTCAGAGTTACCAGTGGATTTTTCAAACAGTCTATAGACAGACAGAGTGCACTTTTTCAGTGGTGGAAGACTGAGCCTTTGCCTTTCTGCTAACTTTATGTCATCATTTCTCTCACTCTTAACTTCATCTGTAACTGAACAAGAGGAGAATGCTGGAGCGATATATTCTAGATCTGCATTATCATTGTCAGCATTGTTTGCCTCTTCTTGCCCACTACCCTTATATTCCTTTATGCTTTTTAGAGATCTCAGACAATTTCTTGTTACTTTTACATGCTCAAAGTTTGCTACTACTTTGAGAATAGGTGTTTTGGTGCTTGTTTATCTTAAAGTCAGATGCAGCAGTTGTTTCAGCTCCTACACCTTCCTCCCTTATGCCATTGCCCCTTGTGAGTTTGCTGTACATTACTCAACTATTATGTGTGTTTTTACTCTCCTCAATATACAACTGATGGAGTGTTATATTTTGCCTTAGCTCTCAACAAAATTCTCAATGTAATCTGCTGTCTAGTCTGTCTCAGTCACACAGCTCACGCCAGGCTCCCAGTCACCTGTTTGTCCCCTAATATATTATTTTTTTTATTTTCAACTTTTTATTTATTTATTATTATTCTGTTTTATGTTGTCCACTCTATCTTATCACAATCTGGCCAAATAAAAAAATATATAACTGAAAAGAAAAAATAAACAACTTCTTTCCCCAGACTTCCCAACACAGAGACAATAACAGCAAGATTAGCAAGCAAATTGGACCCCAGCTGCCTGTGTCTTGCCAATCAGTCACACCAAATTTTGGGGTATTTAGGATCAACCTTCTTCCTCCCTCCTTCTCACCCTGATTGCCCCCAGACTCCCCTAATACAGAGAGCAAATGTCCTACCTAAAAGGCTCCCTAAATTAAGCTTCCATGCCCCTTATTTGCCTGTCTTCTCTAACTCAGAAACGTGCTGCTTTCTCCTCTCACAAACACAGAATGGCATGGTGTGAAAGCCTGAAACTCTTTTATATGCCTGCAGAAAAACAGGCAAAAAAAATTATTTCAATGCAATGGGCTAGACGAAAAAGCAGGAAAAAGGAACTTTTCTCAGGATATTATTCCTCAAGTGGGACATGCCATTTATTGCTGATTTTGGTTTGAAGCAAAGGTTTTTGCACATCCTTAATCACTTTAATTCCCTTGAGTGGTCACTCCATTTGAATCTGTGTATGTCATACTAACAGGTATAGTTGGTTATTTGCACATGAATGCAGGTAATCATAAACTGTTCTTTTGTTTGTCAGTTTATATTTGTCAGTATTAGATTCAAACACATCTGCATTATGTCCAACCTTATAAACAGGAATATATTTAACAAGCTTTATTAGCTGATTGTGAGACTTTACATTAAACTTTGCTGATGTGTTACTGTGAAGCCTCATTCTTAACGCCTCTTCTTCTATACATTATCATCATGTACACTAACATCAGCATTAGGTATGATTGATGTTCCTTTACCTGCACACATCTCACATTGTTTCTCACTTGGGAAGTTATATAACCTCACTTCTCAACCTTTTTCTTCTAGTTCAGTTTTGTAATAATAATGTCTCAATTTAAACAGGTCGATTGTCACCTCTGATGTCAGGATACACTGCATGAGTCTACTCATAGACTTAAAATGGTTTTATCATTTTCCTTATACTTCTAATAATTTTCTTTTCTTATTCTATAGATATAAATGTATTTCCATTATTATTAGCCCTCTGACACTGTTCACAAAAAGTACACCAATATTCTGCATCTATAGAAGTGCAAAGCAAACACAAATTCTAGACTGATCTGCTCAGCACATCCTATAAAATAATTCGCTAGGATGTTTGTCAGAAGCCGTCATGCACATTAGAGACTGCCAGAATGCACAGAATGCTGGGAGTTCTGTGCTGGGAGCATTCTGTGCGCTCTGGCAGCCTCTACAATGCATGACTGCATTGGTGGCAGGACACAGAGCAGGACCGGCCTTTTAACCCTATGAGTGCCAGAGGGGTACGCAATGCATTGCAAAGCAATGCATTGTGTATCTCTCTGGCACTCAAAGGGTTAACATCACCCTGACCTTGGCCTGTGTACATGGGCTTTTACACTAGTTTAGAAATAATTCATAATTACTACAATGGGGGAATCCTTCTCAATCTCTTGTTTAATGCTATCCTGCAGACAAGTGTTGGTACCAGGAACAGGACCCTCTTTCTGTTTTGTTTGGGATTCTCTTGAAACTTGCGCAGCTCTTTGGTCTTCTGAAGTTTAACGAATTGCTCATCTTTCAAGTGTCTGGTCCAGATCAAGCTGGATTCTTTTGCTTATCTTCCCCCTCTTATCTTTTGCTTATCTCCACCTCTTTGAAAATTCTTGTGACATGTAGATGTAGTATGGTAATCTGCTTTTGTGGGTGTGGCTCATCACTGAAAAGAGTCCAGCCTTTTCTTTATATTAACATCTTAAGGACCCATGAAGTGCAAGGACCGTCATGGGTAAACTTGCATTAAAGACACATGACGGTCCTGGCACATCATAAAATTCAGGAGTCCCCATGTGGCTCTAAAGGGTTTAAAAGATGATGCAACTCAGGTCTTGACACTGAAGATTTTCAGCATAGAAAGAGTTACAAATGGTTACTTCAGCTAATTGTACCAGGGCCGGATTTACATCTTAGGAGCCTGTAGGCAGAGAAATCTGAAGCGCCTCCCACATTGGCCATCTCCACTGGACACCTCCACAATGCTCCTAATCTCCACACTGCACCCATCATGTCCATATTGCCCTATCATTGCCCCTATCATCTTCACATTGCCCCATCAGCTCCATATTGCCCCCATCAGTTACAACTTGCCCCCCATCAGCTCCATATTGCCCTCACCTTGCTCCCCATCAGCTCCATATTGCCCCCATCAGCTCCAGCTTGCACCCCATCAGCTCCATATTGCCCTCACATTGCCCTTATCTCCACATTTCCCCATCAGCTCCATATTGCCCCATCAGCTACAACTCTCCCCCATCAGCTCCATATTGCCCTCTCATTGCCCCTATCATCTTCACATTGCCCCATCAGCTCCATAATGCCCTCACATTGTCAGCCATCAGCTCTATATTGCCCTCACATTGCCCAAATCAGCTCCACTTTGCCCTCACACTGCCCCCATTCAGCTTCATATTGCCCTCACATTGTGGCCACCCCCGTTTCCTACCTCCTCCCTTGTGATCCAGCAACGTGGCAGGACAGGTCTGCGCCTTCTTCAGCACAGACCTGTAACTGCTGGAGCTCCCGCGTGGTGTTCTGCTCAGTAATGCAGAGTGCTGGAAGATGATGTCATCTCCCAGTGCTCTGCATTACTAAAGAGCTCATGAGGGAGCTCTGCAGCTAAAGGTCTGTGTCGAAAGAGGCGCAGACATGACGGAATATGGGGTTAGAATAATTGAAAAATATATATATAAAAATAAATTAAAAAAAAAAAAACGGGTCCCAATGACAAGCGCCCCTCTGTGGGGTGCTCCTGTAGGCTGATGCCTACTCTGCCTTACGAGAAATCCAGCCTCGTGTATACACAATGCCTGATGCTAGTTTTATATAGTCAGTTTGGCTTATAACATATTTGGTTATAGTATATAGAACTATGTGTGTATGTGTGTGATTCTTTAGAGATGAATGTGCTGAAGGACAGATAACTTTTCAGGGTCTACTATTCTATTAGTGTGGTGAAACATAACTTTACATTTAAATCTGTATGGACCATATGGGTCCTATTTAACTTTTGAAATCTGACCACTAGAGGGCACTTATGTTTTTTTATTATTATTATTTTTTTTTTACATAAAAGTTTAAACTGTAGTAACTCTGGAAATATTCATCATTTAGCAGTGGGAATGCCCTTTTTTACTCAACAGAAAATCCCTACAATTTATATGTTTTCATAACTTAAGATTACTGCTCCTTTAAAGAGAAAGTGAAGAGAACCTCAAAACATCTACTCTAGAAATGCATGATCAGTTCCCTCAAAGGGCTTTGCTGAAGGCCCAACAAAAGAAAAATCTATAACCATACAGATTAACAAGGGGAGCTTGGGGGAGGCGGAGCTGTCTGTGGACCAAGATGGCTGCTTGAACTTTTGTGCTCTACGGCTCACTGGATGAATTAATCTTTCTTAACCCCTTAGAGGGGTCTGATCTGAACTATTATGGCTCCTAGTAGACATTGTTGATGTCGAAGTTGTGTGGGAAGGCCAAAAAACAGCCAAATGATCTACCTCCCTATAGGTCCCCATCTGCCTGTGTCTTGACAGTCAGTCAAATAGAATTTTGGGGTATCTGTGGTCAACCTCCTCCTCCCGTCTACTCCCCAGAGTGCCTCACTGACTCCTAATAGAACAAGTGTCCTACCTAAAAAGATTACCTAAACTAAACGTCAGTTCCCCTATCTTCTCTAGCTCAAACAATGTGCTCCTCTCACAAACACAGAATGGCATGCTGTGACAGCCTGACAGCCTCTTATATGGCTGTAGAAAACTAGAGATAACTTTTGTGTGGTGGAGAAAATTTATCTTCCCATTGATTTCAATGCAAAAAAAGTGGGAAACAGCAGAAAAGTAGCACTTTTCGTGGGAAAAGATTCACCGATCCCTACTTTCTAGCATCCGGTGTGATTAAAAACTCCATTTAAACCAATAGAAACTTGCAGAATTGCCTTACAGTGCAGTGGATTTGCTCCAGAAAAGAACCTGCTCATCTTGCTCAATTAAGCAGAAATTAACCAAAATATAGTTAATTCAAAAGTAACATCTTTTACATAATATTGTATTTTGAATCCAATGTAGAAACATCCAACAGTATGAATCATATTTACTAAAATAAGGAAATAGAAAAAAAAAACCACACACACAATTGTACACACAGTTCTGGAAAAAAAATAAGACAAACTGATTTCAGTTGGGCATTGGTGGGGTAAGGTAATTACACCATTACTCCTGTATCCAATTACTTCCTTACCAGTTTGTTGGAGACCTCTCTAGCTCTCAAGAGTTTAAATCCACAACTGACAAACATTTCCCATAAGCTAACATTGTTTTTGAGTCTAGTAGGGTTGTCATATCTCATCGACATATGGAAAATGTCTGCTGTAGAGATTATTACAGGAACTGGATATATTTTGTATTGAATTTAACCCTTTGACTGCCAAACAGATTTATATTGCATTGCACACATGGAAGTCAAAGGGATAATGCTGCACTTGCATTGGAGATGGGGGGGGACCGTAAAGGGGACAGATCAGGTGAACTAGGGGAAGTCACTCGTGACAGCATGCGATTGCATAGCATAAAAAACAAAAATACTAATAGCTTTTTAAATAAAACACATGTAACACAACATATTGCTGAATTTATTTCATGGTGACACTTCCACTTTAAACCTTGCCTATGCCCGTAGTAAACTCATTTTTCACTCATAAATCTCAAATACAATTCTAATTTGTAGGTTATATGCTCTGGCTTAGAGAAAATGACAGTAATTAATACTCATGCACTGTAGTAAAATGCTTACAAAGTTTATTATTTGTTTCTCTTATCAGCTAATTAAAAACATCTGCAGGGTAAAATGTGTAATAAATGTATTGCTTAGAGAGACAGCATGAATATAAACATATTTCCCTTTGAGTGAAGTTCTGAAAATTATCAATATTATAAACACATTAACCCGTCATACATATTTTAATGCTTGGAATTGATTATACCTATAGTGTAATTACATTTTGTTCACCCTAAACATAACAATGACATTTAAATAGAAGTAATTTAAAGAGTAAGGTGACCAGACTTTCCCTTAAATGCATAAAACTTATTAAAATATCATTCTGTAGGATTACACAGAAACCAGCACAGTCCGACAAGGGGTATTTTTAATAAGCACCGTTCATTAAAGTGGCAGTCTCTTCATATTATTAAAAAGTATTTGCTATTCTTTATTGGGTGTTGAAGGAGAAAGAAGAGTTAAAAAATGAAACAAGATTTTTTGGGCTGATAGGTGACAGACTGGCCATTACCAACACTTGTATATGTTGCTTTGGAAAACCTTGACTGCCTACTCTCAAGCATGCAGTCAACATATGTTTTCAGTGGGGAATGCGGAAAGACTGTCTTCTTTTGGCAGGTCTTTTTACATTGGCTCTGGAGCCTCTTGCTTCTCTGGCTCAAGTGGAACCAGAGATCTATGGATTTAAGGTGGGAGCCATAGAAGATAAGTTGTCACTTTATGCAGACAATTTGCTGTTATTCTTGGGGAACAAATATAGGTCCTTAAATAGACTACTTGAGCTAGTGGACAATTTTGGGTGCTTCTCTGGACTCATGATCATTTAATCAAAATCCTCTTTGCTTCTTCTTGGGAATGGCAGTAGTGGCCTCCTTTAAATATCTTGGAGTCTGTGTCACTAATTATCTAGGCCTCATTTCAATTCTCCCCGATGCCCAAAAAAACAGGCAATGCCATTTTTTCAAGCACGATAAGCTATTCAGTTACCTTTGCTATGATAAAATGCTGGTAAAAAAAAAAAAAAACATTGGGCGCTACATGTAGCAGTGTTTGCACATTGGAAATAAAAAAAACACAGCAAGATGCAATTCAGTTGGCTGTGTTAGGCAGTAAAATCTGTTAAGAGACCCACTATATCATAGGAAAATCTGCACCCAGTTTTTTGGGCTGAAGGGTCCCTTATCGGATCTCAAAACAACCGACACAGTAAATGAAAGTTAAAAAAGAAAAAAAAAACAGATCCCAGTGGATGTATTGATATGGGTCCTTAAGTAGGGATGGATGAAAATGTTTGCCTCAAAGTGAAATCGGCGAATAATGGCACTTCTCTCTTGGTAAATAATTTCCCATGATAAGTGCAGTTTTTCTGCTTTTTTTCCCCTAGCTCATTGTGCATTGAATCAATCAGAAGAAAAATTTTTATTCACCACACAAAACTTTTCTCTAGTTTTCTACAGCCATATAAAAGGGTGACAGGCTCTCACAGCATGTCATTCTGTGTTTGTTTAAGCTAGAGAAGATAGGGGAATTTAAGTTTAGTTTAGGGAATCTTTTTGGTAGGACATTTGTTCTCAGTATTTGGAGAGTCAATGGGCCACTGTGGGGAGAAGAAGGGAGGAAGGAGGTTGACCCCAAATACCCCAAAATTCCATGTGACTAACTGGCAAGACACAGACAGCTGGGGACCCATTTGCTTGCTGATCTTGCTATTGTCTATGTGCTGGGTGGGGAAGTCTGGGGAAAGAAAATAAGTTATGATTTTGTTTTTCAGTTATAACTTGTATTTTTTGGACAGACTGTGATAAGACAGGGTGGACAACTTAAAAAAAAAAAAAATAATTAATAAAAAAGAATAAATTAATAAATATATTAGGTGACAGAGACAGACTGCTGACTGGGTTTAGGCAAGGCATCGTACTCCATCAGTTGTGTTGTGTACTAGAGCGTAAAAACACACAGAGTAGTTGAGTAATGTCCTGCAAATGCACAAGGGGCAGGCGGAGGGGGAAGGTTGGAGCATTGCAGGAACATGAGAGTAAAGTAGCAGCTCAAAAACTGACTGCAGCAATGGTTGTTGCAGCGTATGCAATAAATGATGATGATCCCTCTATTCCAAGGGATGATGCAGTATGTCAAGGTCCCAGCAAAACTTCCAGCACCACCAGTGCCAGTAGAAATAAAGAACCATATAAGAACACTGAAGACAACAAGTCGCATTCAAGTGTTGATGATGCATAATAGAGGAAGTTGTAGCAGCTGAACTGCCTGCTACATCAGATAGTGAGACAAAAAAGCACCAAAACAACTGTCCTCAAAGTTGTATCAAACTTTGTTACAGTAAAAATAAATTATTTGAGACCTCTAAAAGCTTAGAGGAATATAAGAGTAGTGGGCAAGAATTGTCAGATAATGCTGATGCTGCTGAGTATGACCTAATGATGACTGATGATGATGCAGATCTAGAATATTGTAACGGTTTGTTTGACTCACAGACACAGAGTTAAGATAAAAACACAGCTTTATTAAATTCAATAGTACATAAAGAACCCTCACAGGTCCTGTAATATAACATATATAGTACAGACACACGACAGGTTAATTATGCCCATACAGGTCCAGCATATATATAGGAGACAAACAGTTTATGCTGACACGGGTCAGGCGACTGATAAGGTTTCCAGGTTCCAGCAATGCAGGAGTTAATTTTCAGAAGAAAGAAGAGTAGTCCTATATGTTCTGGCAATCAACTGCATCAGAAGATGCCACAGAGGAGTCCACAGTATACTAGGCCACTGAGGAAATCAATGGAGTTACCGGTGCTATAACGGAGGCAACACTTGCAACCGGTATGGACAGAGTGGAGCAAACCAATGGTAACACGGAGGCAGCACTTGCAACTGATCAAACAGAGTGGAGTGAACCAGTGCAATATACCGGTGCAGTCACAGAGGCAACACTTGCAACCGGTGATGATAAAGTGGAGCGCAACCAATGGTAGAGTACCGGTGCTATAACGGAGGCAACAAGCAACCGGTTTTAACAGAGTGGAGCAAACCAATGGTAGAGTACCGGTGCAATAACGGAGGCAAAACAGCAGCCGTTTTTGACAAAGTGGAGCAAACCAATGGTAATGAACCGGTGCGATAACGGAGGCAACACAGCAACCGGTTTTGACAGAGTGGAGCAAACCAATGTTAATGAACAGGTACGATAACGGCGGCAACACAGCCACCGGTTTTGGCAGAGTGGAGCAAACCAATGGTAATGTACCGGTGCGATAACGGAGGCAACACAGCACCCGGTTTAGACAGAGAGGAGAAGCCAATGGCAGAGTACCGGTGCACTCATGGAGGCAACACTGGTAACCGGTATAGAATGGAGGACTAGGCCAGAGGTGCTCTGAGCAAATGGGAACCAGGCAAGCCTGCAAAGTGGAGGTGCCAACAGTAAGGCACCAGAAGTCAGAATGTCACCGAGGCGACTAGTATCATAACAGGGAACTGCCAAGTCGGGATCCAGGAGCAGGAACGTCAGCCAGGCCGGGTCGTACACAGGAGCAGGAATGTCAGCCAGGCTGGGTCGGTACACAGGAACAATCACTGGAGTGTAGTCAGGCAGTCCGGGTCGGTACACAGGCGCAGGAACAGGAGGGTGGTCAGGCAAGCCAAATCGGTACACTGGAAACCTTAATACAAACGTAGAACTGGCACAGGAACACCACGAAAGGGCAGTGATAAGGTGCAGGAGCCCAGTATATAAAGGCAATACTGGGCGGGCTAAACACAGGGCAACCAATGAGAACCTGATAACTGACAGAAAATAAAAAAACAAGGAATCACGGGCACCGTGATAAATATATCCCTCAAGCATCCTTCTCTTTTTCAGATACAGATGACGTTTAGAATGAGGATGATGACGTGGCATTAAGGTTAGCAGAAAGGTAAAGGCTGAATCTTCCAGCACTGAAAAGGAGCACTATGCCTGTTTGAGCAATCCACTGGAAAGTCTAACCCTGGACAATCACATGTGTTTCTCCACATTGGAATATCCCAAGCTGCAGTTATTTTTCCAGGATTTCTGTGTCTGAATTGTACAAGCAGGTGGTTAGTATGATGGCAAAGGGCTGAGAAGTGCATATGTTTAGAAAATCCATCTGACAACAGATATGTGGACAAGTGGGCAGAGCACAGACTATATGACTGGACTGAAAAATGGGTTTTCCTCCCCCCAGCACCAACAGTGGACAACACTAGCTTACAACCAGGTGACAGCCAGTAATTGTTCTTCTGGTTCTGGCAGTGTGATTAAAAGGTGGCAGCAGCAGGATAACCCATACTATTGTCACGCCACATGCACGCTGCTGCATGCAGAGTTGTGAGAGACAGTCCCACAAAGCTGTAGATGTTTTAAGTAAGCTAGAGCAGGTGATAGAGGAATGGCTTGTACCCCACTCCTTAAAAGCTGGTTTTGTGTCTGTTGATAATGGCTCCAACATAATCACTGTTTTAAGAATAGGTGGTGTGGTGTATGTGCCCTGCTTTGCCTATGTGATAAATCCGAAACCCTCAAAGAGATGTTTGCAAAATATGTGCCCATTTTAGTCACTCCTACCAGGCATGCAACTCTCTATTTTCCATTGAAGAGCGTAACAACCTGCCCCATCACCATCTGAAAATGGAGGTCCTTACCAGGTGGAATTCCACTATGTACATGCTAGAGTGTCGGACGAGCAGAATAAGGCCATTAACGAGTACAACATGAAAAACTGGAAGGCTTTGGAGGGAACCGCTTTGTCACCTGCCAATATCAACTAATTTGCATTGTATGTGAGCTGCTGAAACCCATGGAGACAACCATGCTGGTGAGTCGCATTGGGGCAGGAATTTGTGAAATTCTACCACTGATATTTTTACTGCAGAAAAAAATTAGGAGCATTGTTGAGGATTCTTACCATAATGACGACACAGACATGCACCATTTGGTCAAGGACATGTTAGTGTGCTTTGAACAAGATCCTTGCATAGTGTCCATTAAAAGCAATGAGGAATACATGCTTGTCACATTGCAGGACTCCAACTTTAAACACAAAATTCAGACAACGAGGAGTAATGGTGATCATCAGCATCTCTCTGAGGAATTAGATTCTGTCAAGGAATATAGAGATATGTTAATTAAATGAGTGGAGGGTTGCATTGTGGAGGATGAAAGGGAGAAAGTGAGGGCATAGAAAACATCTAGACAGTATAGTAAAAAAGGAAGGCAGCAAAAGCATGTCAACCATCAGTAGCAGCTACATCATCGACCAGAATATTCCATTCGGAACACAGGGCAATTCATGGGTCTCAGCATTGGTGTTAAAATCCCAGCATTTGTGGTGGTGGCGGCACATCTCTTTGGGACTTTCTCCTTGGGTATAGGTTGGTAACTGACACACAGGAACACCGTGTAGCTCCTAAAAGTGCTCCCACTGCATATGAGATGGTTTCTGCATACTTGCAGGATAGCTAAGTTTTAGGCAGAAACAATGACCCCATGGACTACTGGCAAACAAAGCAGTGTGTGTGGCCAGCATTGACACATACTACAGTGGAAACCCTCAGTTGTCCTCCAGCAAAGGTTGTGTCTGAGAGGGTTTTCAGTGCAGCTGATTACATTGTCAATGACCACAGGATGTGGCTAATAAGCAGCAATGCTGGGAGACTTACATTCTTAAAAATGAACCAATGTCTCATACCATCTGTGTTTCAGGTAGCAGAAACCACACATGACAGACAAAGCCAGGACAAATATATTAACAGCAGCACAGAGGAGGAGGTGGAAGAGGGATGTGAAGAAGGGTTCCCACCGTCTACCCCACTTGGGACAACTGCTATGACTGAAAAGTAATGTGTGTCAATAATCTGAGAAGTAGGATAGGGATTTGACGGAAACATGACAATGGTAAAAACTATATACATACAAAGATCACACCATACCAGCCAGTCCCCCCTCCACCACCACCACTACAGTACACATCTGCCACACTGTAGGTTATACTTTATTTTTGACATCATCATCATCATGAATATGTGCCAGTGTCACTTAAGTGGGAAGTTAGTGTTGTGGGTAAAGGACAAATGCATTCTGCATGCTAACACATTTTTCAAGGCATATGTTGCTGTAGGACTCACAACTTTGAATTTCACCCACTTATTTCTACAGCCCTCAGAACAAGTAATATTGCAATGGGAAATGTAGTAACTATAGGAAATATAGGTGAAAAATTTGTTAAAACAGGCAAAAAGGAGGAACATTTTACATAGGTGAAAAGCAGAAAACTTTTGCAGGAAAAGCAAAAATTCTGCAAGTTTTTGCGAAACCTCATGCGGGAAATTCTTCCCACTTTTCACCCACCCCTATCCCTAAGCCCCATATTAATACATCCAACTGAAAAAAATGTGTCCTGTGTTAGTAATATTAACCCTATGAGTGCCAGTGGGGTATATAACCTCACTGGAACTAACAGTGTTAAGAAACAACAATCCCTGACAATAAACACTTTCTTTAATCCTAATGTCCAGTGGAGTCTTCAGCACCCAGGTCAGCTACTGTCCATCTTCTTCTATCTTCTCTCTTCCATATTCTTTCTCTCCAGATTCTTCTTCCATTCCATTATACCCGTGAAATAAAGAAAACAGACATATTAAATGTGTGCCCCAAAAATAAACATGTACAAATATCAGAGTTACAGTACTGTGCAAAAGTCTTAGGCAAGTGAGAAAAAATGTTGTAAAGTAAGAATGCTTTCAAAAATATACATGTTAATGATTTGTTTTTATCAATTAACAAGATGCATAGTGAGTGAACAGAAGAAAAAGAAAAAAAATCTAAATCAAATCAATATTTGGTGTGACCACCCTTTGCCTTCAAAACAGCATCATTTCTTCTAGGTACACATGCACAAAATCAGGGATTTTGTAGGCATATAATCAGGTGTATGATTAAACAATTATACCAAACAGGTACTAATGGTCATCAATTTAATAAGTAGGTTGACACAAAATCAATAACTGAGACAGAAACAGCTGTGTAGGAGGAATAAAAGTTGGGTGAGGAACAGCCAAACTCAGCTAACAAGGTGAGGTTGCTGAAGATGGTTTAATGTCAAAAGTCATACACCATGGCAAAGCCTGAGCACAGCAACAAGACACAAGGTAGTTATACTGCATTCACAAGGTCTCTCCCAGGCAGAAATTTCAAGGCAGACAGGGGCTTCCAGATGAGCTGCCCAAGCTCTTTTGAAGAAGCACAAAAAAACAGGAAACACTGAGGACTATAGATGCAGTGATAGGCCAAGGAAACTTAATGCAGCAGATGAAAGACACATCATGCATACTTTCCTTTGCTGTCAGAAGATGTCCAGCAGTGTCATCAGCTCAGAACTGACAGAAAACAGTGGGATCCCGGTACACCCATCTACTGTCCTGGGAAGTTTGGTCAGAAGCGGTCTTCATGAAACAAGGCCAAGCGCTTCAACTATGCACAAAAACATGCACAAAAAAATTGGCAGCAGGTGCTCTGGACTGATGAGTCAAAATTTTAAATATTTGGCTGTAGCAGAAGGCAGTTTGTTCACCAAAGTTTGGGGCTGCTTTTCTGCAAATGGTTTGGTCAGATTTAATGTCCTCCTCAATGCTGAGAAGTAGAAGCAGATTCTTATCCATTATGCATTGCCATGAGGGAGGCATGTGATTGCCCCCAAATGTATAAGAGGTCTTTGGTGTTCTAACTCATGTTGTGGGAAGGAAGGTTCCACAGTTTCCTAGACTGGGTGTTCTATTAATTATTCCAGACAATTTAAATTCAACCTGCATAAGACATTTGCTGCATGAAATGTTGGCCATGGTGCATAAGATTATAGCCATGGAATGGATGTCATCTGTATCCCCCTCTCATTCCCACTGGTTGAACATTATTAAGCAAAACATGCCACGCTACCGTCTGATCTATGTGCATAGAGGTTGTGCACAACATTTTTTCTCTTTGGGTTCTGAAAACAGAAAATGGAGGAGCAGGAAGGCTTATGTGCACATGGACTCATCAAGCTTGACTGTGCATGATGCAACCCAGCAGAAGTCCTACATTTTCTAATTTTACCCATCTTGGACACTGTACTATTGCCTTGCAATGTATGTTCTTTTGATTGTGCTGTAAGTTGCTCTTAATGACAAAAAAGTATGTTTCAGTGCAGCTAGTTAGACATTTATTGACCTTAGGACATTTCTATCCAGCAGCAGTGTTAGTAGACCTGCATTTTTACAAAAAACCCAACATCTAGGAAAAAACCCATAAGTCAGAGAAACATAAGGAACATGTTGAGGTAATTACTGCACAGAGGCAGAGTATGATGAGAAGCTTGCGTAGTTGCCATCATTTATGACAATTGGGACCAGATTGGCAAAAAATGTGAATTTATATTGGAATCATAAATACTGCGTATAATTTGTCTAGAAATCCTTCATATTCATCACATATTTATGACCAAAATTCAGCTTTCATTATTTCATTATCTTTATGATTTTGAAGGATTTTTATTTGAATTTAATATAAATGCCAATGTGGCTGTTCATTAATGTAATTAATATAATCTTAAAATTATACTATGAACAAACAGCATACAGAATGACAGGAAGTTTTTTTACAGTATTGAAGATGAATTACCACAGTAAGCATTGCAATTTGCCATTTTTTTATGGAGATTTCTTTTGTGGTAGGGAACAGGCAGAAATTTTAACGGATTTTCTATTTGCAAGAATTTCAGAGAAAAGTTGTGTTTTTTTTCAAAAAAATCAAAATGAAAAGAAAATAGAACTTGACAGCTTATTTCGGAAGGATAAAAAACATTGGCTGACAGGATGGGAAAAAGTAAGGGAAGTCAGTAGCATAAGCCATGAACATTACTTGCTCCACAGACTTTCATCAAAGTCTCTAAGTATTTCCATGAGGGAGATGCATTTAAGGGCAATAAAGGGACAGGGAGGTGATGGTGGCAAAATGGTGTCAATGGCATATCGACAGCTTGCAGTACCACCACCACTGATCCAGCACAATCTGCCAACATCACCATAAATCCATCATGTTCTCCAAAATGCAGTCAAATTCCCACTGGTGCTTTCTTCTACATCCTCCCCAAGTGTTAATTTAAAGAGGACTTTTAAACCCTTGAATACTAAAGAGGACTACAATGCATTGTTTTGCAATACATTTGAAACATCTAACATTCAAAGGATTACAATTAGGGAAGGGTGAAACTTTTTGCCTCAAAGGTGAAACATAAAAAAACTGAAACGCCTATAAAAAGTGCAAATTTTGCACTTTTTGGATAATAATGTATCCCCCACACATGGAGAGTTTCTCCCATGTATTCCTGCCATGAGAAAGTGTAACGGGAAGTGTCAGCATCATAAATGTCATCAATCTGTGCTTGGGAGATAAACAGAAAGCAGCTGCATTGTTCATAATAGCTAGTGTATGCAGACAGGAAAATAGAGGGAACTGGAGTTGCTTGATTGGAGTATTGTTAGTAGCAACGACCAGTGGTTCTACGAGTGTGAGTTTGAAGGGGGAAATGAGCAATAGACAGTGAGACAGACAACTGAGCTGGGTGAATGGGCCTGACAAAACATACACAGACAGGTATTAATACATTATATACTCAAAACTTACAGACACGTGTAAAATCACAAGCTCTATTACTTATGCATAGTGTTGGGCAAAAAGTCCTGTTATGTCCAGTGAAAAAATTCCAAAAAACCAGATGGTTGTCCACTTTTTTGCAGGAAAATCCACCTTAAACAAAGCTCTTAAAATCTTCATTGCTTTTGCCTATTGCCAAAGTTTGTTATTTTTTCAATGGCTACACAGCAACAAAAATGTGATGTTTCCAGAAAGTGAAACACAACACACACAGTTAGAGAGGGTGCTAGGCTGTTTTGCAGTGCTAAATTTAGATATACTAAGGCAGCAAAGGCTCATAGTGTGTACTATCACTATGAGCACCTGGATGACAAAGAAAAGTAGGAGCTGGAAGAACCGTGATGCATCCAATGAGTCTGAGGAGGAGGAGGTGACCACCACTACCAATACTGAAGGGTCTGGAAGTCCTGTTTCTCCAGACTCAATGATGCCCATACCCCCAGTACTGTCTATTGTGATTTGGGGGAACATACTGGCACAAGCACAGGAAGAAGATGTAGCAGTGTGAGCATTGCAAGTCAGCTACCTGTGCCTGCTTCTACTGCTGCCAGTGTGCCTTGTTGTGATGGTCAGGAGGGGGAGGAGATTATGGTAAATGTGGCAGCAGGGGACCCTAAGTCACATTTTCCATTCTCAAGCAGTACCACTACTACTACTACCATGCAGCAGTTAGAGACTCAGAGTGTTGGTAGTGAGGGAGGGGGGATGGTGATGAATCTGAATCTGAAGTTGATATTGTTACTGTTAGTGAAGCAGCTGGTGGGACTAGTGTGACTGTTGTTGATCTTCCTGTTGATGCTGGGGTGGAAGGGGAAATGAAGACGAGCAACCAGACTAACAGTAAAGGGAGCCCACAACATCCCCCTGACTAGGGATGGATGAAAATGTTCGCCTCAAACTGAAATCGGCAAATAATGGCACTTTGTGCTTGACAAATAATTTCCTGTGAAAAGTGCCGTTTTTCCTCTTTTTCCCACCTTTTCCGCCAATTGAAATCAATGGGAAGAAAAATATTTCTACACCACACAAAAGTTTTCTACAGCCATATAAAAGGCTGTCAGGCTCTCACAGCAGCCATTCTGTGTTTGTGAGAGGAGAAAGCAGCATGTTTTTTGAGCTAGAGGAGATAGGCAAATAAAGGGGAATTGAAGCGTAGTTTGGGGCGTCATTTCGGTAGGACATTTGTTCTCTGTATTAGGGGAGTCTGGGGGCACTCTAGGTGATAAGAAAGGAGGAAGGAGGTTGACCCCCAAATACTCCAAAATTCCATGTGACTGACTGGCAAGGCACAGGCAGCTAGGGACCTGTTTTGCTTTCTGATCTTGCTGTTATTGTCTCTGTTCTGGGTGGGGAAGTCTGGGGAAAGACATTGTTGATTTTTTTTTTTCATTTATAATTTTTTTTGGACAGACTGTGATAAGACAAGAGGGTGGACAACTTAAAAAAATAAATAAATAAATAAAAAAGAATAAAAAACTGAATATCTTAGGTGACAGTGACAGACAGCAGGGACATGAGAGCAAAGTAGTAGTTCAAAAACTGACTGCAGCAATGGTTGCCGCAGGGTGTGTAATCAATGATGATGATCCCTCTACTCCAAGGCAGGATGTAGTTTGTCAAGGTCCCAGCAAAACTAGTTCTAGCACCACCAATGTCAGTAGAAATAAAGAACCATATAAGAAGAACTCTGAAGAGATAGTGAGACAAACAAGCACCAAAACACCCATAGTAGGGAACTTTGTTACAGCAAAAATAAAAATAAATTGTTTGAGACCTCCAAAGCTTAGATGAATATAAGGGTAGTGGGCAAGAATTGTCAGGTGATGCTGATGCTGCTGAAGATGACCTAATGATGACTGATGATGATGCATATCTAGAATATATCCATCCAGCATCCTTCTCTTGTTCAGATGCAGACTAAGTTGAGATTGAGGATGGTGACAGGGCTATAAGATTAGCAGAAAGTCAAAGGTTTAATCTTCCACCACTTTTAAGGAGAACTGTGCCTGTCTATAAAGTGTTTGAGAAAGCCATTGGAAAGTCTGACCCTAGACAAGCAAATATGTCAAAAAGCACACAGTCATCCTATCAGTCATCATGAGCATCATCGCCTCTTCAAAGTCCATGTCCCACTCAGCCACAGACACCTGTTTTGAGTACCCAGCAACAGCAACAGAGGTTAACATCCACAGTGTTAGATATGACGAGTACCTCTGGTGCTGCTGCTGTAAATGCTGCACCTTTGACACCTAGTAGTAGTGGCAGTAGAATCATATCAACATCTAGCTCCAGTAGTAGTAGTAGCAGAAATCACACAGGACAGACAAAGCCAGGACAAATATATGAACACCAGCACAGATGAGGAGGTGAAGGACAGATGGGACCACTGCTATGACGATAAGTAATATGTGTCAATAATCTGAGAAGGAGGATAGAGTATGACAATGGTAAAATTACATGCACAAATCACACCATGCCAGTCCCCCACCACCACCACCACTACAATACATATCTGCCACATTGTAGGTTGTACTTTATTTTTTTTTTATTACTTGATATCATCTTGAATATGTGCCAGTGTCACTTAAGCAAGAAAGTACTGAGAGGCAAAGGACAAATGCATTTTGCATGCTAACACATTTTTCAAGCCATATTTTGCTGCAGGACACACAACTTTGACTTTCAGCCACTTATTTCTCAACTTCAGCCCTCAGAAGAAGTAATATTGCAGTGGTAAATGTAGTACCTATGGGAAATATAGACAAAAAATGTGTTAAAATAGGTGAAAAATGTGTTAATATAGGCGGAAAATTTGTTAAAATAAGTGAAAAGGAGGAAATTTTTGCATAGGCAGAAAGGCAAATTTTTTCACGAAAAAATTGGCACATTTTCACGAAAAGTCATGCAGAAAATTTTTCACACTTTTCACCCTACCCCTGACCCTGTGATTCCCTTTCCCCGGGCACTGTGCCTCTGGAACATGATACTGGGGAAGGCAGAACTGGCTAGCAGCAGTAATACCACCATGAGCACAGATTAGCTGTCTGTGCCTGCTGCTAGTGCTACCAGTCTGCCTACTTCATCTCTAGTGATTGGAAGTATGATTTGTCATCATCACTATCAGTGAGACTCTCATAGAACAGCAGCAGCAGCAAGGAGGGTAGTAGTGGTTATGGTGTTGAGGCTGATGGAGTAGCAGCTGGGGTGGAATAGACATTAATGCCATTTAAGCCCAGAGAAAGAAGGAATGGGAGATGGAGATGCAAATGGGGATGGGCATTACCACCACTAGAAGTAGTGATAACATTGAAGAGTTTTCTGTGATAATTCCTACAGCTGCTGAGTTGCAAGGGCAGCAGGATGATAAGCAGGCTAGTGTGCCACAGACCACCATGGACACAGTGGGAATGGGGTCTGGCAGTAGTAAGGTGGGACTAGGACAGGTTCCACATGCCAGCAGCAATACTCCTGGTCCTAGGTGTAGTGCTGATTCTGTGACAGCAGCAGCAGCAACATCATCCAGTGCCCCAGCCACTGAATGAGATTGTGAAGGAGAAGAAGAAAGAGGTCATTCTCCTCCACATTTCCCCTCCCCCATGAGGTCCTGGGTGTGGGACTATTTTTATTTTGGGGCAGGCACAGTGCCATCATCATCGATGGCATTGTGCACAATCTGTGATGAGTCAGTGAAAAGGGGAAAGGAGGGAATGCAACTTGGCACAACAGCTCTCACAACACATGTTAAATACAGACACCATGACATTTATATAAAGCATGTTAAAGCCAAACCCCCACCAAAGATACTGGGCAAGATGGAAATCAAAGAGGAGGAAGAATAGAGAAACTGACCCAGAGCCTGAAAGTGCAATGGCGACCAAAACACCTGGCTTACCATCACCTTCTTGCTCTAGGGTCCAGGCACAGGAAGATGTAGCAACATCCCTAACCAGCTGATAGCCATTTTGCAGATGTCAGGATGTGGCAATTCGTGTTCACCCATTGCACACTTTGAGTTGCACTGACCACACATGGCAATGTGGTGGAGGATAATCACAACCAGGGCATCATGCAGCTTCTGAGGAAATTCCATCCCACAAAATACACTAAACTGGTGGTAGAGAGGGTTCATCATTATTATTAAGACTGCAAGTCTTCACGTGTCTTTAGTGGGGACTTAGTGACAGCAGCAGTGCTTGGTGTCTGGGGGGAGTTTACAAAGCAGACCTAAGCATCAAGATGTTTGCTTTCAGTTGTGCCAGTTGCTTGATGTGAGTGTTGTTCCCAGTCCTTCCCCTATTTATTACACACACTGTCTAAGTTGTGCTGATGAAAGGCACAGTTCCTTCCTGCTATCAAGGAAAACATTTATATTCCAACAACACACCCATGATTTTGGAGGAGGGGCAGGAAGAGAAGCATTATTGGTCAACTTATTTATTTCCACAATTACCTGAAGTGGTGGTGGCTTGATATGGTGCTGCTCCTGCCTCAGGAACATCCCTGGAGCTGGTAGTGGCAAGTGGAACAGTGATTATCATCATCACCCATATCAGTGCTCTTGTTTATCTCATTCACTTAGAGCTGCCCAATCAGCAGCAAGAAATCACACAATCACATTTTTCTCAGGGCTTGTGATGATAACAAGCCAGAGTTAAAAAAAAAATCTCTGATTCCTCAGGGCTAGTGATGCTACAAGCCTGAGTGCAAAAAGTGATCTCTGATTCCTCAGAGCTTGTGACGCTAAGAAGCCTGAGTGCAAAAAATTATCTCGGATTCCATAGGGCTTATGACACTAACAAGCCTGAATGCAAAAAAATATCTCTGATTCTTCAGGGCTTGTGATGCTAACAAGCCAAAGTCCCATAAGGGCCTAAAAGTCTAAGTCATACAAATAAATGTTCCCTCTGGGCTTGGGCCTATGTCTAAGCCCTATACATCAAGGTTTCCTCAGGGTTTGGGCCTAACACAAGTCTAGGTCGTACAAATCAATGTTTCTTTATGGCTTGTGCCAAACAAGTCTATGTCCTACCAATGAATGTTTACTTAGGGCTTTGGCCTAACACACGTCCAAGTCCTACAACAAATCAATGTTTCCTTAGGGCTTGTGCCAAACAAGTGTAAGTCCTAATGTTATTAGAGGCTTGGGCCTCTAATAACATGTCTAAGAACAACAAAAATCATCCTCTACAAAATACTCTATCCCATCAAGTATCAGTCTTCCCCAATCACAGCTTATGTCAGAGGGTCCCTGTTTCTGCCACGTTACATACCAATTTTGTTATTTTATTTAATTTATTTATCTATTTGCTACCCCCCAATCCCTGTCAACAACTCACTCCTAACAAAATAAATTTATGTTCAACTGATTCTTTCCCAAGACTCCACCAACACAGGCACTCTTATCATACCCCTTTTATAACATGCTTGTGGGAAATAAAATAATATGTGCTATGTGTTGTGTGTAAATTCAACCCTGTCATTGATTTCAATGCAATGAGGTAGTAAAAAAAGTGTAAAAAACAGCACTTATTTGTGGCAAATTTTTTGGTAGGCGGGAAATGCCAGTTTTCACCTATTTTGGTTTGAGGTGAAAATGTTTGCCCATCCCTACTAATACACACTCACTTTTACATCTGCATGGACAAGAGGGACAAACTTATGAGGTGTGGGGTTGCTTCCCAAGCTGCTGTACACTTTATCCTTTCTTGCAATCTGCTGATTCTGAAGTTAACAGTTCTGCCCTCTACTGTAATGTAAAAATTAACACTGTAGTCTTTGGGGAAGATACAGAAAGCTGCTGAAAATTTTACACTGCCTATTAGTGTGTGTAGATGAAGACAAATAAAGGGACCTGGAGTTGCTGTTTATAAGGAATAATGGGTCTAACTAGTTCTCTGGATAGTTTGGGTGTGATTTGCTGACAGAATAAAAAAGAATAAAAAATATTCCTAGTCCTGAGACGACACGAGAGTAAAAGTAACAGAAATAGATGCATAAATTCCTCCTCCTCATCATCATCATCATCGTCATCACCACCACTTCCAAGTCTAACCCCCCACACATTCACACTCTCTATTTTGACTAAGTAGCCACACAGCTCAACATCCGCAACTCTATATATGAGTGCCTCTGCTGCTGTTTGAAGAGCAGTGCCACTAAGATCTACTGCTAGTTATATTGCAACACCCACTTTAGTTTATAGTAGCAATCCCTCAGTCTTTGAAAATCTCCAGAATGGAGGTACTTTACTAACAATCCAGAAGTGCAACATGTCTGCTATTTGTTGTTTAATTAATAAAAAACATGTGGGCAGGCTCATACCTAGAGAACAGCCACAGGTCTGACTAAGACACACACACATGAGCAGCACATCAGGGGAACGATGACTAGCAGAAGTAGAAGCTTTCTTAAAAATGCACTACCCAACCATAACACCCATGTCCTTCTGTTGCTGTTGTGCAAATACACAGCACAGAGAAGGATGACTCTGAGTTAGTTGGAGGGGACATGAGCCATAAAGTCCCAAGACTGATCTCCAGGCCTGCCTCCACTATTGCTAGCCATGTTGTTAAAACAAGTTAAACAATTATTCCTCTATATGCTGCCAACCTACCCTTAATGAGGTCTTATGACTTTTTTCTAACATGCATAAAAATATTTCAGTGCCTGTAGAATGACAAACGTGCCAAAATGTTGGTGGTTGAAATGGTGCTATATTATTTTGTTGAAAACAGAGGTTTTAAATAATTGACATAATATGGGGCCCCCCCCAAGGCAAATCCCTGGCCTCAGTTATTTTTTTCATGAATGGCTGTGCCGTAGTTACATACAGGCTGTCTGTGGGGAAATGGCAAAGCAACTATCTACTAATAATATTTTCAAGTCTTTTGTTGTTGCAGATCTCAAGAAGAGAAACCCTGGCACTAAGAAACCAGTTAAGTATCCCAAACTGTCGTACAAAAATATTTTAATAAAATCAATAATACAGTTGAGGAGTACACAGTACCTAAAGTTAAATGTAACACATATATGCCTATATATCAAGTAGCAGTAAGAAGAAGTAAGTGAAAGCAAAACACTTTGGCTAGTAATACTGCTCACAACCACAAATGTCAGCAAGTCAGACCTCATAAATTGGAAACAATCAAACCCCATAAATTGGCAACTCCACCTGTTGAAAATAGAATAGTAAGGCAAAAAAGTGAGAGCGTCTCTAGGGCAGAAAGAAAAACAATGGGGCAACATGAGTGAGTGTTAATGGGGTAGAGAAAGAGTCAATGGATTCATAGAAAGTGAATAGGACCAAACAGGCAGGAGCAGAGAATGTAAATGAGGTATAGTGAGAGTAAATGGGACAGAGAGAGAAAGTAAATTGGACACAGAGAGAGTAAATGGGCTTAGAGTCAACAGAGACATATTATCTGTGAGTTTGGGCAAATAAAGAGGGGAATTAAGAATCAGAGAGAGTCAGCGGGGGCAAAGAGTGTCAGAGAAAGCTGGTGATAAAGGAGGGAGTAACATACAGAAAGCAGATACAGAAATGGGCAGTGGATGCTAAATAAATAAATTAACGAGTGATCCTTCCTGATGATGAGGGTGGATGACTGCTGGTCCCAGTAGAGGACAGTGGGATACATAATCTATATCTACTGAGGGTCACTAGAGATAGATTCTGCTTCCTAATGGCTTGTTAATATCAAGTTAATATCAGTAAGAGGATATACATGTGACATAAGGCTTGATAGCCTACCTGCCAGACAACCCACCAAACAATTGGAAGCTGTATTTCTACTGCACAACATTAGACTTAAATCTATTGAATGAAGAGAGAAAGTTCAATGTTGTGACAACCAATTTAGATCAACTCTGTTGCCCTTGGTGGTATACTACAATTTCCTATGCCCATAGCGTCAGCATGAGGAAAAAGAGTGTCATCTCAGGAGTCTCTTCAATGTTCCCATGTGTGACAAGAACTTAATCTAATCCCCAATCTCAGTTTTATGGTTTTCCAATGCAAGCATAGTTCCCTCTCCCCTTCAAACAGCACAACTTACTTTGTGTGCATGCTAAAATCAGTGAACCAATGGGTTTTATAGAGAGTGTGACACTGAGTTAGTCTCATGGCAGAAGAATTATTGCATATCAGTGTTTGTTGATATGATATTCTAGACCAGGGGCAAGCAACTCTGGTAGTCAAGAGCTACCAATAACATATATTTTCAGGATACTCTATCTAGTTCACAGGTGGACTAATTAGTGTCTCAGTAACTTAAATTATTCCACCTGTGCATCCTGTCTTAGCCCTGCATTACCTCCCGCACTCTCTGAAATGTAACCCTTCGAGAGGTATACAACTGTTTCAGTGCTAGAAGAGGTGGTCAATGCATTTGGGAGAGTGGAAGAGGCTAAGATGAAAAGTACCTATATGGCATGCCTTAGCTAGCATAATTTATAATTCTAAACCACTAAGAAACTATATTTTTATATAAAAAATTGATAATACAATTTTTGAAAATGGTTTCAAATGCATCAGTTTTAGGTGACAGTGTTCATTTAAATCAAGGAGATATTTAATTTGTTAGCTTCTGTGATGTTGTTTTTTTTCCAGAAAAGTGCCTCTTTAGAACTGCACCATTTTATTTGTAAAGAAAGGGAAATTACACAGAAAGTTTACATTCTCTTTGGGCTTAAGCCAAAAGAAAAGAGGAGGAAATCTGGAGCAAAATAAGCTGTTATATAGGGAATAAATTGCGCTTGTAATTTAAATGGCGTTTTTATCCATCTTAGTCCTAGAGAGGTCTCCAAAGCATTGCTTCACAATGAATTGAAAACTGCTCTAGTAAACAAGAGGACAAAGAGAGGTACCCAACGCATTGCTTAGACTCTGGCACTCAAAGAGTTAAATCATCAGACATTTAAGGAATGTTATTCCTGAATTATGGTGCATTTGGTTGGTTCTAGTATTGCACCTCTTTTATTTTGTGGACCTGTGTAAATAATAATAAAATTTATAGCTAAATGACTTTCAGCTCTAGGACATATCTAATTGTGTAAATCATCATATTCTTTGGAATTTCAATGTGTTTCTCATTAAAAGTTATTGTGTCAAATAATCTTCTGGGATATACTTCCATTTTACTTCATACTTTAATATATCAAAACCTTAATACAGTTGCATTCTTGCTGTGATGAAATAGAGGCTGTACCTGCATGTTGCCCGCAAATAAAGAAGAAAGTTAAGTATTTCCAAAATGAGTCTGAGAAGTAAAGATTATCATCAGGGATTATGAAAAAATAACAGTTTGAAATATAATATTTTTCAATCAAATGATGCAAGAAAATGTAACATCTAAGGCAGCACTTATTACTTTATTGCAGTCATGGATTACTGAATAATTATAAACAAATACACAATGTCACAAAAGACATTTATCAATTTGGGGCTGAGAGGGTTAAATCATTGTTATAAATATTAGGAATATACATGTGCCCTCATTATTGTACATTTCCTAAAAAAAACTTTTAGCAGGTATGATTTAGATTGCTGAAATAGTTAAATGGGGGGGGATAATAGACTGAGAGAAAAAGGGATAAAACTTGAAGTGAAGAATACAGATAGTGGGCACATCTAGGGCTTGACACTATTGGGCACATTCAAAGGGTTCGTAAGGGTAAAACAAACACTGACCAATAAACATACCTGTGTTCTGCAGCTACTCAATGACCTGTCCTATACATGGAACAATGAAAGGAGGCCACACAGATCAATATAACCTCATAACGTGCATCACATTGTTTTCCTCACCGTGTGCTGATTTCTTACACAAAATAATGCGAGAAATGTCAAATTCAAAGGAAGTTATCTAACACTTGATGTTAGAAGGCCACATTAGGCATTGTCAAAGCAAGTTCAAAATCCCTAGTCAATCAACATCCAGCAAAGAATCAATGTTCTTCAAATAAATTTATATACACCCCAAAATAACTGACACACACTGCCTGTGTTTGGAGGTTCTTGTGACTACAGCACAGGGTCCAGGAGAGGAGGATAGAGAAAGTGAGAGAGAGAGAGAGAGAGAAAGAGTGAGAGAGATGAGCACACATTGGAGAGAGGTAGACTTTTGAACATGTTGCACACATCACATCCACACACAATTACAAACACACATCTGCAGAGGTTGAAGGGGTGGGGGGTCAGCCTGTCAGTGCTCAGACCATATGTCGCACACTGCATCAAATTGGTCTGCATGGCTGTCATTCCAGAAGGAAGCCTCTTCTAAAGATAATGCACAAGAAAGCCCGCAAACAGTTTGCTGAAGACAAGCAGACTAAAGACATGGATTACTGGTACCATGTCCTGTGGTCCGATAAGACCAAGATAAACTTATTTGGTTCAGATGGTGTCAAGCGTGTTTGTCGGCAACCAGGTGAGGAGTACTAAGACAAGTGTGTCTTGCCTACAGTCAAGCATGGTGGTGGGAGTGTCATGGTCTGGGCCTGCATGAGTGCTTCCGGCACTGGGGAGCTACAGTTCATTGAGGGAACCATGAATGCCAACATGTACTGTGACATACTAAAGCAGAGCAGGATCCCCTCCCTTCGGAGGAGTATTCCAACATGATAAAAACCCCAAACACACCTCCAAGACAACCACTGCCTTGCTAAAGAAGCTGAGGGTAAAGGTGATGGACTGGCCAAGCATGTCTCCAGACCTAAACCATATTGAGCACCTGTGGGGCATCCTCAAATGGAAGGTGGGGGAGTGCAAGGTCTCTAACATCCACCAGCTCTGTGGTGTCATCATGGAGGAGTGGAAGAGGACTCCAGTGGCAACCTGTGAAGCTCTGGTGAACTCCATGCCCAAGAGTCTTAAGGCAGTGTTGGAACATAATGGTGGCTACACAAAATATTGACACTTTGGGCCCAATTTGGACATTTCCACTTAGGGGTGTACTCACTTTTGATGCCATGGTTTAGACATTAATGGCTGTGTGTAGATTTATTTTGTGGGGGACAGCAAATTTACAGTGTTATAGAGGCTGTACACTCACTACTTTACATTGTAGCAGAGTGTCATTTCTTCAGTGTTGTCACATGAAAGATAAAATAAAAATATTTACAAAAATGTGAGGGGTGTACGCACTTATGTGAGATACTATATATATATATATATATATATATATATATATATATATATATATATATTTCTACAGTCATGTCTGTGTCAAATGTAACCTATCCTTCTTCTTAGATTATTGATACACATTACTTATTGGTCATAGCAGTGGTCTCAAGTGTGGTAGATGGTAGAAATACTTCTTCACATCCTTCCTCCTCCTCATTTGTGCTGCTGTTAATATATTTGGCCTGAATTTCTTTGTCATCATGTGTGTTTCCTGCTATTTGATAGTATGAGACGTTGGTTCATTTTTAAGAATGTTAGTCTCCCAACATTGCTGCTTGATAGCCACATCCTGCGGTCATTGACAATGTAACCAGCTTCAGATTCAACACTTGCTGAAAGACAACTAAGGGTTTCCACTGCAGTATGTTTCAATGCTGGCCACACACTGTTTGTTTGCCAGTAGTCCACAGGTTAATTGATTCTGCCAAGAATATAGATATCCTGCAAGTATGCAGAAACCATCTCATATGCAGTGGGACTTCTAGGAGCTACATGTGTTCCTGTGTGTTAGTTATCAACCCATACTCAGGGAGCAAGTCCCAAAGAGATGTGCCACCATCACCACCACCAATGTTGAGTTTTTGCCGCCCCTGCTGAGACCCATGAATTTCCCTGTGTTCAGAATGTGATGTTCTGGTTCTGTGTTCCTGCGAGAAATACAGTGAAAAAACACATTACTGTCTGCTATTTTGCAGGATAATCCGCTTTTAAAGAATTGATTAAAATCTTCATGTTTTTTGTCCATTGGCAAAAAAATTCCCCGCCAATTTTTCAATGGCTAGAAATTTTCCACCCATTGATTTACGTGTTTTTCACCTTTTCGCTATAAAAATGTGATATCTTTGCAGAAGTGAAACACAATAGAATCAGCTACAGAGCGGGGTAGAGGTGCTGTGCTGTTCTGCTGTTATTGTTTTGAAAAACTGAGGCAAAAGAGGCTCATAGTGACTGCTATCACTATGAGCAGGTTTAAAAATAGTAAAAGGAAGAATTGGAAAGATCCTAATGTGTCCATTGAGTCTGAGGAGGAGGAAGTGAGCACTACAGAAACAATGTTGTCCAGTCCCCCTAAATCACCCCTAGGGATCTTGGGAGGATGAGAAGGGTAGCACTAGTGAGAGCAGGACAGATAAGCTGCCTGTGCCTGCTGCAAGATGTGCTGCCCATGCTGTCACCATTGCTGTACCTGCTGCCACCATTGTTGTACCTGTTGTCACTGGTATTGCTGCACCTGGTGCCACTAGTGTTGTGCCTGCTGTCAGACATGCTGCCCATGCTACTGCTGCCACCATTGCTGTGCCTGCTGTCAGATGTGCTGCTCCTGTTGCCAGTGCCACCAGTGCTGTGCTTGCTGCCAGTGCTGAATCTGATGCCACCAGTACTGTGCCTGCTATCAGACGTGCTGCCCCTGCTGTCACCAGTGCTGTGCAGTCATCACCAATGGTGCTGTACACAATTTGTGATAAGTCAGTGAGAAGAGTAAAGGAGGGAACACACCTTGGCACAAGCATCCCGATATCACACATGAAACACAGACACCATGACATTTATGTCAAACATGTTAAAGTCAAACACCAACAATAGAAATCAAGCACCTCTGTTACTGTATCCCCTGACTCTCCAGAAAGGCAACAAGAGGTGAGGCAAAAATCAAAAAGGCGGAAGAGTAGAGAAACCCAGACAGGACTGGATGTTCCATGACGAGTGAAACAACTAGCTCGCCATCACCATCACCTTCTAGGGTAACTACATCTTCTGCCAATCCACCTCATTTGTCGTTACCTCCCCCATCAAATTATGGCAAATCTGTTGATGTTAGGATGTGGCAGTTCATGTCAACCCATTGTACACTGTGTGGTGCACTGACCACACATGGTAGTGTGGTGTAGGAGAATCACAACCAGGGCATCAAACTGCATCTGAGGAGGGCAGAAGGAGATAGAATATGCTAAGATGGTGGCAGGAAGGGTTCACATTACTATTAAACTGCCAGCAAGTTGTCATTTGATCTTAGCAGGTTCTGGACAAGGGGTTTAGTGACAGTGTCAGTACTTGGTTTCTGTTGTCATGGTGTTTGGATACAGTTGTGCCCCCAGATGTTATACGCACACTGTGCACATTGCAGTTGCTGATGAGAGCCACAGTTTCTGCTTTCAAGGGAAAATTGCTATTCTAATAACAACACACCCATGATTTTGGAGAAGGGGCAGGTGGAGAAGAATTATTAGCCAACTTCTTCTTTTCTACAAATAGATTGGGTGCTGCTACTGCCTCAAGCATATCACTGGTGCTAGTCGTGGCAAGCGAAACCTTCATCATCCATCACTGATGTTACTGCTATTGTTGTTCCAATTCCCTTTCAGCTGCCTAATCATCCTGCTGCTTAAGTTCTTGTGCCAAACATACTTAAGTCCTATAAATCAATGTTTCTTCAGGGCTTGGGCTTCTAACAACAAATCTAAGAAATCATCCTCTACAAAATACTCTATCACGTCAAGTATCAGTCCACCCCAGTGGCAGCTTATGTCAGGGGGTTCCTGTCTCTATCACTTTACATACGAATTTCTTATTTTATTTTATTGGGTTATTTTTTTATTAACTGTCCTCCCAATAACAGTCAAGAAACCCCCCCTTAACAAATTCCCTGTTCAACTGATTCATTTCCCAGACTCCACCCATCAACACAGGCACCCTCCTCAGACCCCTTTTATACCATGTCTTATGGGGTTCTTTTTTAATTGTATTTAGGATTTATTTTTTATTAACTGCCCCGAATCCCACTAAACACCCCCCCTCCCAAAAAGAAAAAAATCCCCGTTCAACTGATTCTTTCCCACACCCCACCAACACAGGCACACTCCCCTTTTATACTATGCCTTTCGGAAATAAAATAATATCTGTTATGTGTTGTATATAAATTCAATGTTCCCATTAATATCAATGGAATGAGCTTTTCGAAAAAAGCAGAAAATCTGCACTTTCCGCTGGAAATTATTTGCAAAGTGGGAAGTGCCATTATTCGCCGATTTCAGTCTGAGGTGAAATTTTCTCACCCTTCTCTATTCATGACCCCTTGTCATAACACACTGCTAATGGCAGAAATTCTGACATTTTGTGTTTGAAGTGCGGGGTTCAGCAAAGTGGCAAGAATGTATTCCTCATTGCTTTTAATGGACGCTATATGAGGATCTTGTTCAAAAATGTCCTTTACCAGCTGGTGCATGTCTGTGTTGTCATTATGGTAAGATTCTTCAGCCATGCTCCTCATTTTTTCTGCAATAAAAATATCAGTAAGAGAATTTTTGCTAATTGCTGCCCCTATGAGAATCACCAGCATGGTTGCCTCCTCCAAGGGTTTCAGCAGCTCACATAAATTTCACATTAATTGCCACTGACCAGGTGACAAAGAGGCTCCCTCCAAAGCCTTTTAGTTTTGCATGGTGTACTCACTAAAGGCCTCTTTCTGCTCATAGAAATGTGGAATTCCACCTGGTGGGGACCTCCATTTTCAGCTGGTGATGGGGCAGGTTGTTACACTCTTGCATGGAACATTTTGCTTTGCATGCACTGTAGGAGCAAATAAAAAGGGCATAAATTTTGCAGGCAATAGTAACCATCTCTCTGAGGGTTTCTGATTTGGTCACAACTAAATTTAGCACATGCGCAAAGCAGGGCACATGCACAATATCATCTATTCTCAAGGCAGAGATTATGTTGGAGCCGTTATCAGAAGACACAAAACCAGCTTTTTAAGGAACAGAGTACAAGCCATTCCTCTATCACCTGCTCTAACTTACTTAACACATCTTCGGTTTTGTGGGACTGACTCTTAAAACTCTGCATGCACAAGATGGCATGCCAATGGTATGGGCTATCCTGCTGCTGCCTTTTAATCACACTGCCAGAACCAGAAGCATGATTACTGGCTGTCACCTGATGCTGTAAACTACTGCTGGCCACTGTTGATGGTGGAAGAGAAACCCAGTGAGCAGTCATAGTCATATAGTTTGTGCTCTGCCCACTTGTCCACATATCTGTTGTCAGGTGGATTTTCTTGCCACAAGTCCTTTTCAGACCTTTGCCCACTACACTAACCACCTGCTTGTACAATTCAGGCACAGCCATCCTGGAAAAACAACTGCAGTTTCGGATATGCAAGCGTGGAGCTACACATGACATCAGTTCTCTGAAACCTCAGTTTTCCACAAAAGAATACGGCAGCATGTCCACTGCCAACATCTTGGCAACCTTGCCATTCCACAGGCGTACATTAGGATTGTTTTTGTGAAGTTTTTAACTTCTTCCAGGATCTCAGACATTGTGGGTTGGCAGGACATGACTGAAGAACCCTGTAACTTTATTGCTTTAAAAATATTACTAGAGGAGGTGGTGGAGGTAGAGACAGCATGTGTGGGCAGTCTATGACTCTTGCTATCTTCTATAGCAAAGTCAGAGTCTTCATACCCCTCTGCAGCAGGACTCATAGATGTTATGTGGAATGAACTGACTGTTGGCAGTGGCACACTCTCTGATACATAAATAACATCACTACTTTGCTTATCTGACCTAGAGTCCTGAGGACTTTTTAGAATGCTGCTGCTAGTTGTTGCACCTTTGACCTGCTTATAGTGTATCTCCCAGTCAGACCTGTGGCTGAGCTTCAGGTGGGATCTCTTAGAGGAGGTGCCTAGGTGTGAGTCTGCTTTCCCACTACTCATGTGCTTTTTGCTCAGACAACAAATAGCAACATACCAAGCTTTAGGATCCTGAGTGAAGTATCTCCACTCTGCCAATGCGATTGCTCCACTTTAGTGACAGACAGCCCCCATCGTGGGAGGATGATGGGTAGTGTGACCGGAGCTGTCTCTGGTCGGCAAAGTTCGGCAAGCCGGAAGTAGGCTGACGGACACTTTTTAAACTTGACGTTTTGCGCATTTAACTGCTTTTTTTAATACAATGAACAATATTTTCAGTGTTTTAGATAAATGCTCTAACTAATGAACATTACATATATTTAGGTGAGAGATCCCCTTTAAAGATGTATTATCAGTCACCAATGATACAGCATTTTCAGGAAGGGAGGGCATTATCCCACACAGATTTCTTCTGCATCCATCTGCCACATGGCCCTGTGCAGGTTAATGTAAGTGATATCTATGGGAGGAAATGGATATCAGATTTTTGTGAGATTTTGGTTCACAGGTGGCTATGTGATGTCTGGGACTTGCAGGCCAAAAAGACTATATGATATCACACATGTCAGCTGAATGTAAAGGCTAACCTGGTGCCACCCATTGCATGGCATGTGGGTGCTTTCAATGCACTGTGGCTGTCTCCAAGGAATATTCCAGCATGCATGTTCCATGGCAGTTCCTATAAGGCTTCTCTTGGTAATCTGAAGGAATAGTAATGTCAAAAAAAGTATTAACTATATGGTAGATACAATTAAAAGAGAGTACTTGCACTTATGGTTTGAGAGATATAGGAAAATAAAGTTCCACCCTCCCTCCCCTTTCTGCTTGATGAGCTGTAAAGTTGTCAGAAGCAGATTTTGGTTCCTGGATCAGACGGCGGCTCTTCAGTAGTGCCGACATAGCTATACCTAAAAATAAATACTTAATTGGAACGGTCTACAAAGTGTGCCTGGCTTGCAAGCACACGTTGTAGACCATTGTGATTAAGTATTTATCTTTAGATATCTTTATATCGGCGCTGCTGAAGAGCTGCTTTTGGTCAAGCGACCAGAATCTGCTTCTGACAGCTTTACAGCTTGTCAAGCAGAAAGGGGAGGGAGCAGAGAACTTTATTTTCCTATATTTCTCAAACCATAACAGTACTGTCTTTTAATTGTATCTACCATATAGCTGATACTTTTTTCTGACATTATTATCCCTTTAAGAAGCCTAGACTATCTCAGAGAATATTAACCCTTCCATCCTCAGGAGGAGGCTTAGGCTTACCAATCTTGGAGTTGTACTATCAAGCTGCTACCTTAGCAAGGATGTAGGAGCTTATGGCACCACACCTGAAGGAGTAGGTCCTGTGTCTGAGTCCCTTTGCATCAGGGATTGACATGGCTCATGTTTGCTGGTTTAAACCTTCAAGATTTCTTGCCTCTTGCATTAATCATGTGATCCTCAACCACCTTATTTCCTTTTTGTCGGCACTCAGTTGCAATCATTCCTTGATTCCTGTCATGTTTTGCCCCATTTTTCCATTTGTTTTCCCTTATTATCTGAATCATGGTTCTCTGCCTTGTGGTTGCTATTAACCTTTATAGAGCCTCTGTGCTTTATAGAGCCTCTAGTTGGCGATACCCATTCCCAGTTACATCTCTTTATTCTATTCCTTATCACATTCTGCCAAAGATGTTTGCATACTCTCTTTAACACCAACTGAGCTACCACCTTCACTCCCATCACCTGCTGCTCTATGGGATTGCTTGTTGATGACAAATGTAACAGCGGGTCACCTCCTCTTACACTTGCAATCAATTTAGAAGGTGTTACACGCAACCTGTGTTTCCAGTAATCCCTTCTTTATTATACTTCCCCAGATCCCTAGGGAAGTGTTAGGGGGACCAGGGATCATTTGGGAAGAGACAAGTGTGCTTCCTTTCACTAATTGTGCTGCTGGATTTCTCCATGTCTGAATCAGCAGCATCAGCAATGTCCCTCAAACTTCATCTGTTGCTCATTCTACAAGCCAGCACTCAAAACAACTTTAGTTTTATTTAGTTATTTTCTCTCCCTTTCTGCTTTCTGTCTCCCTCCGGCCTAATTTCTAGCAAGCTGCATGGTTGGAAGTTCTGGGTTTTATAGTATGGGGGATACAAATTTCATTAACATTGAAAACATAGGTAGGGAATGGAACCGTTCTCTTGAGAAAATTTGTAATTTCAACAAAACTAAGGAAAATCTGTAGGTTGTATCTTGTTAAACCCAAGCCCAAAACAAACTTTGATTTGTAGGACTTAGGGCTCGATCCAAATGTTAGAGTTAAAACCGGCGGTAAAAAAAAGGCAGTCATGACTTAGCCAAGACCAGTAAACAAGAGATTAAAATGTCTGCCAGAATGGCTATAGAATTAAAGCCAACAAAATACACCTACACCTTAAATCTGCATCACATAAAATTCTGACCTCATCGCTGTGTAAAAACATACAATAAATAACGTACAATATGGACGTATTAAAGGAATAAGCCTTCAAATGAAGGATCCAGCAACATATCTCCTGCCAGCAGTCCACCACCACCACCGCCACCAGGGCTGACGCCACCTATAGGCGAGGTAGGCGCCGTCCTAGGGTGCACATGTACTGGGGTGCGGGCATGCAGCGGAGAAGAGATGCGCCCGCTGCCCGCATGCACAGAACCAGGAATGCAACACAGTTAGATCTGTGTCTCTACTGCTCTCCCTCATCATCGTCAACTCTTTAGTAATGCAGAGCATGCTGGGAGTCATGTGATAGGGGGCAAGTTGGAGCTTATGGGTGGCAAAGTGGAGCAGATGGGGGGCAAAGTTGGGGCTGATGTTGGGCAAAGAGGAGCTGGTGGGGGGCAAAGTGGAGCTGAGGAGGCAAGTTAGAGCTGATGGGGGCATAGTGGAGCTGATGGGGACAAGCTGGAGCTGATGGGGGCAAGCTGGAGTTGATAGGGGCAAGCTGGAGCTGATAGGGGCATAGTGGAGCTGGTGGGGGCAACATGGAGCTGGTGTTGGCAAGTTGGAGCAGATGTGGTCAAAGTGGAACTGATGGGGGCAACTGATGGGGGCAAGTTGGAGCTGATGGGGGCATAGTGGAGCTGATAGGGGCATAATGAAGCTGATAGGGGCATAGTGGAGCTGGTGGGGGCAAGTTGGAGCAGATGGGGGCAAAGTGGAGCTGATGGGGGAAAGTTGGAGCTAAGGGGGCAAGTTATAGCTGGTGGGGGCAAAGTGGAGCTGACAGGGGGCAAAGTGGAGCCGGTGGGGGCAAGTTGGAGCTGGTGGGGGGCATCTCATACAGGCATCTCCAGACCAGGGGCAGAGAGAGGACAGTCATGAAATGAGGTGGGGTATAAGTAGGCAGGGTATAAAGGGGTGGGGCACAAGGGGCAGAGCCAAATGGGCGGCAAAATTAGGTTTTGCCTAGGGTGGCAAAAATCCTTGCATCAGCCCTGACCGCCACCCCCACCTGCAGCCATCAGACCCACAAGGGTCACACGCCAGAGTGTGAGGAAGTCCACCCCGCAGCCCATCCCAAAGTCCTACCCCCAAAAAAATAATCCCCAAATATTTTTTGGCCCTCATGACTGTTTTTAATCCAAACTGATTGAGTGGCAGAGATGTCTGCAAAGCATTGCACATGTAATGGTGTATTAGGGTGTTACAGCATGAATGAGCACACACATCTTATACAGACACTTTTGTCCAAGTTCAACTCACAGAACACATAGCAAAGCCAAAGAACATGAAGGTATGGTTTTCTATGATGTGAAATGAACTTGCAGATCGAAGATATGATCTGGATGACAACAATGATGCAGAAAGGTAACAGTTGAACCTGGCAATTACAGATGCTCATTGTTTGGAATTGACATTGAGGAGCAACAGGTGATGTTCATGAACGTGGAATCAACATGTCACCGGGACATACCTCTGAACCATAAGGGGTCATGGCATGGATGCCTGTAGGAAGTGAAGACAGGATTTGAAACAGCACTGTCAACACAACAGTCATGCTCTTGCTGAACCATCATCATAAGTCTGAGTGCCACAGGGGTACACAACACATTGCTCATCAATGTGTTGATGATCTCTCTGGCATTCAGTGGTTTAACATTTGATATCTTAAATGGAGTAGACCATCCATTGCTTGTCAATGTGTTGTCTAGCTGTCATGTAGACATGATGTTAATAAAAAGGGGATGTCAAACAAACATACGTATGTGCGACTTGAACACTGGACACACACCTTGTCAGTATGTGAATCAAGACCCATGATATAGATCCTCTATTTTGTGGGTCTTGGTTCACATACTGAGGCGGTGTGTGCTCAGGGTTCATGTCACACATACATATTTTTGCATGTCATCCCCTTTTTATTAACATCATGTCTTCATGATGGCTAGATAACACATTGTCAAACAATGGAGTGGCATTGACACTGTGCTACACACACACAAACAGGTCAGCATGCTGGGCTGTGCAGCCTGACTCACAGATTGTTACTCCCATACTGCAGCCAATATGCTATAAACATCCCTATTCTTATCCATTAGTCATTCACCAAACATTGCACACATGCTAATCCATGTAACCCTTTGAGTGCCAGAGGGGTACGCAACACATTGCTTTGTAATGTATTGTTTATCCCGCTGGCAGTCAAAGGGTTAATCCATGGAATTCAAGAGTGGTATCAATGCATGGCATGTCATTGCACTGGATATCCCTCTCTGGGTTGCAGGGGTGTTATGGCTATAACGGTGTTATGGCTATAATCAACTTTGTCAATGTAGTATTCTGTCAGTTCAAGTTTAGATATGTTGAACATTGCCAATTTGGCTTCCCATTGATCCCAGGTTGCAGGCTGATATCTGTGACATGCCATTGTAAGGGCAGAGGGCTGTGTTGATGGTTCATCCTGTGGAGTAGGACAGATGGTTATGTGTTGTTTGAGTGTGTTTGCACGTATTTAACAAGCATGACCATGGTCACACATGATTTTTTTCTCACAGGTGAGGTGGTCCCTGATGAGCCTGATTCACCTCTGCATCACACTTAAAGTATCCTCATCTTCATAAATGGAAACAGGGACCTCAATGGGCTCTTGTAGCTTCACATCATCAACTGTGTGTGTGTTCAGCAATATTGTGTCATAGGGCACATTCCAGGATGATGTCACATGCTTTATCAGGAGCATATTTTAGAGCTGCTCCTGAGTGATCCAGGAAATGGAACCTGGCTTTGAGCAGGCCAAAGGTGCATGCTATGGCTTTCCTGGTCCTAACGTGTCCCTAGTTACAGCACTCCTGCACAGGTGTGTGGGGATTGGCTATTGGTACAAGCAGTCACAACTTGCATCCATAGCCGGCACCAACTGTGGACAGTGAGTGACATGATGATATGAGAATCCCATATTATGGTGATGTTGTACTCAAGGTAAATGTTTGCTGGTGTGATTGATTGTAATTGGTATGTACCTGTCAGGTGTGTGTGTGATGTTGTGGGGTGCATTTTGTGTCTCCATTGGCTGTTGATGTTGCATAGGTGAGCTTGATTTGTTTTATGGGTGACAGTTGTGCTGTTTGTTAACACCTGTTGTTCCAGGGTGTGTTGGGATGGCATATGCTGTGCTGCTTTGTATTACCCTTGTCCCTGCAGGGGTTGTTGGGTTTTTGTTTGTCTGTGACTTGTATGTATGGTCTAGTCCAGTAGTTTACAAACAGGGTGTCGTGGCACTTTAGAGTGCCATGATCATCAGCTCAGGGTTCCTCACTTTTCCCAAGAAGATCTTTTCTCGATTACTAACATTTTTGTTCATATTTATTTTCTAATGTGTATTCATGGGAATTATGAACAATTTTCTCCTTATTGTCATTCCCACTGTGAGACCTAATATTTATGCTTGATTCTTTGCTATATTGCAATAGCGTTTATAGTATTTTTTGAGTGTATTATTTCCCCTCAGTCTTTTGTATTAGATCATAACGTTAGTGTATTGGGAGACGTGTGTTCCTAGGATCGACCTTTTTATTTCAGGGCTTGTCACTGTTGCACACGTTTCTTGTTACACTCTTTTTGGTGAAAATATGTTTTTACAATATTGATTATTTTTCTCCATGATTTAACCTCCTTAATATCACGTTAGGGTATATTATTTATAGGCGCGGGAATATATATTTTTAGCTAGGAGTATAATAGGATCTTTGTAAGATTTTTAATTGAATAAGTTGATGTATGGCAGTAGCAGATACTGCACCAGGACTCCCCAGGGCCTCCTACCACTCATGATCTTCAAGAATGCCCAGATCCATCTCCCATCTGGACCATAGCCCAGTATGCTCGTTGTTCGAATGCATATCTAACCACTTATAAATTAGCGTGACAGGTTTAAGTACCCGTCTTTTCCTGGCCATAGTGACCAGTGGGAATTCTTTTATATTTCGGCTCGGCACCCCATAAAGCAGCCAAGGCATGTCTCAAACGCACATAGGAGTAAAAGAATGCTCAAGGAATGTTATATTCCTCCTGAAGCTGTTTGAATGACTTTAATGTATCACCCTGATATAACTGACCAAGCATATATATGCCATGCCCCATCCAGAGTCTTCCAAATTCAAGGTGTCGCAGGTAAGCCAACTCACCCGGACCCCAAAGAGGAATTCCAGGGTCCTTTCCCCCATATCCTGAAACAGATTCATGGTGGACCATATGTTTCAGGTCAGTCGAGTTGTGGCAGGGGGATCCCTATGCGTGTCTGGACCAAGTAAGGGGACATGTGAAATAGAATACCCTACATTAAGCAAGGATTCATCAATTTTGTGAAACATATGTAGAGTATCTGGTAGTATATATGCCAACACATACTGCCCCTGCGCTGCTAAATAATATTTGTAGAAGTCTGGGAGAGCAATTCCCCCCTCCCCCACTGGGCGTTTATGAAGAGACAGCCTTATTCTCGAGGGGCCACCCAACCATATAAAGACTCTAATTATACGATCAATTATATCAAAGTAAGGCATAGGGATAGGCACTGGCGGTCCCTGAAAAACATAAAGGAACTTCGGAAGAGACACCATTTTTATCAAGTTAGAATGGCCTATAACATTTAACGGGAGTGCCATCCAAGACATAGCTTTACACTTAAACTGTTCTATCAAAGGCTCCAAGTTATCATGCAAGAAGCATCCACAGGAGATAGCCACCGTAAGGCCCAGATATTTCACAGAGTCATCACAACACAAGGGAGCATACAACAAGGGACCTCCATCCCCAACTGGGTCCACAGGAAGAATGGAAGACTTTTCCCAACTGATCTTCAGGCCCGAATAAGCACCAAAGGAGTTCACAAATTCCAAAACACAGGGCAGAGATCTGGAGGATCTACCCAGGAACAACAAGATATAATTGGCGTACAACGCCAGCTTTTCTTCCCTGTCACCCACCCGAAACCCCTCCACACAGGCGTCACTCCGATTCTTTGCAGCCAAAGGTTCAATAGCCAGGGCAAACAAACCGGGCGACAATGGGCATTCCTGTCTTCTGCCCCTCTCCAGCCCGAAGGGCCTAGACCTGACGGATCCAGTCAGGAGGGATTGGGGGAAGTTTGATAAAAAAATATAAATGCAATTTAAAAACCCATAAGGCATGGTATAAAAAGGATCTGAGGAGAGTGCCTGTATTGGTGGGTGGAGTCTGCGAAAAGAATCAGTTGAACAGGGAATTTTTTTTGGAGGGTTTGTTGACTGGTATTGGGGGACAGTTAATAATAAAAAAAAATATTAAAATTAAAAATAAAATAAGAAATTTGTATGTAGAGTGACATTGTAGGAAAAGTGTTGGAAATTAGACCTGTGTTAGGCCCAAGAAGAAACATTGATTTGTTAGAAACAAGACCTCCCCCAAATTTTTTTTTAAGGCCTCTGTTTGTTTGTTTGTTCATTTTTAAAGTACAAGCCCAGAGAAAAAAATGCCCTACTAGACTAGTGCCATGTTGTGGTGGCCATTGTCAAATGCTCAGATGTAGCTGTGATTGCTGTTCTTGATGCTGCTGCTGAGTTGTACAAACAGCAGGCGGATTAGGCAGCTGAAAGGGAGTAGTATCAAAAACAGCAGTAACACAGGTAATGGATGATCAAGGTTCCACTTGCCACTACTAGCTCCAGTGGCGTGCCTGAGACAGCAGCAGCACCACAACTAGCCCCCACCACTTCAGGTATATGTGGAAAAAAGAAGTTGGCCAATAATGCTTCTCCACCTGCCCCTCCTCCAAAATCATGGATGTGTTGTTAGAACAGAAATATTTCCCTTGAGAGGAGGAACTTTGCCACTCATCAGCAACTGCAATGTGCAGAGTGTGTGGTAAATAAGGGTAAGATTGGAAACATGGGCACATCTCGATACACATCAAACACCTGGCATAACTGAAACCATACACCATGATGCTTAGGGTCCCCAATGTGAAATAATCTCATTAGAAACCAAGTACTGCTGCTGTCACTATTGTCACAGTTTACCTATTTTCCTTTGCCACTCTCTTGGCGATGCTGAAATACTATCCTCCGCTTTGACGCTTCCGCAACATTCCAGGAATGCTGTTGGTGGAGTTAGGAAGCGCCCATGGCCTCTAGCAGGATGGTAATGTCGCAGGAGTGATGCAAAGTCTGGATGAATCGCTGAGATTCATAGCTGTATGCAGCTATGACTGCAAATGTCGCTAGGCTTCCAGATGTGTCATCTGTGGGCGCGAAGCGGCAGAATGATGCAAGGCTCATTTATGTAATTTCCTGAGTGACTCCTCCTATCCATTTCCTGTAGTTAGGTACAAAAGGGTAACTGAGTTCTGACTCAGTTGCCCTTGCGTTGTTGTTCAAAGCAGTTCTATTACCTTGGGCTCTGTGTATGACCTGGCTTGTCTTCCATCGAATCTGGTGCTGACCTGTGGCTCTGTCTGGCTATTCCTTTGTCTTATTCTTATAGTGGACAACCAATCTGGTGCAGACCTGTGGCTCTGGCTGACTACCTGAACTGTGTATGACCTGGCTTGTCTGACTACCCTCTCTGGTGCTGACCTGTGGCTCTGTCTGACTATTCTTTTGGTTTTCCCCTTATCTGGCAGACACCCTATCTGGTGCGGGCCTAGGGCTCTGGCAGGCTAGCCTTGAGACTGACTGCAGGTGTGAGTCAAGTATCACTTCCTTATACTGACTGCAGGCATGAGTCAGATACACGCTCCATTCTGACTGCAGGCGTGAGTCATATTTTCTCACTACCTCGGATTAAGACTTCGAGTTACGGTTCCTTTTCCATCTCCTAGTTCCAGCAGGGACTACCAGTGGCTTCAGCCTAGTCTCTAGTAGAATGGTCCTCCACGGCAGTTTACTATTTCTGGTAGTAGCACTTGCTGGCTTTGACCCTTTGCTTGTAACCGCTATTTTCCTCTGTTTGCTACCTTATTGTTGTTTAATAAAGTGCATTTTACTATATCGTACTGACTCCTGATCATCTCTGGGGAACCGTGACAACTGTGTTCCTTGTCCACTTGTCTCTAAGGACACATGAATACTTTACGTTTTGATGATGAACCCACCCTGCAATCAGCTTAGCATTTTCTGAGGGATGGAATCTCCTCAGATGCCACTTTCTGCCCTGTTTGCAATTACCCTCCACCACACTGCCATGTGTGGTCAATACACCACACAGTGTGCAATAGGTGGAAACTAATTTTGGCCTCAAACTGAAATCGGCGAATAATGGCACTTCCCAATTGCCAAATTATTTTCCTAGCTCATTCCATTGAAATCAATGGGAACATTGAATTTATACACAACACATAGCAAATATTATTTTATTTCCCAGAGGCATAGTATAAAAAGGGTCATTAGGGTGTCTGTGTTTGTGGAATGTGGGGAAAGAATCAGTTGAACAGAGAATGTTTTTGGGGTGTTTGTTTACTAGGATTGGGGGGCAGATAATACAAAATAAATCCTAAACACAAATAAAAACCCCCATAAGACATGGCATAAAAGGGGTCTGAGGAGGGTGTCTGTGTTGGTGTGTGGAGTCTGGGGAACTGGGGCATGAATCAGTTGAACTGGTATTGAAGGGACAGTTAATAAAAACAAATATAATAAAATAAGAAATTTGTGTCTGAAGTGATATAGACAGGAAACCCCTGACATAAACTGACACTGGGTTGGGGTGGACTTGACTTGATAGACTATTTTGTAGAGGATGATTTGTTGTTAGAGGCCCAAGCCCTGAGGAAACATTGATTTGTAAGACTTAGACTTATTAGCGACAGAAGCCCTGAAGAAACATTGATTTGTATTAAATAAGCTTGTGTGGCACAAGCCCTATGAAAACATTGATATGTAGGATGAAGGCTTGTTAGAAATAAACCCCCAAAAATAGTTTATTTTTTTTTGTAGGACTATGTTTTTTTGTTTTCTTTTTTTTTAAAGTACAAGCCCTGAGGAAAAAAATATGCCCTACTGGCCTAGTGCCAGCAGGTGACATCCTGTTGGCCAGTGGCCACTAGCTATTGACAAATACCCTGATGTAGATGTGGAATTTGTGACTGCTGTTCTTGTTACTGCTGCTGAGTTGCTTAAGCAGCAGGATCATTTGGCAGCTCAAAGGGAATGGGGCAACAACAGCAGTAACGTGAGTGATGGATGATGAAGGTTCCATTTGTCACGACTAGCTCAAGTGATGCACCTGAGGCAGTAGCAGCACAATAAGTAGCCCCCAGTATATGTGGAGAAAAGAAGTTGGCCAATAATTATTCTCCACTTGCCCCTCCTCCAAAATCATAAGTGTGCTGTTATTAGAATAGAATTTTTTCCCTTGAAGCAGGAACTGTTCTTCTTATCATCAACTGCAATGTGCACTGTGTGTGTGGTAAATAACATCTGAGGGCACAACTGTATCCAAACACAATGACATCAGAAACCAATTAATGCCACTGTCACTATTGTCCAAACCCCACTAAGGACACATGACAACTTGCTGACAGTTTAATAGTAATGATGATCACTGCCAGCATCATAGCATATTCTGCAGGATGGAATCTCCTCAGATGCCGCTTGATGCCCTACTTGCATTTCTCCTCCACCACACGGCATGTTTAACATAAGTGTCATGGTGTTTTTAATTTTTCATGTGTGTTATCAAGGCGGTTGAGTCAAGGTGCATTCTTTCCCCTTCTCACTGACTTGTCACAAATTGTGCACAGTGCCATTGTTGATGACTGCCCTGTGCCTGCCCCAAGAGAAAAATAGTCCTACACCCATGATTTCAGGGGATAGGGAACAAGTGGAGAAGAATGACCTCTTTCTTCTTGTCTTCCACATTCCACTTCACTGTCTCTGACAGTGGATGATGTTGCTGCTGTTGCTGCTACTGCATCAGAATCAGTACTGCAATTAGGAACAGGAGCATTGCTACTACTGGCAAGTGAAACCTGTCCTAGTCCTACATCACTTGTTGACCCCATTTTCACTGTGTCCACAGTGGCCTGTGGCACACTAGCTTGCTCCTCTGCATCCTGCTGCCCTTGCAACTCAGCAGCAGAAGGAATTAGAGCAGTTGCAAATTCCACAAATTCTGGTGGTGGTGGTGGTGATGATGCCCATTCTCATCCTTGTCTTCCATTCCTTCTCAGTTTCTGATAAAAAGGCCATCAATGTCTCTTCCACCCCAGCTTTTCCAACATCATCATTACCTCTACCAATAGTCCCTACCTGCTGCTGCTCTATTCAGACATCTCACTGCTGCTTGGATGAGGTGATGTGCAATGTGACAGAAGGTCCCCTAATGTCACACTTGTCATTTTTTTTGGTGACATAAAGAATGCAGACAGGCAGCAGTAACAGCAGGCACAGGCAGCTGATCTGTGCTCCTGGTGTTGGTATTATTATTACTGTGCCTGCTCTCTCCCAACAATTCTGGCCTCCTCAGTATCATGCTCCACTTGAACACTGTAGTGACGGGAAGGAGACTCCCAGAGCCAATGGAATGGTGTGGGCTTCCTTGACCGCTAGTCTTAACGCTCTCAAATGCTTCCCCTACCACTCCTCTAATACTAGTCTCACCGGCTGCTTCACCATTACTGTTACTACTACTACTGACACCAACCACATCAAGATCAGCCCCAGAGTCTTCCTCCTCACAGCCACTATTAATATGAGTATATTGATTACCCCCTTCTTCACTCCTAACTCTAACAAGCTGCTGGACATTAGAAGTAGTGGTACTAGCACTGGTTGCACTGCTTGGGGATGGCAAGTGTTACATTGGGTCCCTTACTGTCACACTTGGAAATATCTCCTTCTTCCTCCCCTCCTGAGTATTACAAGACACACTAGCAGCAGGTTCAGCACAGGTGGCAGCAGGTTCAGCATTGGCAGCAGGCCAGCACTGGTTGCAGCAGTGGCAGCATGTCTGACAGCAGGTACAGTATTGGGGGCAGCAGGTTCAGCACTGACAGCAGGCACAGCACTGGTTGCAACAGGGGCAGCACGTCTGACAGCAGGCACAGTATTGGTGGCAGCAGGTTCAGCACTGGCAACAGACACAGCACTGGTTGCAGCAAGAACAGCAAGTCTGACAGCAGGCACAGTATTTGTGGCAGCAGGATCAGCACTGGCAGCAGACACAGCACTGGTTGCAGCAGGGGAGCATGTCTGACAGCAAGCACAGTATTGGTGGCAGCAGGTTCAGCACTGGCAGCAAGCACACCACTGGTGGAACCAGGGGCACGTTTGACAGCAGACTCAGGCAGCTGACCTGTCCTGCTTTCACTAGTACTTCCCTTTTCTCCCTCCCTTCCCATTAAATTCTCATAGATCCCTAGGGGTGATTTAGGGGGACTGGACAGCATTGGTTCAGTAGTGATCACTTCCTCATCATCCTCAGACTCAGTAGACACATAAGGTTCCTTCCAGTTCATCCTTTTATTAGTTTTAAACCTGCTCATAGTGATAGCAGTCACTATGAGCCTCTCCTGCCTCAATTTTTCCTAAAGCTCACAGAAGAATAGTACAGCGCATCTACCTCACTCTGTAGCTGCTTCTATTGTGTTTCACTTCTGAAAATACATCAGGTTTTTTATAGAGAAAAGCGAAAACCACGTAAATCAATGGGAATAAACTTTCTAACCATTGAAAAAATGGAGAAGAACTTTGGCCAATTGGCAAAAATTGCAAAGATTTTAATTGCTGGTTTTAAAGTGGATTTTCCCAGACAATGTGGTTTTCATGGAATTTCTTGCTGGAACACAGCAAGAGCTTTCGCCCACCCCTAGACACAAAAAATTTCACCTGAAACTGAAATTGGTGAATAATGGCAATGGGAACATTGAATATACACACAACATATAACAAATATTATTTTATTTCCCAAAGGTATAGTATAAAAGGGGAATGAGGTTGCCTATTTTGGTGAGTTGTGGAGAAAAAAATCAGTTTAACAGGGAATGCTTTTTTGGGGGGTGTTTACTGGGATTGGGAGAGCAGTTAATAAAAAAGTAAATCCTAAATACAATTAACCCCGCCATAAGACATGGTATAAAATGGGTCTGAGGAGGGTGCCCGTGTTGGTGGGTGAAGTCTGGTGAATGAATCAGTTGATCAAGGAATTTGTTTTGAGGGGGTTCTTGATTGGTATTGTAGGGAGAGTTTATAAAAAATATATAAATAAAATAAAATAAGACATTTGTATGTAACGTGATAGAGACAGGAACCCCCTGATATAAACTGCCAATGGGGTGGACTTATATTTGACTTGAATGAGTATTTTGTAGAGGATGATTTGTTAGATTTGTTCTTAGAGGCCCAAGCCCTGAGGAAACATTTATTTGTAGGACATAAACTTATTAGAGACACAAGCCCCGAAGAAATATTGATTTATAGGATGTATGCTTGTTAGCAACAAACCCCCAAAATAGATTTTTTTTTTTGTAGTACTATGTTGTTTTGTTTTTTTTCAAAGCACAAGCCCTGAAAAATAAAAAGTTTCCTACTGGCCTAGTGCCAGATGATGAAGGTTCCACTTGCCACAACTAGCTCTAGTGATGCGCCTGAGGCAGTAGCAGCACAATAAGGAGCCCTCCAGACTATGTGGAGAAAAGAAGTTGGCCAATAATTCCTCTCTACCTGCCCCTCCTCCAAAATCATGGGTGTGTTTTTATTAGAATAGAAATGTTTCCCTTGAGAGCAGAAACTGTGTCTCTCATCAGCAACTGCAATGTGCTCAGTGTGTGTAGTAAATAACATATCGGGGCACAACTGTATCCAAACACCATAACACCAGAACCCACGTACTTCTGCTGTCACTATACCCCTTGTTCAGAACCCGCTAAGGACACATGACAACTTGCTGACAGTTTAATAGTAATGATGAACCCTCCCTGCCAGAATCTTAGCATACAGTAGATATAAAAAGTCTACACACTCCTGTTAAAATGCCAAGTTCTTGTGATGTTAAAGAGTGAGACAAAGATAAATCATGTCAGAACTTTTTCCACCTTTAATGTGACCTATAACGTGAACAATTCAATTGCAAAACAAACTGAAATCGTTGAGGGGGAAAAATAAAGAATAAAAAACTCACAATAACCTGGTTGCATAGATGTGCACACCCTTAAACTAGTACTTTTTTGTTGAAGCACCTTTTGATTTTATTACAGCAATTATTCTTTTTGGCTAGGAATTTATTAGCATGGCACATCTTGACGTAGCAATATTTGCCCACTCTTGTTTGCAAAAGCGCTCCAAATCTGCCAGATTGCAAGGACATCTCCTGTACACAGCCCTCTTCAGATCACCCCACAGATGTTCAATTGGATTCAGGTCTGGGCTTCCAAAACGTTAATCTTCTTCTGGTGAAGCCATGCTTTTGTGGATTTGGATGTGTGCTTTGGGACGTTGTTGTGCTGAATGGTGAACTTCCTCTTCATCTTCAGCTGTCTAACGGACACCTGAAGGTTTTGTGCCAAAATTGCCTGGTATTTGGAACTGTTCATAATTCCCTCCACCCTTGACTAAGGCCCCGGTTCCAGCTGAGGAAAAACAGCCCAAAGCATGATGCTGCCACCACCACGCTTCACTGTGGGTATGGTGTTCTTTGGGTGATGTGCAGTGTTATTTTTGGACAAACATCTTTTGGAATTATGTCCAAAAATTTCAACCTTGGTTTCATCAGACCATAACACATTTTCCCATGTGCTTTTGGGGGACTTGATGTTTGTTATTGCAAAGTTCAGCCAGGCTTGGATGTTTTTCTTTGGAAGAAAAGACTTCCATTTTGCCACCCTACCCCATTGCCCATTCAAATAAAGAATACTGGAGATTGTTGTCACATGTAGCACACAGCCAGTGCTTGCCAGAAATTCCTGCAGTTCCTTTAATGTTGCAGTAGGCCTCTTGGAAGCCTCCCTGACCAGTTTTCTTCTCGTCTTCTCATCAATTTTGGAGGGATGTCCAGTTCTTGGTAATGTCTCTGTTGTGCCATATTTTCTCCACTTGATGATGACTGTCTTCACTGTGTTCCATGCTATATCTAATGCTTTGGAAATTCTTTTGTACCCTACTCCTGACTGATATCTTTCAACAATGAGATCCCTCTGATGCTTTGGAAGCTCTCTGCGGACCATGGCTTTTGCTCTGAGATGCAACTAAGTAAATGTCAGGAAAATCCTACTAGAACGGATTAACTTTATTTGTGATTAATCAGAGTCACTTTAAATGATGGCAAGTGTGTAATGACTTCTATTTAACATGAGTTTGAATGTGACTAGTTAATTCTGAACACTGCCATATCCCCATTTACAAGAGGGTGTGCACACCTATGCAACCAGGCTATTGTGAGTATTTTATTTTTTATTTTTCCCCTCAACGATTTCAGTTTGTTTTGCAATTGAATTGTTCACGTTATAGGTCACATTAAAGGTGGAAAAAGTTCTGACATGATTTATCTTTGTCTCATTCTTTAACTTCACAAGGACCTGGCATTTTAACAGGGATGTGTAGACTTTTTATATCCACTGTATTTGTTACGGTTTTCTGACACTCAGACCAGGGTATGAAGTAAAAACACAGTTTTATTGAAAATAAAACAAGGCCCCAGAGGCCAGCACATAAATAGCAACAATGGCAAAAATAACAAAGAGAATGCACACAATGATAATGACAAGTGCTAGAATAGATAGGGAATTTTCCCCAAAGGGTTAAAGACTGAAATGGGTGAGATATACAAGATTGGCCAACGCCCAGGATAAATAGCAGTCTCTGGAACACAGTCTCTCAATAGCAGGATAGTGGACAAAGTCTCTCAATAGCAGGATCATGGAGTAACTGCACTGAATACACTCTCAAGTTGATATACTAGAGCCCAAAGTCCAGAGCTGAGCCGGTACCCACGCCTGGGGCTACAGAGGAGTGCTATTGCCACGCTGTAATGATCAGAACCGAAATCGCCCTTGACTAGAAAAGTAATAACCCTGCAAGTGCCACTAGGATATGCCCATACACCCCTTGGGTGCTGTACTGATGGTAACTGCACAAGCTGTAATTGAGCCAATGTCCTCTGGAGTGCAATGGGAATGTACCTTCAACGTCTGTGGCCCTGAGCCAGAGAATGAACACGGACTTACAAGGCTCTGATGGAATAAGAGACACACAGAAGCACTCAGAGTAACAGGCTATGTCAGAGAAATGTATGCTTGGCAAGAAGTATCGGAGGCACCAGACCGGAGACTACAGGCACTGCAAGGGTTAAATGGTTCTGTACACACGCGAGTACCTTGGCAGCCAACAGCAGGCAAAGCAACCTCAGGCTACAGCTACTGACAAGTGAGAGGAACAGTGAGTCGCTATTACAGTTCAGAATGTCGCCGAGCGACTGGAGTGACGCAGGAACACAGGAGCAGCAGGCAGACCCGGAACGGTCACTGGAACAGCAGACAGGCCGGTACAGCAACCGGAACAGCAGGCAGAACTGGAACGATCACTGGAACAGCAGACAGGCCGGTACCGCAACCGGAACAGCAGGCAGAACCGGAACGATCACTGGAACAGCAGACAGGCCGGCACAGCAACCGGAACCGCAGGCAGAACCGGAGCGGTAACTGGAACAGCAGACAGGTCCGGAGCAATGCTGGAACAGAGGCAGGCCGGAAACAATCACAGAGCTGGGTCATCAGCCAGAGCCGGGTCGAATCACGGAGCAGGGTCGTCAGCCAAAGCCGGGTCAAATCACGGAGCAGGGTCGTCAGCCAAAGCCGGGTCAAATCACGGAGCAGAATCAGGAACAGAGTCAGACTAGCCGGGTCGGTACACAGAAGACACTGGAATATGGCAACAAGGCGCAGCAACAGGAACACCACGAAAGGGCAACTGACAATTGCCCAAGCTCCAGCATATAACGGCACATCCTGGGCAGGCCAATCAGTCTCCACCAATGCACAGGTACATCATGATAGATTGACAGAAAGACACGGGGACCGTGATAGTATTCTACGGGATGGAATCTCCTCAAATGCCGCTTGATGCCCTGGTTGCTATTCTCCTCCTGCCATGTGTGGTCAGTGCACCACACAGTGTGCAGTAGGTGTAGACAAACTGCAACATCATAACATCAACAGAGTGGCTATCATTTGGCAGGGGTAACAGGGGCAGCATGAATGACAGCAGGCACAGCACTGGTGGCAGCAGGTTCAGCACTGGCAGCAGGCACAGCACAGGTGGCAGCAGGGTCATGCATGTGTGACAGAAGGAACAGTATAGGTGGCAACAGAGTCAGCACATCTGACAGAAGGCACAGTACTGATGTCAGCAGGTTTAGCAATGGCAGCAGGCACAGCACTGGTGACAGCAGGGGCAGCATGTCTGGCAGCTGGCACAGAAATGGTGGTAGCAGTATCATGGGCAGCATGTCTGACAACAGGTACAGCAATGGTGGCAGCAGGGGCAGCATGTCTGGCAGCAAGCACAGGCATCTGACCTGTCCTGCTCTCACTAGTACTATCCTTTTCTTCCTCCCTTGACATTAATTTCCTCAAGATCCCTAGGGGTGATTTAGGGGGACTGGACAGCATTGGTTGAGTAGTGCTCACTTCCTCCTCCTCCTTAGACTCAGTGGATACATAAGGGTCCTCCCATTTCCTCATTTTACTATTTTTAAACCTGCTCATAGCGATAGCAGTCACTATGAGCCTCTATTTCCTCAATTTTCAAAATAAATAACAGCAGAAAAGCATGTCTACCTTTCTCTGTAGCTGCTTCTATTGTTTTTCACCTCTGCAAATATATCACATTTTTATAGCAAAAAGGCAAAAACCATGTAAATCAATGGGATGAAACTTTCTAGCCATTGAAAAATTGGCGGGGAAATTTGTCCAATGGGCGAAAACCTGTGAAGATTTTAATTGCTGTTTAAAAAGTTAATTTTCACAAGAAAAAGCGGACAATAACGTGGTTTTTGCAGGATTTCTCATGCTAGCACAGCGATAGCTTTGGTACCCCCATTGATAATGCTGAGAAGTCTAAAACTGGTAATGTTACTCTTAGTGAAATAGCTGGTGGAACTAGAATGACCACAGTAGATCCTGCTGCTGATGCTGAGGTGGAAGGGAAAGTTAGCAGAGCAGCCAGATTAGTGGTCAAGGGGGCCCACAAAATTGCCATGACCCTGTGATTCCCCTTCTCTAAGCATTGTGCTTCTGGGGCATGATACTGAGGAAGGCAGAACTGGCAGCTAGCTGCAGTAATACAAAAATGAGCACAGATCAGCCGCCTGTGCCTGCTAGTGCTGCCAGACTGCCTTCTTCACCTCAAGAGATGCAAGTGGGATAATAGGGGACTCTCCAACCAGAAAGACTCTAATAGAGTGGCAGCAGCAAGGAAGGACTGGTTGGTGGTGATGATGATGAAGGTGATGGTGGAGCAACTGGTCTTTTGTTGATCCAATTCCCTTGGAGCTGCGTAATCATCCTGCTCCTTAAACAACTCAGAAGCAGCAGCATCAAGAAGAGCAGTTGCAAATATTACAATGACACAAGGGCATTTGCTAGTGGCCACTGGCCACCATAACATAACCTGCTGGCACTAGGCAGTAGGGTATTTTTTTTTCAAGACTTGTTCTTTAAATATATACTTCTGCCTACAAAAAACAATATAGGGGGGTTTATTTCTATAAGCCTAAGACCCACAAGTCACTTATTCCTTAGGGTTTATGACTACACTAACAAGCCTGAGTGATAAAAATGATTTCTGATTCCACAGGGCTTGTGACGCTAACAGACACAAAGTCCTATGAGAATCAATGTTTCCTCAGGGCTTGGGCCTAAGTCTATGTTCTACACATCAATTTTTCCATAAGGTTGGGCCTAAGTCTCAGTTCTACACATCAATGTTTCCTCAGGGCTTGTACCAAGCAAGTCTAAGTCCTACAAATCAATGTTTCATTAGGGCATGGGCCAAACCAGTCTGACTCCTACAAATCAATGTTTCCTTAGGGAATGGGCCTAACAGAAGTCTAAGTCCTACAATAAATCAATAAAGTGTAAGCTCAAATCTAAGCCCTACAAATTAATGTTTCCTCTGGGCTTGGGCCTCTAACAACAAGTCTAAGTGCTAAAACTCATCCTCTACAAAATATTCTATCCCGTCAAGTATCAGTCTGCTGCAGTCACAGCTTATGTCAGGGGGTCCCTGTCTCCATCACATTACATATCAACTAGTATCGAAGGCATATGTGCAAGGGCCAGGGTGCTGCCCGGTGGCCTCGGATGCTGCTCTGGATCGGCCGTGCCTCAGACTGAGGACAGTTTCTTCTGCGCATGACTACTGCGTGTGACTGCGTCATTCGGGTAGGCTCTACTGCACATGTGTGTTACGCACACAGGGAGCTTCACATCCTAGCAAATTATATTATAAGGATATATTTTTTATTTATTATTTTATTTATTTATTTTTTTAATAACTGACCCCCACAATCCCAGTCATTACCCCCAAAAAAATTCTCTGTTCAACTGATCTTTCCCCAGACTCCACAACACTTGCACCCTCCTCAGACTCCTTTTACACCATGATTTATTTATTTTTTTATTTTATTTTACTGTCCCCACAATACCAGTCATCAACCCTCCCCAAAAAAATCCCCTGTTCATATGATTCTTTCATCAAGTCCTCCAGAGCAGGCACCCTCCGATCCCTTTTATGCTATGCCTGTGGGAAATAAAATTTGCTATGTGTGTGTATAAATTCAATGTTTCCATTGATTTCAATGCAATGAACTAGTCAAAAAAAACAGAAAATGTTCAGTTTTTACAGGAAAATATTTTCAAAGCAGGAAGTGCCATTATTCGCTAGCTTTGGTTTGAGGTGAAAAGTTTCACCCACCTCTAATTGTGAGTCCTAAAACAACACTTGCCCTGAAAAAATGTATAGCAGGCTGAGTTCCTTTGTCCTTTGACCATAACACTAACTTCCTGCTTAAGTAACATTGGCACAACCATCCTTGAAAAATAACTGTGGCTTGGGATATTCCAGCAGGACATAACAAAGGGCAGCATGTCAATCACCAACATTTTGGCAAGTTTGCGATTCCACATGAATACTTTTGCATTATTTTTGTGAAAGTTTTGACTTAGTAATTGTGGGATGGCAGTACATAATGGAAGATCTGTGTAACAAAGGCCAGTGCCAAATAGTACCTTATTGCACATATATATTAAACTCAGAGTACAATTAAAAGCATACATTTAAAAGTAGCTGCCAAGTAGGAATATGCCTCAGAACAGCATCTCATACATGCAGAGGTTAATTACTACCTTTGCTCAGACACTCCAGGTCTTCTCTTTTTAATGCAATATATGTCTCAATTCAGAGGTTAACCCCTTAGTGACGGCCACGTGCAGGCGCGGCCGTCACTTAACGCCCGTCTAACTTTTTTTTTTTCTTTCAGAAGAATCCGGAGTCCCCGAACGGCGTGCAGCCGCGCGGGGATCCGGATTTCCTGGACGTACATGTACGTCCTCTGTCACTAAGTGACAGCCACAGAGGACGTACATGTACGTCCATTGTCGCTAAGGGGTTAATGACTGCCTCTAATCGAGCACTCCAAATCTTAACTTCTTTTATAGATAAAACAAGTAGCAGGGTAGGAAATATAAATACAATAACCCAAAAAAATAAAAGATGAGCTGCTATACCTTCTTGCACTATGCAATTAACACTGTAATGCAGCTCATTGTCATGTTCAGTGCTTTTAGATGGTTTATTAATAGTACTGCTGCTGGTGGTTCTGGGAATTTTAGTGGGACTTTGGCAAGCTATATTTTCCTCAGGAGGAGGGGGATCACCAACATTTACGGCACACACTGCAGCAACCATGGCTGCAGTCAGTTTTTGGACTACCACTTTACTTACACATCTCTGAGCTGCTCCTAACCCTTTCACCCTCCTCCTTGTATGTTTGCCAGACATTACTCAACTACTGTGTGTGTTTTTACTGTAAAGCACACAATAGAATAGATTGTGTGTTATGTCTTGCCTTGGACCTCTACAAAATACTATTTCTTGTCTAGCATCAGTCTGTCTCAGTCACATCTCATGTCAGGGTCCCTGTATTTATTTATTTAGTTTAATGTTTTTTTTAAATATGTTTATTTCAAGACAACACCATACGGTCATATACTGTCCATTGCCTTTTGTCTGGAGAGTTTTGCATAACTGAGCAATAAATTAACATCCTCAGAGCCCTCCACTGTTACCTTTGAATCTAATACTTCACAGCACAGAATTTTCAAAATTGGGACAATTACAACTTCAGGACCAAGAAGTAGCAGCGAAGGAGGTTTTCATCATCTCAAGACATTATGTAATGTCTTGTAATGCCACTAAGCTTCATAGGCTGAAAAAGATACCACATATTTCACGTGTATAACAATACATTTCCCAGTAGGAAAATATATTAGTATATTTAACAAATCCCAAATTCAAAAATTACTGTAGAGGGTTTTCTAATTTCTTCTTTTGTCTGACCTAATATGCTAACAGACGGGATCAGTCCAGACCACCAAACACAGTGTTTTAAATTAATCAACTGCCTGTAATTAAATTCTTTTTCTCCATAGACTTTGATGCTTCCACTTTTTTTTTAATTAAAGAGAACTTGCTTACCATGCATAAATTTCCCTTTAAAGGGATAGTAATACTTCATTTTAACTTTATTTTATTTTGTAGGCATTAAAAAAACATGAAGAATGATATAAGTCTTATCTCTCAAACCTTTATGGTTTAAGAGATATTCACAAACAAAGTATCCCCCCCCTGTTCAACCAAATCAGAAGGGAGATGCCCAGGTAGACTGCAGAGAGGGACAATCTTCAATTAAGATAATGGAAAAAGCTGAAAAACTTATCAAGGGGGGAAGGGCTTTCATTGTTTTCATACAAAGAAAATTGTCCCCTTCTGTTATCTGTACTGTCATACAACCAGACTCACATCTGAGAAGAGATTGTTTACACTAGGTAAAAGGGGCGGGGAGGGGAACTTTGCTTGTGAATATCTCATAAACCATAAAGGTTTGAGCGATAAGACTTATATCATTCTTCATGTTTTTTTAATGCCTACAAAATAAAATAAAGTTAAAACGAAGTGTTACTATCCCTTTAAGCTTAGCAGTAATAATTGTTATGAACCTTATAGTACATAGCAGAGAAAAAAACATACTTTTCTCATTAACTCCAATATCATTTGTGCTCTGTCAAACTAAGACACACGTCATAAATCAAATGTCCCCACTGAGATACAGATAGCAAACTGGCATGATTGTTCCTATTGGAATTAGTGAATTGTTCTTGTTTGAATTCACCCATCTGACACACAAAGTTTAGAACCACTGTTAGGAACTCCAGTTTCTGCACATTCTGTCTTAAATACGATAGCACTGTTTTTACTTAAAAGTCCAACTGTTGTATCCATATCTTTTAATATTTTGAAATATAGTTTTGTCGAAAGTTTAATAGTATATCAAGGCACATAAAAAGGAAAATGTCATTTTTAGATGTTCTTTTATTTGGCCCTTTAATTAAATGCCAGGGGGTTACACAACACAATGAGATACGAGTTGCACAACTCTCAAAAAACATTATTCAATGCATTGAGTAAACATAAAATATATTATTTTCAAATCTGTAAATGATTTCACCCTTTGAGTGCCAGACAAGGCACTGGATTCCTTTCTGACACTAAAAGTGTTAAATTCCATTTACAGAGTTTCATCTTCTATTTATTAAATTGAGAAAATGTAAAACTGACCATGTGCTACTAGCTGTTTGCTTGTAATATGAATTATTGATGATAATCTTTGTGGATGGCACAGCATGGCACATTGCCAAAATCCACAGGAAAACTGTGGTTTGTTCTCCAAGATGTTTGGTACAACCTACCTGCCGAGTTCCTTAACAAAATGTGTGCAAATGTACCTAGAAAAATTGATGCTGTTTTGAAAGCAATCTTGTTTTACAGCATTTTTTCACACCTGCCTAAGACTTTTGCACAGTACTTTATATGTAACTATTTGAATACTAATGTGATCTCACAAAGATTGTTGTGTATATTTTAACTAGGGGTAGTGAAGGGTTCCATTGTGTTCCCATGAAAAATTCCACAACAACCACATGGTTGTCCACTTTTTTTGTGGGAAAATCTGTCTTAAGCAAACCCCATATCATTTTCATTGTGATGTGTTCAGTGAGTCAGAAGAAGAGGAAATGACCACCACCAGGGTCCAAGAACCTTGATTCCCCAGACCCAATGATACCCAGCCCCCCAACATCATCTCTTGGGACCTGGAGGAATTTGTGTCATCGCCAGCAAAGTGTCACCGCCGCTGTGATTTCTCACCTGGATTTCTCCGCCACTCTCTTCCTGATTGGCAGCTTCTCCTTTAAGAGATGCTACTTTCTGGTTTCCAGAACTTGATCTTCGAGTTATCCTGTGATCCAACTTTCCAGTTGTTTGTTCGTGATCCTGATTTCATCTTTGACCAGTTTCTAACTACAATTTGTTCTTCTCTTCGTGAGCCTGTTATCTGATCCGGTCAGTGTTCTGACTGAATTTCCTCTCCAAACCTCCCAGCTCGACCCTGGCTTGCTTCTTCATTTATCCTGCTCTGCTTCCTCGAATACCACCAGATTTCCAGGCCACACCAAAGAAGCACATCACTTGGGTTCCTGTATCCGTGGCAGGTTGATCTCCGACTGGGCTCGGCATATGTGAACTGCCAATCCGATAGATCCCAGTCACTCGATTGCTCTGCTTCCTCGACTACCACCAGACCTCCAGCTGACGCCAAAGAAGCAGGTAACCTCGGTTCCAGTACCCTCGACACGCCGATCTCTGACTGGGCTCAGCAGACGTGAACAGCCAGTCAGATAGATCCCAACCACTCGACTGCAAAAGCCTCAACTACCAGTCAATGCCAAAGAAGCAGGTAACCTCAGTTTCAGTACCAGTGGCAGGTTGATCTCTGACTGGGCTCAGCAGATGGTCGGATAGATCCCAGCCACTCAACTGCAATACCCTTGTCTGCCACCAGACATTCAGTTGACACCACTGAAGCAGGTCATTTTGGTTCCAGTATCCGCAGCAGGTTGATTTCCGAACAGGCCTAACTATCGAGTACAGCCGGTCAGATAGATCCCAGCCATTAGACTGAACACTTGTAGACTTACATTCGACTATCACACTGTGCAGTAAGTCGAGTAGCTCCGGTCTTGTCCTTGAACTACCTTAGATTTCCGTGTTTGAATATCCTGTAGTCTGATACTAATAAAGACTTTGGACTCCATAGTTTGTGTATTATTCTCCTTCTTTAACTGAGGTTCTGCATGTAAGGTCCAAACACCATCTATAATCAGTCACAAGAAGATCAAGCCATAATGGACCCAGCAGACCTTAATCATCTATTCACTAGACAGGAGCAGCAAGAACAAGTATTATCTACCCATGCTTCTCAGATGGTCAACCTAGAACGCAAGTTGGACTCTGGGACTGCCGGGGCTTTTGTTGATTGTCAATGGGCGTCTACAGTTGGCTTACCTCTTCACTCCACAATTTCAACCTTCAAAAGTTACAACTGTTGACGGACAACCTCTGGGTCTGATTCTTCAAGAGACCAGACCAATTCAAGCTAGTATAGGCCTGTTCCAGATTTTTTATTCTTGATGTCATTCAAGCCCCATCAGTCGCTGTGATTCTTGGACTCCATTGGTTGAGACTGCATAATCCTATAATTAATTGGGCCTTTGGGGAACTTAATTCTTGGGGTACCTCTTGTTTTGATTCTTGCATTTCCAGGACTCTCATATTCTGTTCTGTGCATTCTGTTCCTGAAACCCAAGATCTAACTAAAGTTCCAGAGGTCTATCACGTATTCAAGGATGTATTTTCCAAAAAGGAGGCTAACACCTTGCCCTCGCACAGGCCCTATGATTGTGCCATAGTCTTAAACCCTGGTGCCATACCTCCCAGGGGCAGGATCTACCTGTTCTCTGGACCAGAGAATGCTGGAGAAGGGCTTCATACGCCCTTCTACGTCACCGACAGGAGCCGGTTTTTTCTTTGTAGCCAAAAAAGACGAGTCTCTTAGACCATGTATCGACTACAGGGGACTAAACAAAGTGTCTGTCAAGAACCAGTATCCCCTGCCTCTGATTTCTGAGTTATTTGACCAATTGAAGGATGCTACCATTTTCACTGAACTCGATTTGTGAGGAGCATATAATTTAGATTGCATAAAGGTGGGAGATGAGTGGAAGACTGCCTTCAATATGAGTTACGAGCATTACAAATATTTAGTAATGCCCTTCGGCCTATGTAACGCCCCGGCAGTCTTTCAGTCTCTAATGAACAACTTGTTCTTTGATATGATAATGTCTTATGTGTTGGTTTATTTAGATGACATTTTGATTTACTTCAAGGATCTGCAGTCTAGTAGAAGACATGTGCAGGCTGTTCTGCAACTCTTACAGCCTTGACTCGCAATAACGCAAATCCCAGAAGATGGTCTTCAGCAGCTTTGGCAGTGTTCTGTCAGCTTAAGGAGGCCTTCACTTTGGCTCCTATACTCCGCTACCTTTATCACACTCTTCATTTGTAGTAGAGGTGGATGCTTCTGAAGTAGGTGCTGGGGCTGTGCTATCTCAAAGAGACTCCACTACTAGCAGATTACATCCCTGTGCCTACTTCTCCCAACAATTCTCTCTAGCTGAAAAAAACTATGACGTGGGTAACAGGGAATTATTGGCAATCAAAATTGCCTTGGAAGAGTGCAGACATTTGCTTTAAGGCACGGTTTCTCCAGTTACCATCCTCACTGAGCATAAAAATCTGCAATTTCTCGAGTCTGCTCAACATCTCAACCCACGACAAGCTAGATGGGCACTTTTCTTTACTAGGTTCAATTTTTTGATTTCCAATCAACCAGGATCCAAGAACATCAAGGTGGATGCCTTTATCGCATCAATTTCCTTCTGCTCCTGCTTTACATCCAGAACCCATCTTGTCACCGGAGAAATTTGTCCATGCCATCTCCTCCAAGACACTCAGGAAGATTCAGAAGGCTCAAGCTCCTAATCCTACCTCAGCACTAAAACCCAGTATTTTGTTCTTTCCACCTCGATTCATGTTGAAGGTATTAACTTGGGCTCATTCCTCTACCCCTTCCGGGCATCTGGGAATAATTTGCACCCAAGAACTTTTGGAAGGGCAATTCTGTTGGCCTACACTTTCTGCTGATTTCAAGGATTATGATAAAACCTGTAGTTCCTGTGCTCCAGGGTTTCTTGTGCATTTACCCACTACAGAGACCCCTTGGACTCACTTGGCGTTGGACTTTATTGTGGAGCTACCTCCATCCAACCAATGCACCATGATATGGGTAGGTGTAGACAGATTTTCTCTCCAGGCTCACTTCATACCTCTGCCAGCCTTACCGTCTGCATCACAACTAGCAACTGTCTTCCTACGCAAAATATCTCACCTGCATGGACTTCCTCTACAGATTGTATCTGACCGGGGTTCTCAATTTTCATCCAAATTTTGGAGAAGTTTGTGCCTTTGTTTAGGAATCAAAATACACCTTTCCTCAGCCTATCACCCCCAAACAAATGGGCAGAGGGAGTGCACCAGTCAGTCCTTGGAAACTTACCTTCAACACTACGTGGATTCACACTAATCAAACTGGACTGGCTATCTCCCATTAGCTGAATTCACTTTCAGCAATTTATGACATGAATCCACTCAATGTTCACCCTTCAACATCGCCCTAGTATATCATCCCCAGTTCTTGCCAATTAGTGCATCCCAGGAGTTCCTGCCTCTGATGCCATGGTGGAAGACCTTCATGATCACTGGTCACTTATTAAGAAACATTTGGAGTCTTCCGCCGACCAGTTCAAACGCTCTACTGATAAGCATTGCAGAACACCACCAGCCCTGGTCCCAGGGGATAAAGTCTGGTTGTCCACTAAGAATTTGAGGTTTTGCCAACCCTCAGCCAAATTTGGTCCGCACTTCATTGGACCTTGCCGCATGAAGAAGCGGCTATCTCTGATATCTTTCATGTTAGAACTCCCTCGCTCCATGAGAATTCCCTCAGTTTTTTCATGTCTCTCTACTGAAGCCAGTGATTCATAACAGATTCACCAAACCCTCTCGGCCACCATCTCCTATTCAGATCGATGACCACCAAGAGTTTGAGGTGGAGAGGATCCTTGATTCTCGTCTTGTCCGGGGTCACCTCCCATATTTGCTGGACTGGAAGGGTTACGGACCGGAAGAATGCTCCTGGACTCCGGCCTTCAAATACATGCACCTGCCTTGGTTCGGGCTTTTTATTGCAGGTTTCCCGGGAAGCCAGGTCACCCGGAGAGCTCCCATTAAAGGGGGGGCATTGTCACCACCACTGTGATTTCTCACCTGGATTTCTCCACCAATCTCTTCCTGATTGGCAGCTTCTCCTTTAAGAACTGCTACTTTCTGGTTTCCAGCACTTGATCTTCGAAATATCCTGTGTTCCAGCGTTCCAGTTGTTTGCTCGTGATCCTGATTTCATTTTTGACCAGTTTCTAACTACATACTGTTCTTCTCTCCGTGAGCCTGTTATCTGATCCAGTCAGTGTTCTGACTGAATTTCCTCTCCAGACCTCCCAGCACGTCCCTGGCTTGCTTCTTCATTTATCCTGCTCTGCTTCTTCGACTACCACCAGATTTCCAGTTGACGCCAAAGAAGCACGTCACTTGAGTTCCTGTATCCGAGGCAGGTTGCTCTCCGACTGGGCTCAGCAGATGTGAACTGCTGGTTAAATAGATCCCAGCTACTTGACTGCTCTGCTTCCTCGACTACCACCATACCTCCAGTCGATGCCAAAGAAGCAGGTAACCTCGGTTCCAGTACCTGCGGCAGGTCAATCTCTGACTGGGCTCAGCAGACCTGAACAGCCGGTGATATAGATCCCAGCCACTCAACTGCAATACCCTTGATTACCACCAGACTTCCAGTTGACACCAAAGAAGCAGGTAACCTCGGTTCCAGTACCCGCCGCAGGTTGATCTCAGACTCGGCTCAGCAGATGAGAAAAGCCAGTTGGATAGATCCCAGCCACTCAACTGCAATACCCTCAACTTCCACCAGACTTCCAATCGATGCCACAGAAGCAGGTAACTTTGGTTCCAGTATCCGCTGCAGGTTGATCTCTGACTGGGCCTAACTATCGAGTACAGCCAGTTGGATAGATCCCAGCCATTAGACTGAACTCTCGTAGACTTCCATTCAACTATCACTCTGTGCAGTAGGTCATCTAGCTCCGGTCTTGTCCTTGTACTACGTTAGATACCTGATACCTGATACTAATAAAGACTTTAGACTCCATAGTTTGTGTACTACTCTCCTTCTTTAACTGAGGTTCTGCATGTAAGGTCCAAACACTAGCTATAATCAGTCACACAAAGGCACATGAAGAAGTGGCTAGTAGTGTGAGCAGGAAAGGTCAGATACCTGTACCTGCTGCTAGTACTGTCAGTGTGCCTTCTGATACACAAGAGGGGTGTGACTCCAGTTTCCCTTCCTTTGTGTACTGTTGCCAGGATACCAACAGTCGCTCCTTTTGGCTTTGTACAGTTTATAGTGAGAGCACGGTTATGCTGATGTTGCTCATTCTACTAGGTGGCATGGTGCATGTGCCCTGTTTTGCTCATGTACTAAATTTAGTTGTGACTAAATGGCAGAATCTGAAACCCTCAGAGAAATGTTTACTATTGCCTGCAATCTGTGCCTATTTCAATTGCTCTACAGTGCATGCAACTTTCTATATTCCATTCAAGAGGGTAACAACCTGCTCCATCATCAGCCGAAAATGGAGGTCCCTACCAGGTAGAATTCTACACTGCACATGCTAGTGTGTTTGTATGAGCGGAATAATGCCATTAGTGAGTATACCATGCAAAACCTGAAGTCTTTGCAGGGAACGTTTTTGTCACCTGGCCAGTGGCAACTAATGTGCAATGTATGTGAGCTGCTGAAACCCTTTGAGGAGGCCACCATGATGGTGAGACATAGGTGCAGCAATCAATGAAATTCTGCAACTGATATTTTTATTGCAGAAAATATTATACTCATGGCTGAGGAATCTTACCATAATGACAACACAGACATGCACAAGCTTGTAAAGGATATGTTAGCATGCTTTGAACAAGATCCTTGCACATTGTATATAAAAAACAATGAGGAATACGTTCTTGCCACTTTGTGGGACCCCTGCTTTAAACAAAAAATTTCAGAATTTCTGCCATAGGGCCATAAGCAGTTGATCACAAAAAGGGGTCATGATGATCAGCAGCAAGTCTCTGAGAAATCGTATTTTGTCAAGGAATCTCTATATATGCTTATTGATTGAGTGGAGGGTTGCATTGTGGAGAATGAGAGGGAGAAAGCAAGGGAACAAAAATACATCTGGACAGCATAGTGAAAAAGTAGGCAGCAAAGCATTTCAACCAGCAGCATCAGCAGGATCATCTGCATCATCAACTAGAACATTCCATTTTGAAGACAGGGCAATTCATGTGTCTCAGCAAGGGCTGCAAAAATCCAACATTGGTGGGGGTGGTGGGGGCACATTGCTTTGGGACTTGCTCCCTGAGTATTGGTTGGTAACTAATACACAGGAACACTGTGTAGCTCCTTAAAGTGGTCTCACTTACTCCTGCCACTCTGCCACCCATAAGACATTATCACACATAGACTATGCCTTCCTCTCTGGGATGGCTTGGAATAAGGTTACAGACTGTTATTTCCACCCCAGGGTAGTTCCGATCACTCTACACTAGTTACTGTCCTCCATTTGGGTGGGTCCTGTCCGCCACGAAACTGGAGGCTCAATCCCATCTGGTTAGACAATGGCAATATTACCTCACAACATGAGCAATAACTTCAATTTTATTTTGAGGCAAACTCGTATTCAGCCGAGCAAGGGTGGGAAACAGTCATGGCAGTGGCCAGGGGCTCTCTCACTTCCCGTATTTCCTCTCACAAAAATAAAATTAAGGCTGAAACCACTGCTTTGGAGGTGGAGATGGGAGAGGCTGAAAGTTGTTTCATTGCTTACAACACTCATACGATGACTTCTATAAATCCTCGATAAAGTATAATTCTAAAGTAGCAGAACTGAATTTAAACTACATGTACTTAAAAAAAAAACAGCCCCTCTTCAAGAACAAGGAAAAGGTGGGAAAATTGATAGCACAGTTGACTAAAGCCAATACTCACTTACTAACATTACATTGTGTCAGCTGAGGAAGGGAGGCTCCTGGCCATTAGCCAATGCATACTGAACAAATTCACTAACTTCTACAAATCTCTATATGGCTTCTATGAGTGAGTACAAAACAAATCTCAATGCTGATTCTCTCTGCTGAGTAGGGATGGGTGAAAATTTACGCCTCAAACTGAAATCGGCGAATAATGGAACTTTTCGCTTGGAGAATAATTCCCCCCGTAAAGTGCCATTTTTCCACTTTTTCCCAACTTTTTTGCCCATTGAAATCAATGGGAAGAAAAATATTTCTCCACCACACAAAAGTTTTCTACAGTCATATAAAAGGCTCTCACAGCATTCCATTTTGTGTTTGTGAGAGGAGAGAGCAGTATGTTTTTTGAGCTAGAGAAGACAGAGAGGGGAACTGAAATATAGTTTAGGCAATCTTTTAGGTATGATATTTGTTCTCTTTATTAGAAGAGCCAGTGGGGCACTCTGGGGAGAAGAAGGCAATAAGGAGGTTGACCCCAAATACTCCAAAATTCCATGTGACTGACTTGCAAAACACAGACAGCTAGGGACCTATTTGTTTGCTGATCTTGCTGTTATTGTCTCTGTGCTGGGTGGGGAAGTCTGGGGAAAGAAGTTGTTGATTTTGTTTTTCAGATAAAGTTTTTTTATGACAGACTGTGATAAGACAAAAGGGAGGAGAACTTAATAAAAATAAATAAAAAAGAATAAATAACTAAATAAATTAGGTGACAGTGACAGACAACAGACTGAGCTTAGGCAAGGCATCATTCAGCTCCATCAGTTATGTTGTGTACCATACAGTAAAAAAATGTAGTGTAGTTGCTTAATGTTCAGCAAATGCACAAGGTGAAGGGGGAGTGGTGGAGCAGTACAGGGATGTGAGAGTAAAGTAGTAGCTCAAAAACTGACTGCAGCAATGGTTGCTGCAGAATGTGCAATCAATGATGATGATCCTTCTACTCCAAGGCAGGATTCAGTTTGTCAAGGTCCCAGCAAAACTATTTCCAGCACCACCAGTGCCAGTAGAAATAAAGAACCATATAAGAAGAACATTGAAGATGACAACAAGTCACATTCAAGTGTTGATGATGCTGGCAATAGCATGATAGAGGAAGGTGTAGAAGCTGAACTGCCTGCTGCATCAGCTAGTGAGACAAACAAGCACCAAAACACCCATCCTCAAAGTAGTAAGGAACTTTGTTACAGTAAAAAGAAATTGTTTGAGACCTCTAAAAGCTTAGAAGAATATAAGAGTAGTAATGGGAAAGAACATTCTGGTGATGCTGATGCTGCTGAGGATGACCTAGTGATGACTGATGATGATGCAGGTCTAGAATGTATCCCTCCAGCATCCTTATTTTGTTCAGATATGGATAACGTTGCGAGTGAGAATGATGACAGGGTGATTAGCAGAAAGTCAAAGGCGGAATCTTCCACCACTTTTAAGGAGCACTGTGCCTGTCTATAAACTGTTTGAGAAAGCCATTGGAAAGTCTGACCTTGGACAAGCACAGATGTCAAAAAGCACACAGTCACCCTATCAGTCATCATCAGCATCATTGCCTCTTCAAAGTTCAAGTCCCACTCAGTCACACACATACCTGTTTTGAGTACCCAGCAACAGCAACATGGGTTAACATCCACAGTGTTAGATATGACAAGTGCCTCTGCTGTTGCTGTAAGTGCTGCACCTTTTACACCTAGTAGTAGTGGCAGTAGTACTACATCAACATCTAACCCTCAGGAACCCCTCATTCCATGAAGTCCACAGTATGCAGATATTTCACTCAGGATCCTCAAGCTAAGCATGTTGCTATCTGTTGTCTGTGCAAAAATCAAGTGAGCAGGGGGAAAGCAGGCTCACACCTAGGCACCTCCTCTATGAGATCCCACCTGAAGCACAACCACAGGTCTGACTGGGAGACATACTATCAGCAGGCTAAAGGTGCCACCACTAGCAGCAACAGAAGCACTTTAAAATTTCCCAGGGCTCTACAGCAGAAAAAAGAAGTAGTGAAGTTATTTATGTGTCAGACAGTTTGCCACTGCCAGTGCCAACAGTTAGTTCAGTCCAAATAACACCTATGGCTCCTGCTGAAGAGCAGTATGATGACTCTTGCTTTGCTGTAGGAGATGGCAAGAGTCATGGACTGCCCACACATGCTGCATCTACCACCACCACTTCTTCTAGTCATGTTGTAAAAGCAATAAAGGTCCAGGCTTCTTCTGCCATGTCCTGCCAACCCACACAGACTGTGTTCCTAGGAAGGAGTCAAAAACTTCACAAAAACAATCCCAAAGTACCCCTGTGGAATGGCAAGGTTGCCAAGATGTTGGCAACTGACATGCTGCAGTTATTTTTCCAGGATGTCTGTGCCTGAATTGTACAAGCAGTTGGTTAGTGTGGTAGGCAGAGGGCTGAAAAGTGCGTATGGCAAGAAAATCCACCTGACAACATATGTGAACAAGTGGGCAGAGCATAGACTATATCACTGTGACTTCTTACTAGGTTTCCCTTCCAGCACCAACAGTGGACAACACTAGCTTACTGCACCAGGTGAAAGCTAGTGATCATGCTTCTGGTTGTGATTAAAAGCAGTAGCAGTATAGCCTATACATCATCACGCCACCTTGTGCATGCAGAGTTTTGAGAGACAATCCCATAAAGCTATAGATGTTCTGAGTAATCTAGAGCAGGTGATAGAGGAATGGCTTGTACCCCACTCCTTAAAAGCTGGTTTTATGTCTGCTGATAATGGCTCTAAAATAATTGGTGCTTTGAGAATAGGTTGTATGGTGCATGTGCCCTGCTTTGACCATGTGCTAATTTTAGTTGTGACCAGATTCCTGGTAGAATCCAAAACGGAATACATTATTGCCACTTTGCTGGACCCCCGCTTTAAACACAACCCTCTGAACAAGTAATATTACAGTGGGAAATGTAATACCTATAGGAAATATAGGTGAAAAATGTGTTAAAATAGGTGAAAAATTTGTTAAAATAGGCGAAAAGTCATGCAGAAAATTGTTCACACTTTTTGCTCACCCCTACTGCTGAGCACGCTGGATGCTCAACTCGCCTATTCTCCTAAGAGAGGTGATGGAGGCGATTAAGCAGTTGTCCACAGGGAAGTCCTCAGGTAGAGATGGTCTTCCAGCTGAGTGGTATGATAAATTTGCTGACATCCTAGTTCCCTATAATACATACTATGCAGTTCTTGAATCCCTCTGACTATCCGAATTGCTTAATAAAGCTTACATAATTGTCATCTTGAAGCCCAGAAAGGACTTCAAAAGTGCAAATCTTATCGACCTATATCCCTGCTTAATATATTGATGGCAAGATACTAGAGACAATTCTGGCAAACAGACTGGACTCTTATTTCTGTGCTGATTCATCAGGGCCACACCGGATTCATTATGGGAAAATCCACTTTCATAACTTCAGATGCCTTCTTAGTCATTTATATTCTGAACGCCCTGTGGGCACCACTGAGGTATGTGTTTTGGTCGAGTGGAACTACCTCTGGTGTACTCTTGAACATTTCAGTTTGGGTCCTGTCTTTATACAGTGGGTTCAATTATTATATGCCTTGCACAGTGTGAGTATCTTGATGGGGGCAGTCAACGGATTTCTTCCTGGGCACAGGGCGACGAGGCAGGAATGCTCTGAACTTTTTTGCACTGGCCTTGAGGATAAAGGTTGACCAACTTGTGTGGGGATTCCCAGTGGGGGATGGGAAAGAGAAGCTGGTGCTGTATGCCGATATCCTACTTTTCCTTGGCGATGCTGGAAATTCATTGGCTATGGTTTTGGAATTGGTGGAGGAATTTGGTTCCTTCTCAGGTCTCACTATTAATTAGAATCAATAATCACTCTTGCCTTTGGATCAAACATCTAATTTTTTGTCCAAGGTTTCTATCCAGCTGAGTCCTGTGCGATCATTTAGTTACCTAGATTTGATGGAATTCCTACAAGACAATTTAGACCCCTTGATTACTCACCGCCAGACTAAAAGTAAGAGCTGGATGAAACTTCATCTGAATGTCATTGGTAGATCCAAAATTAAAATGGTTTTCCTCCCCAAATTCTTATATATACACCGATTCCCATCCCAAAATGTTATTATAACTTAATTGACAAGATCTTAACATCATTCATGTGGAGCAGGGGAAAACCTAGGATTAAATTATTGACTCTCAAATTGCCCACTGAGAGGGGAAGAGGAATTGCCCTTCCAGACTTTTATACGTATCTGTCATGGTTCTCTCAGCCAAGCAAGTAACGGGAGAATGAGGATGAAAACTCACAGACTACGAGGCAGAACCTTACAGCAGAAGGCTGGGAGTCAGAGAGCAGAGAGCAAAAGTCTTTAAGTTAGCCGACAGTAAACTATGTTGCTAGTCGACTAAAAGGCTGCAGTGGCAGATACTGGAGAGTCGAAGAAAAGCTGGAGTCGACTTGCAGTCGAGCAGAATAGAGTTCAACCACACAGGGTCGTAGACAGATGGGGAGTCGAAGGTAGCTGGGTGCGGTACACAGGAAGTCGATCAAACAGATAGTCGGTACCTTGGGAGAGTCGAGAAGAGGAGAGTCGTAATCGAGCCAGAGTCGGTACACAAGGAGTCGAACAAGTGGTCAGGCTAGCCGGAGTCAGTACACAAAGGGTCGAACAGAAGACTGGAGCAAACAGTCAGATCAAAGGAAAAAGAAGTCGCAGACAAAGCCAAGGTCAGGAATCCAGATATTCAGGAAAGGGTCACAGCGGGAATCAGGAATCATAGGTAAGCTTGTAACACAGGTACTAGGACGTTGAGCACAGACCATCCGAGGGCGGGGATAATAGGAAAGCCCCGGGTATAAGTAGGCTATGAACAGGTGCATGAGTTCTGTAATCAGGAGTGAGACCACCTTGAGGGAGGAGGAGCGGACGGGTTTGTGACAGTATCATCTTTCAGCCCAGGGGCAATTTGCACTAGCTACACATTTCCAGACATTTTACATGAGTTCCCAAGCATAGATAAACCGCTACTTCATCCAGGTTATCAGACTATCCATTTTCTTTGTTTGGGTGACGGCATCAGCGTGTCTACCCCCACCCCCACCCAAACTGTGCGCAAGCTGTGGAGGCAAAGTAAAACACTGTCTAACTACACATCCATTAACCAGCATAAGCCTCTTTAGGGCACGGCTGGGGTGAGACACTTCTTGTCTTGGAATATCGACATTCGGACACGGCTATCAAGCAGCAATGTTTGGAGACATACATTCTTAAAAATGAACTAACATCTCATACCATCTGAGTATCAGATAGCAGAAACCACACATAATTACAGAGAAAGCTAGGCCAAATGTATTACCAGCAGCACATATGAGGAGGAGGAGGGATGTGAAGAAGGGTTGCTACCATCTACCAAACTTGAGGCCACTGGTATGGTCTATAAATATATATATACACACATATATACATATACATATCAATCACACCACGTGAGTCCTCCCCCATTACCATACAAATCTACCACATTGTACGTTGTCCTTTTTTTTTTTTGCTTGTCTCTTTACACCATTATGAATACGTGCCAGTGTCACTTGAACAGGAAGTTATTGTTGTGGGCAAAGGACAAAGGCACTCTGCAGGCTAACACATTTTTCAAGTCATATGTTGCTGTAGGAACTTTGACTTTCAGCTACTTATTTCTCCTCTGCAGCCCTCAGAAAAAATGTGCTAAAATTGGTGAATGGAGGAAAATTTTGCATTGGTGAAAAGGAGAAAAGTCCGAAAGAAATTTTTATCACTTTTTCTCCCACCCTTATACATCAAAAGGGGTCCCTGTCTCTGTCACATTATGTACCAATTTATTTTTTTATTTTTTTATTTTATTTTTTTATCAACTGTCCCCCCAATCCAAGCCAACAAACCCCCCCAAACAAATTCCCTGTTCATCTTATTCTTTCCCCAGAAACCACCAATAAAGTCATCCTCAGACCCCTTTTACACCATTTTTTTTAATTTATTTTATTAACTGTCTCCCCAATACCAGCCAACAAACACCCCCCACCCCCAAAAAAAGTCCCCTGTTCAACTGTTTCTTGCACCAGACTCCACAAACACAGACACTCTCACTGCACTTTTTGTGGGAAATTTTCCACTAGGCTGGAAGTGCCATTTTTCACCTAATTTAGTTTGAGAGAACATTTTCTACCATCCCTACTCCTTAACTTTGATGAAACAACAAATTGGAAACATGTCTTGCATCAAATTAGTTAATGGCAGTACTGTTTAAAATGTTTAAACTGAGTCAGGAACATGTTAGAACACGTTAGATCACATTTTGATGTTCATACAACATCAATCCCTTCTATTTCTGAGTAAACAAAATACAATACAGTTGCTGCAGTGTTTTATTCTAGTGAAGCAATTTCATCTCACTTCAGTATCCATCCTGCATAATATCAATGCAAATTCCAAAAACTTGTTTCACCCATGCTCCTTTTAATGAAAAAAGCTCACAACACTGATGTTCCCCCAATAAAAACAACCATTGCTTCAAGATACAAATATGAAATTGTCTATGATATATCATGCATCAAATTATTACTGAGGAAAACAGATTGAAGAGAACACAAAAATGAGAGTGTGTGTCAAAAACAATCACAAAGTAGAAATACTATCAAGAAAAATAAAGTAACAATGTCAAGCAAAGAAATAAATAACAAGATAAAAAAACTAAAATACAAACTAAATATGTTCTTGTTGAAGGTTATTTTCTCTGCTATCATAAAAAGCTTTATTGCTTTCTGAAAAGAAATGTTTTATACGAAAGACAACTTCATAGTATAAACAACATTTCGTATAAGAGCACAAATCCAAAATGATTTTTGTATGCAAAATAGAAAGGCCTGAAAAAAAGTAAATATTTAATAGTAATAAATATGAAAGAATACACAGTCTCATATAAATTTACATTATGTGTTTACAGTTAGGCAACTGAGATTTTAATTTTACATAAACATTTTAATAATTTTGTGCTTAATTTCCAGAAAGTAGCATGGATGCATTCACCAAGCTGCATCAGCATATTTACTGTATACATATCAAAGCAACATTGTTCTTTACATATGTTTTTAAATATGAACTAATCATTTTTATTGAAGATGTTTGTAATGTAGGAGTTGTTCAGCTGAGTCCCTGCTTTTTGCATTAAGTTAAATCAACTCATGCAGTCAGACATGTTGTCATTGCTGCCACAAACCTGTGACATTTTTTTGTTAATTGTCAGTGGAAAACATGTACCAAATAGCAAACTTGTTTTTTCAATCAGTAGTCAGCCATGGCAGAAATACTGTGACAAAATATCTAGTTTGTATATGAAAAGTATTAGAGACAGAATTTAAGTAGTATATACCTCCAACTATGGTTCTGTATAGCCCTATTTTTTATTTTTGTAATTCAGAATATGTTTCTTAAATTAACTTCAGGCCAATCATTACTATGTTAGCCCTAGTGGGTACAGCTGGGACTGAGAAGCATGAAAGTCATTGTGGCAAAAAAGGAACATGCAGCCTTACTCAAACCACAAATCAAGCCATAGGAGGAAGGATAGATGTTTTAAAGACTATGCAAAACAAGTTTATCTTGGACTCCATGTTTCATATGTACAGATGTAAATTCCGAAATGTTAGAAAATCAGAAAATCAGAAATGATCCTCATGAATCCCTGTGGAAATTTGTTATTAAGTTAAAATGCAATAGTGTAAGGTTAATATGCATACCGGAAACAGTTGTAGACCTAGCTACATTCGCCACAGATTCTTTTCAGCTCTGCCTTTATTTAATCCATGGCATACTTTGCTAAATGTTACAGATTACCTTGGTTCCAGCGCTGCAGCTTCAGGTGACGCTCAAAATGACACTTTGGCGTCAGCGGCCGTTCATGCCGCATGGATGCCGTCTGAATGACGCATGGTTGGACACATGATTGGATCAAAGCTAGATGCAGGTGAGAGGCTTCAAGCACGCAGCAGGCCTTTGTTTTATGTGTTTGCTTCCTGTAGTCTCTCCTACCTACTTCCTCCCTCTGATCTGCTCCTCCTACATACTTCCTGAGTAGGGGTTTAAAGGGCAGACTGACTTCTGACTCAGTTGCCCTTGTGTTGTTTTACAATACAGGTCTGTTTCCCTTGGGCTCTGTGTATGATCTGGCTAGTTTGACCATCCATTCTGGTGCTGACCTGTGGCTCTGTCTGACTACTCTTTTGAATGCCCCCACTGTGTAGTGGACACCCAATCTGGTGCGGACCTGTGGCTCTGGCTGACTACCTGAACTGTGTATGACCCAGCCTTTCTGTCCATCCATTCTGGTGTTGACCTGTGGATCTGTCTGTCCATTCTCCTTGTGCATTCTGATTTGGCTTAGACATCCTTTCTGGTGCAAACCTGTGGCTCTGGCTGACTACCCGCTCCGTGTATGATCTGGCTTGTCTGACTACCCACTCTGGTGTTGACCTGGGGCTCTGTCCACTGCTCATCCAGCATACCAACACTTCAGTGGATATCCTATATGGTGCAAACCTGTGGCTCTGGCTGACTACCCACTCCGTGTATGACCCAATTTGTCTGACTATCCTTTCTGCAGGCTGAGTCAGTGCTAGTCCTTTGGGCGATACAAATTAACTCGAGGCTCCAGTGGGCTGAGGCCTAGTCTCGGACAGTGTGGTGGATCTATTGGCGGACTGCTATTTCTTATACAGTGCTTGCCTCTTTGATCACCCTCTATGTGTTATCTGTTTACTTGCATTACTGTGATTTTTCTAATAAAAGATTGTTTTACTTTATCATACTGAATCCTGGTTTATTCCTGGGAACCGTGACACTAAAATCCTTCAGAGACAGTTCTGGCGGAAAAAAAGAATCACTACTCTTCAGTGCTGGAACCATGTTTTGCAATAGTTCTAGTACAGTCTGGTCATAATCACTTAGAAAATAAATGGTGCTTACTTTTCGATTGTCATTTTCCTATTACTAATTTTAATGCAATTAGGGATCCCGATATACAACAAACCAAAACGTAATCAATAGGGCCCTATAAAAATACACAAAAGATACACAGTATCCCATTGGGCAAATAGACTCGTTATACAGTAACACTGCATACCTTTATATCTAAGGAAAGATGAAGAGAACTCGTATATAATAAATCATCTCAAACCTTTATTTAAAAAATTAGTCGCAAGAAAACACTATACTTTTAAAAAACATCCATATGTAGAAGCATCTGGAGAAAAGATTTGACTCGTGGAGCATACATGGATAAGATACAATAACCCTAAAGCGCAAAAAAACGCTATCCAAACCCACAATATACTGCTATAGTACAATCAACCTTAAACACATTAAATCAATCTGACATTAATCAGAAAAAAAGATGAAAGGGGATTCGAACATATGAATATGACCAATGTGATAAACGGAGAATTATCTAAGCAAGTTATTTAACCCCAAATATATTTGAAAACACTTACATAAGCGCATTTTAGCTGGTCCACTATATTTGTCGTCCCTGGCCAGAATAAATGACTCTGCAATTAATTTTGCTTGTGATTCTACTCCATCACACTGGCATGTGTGGTCAGTGTACCACACATTGTGCAAAGGGTAGAGACAAACCGCCACATCCTAACATCAATAGAGTGGCTATCATTTGGTGGGGGAGGTAACGATGAACGAGGTAGATTGGCAGAAGATGTAGTTACTCTAGAAGTTGATGGCAAGCTAGCTGTTTCACTCATCTTGGAACTTCCAGTATCTGCCTTGGTTGCTATATTCTTCCTCCTCTTTGATTTCCACCTCACCTCTTGTTGCCTTTCTGGAGAGTCTGGGGGAACTGCATTTCTGTGGTGAGTGTTTGGTTTTAATATGTTTTGACATAAATGTCATGGTGTTTGTGTTTCATGTGTGATATCATGGCGTTTGTGCCAAGGTGTGTTCCCTCCTTTCCTCATCTCACTGACTTGTCACAAATTGTGCACATCTCCATTGGTGATGAGTTCACTGTGCCTGCCCCAAGAGAAAAGTAGTCCCACACCAATGACTTCAGAGGAGAGGGAACAGGTGGCAAAAAATGTCCTCTTTCTTCTTGTCCTCCACATTCCCCTTCACTGTCAGTGGTAGAGGATAATGTTGCTGTTGTTGCTGCTACTGCCTCAGAATCAGCACAGCAAATAGGTCCAGGAACATTACTGGTTATGGCAAGTGGAACCTGTCCAGTCCCGCATCACTCATTGACCCCATTCCCACTGTACCCATGGTGGTCTGTGGCACACTAGCTTGCTCCTCAGCATCCTGCTGCCCTTGCAACTCAGTAGCAGAAGGAATTAGAGCAGCTGCAAATTCCTCAGATTCCAAAATCTCACTGCTAGTGGTGGTGTTGATGCCCATCCTCATCCCTGTCTCCCATTCCTTCTCAGTTTCTGCTAAATAAGCCATCCCAGCTTCTCCACCATCATCATCACCACCATCACTAGCCCCTACGTGCTGCTGTTACTGCTCTATTACAGAAATCTCACTGCTGCTTGGAGGTGGTGACGAGCAATGTGACAGAGGTGCCCTAATGTCACACTTGCCATTTATTGGTGATGTAAAGAAGGCAGACTGGCAGCAGTAGCAGCAAGCACAGGTAGCTGATCTGTGCTGCAGCTGGTGGTGGTATTAATTGTGTGCTGACTCTCCCCCAAAAACAGTTCTGGCCTCTTAGTCTTCAGGATCCTGTTCCACTTGGACATTTTAGTGAAGGGAAGGGGAGGACTCCAAGGGTCAGAGTAATGGTGTGGGCTCCCTTGACTGCTATTCTGGATGCTCTCAAATGTTTCCCCTACCACTCAGTCTGCTTCACCATTACTGCTACTAACAACAGCCACATTAAGTTCAGCCACAGAGTCTTCCTCCTCAGTCTCACAGTATCACGGTGCCCGTGTATTGCTGGCAACATTTTGACACATTGTTTCTGACACCTTCTTATTGGCTAGCATGAGATTACTCCACCCAGTGGTAGCCTTTAAGTACTGTGCCCTGTCACTCATGCAGGGCCCTTTCGTAGTGTTCCCTTTGCTTAGTGCTTGCTGTCGTTATTGTGTGATTCCTGTGTATGACCCGGACTGCCTGACTACTCTGTCTGATTCTGTTTCTGCTCTGTGAACCGACCCGGCCTGGCTGACGTTCCTGCTCCGTGTACCGACCTGGCCTGGCTGACGTTCCTGTTCTGTGCATCGACCCAGATTGGCTTCCGTTCCTGCTCTGTGTGTCTCTGGTCCGGTTCACTACCGTGCCCGGTATTCCGGCAGAGAGTACTTTCCGGTGCTCTGTCTAGAGCGTGCTGACCCAGTGGTTGCCTCGAGTGCTGTTTAACCTTTCTGTTACTGTGACCCATTAACCTTTTCTGTCCGGTGCGCACCAGGGTAGGAGATATTCTCATTGGCATACTATACGCTTGGCTGGTTACGGCTCCCTTACTGAGGTTGGTCTCCTGGGCGCCTCAGTCGTCTCTACCACCTAGCAGTCGCCATCAAGCCTAAGCGTCTGTACCCTTGTTGTCCGGTGCCGTTATCATTGGGTCGCAGTTCATGCAGATTCCGGTTGGCATTCCATTGTTCCTCCGGTTACAGCACTGTCAGGTAGTCAGTGATTCCTTCAGGTCCTCGCTCACCCTTTGAGGGCTTTATCGCTATTGTGTCACTCTCCTGTACAAAGTGCTTCCTGGGCCTCGCTATTAGGGCCTACCAGCCTCCCGGCTTAATAGCACCTTCAATCGCTATATCACTAACTCACATGAACTGTAACCTGTATTTGTTGTCTGATATATGTACTGGACCCGTGTGGGTTAATGCTATTTTGTAACCTGTCCTGTGTCAGTATTAAGTGTGTACTATTGCTGTACCCACAAGGGTTACTTTATTCTGCCTGGTTTCAATAAAACTGTGTTTTACCAAACTGCCTGCCTCTGAGTGTACTGAAAACCATTACACACAGTCACTAGCAATATGAGGATATCGTTGTTGATTACTCCCTCCTTCAATACTAATGCTAACTAGCTTCTGGACCTTAGTAGTAGTAGTAGTACTAACACCGGATGGACTGCTTTGGAATGGCAAGTGTAATTTAGGGTCCCTTGCTGTCACACTTGGCATCATCTTCTCCTTCCCCACCTCCTAAGTACTACTGTCATGGTTTGACCGATCTGATCTAAAACTCGGCTGGTGATTGCTGTTGCCTTTCCTTCCCTGTGTCAGGCTGACTCAGCTGATGCTTAAAGAACTGCCTTGATCTCTCAGTTTCCATGGTTACTTACCGGACTGTTACCGTCCAGGGTATTTAAAGCAGCTAGGCTCACTTCCTCATTGCACTTGTGTCTGCTTCTTGCTGCAAGTGCGTTCTCCTGAGTGCTGTTTATCCGTGCATGACCTGGATTCCTCTGATGTCCCTTCTGGCTCTTGATTTCTGGCTTGTTCCTGACATCACTGATCTCCGTATTCCTGACTCCGGCTTGTCTGAGTACCTGTCTTGGTTCCTGACCCCGGCTTGTCTTTTGGTTTATGTTCCTGGATAATGATTTTGCTTTGTTTGCTTTGGTTATTTTATTTTAATAAAGGTATTTTTCATTTTTTGTGTCTGTCTGGTTCCTGGTCCCTAACAGTACACAAGAGTCATGAACCCAGAAGTTGCAGGCAATCCACTGAATGTTTTTTCAAGGCTGGACCAGGTACACCAGTGCATGGACCAGTTTGCGTTAGCCTTCCAGAATTTGTTTTTCTGTACTGCGCATCTGGCTCCACCACCTAAGCAACCCCTGGCTCAGGCTGCCCCCTATAGCTGGTGTCATTCCCGCTCCGGCTGCCAAAGGGGATCCCAATGTTGCTAGAGGCATGAATGGGTCCGCCCCGCTTCCCCAGCATTATGGGGGTGACCATAACCAGTGCAGAGGTTTCCTGAACCAGGTTGGTGTCTATCAGGAGATGGTACCCCAGGCCTTCCCGTCTGATAGGCGTAAGGAGGGCCTTGTGATTTCCTTACTCTCTTTCAGGGCCTTGGCATGGGTTAATCTCCTTTGGGAGATGCAGAAAGCTATTGTATACAATTACCCTGAGTTTGTGGCATCCTTTAAAAGGATATTTGATGAACTCGCTCATTCCACTTCAGCTGTCAAGCAACTAATGTCCATCAGGCAGGGTACAAAGATGGTTTCGGATTATGCCATAGAGTTTCATACCCTGGCAGCCGAGGTTTGAATAATGAGGCTCTCGTGCCTGTTTTCTCTAATGGGCTTTCAGAAACGGTTAAAGATGAAATTGCAGTCCAGTACCTCCCCAGCGATTTAGAGGAACTGGTCTCCTGCATCCTGATTGACACCCGAGAGACCTTCCTTCAGGGAGTGCCTGTGGAGGCATCCCATCCATTTAACCCCAAGCTTTTCATCCCCACCCGTACGTCCCTCTCCTCCCATGCCTCCTGCTCTCCAGACCTCAGACGAGAGTTCACTTGCTTTTTGGGTGAGGATAGGGCCTTTAGGAGGAGGGAGGGCCTGTGCCTTTAGTGCGGTAAGGCAGGGTACCTATTGTGAACTTGCCCCACAATTCTGGCAAAAGCATGCACCTGAGGCTTTATAGGGTACAGACCTTAGGTGGTGTCTCAGTGTCCCCGGCTATCCATAAGGATAAACCACTAGTCTCCACTGGGCTCTCTTGGAGCAAGATTTCCATTATTACAGAGGCTCATTGACTTTGGTGTAGAGGGCCTCTTTATCGACACCCAGAAGCACTCCATCCCAATGCAGCTCCATACTACTCCATTTGCCATTGAGGTGATTGATGGCACACCCCTACAGCCGCCGCAGGTCTCCCACAAAACTGCTCCTTTGTCTATGGCTGTAGGGAATCTCCATTATGAAACCTTACAATTCCAGGTGATCCACTCTCCTCACTATCCTGTGGTTCTGTTATCCATGGTTGCACAAACACAATCCCACATTCGATTGGGTAAAAGCTGAAGTCATGGCATGGTCCCCCAACTGTTCCAAAACATGCCTAGTAAAAGTGGTGAAGGTGCTAGCCATATCCCCTGTCTCTTTGCTGCCTGAAGAGTACCAAGAGTTCTGTGATGTATTCAATAAGGGCTGGGCTGGTGAACTTCTGCCTCACCACCCATACGATTGTACCATTGAACTATACCTACTCGAGGTTGAGTCTACCCTGTTTCTGTCAAACAGATTAAGGCCATGGAGGAGTATGTTGCAGATGCGCTGTCCCGGGGGTTCATCCACAAGTCCTCCTCTCCCAACGGGGCCAGATTCTTCTTCGTGAAGAAAAATATTGTAGAACTGAGACCCTGTACTGACCCTGTCTACCCAATTCAACTTATTACCGAGCTACTCGATCGACTGAAAAGGTCCACGGTGTTTACGAAACTCAACCTACGAGGTACATACAATTTGGTAAAGATAAAGGAGAACCATGAATGGAAAACCCCATTTAACACCAGGAGTGTGCATTATGAATAGGGATGGGCGAAAATGTTTGCCTCAAACTTAAATCGGCAAATAATTACACTTTCTGCTTGCCAAATAATAAGTGAAGTTTTTCCTCTTTTTCCTGCCTTCCCCGCCCATTGAAATAAATGGGAAGGAAAATATTTCTCCACCACTTGAAAGTTTGCTACAGTCATATAAAAGGCTGTCAGGCTCTCACAGCAGCCTGGGATACTGGGAATTTGCCTATGGTTCAGCACCGATAGTACCAGGCAATTGAGGTAGCTCAAGTCTCCAACCAAGGTATAGATAACTGGAGGCAACAGGGAGCGAGAGCAAGCCAGAGCCACGGGTACACAGATACGAATGGTCAGGCAAGCTGGGTAATACACAGAGCAAGAGCCACAGGTCAGAACCGATGTGGGTAGTCAGACAATCCGGAGTCATACACCGAGAGAGTTAGTCAGCCAGAGCCACAGGTCAGAACTGATGTGGGTAGTCAAACAAGCCGGGGTCAACACGGAGCGAGTTATTCAGCCAGAGCCACAGTTCAGAACAGATGTGGATAGTCAGAGTAGCCAAGGTCAACACGGAGCGAGTTAATCAACCTATCACGGTGCCCGTGTTCCTGCTCTGACGGCGACATTGTTACTTTGCCTAATTTCAATTTCAATTTGCCCTCTCATTGGCCTAACATCCTTGCTCCACCCAGGGCTTGCCTTTATATATACTGTCATGTCCAATCCAAGGCGCCCTTTGTTGCTGTTATCGTGTATGACCCGGCCTGCCTGACGACATTCCTATGTTTCCTGCGTACCACTCCGTTACCGGCTGAGAACCCACTCCATTGCTGAACTGATCAGGCTGAGAACCCGCTCCGTTGCTGAACTGATTTGGCTGAGAACCCGCTCTGTTACCGACTGTTCTGGCTGAGAACCCGCTCCATTACTGACTGATCTGGCTGAGAACCCTCTCCGTTGCTGAACTGATCTGGCTGAGAACCCTCTCCGTTGCTGAACTGATCTGGCTGAGAACCCTCTCCGTTGCTGAACTGATCTGGCTGAGAACCCGCTCTGTTACTGACTGCTCTGGCTGAGAACCCGCTCCGTTATCGACTGCTCTGGCTGAGAACCCGCTCCGTTACCAACTGCTTATCACGGCGCCCATGATCTGAGCGACATTCTGTCCATCTCTATATTGCTGCTATCCTATTGGCTGCACTGTATTGCTCCTCCTAGTGACAGCCTTTTTATACCCTGGGCTGTCACTTGGCTGATGCCCTTTCGTGGTGTACCTGATGCCTAGCGCTAGTTCTGTGATTCTGATACCAGTGTATGACCCCGGACTGCCTGACCACGCCATTAGTCTTTGTTCCTGATTCTGTGTACCGATTCAGATTGGCTGACGTTCCTGCTTCCTGTTCTGACCCGGCCTGGGTGACGTTCCTGCTCTGTGTACCGACCCGGCGAGATCGACATTCCTGCTCATTGTACCGACCCGGCGAGACTGACGGTCCTGCTTCCTGCTCCGACTCAGTTTGGCTACGTTCCTGTGCTGGTCACCGAACTGGCTTGGCAGTGGTTTCTGCTCTCAGCTTGCTTTGCTGGACTATCTCCAGCAATTCCGGTTGCTTACAGTTGTACGGTTCCCTCAGAGTGTGTCTCACGTCTCCGGTACTCCGGTACCTTGTCCAATCCTACCAGTTGTCTCAGAGTCTCAGTGTGCGAGTATCCTTGCACACTGTGCTGCATCGCTTGGTCTTATTTGGGTTCAGTTGGGCGCTTCCCGTGGTTGCCGTTATCCAGACCATTGCGATTATTAACCCCTTCAGAGGCGTTGCCTCGTATCCACTTGCTATCCAGTGTGGTTGCTTCCAATACCCTGGGCGTACCGTTCCTGTAGGTCATTGGGCGCTTCCGGTTGCCATCCATTTCATGTGAAGCACATTAACCCTTTGGGGAATAGCAAGAGCATTGGTGTTGACCTCTCCATTGGGCCTCCGTTTGGCACGAGCTCTGACCAGCCTTTGTAGTCCACGGTGGGCGTCCACCGTAGTGGAACCATGCTAGTTACCTTTGCCTCCGTTACTCTTGGGCCATTGTCACCTCCTGTTGCTTTAGGCAACATTGTACCGCAGCTATTGCTAGCCACTCTGCCAGTGGCTCCACTGTAATATCGGACTCATACACTGTATCACGATATACCTGACCTGTGTCAGTATTGTGTTGTTTACCATACTGGACCCGTGTGGGTAACCACTTGTAACCTGTCTTGTGTCAGTTGATGCTATTTACTGGTCCCGTGAGGGTTACTTTATTTCTTGTGTGCTTCAATAAAACTGTGTTTTTACCTAAACCTTACGTGTCTGAGTGTACTGAACTGTAACTGCTCTGGCTAAGAACTCGCTCCGTTACCGACTGATCCAGCTGAGAACACGCTTCGTTGCTGAACTGATCTGCCTGAGAGCCCACTCTGTTGCTGAACTGATCTGGCTGAGAACCCTCTCTGTTACCGACTGATCTGGCTGAGAACCCGTTCCGTTGCTGAACTGCTCTGGCTGAGAACCCGCTCCGTTACCGACTGACCTGACTGAGAACCCGCTCCGTTGCTGAACGGATCTGGCTAAGAACCCTCTCTGTTGCTAGCCTGTCTGGCTATTGAGCCGTTCCATTGCTTCAGTTCATTTGTTAACCTCTCCTGGCTGGGCCATTGTCCCGTTGCCAACTGTGCATGGCTGTGCATGGCTGTGTCTCCTCCGTTGTTCTAGTCTGGCCAGCATTACATTCAACGGATTTCAGTTGCCTTGTTGGGGTGCGCCACGTGGTGCTATTCTTGTCGACCGTAGCCATAGCATTCGTGCTATAGCCACTTACTCCAACCGCCCATGGCGGTGTGTACATGCGAAGTACCGGTACAGTGTTATCAAGTGCTGACTGAGTTACTCAGATCTCTCTGTGTCTCCCTCTGCACTATTGCTGGGCTCACTCCCTGTGGGAGTTCCTGTATATCTTTAGGCATCTCCTGTTAACTCATTTAGTGCCTAGACTGTCTAGGCAATCCTTGCGCTTCTTCGTTGTTGCTGTGACTGGGCAAGGTCCAGCACTTGCATATTACGCACTCGACGGTGTGAGGAGACCCTGAGCTATATTCCCTGTCTAGTGGCCATCGGGCCTAGAGCCAGCATTTGCCCTTTATTCCACTGCCATGTGAAGGGATACTTGTGGCCTTCCAGTTGTTCGCCTACGATCCACCCCTAGCGCTCTAGGGTTTACCATCTGTAAGTGGTGGCCTCGGTCACCCTGGGACCCCTGTCCAGTGGTCAGTGTTGCCTCGCTGCCTATTTGGGTTCTGTGCCACCCAGGCATCTGGGTCTCATGCCAATTACCATCTCCATCCTCTGTCCTGCTGTCAGTCCTTGTCCAGTAGCCTGATCTCTCTATGTTCTCTAGAGGAGGGTTGTCTGCCTTAGATACCTCCTGTTCCTGCATCCCATCTCAGTCATTCTGATTACAGTCATTGCCTCATTGATTACTATATATTGTTGTTTCGTATTGTGGGCCTGTGGCCTTATTCCTTGTATGCACTTTACTCAATAAAGTCATTTTAACCTTACTGATCTGTCTGAGTGTTCATCAAAAACCGTGACCCAGCCAGAGCCACAGGTCAGAACCGATGTGGGTAGTAAGACAAGCCAGGGTAATTTACGGAGTGGTTTCGGAGGTCAGACATGGGTCACAAGGAGAACGCAAGAGCTACTAGCAGAAACACCATGTAAGGGCAATGACTCCTAGGCCCAGAGAAGTTTAAATAGGAGCTTAACCAAGGCGGGAACGAATTAGACAAATCAGCTCTTGCCCATAAATAAGCATACGTCACTCTGTCTGTGTCACGGCTTGTTAAGACTCTCAGATGCAAGGTTAGGTAAAAACACAACTTTATTGAAAGGATTAAGATAATCCCATAGGATTTTAACCCTTTGAGTGCCAGAGTGGTACTCAACGCATTGCTTTGCAATGCGTTGCGTACTACTCTGGCACTCAAAGGGTTAAACACATACATACATTATATAGAATGACCAATGGAAGGACTATAATAATACAGACTCTACCGGTCTTGCCAAGATACCGGGCAAGACAGTCTGAGCAGTAAGAAATAAAAAGGCTCTACCAGCCTTGCCAAAATACCGGGCAAGGCAGTCTAACGGAACTCAAGTAGTAGGCTCTACCGGCCCTGCCAATATACCGGGCAAGGCAGCCTAACTCAATGCTAAGGACTTAGTCTCTACTGGCCTTGCCAATACCGGGTAAGGCAACCTCAGGATGAAATAATGTAAAAGGTTCTACCGGCCTTACCAATATACTGGGCAAGGCAGCCCCAAAAGGGTACCAAGTTAAGCTCTACCGGCCTTGCCAATACCGGGTAAGGCAACCTCAGGATGGAATACGTAAGGTTCTACCGGCCTTACCAATATACCGGGCAAGGCAGCCCAAGGAAGCAGGAATCAGTCACAGTCAGCTGTCAGATGGAAATGACAATCAATAGTAATCGATAGACTGCAAGATCAGTGGTTTACCCTGGTAGTCTGTACACAGTATCACTCATGTACTGAAGGACAACTAGCTGTCTAGGACTGGACAGCGCACAGTGAATCATAAGACTACCTGCGTAACAAGACAAGGAAGTAAACCAGCGCCCTCACGTTGGGAACCTTCAGCAGGACATAGATTAACCCACAGGTCATGGCGCGAACTAACACCCGCGCGTTGGTATCCTACAAGCTATAGTGGTAGCTTAGCTGTGGAGCGAACCAGCGTCCACACGCTGGGTACCAACAGACTGTATAGTATAGCCGCAAGGCTTAAGGAGCGAACCAGCGTCCACACGCTGAGACCAACAACAGTATAGTATAGCCGCAAGGATTGTGGAGCAAACCAGCGTCCGCACGCTTGGACCAACAGACAATAAAGTATAGCCGGAAGGCTTGTGGAGCGAACCAGTGTCTGCACACTGGAGACCAACAAACTAAATAGTACAGCCGCAAGGCTTGTGGAGTGAAGCAGCGTCCGCACGATGTGACCAACATACCGTATAGTATAGCCGCAAGGCTTGTGGAGCAACCCAACGTCCGCACCCTGGGACTGACAGACAGTATAGTATAGCCGCCAGGCTTATGGAGCGAATCAGCGTCCGCACGCTGTAACCAACAACCAATACAGTATAGCCGCAAGGCTTGAGAAGCGAACCAGCGTCCGCACGCTGGGACTAACAGACAGTATGGTATAGCCACAAGGCCTGTGGAGCAACCCAGCGTCCGCACGCTGGGACTAACAGACAGGATAGCATAGCCGCAAGGCTTAGGGAGCAAATCAGCATCTGCACGCTATAACCAACATCAGTATAGTATAGCCGCAAGACTTGTGGAGCGAACCAGCATCCGCACGCTGGAAACCAACAGAGAATGTTGCCAACGCGACTGAAGCAGAAAGTTGCCACAATCGCAGGAACCAGGCCAGCAGACGAACAGGAACCAGCAAGGACGATCAACCGGATCAGGAACTGCAACGGAGACAGGCAGCAGGAAACAGCAACCTCTGAAAACTCAACCGGAACCGGCACTGGAACCAGCACTGCAGACAGGAGGCTCAGGAACAGGATGAAATCAGGAACTCAGGAACACAGCAAAAGGCCCAGTAAGCTTCTGAGCATGGTGGAAGTGGATGTAATCAGAGACACCACGAAAGGGCAACCAAAGGGTACCCAGACACAGTTTAAATAGGCAATATGAGGTGGGCTAAAGGCAGACAGCCAATGGGAGCCCCCTAATGGTAATAGACATAGAAATTCAGCAATCACGGGCACCGTGATAGTCTGTTCTAGTGAACATCAGCAATGAGTAAGTACCCGGCGTCCATGTTGGCCGATAGCACGGCACAGGAAGGAAGCACAGGAGCGCTAGGCTGCCTAAGGGATACTGTGATAGGGTGGAACAGTGTAAAGTAGTAGTTTAAAATCTGACTGCAGCAATGGTTGAAGCAGTGTGTGCAATCAATGATGATGATCCCTCTACTTCAAGGGAGGATGCAGTTTGTCAAGGTCCCAGCAAAACTAGTTCCAGAACCACCAGTGCCAGTAGAAATAAAGAACCCTATAAGAGGAACACTGAAGAAGACAACAAATCACATTCAAGTGTTGATGATGCTGGCAATAGCATAATAGAGGAAGGTGTAGCAGCTGCACCACCTGCCCTGCTGCATCACAGTGAGACAACCAAGCACCAAAACACCTGTCCTCAAATTAGTAGCAAATTTTGAGGAATATAAAGGTAGTAGTGAGCAAGAACTATCAGGTGATGCTGATGCTGCTGAGGATGAACTAATTATGACTAATGATGATGATTAAGATCTAGAATATATCCCTCAAGCATCCTTCTCTTGTTCAGATACAGTTGAAGTTGAGAGTGAGGTTGATGACTGGGCTATAAGGTTAGCAGAAAGCCAAAGGCTGTATCTTCCACCACTTTTAAGGAGCACGGTGCCTGTCTATAAAGTGTTTAAGAAAGCCATTGGAAAGTCTGACCCTGGACAAGTATAGATGTCAAAAAGCACACAGTCACTCTATCATTCATCAGCATCATTGCCTCTTCAAAGTCCAAGTCCCACTCAGACACACACACCTGTTTTGAGTACCCAGCAACAGCGACACAGGTTAACATCGATAGTGTTATATAAGATAAGTACCACTGGTGCTGCTGCTGTAAGTGCTGCACCTTTGACACCTACTAGTAGTGGCAGTAGAAGTACATCAATATCCAGCTCCAGTAGTAGTAGTAGTAGCAGAAACCACACATGACAGAGAAAGCCAGGACAAATATATTAACAGAGGCACAGATGAGGAAGTGGAGGACGGATGTGCAGAAGGGTTGCCACCATCTACCCCACTTGGGACGATAAGTAATGTATGTCAATAATCTGAGAAGGAGGACTTACAACTTTGACTTTCAGCCACTTATTTCTAAACTTCAGCCCACAGAAGAAGTAATATTACAGTGGGAAATGTAGTACCTATAGGAAATATATGAGAAAAATGTGTTAAAATAGGCGAAAATGTGTTAATATAGGTGGAAAATGTTGTTAAGATAGGCGAAAAGGAGGACATTTTTGAATAGGTGGAAAGGCAAAATTTTTCACTGGAAAAGAGAAAAATCGGCAAGTTTTTGCGAAAAGTCATGAGGGAAATTTTTCACACTTTTCGACTACCCCTACTTACGAATACCTCGTAATGCCTTTTGGTCTCTGCCATGCTCCCACGGTTTTCCAGGAATTCCTTAATGATGTCCTCCTGGACATGTTCCAACAATGTGTGATGGTAAACTTAGATGACATTCTAATCCATTCCGCCTCCATGGAAAGCCACCACGCAGAGTTCTGCAAAGACTAAGAGAGAATAATCTATTTTGCAAGTTAGAGAAGTGCGAGTTCCACAGCAAACATGTCACTTTCTTGGGGTACATCATTTCAAAGGTTGGTTTCGCTATGGACCCTGAGAAACTCTCGGCTGTTCTATGGTGGCCACGACCCATAGGTCTCCGCTCCTTCAATGTTTCCTCGGGTTTGCTAACTACTACAAGAAATGTATCCACTATTTTTCTGCTGTTGTAAAACCCCTTACATACATGACTAAAAAAGATGGTAACTCCACTCACTGGTCTCTGGAAGCCATCAAAGCATCTGAATCATTAAAAGTTGCTTTTTACACAGCATCCATTTTGTCACACCCAAAACCCGAGCTTTCATTTGTACTTGAGGTTGAAGCGTCTGAGACAGGAGTAGGCGCCCTCTTTTCTGAACATCCTACTCCTGAGAGCCAGTTGTACCCATGTGGGTATTTCTCCAAAAAGCGAAGTTCTGCGGAGTGCAGCTATAAAATTGGTGACTGTGAGTAGCTGGTGATAATACTCGCTGTCCAAGAATGGAGGCATTTGCTCGAGGGAACTCCCGTGTCAATCCTAATCCTCACAGATCATAAAAACCTCACTTACCTGTCCGAGGCTAAGTGCTTGACTCCAAGACAGGACTGATGGGCCTTATTTTTTTCCCATTTTAATTATTTGGTCTCGTACCTGCCGGGTACCAAAAATGTCCGGGCTGATGCCCTATCTAGACAGTTCTTCAGCGCTAAGGAGGAGAACCCTCCTAGTTCTATTATTCCTCCAGACTGAGTAATGGTCACCATATGTATCAGCATAACATTTCCCCTTGGGGAGAGAATACGGGCCACCCAAGTAGATGCACCTCCTCATTGGCACTGTTTCTTACCTGTTAACCTCTGTACCAAGGTACTTTCAACTTACCATAATACAAAGCCAGAATTAGGCTTGTTTGTCACAAGCCCTCCCCCCATTATTATTATTATTTTTTTTTTTTTAAAGAACAAGCCCTGAGACCAAAAAAACAAAAAAAACAAAAGCTCTACTGGCCTAGTTCCAGAAGGTCATGTTGTGGTGGCCAGTGGCCAGTAGCCATTGATGCCCCGGTCTCATTGCAGAATTTGCGACTGCTGCTGGGGTGTTTAAACAGCGGGATGATTAGGCCCTTGAAACTCAACAGCAGCAAGAATTAGAGCAGTTGTTAATTCCGCAAATTTCAAAAGCTCACTGCTGGTGGTGGTGGTGGCTGTAATCCCCATCACTGTCTCCCATTCCTTCTCATTTGGGGCTAAAAAGGTCATCAATGTCTCTTCCACCCCAGCTTCTCCACCATTATCATTACCACCCCCAGTCCCTCCTTGCTGCTGCTGTTGCTCTATTACAGACATCTCAGTTGGAGAAGGTGATGAGCAATGTGATAGAGGGACCTTTAATGTCAAACTTTCCATTTCTTGTTGACCTGGAGAAGGCAGACTGTCAGCACTAGCAGCAGGCACAGGCAACTGATCTGTGCTCCTGGAAGTGGAGGCATTATTGCTGCTAGCCACCAGTTTGGGCTTCATAAGGATCATGTTCCATGTGGACACTGCCAGGGAGACTGGGAAAAGGGGACTCCCAGGTTCAAGGGAAAGTGGGCTCCCTTGACCGTTAGTCTGGCCACTCTGCATTACTTCCTCTACCACTCCCCCAACACTAGTCCCACTAGCTGCTTTGCCATCACTATTACTTCTAACACCAACCACATCAGTTTTAGTTCCTGAGACTTCCTCCTCACTAGTAGTATGATCATCCCCTCCCTCTCACACTCTGAGTATTTACAAGCTGCTGGTCCTTCTTTGTAGTAGTACCAGTGATAGGACTGCTTGGGGATGGCAAGTGTGACTTAGGGTCCCCTGCTGCCACACTTGGCATCATCACTATGAGCCTCTCCTGCCTCAATTTGCTATTAACTCACAGAACAACAGCCTTGCACCTCTCTCTCTCTCTCTGTAGCTGCTAGATCTAAATATGTATAGTCTGGAGGAAAGAAGAGAAAGGGGGGACATGATTGAAACCTTTAAATATGTTAAAGGACTGAACAAGGTTCAGGAGGGAAGTGTGATTAATAAGATTAATAAGAATCTGAATACAAGAACAAGGGGGCACAATCTGAGGCTAGTTGGAGGAAAAATCAAGAAAAACATTAGAAAATATTATTTCACTGAAAGAGTAGTAGAAACTTGGAACAAACTTCCAGCAGAGGTGGTTGATAAATCCACAGTAACACAATTTAAACATGCCTGGGATAAACATGTATCTATCCTAAGATAACAATAAAGGAATACTAAAGGGCAGACTAGATGGACCAGGTGGTCTTTTTCTGCCGTCAATCTTCTATGTTTCTATGTTTCTATGTTTTGCTTCCTGGAAAATGTCACGTTTTTATAGAGAACAGGCAAAAAACATGTGATTAAAGGGATGAAAACTTTCTAGCCATTTAAAAAATAGTGAAACTTTTTTTGGAAATGAGCGAAAACAGTGATGATTTAATCACCATATTTAAAGCTGATTTTCCATCGAAAAAGCAGACAAGTGGTTTTCATGGATTTTTTTTTTTGCTGGAACTCAGTGGGACCTTTTGCTCACCCCTATCTAGAGCCACTCTGTTACCCATAAAATGTATAATTGTTACTATACTATATAATCTGCTGCATTATATATCTTGACAGCCCCTTTTACTATCTCATTCTCACGTTGTTCTATTCCACCCCTACATCAGTGACAAACTAACTTCTCAAGTTCTGACAGTGTTCTTTGCAGAATGATCTGATGACCCCTGCTGTAGCTGGCTCTTCTTTATTCTAATATCTACTATAATTTGATCTGCTAATTGGTCAGTCCTCGTTCTTCAAAAAATTCACACATTACTATGAGCAGACTGAACGCAGGTTTTCTATTGATATATTAAGAACTAAAATGCCATTTATAGCAACTCTAAATGCGTGTGTGTGTGTGTGTGTGTGTATATATATATATATATATATATATATATATATATATATATATACATTTAGTGCACAAAATTTAAATAATGTAACTATTAAACAGACAAATAATATTGAAATAAACTTAATTCAGTAAAACAATAATTCCCATGCATTCTACATAATACAATTATATAGTTTTGGCAACGATAATACATTTTAGTCTCTTTATGGATAGAACATGGTCCACATTGATAACCTCTTGGCTTTTACAATGTTTTTGAGCAAATTTAAATGAAATCTTTTCCATATCAGTATGTGTCAGTCCAGACTATACAGTAATGTATAGATTGCATTTAAAATTAGATATTGGTGAATAATACACTATTCATAGAGGCAATGGTTTCACATTTCATTGTTTGCTATTTCTAACATAATCATGTGCAGTGGAATTGTCTGAATAAATAAAATACTACTGGAATAGAAACACTAGAGGCTATAGAATCAAGATGTCATTCTCATTACACATGCAGTGTACAGTAACAAAGAAGTCTGAGTGATCACTATAGTATCATGTGCATTAAAGGGATTCAGAAAGCAATAGGCTAAATGTGTACATCCTATATAATAATTTGTTAAATTGTTTGTCAGAAGTCGTCATGCACAGTAGAGACAGCTGCACACGCTGCAGTCATGTGCACTACAGACTGCCCTCTCCGCAGCTGATAATGGAGCAGAGCTCCAAATTCAGACCGTAGTCCTCTCCTGTTCTGTTGGCGATAACCCCAGAACTCTCTGTCTCTTAAACCTCTTTCCTCCGTGCCTAACCTTTGACCTTGATTCATATCTTTCCAACCTTTGACAGAGAGGTCTGGGGTTATCGCCAACAGAACAGGAGAGGAATACGGATATGGAGAGGGAGAGTGGGGAGACGATGAATGTGATTAATTTAAGTCAACATACTTTATCAGCAGATCATATATATGTTCTCAATAAAGGTCTTACCTTTGCACCAACGAATACATTGGACAAATTTGAGACTTATAAAGATTTGTTTTTATTTTGTAGAAAGCTCCTGCTTCATAAGTTCTTCTCCTCTAACAAAGATTCTGACAATCCTGGCTTTTTTGATCAGGCATGTGTGTATGATAATACATCAAGAGGTGTAATATCTTCAACTTTTCCGATAACCTCAAGTGATGAGCCTCAGACCCTTGAGGATCTGATTGATCTTCTTCAAGAAAATGACATAACTCAAGACCCTCCTTTGCGTCCTAAATCTATATTTACACCTACTACAAATATATACCCCCCTGTTAAAGTCTTTGGTGAATTAGTAATGAAAGACATCTTAGCATTACCAAAGAAAAATGGTCCGTACAATCTAACAAAACCACAATCCCAGGCACTAATTGAAATGGAGAAGTGGGATGATGTGGTAATTAAACAGGAGACAAGGGGGGCAATGTAGTCATTTGGCCTTTAGATTATTATCTTATTGAGGCAACTAAACAACTGTCAGATCAGAAATGCTATAAAAGGCTTTTTTCAAATCCCACAGCGGACTATTTGAATATCTATAATGACATGATTCAAGAAACTTTTGAGTCAGGTTTATTTCTAAAGTAGAAAAAGATTATCTTGTTATGAGGAATCCTAGAGTACCCACCTTCTATATGCTCCCTAAGATACATAAGAACAAATCTGTACCACCTGGGAGACCGATTGTCTCTGGCATTGGGGGTGTATGTGAAAGAGCAACTAAATATTTGGAAAATAAATTAAATAAATACGTGGCTCTATTACCATCATATATTAAGGATACCGGAGACATCCTTGGGAAAATCGATAAATTGCCAGTCAATGAGAATACTTGGTTAATAACTTGTGACGTTGAATCCTTATATACGTCAATTGAACATGAGATGGGACTTAAAGCGATCAAATACTATCTTGATCAGGATTTTTATCTTAGTAACGAATATAGAAATTTTCTACTGAGATTACTTCAGTTTGCACTTTCCCATAATTATTTTGTCTTTAGAGATAGATTTTATTTGCAGACCCGGGGTACAACAATGGGGGCAGCATGTGCCCCCACATACGCCAATTTGTACCTCGGGTGGTGGGAAAGAGAAATTGTACTAAGTGATAAGTTTGACAAATATAATGCCAATGTCATCATGTGGTACAGATATATTGATGATTTGCTTATTTTGTGGCAGGGTGACTTAAACCTATTCATTGAATTTATTGATTGTTTAAATAACAACACTTACAATCTAAAATTAACTTATCAATGTAGTAAGTCTGAAATCAATTTCCTGGACCTGACCATCAGAAGGACAAATGATGGACTTCTTAGCAGCGATTTATATCGAAAGTCTACTGCCACTAACAGCATACTCCATAGTAGTAGTTTTCATCTTCCTACTGTAATCAAATCAGTTCCAACTGGAGAATTTCTCAGGATGAGGAGGAACTGTTCAGAGGAAGGTACCTTTGAATTAAGAGCAAATGAACTCACAAAGAGATTTATGGAGAGAGGTTATACAAAAAATGCTGTTCATAAGGCATATGTTAGAGCTAAGAATACACCAAGGGATACACTGTTGAATAAGAGTCCTAAGTGTTCATCTGGTAGAACTATAAGATTTGTAGGTACATATAGTAACCAATGGAATATGGTGGTCAGGATTCTTAATAAACATTTATCTGTTCTTCAAACAGATTCAGATTTGAAAGAATTAATTGGTGATAGAATTCAAACTTGCTCTAGGAGATCACCAAATCTCAAGGATAGATTGGTTAAAAGCCATCTAATAACAATGAGAAAAAAGCCTATAGTGAATGGCAGCTATGCATGCGGTAGCTGCTCTATTTGCCCCAACATTTTAAATATTAACTCAATAGTGGATAGATTTCATAAGATTCATAAAATTACACAATATTTTAATTGTAACACTAAAGGGTTGATTTATATGGTCACTTGTCCTTGTGTAAAGAAATATATTGGCATGACAACAAGATCACTCAAGGATCGTATCAGGGAACACAAAGGGAATATCAGAAATGCACAGAAGGATAAAGATAATGGAAGAAAATTGACATTTATAGCGTTGCATTTTTTGGAATTACACCAAGCTAACCCTAATACTTTAAAAGTAAGTGGTCTGGAATGGGTTACACTGGGTATCAGAGGAGGTGATCTTGAAAATGCTCTCCTTAGAAAGGAAAATAGGTGGATTTTCCTATTACAATCAATGATTCCCGGTGGTTTAAATGAGGGGATGCGTTTATCCGCCCACATTTAATTCCATCATAAGACATGAATTAAATAAAGGTCCTAGAGAGTATTTTGAATTATTACTATGTCTCTTTTCTAAATGCTTTTACTTTGCTTCACACTGGTAGGTTGTTTGTAAATGGATTGGTTATTAATTAATATACAACTTTACTACTTTTCCCCTTTTGCAAAGGAAGCCTGAGTAGTTTTATTTAACATCTCATGCCTTGTTGTATAGCTTAATGTAAGCTATGTGACAATATGTACCATTTTAATGGAGTTAAGGGTTAATCCTTTTACTTGATCACATTATGGAGATTTATTATATAGATATACTTATATTCAATTTAACTTTAAAATGTGATTTCAACATATTGGACGTTGTTTATCTTGTTTATGGTAGTGTAAGAATGACTCTTTAAGCTATGTAATAATACCACATAAATTCAGTTCCCTATTATGGGTTAAAAAATTTTTTTATTATGTGTATGTATATAATAAAAAGATCCATCTAACATATCAGTGTGAATATTAGGATTAGATGTTAGAATTTGGTATCCTAATAAGTATTTTTCTGGCTGATTCTACTTACTGTTGTTTGTTAACTATAACGTTGATTTTGAACACTTTGGAAGGAAAGGGTTAAGTATCTTTTTATGACTGACTAATTGACATAGAATCATGGGTATAAAGCTGACGTCTGCTAGGCGGTCGGCACCCTTTGAAAAAGCATTTTTTAGTGAAACGTACGTTAGGGTCAGTTAGATAGATGTCCTGAGCTTTGCAACGATGTTTCTTTATTAGTTAGCTGCAGTACGGATAACAGGGATATAGATACTTTTTTTCAGTGTATGCTGAGTGATACTAGTCCCTGAGTATTGCAGATCACTATTGATTTTGGATATGCGGTAGATCTTTTCTCCGCATGGATATAGAGGTTGACTCCATTCCCTCTTTGTGATTTTTTGTCTTCCCCGCATTTGATATATGAGCTGATTGTGATCGGCTATATTTAGGTTGAATGGGGACAATTAGAATATAACTGAGCTTCGGATGTTGACTTATTACATGCATTTAGTTTGCCAATATGTGGGAGAGTTGAGTGCTAATCTACATTCGTTACTCAATTCTACCTTAGACTATATACATGTAAGTTCAGGCACCTCCCCCTCTTTTTGGTTCAGATAACGGAACTCATTATTACAATAGGTGCGGATGAGAGAGCGATGTATTTTGCTCTCAATATATTCGTTTTTTGCACATGCATATGAGTTCCGCTGATCTACCTGATGTACACTTGATCACTGTCAATGCGGGGATTTGGTTCAGATAACGGAACTCATTCTTATAACAGGTGCGGTTGAGAGATCGGTGTACTCTGCCCTCAATATATTTGTTCTTTGCACACGTGTATGAGTTCCGTTAATTTATCTGACACACATTTGACTATTGTCAATGTAGAGATTCAATTATATGATAATAATTGTTATGGTTAACATCGTATGCTATTAAAGTAGTTCCCATTATAATGAGAAGTATGACCAGGAATATTTTAATTTTAATTCGTTGCTTTTATGATTTTTAATAAAGGTTAAGTTTTAGTGGCTTTTCCCTTTCTTCTTTTTTGTTTTTGATTTGTGCTATTCTATCTCCATTATTAGGGGTTGGGTTTGGTGCTGTATAGTTGTTCTTTTTCTTTTGCTTGTATCCAAAGATGAATCATGCTATGGATGCCTGTGGGACAAGAGGACAGGATTTGGAACAGCACCCTCACACTGATCGCCATGCAACAGCTTCAACATCATTCTCCCCTTAATCTTTTACATTACAGGGGAGTAAACAAACCATTGCTTTGTAATGTGTTGTCTACTCATCTGCAACCCATTATGGAGAGAACAAAGAGGATGTCAACCAGCCCTAGGGATATGTGCCCCTGACATAAATACGCACATCAGCAAATATGTTCTGATAGCGCCATGAAACAAATGAATTTGGGATGCCACTGTGAGAGTGACAGTGGCAGCTCAATTTTATTTGTTTCATGGAACTATTAGGACATATTTGATGATGTGTGTATTTATGTCAGGGACACAAATCACAGCACACACACAGGTCAGCATAGTGTCCCTGGTGATCTGATCCACGTTTCATGCCCTCTATGTTGTGTAACACACTACCACTGTAGATCTATCCCTCTGCTGCTCATTTCAGCTATAGCTAACTACAGGTCCCATGTTCACTTCAATGGCCCTTTAACCCTTGATGTGGCAGAGAGTTATCCAATGCATTGCTCTGGATAACGCTCTTTCTCTACAAGGGTACCATGGTTGCTATGGCTATGGTTGGTAAATCACTTTAGTTGCTGTCAATCAAGCCCCGGAAGATACTGAACATGGGTTATGTGTTGTACCTTGGTTCTCCTTGGGGTATGCATGATATCCTTGAAGTAGCAATGTCAACGTTGAGAAGGGAATGGAAGATGGTTTTGGAATCCCCACACACAATATGCTATGTCCATGGTATGGATTATGTTTGGGGCCATACTGCTGCCAGTGTCAGGGCTGTGTCATTGATCCTGTGGGGTGAAACAGAACATCATGTGTGGTGTGGTTTGTGTGTTGGCACCAATTCACAGGACTTATGATGCACATGCATTGATTGTGTGCATGCCTGTCTCATACTCACAGCTGAAGCGGTCCCTGATGAGCCTGTCTCTCATCTGCACCCCTCTCAGGGTTTCCTCACCATGGCCAATGTCCATGGGCACTTCAGGTATGTGGAGGGGCCTGGATATCATCCACCAGCCTAGTGTCTACTGCGATAATGTGCAGAATTGCACATGCTATTATGATAACACACTTTTCCTGGGGCATACTGCAGTGCACCCCCCCCCCCGAGTGGTCCAGACATCTGAATCGGGCCTTGAGGGGGCTGAAGGTTCCCTCAGTGGCATTCCTTATTCTGCCATGATCCTGGTTGTGTCACTCCTGAGCATCTGTTTGGGAACTGGCGAGGAGTGAGGAGCCAGGATTTGCAGCCATAGCCAGCATCACCTGTGTAAAGTGAATGACATGGTGAGACAGGGAGCACATTTTTTGTGAATGATGTTTTTTGAGGTGGATGTACTAGCTTTGAGCCAGTAGTACGGTGAGCAGTGTTGTATGTACACCTGTGGATGTGGTGTGATTTAGTATTGTTAGGAATCAGCTTTGAGCCAGGAGTACGGTGAGCAGTTTTGTATGTACACCTGTGGATGTGGTGTGATTTAGTATTGTAGGAATCAGCTCCCAGAATACTTTGCACAGACATTCATAATCGTCAAGTGGCTGTCACACACCATCTGCACGTTCGTGGAGTGGAAGTTTTTGTGGTTAATGAACATATTTGCGTCATGTGCTGGAGCTATCATACAGACATGGGTGCAATCTATTGCACCCATGACCCTGAGCATGCCTCCCCTTGCTTAAAAGCCCTGCTTCAGATGTGTCCACTCCATGTCGGTGGTGGGAAAATGTATATAGGTACTGGCTTTGCTTTTGAGGGCTGGCAAGACCTGGGCCAGCACCCTGGAGAATGTGGCCTTTGACATGCCCAATGTATAACCTTCAGTCAACTCGAAGGTGCCGCTTGCCATGAAGTTTTTGTAGGCCAGATAGGGCATGGTTGTGGATGTAAATCGGAATCATCTGATCCTTGATTACCTCATACAGAGCAATGATGCTGTGCTGCCTCAACCTGCAGCAATCAATCACCTCGTCATTGGTCATTCCAAGGAGAGTGACCCTTGGGTGGTATACTTTGGGCCTTGAGGGTCGTCTATACATTCTACGCTGCTCCAGGGGTCCCTGTGGCAGCTGGAGAGCATCCTGTTGCTGGGGAGCATCCTGTTGCTGCAGCTGTACATCTGCAGGCAGGTGCTGCCCTCCAGGTGGGGATGGGCTCCTGTGTGGCTTTTGAGTCAGAGCCTCCTCACTTATAACAGGTGAAGGCTGTTGATCAGGTGTGCCTGGGGGTTGCTAGTGTCCCCTAGCTCTTTCCCTTGCATGCCTTCTCCACAATCTTCGCATCAATATGTAAGCCAACATACTGATTGTTCTCTCTCTCTCTCTTTCTATCTTTCTCTCCCTGAGTGGAAAACAAGCCAAAAGCGAGTGTGGTGCTCTGTCCCTTTAAGTACCTGGTAGGGTGTTATATAGGTGTGATGATGAGGTTAGTGATCACCAATGGGAAGGTGTTTGTTGTCCAGGTAAGCGTTTGCAGGTGCGTCTGTGTTTAAAAATGTGGTGTGTTCTGATTGCTGTGTCTCTGTCAGTTGCAGGTGTGAAGTTGTGGGGTGCAGGTTGTATCTGGATCATCTGGTGATGTTGCACAGGTGAGCTTGTTTTGTATTGACAGGTGTGCTAAGCCCCATTGTTCCGTGCCATGTTGTGTTGGTGTTTTTTTTGGAAGGCCTTGTCCCTGTGGTGTTGCTTGGTTGTTGTGTTGTGTGTGAGAGTGATTTGTGGGCACGTTTTTTGTGTTATTTTGGCATTGTACAGATTAATTTTTCCATTTACATGCTTGTGCGGTATGAGGTTTGGCTGTTTTATTATCTAACGGGTTTTTTTTTTGTCTGTTATGTGTCTAACGGCTAACAAAACTGGGTCTAAAATTTTTCCTGTTAACTGTATCTTTTTTTCAGCCATTAGCAGTACCGCACTCCTTTAAATGGCTCTGGGGAATCTTGTTCTATGCATCTCAATGCACGTCAGTCTATTGGCCGTAAGGATTATCAAACTGCCGTTAGCTGTTCTTAAGACGGACCTTTTAATGGCTTACTGCATGTTAAAACATGCGATGGTCATTTCTTTGCTAACACCTGCTTTTAAATCTACCCCTAAGTGGGGCAGCAGTATATTTATGTTTCATTCATCTCTTAGACCTCCCCAACACATAAAAGTGGACAGCAGCCACTGCTGTGGCCCTCCTTAGAAAGAATTGTCAAATAATTTCTGGGTATGTAGCCATAATCTGTATTTGGGATTGACATGCCTGATGTATGTTAATTCACTGCACAGTGTGTGGCAATATGGCACAGCACATAAACAATTTTGCATAAAGAGAAACAATGTGCCACTAACAAATAAAGATTGATTCTTCAAAAACAATTTGTATTACAAACAAAGAGATAGCATGTCCTACAAGTAAATTTTTATCTTCTTGGATATTAAATGAACTCATTTTGAGGTGACAGGGCCCACTTTAACAAACTTTCATATTCATTTTCAGGCTAAATCTACAGGTTGAGTCGGTGATGTAAGAATTTTGCAGTAATAATCTCACATGTGGATACATTTTTGTTTTTAATGCATGTTTTAACCCCTCGGGTGCCATCAAGGTCTTGATTATTTCAAATAGAGAGAAAAGCTTAATGAAATAATATTTAGTTCAAATAAGTATACTAGTAATTAGACAGCAAGTAATTAATGTGCATCTGTCACAAGCTCCTGGGTACTGCTGCAACTTATGTAATGTGAAAAATGATAAGCATTCTAGGGAATACAGTATTTGCTTTCTTGCATTTTAAATTAAAATCAGTTAAATGATATGCAGTGATATATGTTAACAATGATATTCATGATGGTGTTACTGAGTAAGATATTAACCCTCTGAGTGCCAGATGGGTATGCAACACATTGCAAATCAATGAGTTGCGTACCCCACTGACACTCAAAGGGTTAAGTGGTTAAAGACACCCCGCAAAAATGTTTTATTTTTAACCCCTTAAGGAACTGCAGCGTGCAAACACTGTCAGCACTTAACCCTTTAATGATCAGTGTGCGCACGCCCTGAAATCCATGACAATCCTGGCACTTCATGGGTCCTTATCGCATGTTGGACCCATGACATGCCAGGACCATTGTGAGTCATTAAGGGGTTAATGAACAATTCGTATAGCTAACGATCTTTATCATTATTATTATTATTCTTTATTTATATAGCGTCAATTCATTCTGCATCGCTGATGGAAGTATAATTGTACAAACCTAAAGTACAAACCTCAAGGGAACAGAAGAGGAGGGAAGAAGCTTCTAATCATAATATAACAAAGAGCAGTATTCTGGAAGCCAATAATGTGCAATTCTGGAGCATACCAGCTGCTCCATAGAGACACATGAAACTTCTCTCTGACTTGAATGGGGATTTTCACTACCTGAATGCTGGAGAGGAATACAATGTACTGCATAGAGAAATCGCATTCACTAGGTTAATACAACCATTTACAACAACAAGCTCTTGTGGATTATATTTGTCCTCTATGGTGCAGCTGGATTGCTACATAATTGCACTTCTTATGCTTCCTTGTTAAGACCCAGGGCACTTTTTAAGAAATGAAAATGGAGCAAACCATCTGCTCATAGGGGAAAAACAAAAATTCTAATTGACTTAAATATGCCTATTATCGCCTAGAATGCAGTGGGTTTGAGACATCTCTATCATTCAAGGGGTTAAAATGTAAATCAATAGGGTTTGATTCAATTGAGGGAGGTAAAAAAGCCGGTAGGTCAAAATGGATACAGACCAACAAAAGAAAATGTCTAAGTCAATATTCAATTACTAAAAGCACAACGGACGTTAGGCCACAGGAAAGGTCTTATGTTAAGTTCATAAAATGCTGCTAAATAGTGGATATAATGGAGAAACTAATGTGCAGCATAGCCCCCAGTTATTACCTCATGGGCTAATGCCCATTCCACAATGCGGGAATTTGAATAGACACTGCCTTTATATATGAGCAGTCTCTGTTCAAATCCCCTCACAGCGATTGGCTTGGTTATGCTTACTCACCTCTCAGTCAATCAGCTTCAAGCACAGCTGCTCTAAGCTGATTGGCTGGGAGATGCTAAGCATGCATCCCAGCCTATCAGCTTAGAGTAGCTGATCATATATAAAAGCAGTCTCTGTTCAAATTCCCTCATTGTGAAATGAGCATCTGTCCGGGAGGTAATAATGGGGAGCTATGCAGCATATCAGTTTCTCCACCAACCCGCCTCCATGGCAGCACACAGTGGAGGAGAAATAGAAATGGACTATATTATTATTGCAAATAATTAGATTTTTTTTAATCAACGTGGGCAAAAATTATTAACTTGGGGCATGTTTTGGACTGTTTAGTCGCACACTTACGAGGGGTGCTGATAATTATTGAGCCTTACCCAGAAAAAATTGAGCTGGGAAGCTGTAAATTGCAGGGTGTACTGGCCAATTTGTCTATATTCAATGGTGCAAAAATCAACTACCTATGATTTTAACTTATCTTTATTTTTAAGGTCCAAAGTGAACATGGCAGCACCTCCAGAAAAGTTCAATGTGGAAGAGCATGGGACCATAATCAAGTTTCTGTTTCTCCAAGGGAAAGGTGCGAAGCAGATCCATGCAGAAATGTCAGAAACTTTGGGTGATAGTGGCCCTTCATATACAACACTTAAACGTTGGGTTGTCAATTTCAAAACTGGCCATTTCTGTGTTGAAAGTGAGAAACCTAGTGGAAGGCCTGTTTCTGTCTCTGTGCCTGCAAATGTGAAAGCCTTCCATGACATGATCATGGAGGACCGCCGAATATCAGCCAAACACATTGCCACATATCTGGGAATATCACATGAGAGAGTTGGTGCCATTACCCACAACAGCTTGGAAATGAGAAAGCTTGCAGCAAAGTGGATCCCAAAACTTTTGACAGCGGAACAAAAGAGGAGATGTGTGGAGACATCTGTGGCTGTTTTGGAACATTTTGCAAGAAATGAGTCAGATTTCCTGGACAAACTGGTAACTGGTGATGAGACATGGATCTACTGTTATGATCCTGAGACAAAGGAACAGTCTAAGGAATGGAGGCACAGTGGTTCCCCCAGGCCAAAGAAGTTCTGTGTGCAAAGGTCAGTGCAGAAGCAAATGGCAACAGTTTTTTGGCATAAGAAAGGAGTTCTGCTGGTGGACTACCTCCAAAAGGGTTCAACCATCAATGCAACATATTACTGTGCTTTATTGATGAAGTTGAGGCAAAACATCAAGGAAAAACATAGAAAGCTCTCCAAAGGTGTCATCCTGTTGCATGACAATGCCTCATCACACACTGCAGGTGACACAATGGCAAAACTGACCTCCTTAGGCTTTCAAGTGATGCCCCATCCACCCTATTCACATGACCTGGCTGCTTCTGACTATCATCTGTTCCCCAATCTCAAAAAACACCTGAAGGGACAACAATTTGGGAGTGTTCTGGAGGCAACTAATGCTGCAAATGAGCGATTACACAATCAGTCAGAAGAATTTTATTTGCAGGGACTTAAGAAGCTGCAGGACAGATGTCACAAGTGCATTGACTTCTTGGGGGAATATGTAGAATAGTGTGGCAGCTACAGCTTCCTAGCTCAATTTTTTCTGGGTAAGGCTCAATACTTATCAGTACCCCCTCATATACATAGTTTAACCTTTTGAGCCACAGAGAGGTACACAACACATTGATCTGCAATGCATTGCATACTCCTCTGACACTCAAGTATATGTGTGTGGATTATTTTATGGAAACATTTATTTATACTACTTTTTATTTTTACAGCTATAAGACAAGAAGAAAGAATATTGAAGAGAGAGGACAGAAGAGAAAGAAGAAAATGGACAGTAGATGACCAGGATGCCAAGGACTCTGTTGGATATCAGGATTAAAGGTAAGTGTTATTTGCAGAGGATATTGATTTGTTACTTAGTCTGGTTAACCCTATGAGTGCCGGTGAGGTAAATATACCCCACTGGCACTCATAGGGTTAATTCTACTAACACTGAACACTTTTTAGGTACTTTGGATGTATTGATATGGGGCTTAGGGCCCCATATCAATACATCCACTGGGAACTTATGTTTGTTTGGTTTTTTCACTTTTTTCCTTTCAGTTACTGTGTCAGCTATTTTAAGATCCAATAAGGGACTCTGTTTCCCAAAACTCTGGATCTTTAATTTCCTATGATAAAGTGAGCCCTTTATCAGATCTTTATGGCTAACTCAGTCAATTGAATTGGAAATTGCAGTGTTTTCATTATTTGCTAGTGGTGAAAACACCTCCTACTTTATCACCTGACAGTTTGTTTTTGCCAGCATTTATTCACAGCACAGGTAATTGAATAGCTTACCGTGCTTGAAAAATGCCGTTGGCAGAAAAAACATGCATCGGACACAATTGAATCGAGGCCTTAACATCTTGCCAGAGGACTTCAAAATGATTTGTTTCTAAACATAGCACCTATTTTGGGATAAAGTTTGGATGTTAATTAATCAGTATGAAGATCAAATGTGAGATTGGTGTCAAGCCACATAGCAAGATATTTGTAGGAGTCCAACAGGGTCAATCAGTTACAATGGATAGATGGGTATTGCCAAGATTACTCATTTAGTGCTTTGTAACAAATACCATTGTGTTTTGTCAGTATTTAAGAAAAGTTTGTTCTTTGCTATCCATCTTTCAGCTTCAGAGAAATCAGTCTATAATGCAGCTTTTTGCTGAGATAAGTTTAAATTTTTAGCATAGATTATGGTGTCATTTGCATATGTGTGCACAGAAGATGCTTTGCAAATCATGGGTAGATCATTTATAAATAGAGAAAACAGAAGAGGGCCAAGAATGAAACCTTGGGGAATCACAGTTGTTACTTTGAGCAACAGACACCTATTGTACTCTGTCTGATAAATGGGATCAGAACCAGTTTAGAGAGTGATTACCCATTCCTGTACTTTGGAGTTTGCTTATCAGAATATTATGGTCTACTGTATCAAAGGCCTTTGCTAAATCTAGGAAAATGGCTTCAGCGAGCTCACCATTTTCCATGCCAGTCTGGATATCATTGCATACATTTATTATTATTATTATTATTATTCTTTATTTATATAGCACCAACTAATTCCGCAGCGCTGTACAATTGGGGAATAGACATACAGAGGTATTAAATAGTACAATCAGATATGTAGAACAGGAGGATCAGAGGGCCCTGCTCGTGAGAGCTTACAGTCTAGAGGAAGGTAGGTTTGATACAGAAGGAGTAAGTGCTATTGTGTTTAAGTGCCTCCTGCCACATGAACTGCCAGTCAGTGGGTGGGAGTGAGAAGTGCCATTGAGTGAAATAGTCCGTGCAAGGGGTGAATCTTGGTGATGATGTTTATGGAGGCAGTTGATAAGCCTCCCTGAAGAGGTGAGTCTTCAGGGAGCGTCTGAAAATTTGAAGGCTGGGGGAGAGTCTGATGGGGCGGGGGAGGGAATTCCACAGCTCAGGTGCAGCACGGGAGAAGTCCTGTAGGCGGGAGTGGGAGGATGTGATAAGAGCTGTGGAGAGCAGAAGGTCATGTGCAGAGCGAAGATGGCGGGCGGGAGTATATTTGGAAATGAGAGATGAAATATAGGGGGGTGCAGTGTTAGTGAGGGCTCTATAAGTTAGCACCAGAGTTTTGAATTTTACTCTGTATGCTAACGGGAGCCAGTGTAGGGACTGACAGAGGGGTGTGGTGTTAGAGAAGCGATGAGTGAGGAAGATTAGTCTTGCAGCAGAGTTCATTATGGACTGTACCGGGGTTAGTCGGGTGAGAGGCAGGCCAATTAGTAAGGAGTTACAGTAGTCAAGACGGGACATGATGAGTGTTTGGATTAGAATTTTGGTAGTGTCTTCTGTGAGAAAGGGTCGGATTCTAGAGATGTTGCGGAGGTGGAGGCGGCATGAGTTGGAGATTGACTGGATGTGAGGAATGAAGGATAGGGCAGAGTCAAATGTGACCCCCAGGCAGCGTGCTGTAGGGGTTGGTGTGATGGAAGTGTTGTTAACGGTGAGGGTAATGTTTGGGATAAGGCTGGTTGTAGATGGAGGGAAGAGAATTAGTTCAGTTTTGCTAAGGTTAAGTTTGAGTTGATGGGAGGACATCCAGGAAGACACAGCAGACAGACAGTCAGACACTCGGGACAGGAGGGAAGGAGAGAGGTCTGGGGAGGAAAGATATATTTGGGTGTCATCAGCATAGAGATGATGGTGAAACCCAAAGGAGTTTATTAGTTTTCCAAGGGAAGCAGAGTAGATTGAGAAGAGCAAGGGTCCCAGTACTGATCCTTGAGGCATTTAGGAGGGCAGTGACTGTTGAATGATTTGGACGAAAGACTGTTTGAAGCAGGGTAAAAATACTGGTCTGTCAGTAATAGTTATATAGATGCACGTGGACACATTTCTTTATGATTTTACATAATGAGGGGAAAAGGGATACTGGTCGGTAACTTGAAATTTTATTTTTATCCCTACTTTTATGAATAGGCATAACTCTATCTACTTTCCAGGCTTTGGGCATATATCTGTGTAACAAGCAAGCGTTAATTAGAGATGCAATAGGATGGGCAGTGACTGAGGCACTGAGCTTTAATAACGTTGTTCATAATTGGTCAGTCCCAGATTAAGATTACATTTTTGAGAAAAATTTTGCTTTCTCTCACAAACACAAAATGACATGATGCAGGAACCTTATACACCTTTTATATTATCCCTGTGGGAAAAGAAGGGAACCTTGCCGTGTGTGTATGGGGGTGGGATTCAGTCTTCCTATTAATTTCAATGAAATGTACTAGTGGAAAAAAAAGTAGAACATCGTCACTTTTTGTAGGAAAAATCCCACTCTATGGAAAATTCCATTTTTCACCTGTTTTGCTGTGGATGCAAAAAATTCACCCATCCCAAATCATGACCAATAATGCATTAATGAATAAGTATCTGCCTTTATATGGTAAAGTATATTGTGGTTCAAAATGGTAATGAGCTATGTAGTAGAATTATTGCCCGTTCTTTTTTTCTGTGGCTGAGTTAAAGAATAGGGATGGGTGAAAATTTTCACCTCAATTGGAAATTGACAAAAAATGGCACTTTCCACTGGGTGAAAATTTTCCTGTGAAAAGTGCAGGGTTTTTTTTCTGCTTTTTCATGCTTTTTTTCACCTAGCTCATTGCATTGAAATCAATGAGTAGTAAAATTTTTCTCCACCTCACTAAAGTTTTCTACAATCATATAAAAGGCTGTCAGGCTCTCACAGCATGCCATTCTGTGTTTGAGAAAGGAGAGCAGCATGTTTTTGAGCTAGAGAAGATAGGCAAATAAAGGGGAATTAATCTTAGTTTTAGGGCGTCATTTAGGTAGGACATTTGTTCTCTGTAGTAGGGGAGGGCATAATGGGGGAGAAGAAGGGAGGAACGAGGTTGACCCAAAATACCCCAAAATTTGGTGTGACTGACTGGCAAGACACAGGCAGCTGGTGTCCAAATTGCTTGCTGATTTTACTTTTATTGTCTCTGTTTTGGGGAAGTCTGGGGGAATAAGTTGTTTATTTTGTTTTTTAGTTATATATGTTTTTGGGGGGCTAACTATGATAATATATGGTGAACAACTTAAAAAATGAATAAATAATTAAATAAAAATAAAAAACAAATAATTAAACAAATAAATATATTAGACAGCTGACTGGGAGCTCTGTGAGTGAGGCAGTCTTGATAGATAGCTGTCGGGCTATCTATATGAAGGTATCCAAAGGGTTAAACAGAGAACCACTCAGGTTGGATTTCTTCACTTAAATAGGCAAATGACAATATAAAATAATTCGAGAACTTTATCTTTAATATGTATTGACACGCTACTTCACAGTAACGAATTGATCACAAGAATCAATCCTTCATATTTGTGCAAAAATATATCTATTTTATTAAAATACAATATATACAATTATCAGCAACAATGAAATAATTAAGTGACTAGCAATTATAATAGGTATACAGAAAATCAAACCACACTATTTATCATAAAGATTACCAGCGGTGCAAGGGTTAACCACCTATAGGTATATTCAGAGGTATAATAACAATAATTGCATTCAGCAGCATAGAATAGGTTAATTGATTGTTACAATTAATATAATACAGTTGGCTGCAGGGTCTCTTAATACCTCTGCACCAGAAACTGTATAGACTATGCCAATTATGATGTAAGGAGTATTGTGAGATGAATTAAATAATTCCTCTAACAATTCCTTGTATCATATATCAATAATAATCAAATTTAGGGAATAGCTGGAATAAAATCCCAGATTTAAATCACTATAATTTAATTATCTACTGAATTTAATATTGAATACCTCTGAATAAAATATATAAATTGCAATTAATATAGTCAAACCAAATCACACAAATAATCTACTTAGAATTACTTCATGCAACATTTATCATAATTTTGACTACAGCAACCTATATATAAAACCTATAGGCACTCCAAGGGTTAATCCATACGTTTAAAACAGATGCCACACCCAGCAGTTATTTTGTCTATTAAAAGAATACCTTCAATGACAAAATATAAGCCTAGCACATACACAGAGAATTCCAAAGAAAACACCACTAACAACAGACAAGTAGCGGTTAAAGGGTTAATAACTGGATTCAAAGAATATCCTGTATCAAATATTAACTATTATAATCTTCCCAGAACCACAAAATATTACTCTAGGAATACCAAGATTAATATTAGCTAATATAAATAACCCACGCTATATATTGTATTACACTGATTGGCAATTTATAACATTTCCCAATAATTATATAGATTCTATTATTTCCAGAATTTAATAGCTAAATCTAGCTTATTATAAATTATCCCAAATGGTTGGCCAGTCCACTTAAGACAATTTAAAACTAAGTTCTTCAAACAGAAGAAAAATTATAAAATTCTGGATTAAATGAATCTAAATGAATAAATGATATAGTTACCAATCCAAGTTTCTTAGTATTTCTCTGTGAGATGGCAGGATCAGCAAAGCCTTCAGGAAGTCACCTTTTCTGTTTCAGCCAGTTAAGTTGAGTCCAAAGACCCTCTTTTAGGAAGTCAAAAAAAAAACCCTGAACTAACAGTATCTGGGGATTATATTGACAAATTTTGCCTTATCAGTTATCCCCACCTTTTTCTAATGATTGGATAAAGATCCATCTCATTATACCGTGACATCACCGGTCTGCCCTGATTGGATATTAATATATCCCAAATTATTCAAGGAATGCGGATATCCCAGTCATAATGCTCTCAAGACTCTAGGTGGAGCTCTTACTCTACTTAAATTTCTTACATATAATCAGCTTTTATGTCATCAATGATGTATGTAAGAGGGCATGAAACATCATATAAATTCTGTCATTTTCTAGACGTTCTCATAGGGGAGTTTTTTTCTTATAAGATAACATTTAAGAATGTCTGGCACAACTCACTTCATCACCATAAATGTCAGTCAGTTATTTCTCACTCCCTACCTTGGACTAATGGCTCATTGTTCACATATGATGTAATTTGAACACATTTTAAACAAAATTTCAGCTAATTCTACAATTAGAATTAACCCTGTATGGTCCCCCAGGACAAAGTCTCTGACATAATCCCCCTTTTAGCAAAAGATTTTCTAACTTGATAAAAGTTCTAAAATATTATTGCTAAACTGGAGGAGACTGTTGTCATCTTCGTCCTGTGACTGGGATCGTCTCTGAAGTTAATACAGTTCGCTTCTGTTCATCAACTACTTAATGGCATCGGCTTGTTCCCAAAAGACGAGGCACTTATTGTTCTCTTCAATAATTGGAACAATCTCTCTGATTAGGGAATCCATATACCTATTTTGTTGATAGGAAGATGTTATGTCTAATACGAATAGTTGCTTGGCCTACTCAAGGATCTCCATAGTTTTGGCTTGAGTTGAAAAGGCACGCAGATCATATCAGACTCCCAGTTTTGGAAACAGGTGGTGGGAGAAATAGCAAATTCTTCTTGGATGGTGATCTATGGAAACAGGTGGGCAAAACTCCTCTAGGATCCAAATTCTTCTCTGTTAGGATGGTCTCCGGCATCTCTTGCCCAATGGTTCTTGATAAAGGTACTGGAACCACGCTCGACTGTGTCCGGAACTCCTGTCACAGAAGAAGGATGATTCACATCACGGTTTTGGCTGGAACTCCTGCAATCGAAAGAGGATGATCCACATCACGGTCTTGGTCTTGACGTCCATAACCATGGCAAATGTAAATTGCCCTCTTTTAAGAACTCTTTGGTCTAAAAGAAGTGACACATGAGTGATCTCATATTGATACATTTGTTGCATGCATACATACATGACACTACAGTTTCAATCAGCATCCCTATGACCATGGTACTGTATGATTACTGTATATTGATTTTTGCACCAGTTTGCTTGTGGCCCTTGCTAGCCTTAAGCTAAACTATCATAAACTAACACTCTCTGTCTTTACTCTTCCCCCTTTTATAGAAGAATGACCCTCGGCTGTATGCTACAAACAAAACCTTACTAAAAGGAAAAGTAAAATTAGCATAACAACATTTTCAGAGAATCATAGAGCATAAAACCATTTGTTGACGAGATATGTTAGAGTGTTAGTGGGGAACATACATGCCACACAGACAGACAAGAGAGAGCGACGTTTCACTGAAACAAAAGAAGACAAGAGAACATATGACAAAGTCATTTGTACAATCAAGGATACTCATCCATCCGATGATTATTTAGGATCCTTGTTCTTCTTCCGCTTCTCCTTCTATGATCTGTAACTGAGATTTAGGGTGACAAACACGCAATTGGTTTATATGAACCCACTTTTCTACAATTTCACCATTAATAGGGATAGAAACCTTATAGGCCACTGGAGATAATTTATCAGTAATGATATATGGCCCTCTCCATGAGGGTAAGAATTTCTTTTCTTTTACCTGGTTTCTTGCAAAATTGTACAGATAAACACGATCATTTACCTCATACTCCCTTTTGGTGGTTTTTAGGTCATAGTAAGTCTTATTACTTACCACTGCTTTCTCCAGATTTTTCTGTGCAAACGCAAATGCATGTTGTAAATGTTTGCGTAACTGGTCTACGTATTGGTGTGTTGTGGAGGCATTAATTAGATTTTGATCGGACGTACGGTATAGCAAGTGCTGGGGAAGGACCATCTTTCTACCTGTCATTAATTCAAATGGTGACATTTTCGTGGCTGCACTAGGAGTAGCCCGAATAGCCATGAGAACTAGGGGTAGTTTAAGATCCCAATCCTTACCTGATTCCTTAACAAACTTCTTGAGAATGTTAACAATGGATTGATTATATCGCTCCACCCCACCACTTGACGCAGGACGGTAAGCGATATGTAATTTACGTTTTACCCCCAAGAGTTTCCAAAGTTTGTTCATCACTTCGCTGGTGAAATGACTACCTCTGTCAGATTCAATCCTCTGCGGTAGGCCAAACCTGGAGAACACATGGTTAATTAACAAAGCAGCGGCGGTTTCTGCCGTATTATTGTTTGCGGGTAAACATTCAACCCATTTGGTGAACAGACAAGTAACCGTTAGCATATACTTGTTCCCCCTTGCTGTCCTAGTAACCGGTCCTATAAAATCTATTTGAATATCCGACCATGGTAATGACATCCCCCTCTTCTGTAGTGGTGCACGATGAGTGGGGCCAGATGGTTGGAATTGGGAACATACCAAACAACCTTGACAATAGGTTTGTACATCTTTAAGCATATGAGGCCAATATGCGTAATCGCGGAGAATCTCATACGTGATTTTATCACCGCGATGACCTGAAGTAGGTGCATCATGAGAATGTTGGAGCATTAAACCTCTAAATGCAGTAGGTACAACCCATTGTTGTATTCCATTTTTAGAAGTTCTGATTAACAGACCATCTTGTATATGGAATTGGGCTTTGGACCTCATCAAGATCCTTAAGTCTTCTTTTCCCACCCATTCCTCCTCAGAAATTGGGTGGTTTAGGGGGTCTTCTATGTGCTTATAGAATAGCCCTATGATAGGGTCCCCCTTTTGACTTGTAATCAAGTCCTCACTAGGTGAGTCTTGAATCCACTGTGCTACCGGGGTGTCTGCTTCGTTACGGGCTTGTTGCCTAGTAACGGCATTTACCTGTACAGGACCTAATAGATGGGATATATCTAAGGCCTCTCCCTTAAGGGCGCCTTCTTTAGCCAATAGATCGGCTAGATCATTACCTTGTTTTTCAGGGCCTAGGACCTTAGAATGCCCCTTGGTCTTTTTCCAATAGATGGTAAGGTCATTTGATGTTACGAGATTGTCAACCTCACAAAACAATTTACCATGTTTCACTGGCTTATTATTGGATCGGAGCATATGGCTTCTTTTCCAACCTGGGAGGTATTCTACAAAGCTATGGCGAACATAATTAGAATCAGTTATAATGACAAACTCCTTTATGTTATGCTCAATAGCTAAGAGGACTGTCTTATAGACCGCACAGAGCTCTGCCACTTGGCTACTCTGTGGTCCTAGACTATACCCTTTAGATAAAATAGGGCACTCACCTGTCCAGGTAATCCCGATACCTGCCACCAGTTTTCTTTCATTGCCAGTAGTGACATGGTAGGAACACCCGTCAATGTACGCGGTTGGTAAGGTTGTGCAATAATTCTCGTCAAATGCCTTATAGGGGGAAAGCAATTGTTCCTCAAGGTAATCGTTTCCACTGGTATCAGTCTCCGTGGGAGGTGCTGAACAATCATGGAGTTCGGCGAGTCCTTGAGCTACAGGATTCTTCCTGTTTTGCTTATACCTAATTTCTAATGGCCATCCTTGTAGGGATAAAGTCCAAGCGGTTATCCTACTATTGGAGAGGTGTCCTTCCTTTATCCGGTCACTTTGCAAATACTGCAAAGGTTGATGAGCGGTTTCAATGATGATCTTCTCACCCTGAATAAAACTCAGAAAGTTCTGTAATGCCCAAACAGTAGCCAATAAAGCTTTCTCACAGTCATTAAATTTAATTTCCACGGAAGACAGGGATTTGCTAGCATATGCGATAACCTTATTCAGGTTATCCTGCTTTTGATTCAAAACCCCGCTGAGACTAAGATTAGTGAATCCTGTCTCAAGAAAAAATGGCTTACCCCCTTCTGGATAAGCCAGACAAGGAGCCTGGGTGAGTCTACTCCTGAGCTCAGATACGGCATGTTCCTGAGCTTCACCCCAGATCCACGGTTGATCTTTCTTCAATAATAACAACAATGGTTTAGTTATTTCTGAATAATTATCAATAAACTTCCGGGAATAATTCATCATGCCTAGGAAGGATCTCAATTCATGGAGATTAGTTGGTGTTTTAGATTTAACTATCGCTTCCACCTTCTTCCTTTGTGGGTTTAACCCTTCGGTGGTCACCTCATGACCGAGAAAGTTAACTTTGGTGTGGCACATCTGTGTCTTTTTGAGCGACAGTTTAACACCAGCTTCCTTTAGCTGATTAAATACATATTTAATTTGTGTGATATGCTTTTGGAAGGTAGTACTTTTAATCAGGACATCATCCACATAGCAGAGAGTCCCCCTAGCCATAGCATCAGGCATAGCCTTGTGCATAAAAACGGCAAATTCATGACCTGAGTTGATATACCCAAAAGGCATTCTAACCCAGGCGTATTGTACTCCTCCAAAAGTGAAAGCTAGCTTATATTGGTCTTCCTCACTAACTTTAATGGTCCAGTACCCTTGGGCACAGTCAATTGCTGTAAAAATTTTGGACCCTTGCATCTGAGCCAAACATTGATCTATATACGGCACCGGCCAGCCGGACATATAGACACGTTTGTTCAGTTGCCTTAAGTCAGCACACAAACGCCATTGACCATTGGGTTTAAGGATTCCCAAGATTGGGTTATTATAAGAGCTGTGCACTGGCCGTATAATACCCCTCTCTTTGAGGTTCCTTATGATTTCTGCCAATGAGTCATAGGACGCAAGTGGAAGACGGTACTGTTTGACATATACAGGAGGTAACTTAGGGTCAGTTTGTATGCGGGCAACGTGTAGGTTTGTTAAACCACAATCATAAGAATCCTTGGCAAACAGCTCTTGGAATTCCATAAGTATTTCCCTTAGCTGTTGGCGTTCAGAATCATCAGAGCACGCATCGGCTAGAGAGATTTGCTCTTCTACTAGCTCATTAAAACCTGGAAATGCTTCAGGCTTACCTAACTCATAAGTTTCCTCAAGCTGTGTGGATAAATCATGAGCATTTACTCTTACCTTATCCACAGCCTCCTGATACTCTTGGGCCTCTGGTTCCTTCATCTGGTGTTCAAATACCAGAGAGGATTCTTCAATCCGGCATGTACCTGTATCAGGGCTATATGGATACACAGATTGAATGGAAAACAGTCCCACTGGAAGGGAGTAAAACAATTGCTCAACAAGTTGCTCCTCAGACAGATAATTATCAGGTAGTAGGCCTATTACTTGGTTTTGAAACCCAAATGTATAGTATTCTGAATCCAGAGCATAACCTATTACAGTTCCTTTCTGTAAGGTAATACTGTGTGGGGTTATGTTATTTACCACTATGTGGACTGGTGTTCTACGAATACTCACCATAGGGGTGTGTGATACAGAAATTCCTAATTGTTGAATCCTATTTGAGAGGCATATTAATGCATCAGGATTCTCAAGGTTCTGACCACAACGAACCTGCAAGTATATGGGGACCTGACTTGCCCCACCAGGTAAAGTGACCTTATTAGCTACCTGTAACTTTACTGCATATGGCAACAGTTGGCATGACTTCAGGGCTTTTAAGTCATCCTGAAATCCACAAGGGTTCCCTTCTAACCTAGTCCATAGGTTATTATTCACCAGATCAATCTGGGCAGCAAAACGATGTATTAAATCGTTGCCTATATAGATCTGTTGTTGGGTATTCTCCACTACAAGAAAAACATGTTTGGCGGACCTGTCACCTAGAGATATAGATAACAGACACCTCGCAACAACGTTATAACTTATAGCATCGTCATCTAGGTCATGTACCAAATCATCATATGGTGCTAGATACTTGATATGGATAGGATCTCTTACCTCCATCAGTAGGTTGTTACTAATGTAACTGTTTTCCAATTTCAGATTCAGTTTGGCCTGTTTGAGTCATTAACCTGTAAGGAAATAAACAACTCACCCCCTGTATTGTCAATAGACGTCAGATATTGAGAATGATTCTTTGGATCTGCTGGTTCAGAGGGTGATCTGTGAAGAGAGATGGTTAAAACATCGCCTTCTAGCTTCACGTTCTGAATCTGTTCTGGTAACGCCTTGATGGAGATATCACCTTCCATATATTCAGTATCAGTATTAGGTATCTGTAAAACAGTGAGGTTAGGGTTCTGGCTATTGACAAAGTGAATTTCAATAGTATCCCTATTTTCCTCTACCACATGATCATTTCTATGGGGGCGTTGCAATGCCCGCTCATAATTGATTGGGGTTTTAACCTGCAACCAGATGACATTATTCACACAGTCTATGACGGGACTTAATCGCCGCAGTAGATCGGCACCTATAATTAACCTGTTATAGGGAACTTCAACTACTATGACCTTATGTGTGAATGATTTGTTACCGATTTTAAAATGTAACCATGTGGTTCCCAATACGTTTAAGGGGTTACCTCCTACGCTTATTAGGGATCCAGCAAATACCTTTAACACTGGCTTTACAGAAGCTTCCTCCATAACTTGATGGAAATGGGAGCTAGATAAGATGGTAGCTTGTGACCCTGTATCCAGGAGACTGGAAATGATTAGGTCATCAAGCCCCTGCAATGTAACATCAATAAAATATCTTCCTTCAAATTCATGCATTTTGCATAAATAATTACGATGTAAGATCGTCTTATAATCCCTCCACTGCCTGCAAGGGTTAATTCCTGAATTTACAGGAGCAGACTTGCTGACCACTGGGTCATGTTGTACAGCTGCAGCATCCCCCTTCACTCCTCCTCCTCCTTCAACCTGTTCTGAAGGAATGCAGGGAAAAGAAGTGACATCATCAGGGATGGGCTTATGTGTACCTGGCTGTGGGTGAAATAAGGAAGAAATGTTAGCGTCACACAAAGCATTTACATCATGTAAAGAAAATGTGTTAGCATTCCTGTTGGTTAAAATATTATCGGTTATTATAGGACTTACATAGGGTAAAGCAATGTTATTCTTTTCCCCTAAGGCCTGCTTACCATTACCCTGTTCTGTTATTGATTGGCAGTCGCCACTCCTGGGGCTGTCCCTAAAAAAGGGTTAGATGCCTGCTGGGTATCAGAACTGGGACTTTGGCCTAGCTGTGCCATAGTGGTCATCATTTTGGCCATCATATCTGTTAGGTTGTTAACCTGGACCTTAAGACTTACTTGCTTCTGACCTTGGTTCCCAGAATCAGACTTATTATTCTGCTGATTTTGCTGGGCCCCCTGATTATTAGAGTTTTTACTCGTTTTGAACCTCCTGGGAAACTTTCTATTTTGGTTTTTGTTGTATCCCTGGGATCTCTTGAAAAATGGTTTCTGACCATTTGAATTATTAGACCCCTGGGAACTAACAGAGGCAGGTCCCTTCTGTCCTGGTGCCTGTTTATGAACCTGTGGAGATTTTAACACCTCTGCATAGGTTCTCTTGCCAGATTCAAAGGGCAAACTCTCCTCAACCAATGTTTCTGCTACACACTGGGAGGCAGGCTTCTTGTCCCTAGCTGGGGTATTCTCACTCTGCTGGGCATTATACAGCTTAATAGCTTGAGTGAGTAACCAATCTAGTGATAACAGGGGTGAATAATCCCTAGCTAGATTAGTTTTCATGTACCTAGGCAGAGCATTAAAGAATAACTCCCTGAACTCATAGGAATGAAAATCTGCGTCCCTATCTGCAAGGATATATGCACATTTAAGCTCTGACAAGAATTGCCTGGGGTCCTGGTCTGGCCTACATTTTAGTGCATATATAGCACATTTAGCCTCATGACGAGTTTTATAAGGACCAAACGCTAGGATTATCTGTTCCACTGTTTCCTCCCAGGTATTGACATCCATCTCAGCTAAAGAACTGAAAAAGAAATTCTCTGAAACATCAAAAACCCAAGGCACATAATCCATTTTATGACGGTCAGAATGAAGGCCTAGAGATGCAAGTGTTTCAGTATAACGGTCTAAATGACTCACAATGGATATTTTAGATTTTCTGTGGAAAACTGGCACGGTATCTCTCAGAAATCTTATTATCTTAGTTCCTTCAATTAAAGGTGACTGTTCCTCCTTTTCAAACCTACTTAATGTGGGCATTGGCCTCCTGTGAGGTTTGATCATTGACTCCCTGTTAGAGGGTAATCTGTGGCCTGTTAAAAGGCTCCGTGGTGCAGGGTGTGTGGCTTGCTCTGGGATGTTACCCTCATCATCACACTTCAGCAAGAAGTGTGACTTCTGAGGACTAACATCCCCCTCCTTCCCAGGTGAGTAATCCTGATGACTACTAGATATAGCTGGTTGGGCCTGAACTACCTTGTCAGGACTAATATCCTGTCCAATCTCAGAGGAGGCATGGTCAGAATCAGAAGCAGTAAGGGCCTGCATTCTTTCTGACAATTCCTGGATCTGGCTGGACAAGACATTAAACATATCTAGATCCAGTGATTTATCCCCTTTAGGGGCATTATCACTGGTCTGATATACCAGCACTTACTCTCGCAATTTTATATTCTCCTGAACCCGCTTGTCTAAATGGGATTGGAGTTGCCTAATGTGTTCTTGCAAAATGTATATCTCACCTTGTAGATCACACATTTTAGCATTAAGGGCAGTATTATGTGCTTTTGTAGACCACATTTCCTCAAGAGTTGTTTTAAGCCTGCTCTCTAGCCCATTTACCTGGCGCTGGAGATTCTCAATATGCTCTTCTTGTGAGTTTGCAATTTTGACAAACTTACGCACCTCTTCCTCTAACTCAGATATCTTTTCAGTCTGATCATTTAGTGACTGTTTTAGTGGCTCTACAACCTTTTGATAAGCCTCCAATTTGTTTCTCTGGAAGCCTATAAAAGTTAACAATTCAGGCACAATTAATAAAATCTGGGTGTCCAAATCCCTTGCCTTAGTTTGATCTATACACCTATTCAATGCTTGATAATAGAAGCTATCAGGCTGCCACATTTTATCAAATTGGGATATCACTCGTAGTTCAATGTCAGTACACCATTGTTGGGCATCACTCTTAATTTTGAGGCGAGAATGGATGGCATAAATTAACCTCCCTTCTAAAGCCCATTTCATGTCTTCTTCTGGTCTCTGTTCCATTGGATCAGACACTGAAGAAGTTGCCTGAGACATGTTTATGCACAAATATGTTACTGTGTAATATATCTGTCAATAAAATTATTTGACAAATGTGTCAATCCTATATAAAGATCTCGGTGGAACCTCCAAAAATCTGTCGGGCTATCTATATGAAGGTATCCAAAGGGTTAAACAGAGAACCACTCAGGTTGGATTTCTTCACTTAAATAGGCAAATGACAATATAAAATAATTCGAGAACTTTATCTTTAATATGTATTGACACGCTACTTCACAGTAACGAATTGATCACAAGAATCAATCCTTCATATTTGTGCAAAAATATATCTATTTTATTAAAATACAATATATACAATTATCAGCAACAATGAAATAATTAAGTGACTAGCAATTATAATAGGTATACAGAAAATCAAACCACACTATTTATCATAAAGATTACCAGCGGTGCAAGGGTTAACCACCTATAGGTATATTCAGAGGTATAATAACAATAATTGCATTCAGCAGCATAGAATAGGTTAATTGATTGTTACAATTAATATAATACAGTTGGCTGCAGGGTCTCTTAATACCTCTGCACCAGAAACTGTATAGACTATGCCAATTATGATGTAAGGAGTATTGTGAGATGAATTAAATAATTCCTCTAACAATTCCTTGTATCATATATCAATAATAATCAAATTTAGGGAATAGCTGGAATAAAATCCCAGATTTAAATCACTATAATTTAATTATCTACTGAATTTAATATTGAATACCTCTGAATAAAATATATAAATTGCAATTAATGTAGTCAAACCAAATCACACAAATAATCTACTTAGAATTACTTCATGCAACATTTATCATAATTTTGACTACAGCAACCTATATATAAAACCTATAGGCACTCCAAGGGTTAATCCATACGTTTAAAACAGATGCCACACCCAGCAGTTATTTTGTCTATTAAAAGAATACCTTCAATGACAAAATATAAGCCTAGCACATACACAGAGAATTCCAAAGAAAACACCACTAACAACAGACAAGTAGCGGTTAAAGGGTTAATAACTGGATTCAAAGAATATCCTGTATCAAATATTAACTATTATAATCTTCCCAGAACCACAAAATATTACTCTAGGAATACCAAGATTAATATTAGCTAATATAAATAACCCACGCTATATATTGTATTACACTGATTGGCAATTTATAACATTTCCCAATAATTATATAGATTCTATTATTTCCAGAATTTAATAGCTAAATCTAGCTTATTATAAATTATCCCAAATGGTTGGCCAGTCCACTTAAGACAATTTAAAACTAAGTTCTTCAAACAGAAGAAAAATTATAAAATTCTGGATTAAATGAATCTAAATGAATAAATGATATAGTTACCAATCCAAGTTTCTTAGTATTTCTCTGTGAGATGGCAGGATCAGCAAAGCCTTCAGGAAGTCACCTTTTCTGTTTCAGCCAGTTAAGTTGAGTCCAAAGACCCTCTTTTAGGAAGTCAAAAAAAAAACCCTGAACTAACAGTATCTGGGGATTATATTGACAAATTTTGCCTTATCAGTTATCCCCACCTTTTTCTAATGATTGGATAAAGATCCATCTCATTATACCGTGACATCACCGGTCTGCCCTGATTGGATATTAATATATCCCAAATTATTCAAGGAATGCGGATATCCCAGTCATAATGCTCTCAAGACTCTAGGTGGAGCTCTTACTCTACTTAAATTTCTTACATATAATCAGCTTTTATGTCATCAATGATGTATGTAAGAGGGCATGAAACGTCATATAAATTCTGTCATTTTCTAGACGTTCTCATAGGGGAGTTTTTTTCTCATAAGATAACATTTAAGAATGTCTGGCACAACTCACTTCATCACCATAAATGTCAGTCAGTTATTTCTCACTCCCTACCTTGGACTAATGGCTCATTGTTCACATATGATGTAATTTGAACACATTTTAAACAAAATTTCAGCTAATTCTACAATTAGAATTAACCCTGTATGGTCCCCCAGGACAAAGTCTCTGACATAGCAGATGACATTGAGAACTTTGTTGAAGGCCAAGGCAAGACATCATGCTCCATCAGCTCTGTACTGTAGAGAGTGAAAACACACACAGTAGTTGAGTAATGTCTAGCAAATGCACAAGCGAGAGGTGGAAAGGTGGGGGAAGTGCAGGGGCGTGGGAGTAAAGTGTTAGTGTAAAAACTGAATGCAGCAATCGTTGCAGAAGCATGTGCAATAATTGGTGATGATCCCTCTCCTCCAGGGTTGGATGCAGTTTGTCAAGGTCCCACCAATCACACCATGCCAGTCATCCACCACCACTGGATACACATCTGCCACATTGCAGGTTGTACTTTATTATTTTTTTTTCCTACACCAAAAATGTTTTCTCTATGTTTTTCAATGGCTATAAACTTCCAGCCTTTTTACAATGTTTATTTTGCATTTCTGTGACAAAAATGTGACATTTCCAGGAAGTGAAACAGAAAATGAAGCTGCTAGAGTTTCAGGGTCTTTAGACTGTGAAGTTTGAATGCTTGCTGAACCTTACTCATTGTGAATGAAAACCCCTTAAAGAAACAGCAGAAAGCCAATTATTCAGAAAAATGGTAGCTAAAGGGGGTCCAAGCAAGGTAACGGAACCCAGTAGCAGTTAAAGCCCTAAACAGCAGTAAAACAAACCCAGACTGATAATGAGACACCACAGTAATAGTGCCATGGAAACTGAGGAAGCACAGAACTACTAAAAGTACAAGTATAGACACAATAACTGGCAGTCCAGAAACTGGGTAAATACCGCTAGTACCTGTTGTGATGGTGAACAGCAAATCAGCAGGTCTAGATGAAGAGGATGGTCAGAGGACAGCCAGAAGGTCAGGGCAGGCAGTGTTCAGATAGAGTGGTCAGGGGCTAGTCAATAGGTCAGGGCAGGCAGTGTTCAGGAGAATGGTGGTCAGGAGTAGGTAGAAGGTCCCGATGTGTTCCCACAAAAAAATCTGCAAAAACCATGTTGTTGTCTGCTTTTTGTGGCAAAATCCTCTTTAAAATCAGTTATTAAAATCTTTACATTTTCACATATTTGCAAAAATTATTTGCCATTTTTTCAGTGGCTAGAATGTTTCCGCTCATTGATTTACATGCTTTTCGCCTTTGTCTCTATAAAAATTTGACATATTCCAGAAAGTGAAACACAATAGAAGCAGCTACAGAGCGAGGTAAACATGCTGTGCTGTTCTGCAAAGTTGAGACAGGAGAGGCTATCACTATGAGCAAGTATAAAACTAATAAAAGGAGGAACTGGAAGAACCCTTATGTGTCCACTGAGTCTGAGAAGGAGGAGGAAGTGACCACTACAGAACCAATGCTGTCAAGTCAGGTGCTGTCAAGTCCCCCTAAATCACCCCAAGGGATCTTGGGGAAGTTAATATAAATGGAGGAAGAAGATGGTAGTAGTGAGAGAAGGACAGGTCAGCTGCCTGTGCCTGCTGCAAGACTGGCTGCCCCTGCTGCCACCATTCATGTGCCTGCTGTCAGATGTGCTCCCCTTGTTGCCCTCATGGCTGTACCTGCTGCCAGATGTGCTGCCAATGTTGCCACCGGTGCTGTGCCTGCTGTCAGGCGTGCTGCCCCTTTTGCCACCAGTGCTGTGCCTGTTGTCAGACATGCTGCCCTTGCTGCCACCAGTGCTGTGCCTGTGGCCAGTTCTGCCCCTGCTTCCACCAGTACTGTGCCTGCTGTCAGATGTGCTGCCCCTGCTGCCACCAGTGCAGTGCCTGTTGCCAGTGCTGACCCTTCTGCCGCCAGTGCTAAACATGCTTGTAATACTCAGTAGGGGTGGAAGGAGAAGATGATTCCAAGTGTAACAGCAGGGGACCCTAAGTCACACTTGCTAACTGCAAGCAGTCCTGCCAGTGCTAATACTACTACTAAGAGTCCAGCAGCTTGTTAATGTTTGGAGTGAAGGAGGGGGTAATCATCATATTATTAGATACTGTGAGGAGGAAGATTCAGGGGCTGAAATTGATGTGGTTGGTGTTAGTGGTAGTAGTAACAGTGATGGTGAAGCAGCTGGTGGGACTAGCATTACTGGAGTGGTAGGGGAAGCAATTGAGGGCATCCAGACTAGTGGTCAAGGAAGCCCACACCATTATCATGGGAGTCCTGGTGGGAGTCCAGCATTGTCCAGGTGGAAAATGATCCTGAAGAAGGCAGAATTGTTACCTAGCAGCAATTATACCACCACCACCACCACCATGAGCACAGATCAGTTGTCTGTACCTGCTGCTACTGCTGCCAGTCTGCCTTCTTCAGGTCAACAAGAAATGGCAAGTGTGAACGTGTTCTCGCGGGAGTAAGCGGGGGGCAGATACCTGCTGGAGCTGAATGGCTGTGTAGGGAAGAGATGCCGCAAACAACCCGTATCTGAGGAATACTAACAGGGGAGTGAGCGGAGAGACTGGGTGCAACAGGTGGTCTGTGACGGAGGTGGAGGAGGAGTGGGACTGTAAGCAGAGAGGAGCGCATCGCAACCCTGGAGGATACCCAACCGCTTGATGGAGCAGCCTGTGGTATCCAAGCTAGTCATGCAGCAGCGTGTGTGGGGGTGAGAACGCTGGAGGCTGGGATCATCTGGTGGAGATCGTATATCTCTGAATGCAGCCTGCTTATGTCCTGGTGGGGAAAGGAGATGAGAAAAAGAGGAATAAAAGGAGAAATAAGAGAAAATATTTTTGGATGAAGCCTCTCCAATAGAGGAGTGTGGAGACAGCATCTGCCTTTGACCCAGATGGGTTTCGTGAGTATATTTAAATATGGCATGATTTTCTGTGTGTAAAGAGGGGAACTAACCCTATATTTTAAGAAAGTTGCAAGATTGTATTGGGAGTAACCCCAGAGGTAAAAGTCTGTAATCGGGGACAAAGTATTGGCTTATTTGGCCCTCCGGCATATATAGTTTGAGTTAATGCTGGTGGGTATATAACCCTTGATAGGCTCCTCTTGGAGGATTGGAGTAGAGCCTTGAGATCAGCAGGTTGGAACATAATTGTTTGGTACAATAATAATTCATCCCCTAAATTACAAGAGAGATATGGCTTCAAAAAAGAGCTCCATAAAGGAGCTGAATAAGAAAGATAAAAAACACGCAAAGGATAAACAGGGAGGTCAAGTTTCTGATTTCTTTATACCTACCCTGGATAGTACTAATCCTGGTAATCACCTGAATGCCTTGTTAACTCCAAGACAGGAGGATATTCATGGAGGACAGCTGTCCCCTAATTGTAACTCTCCTCACCCTCTACAGCTGAGTTTTTCAGAAATCAGTTTGATGAAATTAAGCAGGAAATAGCTAACAGTTCCCTGGAGATTAAAAAGGAGCTGAGGGGTCTGGCTGAGAAAATATATACATTGGAGGTTAAGTTGACTAATATAGAGAGTGAATACTCAGTTTTTGGAAGAAGCCTCAACTGATTTATCACAGAAGTATAACCTACTGGATTCTAAAATAAGAGAATTAGAAGATAGGTCAAGGAGATCTAACCTCTGATTTCGTAACATTAAAGAAAATATTGAATTTGATCAGCTAAAATCCTTTCTGATGGATTACTTTGTGGAGTTAGGACTTAAGACGGATGCGATGGAGATTGTAATGGAGAAATTCCATCGGCTCTGGCGCCCTAGGGGTTTCTCGGAGGATATGCAGAGGGATGTAATAGTAAACTTTCATTCGTATTCTGTTAAAGAGCAAGTCTTCAGGGCGGCTAGAGAGAATAAAATAGTGGATGCTAAATTTGAACATATTCAAGTATTTCAGGATTTATCATTCCAGACAAGAAGATGGAGGAGAGGATTTGTGGCAGGGCTTCAGCAGTTAAGAAGAAAGAACATTAGATATAGTTGGGGACATCCAACAGGGTTGAGGGTTTGGTGGAATGATCAGGTCAAACTCTTTGACTGTCCTGAGAACTTGGATAGGTGGTGGGAGTCTGTAAGATCAACCTTCTGATGGTTATGGTTGTTTTTTTTGTTTTTTTTTTGTTATAGAAATATTATGTTTGTTATAGATAAAACTGGCATCTTGGTTTGATCTGCCCGCTGTAGGCCGAGGGTGGGGGCGGCACACGGTATTTGGTTTGCCGCGCCCCACCCCCGGGTGCGGAGTGGTAGAATGGTTTGATTTACTTGAGATACATGATATGGGCGTTGTGTTTTTTTTTTTTTTCTCTTTCCCCTTTTATAAGGGGTATTTACTGTTATGAGGATATAGAAGTATTTTGTGATACATATGTTAAAAGGGATCTATGTAGTGTAAAATGTTTATGTTATGCATATATATGTAACTATGGGTACTGGGTAGGAGCACGCTTGCGCCATTGCCTGATGAGCTAGTGGCTCCCCGAGTTGGGGAGGTCTCTGGAAATCGGGTTTGTGGGGTGGTAGGGATGAGAGATGGGTTGTTTCTGGTGGTGGGGCTATTTGCCCTCCTGCAGGCCGGGGGGGAGTGCTGCATACGGTATCAGGGTTGTCGCGCTCCCCCCCGGGTGCAGGGGGTGGAATTGTTGGAATTATTGTAGGTGTAAGAGATTTTTTTTTTTATTTGTTATAGAAAGGATATTCTTCCAGGGATAGGGGCGGTATGTTAAGAGTTGGGTGTACCTCGCTTCTCCCCGGGGGCGAGGGGAGGTTGAGGGGTTAGGAATCACTGATTAAGTTGGTGAATTGTATAACTGGAAATATTTTCATGATATGAACACTTATTAAGTATGAGAAGTTGGCACTGGGATATATCTTTAAGAGTAGGTAATTGGTGAAGAAATATTAAGTAGGTGTGTGGCGTGGTTTAGACTCTGTTAGGGGTCTCCCATGGTCCCGCACCTGAGGGGGTGTGGCATGGGGAGACACCCTGCGGGTTTGGATTAATTATATGATGTATAAGGTTGGTGGATAAGGGAATTGAGAATATAAAGGTGGTGGAGGGTGTGAGAGTATGAAGTGGTTGTATTAGAAAATGGTTATATAGCACTTACTTGGCTTAGGATCTCTCCCCGGAAGGATGTACCAATTTAATTTTTAATTTTTATTTTTATAGGGTTGGTTCACCATAGAGGGGGTCTGGGGCCCTGGGGTGGTCCTCACCCCGAGATACGCATTGGGGGTTGGTCCAGTGTTTGCTATCTTTGGAGAGTGAGGTTTGGATTAGGGGATTATTGCCCCGGGGGAGGGGGAGTTCAGAGTTCGGCTGATTATAAGGAAAGCGTTGACGGGGGGTTGACCCGGAGGGCTCCAGACACTCTCATGGGAGGGTAATGATTATAGGATAAGTACTATTACAAGGGACAGTAATCCCTTTGGGTATTATGAGGAAGGCGGCTGTAGTAACTTTCTCCGGTATGGTATCCAATATTCCCCCTGCTGTATGTTCTATATTGGACATAGATAGTGTGCGAAGGATAGGGTCGCACATAGGGTGTACCGCAAGGAGGGTCTTTGAAGGTACACCCAAAATTTTGGAGGGGGAGGTCGAACTGATCTTTTCATGGAGTTTAAGTTCGATAAGAAGTTTGGTGGGTTGTAGTATGTGTGGAATGGGGGTTGAGGAAAGGGAAGATGCGGGAAGAGTGGAGCAGGGAGATGGTTAAAATCTGCTCAATTAATGTTCAGGGTATGAATACACCTTACAAACGTTCCATTGTTTATAGTTATATGCTGAAAGAAAATATACAAATTGAATTTTTTCAAGAGATACATTGGAGGAGGACAGATAAGATAAATTGGGGGGGTAGGTGTTTTCCAATTATATTTCATGCTTCTCAGGAATTAAAAAAGAAGAAGGGAGTGGCTGTGGTTTTTTTCAGATACAGTGCAATTGGATATTAAATATAAATATTTGGATCCAGAGGGATGTTATTTGATATTGGTTTGTACTGTAAATGAAGTCTTGTATACTTTGGTGAACGTTTATCTTCCTAAAACTGCTCTGGCATCTTTATTTAAGAAAATTATGGAAAAAGTGGATAGAGTTAAATCAGGTTGTTGTATGATAGCGGGGGATTTTTAATTGTGTAATGGAGCCCGATATGGATAAAAATTATGTAGGGAAGGCATCGTGCCTAAATGGGCAAGTTTATAGTCACATAATATGAGTGCGGCTGTTAAGAAGTTCAATTTGTATGACATTTGGCAGATTTTTCATCTGCAAGAAAAGGACTTTACCCATCTATCGAGAGTTCACCATTCATATTCACGTATAGATACGATCTTGGGAGATGCTATGTTGGTAAATAAGGTAAGGTATCAATAGAAGATAATTGCTGGTCTGACCACAGTATACTTATGTTGGAGTTAAAAGAGGTGGGAGTAAGTAGCAGAAGTGCATGGAGGTTAGATGACCGGCTGATTTGTAGTGAGGAGAATTGTAAATTTCTTAGTGAGAGTATCCAATTGTTTTTCGCTGAAAATGATCCAGTGGATACCTCTGCTGTTAATAATTGGTGTACCTGTAAAGCTGTGATTAGAGGGTTATTGATTAAACTAAAGAGTATATGGAAAAAACGGAGAGGTATGGAATTGGTGGATTTATATATGTTATATGATACACTCTCTTCTCGTAATAAGTCCACACCATCACAGAAGACATATAGTTAGTAGACGTTAAAAATAAAATTTCGGAGAGACTAATGGAGAAAATTGCATATAGTATGGAGAAGATGAATGCTAAAATGTATTATACGGGGAACAAGGTGGATAGGAAGATGACAGATAGATTGAGAAGATCTAGGGCTCGATTTAAAGGCAGCCGTTAGTAAAAAAAATCACTAACGGGTGCGTTAAGTTCCATGTAGCAATTCAAAGATCCGTCTAAAGAACAGCTAACGGCAGTTTCACAATCCTTACGGCTGATACACTTACGTGCATTCAGACGCATGGAACAACATACCCCAGAGCTATTCAAAGGCTTGCGGTACTGGTAACGGCTGAAAAAAGACACACCTAACGGCAAAAAGTTAAGACCCACTTTTCTAAGCCGTTAGACACTTAACGGGCAAAACAAAACACCCGTTACATAGGGAAATACACAAAATGCTTACCGCACAAGCATGTAAATGGAAAAATTAACCCATGCAATGCCAAAACAACACAAAAACATGGACACACAACACAAATCACTCCACACACAACAACAAGCAACACCACAGGGACAACAACACACAAAAAAACAATAACACAACATGGCACGGAACAATGGGGGTTATCACACAAAGCGGACACCTGCAAATAGAAGCTCACCTGTGCAACATCCACACAAGACCTGCACCCCACAACTGCACATCCGCAAATGGCAGACACATAACAAGCACAACACACCACATCTTATAACACACACACACCTGCAAACACTTACCTGGACAAAAACAACTCTCCATTGGTTAGCACTCACCTCATCACCACACCTACACAACGCCCTATCAAGTACTTAAAGGGACAACTCAACACACTCACTTGTGGCTTGTTTTCCACTCAGGGAGGGAGAGAGAGAGAGAGAGAGAGAGATAGAGAGGGATAGAGAGAGATAGAGAGAGCAAACAGTATGTTGGGTTACATATTGTTGCGAAGACTGCGGAGAAGGCGTGCAAGGGAGAGAGCTAGGGAACATCAGCAACCTCCAAGCACGCCTCATCAACAGCCTTCACCTGTTGCAAGTGAGGAGGCTCTGGCTCAGCAGCCACAAAGGAGTCCATCCCCACCTGGAGGGCAGAGGATGTATAGACGACCCCCAAGGCCCAGGGTATACCGCCCAAGGGTCACCCTCTTTGGAATGACTGATGATGCGGTCATTGATTGCTACAGGTTGAGGCCTGACAGCATCATTGCCTTGTATGAGGTCATCAAAGATCAGGTGGATCCCATCTACATCCACAACCATGCCCTAACTGGCCTGCAGAAGCTACTGTGTGCCATACACTTCATTGCAAGTGGGGCCTTCCAGTCCACTGAGGGTTACGCATCTGGCATGTCACAGGCCACATTCTCCAGGGTGCTGGCCCAGGTCCTGCCAGCCCTCAAAAGCAAGGCCACTACCTATATACATTTTCCCACCACCGACATGGACTGGATACACATCAAGCAGGCCTTTTACGCCAGGGGAGGCATGCCCAGGGTCATAGGTGCTATAGATTGCACCCATGTCCGGATTAAGGCCCCAGCACGTGATGCACAGATATTCATCAACAGGAAGAACTTCCACTCCATCAACGTGCAGATGGTGTGTGACAGCAACATGAGGATCATGAATGTCTGTGCAAAATATCCTGGCAGCTCACATGATGCATACATTCTCCAAAACTCCTCAGTCCACAGAGATTTTGAGAATGGAACCTTTACAGGGGGATGGCTTGTGGGTGAGTTCACAAAACAAAATCACACCACATACACAGGCGTACACACCACGCTGCTCAGCATGCACCTGACCCACAGCTACTACGTCCACCACACAAAACATCAATCACACAACATGTTCTCCCTGTCTCACCATGTCACTCACATTACACAGGTGATGCTGGCTATGGATGCAAGTCCTGGCTACTGACCCCTCTGGCCAATCCCCAAACACATGCCCAGGAAAGGTACAACTCATGCCAGAACGAGGAATGCTATTGAGCAGACATTTGGGCTCCTCAAGTCAAGATTTCGATGTCTGGACCACTCTGGGGGAGCACTGCAGTATGCACCTGATAAGGTGTGTGACATCATTGTGGCGTGCGCAATACTGCACAACATCACAGTGGAAACCAGGCTGCTGGATCACATCCCGGACCCCCCCATACAGGAAGTGGCCATAGACATCGGGCATGTGGAGGAGACCATGAGAGGGGCACAGATCAGAGACAGGGTCATCACGGAACACTTCACCTGTGAGTATAACACACGCATGGATACCATCTGGGACGTTACTAACTATAGACCTATCTCTTATTAATGTTGATGTAAAAATATTTTCATAATTTTGTCAAATAGGTTGAAGGGTTTTATGAATGATATAATACATCAAGTAGGGTTTATTTTGGGGAGATCATCTAGTGATCATATCAGGAGAGTGGTAGATATATTTGACGCGGCAAAGAAAAAAGGGATGCCTTTGCTAGCTGTATCGGTCGATGCTGAGAAAGCATTCAACCAGGTCAGCTGGAAATGTATGAGTAGCTCCTTAAGGAAGTTTGGTGTGCAGGGGTGGATGCATAGGGCTATCATGTCTCTATATGCCAATCCCTCAGCAAGAACTACTGGTCTGAACATTTATTCGGATTGGTTTAGACTGGGGAATGGAACGAGACAGAGTTTCCCATTGTCTCCACTCCTGTACATCATAGCTATGGAGCCATTGGCAATTAAAATTAGGAAGAATAGTGGGATAAGAGTGTATCCCTTTAAAAACAGAGATTTGATATTAACTTCATATGCGGATGATGTGTTGTTAACTATTACAGATCCGCGTAAATCGATTGAATGTCTAATGAAAGAGATTAAGGTGTATGGTAGGGTCTCAAATTATAAGATTAATGAAAATAAGACCACTCTTATGGATATTAATATAGATAGGAGCATGATAGAAGACATCAAAAGAATTTACAATTTCCAATGGGCTACAACGGGTCTTGTATATCTGGGCATTAATATTACGAGGGGTATAAAGGATACTGTGGAATCGAATTTTATGTCGCGGTTGAAAGAAATGAATTCCTGTTTGAAAGTATGGGGGCAGTTGGAATTTTCATGGTAGGGAAGGATTAATATCTTGAATTCAAATGTCATTCTAAAATGGACGTATTTGTTTTATATGCTTCCATTGATTGTTTCAGATTATTGGTTGAAGATGATACAGGAAAGCTTTAGAAACTTTGTCTGGAAAGGTAAGAAGCCCAGATTAAGCCAGAATATGCTATCAAAGAGGATTGGGGAGGGAGGGTTGAGCTTTCCAATTATTAAAGAGTATTATTTGGCTGGTATGGTTACTCATATATATAGATTACAGTTGGAGGATAGTAAAAATGAGGGTTGGTATTTGGTGGAAAGTGAGGCTTGAAAGATGGGGGACTTGAGTATATTGGTATGGAATTTTGGTAAAAGAGGTAAGAAACTATCAAAGCAAGCAGGTGCTGCTTGTTTGATATTGGCTCAAATTATGAAAGTATGGTACCACATTAAAAAGATGTTGAATATTGGTACGGGGATTCCCTGTTTTGTACATCTAAATATGGTTGAACAGAATATAGAGGATATTAATTTAAATATTTGGAAGAGTAGGGGTATTGAGTATGTAGGGCATTTGTTAACAGGGAGTTCCCTGAAACCATTTGGTGACCTAGTATTTCAGCTGCAAAATAGGGAGGTATTTAATTATCTTAGAGTGCAACATTTGTTGAGTAAAAAAGTGTTGTTAACTCTAGATGAAATAGGGAAGGCAGTTGAAAAAGTCTTTAACGGATTAAGGGTCAAGAGTATCTCAGGGGTTTAAATTGATAAGGTTGGGGAAGTTGAGAGACAAGTTTCCAGCTATTTCCTCTTGGGAAAAGGAGTTGGGGGAAGATTTGAATCTGGACGAATGGAATAGGGCTTTTCAGGATGTATTATCTTCAGTCCACTCATTGAGATTTGCAGAAACTCACTTTAAAGTTATTAATAAGTGGTACACGGTGCCCACTAGGATGAAACAGATGTTTCTGCATAATTTGTCGATATGTTGGAGATGTAACCAAGAGGAGGGTACATATTCCCATGTATGGTGGGGTTGCTCAAGAATTAAAGAATTATGGTGTAATATGTTTAAATTAGTTGAAGATTTGACATCGATAAGGTTAGAGAGATCCTGTAAAGTAGCTCTTTTACATATGGGATGGCCTCAGATGGAAATGAAAAATAGATCCCTGATTATCCATGGCTTTTTGGCGGTCAAAATAGTTATTGCTCGACACTGGAAACAGTTTACTGATATTTCATGGCAGGTGGTTAGGGCCCAGATGATGAACCAGATTATAATGGATACATATAAATTCACAACGGACCATATGGCAAAGGAAATTGGAATAATAAAGGTGGATACCCTTGAGCAATAGTTGATGTATTGAGGAATCATGCCTTAGGGCAATCCTCGTATCTTCTCTCTCACTCCACCCATGTACTCTAATGGGATGTATGGGTGTATGAATAAAGTGTTAAGTTTTTGTGATTGTTTGTTTTATCTTTGTGATATATATTTTTGTACTGAAATATTTGAATAAAAAAAAAGGCAAGTGTGAAATTAGGGGACACTCTGTCCCATTTCTTGTCACCTCCTCCAACCAGCAGTGAGAGGTCTGTAATAGAGCAGCAGCAGCATAGCGGGACTAGTGGTGCTGGTGGCTATGATGATGGTGGAGAAGCTGGGGTGGAAGAGACATTGATGGCCTTTTTAGCCCACACTGAGGAAGAATGGGAGACAGGGATTGAGATGGCCATCACCGCCACCGTCAGCAGTGAGCTTTTGGAATTATTTGCAGAATTTGCAACTTCTCTATTTCCTGCTGCTTCTGAGTTGCAAGGGCAGCAGGATTCTGAGGAGCAGGCTAATGTGCCAAAGCCCACTGTGGACACAGTGGGCATGGGGTCAGCAAGTGATGTGACCGGTCCCACTTGCCAGCAGCAGCAATGCTCCTGGTCCTACTTGTAGTGCTGATTCTGAGGCAGTAGCAGCAACAGCAGCAACATCATCCTCTGCACCAGACAGTAAAGGTAATGTGAAGGAGAAGAAGCAACAGGCCATTCTTCTCCACCTTTTCCCATGAAGTAATGGGTGTGGGACTATTTATCTTTTGGGGCAGGAACAATGCAGTCATCAGCAACAGCACTGCGTGCAATTTGTGACAAGTCAGTGAGAAGAGGAAAGGAGGAAACATTCCTTGGCAACACATATGAAATACAGACACCATAACATTTAAGTAAAACATGTTAAAGCCAAACACCTACCACAGAAATCAAGCACCGCTGTTGCTATACACCCTGACTCTCCAGAAAGGCAAAAAGAGGAGAGGCGGAGATCAAAGAGGAGGAAGAATAGAGAAACCCAAGCAGAAACTGAAAGTTCCATGATGAGTAAAACAACTAGCTCGCCATCACCTTCTTCCTCTAGGGTAGCTACATCTTATGCCAATTCACCTCATTCATCGTTACCTCCCTTGCCAAATGATAGCCACTCTCTTGATGTTAGGATGTGGCAGTTCATGTAAACCCATTGCACACTGTGTGGTGCACTAACCACACATGGCAGTGTGGTGGAGGAGAATCACAAGCAGGGCATCAAGCAGCACCTGAAGAGATTCCATCCTGCAGATCATGCTAAGCTGGTGAATGGGAGGGTTCATCATTACTAATAAACTGTCAACAAGTTGCCATGTGTCCTTAGCGGGGTGTGGATAAGAGGCATAGCGACAGTGGCAGTACTTGGTTTCTGGTGTCATGGTGTTTGGATAGAGTTGTGCCAGGTGTTATTTACCACACACACTGTGCACTCTGCAGTTGCTGATGAGAGGCACAGTTCCTGTACTCAAGGGAAAAATTTAAATTCTTGTAACAACACACCCATGATTTTGAAGGAGGAGCAGGTGGAGAAGAATTACTGGCCAAGTTCTGCTTTTCTCCACATATACCTAAAGTGATGGGCGCAATAAATGGTGCTGCTACTGCTTCAGACACATCACTGGAGCTAGTCATGGCAAGTGGAACCTTCATCATCCATCACCCATGTTACTGCTGTTGTTGATCCCATTCCCTTTGAGCTGCCTAATCATCATGCAGCTTAAACAAATCAGCAGCAGAAAGAACAACAGTCGCAAATTCTGCATCTACATCAGGGCATTTGACAGTGGCCACTGGCCAACATTATATGACCTGCTGGCATTAGGTCAGTAGGGCATTTTTTTCTCAGGTCTTCTGCTTTAATAAAATCAAAAACATATAGGCCTGCAAAACAATAAACAATTCCACACGTTGAGCCTATGGGCTCAGCCCCTCTAATCCAGGTAAACCTTATCATGTACAAGTCACCTGTCTGGGCCTAACTGCCATTTTACTGTACCTAGTGACTCTCCAGAGTCGCACCTAAAGGTCAAGCCCCTGCACCCTGACAGATGCCCCACTCCATCACAGTGCCTTGTACTTTCGACCTCCCCTAGATACCCCCTCTTTAGACCTCGTTATGTGTGGAGTAATTTGGTTTCAGTCCTGCTCCTGCTACGTGCCTGGCCTTTGCACGCTCACTTCAAGCAGCATGCAACTCATGCCCCTCCTTCCAATACCACCCTTTTTTGTTCCCTCAGTTGCGTATCGGTCCTCTCACCATTCACTTTTTCATCGGCCTCACCAGTAAGAGCTAGTAATAAACTATATTATTTGTTCTGGATGATATTCTGTATAAGTATTTATGTAGGTGTTTTAATTCCTGCATTTATGTATTTTCTATTGCCTGTATATTGTTGTAACTTTCCTTTCTTCAGATAAAGCATTCAAAACAGAGGGTCAATGCTACTGTCTGTTGGTCTCACTGCTAAATTATCCTCCATATTGGCAACTGCACTAGAATGTAATTTGTTATTGTCCTTATTCTTAAAAGGTTTATTAGCAGTACTACTGGAAAAACTTGTCAAATCACTTTAACAAATAGCCTCCTATTTGCACTCCATCTAGTCCTATTCCTTATCCATGTCCTTATTACATTTGTTAGACATAAAAGATAGTAGAGTAATGCTGTTAATGTAAAGTATACAACAAAATCATTAGCATGTACAATGATGTCTGCTGTTGAGACTTGTCTGTGTGAGAATACTGTATGATGTATGTCTCTAGTACATGTTATACTCAGTCTCGTGTGTAGGACCTCCTGCCTATCTGTACATATAAGTCACTATTGTTGTCTACACATCACACCCACACTCTCTGCAAACATCCAGAGAACCAGCTAGCACCAACAATCCTTAAATCAAGTAACTCCAGTGTCCCCTTCTTGCCTGTCTAACTAAACTAATAGGTAGTGTAAACATTTCAGCTGCTGGACCAGTTAACTTTTGAGTCAGCAGCTTGCAAATTGTAATCAAGGATAAAGTGCACAGCAACAGCTACAGAACCAGTGTCTGCTGCACAACAGTATATGCTTGTCACTCTTTGTCTTGTCAGCATAGATATAAGAGTGATTATGTTTAACGCAGACAGTCTATGAAGTTGTACCTGTTGTTTGTCTTGCCTTGAATTCATGATGTATTATTTCTTCCTGTGTAGTATATGTCACTCAATTTCAGTTGTATATCATGCTTAGCCATCTGAGGCAGAAAGGATCACGCCTATCTGAATTTTACATAAGCTTCAAAGTTTTTGTTATTGTTGCTTTTTTAAACTTTTTTTTCACCCTTCACACCCATTCTCCCTGCCCCCAATTACCACCCAGTACATCTGCATCAAGCAACTCTAGATCATCTTTGTCTGTCTGCTTCTATACTAACTAGTATAAACATACAACATTTCTCTATCTCTGTATAAAAATATTGGGAAGTACTCTTGTTCAATTAAAATGACAGTCTTATTAGGATTATATAGTAAATAATGAAATGAAGTGAGAAAGGCACAGCAAGGGGGCTGTGAGGTGTTATATTAGTCAGGGGTTCCTTTTTCACCAGTGAAAAAATGTAAGATGTCAATTTCAGGTAGAAAATAAGTATTTTTCTTTTAATTATCCTATATCTCATCCATTTGTTGTATAATTTTTTCTTTCAGCATTAGTTTAGAACTTTTGGCATTACATTCTCAATGTATTTCTATATCTTTTGAATTTAAGATAGATTAATATAGTTTTATTACTTCATGCCATTACAATTTTTAAGTCAAATCAGAAAGTTCAGATTATAACTACCTATTCATATATTTGCCTAATGATCATTTTAATGAGCAATCAAATTCAAAAGACTTTAGAACATCCAATTATCATTGATACTTTATGAATTTTTCATTTCCTAAAATTTCTTAGGATAACATCTGTAAAATACAATGTTACATTCATCTTCTATATAATAAAATTATTTTAATCTTATTTTTTAGAATGCTTCAACCAAAAGAAAATACACCATTTTATATACATTTAAATCAGCTTTATTCATAATTTATCATTTAAAAAATGTAGTTTTAAGTAATTTCATGAATTTTCACATATATGGACATAGGATAGATTCATTGAATCCCGTTAAAACTTGCGGTAGGCCAAAATTGACTACCAACCAAAAAAAAAAGTCTAAGAAATATCTAAGTCAGTATTCAATTGCCCCACCAACTGAAACCACAACGGACGTTGGTCCACAGAAGCTGATTTGTGGCCAAAAGTCCCTCATGTGTTTTAAGTTGCCAAAACCTACACTATGTAGTACTGGGAACATCAAAGGAAAATCACCAATGATTGTGAGCTCAACCCACAGTCATCTCTCAAACACTAACCTTACATTTACACTAGGGATTGGTCTCAAACCAAAATCTGCAAATAATTGTGCTTCCCACTTGGAGAATAATTTCTGTGAAAAGTGCCATTTTTCCTCTTTTTTTCACCGAAATCAATGGAAAAATTTAAATGTTTTATTTCCCAAAGGCATAGTATAAAAGGGGTATGAGGGTGCCTGTGTTTGGTAGTGTGGGGAAAAGATCAGTTGAACAGATTGTTGACTTGGATTGGGCAGACAGTTAATAAAAAAAAAGTAAGTCATTATATAAAAAGGACCTGAGGAGGGTGTCTGTGATGGTGGATGGAAGCTGCGGAAATCAGGTGAATAAGAAATTTGTTTTGAGGCGTAGTTGACTGGTATTGAGGGACAGTTAAAAAACTAAAATAAAATGAAATATAAAATAAGAAATAGATACATAATGTGACAGAGACAGGGACCCCCTGACGGAAGCTGCGACTGGGGTAGACTGATACTTGACTGGAGTATTTTGTAGAGGAATATTTGTAGGACATAGACTTGTGTTAGGCCCTCAGGAAACATTGATTTAATTGACTTAACATTGACTTAATTGAAGCACAAGCCCTAAGGAAACATTGATTAGTTGTAGGAAATTAGACTTGTGTTAGGCCCAAGCCCTGAGAAAACATTGATTTGTTGGACTTAGACTTATTAGAGGCAGAAGCCGTGAGGAAACATTGATTTGTTGTAGGAAATAAGACTTGAGTTAGGCCCAAGCCCTGCAGAAACATTGATTTGAAGGACTAAAGCTTGTTTGGCACAAGCCCTAAAGAAACATTGATTTGTAGGACTTAGGCTTGATAGAAACAAGCCCCCAAAAATTTTATTTTTTTTGTAAATCTGTTTTTTTTTGGAATAATGCCAGCAGGTCATTTAGTGTAAATTGCCCTGGTGTAATTTTGCAATTTGTGACTGCTGTTCTTGCTGCTGCTGCTGTTGTTGAGTTGTTTAGACAGCAGGATGATTAGGCAGCTCAAAGGGAATGTGATCAACAATAGCAGTAACATGGGTGATGGATGATGAAGGCCACTGCATGTGTGGTAAGTAAGGAGCGGACTTGGAACAAATGGTTACATCTGCATTCACATCAAACACCTGACACAACTCAAATACCATGACACTTAGGGTCCCCAATGTTAAATCTCCCCACCAAAAACCAAGTACAGTGGCTGTACTATACCCCTTGACCACTCCCCGCTAAGGACACATAACACATTATTGACAGTTTAATAGTAATGAAGAACCCTCCCTGCCACCAGCTTAGCATATTCTGTGGAATCCCATCAGATGCTGCTTTATACTGGTTGCGTTTATCCTCCACCACACTGCCATGTGTGGTCAGTGCACCACAGAGTGTGCAATGGGTGGACACAAACTGTCACATAGTGTCATCTACTGAATGACTATCAACAGTTGGGGGAGGTAAAGATGGTGAGGTGGATTACCAGAATATGTAGTTTCCCTAGAGCAAGAAGGTGATGGTGAGCCAAGTATTTCGCTCATCATGGAACTTTCAGACTCTGCCTGGGTTTCTCTGTTCTTCCTTCTCTTTGATTTCCACCTCATCTCTTGTTGCCTTTCTGGAGAGTCAGTGGGTACAACAGCTGCTGTGCCCAATTTCTTTGGTGGGTGTTTGGCTTTAACATGTTTGACATAAATGTCATGGTGTTTGTGTTTCATGTGCCCTCCTTTCTCCTTCTCACAGACATCACAAATTGTGCACAGTGCCATCACCAATGACTGCACTGTTCCTGCCCAAAGAGAAAAATAGTCCCACACCCAGGACTTCAGGGGAGAGGGAACAGTGCAGAAGAATGGCCTATTTTGTCTTCTCTGTCACATTCCCCTTCACTGGCTAGGGCAGAGGATGATGTTGCTGCTGCTACTGCCTCAGAATCAGCACTGAAGCTAGGACCAGGCGTATTGCTGCTGGTACGTGGAACCTGTCCTAGTCCTGCATCACTTTTTGACCGCATTCCCACTTTGTCCACGGTGGTCTGTGGCACACTAGCCTGCTCCTCAGCATCCTGTTGCCTTGCTTTACAGCAAATGCCACAAATTCCAACAGCTCACTGCTGGTGCTGCTGGTGGTGATGCCCATCCCCATCCCTGTCTCCCATCCCTTCTCGGTTTGGGCTAAAAAGGCCATTAATGTCTCTTCCACCCCAGGTTCTCCACCATCATCACCACCACCAGTCCTTCTTTACTGCTGCTGCTCTATTACAGATATCTCACTGGTTGGAGGAGGTTATGAGAAATGTGAAAGAGGGTCTCCTAATGACACACTTGCCATTTCCTGTTTACCTGAAGAAGACAGACTGGCAGCAATAGCAGCAAGCACAAGCAGCTGATCTATCCAACTGGTGGTGGTGGTATTATTGCTGCTAATTCTGCCTTCTTCAGGATCATGTTCCACCTGGATAATGCCATGGGGAAAGGGGACTCCCAGGATCAGAGGAATTGTATTGGCTCCCTTGATTGCTAGTCTGGAAGCTCTGTATTTATTCTCCTACCACTCCCCTGATGCTAGTCCCACCAGCTGCTTCCCCATCACTGTTACTACTACTAACGCCAACCACATCAGTTTAAATCCTTGAGTCTTCCTCCTTGCGAGTAATATGTTGACGACCCCTTCCTTCACTCATAACACTCTGTATAAGCTGCTGGACCGTTTTAATAGTAGTACTAGCACTGGTGGGACTTCTTGGGGATAGCAAGTGTGATTTATGGTCCCCTACAGTCACACTTGGCATCATCTCCTCTACCCCCCAATCCTGAAAACTAAAAGACACACTGGCAGCAGGTTCAGTGCTGGCAGCAGTGTCAACATTGGCAGCAGGCACAGGTAGCTGACCTATCCTGCTCACTCTACTACCCTCTTCTTCCACTGCTCTTGACAAAAATTTCCCCAAGATCCAGAGGGGTGATGTAGGGGGACAGGGAACCAGGACATCCATACCCTTTCATGTTGGTGGTAGAGGTTACTTCCTCCGTCTCAGACTCATTGGACACATAACAGTCCTTCCAGCTCCTCCTTTTAATATTATTACACTTGCTCATAGTGATAGCAGAAACTATGAACCTCTCCTTCCTCAATTTCGCTATGAATTCATAGAACAGCCTAGCGCCTCGCTCTCGCTCTGTTGCTGATTGTATTGTATTTCAGTTCCTAGGAAATGGCACATTTTTAATTGATTTATTTCAAGTGGATTTTCCAGCCAAAAAGCCAGCGTGCTATTTGCTGATTTTTCACTGGAACACGATGGGACCTTTTGCACACACCTACCCTACGCTACACTACCTCTAACAGTGAAGTGCAAAAATACTACCCCTAACACTAGTCTAACACCCAGCTCTGTATAACACTTACCTGTCATCCACTGTCTGTCTTCTTCTGTCATCTTCCATCTTCTTCCTTTCTTCTTCTTTTTTTCCACCTTCTGTCTTATTCTCTTCTGCCTTCTTCTCTTTCTTGTTTCAAACATTTTCCTTTATATAGAAAACAACATTAAATATTACATTTTAATGTAAAGCATAACTTGGAAATATGTGTATTGTTTAACTCTTTGACTGCCAGAGGGGTTTTCAATGCATTGCAGAGAAATGCACTGCATACGTCTCTTCCAGTCAAAGGGCTAAAGTAATGCACATATCCCAAGTTGAAAGACAAGATTCCCCCAAATGAAAACACATTTTCCCAATCCTTTTTGCAAGAAAGCAATTCTTTATTCTCAATAGAAATCCAATTCATATATGAAAAATATTGTGCCTTTGCAAAAAAGAAGCCAAATTGATGCCTCTTCCACTGTGAAGGTAGGATATGAGACAGACAAACCCCCTCCGCCTTTGGTACCATTTGGGCTGATGACTGAACTAGTTTGTTGGAAATTTGAACAGATGTTGACTTTTATATGGACAATCTCTGTTCAAAATGTCTCCCAGATGTCAATTGTCAATTGTACCTCCCAGCTTCTGGCAGGGGGATGATGAAACCTACTAGAAGCTGACTGTCTAGGAGGCATGCAAGCACACATCCCAGCCAATGGACATCTGGGACACATTTTGAAAAGAGATTGTCCATATAAAAGCCAGTCTCTGCTCAAATTTTCCACACACTGCATCAAGCATCGGTCTGAAAGGTATCAAGGAGAGGGGGTTTGGCTGTCTCACTTCCTACTGCCACAGAGGTGGAGGCAACAATTTGGCTTCTTTTTACAAAGGCACAATATTTTCAATATATGAATTGGATTTCTAATGAGTATAACGAATTGCTTTCTTGCGAAAGGGACTGGGATAATGTTTTTTCATTTGGGGGAACCTTGTCTTTCAACTTGGGATATGCACATTGCTTTAACCCTTTGACTGCCAGAGAGCTAAACAATGCATTTATCTTCAATCATTGCAAATCCCTCTGGCAGTCAAAGGGTTAAACAATACACATATTTCCAAGTTATATTTTGGCCAAATGTAATTTTTCATGTTTATTTTCTATTTACAGGAAACTGAAACAAGGAAGAGAAGAAAACATAAGAGAAGAAGGAAGATAGAAGATAACTGAAGAAAACGGACAGTAGCTGGCCAGGGTGCTGATGACTCCTGGACATCAGGATTACTGGTGCTTATTGTCAGCTTTTTTTTTTTTTAACTTAGTCAGAGTAACCCTGTGACTGCCAGTTAAGTAACCATACCCCACTTGCACTCGTAGGGTTAATTCTACTAACATTTTGGGATTGCTTTTTAGAATAGTTTCACTTATTGTTTTGTAAATTGTAAATAGTTAAAATGCGGAATGTGAAAAATATTTGTCGAATTTAAATGGTGAAAGAAAGTCATGGGAGCACGGTAGTTGAATTTTCAAGGGGAAGGGTTAAAATGTCGAAGTATAATATTTGTCGAATTAATGTGGTGAAAGAAAGCACTGTAAATCGAATTTTGAAGGGGAAGGGTTAAAATGTGGAATGTGAACAATATTAGTCGAATTAAAGTGGTGAAAGGAAGCACTGAAAGTCGACATTTAAAAGGGGGGGTTAATATGTCAAAGGGGGGTGCTCTATGTCAGATTTTGATAATGAGGGGAACACATCTAACACTGAACTTGATTCTTCTGTCGTCAAACGTATACCTATTTCCTTGTACTTTAACATTTTGCACGTTTTTTGTAGGCAGTAGTCAAATAAAAGCAGACAGCGCCAGTTTTGTTAGTTTTCTGAAATGTGCTGTCTATGCCAGTTTTGTTTCCCTGTGGTTCTGCAATAGAATACCGACGTAACACGTTTGCAAAATTCACATTGCTTGTTTTTTTTGTAACGCCGGTTTTATCGCTGGTAATAGAATCAAGCCCCTAATGCTTTTTCTGCCTAAAGTGGACAAACTGTAGCTGGCTCTTAACCCTTTGAATTCCACAGGGGTGAGCAATGCACATCCCTAAGGCATTCAATGCTGTATATGGTGCTGAAAGCCTTCTCTGTGTTCCCCTACTGGCTGGGTAGGGAAGCACAGAGGATGCTGTTCAGACTGTCATAGTGTTGGTGATGTGTGAGGGGAGGAGATCCTTCCACACCGACAGCACTTCAAAAATCCTGTATGCTAATAGGAACCTTCTCCAACCCTCCCCATCCATCTGACAATTTTTGTGAATATGTTGATGTGTGTGCAGATCGAATTGTCAGAGTGATTCGAACACATCGACAATATCATACCGACACTACACCAACCCTTAGTGCATTTAGGCCCTGGTCTGATTTGGGGAGGCATCTGCAACACAGCAGGGGGGGTTAAACACTAACGAGTGATAAAGAGGTGATGGAGTGGAGATGATGTCTCAGTCATATCACTTGTCCAGTTCCTATGTTATTCTATGGAGCCTATGCGCCAAAAGTTGGAGAAATAGTAGTGCATTGACTCCATAGAAGAACATAGGAAATGAAGAAGTTATATCATCTTAGAAGCCATCTCTACATTGTCACCTCTTTATTACACCTTAGTGCAAATCCACAAAGTAGTTCAATATTGAATCTTGTAGCAGCACTCCTAAAATTGTTACTGCATTTTTGACAAGGGGAGCATTATAGTAATGTTTTAGATATATCAGGGGGGCAGAACAACAATTCATCTCACAGAGTGGGACAATATTTTGCTTCAGTAACAATAACACCCATTTCTCCTACTGCTGTTTTTTGAATGCAAAGCACAGAGGATGAGTTAGTTGTAGGTTAAGAATGACAGAGTTATATACTGGGAAGGCGTGGACAAAAGTCAGGAAAATTTCCTGCATGACTGTTTCGAAAAATATTTTTTTTGCTTAAGTTTTCTCCTATTCAGCACTACACAACTTTTCTCCTTTTGGCCCCTGCCAATAGATTTTTCACCTATGTTTTGTATGACTGCAACATTTCAAACCACAAAATTACTTCTTCTGAGGTTTGAAGTGGAGAAATAATAGCTGAAAGTAAAAGTTGTGAGTCTTCGAACAGCATATGCTTTGAAAAAGTTTTTAGCAGGCTTAGTGCCTTTGTCTTTTGCCCACAACACTAACTTCCATCCTGCTTATGTAATATTGGCACAACCATCCTTGAAAAATAACTCGTACTTGGGATATTCCATCAGCGTGCAACACATGACAGTTCTTTAAATTTCTGTTTTCAACAAAAATAAGGGCAGCATGTCAACCGCCAACATTTTGGCAAGTTTAATATTCCATAGACATACGCTTGTATTATTGAGTGTTGAGTGGGACTTGGACTTGGTAATGCTGATGATGGCTGACAGGATGACTGTACTTTTTGCCATCTTTGCTAGACCAAGGTGAGACTTTGCAATTGTTTTCTCAAACAGTTTACATACAGGCACAATGCTGCCTTTCAGTGGTGGAAGTTTGAGCCTTTGCTTTTCTGCAAACTTTCTAGACATGTCCTCATTTCTCTCACTCTCAACTTCATCTGTATCCGAACAAGAGGAGGCTGCTGGAAGGATATACTTTAGAGCTAGGTCATCATCATCAGTCATTAGTTCATCCTAAGCATCCTCCTCCTCTTCATTGCCACTACTTTTATATTCCTATAGCTTTTTTGAGGTCTCAAAAAATGTATTTTTACTTGGAAGGATTTTTACATTTACTACTTCAGAACAGGTGTTTTTATGCTTGTTTGTCTCACTGTCACCTTCCTGCACTATGCTATTATCACTGAAGTGTGACTTAATGTGATCTTCAGTCTTTTTAGATGGTTTATAATAGTACTGGTGCTAATGGTGGTGGAACTTCTGGTGGGACTTTGACAAGCTACATCTTCCTCAACAGTAGAGGGATTTCCATTATTTATTACACACGCTGCAGCAACCATGGTTTCAAACAGTTTTTGAACTACTATTTAACTCACATGTTCTTGCACATCAATTTCAACCTCCCCTTACACCTGTCTACTGGAAGTCACACAACTACTGTATGTGTTTTCATTGTAAAGTACACAATATAACTTATTGTGTAATTTCTTGTCTAGTAATGTGTATCTCTTCTAGTATAAGTCTGCCCCAGTCACAGATAAAATCAGGGTCCCTGTCTCTGTCACTTATAATTTCATTCAATTATTTTAATTAACTGCCTCCTATCACTATCACTGTCAACAAAAAACAAGAAAAAAAAAACCTCCCTGTTCAAATGCATCTTTTCCCAGATTCTCCCAGGAACACAAAATAAATGACTAATGGTTGCTACAATGTATCAGGTACATGTTAAGCAAACAATTCACTCATCCTGGCCATTCATCCGTACAGATCTGGTGCAGCCTCCGACAGCCTCAGAATAGGCTTCAACATACGAGAGGACAACAGGACAGGAGCACTCCACGGATCCACCAAAGAGTTAAGCCAGTCAGGAGAAACTATAAAAATCTTCAAAGTTTTATTAGCAATAAAATGTAAAAAGTATTGCAGATGGAAAAACATATGACAAGCGTTTCATGAGTATCCTTACTTAGTCATCGGCCTTAGAGTGCAGTCTATGTGTTGTATTTTTAGCTATATTAAGATTTTTCAGTCTACTGGGGGCTATATATGATCTCAAATTGCAATTCTTCAGAAAAGTTACAGATGGATATTTGCTGATAGTTCCCAGTAGAAATGGGTCTTGTTGTAAGACTCACCCAATATTTTTTCAAAATGCCTTTGATTTTGTTTCCATAAGTGTTGAATGCTACATGTTGATTATTGTTCAACAAACTGTTGGTTTATGTTTTATTTTTTAATATTGTCTTTCTATCTAGGATTTTTACTCTATTAAAAGCCAAAGTTAATAAGATATCTTTATATCCTTTTATTTTAAATTGGTCAATGAGAATGGGACCTTCTTTTTCAAAGTCCTTAACATCACTACAGTTACGTCTAATCCTATGTAGCTGCCCAAATGGTACATTTGTTAACCATTTATGGTAATGTCCGCTATCTGCTCTTATATATTGGATAGACACAACCGGTCTCCTGTAGATGGTACTGTGTATATCCTGGTGTTGGGCAAAAGACAAATTCAAGTCCAAAAATTCAATCTCTAAATGATTAATCTGCACAGTAAATTTAATGCCCCTGTTGTTATTATTGAATGATTCAATCACTATATTCAGTTCTTCCCGACTCCCTTTCCATTTGATTCAAATGTCATCAATATATCTGCCATAGTACACAAGGCTGCCCCTCTCTGGTCTTTCAACCACTCATTATGGGCTTCCCAATGCCCAATAAATAAATTGGCATGTGAGGGGTCAAACCTTGTGTCCATGGCCGTACCTTTTATTTGTAAGTACCACTGATTTTGAAAGGAGAAGTTTTCTGTGAGCATAAACTCCGCACATCGTGTAAGGTAGTCCTTTTGTATAGTTGGTTTATCTGAAACTAAATTTAGAAAATAGGTCAAAGCTTCTAGACCCTTTTGATGCTCGTTGGTATAGAGGACCTCAACTTCCATTGTCACCCATAGGAAGTTCTCATCATGCGTAATGTCTTGTAGCTTTTCAAGGACATGTTGGATATCACATATTAAACTTGGAAGCTGAGTGACATGTTTTTGTAAAAAATGATCCAAATAGGCTGACAAATTGGATGTCATTGAATTTACTCTGGCTATTATTGGGCTCCCCGGTGGGTTTGTGATGTTTTTGTGAATTTTGGGAGCATGATACAAAAATGCCGCATCTGGTTGGTCTACAAATATAAATTTGAATTCCTGCACAATAATGATTCCCTGTGATTGTGCTTTTTTTAAGAAGCTCTTTTAATGTTCTAAGGTAAAATTGGGTAGGATCTTGTTTTAAAGGTTTATAAAATTTGTCATATTGGACTAATCTATATCCTTCTTGGATATAGTCCACAATATTTTGTATTATAATGGAACCTGCTTTATCAGCTTCCTGAATTATCTTTTTTCTTTGGCCAATTTCTTGAGAGCTTTTTCTTCCTGATTCTTCAGATTATTCTTATTTTTCTGAATTTTATAGACCTTAATAGTTCGATTGTAATCTTATAGGACCATGTGGAAGAAGCTCTCTATATAGGTGCCCTTCTTTTGAATGGGGTAAAATTTAGATTTAGGTTTAAATGTTGATCTGACAAAGGTGTTTTGTGGTGTTACCTCTTCATTTTTAAGATCATCTAACATTTGAAGGGTTTCAAGATCTTGTTTATTCATCACTATTTGTGATTTTGTTTTCTCTATAAATAATCTCTGTAAGGTCAATTTTCTTATGAATTTGTTTAGATCCATAAAGAATGCAAAATCATCAGGTAGTACTACAGGGGCAAATTTGAAACCCTTAGATAGAACCGCTATAATATTAGAATCCAGATTCATGTCAGAGAGATTGTAGATTCTTTCATGGTGACTATGAGCTGGGATCGTTATATCTTTGATTTCTTGGGGATATTTTCTCTGCTTTGGATTTCTTCTTTTTCCCCCTCTACAGCCCCTTTTTGTTGTCCTCTGTTGGAGGGTATTGTCTTCCATCCTGGGAACCTCTCTTGTCCCTGACTCTCCCCTAAAAAAGGAGGCTGCAATGGTATATTAGCAACTGTTCTCTGAGTTATATTACTGAGGCCAAGATTTACTTCCAGGCTTTTACTCAGAATTTTGTTATTTTCTCTAGTCATTTTTGGTCTTGCTCCTAATTATTTTTCTTGTTTTTGAATTAATTCCTCTATCTCTTTAAGTTCTTTTTCCAGGAATATTAGCCTATCAAGTATGTAAGCTTTTCATGTTTGTCATTTCTGTATTAATTCCTTCTACATTCTGCTGTTGTGTTGTTCTATCATTGCCGGTGTTATTCTCAATCTTATCTCTATTTTCCAAAACAACTTTGGGATGTTGTGTTTTATTTTGAAGACTCCTTTTATTTCTATTATTATATATATGTGGATTGTTATTTCTGTTGCTGTAATTATAACTATGACCCCTGTGTTGGTTATGTGTAGAAGATATTTGATTAGTATTGGTATAGTCTCCTATATCACGATTACGTTTGTTTTCTTTTCGATTTTGTAGTTCTCTCTCGATTTTGCTGATATTATTATTTACTCTCTTTAAACTGGGTTTTTTTTCATGTATTTTAAGATATTTACTTAACATATCAATTTCCTGTTCTGTTTCCTGTAGGCATTGCTCTCTATATACAATCAAATGTTTGATCAGTGCGAGACAGCACTCCTCCAGAATTACATTACATTTGTTGGTGAATTCAACTACAGGAAATTGGGAATTTTTCTGTATACGTAAGCCCCTGGGAATGATACGTCTATATTAAATACTGTAAGACTGTTCCACCAGTGTCTCATTTCTGCACTCAATAAACGCTCCAATTTATTGAATAATGATATAAGATTGGAGGATAAATCCTCCTTCTTATTTTCAGGATCTTTCTGTATTATTTGCTTTAGATTCTATCTTCTTTTTTGTCGGGTCAAGATAGAGACACTTGCCATGATGGTGAACTAAATATTAATCAAATATTTCAATATAAGCCCAAATTTATGGGACAAGTAATAGTACTTAACTTGGTTAGCTGCCTCAATGTTGTGAAAAAATTGGCACAAAAAATGGAAAAAAGAGTTGTGCACTTAACTAGTATGGTACTTATAATAGTCCAGTTGCACTTACCAAGGATGTGGTGCTGCTCTCTAAGATGGGATTTCACAGTCGCGATCTGAAATACAGTTTAAACAATCTAAAGAAAAAAAAGAGAGCGAAAGTGCAACTGCAATTCCTCTGAGTGCAGTATTTGATGTACAGAATAGCAAAAATCCCCTTGTACCCCACTTTAGGGTTTTCACGTGGCAGAGAGGTTATGTCTGCCTCTCAGTTTAACTGGCTTGTCCGGAATATGTGAGCATCACATAGCATAGCAAAGGAAGATAACAATAAGAATAACAACACTTGTCCTGATAAAAGTAGTAGTGATCGTTCTGAAAACCCCTTTGAGGAGAAAATTTTAAACATTGTTTGAGACCTCAAAATGCCTAGAAGAATATAAATGTAGTTGGCAAAATTGAGGATGATGTTAATCTAGAATACATCACTCCAGTATCCTCCTCTTCTTCTGACACATACATAGTTGAGAATGAGAGAAATTATGACATAGCCTGAAAAGGTGCACTTTTCCAACACTAAATAGGAGACCTGTGCTTATTTATAAATTGTTTGTGAAATCTTACGGAAAGTCAGATTACGGACAAGTAAAGATGCCTAAAACTACACAGTTATCCTGTCAGTCAACTTGAGCATCATCACCACATCCAAGTCCAACCCTCACCCAGCCACACAAACTATTGTTGAGTAATCAGAAACAGGGATGGATGAAACATTTCACCTCAAAAGTGAAACAGGTGAAAAATGCCACTTCCTGCAAAGCAGAACATTTTTCACTAAAACTGCTAATTTGTTTGCTTTTTCCCACCTAGCTCATTGCATAGAATTCACTGGTAAGACTGAATTTCATCGCTACATTATGACAACCAAGCACCAAAATATATGTCCTCAAAGTAGAAGTGAATTTTATTACAGTAAAAGTAAAAAAAAATTGTTTAAGACCTCTGAAAGCATAGAAGAATATAAGGGTAGTAGAGGACAAGAACTGTCAGGTGCTGATGCTGCTAAGGATGACCTAATAATGACTGATGATGATGCAGATCTACAATATATCCCTCAAGCATCCTTCTCTTGTTCAGATACAGATGAAGTTGAGAGTGAGGATGATGACAGGGCTATAAGGTTAACAGAAAGTCAAAGGTTGCATCTTCTGCCACTTATAAGGAGCACTGTGCCTGTCTATAAATTGTTTGAGAAAGCCATTGGAAAGTCTGACCCTGTACAAGTACAGATGTCAAAAAGCGCACAGTCACCCTATCAGTCCCACTCATCTGTTTTGAGTACCCAGCAACAGCAACAGCAACACAAGTTAACATCCACAGTGTTAGATATGACGAGTACCTCTGGCGCTGCCACTGTAAGTGCTGCACCTTTGAAACCTACTAGTAGTGGCAGTAGAATTACATCAACATCCAGCTCCAGTAGTAGTAGTAGTAGTAGTAGTAGTAGCAGAAACCACACATGACAGACAAAGCCAGGACAAATATATTAACAGCAGCACAGATGAGGAGACGGAGGACAGATGTGAAGAAGGGTTGCCACCTTCTACCCCACTTGGGACCACTGCTATGACCGATAAGTAATGTGTGTCAATAAACTGAGAAGGAGGATAGTGTATAACAATGGTAAAAACAATATACATACACAAATCACACCATGCCAGTCCCCCACCACTACCACTACCATACATGTCTGCCACATTGTAGGTTGCACTTTATTTTTTTTTATTACTTGATCTCATCATGAATATGTGCCACTGTCACTTAAGCAGAAGTTAGTGTTGTGGGCAAAGGACAAAAGCATTCTGCATGCTAACTCATTTTTCAAGCCATATGTTGCTATTTGACTTGTCAAGGGGGGCAGGGCTTTCATTGTTCTAATAGCAAGGAGATTGTCCCCTGCTGTTATCTGTCTGGTCTATGGACTGCATTCCACATCTGAAAAGAGATGGCTTACACTAGGTAAAAGGGACGGGAGAGGGAAACTTTGCTTATGAATATCTCTCAAACCATAAAGGTTTGAGAGATAAGACTAATATCGTTCTTCATGTTTTTTTAATGACTACAAATTAAAATAAAGATAAAACGAAGTATTACTATCCCTTTAAATCAGATGTTACTGCGGTGCTAGAAGACTTCTTTCTCCTCAATCAAAACCAGGAGACCTAGATAGCGGTACTGTGAATGGCCCATAAGGCAGTCATGCGGGGTAAACTTATTGGTATCACCTCACATTTGAAATGTTCCCATGTCACTGAGCATCAGCGACTCTCTTCACTCTTGGATGTTGCCATTCAGACTCACAAACAGTATCCTACTCCAGCTGACCTCCTTACATTTACAAATCTTAGAGGGCAGCTGAACCTGTTGTCCCAGGATGTTCTCCGAGCACTCCAGTGGATGAACCCGAAATTCTTTGAAAAATCAACAAACCTGACTCTATGTTAGCGTTGAAGCTTCAACAACAGATTAAACAGCATACCATTTGAGCTAGCAGGACCAATGCAGGCCTACTAACTGATAAGACAACCCTGATATCTTCATCTTTTGTGCACTACTATAAGAAACTGTTTGATGGCTGCAAGGATATCTGCTCCCTCTCACTTAAATCTGTCTTGACTTCCTTCCTACAATCTTGTCACCTTCCACGTATCTCATCCTCTGACCTGGACAGCTTGAACACTGGCATCATGGTCGAGAAACTCAGGCTATCGCTACACTCCTTCAAAAATTCCAAAGCCCCTGGCCCAGACGGTTTTACTGCCACTTTTCAAACAATCCTTCTCCCGCACCTAGCCTCTCTATTCAACACATTCTTAAAATTCTTAAATGGGGATAATCCCCCTCCTGAGATGCTCTGTGCAAAAATTGTGGTTATCCCAAAGGAGGGCAAAGATTCTACCTCTTGCACTAGTTAATGCCTCATTTCCCTCATAAATGTGAACACTAAGCTCTATTCCAAGGTGTTGGCTATGCGCATTGCCCATATCATAGTTCCCCTGATCCATCCAGACCAGTCTGGGTTCATCCACAGCCATGAGGCTCCTGATAACATACAAAGCACCCTAGATGTAATTCACACAGGTTGGGTCCTAGCCTCCCTCATGATGTTCCTTTCCTTAGACGCCAAAAAATTGTTCAACCACGTGGATTGGGTCTACATGTAGAAGGTTCTCAATGCCTTTAGACTTGAGGGTCCGATTGTACGGGGCATCCAGGACCTTTATTCTCATCCCTCAGCAGTGGTCTCCATCATCGGTACTCCCTCGCAGGCCATTCCAATCTGAATGGCACCAGACAAGGATGCCCTCTTTCCCCTGGCAATTTGCCCTCTGTATAGAGTCCTTGGCATGCTCGGTTTGTCTCAACACAGCCATCAAAGGGTTGTCATTTGGTGCAGAAGAGTATCAGTTTAGTTTGTTCACTGATGGTGTGCTCTTAACCTTGACGTCTCCTCTAAAATCTCTCCCTAACCTGTATTCTCTATTAGGAAAATTCTCCTCTATCTCCTGGTTTAAGATCAATAATTCCAAATGTGAAGCCCTTAATATTTCTCTCCCTGCCCATACTGAAAAGCATCTTGCCATGCACTTCTATTTCTCTTGGCAACCAGTGTCTCTCACCTCTATGGGCATCTGAATCACCAAGACTCTTTCTAAGCTTTACATTGCTATGTCCAGCTGATTAAGGCCCTCCATGATGGTTTGGGGAGATGGGATTCTTACCATTTTTCTTGGTTTGGCAGGATCTACGTTGTAAAATGACCTTATTGCCCAAAATCCTGTGCTTATTTTGGTCCCTGACTATTCATCCTAAACAACAAGATACCTTCTCCCTGCATAAACATATTTCCCAGTTTGTCTGGGCCTCAAGAAAACCCTGTCTTCGCATTTCCTTGTTACACCAACATAAATCTGGGGGTGGTCTCTCAGTTCTGTACTTATGGCCCTACTTTAAGTCAGTTCAATTTGCCAAAGTAGTTCAGTTCCAACTTCATTATAATCCCCCTAGATGGCTTAACTTGGAAGTTTCCCCTCTGTAACATTCCTCCTGTTACAGATCTTCTGTGGAACCCCACAATCTCGCTTCACTCAGTGTCTCGAAGTCTACCCCTTTAGCATACTCTATCATTGCTGCACAAGCCGGAAGGATAGTCTTATAAATATCCATACTCCTCTGTGTCCCTTGTTCCACAATCCTGATTTGCCCCTGGTCTTAATCTCGGCCACTTTGGATGGTGGATTCGTGTGGGGATCACTCAGATCCAAGATCTGCTCTTTGCTAATACTCTCCTAACATGGGAGCAATTTAGGGAAAAACATAATATGCCCTCTGTGAAATATTCCCTCTTTCTGCAGGTACAACACTACATTCGCTCTAACTTTAGGGATAATTCTCCACTATGTAAATCTCTGTTTCAGCAACTGAACTGTTCTCTTCTACACACAATAGTAAAGGCACTATTTCCAAGATCTGTTTCCACCTCATACTTATTACTTTCCCTCAACCTCCCCCTTAGAGGTCTCTCTGGGAAACAGACCTTGGTGCAAACCTGGACCCCAAGGAGTGGAAGGAGATTAAAGACAACACCTGTAGTTTGACTTCGTGCACCCTGATAAAAGAGATTAGCTACAAGATTATTTCTAGATGGTACCTATGCTGACTAAATTGACCAGAATCTCTTCCTCTATTTCCCCCTTATGCTTCTGAGGTTTGCGGTCATATGGGTGCATATGTGGTTGGAATGTACTTCTGTGGCTGCACTATAGACCTATGACTTCCAATGCTTGAGTAGAGCTCTTGGAGTCACTTTGACTCCAGGTCCTTTGGCACCCCTGCTTAACAAAAATTACCAACCATGGGAGCTGTCCTTCCATGCCAATAAACTTATTTTTAGAATATGCACAACGGTTCAGTGTCACATTGATTACCACTGAAAATCTATCTCCCTAGATACAGTCCATTAGAAAATCGTATTTGGCAACTCTTGAGAATGGAGAAGATGACCGCTTACTGTTCCAGCTTATCTTGACTTCAGCATCATCTGCAGGTGCAAGGCTTCAAACATGCTGCAGGCCTCTGTTTTATCTGTTTGCTTCCTGTAGTCTCCTCCTACCAACTTCTTACTTCCTCCCTCTGAGCTGCTCCTCCTACTTCCTGTGGAAGGGATTAAAGGGCAGACTGAGGCCTGACTCAGTTGCCCTTGCATTGTTGTTCATAGCAGTTCTGTTACCTTGGGCTCTGTGTATGACCTGGATAGTCTTCCATCCATTCTAGTGCTGACCTGTGGCTCTGTCTGACTATTCTATTGCCTAACCCCTAATAGTGGACATCCAATATGGTGCAGACTTGTGGTTCTGGCTGAATACTTGAACTGTGCAGACACCCAATATAGAGCGGGCCTGGGGCTCTGGTAAACTTGCATAGCTGACTGCAGGCATGAGTTAGTTTTCACCTTACTTCTACTGACTGCAGGCGTGAGTCAGTATTCGCTCCTACTGACTGCAGACATGAGTCAGTATTCACACTTACTGGCTCCAGGTGTGTCAGTGATATTTCCTTCTGACTACAGGCTGAGTCAGACATCATTCCTCATCGGATCAAGATTCTGGGTTCCTGTTCCAGTTCCTGTTTCTGGTTCCAGCTGAGACTTCCAGTGGCTAAGGCCTAGTCTCCAGCACAGTGGTTTAGAATTGCAACCTATTATTTCTGGTAGCAGGCTATTACCCTGTGCTTATTCCTATTGTATATATTGTATATATCCTCTTTATGTCATTTGTTAATAAACTGCATTAACTAAACCGTACTGACTCCTGAACTTCTCTGGGTAACCATGACACTTACATACATAATACATTTGCCTCTTATCTCAAGATTTGATCCCCATGGGTTTACCGTGCTGCCGCTCCAGGATTTCACTATACCCTACTCTTACTTGAACCTCTCTTGCCTGCCCTCTCATACCCATCTTCCTTTGTCTTCCCTTTTTTTCTCTTTTTCTTTTTCTCCCTCTCTCCAGCTTACTCTTCCCCTTTTTCTTCTTCTCCTCCTTGTTTCCACCACTTCTTCTGAGTTACATACCTGTCCCTTACTGCAGAGCTTCAATTTTTCCTTACCACTGTGTAACCCCGGGAGGCTAACGTGGGCTGCACTTGTCTCTCTCAAAATGTGTATACTTGATGTTTCATGTATTCTGCTAAATCGTTACTCTGTTTCTCCCTCCCTTTCTTGACCAATCTTAGTAACATAGCATGTTATTTTGTTTGAATACTGTAAACTCAATAAACATTGAATAAAAACAAATGCATATAACATACACAAACAATGACATATATGACATATAAAAAATAACAAATAATAATGAAAAAATAATAAAAAAAATACAGTAGTTTCAATGGCGGTACTAATAAGTAGGGATGGGTGAAAAATTTTGCCTCAAACTGAAATTGGCAAATAATAGCACTTCTCAATTTTGCAAAGAATTTCGTGTGAAAAATTTTGATTTTCTGCTTTTTTTTCACCTAGCTCATTCCATTGAAATCAATGGGAACACTGAATTTACATACAACACATAGCAAATATTATTTTATTTCCCATGGACAGGCAAGAGGTATGGAGCTGTCGAGTATCCACACCCTCGACTGGCCAGGGCAGTAACAGGAGGAACCGGCAATGGCACCCCGACTCAATCTGATAGCCTGAGATGTGGAGTCGAGCAAAGGAGGATCAGACTGTCGGGTAGGTAATGATGAACGAGGTGGACTAGCAGAAGATGTAGTTGTTACCCTAGATGAAGAAGGTGATGGTGATGGCGAGCTAGTTGTTTCACTTGACATGGAACTTCCAGTCTCTCTCTGGGTTTCTCTATTCTTCTTCCTCTTTGATCTCCGCTTGTCCTTCTGTTGACTTTCTTGAGAGTCAAGGGGTACAGTAACAGCAGTGCTTGATTTCTGTAATGGGTGTTTGGCTTTAACATTTTTGACATGGTGTCTGTGTTTTATGTGTGATATCAGGGAGGCTGTGCCAAAGTGTGTTACCCACTTTCCCCTTCTCAATGTTTTGTCACATATTGTGCACAGTGCTGTTGGGGATGACAGCACTGTGCCTGGCCCAAGAGAAAAATAGTCCCACACCCATGACTTCAACGGGGAGGGAACAGGTGGAGAAGAATGGCCTCTTTCTTCTTGTCTTATCTATTCCCCTTCACTGTCTGTGCTGGTGGCAGATGATGTTGCTGCTGTTGCTGCTACTGCCTCTAAATTAGCACTGCAACTAGGGCCATCAGTATTGCTGGTGCTGGCAAGTGGAACCTGTCCTAGTCCCACATCACTTGTTGACCCCATTCCCACTGTGTCCACGGTGGTCTGTGGCACACTAGTTTGCTGCTCAGCATCCTGCTGTCCTTGCAAATCAGCAGTAGCAGGAATTAGAGCAGTTGCAAATTCCGAAAATTCCAAAAGCTCATTACTAGTGGTGGTGGTGGTGGTGATGCTTATTCTCATCCCTGTCTCTCATTCCTTCTCAGCTTCTGCTAAAAAGGCCATCAATGTCTCTTCCACTCCAGTTTCTCTGCCATCATCATCACCACCACCACTTGTCCCTACATGCTGCTGCTCTATTAGAGATATCTTACTGCTGCTTGGAGGAGATGATGATGACGACGAGCAATGTGACAGAGGGTCCCCTAATGTCACACTTGACATGGTGTTGTGTTTCATGGTGCTAGACCACCATTTTATCAAAGACAGAAAAAAAGGTCCACTGCCAAAGAATTCATATAAAGCCTTTCCTATAGTTCATGATTGCTCTAATCAGCAAACCCATCATTGATCCAAAGGAGTCCACTCGTGATCAAAATGATGTGTTCGCTGATATACAAAAGATGTTAACTAAGAGTTAAATCTCATTGTTCAATGATATTTAAACAACAGAATACAGACCATGTTAACCCCTAGTGACCAATGTAGACCAGTAGCCAATACCAATGAGGCTATGATGTTCATACAGTCGGGCGTGAGCCAGAGGAACAGCCCAAACTCGGTACATAACCAGCAGGAAAATCACCTGGCTTACATCCGGCTGATCCATTCACTGAGCAATTTCAAAATTCTATGCCACCAAGTTTCTTTGCCATACAATATATAGATCAACCATTTTCAACCATTTTCACATCTTAATAGATACAGTACTCATAAGTGGCCCAAAATGTGTATATTCACACAAACTATGTATGTATTCATATATAACTATCTGTTTAATCAATAATAACCCCAACTTTTGTTATTTAAAACTCAAAAAAATTGATATAAAATATATATTTATTATAAAACATCCATGCCACGGATAATATAAATGTAAAAAGGTCTAATGTGTTTCATGGTGCTAGACCACCATTTTATCAAAGACAGAAAGAAAAGGTCCACTGCCAAAGAATTCATTTAAAGCCTTTCCTATAGTTCATGATTGCTCTAATCAGCGAACCCATCATTGATCCAACGGAGTCCACTCGTGATCAAAAATGATGCGTTCACTGATATACAAAAGATGTTAACTAACAGTTAAATCTCATTGTTCAATGATATTTAAACAACAGAATACAGAGCATGTTAACCCCTAGTGACCAATGTAGACCAGGAGCCAATATCAATGAGGCTATGATGTTCATACAGTCGGGTGTGAGCCAGAGGAACAGCCCAAACTCGGTACATAACCAGCAGGAAAATCACCTGGCTTACATCCGGCTGATCCATTCACTGAGCAATTTCAAAATTCTATGCCACCAAGTTTCTTTGCCATACAATATATAGATCAAATCAATCAGCTCTTCTTTGTAAAAGTATCCATATCAATAAGTGGATCGATATCCAAAGTATAATCGACAAATATAGGCTTGCAGGAGATTTAAATAAAAATTAAATATACATGATAATGTAATAAAAAAATGTTTGTGTTACACCGGCCTAAAAAACATTAGGCTTACACTCCAGTGGGAAAAAATCAAACTACAAAGCATATTCCTCCGTCTGATCTCAAGTCTCAACTAGTAGGTGGATCAAAGTGATTGAAAGACTATTCACCGATCTCATTCACACTCAGTGTATAAAAAGAGAACAACTTATATCTTCCTACAAGTATATAACAAAAATAATAATAATACTATTGTAAATAATAATAATAATGTGATTCTGCACATAAACATATCATAACGATCTTCTTAAATTGTCCACCATTCCAAAAAAGTGCATTTTATCCAGCAAATGGAATTGATGATATGAATCCACCAATAAATGAGAGATTACAAAATCTCAAAAATGCCATTAGACAATATACATGAACTATGTTAAATGTTGAAATCCATAACATAAGTAATATAAATGATGTGAATGTATAAAATGAAATGAAACTAAATTAAAATATTGCTAACGTTAATTCTGTGTAAGCTGTAATTTAGACTAATGGTCTTACAATGTAGCCTCTATGTGAAGTTTATATTAATATCTGTATAACCATTTTCACATCTTAATAGTACTCATAAGTGGCCCAAAATGTGCATATTCACACAAACTATGTATGTATTCATATATAACTATCTGTTTAATCAATAATAACCCCAACTTTTGTTATTTAAAACTCAAATGTGTATGTTTAAGTGAAACACAGTACAAGCAGCTACAGAGTGAGAGAGAGGTACTAGGCTGTAAATCCATACCAAAATTGAGGCAGGAAAGACTCATAGTGACTGCTATCACTATGAGCAAGTTTAAAAACAATAAAAGGAGGAACTGGAAGTTCCTTTATGCATCCAGTGAGTATGAGGAGGACCCAATGCTGGCCAGTCCCCCTATATCACCCCTAGGGATCTTGGAGAACTTTTTGTCAAGGGTAGGGGAAGAAGAGGGTAGAAGAGTGAGCAGGACAGATCAGCTACCTGTGCCTGCTGCCAGTGCTGTGCCTGCTGCCAGTGCTGCCTGTGCTGCCAGGTGTGTCTTGTAATTCTCAGGAGGGGGAGAGGAGGATGAGATGATGCCAAGTGTGACAGCAGGGGACCCTAAGTCACACTTGCTATCCCGAAACAATACTACCACTAGTACTAGTAGTATGTCCAGAAGCTTGTACAGACTGTTAGGAGTGGAGGATGGGGTTATCATATTACTAGTGAAGAGGAAGACTCAGGGACTGAAATTGACGTGGCTGGTGTTAGTAATAGTAACAGTGATGGTGAAGTAGCTTGTGGGACAAGCTTTAAGGGAGTGGTAGGGAGGTAATGCAGAGAATCCAGACTAGTGAGTGGATCATGTTCCTGATTGCTTAGCAGCAACAGTACTACAACCACCTGGAGCACAGATCAGTTGACTGTACCTGCTGCTAAAGCTGCCAGTCTGCCTTCTTCAAATCAACAAGACATGGCAAGTGTGACATTAGGGGACATTAGGGGACCCTCTGTCACATTTCTTATCACCTCCTCCAACTGGTGAAATGTCTGTAATAGAGCAGCAGCAGTATGGAGGGAGTGGTGGTGGTGGTGATGATAATGGTGGAGAAGCTGGGGTGGAAGATACATTAATGGCTTTTTTAGCCCAAAGTTGAGAAGGAATGGAAGATAGGGATAGGAATGGGCATCACCACCCCCAGCAGTGAGCTTTTGGAATTTGCAGAGTTTGCAACTGCTCTAATGTCTGCTGCTTCTGAGTTGCAAGGCAGTGGGATGCTGAGGAGAAAGCTAGTGTGCCACTGATCTCCGTGGACACAGTGGGAATGGGGTCAACAAGTGACACAAGACTAGACCAGGTTCTACTTGCCAGCAGCAATACTCCTGGCCCTAGTTGCAGTGCTGATTCTGAGGCAGTAGCAGCAACAATAGCAACATCATCCTCTGCTCCAGCCAGTGAAAGGGAATGTGGAGGAGAAGAAGAAAGAGGCCATTCTTCTCCACCTTCCCCCTCTCCCCTGAAGTCCTGGGTGTGGGACTATTTTTCTCTTGGGGCAGCACAGTTTCCAGTCATCACCAACAGCAATGTGCACAATTGTGACAAGTCAGTGTAAAGGAGTAATGAGGGAATGCACCTTGGCACAACCACCCTGATAACACACTTTTGAAGCTCTTGTCTCTGGGGTGTTGCTAGGTTTTTGTGTTTTGTCTGACAGTTATTTTTGGGGCATGGGCATTGTTTGTGTGATATCTTGGCTTTGTATGGGTTAATGTTGACATTGCCATACTTGTGCTATATGTTGTATAGACTGCTGTTCTCTGTTTTATTTCGTGCGATGGTTGGTTTTTTTGCTGCTATGTGTTTTACGCCTAACAAAACTGGGTCTTAACTTTTCACCATTAAATGTATCAGTTTATAGTTCGCTAGCAGTACCGCACTCCATTAAATGGCTGTGGAGAGCTTTGTTCCATAGGTCTCAATGGAAGTAAGATTAACATCCGTAATGATTTTAGAACTGCCGTTAGCTGTTCATAAGACGGCTTTTTAAGTGGCTTACTGTACTTACAAAACAGCTGTTGGTTGTTTTTTTTTGGTGTCGGCTGCCTTTAAATTGAGCCCTATATTACTCAACTTTTTTAATTGATAAAAATAAACTATTATCATTTTTTCGCACCTGCCTAAACCTTTTGCACAGTACTATATATATATATATATATACAAACACACATCTATCTATCTATCTATCTATCTATCTATCTATCTATCTACATATGCACACAGATATATATTTTATATAATTTAATATCTTAAAAGATATAAATCACCTTCCTGTCTTATCATAAAACAAAATAAAAAACTTGGTAAAACTTCAAATACTGATCAGTAGGACTGCTAATATGTTGCCAATAATGATGCCAGCAAAACTAAAAGGAAAGACAAAAATGATAGTATACAACTGAAAAGTTAGAAACATTTTTAATGGAGCTCTGCCATGTCTGAGCAGTATGACATACTTGATCAGCCAGAAAATCCCCTGTTGCCATACCAGCTCTGAAAAGAGCTCTTGTGGCTGAGAATAAGTATAAGGGACAAAATAATTATTAGGCTCAATAGCACCATTTTACTTAATCAACCCAACAAACACCTATTTACATATTACCACCAAAAGGGCTGTTGAGACTGAACTACATGTATGGTAAAAAATTATTATTTTTCTCATGAAATAATTAACCTGGCAGATCATGGATTGTTATCATGATGAAAAATGATTAACATTACTTTGTTGGCTATATTAATTATTGTTAGCTGCTGAAACACAATTAAATTACCATCCCTAAAAAAGACTATTTATCAGCTTGCTAATTCCTCAAAAAAATTGATGATGGATTAATTGCACTGAAATTGGAGCATCAATATAATTTTTTTGTCTCTAGCAATGAAAGAGCACAAAACAAGCAGAAAAGTTGAGGAAGCGAACATTCACGTAACCTTACGCAAATTTCACTTTAGGCATCTTCAAATGCCAAATGAGCTCAAACAGCCTCTTTTAACACAGTGTTCAAAAGCCAAGTGAGCTTCAAACAGTCTCTTTTAACAAAGTCAATCGATAAGTACAAGCAGCCTATTGCTTTGAAAATGAAAAGGAAAACAATCATCAGATCATTCATGAGTTCTAATTCTCCATCATTAAAGACATATGTGTACCTGTCTTGCTTGACAAATAGCGTCAGATTCCCTTAGAGTCATTCAAAGAACATTTTCTTAAATAGGATGTTTACGTATTTTGGTTTGACATATAGTGTGAAAATCACAGTAATTTCCATTATCGAGTTTCATATATTGTGTCAGATATAAATATTATGAAAGGAATAACCAACATAGTGTAAGGATAAGAAAAATTACTATATGAGGAACTTATTTTACATTGATAAAATAATTACATATAAGGAAAGATGGAAAAAAATATATTATCCTAGATAGAATGAAATGTGATTGAATGAAAAAGTACTACTTGAGAAATCCAATCAAATAATTCTATAAAACACACATTTGCAAATAATTAATCTTACACCAGTGGACATTTTGAATGCTTGTAAAGGGCTGTAAACATGATTATAAAAAAATAATAATTTTTCATGTACACAAACTTAGAAATATGTTTTCTGTTAAAAATAAAGAATTATTATAAATGCATAGCACATCATACCCCTGGGATGAAGAGTATTTATAATGTAAATCTATATATTCACATATTTAAAGCAGAACTATCATCAAAGTTACATTTAGCCCCAAATCATTAATATGTTAGCGATATACATATAAATACTAGTATCTTGCAACATAGGTCCGGCATTAGAGAAAAATAGAACTGGTTCGGAAGGCAGCATCGGGGCAACAGCACAGACATCTTGCAGAGACAACATCTCTATATCTGTTCATCCCCTTCACCTCCACGATTAAAGAGCTGAATGCCTTTGTGCCTTAAGGCACTGGACGGGACTGACAGAGCAGGTGCAGAGATCGCCTCCAGCAAGATCCCAGCTGGCGCTTGCCTGCCAAAAAAGTATTTATATGTATATCACTAACGTATTAAGGATTTGGGGCTAAATGTAACTTGGATGATAGTTCTTCTTTAAGCTGGGCTGTGTCTAAATCACGTCAGATGCCCAAGTTAATATTTTGTAATCTCCACATCTTCAGTAGAGTTGATTTGCCATTGTGGTATTCCAAAAAAAGCTTGGCAACCAGGGAGATTTTCTTATTAGGGATTAAGACATCCTTTGGGATATCAATATTGTTTGCATGCTCTCTTATTCTGATGGAGAGTTTTCTAATAGTCTTACCAACATATTTTAAGTCACATGGACATTTTAGACATTATATGAGGCCTTCATTTGGCAGGCAATGAAGTTCTTAATTTTAATGGTTTTGCTAAATCTGTTACTACTTCCTTTATTACGATATGATGGCATCCCGCACAATGTCCATATGCATGTGAGCTGCTTGTGATATGAATTTTGTGATGTAAGTTGGCCATAGAACAATTTTAATCTTAGGATCTGGTGCTTTTGTACCACACATGGAGACGTTACTGTATAGCTTGTCATGCGGATTCTTGTCATTCATAATGAAGTAGCAGTGTCTATTCTGAATATGAATCAAGGTATTTCATTGGCAATTATATGTGGCTATAAATCTTATCTTTCTAACATCATTATCTTTATGCTTACTGTAGAGGAGATATGGTCTTGAGTGATCAATTTGTGCCGAAGGGTAATGATCAGCAGTATCTCTCTGAGGAATCAGATTCAATCAAAGAATATAATAGTATGCATATAGATTGAGTGGAGGGTTGCATTGTAGAGGATAAGAGAGAGAGGTAGTTAGGGTCATTAAAAACAAAGAAAACATATGGGAAAAAGGAGTCAGTAAAGGGTTTTGATGGCAACATCAAAAAGAACATCCCAAGAACACATCATCATTATTATCATCACAGAAAGCTAAGTCAAGTGACTCATGGGCGTCAAGCTAACAATGGTAGTGGTGGTAATGGCACAATTCTACGGGACTTGCTGTCAGAGTATGGATTGGTAACTGATACACAATAACACAGTATAGCTCCTAGGAGTGGTCACACTGCATGTGAGATGACTACAGCATTCTTACAGGACAGCTATGTGGTAGGTTGAACCAATGACCTCATTGTTTACTAGCAAACAAAAGAGTGTGTATTGCCACTCCAGTACTGATGCATACTGCAATGGAAACCCTTAGTTGCTCACCAGCAAGCATGCAGTCTGAGTGGGTTTTCAGTGCTGCTGATTATTCTGTAAATGACCATAGGCTATGGCTATAGATCAGAAGTGTTGTGAGACTTAATTTTTAAAAATAAACCAACATCTAATACCATATGAGTATCTGCCAGAAGTGTACAAAACCACACATGACAGACAAACCCATGATATATCACACAACACCAGTCCACCAGCACCATACAGATATTCTACATTCAGTGGAAGTTGTAGCCTTATTACTTTTAATTATCTCTTTAAAAATAATGGTTAGAATGCACAACAGCAGGCTTACAGAAAGAAAATCCTTATAAATATTTTTTTACATGTTTTCAGAAAATTAAATATTCAGTATATTACAGCAAGTCTATTGTTGAAAAAAAAATCCTGGCTTCAAACAAGGCTAGGCCTTAGAAATTTATTGCAGGCCTCAGGTTTGCAAAAAACAAGCCCTGAAACAATTGTATGCCTACTGGCCTAGTGTAAGCAGTGCTAGATGGTGTGGTGACAAATGCCATTTCTGCCATTTTGGCATTTGCTACTGCCAAAGCAGAGGGATGGTTAGGTTGATACATGGGGCTGGGATCATTATCAGCACTAATATATTACAGGTGACTGATATGACAGGTGTTGGTACAGTGATACTTCTACTTACCATTAACCCTAGTGTTTCTGAGGTACCAGCAACATCACAACAATCCCCCAGACCACTTCAAGTGCATTTAGAGAAAAGAACTCTCTCCACCTCCTCTAAAATTGTGGACATGGTAGAATACTATTTTTTCCCTTGAGAGCATGAAAGAACTGTGCCTTTCATTAGCAACGGCAATGTGAACAGTGTATGTTAGGAAACATTGTAAAACAGAGGAAGGACTGGAAAATATCACAACAATTGACACATCTGCTCTCATATTAAAGAGATAGTAATGTCAAAAAATAAATCTATACACAATTGTTCAGTTAAATTTTTTGTAATGTATAGTATCTTTTTGAAAAATCTTTACCATCATATTCTTCTTGAAATCCAAGTTAAGAGTTTCTCCTCTCATGTTCCGCCCTTTTTTTCTTTGTATTTTGTGATTTCTTGTCTGGTTTTCCATTTGTTTTCCCTTGTTGTTCAGATCCTGTTCCCTCTGTTGCAGTCTGATTTCCCCTTCCGTCCGTTCATGGCACTTTTAATCCTGTATATTTGTACAGCATATGTGCAGCTCTTTCTTTGGGGTTTATTGCCCTCAGCAACATCAAATGGCATGACATCAGGCACTCCTCCACATATTTAAAGCCACGCTGACCCTGACTCTTCAAAGGCGTTCGACTCTGTGGAGTGGAAATACCTCTGGGCAGTTTTTTAGGCTTTTTGGATTTGGACCTACTTTTATTAAGTGGGAGCAGATACTTTACAGCTCCCCAGTGGCAAGAGTAATGGCTGGCAAATGTATATCATTTAGTTTTCCATTGGGCAGGGGTACAAGGCAGAGGTGTCCTCTCTTGGAGAGCTTGCTTGCTCTGGAAATTGAGCCTATGGCCGCAAAGATCAGATGAAAGGGGAAGATTTGGGGATTCAGGATGGGAGCTGTGTAGGAGAAAATTGCATGACATCCTTTTGTTTTTGGGGGATCATGGTCCTTTTCTTGCTGTGCTGCTGGAGACAGTAGAAGTATTCGGTTCCTATTCTGAGTTACGTATAAATTGGGACAAACGTCACTGCTCCCTCTTGACCCGATTGTAGTTCCAGGGACGCAAACACCTATGTGTTGTGAGGAGGTGGTGAAGTATCTGGAAGTCCAGGTAGTGGTTAATCAAAACAGATTTTTGAGAGATTTAGACCCCTTGCTAGACAGCTTTTGTAACAGAACTATAGTCTGGTCCAAATTTTCAATCAAAAAACACAAAGAGGGTTCCCAGTGGTATAGTACATCTAATAATGCTCTTCACCTGGTGTAATTAAATGTGTATATACGCACACTTTCGGTTGGTTAAAGTATCACCTCCAGCCTCATATGCATATGGGGATCATAAACCTGCCCCCATTCAGGTATCTGTAATGGAATTCGCTGCTCCAGTTGTATTCCAAGTACATAAATTTTAATAATGTATTCAAAAATACATCCAAAGATAAAATTGCATATATGTATATATGGCCCACTGATGCGTTTCATGATTTCCTGAGTAACTTCTTCTAAGACCCTGTTAAAAAAACATGCAAACAAACAGAACAGCACTGAATTTCTAAGTTTTTAAATGTCTCCCTTTGATCCCATTGAACCTGGATTCATCACATGACTAGCAAACGTCATCGTTTTTTGATTCACTTCAGCCTGCCCTGACCTTTGGCATGCCTCTGATCTCACATCTTTTCTTTTGGCCCCTGACCGTTTCAAGTGTTTTTTGTTTTGCTCCTTCACTGCCTGCACAGGCCTCGGCTTATCCCTGACCATTCTTTTCGGGTCTCCCCATTGATGTTATTTGCTTCTGTACTTTTCTCAGGCAATATCCTTTGCATTCTTCTTTTATATTATACAAACTGTTTGCTATTCCTCTGTACTGCTCACTCTTTACAGAACTAGTGTTCAAACAGCTACAATAAACCCTATACCACTCTCCCCATATGGAACTAGCAGCCCTAAACACTTTGTCTGTACAGGAGTTACAGATTAACAAGGCTCATTTGCAGCAACAGCTGCATGACTTACAACCCAGCATGCCTCCTCCTCCTCCAATCCCAGTTGCTGCAGGGGATACTTCTACTCCAGGGAGTAAGAACCCGAACCATTCAGAACCGGTTCAGTACTGAACCATTGGCATTTATGGGGTGACCATGAAAACAGCAAGTTTAAAATGTTGCGTAAATAAGCCAGAGAGAAGACTGAGAGGTGGACCTGAGAGAGACTGAGAGACTGAGTCTCCTCTCAGGTCCACCTCTCAGTCTTCTCTCTGGTCTGATCTTGCACTGAGAGGCAGACCTGTCGCTGAAGGACTGAGCTGTGAGAGACAAACCCAATTCCCCAGCAACGAGACAGTGACAGAGGAGTGAGACAGCTGTAGGGGATATGAGGAAGGGAGAAACCAGAGCAATAGGGCAGTGACAATCTATTTCCTATTGTAAAATAGGTACATCTTAATTTCTTATTGTACGAACAGCTTCACCTTGGGATGGCAATGCAGCTTCACTGGCATTACAGTAACGGTTAAGGCATTCAAGTTGGGAAAGCAAACGGTTAAGGCATTCAGACTATTTATTATTGATATGTTGTATTTGCGACCATTAACCATGCAATAGCAGAATCTCTGTGTTTTGATTCTTCTGACATTCTGATATCGGCCATCTGATTTATGAACATTTTAAACTCGTTTTTTGTGGTCCCCAAAGACATGGTGACAATTCAATAGGATACCCCAGAATTTAGTGTACCTCTCTCTGACTGATTTGGAGGTGACAGGACCAAATACTGATCATTCATCACTTTTTGAACTTCTCTTTTCTGTCAACCCTTTCACCTATGCTTCAGACTTCATGAAGTTCCCTATAGCCATCTGTGTTGACAGGAGGGCCGCAGTCTTTAGGCCATCATCTTCTGCAATGCAATGTTTTGGCTACATGGCTCAAATTCCAACACGTCATGCATGTTTTATATGATGACCCATTCAGGATACTACAACCCAGACAGCATTAAGATTACTTAACCAGGGAAGGAGACCAGTGGAGGAGTATGTAGCTGATTTCCGTCACTTGTCCAGGGACTCGAAATGGAATGAGACACCTTTGCTTGACCAGTATCGTCTAGGCCCATCCAAAGATTTTAAAAATGGATTGTGCAATGCCCCAGCAAATTTTCAACATTTTGTTAATAATGTATTCAAAGACTTTTTAGATCAGTATGCTATTTTCTCCCCTTCTCTTCATGAACATCATAACCATGTGAGAGCAGTGATTGCTCACCTTCAAGAACATGGCTTTTATGCTAAACTGGAGAAGTGTGTATTTGAAACTCAAGAGATAGCATTTTTAGGTTACCTGATATTTCCAGGATACATTAAGGTTTACTGGCATTGCCAATTTTTATTGTCAGTTCATCGGAGATTTCTCTAAGCTGATAGTACCCCTTACTGCACTTACTAAAAATGTAATCACATTTCACTGGCCTCCTGTAGTTCAAACAGAATTTGAGACCCTCAAGACAGCCTTCACACAAGCTCCCATTCTTTGTCAGTCAGATGTTACTAAACCTTTATTTTTGTAGGTAGATGCTTCCAACATTGTCTTTGGTGCCATATTATAACTAGGGATGGGCGAAAATTTTCGCCTTGAACCAAATTTGGAGAATAATGGCACTTTCCACTTGGTGAATAATTTCCAGTTTTAAAGTGCTGTTTTTCCACTTTTTTTTTGCCTAGCTTATTGCATTGACATCAATGGGAAGAAAACATTTTCACCACCACCACATGAATGTTTTCTCTACTTTTCTACAGCCATATACCAGGGTGTCAGGCTCTCGCAGCATGCATTCTGTGTTTGTGAGAGGAGAAAGCAGCACGTTTTTGAGCTAGAGAAGACAGGCAAATAATGGGAAATTGAAACTTAGTTTAGGGGAGTCCAGGGGCACTCTAGGGGAGAAGAAGAGAGGAAGGAGGTTTAACCCAAATATACAAAATTTGGTGTGATTGACTGGCAGTGGCAAGACACAGGCTTCTGGGGTCCAAATTACTTGCTGATTTTGCTTTTAGTTGTGCTGGACCAGTCTGGGGAAAGAAGTTGTTGATTTTATTTTTTAGCTATATATATATTTTTGGACTGATTGTGATAATATAGGATGAACAGTAAAAATGAAAAATAAATAAATAAATAAATAATTAAACAAATAAATATATTAAGTGACAGACAGCTGGCTGGGAGCCTGGTGGGTGCTCTGTGACTGAGTCAGACTTGATAGACAGCAGACTACATTGAGAATTTTGTTGAGAGCCAAGGGAAGACATCACACAACATCAGTTGTGTACTGTAAAGAGTAAAAGCACACACAGTAGTTGAGTAATGTCCAGCAACAAGGGGGATGGGGAAAGGTGAAGCAGTGCAGTGACGTGGGAGTAGAGTGGTAGTTAAAATACTGACTGCAGCAGTGGTTGCTGCACCTTGTGCAATTCTTGATGATCCCTCTTCTCCTGGGGTAGATGCAGTTTGTCAAGGTCCCACCAATCACACCATACCAGTCCCCCCACCACCACTACAAAATATCTGTCAAATTGTAGGTGGTACTTTTTTTATCACTTGACATCATCATGAATATGTACCAGTGTCACATAAGCAGGAAGTTAGCGCTATGGGCAAAGGACAAATGCACTCTGCATGCTAACACATTTTTCAAGGTATATGTTGCTGTAGGACTTACAACTTTTGACTTCCACCAACCTATTTCTCCACCAAAGCCCTCAGAAGAAGTAATAGTGGGCTGGGAAATGTTGCACCATAGGAAACATAGGCAAAAAAATGTGTTAGAATAGGTGAAAAATGTGTTTGAATATACAAATTTGCTGGAATAGGTGAAAATTGAGGAAAATGTTGCACTGGAGAAAAGGAGAAAACTTTTGCGAAAAAAGAGAAAAATCTTCCATAATTTGTGAAAAGTCATGCAGGAAATTTTTCTCACTTTTTGCCCGCACCTAATTATCACAACGTTGGGGATTTAAAGGGATAGTAATACTTAAAATGTAAAAAAAAATATGTTGTAGGGTTTATCCCCCTGAGTAAAACAAGAGTACTCCCACTGCCGAGAGGTGTTTTATTCAAAAGTTATTAATTTTCAAAGTTGAATTTTGTAGGTGCAATATCACAGTGGCCTGAAATTGTACAGTGGCGCTGTTGCTACACGATCCTATGGACAACTCTGGTCAGTTGACCATAAATCTCCATAGGATGGTGTAGCAACAGCGCCACTGTACAATTTCAGGCCACTGTGATATTGCACCTAAAAAATTCAACTTTGAAAATTAATAACTTTTGAATGAAACACCGCTCAGCAGTGGGAGTACTCTTGTTTTACTCAGGGGGATAAACCCTACAACATATTTTTTTTTACATTTTAAGTATTACTATCCCTTTAAAGAACAGTCTCATCCTGTAGCACATTTCTCCAAATGTCTTAGTTCCACAGAACGAAACTAAGACGTTGGAGCTGTTAGACATCAAGCAAGTCTTAGAGGAATGGTATCATCTGCTGAGGAATCCCTGAATCCCGTCACCATATTTAAGGACCACCATAATCTAAAATATATTCATTCTGCTCAATGACTTTGTCCAAGACAAGCCAGGTGGACCCTCTTTTTCTCAAGGTTCCAGATGCACATTATCTACAGGCCTGGGTCAAAGACCAGAAAGGCTGACACCCTATATCAAATCCATAGTTCTTCTACTGCTTCTATCTCACCTCCTGACATCGTCCTTCTCCCACACCATTTCCTACTTAGGTATTGGAGATAACTTGAGCATTAGCATTTCGTTAACAGAACCCTAGCTATATAATAGTTACTGGTGTCAAAAGCGGAGCCATTACAAAAATTATTCAACCCCTGAGCTCATATAAAAGTAAGCCCTGGAAAGTAGTTAAGCAAGCCAATACATTTTGGGTGCAGGAGTCTGCAGTATATCTTGACTCAAGCAGCCAAACACTATTTCACCCAACTATTGCACTTAGGAGCAGAAAGCCCAAGGCGGACGCTGCCATCATGACCTCTTCCAGCTTTCTAATGTAACAGACTACTAGTAGAAAATGCTAGTGATAGGGTTCCTACACATGATATAATGACCCATCTTGAGCCCCCACTCCCATGGGCCAGGGAATATAAGTATTTGTATGTGTGTGTGTGTGTGTGTGTGTGTGTGTATATGTATATATATATATATATATATATATATATATATATATTTGTATACAAATTTATGTGTGTGTGTGTGTATGTACACATATGGCCGCATGTTGTATATAGGCCTGCATGCACATGCTGGATTGTTGGATGGCAATTCTAGCATTCTTAACATGTGCAAATTTTTTTTAATTCTCCCCACTCCATTACCATCTCCTGCATACCCCCCCCCACAATCCTTACAAAAGGTATTTACAACCCTCTGCAAGAAGAGTGTAGATTCTCTTGTCTTATCTGTAGTTATGTTTTCTTAACCCAACACACAGCTAAACTTTGAATTGTATGTATCACTGTGAGTTCTGTGTCATTTTACTCAGAAATGCTTTAGACTTGAGAAAGGGAGGTTCTCCCGAAAGCTTGTCAATCCAAAATTTGGTTAGTCCAATAAAAAAGGTATTACAAGATACTTATTTTGTTATATATATACTAGTTGAACAGCCCGTTACACGGGCCACAGTGCCACTGTCACCCGGTCGCGGTGCAGTCACGCGCAGTGGAGACTGCCCGCGCCGCGGCTGATACAGAGCTGGACTCTCATTCGGAGCGCCCAGCTCTGTATCAGCCGTGGCGCGGGCAGTCTCTACTGCGCATGACTGCAGCATGCGCAGCAGTGTCTGCTGCACATGTCGCTGCGTTACACACGAATTAGCGAATTATTATATAGGATATATAAGTAGTGGTATAAAAAGGGGGGGTATTATATATATATATATATATATATATATATATATATATATATTTTTTTTTTTTTTTTTTTTTTTAAATCATATATGTTATATACCTTTAATCAAAGAGTGATGGTACCCTTTTTTGTAAGGGATGTATTACAAATCCAACTAACACACCCCAAAAGTTGCTAGTACCGCCCCATAGGCACGTGCACACCATAAGCTTTCATTTGGTGTTGTACCTCTGGATGGATCAAATGAGAAGTAATAGTAAAGATAAAAAGACAAAAAACAAAGGGGAGCATAATATAGTGTAGTGGTTTTAAGACATCCAATTGAAAAAATAGATGGTGAGAATTATACTCACATATTGAGATGGCTACTAAGATGACTCTAAAGTAGCATAGTGGGCAGATGGACGACACTATATTGCCTCCACACAAGTATTCCAGATTGCAGCTCTATCCACAGTATTAGGATCCTCACAAACAAGGCTTATCTCAATATGAAACACAAAGAAACAAAAAACAGGAGAGAGGGGTACACTTGTACACTTACTTCCAAGAGGTGAAGACCAGTAGTATCAGATTCTCAGCTGGTCTTGGATTTGGATTTATTGAATTTTTACTAGTAAAGATGTCTTTTATGAGGTAGGGCCTCTTCAGACTTCAAGGCCGTGACCATGTCCTCTGTCAAAGTGGCTACTGGATGGTAGGGGTGGGCGGAATCTTGTGGCATTTTCCATGAAAAATTCCACAAAAACCACATTGTCTGCTTTTTCGTGGGAAAATCCGCTTTAAAACTAGTAATTCAAATTTTTGCATTTTGCCCATTGGCCAAAATTTGTTACCATTTTTTCAATTGTCTTTTTGCTATAAAACCGTGACGTGATTGCGGAAATCAAACACAATAGAAGCAGCTACAGAGTGAGGTATATGTGTTGTGCTATTCTCCTGTGATCTTCAGGAAAATTGAGGCAGGAGAGGCTCATTATGACTGCTATCACTATGAGCAGGTTTAAGAATAATAAATTGAAGAGCTGGAAGGACACTTATGTGTCTACTGAGTCTGAGGAGGAGGAAGAAATTAAGCAATGCTGGCCAGTCCCCCTAAATCACCCCAAGGCATCTTGGGGAATTTAATGGGAATGGAGTAAGAAGTTCCATGATGAGCTCTCCATCACCTTCTTCCTGTAGGGAAACAACTACATTTTCTGCCAGTTCACCTCATTCATCGTTATCTCTCCCACCAAATAATAGCCACTCTGCTTACGTCAGGATGTGGCAGTTCGTCTATACTCATTGCACACTGTGTGGTACACTGAACACATATGCTGGTGTGATGGAGGAGAATTGATACCAGGTCATCAAGCAGCACCTGAGGAGATTCCATCCCGCAGAATATGCTACAATGCTGGCAGGGAGGGTTCATCAGTGTTTCCATTGATTTCAATGGAATAAGCTAGGCAAAAAAAACTGAAAAACATAGGAAAAATCTGCACTTTTCAAGGGAAATTATTCACCAAGCGGAAAGTGCCATTTTCCGCCTTTTTCAGTTTGAGGTGAAAATTTTTGCCCATCCCTACTGGATGGAACACACCCCGACTCACATATATCGGAGACCCAGCAGCAGCAGAGTAATGGTACAGCTTCACACACTGTCAGGGTACATAAACTCTCCGGTGACTCTAACCATGGATCCAAGGGCAATCTCCGTCACACTCATGCTGACACAGCTCCTGCATGTCTCAATGTGGTTGGGACTTATTGGCCTACGGAGGTGCAGTATGCAGACCTGCTGAGCAGAAAACCATGCTGCGCACAAGAGCAGCCGAGCGTAGAGTGTGCACCTAAGTGGCTGGATATCAGCTGGGACACCCCTGGAATTTTTAAACAGGAAGACAATGAAAGTATATGTGAGGTCCTGATGCTCACCCCGATGCAGGCTGAAACCACGAGGTGCGTTAAATTTGCTTTTAGCTCCTCAATCACAATTTCAGTTTCAAACAGGAGCTCTTGATTAATGCTAAACAACTGAATGCCAAAATTTTATTTTTGAAAGCTTTACAGGGAGATTGGACAAGATTAGAAGTGTACTCAGCAAGAACCCAATAGAGTTGCATGCTCTCGTTCCCAACCACCCCCTCAATGTCTGGATTTTTAGTGTTAAGAGTGGACAGTAGTGCTGTTACACTGCTGTGGGTGTATTTATCTTAATTATGTCTCTTAGAACCATATAATGTGGCTTAAGAGGCCATAGTGTTACCACAGGATCATGACTTGAGGTTATTTTATTAGAAACAGATATATAAAATTATACAAAAATTAATCATCCTGACTGGTATGTATAATAGTGCACTATTTATTTCAGGGTAACTGGGTACATTGTAACACAATTTTGCAGCAGAACCAATCGGCCCAAACAACTAAGTGGCCCAAGTGTCTTAAAAAACTTCCCATATCAACTGTTAAAGGTTTAACCATGAAACTTGTTTCCAGGTACTATATTTTGTTTTATTTTGTTCTAAAAAATAAATTAGACAGGTAAAATCATATATTGGTATCAATATTTACATTGCTAAAACTGTAAGGTGTGTGTGCCTGTGCATGCATATTATTATGTATTGTTGTAAGTGAAATTGAATATAACATTGTGATGAGGCTATTGTGATGTATAAAAAAGAATTAGAGCAATTCTAGAGCAAAACAACCAGCATTCCTGATGCTTTCAATGGGGCTCTTAACTGCTTCAATGCTAAAGAGATATCTAATGCATTGCAATGGAATGTGTTGGTGCTGCTCTAAAGATTTCAAAATCTATTGTATTGCTTATAATGTTTTGCCACAGAATTGCTCTCTTTCCACCTAGTATATCAGCCTCATTGTGTTCAAGCAGAAATGTTATAATATGCTATTATTAGATAATAAATAATATAAGGCTAAAGGTGTGTGTTTCTAAATCAGTTTAAAAAATTGGAAGAATTGAAGGGAAATGTTTACTTATTACAAATTTCCCAACCTCTGTCTACAATGCAGAAATAGAAATTAGGTTGCTGACTAAAAACTTTTTGTTGGACAAACACCATCACTTGTTATACACTCTGGTGCCCATAGTTATTTCAGGCAAACAGATGGTGAAAGGAAAAAATAAAGCTGTGTAAGCTCCACTGAGACCTAATATCTCTTTCATTTTTTATTCTGTTTTCTTCTAGCAACATACTCAAGGGATGGAGCTACCTCACATTTTATAGGCCAGGTGCTCTGCTAAAGAACAACGAGATGGAAAAAAGGTCTTGATTTGTTGAAAAGACTGCATTCTACCAATCAAATGATTTTGATTTCTGCTTTATAAGGACATATTTTTAGGAGAAATTACATACAATTATAATCCTGAGTCTCTTGAACAGAAAAACTGTTTGTCAATATTTACTATATTTTAATTTTGCATTGTTTTGCAATGCATTAAATACCTCTCTGATACAGAATGTTTTAATCCTTTGGATGCTAGACATGTTTCTGATGCATTTCTTTGCAATACACTGGAAACACCTCTAGCAACCAGTGGGTTAATAACTGTGAGTATATACAATTCTTTGGACTTATAGAGAAGTGCCTTGCAGACAAGAGAAGTTTGAAAGAATCAGGTAAAAGTACATAAAAAGAACTTGAGGTTGGGTATATACAGTGTTAAATCAGCAGATTATGTTTATTCAAAATGCGTTCTGCCAGCAAGTAAATGTGTGTGTGTGTGTGTGTGTGTTTGTCAGTGTGTGTATGTGTTTGACTGAAAAAGGTGATCCACCTGTGTGTAGCTCTACTTCATAAGCAAGTGACTGGATCATTTGGAGCCTGCTCTTGGGGATTACAGACAAGTGGAGTTTGAAATAATCAGGGGTTGGAACTGAAATAGGAGTTTGAAATCTGTAGCTCTCTGGGGTGCAGGTAATTGGACTGATGACAAGATTAAGGCTTGGCAGTAAGATTGCAGACATGAATTTAATATCACATTGTGTTTTAAACAGTTTAGAAAAACAAAGTTACTGGAACCACATATTTAAACCTGGGGGACATTCACTAAGTGGTGATAAAGAGGTGATAATGTGGAGATGACTTCTCCAGTTCTTATGTTATTCTACAGAGCCTGTTCACTAAGATCTCCAAAGTTGGAGAAATCTTAGGGCTCGATACTATTGACCCCCCCCCGTATATTTTTAAACCAGCGGGGGTAGTTTTGACAGCAAAGTTTGCTATTATATTAACTGTGCTGTCAACAACCACTGTGTTATGATTATACCAGAGCAGAAGGATACCTGCAAGAAAGGGAGTGCCGCTAGGGTTCAGAGCTAGTAGTGTGGAGGCTCTCTACTGAAAGACCGTGCTGTGGCGAGGGCCGAATAAAGATGCTGGCTGCAGATCCAGATGTCCTATCCCAGTTGAGCTGGGACACTGACCAGGATGATCTCTCAATAAACAGCACCAGCTCTCCTGCAGGAGAGAGCTCAGGCTAGAGAGCGCAGGCTAGTGTACAGTGATAGGGTGCGTAGACCACACAGTAGCTAAAATTCCCAAAGAATTAGCCCAGATACAAGTGGTATAAAAGAAGACCCAAATAGTAAAGGGTAACAGTCCTGAGTAGTAGTAGTAAATCAGGATCCAGTTGATGTATCCTAGACTGCAAGAGGAGAAGAGTCAAGAATCAGGCCAGTGTCAGCAACTAGCAGTCAAAAAGGTACCCTAATCAGCAGGCAGTCAAAGTTTCAGGAGTCAGGCCAGGATCAGCATCTATCAGGCATAAAAGGATCGAAATACGCAGGCAGTAGAAGTTGTCAAAGACTGGGCAGTGGGTAACAACAAGGAAGACAACTGAAAGCAAGATGAACACAAATGCTAACAGTACACTGTGTAAGTGCAATGAGTGGCTAGGGAAGCACCTAAATATCGGCACCGGCATAAGGTAACGAAACACACATGATGTGGCAACCCGGAAGACAACACCCACTCCGGTACACAGAGCAGAGGAGAAAACCAAGCTCCAGTGTGCCAATAGGCTGACATGACACTGCCCCCAACCCAAAGATGCGCCTCCTGAGCCTAACAAGTGGGCATAAACAGGAATACGATGGAAGGGGTGAACCATAGTGGAGGCATGAGCATCGGAGGGGTGAACCCATAACCCATCCAGTTCATGAGGTACTGAAGACCACTTTGAGAATGATGGAAATCAAGAATGCCGTCAATGGCATACTCCTCCTGGCCATCGACGGTCACCACAGCGGGGGGAGGTGGAGTGCTGGAAGGACATCTAGATGGAAGGAAAACCTTAAGCAAGGACACATGGAATACAGGGAAGATTACAAGGTAGAGAAATGATAGGACACTGGAGTCAAGTGTCATAGGATATGATAGGGTCCTATATATCGATTTCCCAATTTAATGGATGGTTGGGCCAGGCCTTGGTTAAGTTGTTCCGTTTGCCCATTTGTCTGGGGTGGTATGCTGAGGAGAAATTGAGGGATATACATATGCTGGAGCAGAATGACCTCCAGAAGAGGGAGATGAATTGAGTACCCCATCTGAGGTTATATGCAGTGGAACACCATGGAGCCTTACAATATCAGAGATTAAGACCTCCATTAACTACATAGCAGTAGGTAATTTAGGGAGAGGGATGAAATGCCCTTGTTTGGGGAACCAGTCTATGACAACCAATATCTTGGTTTTTCCTGAGGTAACAGGAAGGTTCACCATGAAATCAGTGGCCAGATGTGTCCATGGCAGGGATGGGAGCGGTAGTGGGTGCAAGAGACTCACAGTCCTGATACAAGGGGTTTTCATCTGAGCTCAGACCAAACAGGTACTCACCCAGTGAAGGATATCCTGCTGACAGGAAGGTCACCAGAAATAGCAGGTGAGGAGATCCTGGGTGTGTTCTACCCCTGGACACCCTGCTATGTGGGATTGGTGAGCCCAAGACTGGACTTCATTACGAAAATCAGGCACAAAGAGCCATGCTGGGCAAAGCTGTGATATAGGGCTTTCTAGAGTTGTACGATGGGTTCCAGACTGAGAGCGGGTGAAGTGCCGTTCTCAAAATGCCCGGACAAGGCATTGGTTTTTAGGTTCTTCGTACCTGGTATGTAGAAGATGGTAAAGTCAAACCTGGAGAAGAACAGGGACCACCTGGCCTGGCAAGGAGTCAAAAGCTTAGCGGAAGCTAGGTAGGACAGATTTAGGTGATCTGTGAGTATACTGACTGCTCCTCCAGGGCCAGTTTTAAGACCAGTAATTCCGTGTTCCCGGTATCATAGTTCCTCTTTACACGGTTGAAGAGAACCATAAGTACCAGAACAGTGGGAAAGGACTGCTTCTGCCATGCTTTCGGAGGCATCCACCTCCACGGTAAAGGGTGAGCTGGGATCCGGATAGACAAGTATGAGAGCTGTGGTAAAGGCTTTCTTGAGAAACTGAAAAGCCTCTAGGACCTCAGTGGGCCAGGACGTAGGATTGGCTCCTTTACAGGTAAGATGTACTATCAGCTGAATAACTTTGGAAAAGTTATTTATGAACCTCCAGTAATAATTAGAAAAGCAAAAACAAGTTCGCTGGCTCTCACAGTACCAGGCATCTTCCACTCAAAGATGGCACTGACCTTGCCAGGGTCTATGGCCAGCCTCACAACAGAGATTATATACCCCAGAAAGGGTAAAGAGGCTTTCTCAATGGAACATTTCTCCAGTTTCGCATATAGCTGGTTCTCGCTTACCCTTTGTACAAGGCTTACATGGTCTCAGTGTTCAGAAAGATCTTTAGAATAGATCAGGATGTCATAGAGATAGACAATGACATAAGTCAGAAGGAGGTCCCAAAAGACATTGTTCACTAATGCCTGAAACACCATTGAAGCATTATGTAGACTGAAGGACATTATACAATACTCATAATGCCCAAAACGAGTGTTGAACATGGTCTTCCATTCGTCACCATCTTGTATAAGGATCAAGTTGTACATACCACAAAGGTCAAGCTTGGTGAAAACAGTGGATCAGATTAGCTACTCAAGTAGCTCAGGTATCAGAGGAGGTGGGTAGCTGTTCTTGTGTGTAATAGTGTTGAGACCCCTATAGTCTATACAAGGGTGTAGAGAGCCATCCTCTTAACAAAGAAAAACCCTGCACTCTCAGGAGAGGTGGAGGGTCGAATGAACCCTCAGGCTAGGTTTTCCTGGATGTACTTCTCAAGGACTGTGGTCTCAGGAAGAGACAAAGGATAAGTTCTTCCTATAGGTTGAGTAGTACCAGTCAGTAGCTCTATGGGACAGTCATAGGCTCTTTGTGGGGGAAGAACCTCAGCCCAAACCTTGAAGAAAACATTGTCATATGGAAGATACAGCATAGGAGCACAGAGAGCAGTAGCACTGGAGTTACCTGGGACAAGATCCACAGTAAAAACCACCAGGGGAGAGACATATCTGAGAGCAAAAGAGAGAAGTGCCTATTTCCAATCTACAAGAAGGTTGTTTCTCTGTAACCAGGGAAATATCAGAATCACTGGAGACAGAGGTGCACTAACGACATCAAAAGCCAAAGTCTTGTATTGAGTTGGAGCCAGGTGTACCCATATGTGCATGGTCATGAATGTAATACAGCCGGTACACAGTGGAGTACCATTGATGACCACAATGTCGGAGGCTTCTTAGAGAGGAGAGGAATGCCATGTTGTTGGCAAAAGGTGAGATCAACAAAAATACCAGCTGCTCCTGAATCGATCAAGGCATCAGTAGAGAATGTGGTAGATGACCAAGATAGGTGAACCAGAATGGTAAGTCGCTGTGATGAGTCTGAGGGAACAATGGTGGGACTTTGAGAGAGTTCCTCAGGTCTCTCGAAGCATGCTCGTTTCCCGGCTTATTGGGGCACTGTCAAGTAATGTACCCAGGTTGCACACAGTAAAGGCACAAACCACATTGGCGTATTGTTCACTTATCCTACTCTGTGAGATGGGCCACTCAACCAATCTCCATAGGATCTGATGTGTTCTCCACCAGAACAGGAGCTTTTGGAATCGGGGTGAGAGATGTACAGTGCGATGAACAGGCAGATGTCTGGATCGGTCACAATCTCTCTCTTGCCATCCCTCCTGTATACGTGTCTCTAGCAAGGAACACAAGCTGATCAGATCCTTAAGAGTTTTGGGAATGGTGTGGGTGGTTAGTTAATCCTTCAGATGTTCTGACAACTCACAATGAAAAACAACCTTCAAGGCACTGTTGCCTCAGTCTGTGTCTTAGGCCAAGGTGCGGAACTCTATCACATATTGAGCAAATGGATGAGAAACCTGTTGTAGGTCTAGAAGAGCTGCTTCTGCTTTGGCTTGTCTTCCAATGGTATCAAACACTGAAAGGAAAGCAGCGAGAAAGATGTCAAAGTCATTAAGAAGTGGTGAATGTCAGTCCATGAGGGGTAAGACCAGGACACAGCCTGTCCCCTCAGAAGAGACACTATAAAAGTTATCCTGGGCTGATGGGATGTGTAAATCTCTGGCTGACTAAAACAATGAAGGAAGTATTGATTGAGAAAACTAAACAAATGTTTTGCATCCCCCTCAAACCTGTTGGGGAGAGGTAAACTGTCAGGAATAGGACCCTGTGTACCAGCAGAAGTGACGAGGGCAGGCATAGCCACCAGCCCAGTATTCCCAAGGCGCTGTTACATATGATGCAAGAGGGATGTGATGCAATCCAGATACTGGTCAAGGCTCTGTATATGGGTAGAGTGTTGCTCCAGAACAGCCACATGCTAGATCACCACCTTAATGACCTCTTTAGGGTCAGCAGTAGGGGTGGGCAAAAGTTGTTGCTGTATTCCTGCAAGAAATCCTGAGAAAACCATGTTATTGTCAACTTTTTTGCTGGAAAATCCACTTTTAAACCAGCTATTGAAATGTTTGTAGTTTTCAGCCATTGGCCCAAATTTTTTGCCAATTTTTCAATGGCTAGAAAGTTCCCGCCCATTGATCTGTTTTTCACCATTTTGCTTTAAAAAAAAAGTGACTTATTTGCGGAAGTGAAACACAATAGAAGCAGCTACAGAGCGTGGTAGATGTGCTGTGCTGTTCTGCTGTTATTTGTTTGTTAAATTGAGGCAGGAGACGCTCATAGTGACTGCTATCACTATGACCAGTGAAAGGAGGAATGGAAGAACCCTTATTATGTGTCCACTGAGTCTGAGGAGGAGGAGGAAGTGAGCACTATTCAACCAATGTTGTCCAGTCCCCTTAAATCACCCCTAGGGATCTTGGGGAATTTAATGGGAAGGGAAGAAGAGAAAGGTAGTGCTAGTGAGAGCAGGACAGGTCAGCTTCCTGTGCCTGCTGCAAGATGTGCTGCCCCTGCTGCCAACACTGCTGTTCCTGCTACCACCATTGTTGTACCTGCTGCCAGATGTGCTGCCCCTGCTGCCATCATTGCTGTTCCTGTTGCCACCATTTCTGTACCTGCTGCCAGACGTGCTGCCCCTGCTGCCACTAGTACACTGCCTGCTGTCAGATATGCTGCCCATGCAACTGCTACCACCATTTCTGTACCTGATGTCAGATGTGCTGCCCCTGCTGCCACCAGTGCTGTGCTTGCTGCCAGTGCTGAACCTGCTGCCACCAGTATTGTGCCTGCTGTCAGATGTGCTGTCCCTGTTGCCACCAGTGCTGTACCTACTGCCAGTGATGAATGTGCTGGCACCAGTGCTAAACCTGCTGCTAGTGTGTCTTATAATACTCTGGAGGGGGGAAGGAGAAGATGATGCCATCCCCAAGCAGTCCCACCAGTGCTAGTACTACTACTAAGAAGGTCCAGTAGTTTTTTAGTGTTATGAGTGAAGGAGGGGGTAATCAATATCCAAATACTAATAGTGACAATGAGGAGGAAGACTCTGCAGCTGAACTTGATGTGGTTGATGTTAGTAGCAGTAATGGTGAAGCAGCCAGTGGGACTAGTGTTAGGGGAGTGGTAGGGGAAGCATTTAAGAGCCTACAGACTAGAGGTCAAGGGAACCCACACCATTCCTTTGGCCCTGAGAGTCTCCTTCTCTTCACTACAGTGTCCAAGTGGACCATGAGCCTGAAGAGGCCAGACTGTTTTGGGAGACAAGGCCCATAATTAATACCACCACCACAAGCAGGAGCACAGATCAGCTGGCTGTGACTGCTGCTACTGCTGCCAGTCTGCCTTTTTCATGTCACCAAGAAATTACAAGTCTGACATTAGGGGACCCTCTGTCACATTGCTCATCACCTCCACCAAGCAGCAGTGAAATGTCTGTAATAGAGCAGCAACACATAGGGACTAGTGATGGTGGTGGTGATTATGCTGATGCAGGAGAAGATGGGGTGGAAGAGACATTGATGACCTTTTAGCAGAAACTGAGTAGGAATGGGAGACAGGGATGAGGATGGGCATCACCAACACCACCACCACTAGCAGTGAGCTTTTGGAATTTGTGGAATTTGCACCTTTTCCCTCCCCTCTGAAGTCATGGGTGTGGGACTATTTTTCTCTTGGGGCAGGCACAGTGCAATCATCAACTACGGCTCTGTGCACAATTTGTGACAAGTCAGCAAGAATGGGAAAGGAGGGAACGTGCCTTGGCACAACCACCCTGATAACACACGTGAAACACAGACACCATGACATTTATGTCAAACATGTTAAAGCAAACACCCGGCACAGAAATCAAGCACCACTGTTGCTGTACCCCCTGACTCTCCAGAAAGGCAACAAGAGGTGAGGTGGAGATCAAAGAGGAGGAAGAATAGGGGAACCTAGGCAGAGACTGAAATGGAAGTTCCATGATGAGAGAAACAATTAGCTCACCATCACCTTCTTCTTTTAGGGTAACTACATCTTCTGCCAATCCACTACGTCCACTACATTCATGATAGCCACTCTGTTGATGTTAGTATGTGGCAGTTTGTGTCCACCCATTGAACAGTGTGTGGTGCACTGACCACACATGGCAGTGTGGTGGAGGAGAATCACAAGCAGGGCATCAATCGGCATCTGAGGAGATTCCATCCTGCAGAATATGCTAAGATGGTAGCAGGGAGAGTTCTTCATTACTATTAAACCATCAGCAAGTTGCATGTATCTTTTGCTGGGTCTGGACAAGGGGCATAGTAACAGTGGCAGTGTTTGGGTTCTGGTGTCATCGTGTTTGGATACAGTTGTGCCCGCAGATTTTCTTTACCACACATACTTGCACACTGCAGTTGCTGATCAGAGGCACAGTTCCTGCTCTCAATGGTAAAATTTCTATTCTAATAACAAAACACCCATGATTTTGGAGGAGTGGCAGGGGACAGGTGGAGAAGAATTATTGGCCAACTTCTTATTTTCTTCACATATACTGGGGACTACTTATTGTGCTGCTATTGCCTCAGGAGCATCACTGGAGCTAGTTGTGGCAAGTGGAACCTTCATCATCCATGACCCATGTTACTGCTGTTGTTGATCCCATTCCCTTTCAGCTGCCTAACCATCCTGTTGCTTAAACAACTCATCAGCAGCAGCAAGAGCAGCAGTTGCAAATGCTGCAAATTATGGACACAGGAGGACATTTGACAATGGCCAATAGTCACTGGCCAACATCACCAGCTGGCACTAGGCCAGTAGGACATTTTTTTTTCTTAGGGCTTGTGCTTTAAAAAAAATAAGTCTTACAAATCAGTGTTTCCTTACGGCTCATGTCAAACAAGTTTAAGTCCTACAAATCAATGTTTCTTCAGGGCTTGGAACTCTAATACGTCTAAGTCCTACAAATCTAACAAATCATCCTCTACAAAATACTGTATCAAGTCAAGTATCAGTCCACCTCAGTGGCAGCTTATGTCAGGTGATTCCTGTCTCTATCACTTTACATACAAATTTCTTATTTTTTATTTTATTAATTTATTTATTTACTAACTGTCCCCCCAATAGCAGTCAAGACCCTGTGTAACAGTTTGTTTGACTCACAGACACAGAGTTAAGATAAAAGCACAGTTTTATTAAATACAATAATACATAAAGAACCCTCACAGGTCCTGTACTATAACACATATAGTACAGACACATGACAGGTTAATTATGCCCACACAGGTCCAGCATAAATGGGAGACAAACACTTTATGCTGACACGGGTCAGGAGAATGATAAGGTTTCCAGGTTCCAGCAATGCAGGAGTTAATGTTCAGAGGAAAGGAGAACAGTCCCATATGTTCTGGCAACCAGCTGCATCAGAAGATGCCACAGATAGAGTCCACAGTATACAGGCCACTGAGGAAATCAGGAGAGTTACCGGTGCTGACACAGAGGCAAGAATAGCAACCGGTTATGACAGAGTGGAGCGGAACCAATGGCAGAGTACCGGTGTTAAAAGGAGGCAACAGTTGCAACCAGTTTAGACAAGGTGGAACAAACCAATGGTAGTGTACCGGAGCTATAACGGAGGCAACACTTGCAACCGGTATTGACAGAGTGGAGCAACCAATGGTAATCACGGAGACAACACTTGCAACTGATTTTAACAGAGTGGAGCGAGCCCGTGCAGTATACCGGTGCAATCACGGAGGCAACACTTGCAACCGGGTAGACAGAGCGTAGCCAATGGTAATGTACCGGTGCTATAACGGAGGCAACACTTGCAACCGGTTAAGACAGAGTGGAACAAACCAATGGCGGTATACTGTGCAATTACGGAGGCAACACAGCAACCGGTTTTGACAGAGATGAGCAACCAATGGCAGAATACTGGTGCACTCACGGAGGCAATGCTGGCAACCGGTATGAAATGGAGGACTAGGCCAGAGGTGCTCCGAGCAAATGGAAGACAGGCAAGCCTGCAAGGCAGAGGTGCCAAACACTAAGGCGCCGGAAGTCAGAATGTCACCGAGGCTACTAGTACCACAACAGGGAACTGCCAAGTTGGGATCCAGGAGCAGGATAGTCAGCCAGGCGGGTCAGGACACAGGAGCAGGAACGTCAGTCAATCCGGGTTGGTACACAGGAGCAGGAATGTCAGCCAGGCCGGGCTGGTGGACAGGAACAATCACTGGAGAGTAGTCAGGCAGTCCGGGTCGGTACACAGCCGCAGGAACAGGAGAGTAGTCAGGCAAGCCAAGTCGGTACACTGGAAACCTCAATACAAATGTAGAACTGGCACAGGAACACCACGAAAGGGCAGTGATAAGGTGCAGGAGCCCTGTATATAAAGGCAATACTGGGTGGGCTAAACACAGGGCAACCAATGAGGACCTCATACAGGATAACTGACAGAAAAATAAAAAACAAGGAATCACGGGCACCGTGATACCCTGCCTAACAAATTCCACTGATTAATTTCTCAGACTCCACCTGCCAACACAAACACCCTCCTCAGTCCTCTTTTATACCATGTCTTATAGGTTGTTTTTTAATTTTATTTAGGATTTATTTATTAACTGCCCCCAATCCCAGTAAACAACCCCCCCCAAAAAAATATGTTCCCTGGTCAATTATTTTCCCACACCCCACCAACACAGGCACCCTCATGCCCCTTTTATACCATGCCTTTGGGAAATACGATAATATTTGGTTATGTGTTGTATGTAAATTCAGTGTTCCCATTTATTTCAATTGAATGAGCTAGGCAAAAAAAAGAGGAAACTCTGCAATTTTCACAGGAAATAATTCACAAAACGGGAAGTGTCATTATTCACCCATTTCAGTTTGAGGCTAGGATTCAGAGCTAGTAGTGTGGAGGCTGTTTACTGAAAGACTGCACTGCGGCGAGAACCAGATAAAAATGCTGGCCACAAAGCCGGATGTTAGATCCCAGTTGAGCTGGGTCCCTGACCAGGATTATGTCTCAATAAACAGCACCAGCTGTCCTCAAGGGGAGTGCAAAGGCTAGAGAACACAGGGTAGTGTACAGTGATAGGGTGTGTAGGCCACACAGTAGCTAAAACTCTCAAAAAATAAATCCAGATACAAGAGGTATAAAAGTAGGCACAAATAGTAATAGTAGTAGTAGTAGATCAGGATCCAGCTGAGGTATCCTTGACAGCAGCAGGAGGAGAGTCAGGAACCAGGCCAGGGTCAGAAACTATCAGGCAAAAAGGTATCCTAATCAGTAGGCAATAGAAGTGTTAGTAGTCAGGCCAGGGTCAGCAACTATCAGGCATAAAGGTACCCTAATCAGCAGTCAGTAGAAGTGGTCAAAGACTGGGCAGTGGATCAGCAACAAGGAAGACAACTGAAAGCAAGACCAATGAACACAAAAGCTAACAATACACTTTGTAAGTGCACCAAGTGGCTAAGGAAGCATCTAAATATAGGTACCGATGGATGATGTCGCGACACACATAGACTGGGATATGTTATTTAAAGGCAAAAATACTGAGGAAAAATGGTCAGAATTCAAATTTAGGTTGCAGAAATGTACCCAACTGTATATACCAATGGGGAACAAGTGCAAAAGAAGTAAGTCACAGCCAATGTGGTTAACTGCACATGTAAAGAAGGAAATGGCAAGGAAAAAAAAAGCATTCAAATTATTTAAGTCAGAAGGAACTGAACAATCTTTCTTAAAATACAGGGAGAGCAACAAAGATTGCAAAAAGGCAATTAGGGTAGCAAAAATAGATAATGAAACTCGAATTGCAAGGGAAAGCAAGACTAATCCAAAAAAGTTTTTTAAATATATAAATAGCAAAAAACTTAAGAGGGAGTGCATTGGACCATTCAAAAATGAGATGGGTGAGTTGGTTAGTTAGGATAAGGAAAAGGCTGATGTTTTAAACACTTTCTTTGCATCAGTATATACAAGGGAGCAAGGAATGGTAGAAGAGCCTCCGCAAGTATCAAATAAAACAATACAATTAATAGATATTGGGTTAACTCAAGGAGATGTCATGGGAAGACTGAACAAAATTAAGACCGACAAAGCACCGGGTCCTGATGGTATACATCCAAGGGTTCTTCAGGAACTCAGTGCAGTGTTAGCAAAACCCCTATATTTACTCTTTAAAGATTCTATTACCACAGGCTCAGTGCCACAGGATTGGCGAAGAGCTAACATAGTGCCTCTATTTAAGAAGGGAACTAAAACAGAACCTGGGAATTATAGACCAGTGAGTTTGACCTCTGTAGTGGGAAAACTATTAGAAGGCATAATAAGGGACTATATTCAGGATTACAACACAAAAAATAAGATCATTAGCACGAATCAACATGGTTTTATGAAGAATAGGTCATGCCAAACTAATCTTTTCAGCTTCTATGAGGAGGTAAGCAGCAACCTTGACAATGGCAAGGCAGTAGATGTAGTATATCTAGACTTTGCAAAGGCATTTGATACAGTACCACACAGAAGGCTGGTGTATAAAATAAGGAAATTGGGGCTAGGAGATAACCTTTGCAATTGGATACAAAACTGTTTGAAGGATAGGGAACAGTGTGTGGTTGTAAATGGAAAATTCTCCAGTATAGTTAAAGTGGAGAGTGGAGTACCTCAGGGTTCAGTATTGGGTCCGCTGCTTTTTAACATGTTTATAAATGACCTGGAAATAGATATAGAAAGCAAAATATCAATATTTGCAGATGATACTAAATTATGCAAAGTCATTAATTCAGAACAGGATATTTTCTCTCTACAGAGGGACTTACATACAATGTCAGATTGGGCAAACATGTGGAATATGAAGTTTAATGTGGGGAAGTGTAAAGTCATGCATTTGGGAGGAAACAATCCCAAGGCTACTTATAAACTTAATGGAATAATTTTAGGTGACTCGTTGCTAGAAAAAGACCTGGGTATCCTTGTCAACTACAAACTTGGAAACAGTGACCAGTGTCAAACAGCAGTAGCAAAGGCAAACAAAGTCCTGTCTTGCATAAAAAGAGGTATTGAAGCAAGAGTGGATAACATTATTTTGCCATTATACAAATCATTGGTAAGACCTCACCTTGAGTATGCAGTGCAATTTTGGGCACCGGTTCTGAAAAAGGATATACTAGAACTAGAGAGGGTACAGCGGAGAGCAACAAAATTAATTAAGGGAATGGAGGACTTGACATATGAGGAACGACTAAACAAACTTGGTTTATTTACTCTAGAGAAAAGACGACTAAGAGGAGACCTTATCACATTGTACAAGTATATGAGAGGTCAATACAAGGATCTCTGCGGTGAGCTATTTATTCCAAGGCCTGCTCAGGTGACCAGGGGACACCTCTTGAGATTAGAGGAAAGGAGGTTTAAACTTCAGCAGAGGAAGGGTTTTTTTACAGTAAGGTCTGTCAAATTGTGGAATTCATTGCCCAGGGAGGTAGTTATGGCAGATACAATGGACACATTTAAGAGAAGATTAGATACATTTCTTTCAAACGGGAACATACAGAGTTATACTGTTTATCAGTAGGCAGATCAGGAAGGTCTGATAAAGACTAATTTAATTGGTAGCAGGAAAGCTATAAAATTCTTAGTTACTGAGGTATGAAGCGAAGGTTGAACTTGATGGACTTGTGTCTTTTTTCAACCTAATTTACTATGTTACTATGTTACTATGTTACATGATGCGGCAACCCAGAAGACAACAACCACTCCGGTCCATGTAGCTCCAGCTTGCCGATAGGCTGGTGTGACACACCACCGCACAAAAATATGCAAGTGTTGCAATATTTTATCTATTGTACATCACATAAAAATTAGAATTTGCTATCCTATTCCATGCAGTGGTGAAAAAATGCACCATGGAAAGGAGATGCAGAGTCCCTAACACGTGATGAAAACCACGGTTATGTGTTAGAAAACCCTTTGAGTTCCAGTGGAGTATGCAACACATTGTGCATTAACACACGTCCTGAAAAATAAAAACTTGTCAGCAAGTTATCATGTGTCCTTAGCGTGGTCTGGACAAGGGGTATAGTGACAGCATCAGTACTTGGTTTCTGGTATCATGGTGTTTGGGTACAGTTGTGCCAGGTGTTATTTACAACACACACTGTGCACATTGCAGTTGCTGATGAAAGGCACAGTTCTTGCTCTCAAGGGAAAAACTGTCAGAGGCATTGCCATGACTGGAAAGGAAATGGCAACATTTTTAGAAAACCAGTATGGTTTTGTTAAAATCCTTCTTCAATCCTTAGGTGCACAATGACCTCACATAGAAACAATGGCACTTTGCTTCAATGTAGGGGGTGGAAATATTTTAAGAACATTTTTCTGGTTATTTGTAGCTAGTTGTAGATGCAATGTCTAGAGAATTGCTATAATCTTACGTAAAGATCTCAAACATAGGATTATAGGGTGACATGTTTATATGACATATGATGACCTATTCACCATCTCGCATGTGAGAAAACACAGATATAAGTGCAAATTTTTATGTGGTGTTGTGCTCCATCTTCAGGAAAAATAGAAACAGTGCTAAAAGAAGTCCCAAATATTAACAGATAGTCTAGATAATGCTGACATCATATTATAATGATACCACTAATCAGCCAGTCAAGAAAAGGGTGGGCTGTGCTTTCTGATAAGGGAGTTTTTTACTTTATAAGTTAAGGTTTTTGAGAGATTGCTCTCTTGGTTTCCTGCTCTTGTTTCCTGACTCTCTTGGCTGACAATGTCCTTGGACTATTTCTGCTAAGACCAAAGAAACTCTAATAAATCTATATTTATTGTCTGGTAACTATATTTTTCTTAATTATTGATTCTGCAAAGTTCTAAGAAAATATGTATTTCCTCTATATTTGAAGAAAAATATTTTATTATAATTTTTCTTAAGTGGACTAGCCAAACATTTTCACAATTATTATAATAAGCCATATTGGCTGTAGTAATTCTGGAACTATGCAGAATTAATTAATTAATTTGTAATTGTATCCAGATAATTGTAAAATAGTTGAAAGCAGTTAGATCAATATATCCTTGTTTATATATTAGTTAATCTAATTATTGATACCTCTAGAAGACTTTGTGTTTCTGAAAAGGTTATTTTAGCATATATTGATCTGGTGAATTCTTTTAATTAACCCTTAATCTGCTATTTGTCTATTTTGGTGTGTGTTTCAAGGAATTTCTTTGTTGCATTTGTGTTTGGGCCTAACATTTGTACAGTGGGAAGTTTATTTAAAGCTTTCACTAGACAAAAGAAGACACCATCTTGGGTGGGGCACCCATATACTTTATATACTTTATATCCTTAGGGGTGCTGTAGGTGTAACTAACAGGATTGCCATTGTGTGTATATATATATATATATATATATATATATAGTATATGTTGCATGAAGGTAATTGTTTTTATGATGCTTTCTAGACATATATTATTAGATTTAATTCTAAGTACATTCTTGGTTTAATCTAATATTGACAAAAATAAATAAAATGTATATATTTTTTCAGGAAGGTATGCAATATTAAAAACAGTAGATAAATAAATTCTATTCATCTAAATCTGGGATTTTATTCCAGATAAAAATGTCTAAATTTTGATTTTTTTTATATGGTACAAGGAGATTGTTATGAGACCTGTTATGTTTATTAATGGCAATTCACATAACAACATTCCTTAGACCTTAATTAGCATAGTCTATACAGTTTCTGGAGAAGAGCTATTCAGATATGCTGCTGCCAACTGTATTGGAATTAATTGTAAGGATCAATTAACCCTTTCTATGCTGCTGTGTTCAATTATTATCTAATACCTCTTGATACACCTATGTAATGTTAACTCTGTTGGTGCTGGTAATACTATTTTGTGATATTGGTTTTTGAGTTACTGTATGCCTATTTCAAGTGGTGTTCACTCATTTATATCATTGTTGATTACACTATATATATACTATATTTTACCTAAATAAATTATGTATATTTTTGCACAAATATGCATAATTGATTGTTTCAATCAATTCTTTAATGTGAAGTAGCGTGTGAATACCTAGTATAGTGTAAAGTTCTCAAATTAATTTAATATTATTTTTATCTATTTATGTGAAGATATACAACCTAATTGAGTATCCTGTTTAACTTTTTCCTGTATATCCTCGGCATAAATTTGGAGGTGCTGCTGAGATCTATACAGAGGGTTGACACATTTGTCATATAATCTTATTGGCAGATATATTACACAGTAACACATTTGTGCATAAACATGTCTCAATCAGGTTCTTCTGTGTCTGATCAAGTAGAACAGATCCCAGAAGAAGACATGCAATGGGCTTTAGAAGGCAGGCTAATTGCTGCAATCCATTCTTAAACTTAACAGTGATGTGCAACAATGGGGTGATGATATTGAGTTAAGGGTAGAGTCCCAATCTGACAGGATTTGGTAAACCCATAGCTTTTATTATAGAATGTTAACTAATTCTCTAGAACAAACCACACCAAAGGAGATGGATATACAAATATTGGTACTCATACCAGAATTATTACTTATTTTGGCCTGCCATAAAAACAGATAGGCAAAAAAGTATAGAGACAATAAAACAAGCACTTAAAGCTAAAACTGAAAAAATCTCTGAGTTAGAGAATGAGGTTCTTGATTATCACAAAATATTAAGAATACATGATGAGGAAAATAAGTCTCTCTTGTACCAGATAAATGGGCTAGAGAGCAGGTGTAAAGATACCCTGGAGAAGTTGTGGTCTGCAAAAGAACAGCATTCTGTCATCAGTGCTGATCTGTATAATTTAACATGTGAGAACCACAATTCACAAGAAAAAGTTAAGCAGCTCCAAACCCATATAGATAGGTGGGCTGATGACAATGTAAAACTGCAGGAGCAAGTGTTGAAGTGCCAATCCATTTATAGTGCCCCTAAATGGGGTATGTCAGTGGATCAGGGTATGTTTGATATCCTGTCCAGGCAGATGCAGGGATTGTCAGAGAGAATGCAAACCTTTACTGCCTCTCAACCTGGCAATCCTCCTTCTGAGCAGGAACAGGGAGGTAGGGGATGTTGACCCTCACAATTCACACTTCATGCTGAGGTGCGATGATGAAGGTAGCATCCCAGAGCAATTTTCACACCATACACCTCAGAGCATCTTAACAGGTCACACATTACCCCCTAACAGGAAACCAGTGCTCAAACCTAACAGGAGGACTATGCCCACTCTGAGTAGGTTTGAACAGGAGGAAAAGTCCCCCCTAGTGTGTGAAAAAACAAAAATAATCAGGTTTATTAAGGACACTGTGCCAGTTTTTCAAATGAAGACTAAAATATCTGTTGTTAATTATTTAGAGAGTTATGTTGAGACACTTGCATCTCTGAACCTTTATTCTGACCATCACAAAATGTATTATGTGCCTTGAGGTTTTGATATTTCAAAGGGCTTATTTTTCAGATTATTGAGTGATATGAACATCACCACAAGGGAAGAAACCATTGAGGAAATAATCCTAGTGTTTGGGCCATATAAAACCCGCCATGAGGCTTAGGGGTAGATTTAAAGGCAGCCGTTAAGATCAAAAAACACCAATGGGTGTTTTAACGTGGAGTAAGCCATACAAAGGGCCATGTAATGAACTGCTAATGGCAATTCATCCAGTATGCCGGCCTCTGTTTTGGCCCATGTAAAAAAAAAATTCCATTTTGCCATTTAAAGCACTGCGTTAGCTGAAAAAATCCGATAAGGGACTCACTTACCGCACAAAACTTAAGACCCAGTTTTGTTAGCTATAAAGTCCCTTATCGGATCTTTTGGCAGCTAACGCAGCTGTTAACTGCCAAAAAAACTCAATGTCCACAGTGGATGTATTGATATGGTGCTCTAAGCCACACATCAATACATCTAAAGTGCCTAAAACCTGTCCAAAGTTAGTAGGATTAAACCCTAGGAGTGCCGTTGGGGTATAATTATCCCTCTGGCATTCATACAGTTAACCCAACTAAGTAAAGCAACATCGCATTAACACTTACCATTAATCCTGATGTCCAGCGGAGTCCACAGTTTGCTGGTCCTTCTGTCTTCTTTATTCCATCTTCCGCCTTCTCTCTGTAAAATAAAAGAAATTAATTAACACCAAGCATGAACAAAGATATTACTGAACCCTTTGAGTGGCAGAGGGGTACACAACGCATTGCAAAGCAATGCGTTGCGTACCTCACTGACACTCAAAGGGTTCAATAGCAGTATGTCATAAATATGCCCATATGATATGCCTCTATGTAATGCCCCAAAGAATAAACATGCCAATAAATAAAATGATACACATAGACATAAATAAATGCCATCCATTAATGCCCAGTATGTCTACTTAGCTTTTATTCCGTGTCTCTGCCTCTTGGAGCCGGCGCGAGGGCGGCAGTAGCGGAGACACAAATGTCCCACAACGCTCCTCTTCAGCTGTGTATGGGCCGATGCCCATAACACACTGTGGGCATTTGAAGTGAGCCTACCTTTATATATGGGCAAGCTCACTTCAATTGCCCTCACAGCCATTGGCTGGGATGTTCTTCACATCCCAGCCAATCAGATTCAAGTGGCTGTTCATATGGGTATATTTATGGCACACTGATTTGCAATGTGTTGCGTACCCCTCTGCCACTCTTAGGGTTTAGGAATGTCTTTGTTCATGACTGGTGTTAATTCATTTCTTTTATTTTACAGAGAGAAGACAGAAGACTGAAGAGAAGGTGGAAAATAGGAGAAAGAAGAGAAGACAGAAGGACAGTGGATGACAGGTAAGTGTAACATGGATCAGTTAACAATCGGTGGTTGGCAGTATGTCAAGCACCGATAGTTAATTGTTTTTTACTGTTCAGTTCCCAATATCGCTGCTTTTAACAGCCTTTTGGGAACTAAATGCACAAAACGGACATTCAGCCACAAGACTGTTTTTGTGGTTTAACGTCCTTTGGAGTTTTAGCTGATAGGGCCTATAAATACAGCGTTAAAGGGATAGTATTACTTCAAAATTACTATCCCTCATATTGTAGCCCTTAATAAACTGAGTTAAATGGCACCAGCGGCATCTCTCAAACGTTTATGGTTTAAGAGATAGCGCTTTCAAAGTTTCCTCTCCCCTGCTGTCAGCGTTCTGCTGCCAGAAGGAGAATCCGGTCCCGGGACAGGCGGAGGCTCTTAAACAGAGCCGATATCTCCTTATGGAAGGAAAAATGATCAACTGAAACAGTCTTCTATGTGTTCTTGGTTACCAAGCACACGTATAAGACTGTTTCAATTAATCATTTTTCCTTCCATAACGAGATATCGGCTCTGCTGAAGAGCCTCCTCTTGATTTAGAGATCGGATTCTCCTGCTGGCAGCAGAACGCTGACAGCAGGGGAGAGGAAATTTTGAAAGTGGCTATCTCTTAAACCATAAAGGTTTGAGAGATGCCGCTGGTGCCATTTAACTCAGTTTATTAAGGGCTACAATATGAGGGATAGTAATTTTGAAGTAATACTATCCCTTTAAACATGTTAGTTTAACAGCCGATATTCACTTTGGCCCTATCGACTATGTTAACTCCTACCTTTAAATCTAGCCCTTCATTTGCTATATTTGCACTAAAATGTAGGCCACATCAGGACCCAGGCAATTCTTGTCAGAATTAAAATGTGCATATTTCCTTGCTGAAAAGGATGCAGATTTTCAGTATTATGAGTTTAGGGAATTATTCTTTAATGCTCTGCCCAGGTATGTGAAAACCAATCTAGCCAGGGATTATTCATCCAAGTTGTCATTAGATTGACCACTCACTCAAGCTATTAATCTGTATAATGCCCAGCAGAGTGAGAATACCCCAGCTAAGGACAAGAAGCCTGTCCTCCACTGTGCAGCGGAAACATTGGTTGAGGAAAGCTTACCTCTTGAATCTGGCAAAGAAAACATATGCAGAAGAGGTAAAATATCCACAGGTTCATAACCAGGCGCTAGTTAAGAAGGTGCCTGCCACTGTTAGTTCCCAGGCATCTAATGACTCAAATGGTAAGAAGCCATTTTTCAAAAAGTCCCAGGTTTACAACAAAAAACAAAATAAATCTAGGTTTCCCAAGAGGTTTCAAACGGGTAAAATAATAATAATCAGGGGTCCAAATCCCAGCCGCATCAGCAACCGAATAAGTTTGATTCTGGGAACCAAGGTCAGAAGCAGGTAAGCCGTAGGGTTCAGGTTAACAACTTTACAGACATGATGGCCAAAATGATGGCTAATGTGACACAGCTAGGCCCAAATCCTAGTTCTAATGCACAACAGGAATCTAACCCTTTTTGAGGGACAGATGCCACTCTGTAACAGAACACCAGTGTAGTTGTAAACAGGCCTTAGTGGAAAATAATACTATTGCTTTGCCCTGTGTAAGTCCTACAACAACCAATAATGTTTTAACCAACAGTAAGGCTAACACCTTTCTTTACTGGATGTAAATGCTTTGCTTTGCTTGACTCTAAAAATTCTTCCTTATCTCACCCATAGCCAGGTACACAAAAGTCCATCCCTGATGATGTCACTTCTATTCCCTGCATGTCTTCAGAACAGGATGAAGAAGAAGGAGGAGTGAAGGGGGATGCTGCATCTGTTCAACCTGACCAAGTGGTCAACAAGTCTTCTCCTGCAAATTCAGGAGTTATCCCTTGTAGGCAGTGAAGGGATTCTAAGATGAGTTTACATCATAATTATTTATGTGAAATGTATGAATATGAAGGGAGATATTTTATAGATGTCACCTTACAGGAGCTTTATGACCTAATTATTTCAAGCCTCCTGGATACCGGGTTACAAGTTACCATATTGCCTAGCTCCCATTATTATCAAATTATGGAGAATGCTACTGTAAATCCTATGTTGAAAGCATTTGATGGATCCCTAATAAGTGTAGGAGGTTACCCCTTAAACGTATTGGGAACCACATGGTTAAAATTTTAAATCGGTAATAAATTATTCACACATAAAGTCATAGTAGTTGAAGTCCCCTATAATAGTTAATTATAGGTGCAGATCTGCGACGGTAATTAAGTCCCATTGTAGACTGTGTGAATAATGTCATCTGGTTACAGGTTAAAACCCCAGTCAGATATGAGCGGGCATTGCAATGCCCCTATAGAAATGACCATGTGGTAGAGGAAACTAGGGATACTATTGAAATTAATTTTTTCAATAGCCAGAACCCTAACCTCGCTGTTTTACAGAGATGTGATATAAATGATGACAATTTGGAAGGTGACCTCTCCAGCAAGGTGTTACCAGAACAGATTCAGAATGTGCAGCTAGAAGGCAATGTCTTAACCATCTCTCTTCACAGATCACCCACTGAACCAACAGATCCAGAGACTCATTCTTAATATCTAACATCTGTTGACAATACAGATGGTGAGTTGTTTGTTTCCTTACAGGTTCAAGACTTGGGAAGATCAAACAGGCTAAACTGAATCTAAAACTGGAACACAGATACATTAGTAACAGTCTACTGATGGCGGTAAGAGATCCTATGCGTATTAATTATCTGGCTCCATATGATAACTGGGTACGTGACTAGATGATGATACCGCAAGTTATAACATTGTTGGTAGATGTCTGCTATCTGAATCGCTATGTGATAGGTCTGCAAAACACATTTTTCCTGTAGTGGAGGAACCCCAACACCAAATCTATATAGGCAATGATTTAATACATCGTTTTGCAGCCCAGATTGATCTGGTGAATAATAACCTGTGGACTAGATTAGAAGGGAACTCCAGTGGATTTAAGGATGACTTGAAAACCCTGATGTCATGCAAACTGTTGTCATATGCAGTGAAGTTGCAGGTAGCTAATGAGGTCACTATACCTGGTGGGGCAAATCAAGTCCCCATATCCTTACAGGTTATTAGTGGTTAGAACCTTGAGAATCCTGATTCATTAATATGCCTATCAAATAGGATTCAGCAATTAGGCGTTTCTGTGTCTCATACCCCTATGGTGAATATTTGTAAAACACTAGTCCACACTGTGGTAAATTACATAACCCCACACAGTATAACCTTAAAGAAGGGAACTGTAATAGGTTGTGCACTGGATTCAGAATACTATTCATTTGGGTTTCAGAATCAAGTAATTGGCCTACTACCTGATAACTATCTGTCTGAGGAGAAACTGGTTGAGCAGATGTTTTACTCCCTCCCAGAGGGATTGTTTTCCATTCAATCTGTGTACCCATATAGCCCTGATACAGGTACATGCAGGTTTGAAGAATCATCTATGGTATTTGAACACCAGTTGGATGAACAAGAGTCCAGAGAATATCAGGAATCTGTGGATAAGGTAAGATTAAATGCTCATGATTTATCCACACAGCTTGAGGAAACCTATGAGTTAGGTAGGCCTGAAGCATTCCCAGGGTTCAATGATCTAGTAGAAGAGCAAATCTCTCTAGCAGATGAGTGCTTTGATGACTCTGAATGCCAACCACGAAGGGAAATCCAATATCTGTTTGCTAAGGATTCATATGATTGTGGTATAACTAACTTACATGTCACCCGAATACAAACTGACCCTAAATTACCTCCTGTATGTCAAATACAGTCTTCCGCTTGCGTCCTATGAATTATTGGCAGAGATCATAAGGAACCTCAAAGAGAGGGTATTGTCCGAGCAGTGCACAGTTAATATAATAACCCCATCTTGGGAATACTTAAGCCCAATGGTCAATGGCATCTGTGTGCTGACTTAAGGCAACTAAACAAACGCGTATATTTGTCTGGCTGGCCGGTGCCGTATATAGATCAATGTTTGGTTCAGATGCAAGGATCTAAGATCTTCATGGTGACTGACTGTGCCCAAGGGTACTGGACCATTAAAGTCAGTGAGGAAGACCAATATAAACTAGCTTTCACCTTTAGAGGAGTACAATATGCCTGGGATAGAATGCCTTTTGGTTATATTAATTCAGGTCATGAATTTGCCATGTTCATGCATAAGGTTATGCCTGATGCTATGGCTAGGGGGACACTCTGCTATGTTGATGATGTCCTAATTAAAAGTACTACCTTCCAAAAACATATAACAGAGATTAAATATGTATTCAATCAGCTAAAGGAAGCAGGTGTTAAACTGTAGCTAAAAAAGGCACAGATGTGCCACACCAGAATTAACTTTCTTGGTCATGAAGTGACCACCGAAGGGTTAAACCTGCAAAGAACGAAGCTTGAGGTGATAGTCAAATCCAAAACACCCACTAATCTCAATGAATTGAGATCCTTCCTAGGCATGATAAATTATTCCCGGAAGTTTATTGATAATTATTCAGAAATAACTAAACCATTGTTGTTAATATTGAAGAAAAATCAGCCGTGGATCTGGGGTGAAGTTCAGGAACAAACTGTGTCTGAGCTCAAGAGTAAACTCACCCAGGCTTCTTGTCTGCCCTATCCAGAAGGAGGTAAGCAATTTTACCTTGAGACGGGTTTCACTAATCTTAGTCTCAGTGGGGTTTTATATTAAAAGCAAGACAACCTGAATAAGGTTATTGCTTAAGCCAGCAAATTCCTGTTTTTCATGGAAATAAAATTCAATGACTGTGAGAAAGCTTTATTGGCTACCGTTTGGGCATCACAGAACTTTCTTAGAACTTTCATCATTGAAACCGTGCATCAGCTTTTGCAATATTTGCATAGGGATAGGATAAAGGACGGACAACTTTCCAATAGTAGGATCACCACTTGGACCTTGGATGATCACTGGAGATTAGGTATAAGCAAAACAGGAAGAATCCTGTAGCTCAAGGATTAGCCGAGCTCCATGATTGTTCAGCACGTCCTATGGACACTGCTACCAATAGAGACGGTTACCTTGAGGAATAATTGCTTTCCCCCTATAAGGCATTTGACGAGAATTATTGTACAACCTTGACAACCGCATAGATTGAGGGTTGTTCCTACCATGTCATGACTGGGACCGAAAGGAAACTGGTGGCAGGTATAAGGATTGCCTGGACAGGTGAGTGCCCTATTAGATTCAAAGGATATAGCTCAGGACATATCTGTTGTCAGATGGATGTTCTTTCCATATGAGATTTCCAGCCCTTTAACCAAAACACTAACCACTTGCTTGTACAATTCTGGCACAGCTATTCCTTGAAAAATAACTGCAGCTTGGGATTTGTCAGTGAGGAGCTACAGATTACAACAGTTCCTAAAACCTCAGTTTTTAAAAATAGAATATGGCAGCATGTCAACTGCCAACACCTTGATAACTTTTCCATTACAGAAGTGTACTTTGGGATTTTTATTGTGAAGTTTTTGGTTCCTTCCCAAGAACATAGTAAGTGTGGGTTGGCAGTACTTTTCAGAAAAAAACAGGCAACTTTATTGCTTTAAAGCAGAACTAGCACCTATTAGAAACATGGTCCCAAATAATTAACCATCTGGCGACTAGCTGCTCAGTAGCGCTCGTCACCAGAATTATTACTGCGTTCATTAGATTTATAAACTGCTCTGGGAATGACAAGCAGGAAACCACGCAGACATCTGCACTGTGAGTCCCTTTTAGTGCCGAACGGCTCCTAGCAATGCCTCTTAGAGCAGGCTGGGACTGACAGCGCAGACGTCACTATGGAAAGATGCCTGCGTGGTTTCTTGCCTGTCATTCCCTGAGCAGTCTATAAATCTCATGAACACAGTAATAATTCTGGCGACTAGCGCTACTGAGCAGAAAGTCACAAGATAGTTAATTATTTTGTTTCTAATAGGTGGTAGTTCCACTTAAACAATATGACTAGAGGAGGTGGTAGAGCTGGTGGCAGCATGAGTCGTCAGTATATGACTCTTATCTCCTACTGAAAACTCAGTTATACTCCCCTGCTGCAGGAGCCATAGATGTTATTTCGAATGAAAAAACTCTTGGTACACTCTTTAACACATCAACATCAGCACCTCTGACATGTTGATAGTGTGTCTCCCAGTGAGATCTGTGGTTATATTTTAGGTGGGATCTCAGTGAGGGATCTTTACAGAGGACCACCTTTGGGCTCCCACTTTGTGGCTATGGCTTGGTTGACTCCACTTGACACTTTATGTCACTTTTTGGCCTCACATTAGGCTATTTTATGCTATTTTTATTTTTTATGTGTTTTATATTTGATGTCATTTTCATTGCACGGTTATCACTTTATTATGTGATGTGAGTTTAACAAGGCTTCATATTACATGTTTAGCTGATGTGTATTATCTCCCCAGTTTATGGTCTACTTTTACAAATGTGGATACAGTAGAAGTTAAAAGAACCATGCTAAAGTTGTGCCCCACTAAGTGTGACTTAGATCCTGCCCCAACTCATTTTATATCTGCATGCACTGAAACACTCACCCCAGCTCTCACAAAAATAGCGCAGTGTTCACTAAAAACTGGAAACTTCTCAGATCCTCTAAAAGAATCAGTGGTAAAACCCCTCCTAAAGAAACATTCATTAGACTGCATAACAAATTACAGACCAGTATCCAACCTTCCATTTTTAAAAAAATCTTTCCTCACTGGTAGATCACAGAGAGTAACATCAGGATCTTGCTCATTGGCACCAACCGAATTAGCCTGCGGCGTTCCACAAGGTTCCATTTTGTCTCCCATGCTATTTGCAATTTACTTGCTACCACTGGGAGACATCATCAGGTGGCATGGCCTAAGATATCATTGCTACGCAGATGACACACAATTTTACTTCTCCTTTGCTCCAGATACTAAAGACCCTACATGCCTTATCAACAGTTGCTTAGCCAACCTCATAGAGTGGATGAATGCTAGTTGGCTAAAAGTGAACCCTGACAAAACAGAGTTAATCTTGGTGAGGGGACCACAGGCAACAAGAATATCTCATGATCACCCAACTAGCCTGGAACTTGGAGGCTCTGGATTCATTAGTTCAACAGAGGGACAAAATCTGTGATGATTGATTATGGACTGTCATTTAAATAACAGATTTCTTCAATAATAAAATCTGCCTTCTTTCATCTGAGAAACCAGGATACAATACTTAATTCCACCAGATGATATTCCAACTTTATTCCATGCATTTGTGTCTTCTTGTCTAGATTACTGTAATGCAATTTACTTGGACCTCCCAGAAAAAGAACCCCATTGCCTACAGACAGTACAAAATGCAGCAGCCAGGCTATTGACCAATTAAACTCACCCATATCACATAACACATGTTCTCTACTCCCTGCATTGACAAACATATTTTAAAATGTGCCTGCTGTCCTTCAAAGCCTTAAATAATCAAGGCCCATAGTACCTGAAAGAGCTCCTTACAACCTATATTTAATCCCTCTCACTGCAGTCACCCAACAGATTCCTCCTGTCAGTGCCCAGAATAAAGAAAACCTCAGGTTCCTGGGCATTCAGCCATGCTGTCCCTACGTTCTGGAACTCTTTACAGTCCTCAATAAGAAAGGCACCATCATTACAGACTTTTTTTTAAAAAAGCTAAAGACCCATCTCTTTTATCAGGCATTCAGTCAACACATCTGACCATAAGGAACTCTTAATTTTTATGTCTGTTTATATATTTGTAAAGTGCTTTTGAGTCTCACAGGGAGAAAAGTGCTATAAAAAACACAAATTATTATTATTTATGGCATTATTTTTTTACACATCAGCTTAGCATGTATTCTTTAATGTATGTGGGTTAATCTGTTGTGTCCAGGGTTTTCTTCCCAACTCAACTGTTTTTATCTTTGGAGTATTGATTCATTTTTTTTGCAATTCTTTTTATGTACCATATCTTTTTGGTTCAGATGTGTTCCTCAATCTATGGCTATTCTTTTTTGTGGCTTATTTGCACAGCTCTTCTGGGATGAATTCCTCACATATTTTGTTTGTAAAGATGATTGTCAACATTACTGTGAATTTTTTGGCATCTTTAATTTTTAAGGATCAGACTGCAACTGTTTTCTAAAATATTGAGCCTGTACTTTTCTTCAGCTCTAACCTACTGTAATTATTAGCTGTCTTCTACCAAGAAAAACTGCACACCATGGGTATAACTTTACATATTGTAGGGGGGGCCTAAAGTGCAAAACTACTCCAACTACAATCTATAATTTTTCATACATTTTTTAGTATGACTTGTCTGTACTAAAATGGTTCTAAACATTGCAGAAATTAAGAAAAGATAGATACCATTTTGAAAAGAAGACAACTATCTGCATCAAATGAAGGATTATTTGCTTTTCTCTTTGAGTTACAGAATTTTAAGATTAATGTACTGGTTTGTACCACTGTGTCACACTTGGACTGTGCAATATTGTCCAGTACCCTTGAGTTAATGAACAAATGTTTTTTACAGCATGAGCTTCTGATCTTCTTATGTCTAATTTTGGTCCTAGTACATAAGCTCCAAAAGTTAGCAAAATCATGTTACAGTCACCACTGAAAAATGATTTAGCTAAGCACGAAACATTGTCATAATACTGCATATTTGTTTATTAGTAAAATATATTTAGAAAATGTATTACTCTTAGAGCATCATGAGACATCATAATGTACACGGTGCATTTAAAAAGATTGCATAAGTAATTATTTCCTTGGACTATCAACTATTGTACCAGAAAATTCACTGATATAAACTGACTTTATGCAGGAAGATGAATCCTACCAGTGCCTAGGATGGAAAGGAACAAAATTACTTTTCTCAGTTAAGATCCATTTTATAATTTTCAAACAGTTATTTTAGTAAGAAAATAATAAAAATGTTCATTCATTCTCAGTTGTTGAAAAAAAGGCCTCCATAGAATGAAATACCATATCTGAAATAAATAAAAAACAGTAAGAAGAGAATAAAGAGAGAAAATGAGGGGAGTTATGCATTCTGTGCACATCACTAAACCTAAATGATAAACTCATACAGCTGACAAATGAGCATACATCTGAGAGACATAACCATGTTCCAGGCTCTAAAATAAGAGAAAAGGAACATTTTAAGTTACATTGCAATTTAAGGATGATATTGTGAGCCTTACAAGAAATATCAATTTTAACAACTCCTATCATATACAGTGACAAAATAGATGATATGGGAGTAGCCTGGTGAATAAGTCTCTAGGCTCAAAATAGATCTCATATAATTGAATCCTGGCTATTTGTTCTTGACAAAAACATAAATTGTACCAAACCTTTCAGGGTAGGCAATTAATATTTTTCATGAAGAATAAAACTTTCTTTCTGGATAAAGAACTTGTATAGCTATGAATTTCCATCCTAAATGTAATATACATGGATTATTTAGTTTGGGTTGCCATATGAAGCTACACATTGTATGGGGAGATTCAGGGTTACATGCACAAAACTAAGGAACAATTCTGGGGTAAACCAACTGAAACATAGGAAAATGTAAACATTCCTCAAATCCAATTGATTTAATTGTGGCTTTTAACTCCTTGAAGAAATGCAGTGAAGATTTCTTTAGCATTCAAAGTAGTTAAAGCCCCATTCAAGTCATGGGATTTTCATTTGTCCTCTATCACACAGACAGCTAGCCTAATAATTGCTTTTTGTTTCTCTTGTGCATAGGGTAATTAACAAGAGCATTGACAAGTAACAAATATATTATAAAGGCAGTATTGTATTGGTTATCTGCTGCTACTACGTCCGGCAGTGGGAGCAGTGAAATCATAAACTTAGCCCTATTTTCTTGTTTCCCACTGACTTCTCAAGATCTTGAAATATGAACTTCAGAATAGTGGATGATCTTTCCAGTTGGCTGCTCGCTATGACAAAAGTAGGGTCAATAGTAACAGAATCCTGGAGGTCATTTACACGCGGAGAAGTGGGATTAGAAGAAACTAACTTCTTTAGGACTAGGAATGGGCAAAACTTTTTGTCTCAAAAGTGAAACAGGAGAAAAATGGCACTTCCCACTGAGTGGGAATGTTTTTGTGAAAAATGCAGATTTTTCCACTTTTTCCTGAAATCAATGGCAAGACTGAATTTCCCCCACCAAGTGTCAATCTTTCCTTCTTTTCTTGCAGGGATGGTATAAAAGGGGTGTCAGGTTCCTGCAGCATGTCATTTATGTATTCATGTTAGAAATAGAAAGCAGAACAATTTTGAGTTAGTCAGATAGGTAAGTAAAACAAGATTGGAGTTTTGTTTAGGGAATCTTGTTGGCAGACAACTTGCTCTCTGTGTTAGGGGAGTCTGATGGACTCTGCTGGGGGGGACTGGGAAGGGAGAAAGGAGTTTGACCTAAAATACTTCAAAACCTTGGTTGCCTGAGACAGGCAGCTGTGATCCAAGAACCTTCTTGATCTTGCTGTTATCTCTGTGCTAAAGGGTTCTGGGGGTGTGAGAATTGAGCAAAGGAGAATTAACCCAAATACAACAACATTGTATGTGAGAAGACATAGGTAGCTCTGATCCAAGTTCTTTTCCTGATCTGGCTATTATCTGAATGGTAGGGGAGTCTGGGAGTGTGTTAAGGGAGCAAAGGAGATTTACGCTAAATAACCCCAAATTTTGTGTAATTGACTGGGAAGACAAAGGCAGTTGTGATCCAACTTTCTTCATGATCTGACTGTGCTAGGGGAGGGAGCTAATTTACCCCCAAATCCTGCATGCCTGATTAAGAAAACACAGGTAGCCATTATCCAAGTTTCCTCCTGATCTGCCTGTTATCCCTTTGCTAGTGGAGTTTGAGGGTGTTAAGGGAACAAATGAGATTTACCCCAAACACCCCAAAATGTTGTGTAACTGACTGGGAAGACACAGGCAGCTGTGATCCAAGTTTCTCCCTGGTCTTGCTGTTATTTCTGTGCTAGGGGAGTCTGGGGCTGTGTTAAGGGAGCAAAGGAAATTTCCTCGAATGTCCCCAAATTTTGCATGACTGGAAGACACAGGCAGCTATGATCCAAGTTCCTGGATTCTGAGGGGTGTGAGAATATACAAGTTTCTTGGTAATCTGTTCATTTTATGTTAGGGGATTCTGGGGGTTTGAGAAGGGAGCAAAGGAGATTTAACCCAAAACATCTACAATTTTGTGTGACTGACTGGGTAGACACAGGAAGCTGTTATCCAAGTTCCTTGCTGATCGTACTGTTATTATCTCTGTGTTCAAAGAGCCTGGGGAAAGAAGCAAGGAGTATTTTTTTATTATATTATTATTTTTGTTGACACTGATAGGGGCAGTTAATTAAAAATATATAAAATAGAAATAGTTTAACTGATAGGGGACTGACGTGAGCTGTGACTGAGGAAGACTGATACTAGATGAGATATAGTATTTTGTTAAGAGCAAGACATCGCACACACAATCAGTTAAAATTTTACATCAAATTTACTAATGGCAGGGGTAGAGCGAAAGGAGTAGTAGTAGTGCAGAGATGTGTTAGTAAAGTGGTAGTCCCTCAATTGACTGCAGCCATGGTTTTTGCAGCATGTGCAATAAATGATGATGATAATCCTTCTCCTGAGGATGCAGTTTGACAAAGTCCTATAAAAAGTTCCACCACCACCAGAAATATTAAAAAAACATGCAAGAACACTGATGATGACAAAGGGTAGTATTCTAGTGTTGATGGCATGATGGAGGTAAGGTGAAGCAGTTCCACCAACTGGTGCATCTGACAGATCATTGCTCTGTAGGGAAATATCCATCTGCCATTTGGAGTCATGGAAATAATTTTTTAGCCTACTTGAGGCTTCATTGGAAATGGCTTTAAAGGATTTTTTTTTCCTTCATCTGGCTTAACAGGGGTGGTATGGCAAATGGATATATGTGCCATCTATAAAAAATGTTTTTATATGTATTCTCATATTTTTTTTATTTTCATAAACGGTGTCTTTTTTTGATTTGTGGACAATTCATTTGTAGGTGGGAAACATAAAGCTAAATAATTGTATAAAGTAAACTTAATAAACAAATTGATAGATGAAATAATGAAAATAAACAAAAATAATTCACTCTCCCTGCTAACAGGTGCATTATGCATGATGCATGGATCTTGGGTGTTCTCATGTACCCTGCATCCTGTTTGTCCCTACAACATTACAGTAAGAAGTCATTGTACCAGACTGGGTGGAATGTGCGGACACAAATTGCCATATTCATGTCTGCAGAGAATTGCTGTCTGGGGAAGGTAATGGCAGTGGTGGAAAGATTTGGGACTGAGTGGGAACATTTTGGACAGGGGTGGAAGTAAGGAGGGGAGCCATTGTTGGTGATGGATCGCTGCTGGTTGATGGAAGTACTAGCAGGGTCAGTAACAACAGCAGCAGTGACTCGGGAGTGGAACTTTTCATTTTTTTCACATACACATCAGCACACATATGCTGAATATGCTTAATTAATGCAGATGTGCCAAGGTGTGAGCTCTCCTTTCTCCTATTAACTGTGCATTCAGGATGCATAAAGCATTTGTAGTTAATCGCACTGTTACAGGCCCCAGGGAGAAATATTCACACTCCAAGGACTTCAGTGCAGGAGCAAGAGGAAGGTGAGATGATGTTATTGCATCTGAAACAAGTGCTGCAGAGCCTGTGTCTGTTCCAGCACATGATAAGCATGAGGCTTTGTTGCTCTGGTTCTCCTTCTCAACCTCTACAGCTTCTGTCACCAGTCCCACCACCACATCTTCAGGCCCACTCACAGGAACAAGACCCTATTCCTCTGCCCATTCACAGCCAGAACCTGTCCCTCTTCCTCTGACCACTCACAGGATCCTCTTCTTGCTCACCTCCAAACATCAATAGGATAAGGAGGTGTAGAAAATTTCCACCTCAAACAAAAGAAAGGGTGAATATTCACCGGCAAACATTTTGTGGTAATTTTCTATGAGAAGAGTGGAAAATCATGAATTTTTGGCAAAATTTCCCATGGGGAAAAAACTGGACTTTTCATCAGTCTGTATTTCTCATGACAGATTTCAAAGCAAAGCATTGTGGTCAGTGCTGTCTAAATATTCCTTTACCTGTATATTGCTAAACATTTCAGAATTTTTTGAGACCACTTGGTCCACCAATGCTCCTTTTCTAGTTGGCTCTAGGGATAGGCGACAACTTTTGCCTCAAACCAAAATCAGTGAAAAATGGCATTTCCTGCTTGGCGAATAATTTCCTGAGAAAAGTGCAATTTTCTCACTTTTTTTGCCTAGCTCATTGCATTGAAATCAACGGAAGATTTTTTTTTTTTTTCCCCACCACATGAAAGTTTTCTCTACTTTTCTACAGACATATAAAAAGGGTGTCAGGCTCTCAAAGCATGCCATTCTGTGTTTATCAGAGGAGAAAGCAATATGTTTTTTGACTTAGAAAAGATAGGCAAATAAAAGGAAATTTAAATATAGTTTAGAGAATCTTTTGGGTAGGACATTTGTAATTTGTATTAGGAGAGTCTGGGTGCACTCTGGGAGAGAAGAATGGAGGGAGGAAGGAGGTTGACCTCAAATACCCCAAAATTCGGTGTGACTGACCAGCAAGCAAACACAGGCAACTGTGGTCCAAAGTGCCTGCTGATCTTGCTGTTATTGTCTCTGGGCTGGGAAAATCTGGGAAAAGAAGTTGTTGATATTTTTTTTTTGGGGGGGACAGACTGATAAAATAGGGTGGACAACTTTAAACAAAAATAAATAAATAAATAAATAAAATGAAATAAAAAAATGAATAAATTAGGTGACAGACAGCTGACTACAAGACTGATGTGAGTTCTGTGACTGAGGCAGACTTCATAGTCAGCAGATGACATTTAGAATCTTGTTGAGGGCAAAGTCAAGACATCGTACCCCATCAGTTGTGTACACAGTAGTTGAGAAATGTCCACGAAATGCAGAAGGATCAGGGGGAAAAGTGGAGCAATGTAGGGATGTGAGAGTAAAGTTGTAGTTCAAAAACTGATTGCAGCAATGGTTGCAGTGGATGCAGTTTGTCAAGGTCTCACCAATCACACTGTGAATAATATTTGTCAAATTAAAGTGGTCAAAGAAAGCACTGTAAGTTGAATTTTAAAAGAGGGGGTTAAAATGTCTAAGTGGGGCACTCTATGTCGGATTTTGATATTGTGGGGAACACATCTAACACTGAACTTGATCTTTCTGTCATCAAATGTATGTCTATTTTCTTGGACTTTGACATTTTGTGCATATTTTTTTAGGTGGTAGTCGAATAAAAGCAGACAGCGCCAATTTTGTTAGTACTCTGAAATGTGCTGTTTACACCAGTTTTGTTTTACTGCGGTTCTGCAATAGAATACCGACGTAACACGTTTGCAAAATTCACATTGCTTCTTTTTCTTGTAACACCAGTTTTAGCACTGGTAATAGAATCAAACCCAACATGTCTTGGCTTACCACTGTGTAGACTATTAAATAAACCAATTGTATTTCTAGCCCTAATTTTAGTTGGGCAATTGTTCTGGCTTCTGTGAGTCAAGCAACAAAACAAAGTGTATAAATCTCAGTCACCCCTCTTTATTGCACTCTTCTATTCCTATCAACAAAAGAGATATAATAAAATGGGTACATATAAATATGTTTGAAGTGCCTACCAATCAAAATTACTGAATTATATATGGCATGTTATAAATCAAGCAATTTATTTGCAGTATTTAAAAAAAGACACCATTTATGAAAATACATAAAAAAATTATGAAAAGACAAATGCAAACATTTTTTACAGATCGCACATATATCCATATCCCTTTAAAGCCATTTACAATGAAGAACCAAGTGGGACATATTATTCCTGCCCTGACTACAAATGGTGGTTGGATATTTCCCTGTGGATCCTATTTAACCTTCCATTACTATTATGTTATTCATAAACATTAATCAGTGGGATATGGTAGCAACCCTCCTCCTCCGTCTCAGTTCTGCTACTTTAAGGACTGGTGTTTTTCCTTTCACTGTCAGATGGTTGAACTGCTTCCCCTTCCTCCAGAATTCCATGAACACTAGAATGTGACTCGTCATTTTCAGTGCTATTATATAGATTTATAAATATTGCTGGTTGTGGTGGAACTTTTTATAGTACTTTGTCAAACTGCATCCTGAGGATGAGAAGGGTCATTATCATTTATTACACACACACACACACACACAGTGCAGCAGCCATGGAAGAAGTCATCCCTCCACTGCTGCTACTCTTTTTGCCCTATCCCTGCCATTAGTATATTTACTGTATTGTTTTAAATAATATGTTTATTTAATGACAACATATTAGAAAACATGCATCAGCATGTATATTATCAAATACATTTAAAATAAACATATATATTTGTTCAATATTTTGCAGGGTACATTGATGTGTATATTTAATATAACAAATAAAAAAATAAATACCTAGTGTGTAAACACCCCCCCCCCCCAATCTCACTACTACCACCTCTCCACCCAAGTCAGAGTGCTGTACTTTATTTCATAACGAAGTATGCAACAGAATAGTGTCATGTCTTGCCCTTTACAAAATACTATAACTCTCCTAGCATGACTCTGCCTCAGTCACAGCTCATATCAGTCATCTATCAGTCAGACTTTTTATTTAATTTTTTTAATTAACTGTTCCTATCCCTATCACTGTCAACAAAAATAAAACAAAACCAAAAAAAATCCCTGTTCAACTGCTTCTTTCCCCCTGTTCAGCTGCTTCTTTCCACAGGCTCCCCTAACACAGAGATAATAACAGCTAGATCAGGAAGGGACTTGGATAACAGCTGCATATTTCTCCCCAATCAATCACTCAAAATTTTGTGGCATTTGGGGAAAATCACCTTTGCTCCCTTAGCACATCCCCAGACACCACCCTAGCACAGAGATAACCTGCAGATCAGGAAGAAACTTGGATCACAGCTGCTGTGTCTTCCAAGTCAGTTATAATAAACTTTGGGGAATTTGCGGTAAATTTCCTTTGCTACCTTCACACACACACACACATGCACACACAGACCCCAGACTGCCTTAGCACAAATATAAGAGCCAGATCAAGAAGAAACTTGGATCAGGGCTGCCAGTGTAAGTTACACAAAATTTGGGGGTATTTGGGATAAATCTCCTTTTCTCCCTTCATTCACCCCATATTCCCTTAGCACAGAGATAATAGCCAGATATAGGAAGGAACTTGGATCATGGATGACTGTGGCATCCCAGTCAGTTACACAAAATCTCGGGGCATTTGGAGTAATTCTCCTTTGCGCCCTTAACACACCCCTAGGCTCCCCAAACAGAGAGATAACAAGCAGATGAGGAAGGAACTTGTATCACAGTTGCCTGTCTCAGGAAACCAATATTTTGATATATTTTGGGTTAACCTCCTTTCTCCCTTCCTATTCCCCCAGAGTGCCCACTCACCTAACACAGAGAACAAACTGCCTGCCAACAGGATTCCCTAAACTACACTCCACATTTTCTTTATTTGCTTATCATAACTAGCTCAGATTTGCACTCCTTTCACTGTCTGTCACAAATACAGAAATACAATTATGCAGGGACATGACACCCCTTTTAAACTATGCCTGTGGGAAAACTAGGAAAATGTCACCTGGTGGTGAAATTCAGTTTTACCAGTGATTTCAACGGAATCAGCTAGGTGGGATAAAGGAAAGATTTCCTGCTTGGCTGGAAGTGTAATTTTTCTACTGGTTTTCTTGTAAGGGGAAAAGTTTTGACTATTCATAATGAAAAACCCTTTAACAAGGGTTTAATCAAAACATTACGTTTCTAAAAGGCTAATTTTATAATGCTAAAAACTTATTAAAGGATACATAATACAATATAATCGTCAAATATAAAAATGTTCAAAATGTTCTTAGATAACTATACATATCAATATATACAATTGGGGAATAAATACAAGAGGAGCAAATTAAGACCAATGTGGCTTAATAATGACGTTTGCAGGGAAATGAAAAATAAGAAACATGCTTTTTAACCCATAGAATGCAAGACACATAGAAACATAGAATTTGACAGCAGATGAGAACCATTTGGCCCATCTAGTCTGCCCATTTTCCTACTATAAAAACCTGAAACCTTGTTTGGTCCTTGGTCTTATCTTATGTTTAGGACAGCCTTATGCCTATCCCATGCATGCTTACATTTTGTCACTGTATTAATGCTGACCACTTCTGCTGGTAGGCTATTCCAATTATATGCTACCCTTCAGTGAAGTAAAACTTTCTTACATTACTTCTAAATCTGTGTCCCTCTAGTTTTAGACTCTGGCCTCTTGTCCTAACATGTTTACTCATTTGAAATGTACTTCCCTCCTTCACTTTGTTGAATCCCTTCATGTATTTGAATGTTTCTATCATATCCCTTTTCTCTCTTCTCTACTCCAATCTATACATGTTCAGATCTTTTAGTCTAGCCTGATATGTATTTTCTTGTAAACCAGCCACCATTTTAGAAGCCCTTCTCTGAATTTTCTCTAGAGTATCTATATCCTTCTGGAGATGGGGTCTCCAATACTGTACACAATACTCTAGGTGAGGTCTAACTAGAGGCCTGTAGAGTGGCATGACCACTTCCTTTTTCTGCTACTAATGCCCCTAGCTATACAACCCAGCACCCTGCTTGCATTCCCTGCCGCTTTATTACATTGCCTGCCTAACTTTAAGTCATTAGAAATTATTACTCCCAAATCCCTTTCCTCTGTTGTCTCTGACAGCACAATACCCTTAATAGTATCTTTCCTTCACATTTTTTTACATTATTTTACATTTATCACCATTAAACCACAGCTGCCACACTCTTGTCCATTCGTCTAATTTACCTAAATAATTTGTCATTTGCTGTACCTGTTGCCAGACGTGCTGCCCATGCTTCCACTAGTGTTGCACCTGCTGTCAAATGTGCTGCCCCCACAGCTGCTACCACCATTGCTGTACCTGCTGTCAGATGTGCTGCCCCTGCTGTCACTAGTGCTGTGTCTGCTGTCAGAGATGCTGCCCCTGTTGCCACCAGTGCTGTGCCTGCTTCCAGTGCTGCCCCTGCTGCCTCCATTGCTGTACCTGTTGACAGACATGCTGCCCATGCTTCCACTAGTGCTGTGCCTGCTGTCAGATGTGCTGCCCCAGCTGCTGCTACGACCATTGCTGTGCCTGCTGTCAGATGTGCTGCCCCTGCTGCCACTAGTGCTGTGTCTGCTGTCAGATGTGCTACCCCTACTGCCACCAGTGCTGTGCCTACTGTCAATGCTGCCCCTGCTGCCACCAGTGCTGTGCCTGCTGCCAGTTCTGAACCTGCTGCCACCAATACTGTGCCTGCTTTCAGACATGCTGCCCCTGCTGCAACCTGAGCTGTGCCTGCTGCCAGTGCTAATCCTGCTGCCACCAGTACTGTCTGATGTCAGATGTGCTGCCCCTGCTGCCACCAATACTGTGCATGATGTCCAATGTGCTACCCTTACTGCAACCAATGCTGAGCCTGCTGTCAGTGCTGAACCTGCTGCTACCAGTGCTGAACCTGCTACTAGTGTGTCTTCTAATACTCAGGAGGGAGGAAAGGAGAAGATGATACCAAGTGTGACAGCAGGGGACCCTAAGTCACACTTACCATCCCCAAGCAGTACTGCCAGTGCTAGTACTAATACTAAGGTCCAGCAGCTTGTTAGCATTAGCAGTGAAGGAGGGGGTAATCAATATCCTCATATTACTAGTGACTGTGAGGAGGAAGACTCTGGGGCTCAAATTGATGTGGTTGGTGTTAGTAGAACTAACAGTGATGGTGAAGCAGCCAGTTGGACTAGTGTTAGGGGAGTTGGAGAAGAAGCATTTGAGAGCATCCAGACTAGTGGTCAAGGGAGCCCACACTATTCCTCTGGCCCCAGGAGTCCCATTCCCTTCACTACATTGTCCAAGTGCAACATGATCCTGAAGAGGCCAGAACTGTTGGGGGATGGCAAGTCCAGAAATAATACCAGAGGCACAGATCAGCTGCCTGTGCCTGCTGCCACTGTTGCCACTGCCACTGCCTTCTTCATGTCACCAAAAAATGGCAAGTGTGACATTAGGGGACCCTCTGTCACATTGTTCATCACCTCCTCAAACCAGCAGTGATATGTCTGTAATAGAGCAGCAGCAGCACGTAGGGACTAGTGGTGGTGTTGATGATGATGGTTGAGAAGCTGCGGTGGAAGAGACATTGATTGCCTTTTTAGCAGAAACTGAGAAGGAATGGGAGACAACGATGAGGATGGGCATCACCAACACCAACACCGGCCTTGAGCTTTTGGAATTTGTAGCTACTCTAATTCCTGCTGCTGCTGAGTTGCAAGGTCAGCAGGATGCTGAGGACCAGGCTAGAGTGCCACAGACCAACGTGGACACAGAGGGAATGGGGTCAACAAGTTATGCCAGACTAGGACAGGTTCCACTTGCCAGTGGCAGCACAATTGTGTGTTATCTCTAGTAGTGTAGTTTGTGTGTTCTTAACTCATGCATTGCCTCTTGCATCTGACTTGGATGTTTCAGTTTGATGATTAATGTTTTTAAAGTTGATAAAGGGAGGTTCTTACACTGGAAAGCTAATCCTGAAAATAGTTAGTCCAATGAAAAGATATTAACACATAGTGTGATACTTATTCATATTACATCTACACTTAGGACTAACAAGGCTACCCTAATTCTGTAGTCTTTACAAACATATATCAAATTATAAACATGTTTTAACATTGCACATGTGTTTAAATATGGATCTTTATTCTGATGTGTAATGGTGGACTCTATTGTACTGTGAAATAACGCAATTGATAAATATTTAGCAATGTTGAGGTTAAATATCTAACAACCATTATTAAGACAAAACATAAATAACATACTATTTATGTAAAACTTTAGATCCCATACTTCTTCTAATAAATAAATAAATAAATAAATAAATAGAGTCAACCTAATAATTAATTGATTAAAACCAATAACAAGATTTTTCTTATGAAATAAAAATGCCTGTTTTAATTGTTACTTACATCATGCGGTTAAATATATATATGACATATGTTTGACCATAGGTGTGCACTGCAAGGATGAGTCAAGAATGAACAGTCAGAATGATAACAATCATGGCTTGATGTGTTCTTATTTTAAGACACATCTGCTTCAAACCATTAGAATCTGTGTGGAAAATCAGAAATGTTGGATGTGTCCCAAGGCACCTAAATGATTGCTTTCAGTTTTGTCTAGATAATGTTAAGAAATGTACAGTGGTGCTGATACTGCAAAATTTACTACTTGTTATATTGTGCTTTACGAAGTAAAAAATTAAACAACCAATTACTTTTTACAAGTGGTTTAAAAGTCAATGCTTACCTGGAGATTTAACACAGCAATGTAATAGTGATAACTGATTTCTTCTGTGGAAAAAAAATGTAGTTTACCACGATCAAAAAATACACGCTTTGCTTTAAAATTGTATTGATTATAGGTGACATTTAACATGGAGAGATGAAATAAGTGATGTAATCGACTTCATTTAGCACTTGAGACATGGCTATTGCTGGCAATCTTAGCTGGGAAGTGTTTATCACTCTATAGGCATAATTCAGCAAGCTGGAGTAAAACAATTATGAGTCAAACTAACTGCACCTTAGGGGACAAATACAAATTCCCTACAAAACCCATTGATCACATTGATTCCCACACCTTGAATGCTAGAGTGCTAGAAATAGTTACAACACATTGTGAAATAATGCTTTGGAGATCTCTAGTATGCAAAGGGTTAAAATCCTAATTTAAATCATAGTAACTTTGAGGAATTATATTTTTTCTTTTTCTGAATTAGGCCCCTTGGACCAATTGCACAAAATTAAAGTAGGGCAGTTCTGGGGGTAATCCAATGCCATCACAGCAGACAACTAAAATTACAGAAATTTCCATTAATTTAAATGGGTCATTTAACTCCCTGAATGCTATAGAGATTTCAAGCACAATGCATTGACGACATCTCTAATATTGAGGGATATTAAAGAGCCTTTTAAAATAACAGGATGCTTTATTTGTCTCCTGCAGCTGGATTGTACCAGAGTCACTCTTTTTGTCATTTGAGTATATGGCCATATATTATTACCCAATAAATGCCTATCACTTGGTATTAATTGCTGGAAGATAGATTTCAAACTATTTTTTATACTAATGGTAGGCAAGCAATGTAGTAAGGCAGTTGGAAAAGCAAACTGGGTTCTTGGTTGTATAGCAAGATGAATAAGAAGCAGGAAGAGAGAGGTAAAATTGGCATTCTATAGATCACTGGTTAGGCCTCACCTGGAGTACTGAGTACCGTTCTGGAGACTACCTGTCCAGAAAGACAGTAATAAATTGGAAGCAGTTCAAAGAAGATCCATTAAAATGGTGTAGGGTCTTCATGATGACACGAGGTAAAAGTATAGACTAAAATATTATGTACTTGGATGAATAGAGGGTGAGGTGTTATATGAAGAAATTAGAATTTCCTCCGTTTTTGCTAACCCCAGTGCTGTTCGCACTATATGGGTGGTTTGCCCCTATATACTGGGACTCACAACATCCTATATACAAATTGGTTTAACTTGTTTCAAACCTGGAGCCCATATCTGTGCCTGTCTTTTGGTGAAAAACAAAACAAAATCAAACCTAAATTATAATAACCGAATGTAAATTGGATGGACCACACAATAAATTCAATCTGTTCTTGTAGAAATTTATTAGATTATTTTAATTATGCACTGCAATACAAAATGTTTTTTAATTGATTATGGAATTTATTGAAGATACATGTTACATCCCCAAAATGAAATTATTTTTTCACGTAACAGCGTTCAGTATATTCATCACTTTTGTGGCGACTTTAATATAAGATGGCATTTTTTTACCTCATTTTGTAAACACAAATTTCCATATTTAGATAGGTTTGCTGTTAGGGATCCAATCCCAAATACTATTGAACTACCTCATATATGTAATACATTTTTGTGGATTCTGGCAGACAGTAGAAGACCAGTCGTCTGGGACTGGGTCCCAACACTAACCTATATTTGGGATCCAACAAGATCTATATAAATTTTCCTACAGCTGAATTTTTTTAAAGACTATAATTTTCATAAGTGGGTTATATTTTTTCGTAAAAATATTTTTATTGATAAAGGCAACCTCGAAATACATATAAAGAGTGAACATAGCAAGGATAAAAGGATCAACACTAATGGAGAAGTACAGTGAACAATAATATCAATATAGGGGAATAGCATTGGATCAGCAAAATACAAATCAAGCACCCCAAGGCAGCCCCAAATGTTTTGTTCATTTTAAAGAAACACAAGGCCAGAACAATGAAAAAATAAAGGGGGGAGGGGGAAAGGGAAAGGGATAACTCCTTCTGTCTTGTATAGTTGTAGAGTAATCAGAAGTGATTAAGAAAGAATCACTCCTCCCATCCAAATAAATAAAATGTCATCAATATAGAATTTACAGAGCAGCAGGTTCACACTATATGGGTGGTTTGCCCCTATATATTGGGACTCCCAACATTCTATATACAAATTGGTTTAACTTGGTGCAAACCTGGAGCCCATATCTATACCTGTCTTTTGGTAAAACCAAAAGAAAATCAAGCCAAAATAATAATGACTGAATATAAATTGGATGGACCACACAATAAAATCAATCTGTTCTTATAGAAATTAATTAGATTTTTTTTCAAGAAATTACTCACTGCAATACATAATTTTTTTTATAGGATCCGGGTTCAAAATGCACTAACCAGGCCCCCCAAATGCCATGGAATCTGTGCAGAGTCCCCCAGTGTGCAAAAACAAGGTGATAATGCAAAAAGTTCTGAGTAACTAGTCTGATCTAATGATCTTGGGAAGATGGAGAAGCATTCATCCATGCCATCATAACTACCTTACATGCCATAATGAGGGTCTCCTGCAGGAGATATCTGACAGGTCGCGGTCGAGGTCACCAGGAAAAATAGAAAGGATGTCAAACTTTGGTGCAGGGGGGATCAGTCTACACATAACTTCTGTCAAAGTAGTAAACATGCTTTCCCAAAAACCACAGGACAAGTCCAGATGAGGTGCACAAAGGTTCCAGTTGCAGCCAAGCATCTGTCACACAGGTCATTATCCCTAACCCCCATCCTGAGTAGTCTCACCATGTGAAGTATGCTCCATTTAGAATCAGTTAATGCTGAGTATGCCATGACACCCCATGTGAACTGACCTTGGCCATAAACCACTCCCAGTCTTCCAGCTCCCCCTAATCCCCCTCCCATTTCAGTCTCAAAGAGGCAACCCCCTGGGGGGGGGGCACGATCATCCATCCACCTATAAATGAAGCACTAAGGTCAGTCTGGCCAGTTAATCATGGTGGACGATAAAATGCAAAACCATTCAGCAAAATGTTCTCAAGCTCCTCACTGTGCACAATGTGAATAGCGAAGACACAAGTATGAGTTGGTTTTGTAAATAGTGAGATGGACAGTTAATAAAACTAATAATAAAACTAATAATAATTTCACTGATAGGTGACACTTACATGGACCATGATGTGAGCTGTGACTGAGGATGGCAGATATTAGAAAAGACAGACTTACTGTGTATATGATCGGATTTTAACAGTAAAGTACACAATACAACTGTTTGTGTGTGATGCCTTTACAAAATACTTAACCTACTTTAATAACATCCAGCAAATGTACTTAGTGCAGAGATATGGTGAAAGGAGTAGGAGTAGCGGAGGGATGTGTTAGTAAAGAGGTATTGCAAAAACTGACTGCAGATTGGCTACTACAGTATGTCCCAAAAAGATGATGATTCTCCTCCTCCTGAGGAGTCTGTTTGTCAAAATGATATAAAAAGTTCCTCCACCAACACTAGCAGTATTATAAAACCATATAAAAACACTAAAGATGACAATGGTTCACATTCTAGTGTTGATGGCATAAAAGAGGAAGGTATAGTGGTTTAACCAACTGAGGTGTCTGAGAATGAGACTAACAAGAATTACACCTGTCCTGAAAATAGTAGCAAACATTCTAAAAATTTATGTAAGAGGAAAAGTAAAAATAAATTGATCTAGAATATATTCATCCAGCATTCTGTTATTCCTTACATACAGATGAAATTGAGAGTAAGATGATGACATGGTCATAAAATTAGCTGAAAGGAAAAGGCTCAATATTAGACTTGTGCACGGAAAAAATTTTCAGTAGAATTCGATTTCGGACTAATTTTTTTTCCCATTCAGAGGATCCGAATTTTGGACCAGACCTGTTCAGCAATAGTCCAAATTATTTGGCCGAATTAAAAAAAAAAAAATTAAAATATTCAATAAAAAAATTAAATTAAACAAATAAAAATAAAAAAAATACATTAAACTAAATTAATAATAATATTAAATCTCTAATGAGACAGGAAGGGGTATTTTATAAACTCCTAAACACTTATTAACCCTTAATAGGGCAAATATGGGGTGAGTGGCAGAAATGTAATATGGCTGTGTGATACAAATGAATATACAACAAAGACACAAAATAAAGCCCTGCGCTCAAACTCCTAATACTCCTGGGCAGCAGCAATGGCTATAGTATACACATCAGCCCAAAATACATAGTACAAAAACAAAAAGAGTTACCTGCGCTCTGTCCCAAATCCCTATGCACATTTAAATAATTGGAGGCTTTTAGTTTCATTCCAATGGCCATTTGAATGTAAACTCACCTGCTGCTCCAAGGAAAGCCTCATAGGTGAGTGCATTAGGACAAATAAATTATTTTGAATTACTTTTCTTAAGTTGCACCCATTATGTATCATATTACTACTGCCAAAACTGTAAAAAAGTGTTGTTTTTTTTTCATTTTGTAATTTTTTTATATTTTTAATAATAAATAAGAATTTATATATGTATATGTCATATCAAATGAAAATCCTTTCTGCCTTTTAAAAAAATGTAATATAATAAGTGTTTGTGCAATAAATGAGAAAGATAGGAATTATGGTTGAACACACACATAGCAAAAAATGCCAGAATTGCTTGTGTCCTTATGTGGTTAATATCTGCACTTTGCATGAACTGTAAAGCACCTGTTGTTCCAGATCTATTTTTAGCAGCATGTAGCAACATTGTAATAGTTTCAGGTGGGAAAGCGCTGTGCCGTCTATTTTTAGTAGCATGTAGCAACAATGTAATAGTTTCAGACGGGAAAGTTTAGTCCGAATTTCCGAAATCTCCACCGAAATTTCGGACTAGGTTGTTTCAGATTCTGATTTTTTTTTTGTGGGTGGGCCTTGGCTTTCGGAAGGTCCGAATGATGCCGAATACACCTTATTCGTCCGAATTCCGAAATTAGCCGAACCGAATCGCACAAGTCTACTCAGTATTGCACCACTGAAAAGGAACACTGTGATTGTTTTAAACTGCTTGAGAAATCCATTGGAATGTCTGACTCTGGACAAATAAAGCTGCTCAAAATTACACAATCTCTATGTCAGTCAATATCAGCAGCATTGTCATTGCTTCCAAGTAAAACCACCACCCAGCCACACATTTTTGTTGAGTAACCAGCAACAGAGGTCATCAACATCCACAACCCTAACTATGATGAGTGCTTCTTCTGCTGCTGGAAATGCAGCACCTTTTACACCTAAAAGCTAAGCATTTTGATATATGTTATTTGTGTAAAAATCATGTCCCACCTGAAGCACAACCATAGATCTGATTGGGAGACAAACAACCATCAGAAGTGTCGCGACTAGCAATAGTACAGGCACTCCTTAAAGTCCACGGTGCTCTGGACACTAATAGTAGTCCTAAAGATGTGTCAGAGAGTGAGCCAAGATATCATTAATTTACACTAACACTCATAACTCTTGCTACTGTTCTGAAATTGCAAAACATAGAGAAGTATGACTCATATGTATCACGGTTCCCGTGCTGTTCTGTCAATCTTGGCTGAATTACCTGTGCATTGGAGGATGCTGATTGGCCCGGCCAGGATGTGCCTTTATATACTGGAGCTTGGGCACTTGTCATTTGCCCTTTCGTGGTGTTCCAGTATCTGCGCCTTGTTGCTGAGTTCCCGTATCTCCTGTGTACCGACCCGGCTTGTCTGACTCTTCTCCTGATCCTGCTCCGTGATTGACCCAGTTCTGGCTGACGATCCTTCTCCGTGTTTGACCCGGTTCTGGATGACGATCCTGCTCCGTGATTGACCCGGCTCTGGCTGACGACCCTGCTCCGTGATTGTCCCGGTTCTGGCTGTCGACCCTGCTCCATGATTGATCCTGTTCTTCGGCTGTTGTTCCTGCTGTGATCTGGTTCCGGTTATCGCTCTGATCCTGCCTGCTGTTCCGGTGTTCCTGCATTGCTCCGGTCGCTCCGGTGATCTGTTAGTGACTCACTGTTCCTCTCACTACTCTAGCTGAGCTTGAGGTTGCTTTGCCATCCGCTGTTTGCTGCTGTCTCTCCTGTACAGAACCTTTTAACCCTTGCAGTGCCATGTAGTCTCAGGTCTCGTGCCTCCGTTATCTTGCCAAGCATACGGTTACCCGTTAGAGCCGCTACTCTAGTACCTCTGATACTCCTCACTACCTTCCACACAGCATTGTCTGTCTGGTGTTCGGTGTGCACCATGACCGCGCCAGTTGGCGCTGGTAGTCCGTTCGCTCTTGCTGGGAAAGTTACGTACGGCACCGGAGGAGTTTCCTGGCTCCGCCCTACATACGCTCAAAGGGTACTCTATCCATTGCACTATCCAGTGCTTCGGCTCTTAGTAGCTTGTGCAGTCGCTATCAGTATTGACATCCAAGGGGTGTCAGGGCACTATCCTTTGGGCACACGCAGGGTTAACTACTACTTTCAGTTAAGGGCGATTTTGGTTCTTGTACTTCAGCTTTGGCAATAGCATTTCTCTATAGCCCATGGAGGTGGTATTGGCTCAGCTCTGGGCACTTGTGTGCATTCCTAGTCCAACTTGAGAGTGAATTCAGTGCAGACACTTTACTCCAGCTTCGCTATTCAAGGACTGTTCCAGAGACTGCTATATATCCTGGGCGTTGGCCAAACTAAGACTGAGTTTCTCCTCCTGCACTTGTTAACCCTTTGGGGTTATTCCCCATCTATACATTGCACATTATTCTATTACTGTATTGCATTCACTTTGTCTGTGTTTGCCATTACTGTTATTCCTGTGCTGGCCCCTAGGGGCATTGTGTTACATTCTTGATACAATAAACTGTTTTTTACTTCATACCCTGGTCTGAGTGTCTTAAAACCGTTACAATATGACACCACCTCCTCCACTGCCACTTGTCATGTTTTTATACCCATAAAGTTACACAATTGTTTCACTATGGACTGCCATCCCACACTTACTGAGTTCTTAGAAACAAGTCAAAACCTGCACAAAAATTATCCAAAAGTACACCTGTAAAATAGTAACATAGTACATGAAGCTGAAAACAGACACAAGTCCATCAAGTTCAACCTTTGTCTCCTCTTTATCTGAACTTCCTGTTTTGCCTACTAATACAAAGTATAATCCTGTATGTTCCCTCTTGAAAAAAATTATCTAATCTTCTTTTAAATGTATCCATTGTATCTGCCATTACCATTAGGTATGGACAAAAACTTTTGCCGCAAACCAAAATTGGCAAACAATGGCACTTCCCGCAAATAATTTCCTGCAAAAAGTGCAGTTTTTCAGCTTTTTTTTTCACCTAGCTACTTGCATACTCCAAAATTCTGTGTGACTGACTGACAAGACACAGGCAGCTGGAGTCTAATTTGTTTGCTGATCTTGCTTTTATTTTCTCTACGGGAAATATGGGGAGATAAGTTCTTGATTTTGTTTTTATTTATAATTTTTTTTTTGACTGTGATAAGATAGGGTTTACAACTTAAAGAAAAAAAAGAAAAAATAATACAGAAATAATTTAACAAATAAATATTTTAGGTGACAGACAGGTGATTGGTAGTCCAGCAAATGCACAGGGGGCAGGGGGCAAAGGTGGAGCAACGCAGAGATGTGGGAGTAAATTGGTAGTTCAAAAACTGACTGCAGCAATGGTTTCTGCAATGTGTGCAATAAATGAAGATGATGCCTCTCCTGCCAAGGTGGATGCAGTTTGTCAAGGTCCCACCAATCATACCACGTTAGTCCCCCACCACCACTACCAATACTTCTTCCACATTGTAGGTTGTACTTTATTTTTTGTTATCACTTGACATCATCATGAAATATGTGCCAGTTTCATTTAAGCAGGAAGTAAGTGTTGTGGGCAAAGGAAAAAATTCACTCTGCATGCTAACACATTTTCCAAGGCATATGTTGCTACTTATTTCTATACTACAGCCCTCAGAAGAAGGAATATTATGTTGGGAAATGTTGCATCATAGGAAACATAGGAAAAATGTGTTGGAATAGGAGAAAAATGTGTTGGAATATTTGAAAATTTGCTGGAATAGGCAAAAAGGAAGAAATGTTGCAAACTGTTTTTCGCGAAAACTTATCCAGGAAATTTTTTTCACTTTTTGCCCACCCCTAGTCTTCAACACCTATCAATTTTTTTCTAACTTTATTTATTTATTATAACCTTTAAAAAAAAAAAACACACTCCTTGTTCAACTGCTTCTTTCCCAATATTCCCCTAGGATGCCCTAGGACAGTGATACCAGACAGATCAGGAAAAATACTTGTACCATGGTTGCCTGTGGATTCCCAGTCAGTCACACAGAATTTTGAAGTATATGGGGTAAACCTCCTTTGCTCCCTTCTCACATCCCCAGAATCCCCTAACATAGAGATAACCAGATCAGGAAGGAACTTCGATCACACTCGCTGTGTCTACTCCGTCATACACAATTTTGGGGTAAACCTCCTTTGCTCCACTACAGCCCTCAGAAAAACTAATATTGTTCTGTAAATGTTGCTCCATAGGAAACAGAGGAGAAAATGTGTTGAATAGGAGAAAAATGTTTTAGGACAGATGACAAATTTGCTGGAATAGGTGAAAAGGAGGAAAATTTTGTATTGGAGAAAACTTTCAGGTTTTTCACGAAAAGTCATGCAGGAAATTTTTCTCACTTTTCATCCACCCCTAATTACCACATACTTGGCCAAGGAATTCCACAATTTAGCAGAGCTTACTGTAAAAAGCCTTTTCATTTGGTGAAGTTGAAATCTTCTTTATTCATATCTCAGTTTGATTGGCCTTGGAATGATTAGCTCTCTAGAGAGAGCGTTTTTATTGACATATATATTTGCACATAATGATAATATCTCCTGACAATCGTCTTTTTTCTAGAGTAAATAAACAAAGTTTGTCTAGATGTTTTTCATATGCCATGTCCTACATTCCCTTAATTCATTTTGTTGCTTTTCACGGTACTCTTTCCAGTTTTAGAATATCCTTTTTCCGAACTGGTGCCCAAAACTTCACTGCATATTCAAGGTAAAGTTTTACCAATGGTTTGTACAGTGGCAAAATTATGTTATCCACAACAAAGATTACAAGGTCTTTCACTAGCAACAAGTGCCCTTAAATGATTCCACTAAGTTCGTAAATAGAATTGGGATTTTTTTCTTGCCAAATGCATGACTTTATACTTTGCTACATTAAACTTCATATCCCATTTGTTTGCCCAGTTTGCCATTTTATGTAAATTCTTCTGTAGAGAAGAATTATCCTTTTCTGAATTTATTATCCTGCATAATTTAGCGTCATCTGTAAATATTGATAGTTTACTTTCTATATCTGCTTCTAGGTCATTTACAACCATGTTAAAAAGCAGTGGCCCAAATATAGAATCCTGAGGTACTCCGCTCTCAACTTTATCTCTGTTTGAGAATTTTCGATTTACAACAATACACTGTTCCCCAACCTTCAACCAGTTTTCTACCCAAATGCAAACATTATATCCTAGCCCCAAGTTCCTTATTTTATACCCCAACCTCCAGTATGGCGTTGTATCAAATGGCTTTATACTACATCTACTGCTATACCATTACCAAGGTTGCTACTAACTTCTTGAAAGATTAGTTTGGAACAATATGTTCTCAAAAACCAAGTTGATTGCTGCTATTATAATATATAATCCCATATTAATATATGAATATAATCCTTTATTACTAGGGATGGGTGAAAATTTTCTCCTCATACTGAAATCATTGAAAATTGGCACATTCCACTTGGCAAATAATTTCCCTCGAAAAGTTCAGATGTTTTGGTTTTTCGCCTAGCTCATTCCATTGAAATCAATGGGAATATTGAAGTCACACACAAAACATAGCAAATATTATTTTATTTCCCAAAGGCATAGTCTAAAAGGGGCATGAGGGTACCTGTGTTGGTGGGGTGTGGGGAAAGAAGCAGTTGAACAGGTAATGATTTTTGGGGATTGTTTACTGGGATTGGGGGGCAGTTAATAAAAAATAAATATTAAATAAAATGTAAAAAAATACTATAAGACATGGTATAACGGTGGTCTGAGGAGGGTGCCGGTGTTGGTGGGTGGAGTCTGGGTAATGGATCAGTTGAACAGGGAATTAGTTTTGAAGGGTTCTTGACTGGTATTGGGGGGACAGTTAATAAAAAAATAAATCAATAAAATAAAATAGGAAATGTGTATGTAAAGAGATAGAGACAGGAACCCTGACGTAAGCTGACACTGGGGTGGACTGATACTTGACGAGAGAGTATTTTGTAGAGGATGATTTGTTAAATTTGTTGTTAGAGGCCCAAGCACCAAGGAAACATTGATTTGTAGGACTTAGACTTATTAGAGACACAAGCCCTGAAGGAACATTGATTTGTAGGAGTTAGACTTGCTTGGCACAAGACTTAATGAAAAAATTGTTTATTTTTTGTAGGACTATGTTTTTTTCTTTTTTTTTGCAAAGCACAAGCCCTGAGAAAAAATAAAATTGCCCTACTGGCCTAGTGTCAGCAGGTCATGTTGTCCAGTGGCCACTGGCCATTGTCAAATGTCCTCCTGAGTCCATAATTGCTGAATTTGCAACTGCTGTTCTTACTGCTGCTGCTGAGTTGTTTAAGCAGCAGGATGGTTAGGAAGCTGAAAGGGAATGAGATCAACAATAGCAATAAAATGGGTGATATATGATGAAGCTCGACATATACAAATACAGTTCGCTTCTGGTTGCTCTATATCTTCAATCACAACTATTCCATCCATTTTCTGCAACACATATCGTTGTATGCATAAACTTTCAATAGGACTCAACAAAGTTAAAGCCTCTTTGCCGGTCCAGTGCTACACCCAACAGTCCTGGCCATAGACTTCAACATATTTGACAACACAGGTAAGGAGTGCATTATGGACCAGTAGAAATCCAAACAGCCAGCATCAACGTTTTTCTTCCTCCATAAAAAATACTTTATTGGATACAAAACTATAAAAAGCAACTCAGTTGCCAGCAAGCAAACCAACTCCTGTTTAAACATGTGCTTAGTGCTCTCACCACCTAACGCGTTTCATGCCTTAGCACTTAATCATAGGTCCATGGTCCATGGAGGAACTAGAAGGACCATTATGTGTCCACTGAGTCTGAGTCTGAGGAGGAAGTGAGCACTACAGAAACAATGTTGGTCAGTCCCCCTAAATCACCCTATGGTTTTTGGGGAAATTACTGTCAAGGGAGGAACAAGAGGGTGGTACTAGTAGGACAGGTCAGCTGCCGGTGCCTGCTGCCAGACACGCTGCACCTGATGCCAGACATGCTGCGCCAGCCGTAAGATGCTGTGACTGTTGTCAGACGTGTTGGTCCTGCTGTAAGATGTGCTGTGCCTGCTGTCAGATGGGCTGCCCCTGCTGCCAGTGCCTCCACCAGTGCTGTGCTTGCTGCCAGTACTGCTCTTGCTTCCACCAGTGCTGTGCCTGCTGCCAGTACTGCCCTTGCTTCCACCAGTACTGTGCTTGCTGCCAGTGCTAAACCTGTTACCAGAAGGCAGAATTGTCACCACCGCAATAATACCACCACCACCAGCATCAGGAGCACAGATCAGCTGCCTGTGTCTGCTGCTAGTGCTTCCAGTCTGCCTTCTTCAGGTCACCAAGAAATGACAAGTATGACATTAGGGGACCCTCTGTCACATTGCTCGTCACCTCTTCCAACCAGCAGTGAGCATTTGGAAATTTGTGGAATTTTCAATTCCTCTAATTCCTGCTGCAAAGGCAGCAGGATGCTGAGGAGCAGGCTAGTGTGCCATGGACCACAGTGAGAATAGGGTCAACAAGTGATTTGGGACTAGGAAAGCTTCCACTTGCCAGCAGCAGCACATATACCAGACGTGGCGGGGGCTAGTTATGGTGCTGCTACTTCCTCTGGCGCATCACTGGAGCTAGTTGTGGCAAGTGGAACCATCATCCATCACCCATATTACTGCTGTTATTGATCCCATTCCCTTTTAGCAGTCTAATCATCCTGCTGCTTAAAAACTCAGCAAACTACAAAAAATTAACAGTTTTTGGGAGGATGTTTCTAACAAGCCTAATTTAACAGTTTGTTCAACACACAGACACAGTAGGTTTGAATAAAACACAATTTTATTAAACAATAAAGATCATAATAACCCTCACAGGTCCTGTAATATATACATAATATAGTATAGCCACTAGACAGGTTATACAGAGGTAAGCCCACACAGGTCCAGTATAAGTAGAGAGTCCATAGAACATTATACTGACACAGGTCAGGCAGATCTTGTGTGAGTCCCAGTTTATCGGTACTGCATGGGTTAATAGCAGGCAGAGAATGTTGACAGGCCCTAGTGTAGCAAGGCCTTTTTAGAAGCTCAAACAGAGGTGAGAGCTTTAATTCGAGTAACGCCCAAGATAATGGATACCAGACAATTGTGGACTGCCGTAGCAGTAACGGAGACTGAGCAACTTGAGCACTGCCGTAGCAGTAACGGAGACTAGACAACTGGACACTGCCATAGCATTAACGGAGACTGAGCAACTGAAGCGCTGCCGTAGCAGTAACTGAGACTGAGCAATAGGAGCACTGCCATAGCAGTAGCGGAGACTGAGCCACTTGAGCACTGCTGTAGCAGTAACAGAGACTAGGCAACTGGATACTGCCGTAGCAGTAACGGAGACTTGAGCAGCTTGTGCACTGCCATAGCAGTAACGGAATCTGGTCAACGTGGGCACTGCCATAGCAGTAATGGAAAACTGAGCAACTCTCCCTGAGAGGCACCCAACCTTGAACGGTTCGAGAGGCAGACCAATAGGAATGTCACCAGGGCAACACAGAGGCAACCAAGACCTATCTGCAGAGCTGTCCGGAGACAGTGAGAGACAAGCACTACCCTTAACCGGAGACCGGTCAGAGCGTGCAGAGGAGGCAGCAGCCCAACCTGGAACAGAATCCACACAGCACAGGAATGTAGAACAGTCCAAGTTGGTACACGGAGCAGGAACCTCAGCCAATCCAAGTCAGTACACGGAGCAGGAACGTCAGCCAAGCCGGGTCGGTACATGGAGCAGGAACGTCAGCCAAGCTGGGTCGGTACACGGAGCAGGAACATCAGCCAAGCCGGGTCGGTACACAGGAGATGAGAAGCAGAATATTCAGGCAGTCCTGGTCGGTGCACAGGCAGGAGGTGAGATGCAGAGTAGTCCGGCAGGCCGGGTCGATACACTGAGAAATCACAAGAATCAGGAACAAGCGCTGGTACTGGAACACCATGAAAGGGCACCGTAGATGTGCCAGAATCCAGTATTTAAGGACAATACTGGGTGGGACAATCACAGTTCAGCCAATAGGCGTTAGGCAGGAGTGGAAACTGACAGAATGTTGCCGAATCGCATGGGCACCGTGATACTTAAGTCCTACAAATCAATATTTCCTCAGGGCTTGTGCTTCTAAAAACTAAAAAAAAAAAAAAAAATGATCCTCTACAAAATACTCTATCAAGTTAAGTATCAGTCCACCCAGTGGCAGCTTATGTCAGGGGTTTCCTATTTCTATCACTTTACATACAAATTTCTTATTTTATTTTATTGATTTATTTTTTAACTGCCCCCTCAATACCAGTCAAGAAATACCCCCAAAACAAATTCACTGTTCAACTGATTAATTCCCCAGACTCCACCCATCAACACAGGCACGCTCCTCAGACCACTTTTATACCATGTCTTATGTTTTTTTTTTAATTTTATGTAGGATTTATTTTTTATTAACTGTCCCCCCAATCACAGTAAACAACCCCCTAAAAATATTCCCTATTCAACTGATTATTTCCCTGCACCCCATCAACACAGTGTCACGGTTTGTACGACTGATACAAGGACAAGTAGTAAAATTAACACCACCTTTATTGAATGATCAACATAACAAGTAATTACAGATAACAGAATCAAGAGAGAGTAACCCAGCCTGAAACACGATATTCCTATGAGAAGTAGGAGACTGCTTCCGAGGGTTTACTCTATGATAGGCTAAGCCTAGGTCACGATAATAGCAGTAGTTGGCCACAGCCGCAGGTCTGCACCAGATTGGGTATCAGACTAATCCAGGGGCAACATGGAGTGGATAGTCAGACAGAGCCATAGGTCAGCACCAGAATGGATAGCCGTACAAGCCAAGGGTCAATGAATGGAACAGGTAGTCAGCCAGAGCCACAGGTCTGCACCAGACTGGATATCAGACTAAGCCAGGGTCATATATGGAGCGGATATGTCATGGATTTGTAAGAACACTCAGGCAATTAGGTAAGGTTAAGATCAGCTTTATTGAAAATAATAAAACAACAAGAGCAATCACCCTCCTCAGGTCCAGATAAGGTCAGTACCGTAGTAGCAGGTTCTCAGCCAAAGCCAGATTGGTACACATAAAGGTAGTCAGCCAGTCCTAGTTAGCAAAGGAAAACAAAACACAGGAGCAACAGGAGCGAAGTCAGGCGAGCCCGGTCATACACGGAGCAGGAACAAGCAGCAACTCAAACGCTAGGTACAGGTACACCATGAAAGGGCGCTGAAAAGTTGACAGGAGAGAGTTTAAAAAGGATAGTCCTGGGTGGAGCCAGAGCCCAATAACCAATAAGAACCGTGCAAGGAGAAACCCGGAAGTAACAATGTCACCCTGCCACTAGAATCACAGGCACCGTGATAGTACCCCCCTCTCAATGACCCTCTCCCTGTGGAGGAGGTCCAGGCTTCAGTGGGAACTTAGCATGGAATCTACACAACAGTAGTGGAGCATGGATGTCAGAGTGGTTAACCCATGAGCGTTCCTCTGGACCATATCCAGTGCCCCAAGTATTGTATCTGCCCATGGAATCTACGTGAATCCAGAATACTCTGCACCTCATATTCATCATGGTCTTGAATATGAACCGGACCAGGGATTGCAGAAGTAGATGTGTATCGATTACATAACAAAGGTTTGAGTAGAGATACGTGGAACACGTTGTGTATACGCATAGGTGCAGGCAACTCTAAGGCATAGGAAACAGGGTTGACCCTACGGAGTACCCGGAACAGACCCACGAATCGGGGAGCCAATTTATTGCAAGGAACTTGCAACTTAAGGTTCCTGGAGGAAAACCATACGCTGTCCCCCACCTGGAATACAGGGGCAGGCACATAGTTGGCCATTTTAGAAAATCTATCAACCACCATAAGTATAACTGTGTAGCCATTAGATACAGGCAGTTCTCCCATGAAATCAATAGATACATGTGACCATGGGCGGTCACGACTGGGAACAGCTTGTAAAAGCCCACTGGCCTCTGTGACAGCACTGCTCCTACACCTGTCTCCGAAGCATCAACCTCCAAGGTAAATGGCAAACCAGGTATAGGATGAGACAGTATTGGTGCAGAGGAAAATGCATATTTTAAGGATTCAAATGCCCTCTCTGCTTCTGGAGACCACACAAAAGCATTAGCCCCCTTATGTGTCATGTCTGTTAATGGTTTCACAATCATGGAATAGTCACAAATAAATTTCCTATAATAATTTGCAAAGCCCAAGAACCGCTGTAAGGGTTTGAGACCAATGGGACGTGGCCATTGCAGCACAGCAGAGAGTTTGCCCTTGTCCATAGCAATGCCTTCATTGGAAATGACATAGCCCAGGAACGGCACTTTTCCATGTTGCAGAATAATTTATTCTCTCTCAGCCTCTGCAACACCACAGTGACATGCTTACGGTGCATCTACAAATCAGGAGAATAAATCAAAATGTCATCCAAGTAGACCACTACACAGGACTGTAACATGTCCCTATGAACATTGTTTATAAACTCCTGAATAATAGCCGGAGCATTGCATAACCCAAAGGGCATCACTAAATACTCGTAGTGACCCATCCAGGTATTGAAAGCGGATTTCCACTCATCAACCTCTTTGATCCTTATTAGGTTATATGCTGCCCTTAAATCCAATTTGGTGAAAACGGAAGCACCCTTCAGTCGATCAAACAACTTGGTAATGAGTGGGATGGGGTAAGCGTTCTTGATCATTATCTTATTCAGGCCTCAGGGTCTGAGTTTCCCATTTTTCTTTTTGACAAAAAAGAATCCAGCCCCTGCTGACGAGGAAGGCTTATGAATGATGCCACGAGCCAGAGCATCAGAGATGTACTCCTCCATTGCCTGATTCTCCTCACAAGACATTGGATAGGTTCTGCTCTTAGGAGGCATGGAGCCAGGCACAATATTAATAGCACAATCATATGGCCGATGTTGTGGCAAAGTGCTAGCCTCACCCTTACTGAACACATCGCTGAGTGACTGGTATTCAAGTGGTAATGAGGGAGAGGTACACAAGATCTTGGTAGGTTGCCATAAACAATGTTCCATACAAAAGTCAGACCCAGTCAGGATTTCACAGAACCTCCAGTCTACTCTGGGATTATGTGTGTGCAGCCATGGAAATCCCAGAACGAACACATAGTGAAGAGACTGAATAATCTGGAAACTCACATCTCTGTGTGAAGCACTCCAATACGGATCAACAATGGACATGTCTCCTGAATAACCTGGGGAGGCACCAAAGGTCTTCCGTCAATGGCTTCAATGTCCAGCTGGGATTCCATCTCAACCAATGGAATATTATGCAGGACAGCAAACTCCTTATCCATAAAATAGTCGTCCACGCCGGAGTTAATCAAAGAAGGAGCAGTAAAGGAGGAACCTGCCCAGGATGCCACGACTTCCACCACAGATTTACGTGTGCCTTCTGGGGACTGATATATACGCCACCTAGGTCCTGTACCCCACCGGATCCTATCTGCGTATGTTTACCGGCCACACAGGACATGTCCGCAACAAGTGTCCAGCTTTCCCACAGTACAGACACAAGCCTTGTCTGCAGCAGAATAGCTGCTCTTCCTTTTACAATCGTGTAAAACCCACCTGCATAGGCTCAGTACTACTGCTTGTGGCACCAGGAGGCATGGGAGGTGAGGGAGGCACGGGTGGTAAACCAGGACTGGGCAACGACCCAGTTGAAGGCCTCTGCTTACGGTCTTTATAAAGGCTCTTTTCCCTTATGTGAGTGTCAATCAGGGTAGCAAATTCAATGAATTTGTCCAGCTCTTCCGGCAACTCACAAGCTGCAATCTCATCTTTTATTTTACCACTGAGGCCTTGTGCGAAGGCTGGCACAAGTGCCTCATCGTTCCAACCAACCTCTGCGGCAAGCATGCAAAATTCAATCACATAGTCTGCAACCGTACATGTGCCCTTTTGAATTCTCATTAATCATTTTGCTGCAGAGGTGGCACGCCCAGGAACCTCAAATACACTATGGAAGGCCCTTATGAACTCAGCAAAGTTTGTAGTAATCGGTTTGGCCGTCTCCCAGATCGGATTAGCGCAGGCCGGTGCTCTGCCTATCAACAGGGATATCATGAATCCCACCTTGCTTCTCTCACTCGGAAAAGCCCGTGGTACCAGTTCCAAAAAAAATTCTAGCTGGTTCAGGAAACCACAGCATAAAGTAGGTTCCCCATCATATCTCAATGGGAGTGGAGCTGTTGTGGACAACCCTCTACATGGATTACTTAGAGCCTGAGCTTTTGCCATCGTGCCAAGACTGGGGTGGCCACTGATGACTGCACACGTTTGTCAAGGTAAGCGTTATGCTCCAGAATAGTCCGCACGGCCAGTGACAACTGATCCAAGCGTTGCTCATGTGAATCCATTCTCCAATGGACATTTTGAGAGCTACCGTCACCTGAATTGTCTGAGGTCATGGCCCTTTCATATTGTCACAGATTTGTAAGAACACTCAGACAATTAGGTAAGGTTAAGATCAGCTTTATTGAAAATAATAAAACAACAAGAGCAATCACCCTCCTCAGGTCCAGATAAGGTCAGTACCGTGGTACTTTCCAAATCTGACGCAGGTCAGGATGGACAGTAATATAAGCAAGCAATAATATACAGTAAGACTAAGCTGGCTTGATCCGTAGACAGGTCACTGGAACAAAGTAGACCACAACAGTACCACAGAATGGACACTGTGACCGAGTCCCTAGAACACTAGGGATAGCCGAGGCAACACAGATAGGACACTGGCAAGTGACTGAGTCCCTAGAAAGCTAGGGATAGCGGATGCAGCACATATAGGACACTGGCAAGTGACTGGGTCCCTAGAACACTAGGGATAGCGGAGGCAACACAGGACACTGGCAAGGGACCGAGTCCCTAGAACTCTAGGGATAGCGGAGGCAGCACAAAGGATACTGGCAAGCGACTGGAGCTACTTGCAACACAGTCTGCCAGGTGACCTCGGGAGTGACAGGCCAAGCAGGTGCTGTAGCTGTATTTACTGCGAGCAAGAGTAGGCAAAACAGAGCACAGGGTAAGCACCCTGATGGGTCAGAAGCCAGAAATGCCAAATCGGTACACACAGAGGTAGTAGCCAGTCCTAGTCAGCATCGGAATCGGATACTCAGCCAAAGCCAGGTCGGTACACATGGAGGTAGTCAGCCAGTGCTAGTCAGCAATGGAAAGCAAAACACACGAGTGACAGGAGTGAAGTCAGGCGAGCCGGGTCATACACGGAGCAGGAACAAGCAGCAACTCAAACCCTAGGTACAGGTACACCACGAAAGGGCGCTGAAAATTTGACAGGAGAGAGTTTAAAAAGGCTAGCCCTGGTCTGAGCCAGAGCCCAATAACCAATAAGAACCATGCAAGGAGAAAACCGGAAGAAACAATGTCTCCATGCCACTAGAATCACGGGCACCATGATAGGATAGTGAGACAGAGCCACAGGTCAGCACCAGATTGGATAACAAAATCAGCCAGGGGGAACACGGAGTGGATAGTCAGACAGAGCCACAGGTCAGCACCAGAAAGGATAGTCAGACAAGCCTGGTCATACATGGAGAGTAAGCAAGAGGAACTCAGACAACTGCACTGGACACCGACAAAAGGGTGACTGAGCCCAGTGTCCAGTGAGCTTATAAACCTATAATGAGGTCAGGAAGGAGGAGCACACAAGAGCCCTGGGGTTAAAGGCGGTATGTGCATCCACTACCTCTGACGCACACTGTCATGTACCAAATGTGGAAGTGATACGATACAGGATGCAGATCGAGCCTCTTGGGGAAAGGGACGCAGCCAGCCAGGAGAGGCACAGAGTGTGGTCAAGTCGCATATGAAGAAGAACGCTGACGGAGCCATGGAAGGATCAAGGCAACAGATGTCATCATTCAGACTGTGACTGGCTAACACCGCCGGCCACGAGGTAAGTCACTGCTGTGACACACAGGTATCCTCATGCCCCTTTTATACTATGCCTTTGAGAAATAAAATTATATTTGTTATGTGTTGTGTGTAACTTAAATGTTCCCATTGATTTGAATGGAATGAGCTAGGGAAAAAAAAGCAGGAAAAAGCAGAAGACCAGCACTTTTCACAGGAAATTATTCGCCAAGCGGAAAGTGCCATTATTCTCCAATTTCAGTTTGAAGTGAAAATTTTCACCCATCCCTACTCCCAGTCCATTCACACATAAAAAAAGATAATAGCCAGATAAGGAAGGAAGGAACTTGGATCATGGTTGCCTGTGTCTTTCCAATCAGTCACACAGAATTTTGTTGTTTTTTTAGGTAAATCTCCTTTGCTTCCTTCACCCCCCCCCCCCTCAAGATTCCCATAGAGCACAGATGACATCCAGATCGGGAAGGAATTTGGATCACAGCTGCCTCAGGCAACCAAGATTTTGGAGTATTTTGGGTCAACCTCCTTTCTCCCTTCACCATCCCCTGAGTCCCCAGACTTCTCAACATAGAGTACAAAGACTCCTACAAGACTACCAAAACTACACTCCAATTTATTTTTATTTTCCTATCCTAAATAGCTGCAAATTCGTGCTGCTTTCACCTTGGCATGCAGTGGGAACCTGACACCTCTTTTATATTTAACATTGATTTCAATGTAATGAGCTAGGTTGAAAAAGTGGGAAATCTGTACATTTCCTGAAAAAATTTCCCTCTCAGAGGGAAGTGCCATTTTTATCCTGTTTTTCTTTTGAGGTGAAAGTTTTATACAACCCTAGTGTTTAATTTATATTGTCTTCCATCTAATACTTTGCATGATTTTAACAAAAGGTTATGTCTTAAATCGGAGCTCCACAAATTAAGTGTAATGGGATATTGTGTTCTTTTCTATTGCAAGTCTATTGTTAACCAACTCATAATCTCCCAGCAGAAAAAAATGAAAAAAAAAAAAAAAAAAAAAAAAAAAAAAAAAAATATATATATATATATATATATATATATTGTATTTAGACTATTATATAATGTAATAAGTAAAAATGTAAAAAGTTGAGGGGCGTGGCATGGTAGCCATACCGAGTAGACGTGCGTTGGAGAGGCTCCGCTATTAATGCATGTAATCTATTGCCATCCTGCTCTTACAGCTGACTTTTTGCGGTGTTACTGCCTAATATACACCACCCAGTTGTTCCGCTACCTGGTGAACCCTTTATTTCTCCTTTTTGTCGGCGGAGGCAACGTCCGAACGCTTAGGCGTGGAGCCGCGGCCTTGCGTTCTGCTTTTGCCGGCGGGGAGCCGGACAACTGCGGGAGGAGGCGCGTGATCTCTCTGATTTTTTTTAATTAACTGAGGCTGATTGGAGGAACTGCCTGGGGATACCCGCTACTGCTTGAGCGCATCCTGTGGCTGGTGAGCGGCATGGAACAGCGATGCAGTAATTACGTGGAGGCCTTGATGTTTTCATTACCTACAACCTCCGTGATGTACAATGAGTGATTTTGCAGCTACTCCTAATCCCAGAGAGTGTGGGCCTAGTCCTGAGCCGCCCCTTTTACTATTAGTGCACCTTCTGCTTTGTTGTTTTGTCCCAGTATCCTTTCCCTGCCAATAGACTTGCTTGCTTGGCTTATTGCACACTGGGGCCTTGGAGGAGAGGTTGCTTTGCACAGAGGGATCCACTATATAAATCTGGATTGCAAATCCCCTTGTATGTTATTTTTCCCTGTATGTGCTCCCCCTCCTGTCCCATGTATGAATTCTCCTGTGAACCTGGAGGTCCAGTTCATCACTTATCTTTAATTGCACAATATCTATGCTACAGTTTCAGGGGAGGCTGATGATCTGTGACTGTACTATCTCCAATTAAACCTTCATCACCAGACCCTTTGACCCTAGTGCACGTTCTATTTTGTTATTTTTCTCAATTTTTGTTATTTGGCTCCCCTGCCAATAGGTTAATTTGTCTCACTTGTTGACTGCTGGAGCTCTTGGGGCGCTTGTTGCCCTGCATAGTGGGGCTCATTATACGACTCCGGATTGAGGATCCCCCTGTTTGTTGTTTTTCCTATATTTGTTCCCCCTTCTACCCCATGTATGATTCACCATTTAAGCTCTGAGCTCCGGATCACCGCTTACCTCTCATTGCAAGAACATATCTAAAGTGGCTCCAGGGAGAAAGCTGTGGCGGGCTGCTACCTGCCTTGTTCGTCTCCTTTCCCATGAATGTTTCCTGTCCTGCCCCATGTATTATTGAAATGATGAGCATCATTTGAAGTTTGGGGGGTCCCGCCTGCACCTTCCTGCCCCAGCGGCAATTATCCACCCTACGCTGATTCTGGCCTCTGTCTGACCTACATTTGTCTTCTCAATCTCACTATGGTAAAAAAGTCATCTGGTCATCAGGAAGAAACTAAGTAAATTTGCTAGGAGAGCTATGGCGGCAGAGGAGATCACGGCCATGATGGAAGCCCCTTCTGCAGTGGCGTCGCCGGCACAGTCCTCTGTTTCTGAAGATGATGATCCTAAATCCCAATTTGCAGAAATAATGTCCGCAATTGCTACCTACCAGGCAGTCCTGACCAACAAAATCGATACAGTGCAGGTGGAGATTAATCTTCTGCATGCGGACCATCAAAACCTGCGTGAGAGCATTGCTGAAGTTCATCACCGTATCTCTACTGTTGCGGATACACTTCCTCCTGTGGTCGCCACAGTGGATGAGTTGAAGAATCAAGTGCGATCCTTTCAGTCCTAGGTAGACAATCTTGAAAACAGATCTAGGCGCAATAATGTTTGTATAATTGGACTGCCGGAGGACAGCGAGGGCCGTGTCCCTGAGCAATTCATGGAGGCCTGGATAAGGGAGCATGTTGGCTCAGAGGGTCTATCCCCATCCTTTACTATTGAGAGGGCGCACCGTTTACCGACAGGCCCAATTCCCCAGGCCCAATACCCCAGTTCTTGCATGGCGGTCCTGCAGTTTTTAAAATTCGAACTACATTAGCTGTAACTCTATATGAGGCTTGAGGGGAGTTGAAGAGGTTGCTGGGATATGTGGCCATGGACCCGGATGCCCCCCTGTGGGGCGCCGCGGGGTTACATCACTTACTAGGTAGTGAGTTTGGTCCTCTGTGGGCTAGATTTGGAATTAATACTCTTGGGCAATTGTATCATGATAACCAGCTGAAATCCTTTGCACAGCTACACGACGAATAAAGTCTGCCACACAATCTTTTCTATTCTTACTTATGTACCAGACATGCTCTTAGAGCCCAGTGGGGTGATAGAGCACCGATGATTGCTACATTCTCGCTTCTTACTAGATTGATGACCCTTGAGCCTCCGAGACCACTCTCTTTTATTTATCAATGGTTGGGATCTCGCATGAAATATCAGGAATTTCCCTCACGGAATCAATGGGAACTGGATCTGGGCCCATTGGAGGATTGGGAGTGGAACATGGCTAAGGAGGTGCTAGCTCAGATGGCGACATCGACTAGGCATCAAATGATACAGTTGAATATTCTGCATAGAATTTACTATACACCAATCAGACTGTTTGGGGAATTCTGGTACTGACCATTGCCATCAATGTGACAATGTTTGAGGCACGTATTTGCATGTGATTTGGGAGTGTCCTGGGGTTGGGAGGTTTTGGTCGGAGATAATGCGTATTGTGACCCTGGTGTTGGGAAGACCTGTTTGCTTATTGTCTATCTTCCCCGATGAGACTGAGGATGCTAATGACAAATCTCTTCTGCGTGAGCTCTTGGTGATGGCGAGAAAGGTGGTGGCCTTGAACTGGATGTCAGACAGAGCTCCCAATTGCAGGGCGTGGATTAACCTGGTTTCACAGTGTTTTCCACATTATAAATTAGTTTACTTACACCGAGGTACTCCGTGTAAGTTTGATAAGATCTGGGGACGGTGGCAGACCTGGTGGACAGCTAGAGCAAACACTACTGTAGCTCCCAGCGATGTGTAACTTCTTGGAGCTGATCGAATGAATTCATTTCTGCTTGCTGTGTGGATGTTTGTGGCATATACTTGTTATACACATTTGTGTCTGACTCTTATCTATGTCCAGATTTTGTGGTGGCACTGGCTGGTGGGTGGGGGTTGGGGGGTGCTGCGGGCTCAGGGGAGAGAGGAACTGGGATCGAGGGGTATAGATTTAGCTTAGTTTGGTTAGATGTTTGGAGTTTGGGTTGAATTTCTATAAAAACCTCAGGCTGACTCTGTACTCCATATTAATATGCATCTGTTTCTTTTATCTGTTATACATGTTTGCATACGCTTGTTGTATTTGACAGATATTACATGTACCCTTTTTCTTTGTATGTGTATGGAGTGATCTGATAATAAAACATATTTAAAAAAAAAAATTAAAAAGTTAAACAAAACAAATGATTGGCTCTCAATTATATTGATATGTGTACAGTTTTTAAATATTAGTGTTTATTTTTATTGTCTTAAATAATATCCATAAATATGTTATTGTTAACCCATCTAATTCTAGAGAGATCTTCAGCACCTTACTTCAAAATGTTTTAAGACCACCTTTGCATCCATAGAGTTAAACCTCATACCAGTTTGAGATAAATATGGAATGCTATTGCTTATCCAGTCTGAATTTTTTTCTTTATTTTTTACTGCTTTGCCCACATTCATGATTTTTCAAGTCCGAAAGATTGATTATACTTTTGGGAATCAGAAATCTATATGAATTCACATAGAAATGCAATAGTGTGACAGGTATTCTATTTTAAAAATATGTCCTGCATATAAACATAGAACAATAAAGGCCTCCGGTCTATTGTAGCCTAAGGCAAAAGCTTAACCAAATACCTAGGGATAGAAATAAGCTATGCTGTATATCTATGCCATATAGAATCTCTCATGCAGTAATCTTTCCTTGTCTTGATCTTGAACGTAAATAGCTTCTCAAAGATGTTACTGTCAGCTCTTTTTTAGCCAGTTAACATCTGTTTGAATAAATTACTAATGCAATTCTATTTGCTACTATAGTTTCCCAGAAAAAATAAACACTGAAGGTCGCATAACATTCCGGTTATAAAACAAAGTAATTGCTATTACTAATTACAACTCACATCCAAAAGCACATGCAACAAAACAGTACTAGAAGTGTGCCAAAGAGTGTTTGGCATTTCTGTAATAATATCTATAAATCATTATCAATGTAATCTTGAGCTTCCTTAGTCTGCAGTGTCAGCTCCAATACTCTATGAGCAATGTGGTGTAGACCAAATGCACAGCGAGGGACAAATAAAAATTCCCCAGATCCCCATTGATTTAAATGAGCCATTTAATACCATGAATGCTGCAGAGGTCTCTCTCCAATGCATTGCTTTGCAATGCATTAGAGACCAGACTAGCCTTCAAGAGATTATTTTCCCATTTACATCAAATATAATTTTATTCCCCCCTATGGTGCAGTTGGTCTGTTTCATAATTGTTCATCTTTGCTTTCTAAGTAATGAGGCCTTATATAGCAATATTTTTAATTATCAGTCACATTATATTGATTTATAAACATTTCTCTGTGACATGTATGGGGTAGAAAGAAGAGTGATTAGAAAGGGTACAATTCATAAGAGTTTTGGGAAAAACAAAGACAAGATGGCTTCAGGTGGTGGAATAAAAGGGTGAACATGGGTTGTGCATTTGGGGAGTTGTGTCAAAAGATGATTTAAAGTGATAGTAATGTTTCCCAAAAAAAGCAGCTCCGATTAATCTTCATAGTATTTGGGCCATGGAGAGTGTTATTTCAATACTGTCAGAGTTGTAGTTCAAGAGTAATTGAATGGTAAAGTATCCCACTACTTTTACATAGTGTAAGCCACCTCCCTCAGAATCTGGTCCCTTGACCAGACAGCTCACAGAAAGGGACAATCTTAGTTACTGTGGGCATAATGAAAACTCTGCCACTCTTGATGGGTTTTTAAGGTTTTTTCTTATGATTACTGAAGATTGTCCCTCCCTGCGATCCATCAAGACAGTCTTGCTGCTCTTAGGTGAGCAGTGTTACATCAGTAAAATGGGCGAGAGGGGGATACTTTATCATTCAATTACTCTTGAAGTACAACTCTGAAAGTATTGAAATGACACTCTCCATGGCCCAAATAGTATGAAGATTAGTTGGAGCTACTTTTATTGTGATACATTACTATCCCTTTAATAAAAAAAAAGGTAACGTACTTGAGTGTAAATACTTTACAACATATAGGGTAGCAGAATCATAAGAGGAAGATCTTTAAACAACATGCACAGTTAAAGGGATTGTAAAGTCCAGGAAAAAGTCTAGTCTAAATGATAGGTACAATAAAAAAAAATACGTAATACCATACAGGTTTGAGAGATATAAGAAAATAAAGTCCTCAACTCCCTCCCACTTCTCATGCATCAACTGTATGGCTGACGGCATGAGATCCTGTTTCCAGGATCAGACATTGGCTCTTCAGGAGCACTGTCATTGAGATATCTAACTATAAATACTTCATCAGAATGGTCTACAATGTGTGCCTGGTTTGCAAGCACATGTTGTAGACCATTACAATGAAGTATTTAAAGTTAGATATCTCAATGTCAGAGCTCCTGAAGAGCCGCGTCTGGTCACGCTACCAGATTCTGCATGTGACAGCTTTACAGCTCGTCAGGCAGAAAGGGGAGGGAGTGGAGGACTTTATTTTCTTATATCTCTCAAACCATAAAGGTTTGAGAGATAGGAATAATGGCATTACGTATTTTTTTTATTGTACCTATCATTTCGCCTAGACTTTTTTGGGGACTTGACTATCCCTTTAAGACATTCCGCAACAACTGATACATGAAATAAATATACAGTTCACTCAGTGTAAAGTGGCTGTGAACAAGCTCAAGGCTGAAGTATGTTTTTTAGAAGCAGGATTTATTTAGTTATTTCTATTCTCTAGAAAGTGTTTTACCAGGTAAAATGCATTGTGATTTCTCTAATTTTAACCCCTTCGCATCCGATGATGTACCCGGACCGTCATGCTGGTCTGGCACTTAAGGACCAGTGACGGTCCTGGCACGTCATGGAGTTCAGGGCTCCCGGCGCGGCTACATGCCGCTCCCGAAGCCCTGAACCAGAAGCAATGATAAAAAAAAAAAAAGCCCCGTGGTCACCAAGTGCCGGCCATGTGCGTGCGTGCCAGTCATTAAGGGGTTAAGGTATGTCCCAGAGAGTATTTATAGTACAAAGTTAAACAGTTACATAAATAGAAACAAAAATAAATAGAAACATAAAATTTGACTTAGATAAGAACCATTCAGCCTAACTTTTTATACAGTTACATTTTGGTTTAAAATCTAATGATGCAGTTAAGTTTAGGTATTTTTTACTGTGGAAGATATGATTTTTACAGGTAGGTTATTCAAGGCTTTTAGTGCTCTGTAGAAGAAGAAAGGTGAATGACCCGCTTCTTTCTTGTAGTTTTGAAAAATCAGCACACTTCTGGCAGGGTAGCAGAGGTTAGAGGAAGTATGGAGAGCTGGACTGAGCATGCTGCTCAGTTAGTAATTTAATTTTCCAAAGAAATGGTAATAAACTAGCCAAGAAAGGTGAGAATACATCTGAATTTGAATATTAGCCAGTTTAGTACTTTAAACATACACAATGATGGGTAGAGTAATTACACTGGATAACCAAGAGACAAAATTAATTGTACAGAGTGTTGAGCTTACAGATATTGATTTGTGGCACGGTAGCATATACTATATGACAATACTCATTGACTGGCATTAAATCTGATGCACAATATGTTTTCTTATGAGGGCACTTAGGATTAATTTCTAAACAGAGCACCTATTTAGGATAACGTTTGGATGTTAATTTATTGTAGTAAGAACAAATGTGAGGTTGGGGCAAGCCACATACCACAATATATGTAGGAATTGACCATGGACAATTGATAGGATTTTGTTACAATGGTTAAATGGGCATTGTGGCGTTTAAAGAGATAGTAATGTGACAATATAAATTAATCTTCGATTATTTTTTATACTTTATAATAATGCTGTGTACCTTCTAATCTGTTCCTATCCGTTTAGTTTTATCATAATTTTATTTTAAAGTTTTCCCCTTCTGCCCTTTTTCCTAGTGTCACTTTTTGTAAGTGGCGGCTTACCACCTGCCGACCGCCAGACCCGGTAGGTGGCCGGCTTCATTTCCTCACGGCTTGCCGTGCTCTCTGGGAGTACTGGTATGCGCTGGGTTCCTTCCAGGCGACCGGTCTCCTCATTGCTCCCTCTGGCAGCCTCCAGCTGCATCTGAATTTGGGCGCGCCCCTCAAGGATTCCCTGATGATGTCGCTACCCAGTTCTTAAAGAGACAGTACAGTTTTGCTCCACGTCTTGGGGTGGAGCAATTTGTTTATAAACTGCCTGGACACCACTTCAGTTGACCTTTCGTGGTGTTCCAGTGCAGTTGTGTTTGGGCTCTGTGTATGAACTGGTTTGGCTGACTGTCCATTCTGATGTTGACCTGTGGCTCTGTCTGACTACCAGCTATGTGTATGACCCTTGGCGTGTCTGTCATCCAATCTGGTGCAAACCTGCGGCTCTGGCTGACTAACCATTCCGTGTATGACCTAGGCTTGTCTGAGTACCCAGTCTGGTGTTGACCTGTGCCTCTGTCTGACTACCCGCTCCGTGTATTACCCTTGGTGTGTCTGACATCCAATCTGGTGCAAACCGGCGGCTCTGGCTGATTAACCATTCTGTGTATGGCCTAGGCTTGACTGAGTACCCGATCTGGTGTTGACCTGTGGCTCTGTCTGACTACCCGCTCCGTGTATGACACTTGGCGTGTATGACCCCCAAACTGGAGCAAACCTGCAGATCTGGGTTAAGTTTTGCTTCGTCCTATTCTGACTTTTCTGACTACCCACCTTGGTGTTGCCCGGGGTTGTCCACTGCGCACCCAGCATACCAACGTTCCAGTGGATAACTTAGTGGGTGCCCTTGGTGGCTCTGGTAGACTTCCTCTAGTTCTTGTACCTCTGTGGCATTCAGGTGTGGACCTGTAGCACAGTGGTTTCTTTGGGAGCGTTGTCTATACAGGTACAGGCCTGTAGCGCAGTTGCCTTCCTTGGTATGTTGATCTTCAGTGCGGGCCTGGAGTTATCCTCAGGTGCAGACCTGAGACTGTTTCCCTTCTCTGCCTTCTGGAACTAGTCAGTACTAATACAGCAGCGGGATCCTTCCTGACGTCCTCTACTTGCCTGTATTATTGCTTTGTTCCCTTGTCCTGAACGTTGTTCTCCTTAATAAAGATTTTGTTACCTTCAGTACTGGTCCAAGTCCTCTTTATTGAGCCCATGACACTTGTCTTCCCTCAGATCAGTAATCCACTAGAAAAGGAGGTTTACCCCAAATACCCCAACATTTTGTGTGCAGAAGTAAACACAGACAATTGTGATCCAAGTTCCTTTCTGATCTGGCTGTTATAACTGTGCTAGAGGAGTCTAGGGTTGTGAGAAGGGAGCAAAGGAAATTGATCCAAGTTTCTTCCTTATCTGTGGTTATATCTGTCCTAGGGGAGTCTGGGGAAAGAAGCAGTTGAACAGAGAGTGTGTTTTTGACAGTGATAGGGGTAGTAATGGAGACGATTAAAATAAATAAATAAATAAATAAATAAATATTGACAGGTGACAGAGACTGGCCCTGATTTGAACTGTGTCTGAGGTAGACTGATACTGTATGAGATAGTGTTTTTTGTAGTGATACAAGTCAAGACCTCATATACAATCAGTTACATTGTGTACTTTACCGTAAAAACACACACAGTAACTGAGTAATATCCAGCAAACACACAAGGGGTAGGGGGAGGGTAAAAGTATTAGGGGCATTGAAGGGACAGGTGAGTAAAGTGTTAGTCCAAAAACTGACAGAAGCAGTGGACCATTTATTAAAAAAAATGCCTCATATGTATAACAGCTATAGCACTGTGCTTGTAGGAATCACCACCCAAACATAGGGTGAGTAGTAGCAAGCAACAGTCAAGGCTGGAAGATTAACATTCTGGCTGGAAGAACAAGATTTAAACTCACAATGGACGAAGCCTTAGCTGTAGCGGATGTCCAAAAGGAATCTTACCCAAAGAACAGGTGTGTGAAATTGGATTCCACATGAATCAAGACTCAGACATCAACAAGTACATAGAAATTGTGAGTGAGTAAATTGGTTGTAAACCCACTTTGCTGGTGAACATATGAGTATAAATGTGTATTTGGCATTCTGCAAGAAATTATAACTGTGTTATACAATCAGTGATATATGAGATATGTGTGCTACATATTAACTTTTCCACTGAAGATAAGGCAAACATTCACATCATCTGATTTTTGATGTCTGGATTATAGTACTCTATAAGCGATTTTCTCAACTCTTTCACCCTAGGTTCCTAGGTTGAGTGGAAGGGTTTAGATACATTTAAAAGTGTACACTTGATTAACATCATTAAGATTTTACTTTGTTTCCTCCTGACATTATGTGTGTTATTCATTACCAAGATCTCCCCATGTTTAGCTGGTGACTTTAAAGGGATAGTATTACTTCAAAATTACTATCCCTCATATTGTAGCCCTTAATAAACTGAGTTAAATGACACCAGCGGCATCTCTCAAACCTTTATGGTTTAAGAGATAGCCGCTTTGAAAGTTTCCTCTCCCCTGCTGTCAGCGTTCTGCTGCCAGCAGGAGAATCTGGTCTCTGAATCAAGAGGAGGCTCTTCAGCAGAGCCGATATCTCATTATGGAAGGAAAAATGATTAATTGAAGCACACGTAGAAGACTGTTTCAATGGATCATTTTTCCTTCCATAACGAGATATCGGCTCTGTTTAAGAGCCTCCGCCTGTCCCGGGACCTGATTCGTCTGCTGGCAGCAGAACTCTGACAGCAGGGGAGAGGAAACTTTGAAAGAGGCTATCTCTTAAACCATAAAGGTTTGAGAGATGCCGCTGGTGTCATTTAACTCAGTTTATTAAGGGCTACAATATTAATATTAATAATTTTGAAGTAATACTATCCCTTTAAGTGGGATCACCAGACATATAATACAGAGTTCTTATTAGTAACAGATCTGGAGGCTGGATTCAGGTGTCCATTCCCAATATAGAGACATTAACTGCTGATCCGTGTTCAGTGCGTTGGAGCAGTGCTTGGGCCAGGGGTTAATGATATATATGTAATTATATTGGTTGGATATGTTCCCTGAAAGGTTTTATCTGGGGATTGAGTTAAAGATGCATCAGCAGCAGGTGTCACCATGGAGAGACCTTTAAGAGATCTTTGCAACCCTAGCCGGTTGAGAGTTTGAGGTCTTAGAGATAGGTAAAGATCGATTGGTGCTTGATGTCCAGTGGGGCCATAGTATGCTGGAGAGCCTTGACCCTTGAGCCCTAGTTTGACCCTGTATGGGAACCAAGGTTTGCAGTGGGGGTTTGATTTAATTTATCATTTTTTATATTTTATTTTTAATTTAAGTTTGTGATTTGTATTATTTTATATAGTATTTTTATATTTTTTTATATTTTATATATTAAAATCTACGGTGATAACTATATTGGCGTAAAGAGAGATATTTTGAGAAATACTGAGAGTCCCCTTTGCAGGGATGAGTAAGTGTGAGGTTTAATTTGAACAACTTGTTTCCTTTACTGTACTGGATTGTCGATTGTGATTTGTTATGTGGGTATCCACTCTATGATTCCTGTGAAGAGCTCAATGTATATAGTGTATATTTGGGTATTTTCTAGCTTTTAGAGGGTATGAGCATTATCTGTAGTGGTTAGCAGGTTTGCCAAAGTTGTATAGAATCCGATTGTGCACCACATTACTTTTAAAGTCTGTCAAAGTCCCTCCAAAAGATTCACAACCACCATCACCAGTACTATTATAAAGCATCCAAAGCACTGAAGATGACAGGTCTCATTCCAGTGTTGATGGCAGAGTGAATTTCTTTCCCCCCTGCTCACATTCTTCTTAAAGAGTCAACAGACAGCAACATTCTTAGCTTTTGGCTTGTGAGTGAAATATCTCCATAATACGGACTTCATAGACTGTGGGGCTCCTGAGGGGATGATACTAATGCTGGGGGCTAGATGTTGTCAAATTTGACTACTACTAGGGGCTAGATTTAAAGGCAGCCGTTAAACCAGCCGCTAAGTGAAAAAGGCACATCGCTCACAAATAATACAGGAGTTACGGCAGATTCAATAGCTACTCTACGAGAATAGCTATCGAGCATAGGCACACAAAAAACACGTAACACAAAAGCCGTTGTCGCTCATGTTAATGCACAACGGGCAGCCAAATCACACGATAACTGCGCTCAAAACAACATCTAACATAACGGCTGCCGTTGTCTAGCAACCATGATTGATGCCAAAACAAATTCAAACACACAGCCAATCACAAAGCCCCAATGTATCAAATAACTTCAAATACACCTATATATACCAAAAATAACCGTCACACACTGTCTGTTATCGAGTTCTTCAGAGCCAGATATCAGGACCCAGGAGCGGAGGATAGTGATCAGAGAGAGGGAGACAGGCGCGTTCATTGGAGGTAGAGGAGTTTTGCAGTTTGGAGAGAGGAGAGAGGTGCACTAAATATACACATATCACACTTTTGCACATATCACATACACACATACAAACACAAACACATACACATACATACACATAGTCCTTTTAATTTATAAAACCTTACACATTTTACTTTTTATTTTGACAGTGTGAATCTGTGAGTGAAAGTGTGTGACAGAGAGTGAGTGGATCGAGTGTGTATGTGAGGGCCTGTGGGAGTGCCTGGGTGTGACTGGGTGAGTGATGGCCAGGAGAGGAAGACAGGAGAGAGGGATGGGGAGAGTAGTGGAGGAGGAGGAAGCTCAGGAGGGTATCCCTCAGCAGAGCAGGGGTGGGAGAGGGAGCTCCGCAGGGCGGAGGGGGACCCAGCCCACAAGAGCAGGCACACAAAGAAGAGGGACAGAACCTGCAGTGGGACGAGGGGTAGTTGCTGGGGACCACCACACACAGGCAGGTTCAGACCAGGCAGGGCACTCCGCCTCTGAATCCTCCCATGCCGGAGCTGATGAGGGCAGGATCAGGGATCCCAGATATACTGAGGAGGAGAACACGGCTCTCGTGGAAGCTGTCCTGGAGAGGCAGAGTGTTCTCCACCCGACGGCAAAGGTCCCTGGCCTGGCAGCGAGGAGGAAGGAAGCCTGGAATCAGATCTGCAGCTGGGTGAACGCGGTGGCTACATGCAGGCGGGACATGGAGTCTGTGAAGAAGAGATGGGGCAACTGCCGGAGAGTGGTCAAGAACAAGCTGTCTGACATGTCCAAGCAAGCCCGAGGCACCGGAGGTGGCCCATCTGTGCCCATCACATTCTGCGGCTGGGAGGAGATGGTGCGGCAGAACATGTCCCCCCCCATAATCGAGGGGGTCGTGGGAGGAACTGACACTGGGGATTAGAGGAGCCTCCACACTACCGGTAAGTGCAACACTACATAACCACACACTACAGCAACCAACACCAGCTGCACACACAGTCACACCTCAACACATGTCCATCACTCAGCCATACAACTGCACCAACACAGCACCATGAGGGTTAAAAAAAGGACACAACACCTGGACAAATGGCAACGTCCAACTTGGGACAAACCTGTCAAAGTCCTACTTCAACCCTCCTGTCGCTGTGCTCATTACACACAATACACAAACCATCATGTTCAAAATGTCGACTGTCATAGATCATCACTGTTCACACACAATGTCACCCATGTCCCCACCCCCACCCTAATCCCTTGAGTGCTAGAGGGATCATCAATGCATCGATCAACAATGCATTGGCAACCCCTCTGGGACTCAAGGGGTTAACCTGACAACAAACAAGTCAATAGGACAACGATCACATGATACACAGGGGATATTCACTAAGCGGTGACAAACAGATGGTGGACACAAAGTAACCCTCACACACCCTCACTTCACCAGTACTAGTGTTAGTCCATGGAGAATATGCCAAAACAAGAATCAAGTTCATAGGGTCCCATTGTACAGACTCCATGGAAAACACTGGAAATGGGGAAAGTAGATCACTGGAGAAGTCACCATCATGTTCACTTCATCAGTTCTACATCACCACTTACTGAATCACAAAAAGGGGGCATCAGGTCACACATCACAGTGTCATACAGAATAAATGCTTGTAGGTGCAACACACAGGCCGAAAACTATTTTACAGAATTCAAGCTGGAACAAGTAGGCATTGGTGTTGTGGCTGCAATCATTTACTCTGACTTGAAATTACATATCCCATATCTGATTCCCACATGGATCCAAAGGGGTGCTGATGCCATGGATGGATGGTACACCAGCATCTCTATGCAGGATACACATGGGAAACAAATAGCAAACATTGTACCTTGGTCACCAACAGGCCATGACTGATGGATATCTAGGACTGAGTACGGTTGCCTCACACAGAAGGATGGATGGGCTCATACACAGAGAAAAAACAGGCCTCAATCAAAGATATCCCTCACTACTGGCTGGATTGTTGCCCTTAGGATTCAAATGTTACTAAATATGTTCCAACACGATGTGAACACAGAGATCAGTTCACTGGATGTGATTGCCTTACTGGCCAGATATGTGCACCCATCACAAATCAACCTACATTGCTACCATCCAAATACACATACATAGTATATCACACTCTACGTAGATGGGATATACGAGGTATGTTCATATCCATCAAATCAATACAATGTCTTGTTGGATGGGTGCACATATATAGCCAGTAAGGCAATCACACCTAATGAAATGCTCTCTGGCATCACATCTTGGAAGGATATTACTGTATCCATATGAAGGGTACATATCCACATACATATAAGACCATTTCTACTTGTGTGTCACTGTAATGGGATAGCAATGGGTAATGTCATCATGATGTCATATCATTGCCATCGTTAAAAGATGTGTCTTGATCTAAGTCCCATCCCTCCAACACTCATGGTTATACAGATATTGCTCTATGTGACAGGTGAAGATATCCATCATTTGACCACACGGAGGCTCTTCAGCAGAGCCAAAGTCGCAACATATCGAGAGAAATACCTCTTTGGAATGGTCCAAAGAGTGTGCTTGTAAACCATGCACACCCTGTACACCATTCCAATTAAGTATTGTTCTCTAAATGGGGCGATTTGGGCTCTGCTGAAAAGCCCTCGTGTGGACAAATGACTGAAATCTCCATCTGTCACATAGAGCAATATCTGAACAACCATGAGGGTAGGAGGGATAGGACTAACAGAGAACAACATCTGTTCCCACAATGTCTACAATCTGACATCAATGTGGACTTAACCTTTGCCATCCCCCTGGAGGCATAGCCATCCCTACAAGTTGTGAAGACAAATATATGTTGTTGGATCCCCCCCCCCAGTTAAACAATGGTATTCCTACTGCTGAAAGGTGTGTTGATTCAAAAGGTATCACAGCTCAGACATGGATATGTCAGGGGCAATATCCCCGTGGCCTGATATTGTACAGTGGTGCTGTTACTACACAATCATATGGACAGCTCTGGTACAGGGACCAGATATCTACATGGGAGGGTGTAGCAACAGCCCCACTGTACTATTTCTGGACACTGTGATATTGCACCTCAAAATGAAACCTTCACCCGTAATAACTCAAACAACACCTTTCATCAGTGGGAGTACCCTTGTTTACCCAGGGGGATTAACACAAACACATATATTTTTCTTCAACAGATATCAAAGTATAACTGTCTCCACAAACATATGGCTAAGGTCACTAATCACAACATCTTCTTCCTCCACACAGCTTACGGCCGTCAAGCCCAGCGGGAGACAGTGGAGGAGGCTATGTCGGAGGGTACCAGCCGGTAGTCACCTTACCCACCATCACCATCCCCTCCAACACAGGCTGCACCACCACCTACTGCACCCCTTCAAGCTGCACCACCACAGGCTGCACCACCCCTTCAAGCTGCACCACCACAGGCTGCACCACCATTTCAAGCTGCACCACCACAGGTTGCACCACCCCTTCAAGCTGCACCACCACAGGCTGCACCACCCCTTCAAGCTGCACCTCCCCAGTACAGTGGCTGGATGCCACAGGAGGAGAGGTGGACATATCCATCCACCTCCACCAGCTACTACCCTCCATCAGCAGCACCACCACCACCAGGGAGACAATGGCTGCCAGGGACAGTGGCCACCACCCAATATGGGCCATATTCCTCACACATCAACCCACCCTTCTGGATGGCTCCACAACATGCCCCAAGGTATGATCCCAGGTGGGGTCCCAGCATCTATCAGTGGCCACCATATGACCCTTGGCCACTGGACTACCCACACCTAGGCCTGATTGGTGAGCCCCAGAGCCCCCTACCCAGGGACATTTTCACACCTCCACCAGCACACACATCTTTGGGCAGCTCTGCATCACTTGATGTGGTGGGCATATGCCTATCATCTGCACCAGCCACTCCAACAGCAGCCACAGCACCCTCAACAGCAGCAGAGGAGTTAAGAGCACCCTCAACAGCAGTAGAGGGGGAAAGAGCACCCTCAACAGCAGAGGAGGAAAGAGCACCCTCAACAGCAGCAGAGGAAACAGCAGCACCAGGGACACCGGGCACATCCACCTCCAGCACCGCAAGCCTCACAGGCATGGAGGCGGAGTGTATGGCCCTTCAAAGAAGACTACTCCGGTCAAGCAGAAGTACAGACAGCAACATCACCAGGAGCAGGAGGCAATCCAGGAGGAACATTGCCCAATTGGAGACCAGAATCCAAGCCCTGGAGTTGGAGGTGACCAGGGGGAACACACAACTCCACCAGCTCAGGACTGGTCTCATGGACATGTTGACACAGTTCCTTGTGGAGTTAAGGGAGATCAACAGCAGAGAGAACCTGAGGATGGAGAGGGCGAACTTGCGTTCCACCGAGGGGTCTACTGCAACCACCACCCCCTCCAGTGTTACCCCTGAAGCAACACCTAGGGGGCAGAGGGTTACCAGGAGATCCACAAGGGCATACCCCTCTGGCACCCAGGCTAAGGCCCCCCACCCAAAGAAGAAAAAATAAAAGGCCCAACCTGTTAAGTTTCCCCTCAATTCCAGTCTGATCTGTTGTGTCTTCAGTTATGGATTGGGTGGCAGGGTTGTCTCCAATGCATTGCCATACAATGCAGTGAACACAACCTCTGCCTGGGTGAAATGTTTGTGGGATGCTACAGCATGGGTTCACACACACACACCGTTGTACAAATTCAACTGGAAATACATCGCTGGAGCCATATTACACAACTGTGTTATATGGCGATGTTGTGTGTTGAATTTGAACAACAAAACATACCCCTTAGCACAAGAAATGGTACAACATTGAACATTCGTCTACATCATATGTTGTGTTTAACCCTTAGAGTGCCAGAGTGGTAGGCAACGCATTGCAAAGAAATGCGTTGGGGACCACTCTTGCACTCAGTGGGTTAATGGGATAACCAGACAAACAGCTCTGTGACTTAGAAGGGACATTACAAGCAGGACAGATAAATGGGACATGTATCCATATTGTCTTGGATTCACACACTCATTGTGCAACAGACTTACTGGGGAAGCCAATGTTTTTAACCTAGGATTTCAATGTGTAGCACACACATTGATATCCTGGGGTGAGCATTGGGGTCTCCAGTAAGTTGAGTTGCTGTTTCCCTAAGGGTGTAACAGACTTCACCAGTGATAACACATGTCCACTTAGTCTGTTTGTTCGTTGATATAGCCCATGTACTGAGATATGTCAAAGTGGAGCAAAATCTCAGAACATGGATTATACTGAGCAATACACATACTGTGGACAGGTATTCACTGTGGAAGTATGTCCCCTGTATCACCTCTTTATCACTCCCACTACACATTGGTGCATCACTGCCACCATCATCTGTTTGCATGGATACATCACAGAGTCCACTCACTGGGAAACAAGTGGTGGACTCCTGTGATGTGGGTGATGCCTTTCCATGTATGGGGGATACTCTACCCTGGGTGTGGTTAAGCATTGACAAACGTGTTCTCAAATATATCCTCCTACAGACACAGATAGAATGGTGATGGTTCATCTTTATTGTGTCTCAAAGTACATTAGAATGTACATGTGTTTTCTGTGTGTATTGCCTATATGCATTGAACACCTGTATGAGAACACTAAATGTACTTTGAAACTAAATCGTACTACTTCAGTAACACTGCTGCCCTGCTCATGTGTTTGACAACTCTGTAGCTGAGCATCCTAACTGTACAGGTTATAACACTCAACATGGATCATGTTACGGATGCCTGTGGGACAAGAGGACAGGATTTGGAGCAGTAGACCTGAACTGATCATCAAGCAACAACAATTTAGTCTTTTTAATCCCCTCAATTTTCAAAGTTACAGGTGAGTACACAAACCATTGCTTGACAATGTGTTGTGTACTCATCTGTAACCAATTCTGTGGGGAACTAAGGACATGTGCACCAGCCCTATGGATATGTGCCCCTGACATGTATACACACATTAACAAGTGTTCTGAGAGCTCCATGGAAGTAATGACATTGTGCTGCCACTGTGAAAGTGACAGTGGCAGCCCAATGTCATTTGTTCCATGGAACTGTTAGGACATATTTGTTGATGTGTGTATTCATGTCAGGGGCACATATGTCTGCACATTCACAGGTCAGCATGGAGTCCCTGGTAATCTGATCTACGTCTCATGACCTCTATATTGTGTGACAATACCACTGTACATCCACCCCTCTGCTGCTCTTCTCAGCTCTAGCACAGTACAGGTCCCATATTGAGTCTAATGTCCCTTTAACCCCTGATGTGCCTGAGTATTATCCAATGCATATCATTAGATAATACTCTTTCGCTACTGGGCCAGCATGGTTGTTCAAGCTATAATCATGGCATATCCAGTTAGTTGCGGTCAATCAAGCCGTGTAAGGTGATGAACATGGGTAATATGTTGTACCTTGTTTCTCCTGGGGGTGTGCGTGATATCCTTGGGGTCTGTATGTCAACGTGGAGAGTGGAATGGAGGATGTTTTTTGAGTCCACACACACAATTTTCCACGTCCACTGCCAGTGCAGTGCTGTGTCACTGTTCCTGTGGGGTGAAACAGAACAAAATGTGCAGTGTGGTTAGTGTCACAGGACTGATGGGGGACTTGCATGGATTGTTTGCATGCGTGTGTTATACTCACAGGTGAAGTGTTCTGTGATGAGCCTGTCTCTGATCTGTGCCCCTCTCATGGTCTCCTCCACATGCCCGATGTCCATGGCCACTTCCTGTATGGGGGGTCCGGGATGTGCTCCAGCAGCCTGGTGTCCACTGCGATGTTGTGCAGTATTGTGCACACCACAATGATGTCACACACCTTAGCCGGTGCATACTGCAGTGCTCCCCCAGAGTGGTCCAGACATCGGAATCTTGACTTGAGGAGCCCAAATGTTCGCTCAGTGGCATTCCTCGTTCTGCCATGAGCCTGGTTGTACCTTTCCTGGGCATGTGTTTGGGGATTGGCCAGAGGGGTCAGTAGCCAGGACTTGCATCCATAGCCAGCATCACCTGTGTAACGTGAGTGACATGGTGAGACAGGGAGCACATGTTGTGTGAATGATGTTTTGTGTGGTGGACGTAGTAGCTGTGGGTCAGGTGCATGCTGAGCAGCGTGGTGTGTACGCCTGTGTATGTGGTGTGATTTTGTTTTGTGAACTCACCCACTAGCCATCCCCCTGTAAAGGTTCCATTCTCAACATCTCTGTGGACTGAGGAGTTTTGTAGAATGTATGCATCATGTGAGCTGCCAGGATATTTTGCATAGACATTCATGATCCTCATGTTGCTGTCACACACCATCTGCACGTTGATGGAGTAGAAGTTCTTCCTGTTGATGAATAGCTGTGCTTCACGTGCTGGGGCCTTAATCGGACATGGGTGCAATCTATAGCACCCATGACCCTGGGCATGCCTCCCCTTGTGTAAAAGGCCTGCTTGACGTGTATCGAGTCCATGTCGGTGGTGGGTAAATGTATATAGGTACTGGCCTTGCTTTTGAGGGCTGGCAGGACCTGGGCCAGCACTCTGGAGAATGTGGCCTGTGACATGCCAGATGCGTAACCCTCAGTGGACTGGAAGGCCCCGCTTGCTATGAAGTGTATGGCACAGAGTAGTTTCTGCAGGCCAGTTAGGGCATGGTTGTGGATGTAGATGGGATCCACCTGCTCCTTGATGACCTCATACAAGGCAATGATGCTGTCAGGCCTCAACCTGTAGTGATCAATGACCTCGTCATCAGTCATTCCAAAGAGGGTGACCCTTGGGCGGTATACCCTGGGCCTTGGTGGTCGTCTATACATCCTGTGCCCTCCAGGTGGGGATGGACTCCTGTGTGGCTGCTGAGCCAGAGCCTCCTCACTTGCAACAGGTGAAGGCTGTTGATGAGGCGTGTTTGGAGGTTGCTGATGTTCCCTAGCTCTCTCCCTTGCACGCCTTCTCCGCAGTCTTCACAACAATATGTAACCCAACATACTGTTTGCTCTCTCTATCTGTCTCTATCTGTATCTCTCTCTCTCTCTCTCTCTCTATCTCTCTCTATCGCTCTCCCTCCCTGAGTGGAAAACAAGCCACAAGTGAGTGTGTTGAATTGTCCCTTTAAGTACTTGCTAGGGCGTTGTGTAGGTGTGGTGATGAGGTGAGTGCTAACCAATGGTGAGTTGTTTTTGTCCAGGTAAGTGTTTGCAGGTGTGTGTGTGCTATAAGATGTGGTGTGTTGTGCTTGTTATGTGTGTGCCATTTGCGGGCGTGCAGTTGTGGGGTGCAGGTCACATGTTGATGTTGCCCAGGTGAGCTTCTATTTGCAGGTGTCCGCTTTGTGTGATAACCCCCATTGTTCCGTGCCATGTTGTGTTGTTGTTCTTTTGTGTGTCGTTGTCCCTGTGGTGTTGGTTATTGTTGTGTGTGGAGTGATTTGTGTTGTGTGTGCATGTTTTTGTGTTGTTTTGACATTGCATGGGTTAATTTTCCCATTTACATGGTTGTGCGGTAAGCATTTTGTGCATTTTCCTATGTAACGGGTGTTTTGTTTTGCCCGTTAAGTGTCTAATGTGTGAGAAAAGTTGGTCTTAACTTTTTGCCGTTAGATGTGTCTTTTTTTCAGCCGTTATCAGTACCGCAAGCCTTTGAATAGCTCTTGGGTATGTTGTTCCATGCGTCTGAATGCACGTAAGTGTATCGGCCGTAAGGATTCTGCAACTGCAGTTAGCTGTTCTTTAGACGGATCTTTGAATTGCAACATGACTCTTAACGCACCCGTTAGTGATTTTTTTTACTAACGCCTGCCTTTAAATCGAGCCCTAGGTGTCACAGGTGCTGCACTTACAACAGCAGGAGAGACATAGCTAAGGCTGTGGACACTGATAATAACCTATGTTGCTGCTGGTTACTCAACATTATTAGTGTGTGTGGCTGAGTGGGACTTGGAATCTGAGATGATGCTGATAATAACTGACACAAGGACTGTGTATTTCAGGGCATCTTTGCTTTTGCAGGGTTTGACTTTCCAATTATTATCTCAGACACTTTATGGAAAATAATTGAAACTTTAAAAAAAAAAACTAACATATTTTTGACATACATTGTATAATAGTAAAATATAATTTGTTGTTAAAAACAATATTATAGATCTCCATATATAAATAAAAAGTTTCTTACAGAAATCATACCTAAACAGATGGCTAACAAAAATACTGCCAAACAATTTCCCAAGACCCCAGCAATGAATGGGTTAAAGTAAAAATTTATGTTTACAATTGCTTTACAAAATGCTAAATATCAGTAGAAAAATATTGAGCCAATAATTTGGATTGCAAATATATCAAGCAGATGCATTACCAAAATCATATTGTACCAAAACTGTTGTGGAGAGAGAGAATATTTATCATATCGGGATTCATTTGCTCCCCATTATGCCTGGCCTTGTATTACTTTGCACAGTAAGATGTATTCATTTGTTTGCGTGTTAATTAACAATTACATTTAACCCTTTGAATGCCAGAGAGGTACTGTTTTTTGTTATCTTGATTACTTAGCTAACTAGTAATCCTATATAATAATTCGCTAGGATGTTTTTCTCAAAAACTGTCATGCACAGTAGAGACTGTGTGCGTTCGGGCAGTTTCTACTGTGCATGACGGTATCACGTGAGTGAGGCGACACAAGACTGCATTGTATGGAACAGTGAGGTAACGGCCTCTTAACCCTTTGAGTGCCAGAGGGGTATGCAATGCATTACAAAGCAATGCGTTATGTGCCCCTCTGGCACTCAAAGGGGTAACATTACTCAAACCTTGGCCCATGTACACAGGCTTTTACACTAGTTTAATTATAAATCATTCTGTATGATAAACTGAAGTATAGTAAGGAGAAGAACAGGAAGCCTTATGGTAGGTTTTTAGTCATGATTGAATTTATTTTGAACCCCCAGTGTGGTTTGCACAAATGAAAGTGTATTTGATACAAGAACAGAAGATGAAGACGCATATTATATATATCTCTTATGCATTATGACCCTTCCTGTCCCTATGTTTTCATGCTGTTGTTGCTGTTTATAATGAAACATCAATTTCAGTGATATTTTGCATAAAAACTATGCATATTCATAATTTGTTTTAGGAAAAAATATACTTTTAGAAGATGCAAATTGTTTGCTATTGCCACCTGCAATTGGAGAGAAATTCTACTCATAATTCCAAACATTTTTTTTTTATTTAAAGGAATAGAAATGTGTCTTTACAAGCTGCTCGCAGAGTCTTCTGTATGTTAAAAGTAACTAATTGCTCTATGTCTAATGCCTTACTTGTTTGTAGTTCAAAAGTTATGAGGCGATAAAGAACCCCTGCCCGGCCCTTTCTGGCACATCACGCTGAAGATGCAGGCTGGGGAGGATGGCTGCAGTGAAGGATAAACTTCAGTATGCAAAGGGAAATCCTACCCTCTTTCATAAAGGGGGCAGGATTTCCCTTATACTTATTTACTGAAGTTTGTCCTTCGCTACAGCCATCGAGTTGCACAACCAGATATGAGATTCAGAGGGATGCGGCCAGAAAGGGGTGGCCTGGGGATCTTTATCTTTATTCACCCAATGGGGCCCTTACTTATCATTTTGTTTCTATAGGAGAGCCAAAAGTCCCAGTTTTTAAGAAAAGAAGAAAAATCATCTTGCACTAAAGCATGGCATTTCTCCTTGTCAATTGTGCTGTCTACCCTACCTAGCCAAGTTCAAATTTTGGGAGTGTAAGATTTCCCCCATAGCGTGTATACAACAGCTTTTGCAGAATTAACTAGCGTTTTCACACATCTCCATCGTGATGTATGCCTATGAGGAAAGGTATGCGGTCTATGTTGATATAAATACAACAGCAGGTCTAAAGGTAAATAGATATGAAGAGCACATTGAATTTGGAAAAGTATTCAGGTCCAATAGGGTCTAATATTAATTCAGTACCACCATATGTGTGTCATGTTACCAGAATCTAAGTTGCATCTCCAGCACAATGGCGATCTGTCAGGTGAAAACTTTGTGATTCTATGTGGTGTCATGTGCCATTGTGTGATCAATTTGTAATTCATAAGGGAAGTGTAAGTGTCATGGGAAGATTTGAAAAGGTTACTAGAAATAGTATGCCAGGTATTGGTATCTAAGTTTATTTTCCCATTTCCTGAAGAAGTAGTGTTTAGTTGGGGGTATTGCTAGCAACAGGAGAGAGGTCTTAAATTAGAAGGCAGATTAGTTAAACAAAGTTCAAAGGTAGTCAGTCCGCGTAATTGGAGAGGGTTCTTAAGTCCAACACGTTTCCAGTCTAGGATTTGAAGTGTAGTCCACCATGGGATAGATCTCAATATTATCTGGTCACCAGAGAGTTTAGATGATCCTGTAAGATCAATGTGTGATAGTGAGTTCAAAGTATCCAAAGAGTTTGTTTTAAGAAGTATAAGGTTTGGATTCTATATACCTGGAACAAAGTCAGGGTTGCCAATTAACGACTTCAAAGAGGAAAGTTTTGGAGAAAGATGGAAAGAAGAATTAACTTTGTACCAAGTGCGTAAGATGTGTCCTAAAATCATATGATCTAGACAGCGAGAAGGTATTGAAGATAAATTGGACCAGCATAACTGGATAGGATATGGCGGACCAAGAGTGTCCATTAAAGTGCTTACCCATCTCGGAGAAGGAACAACATTGAAATTGAATAGCTTAACAATCACTGAGGCAAGATAGTATCTATTGAGATCTGGAAAACCCAACCCTCCTCTGTCTCTATGTTGAGAAACAATAGAGAAACTGAGCCGAGGTCTTTTTTGCACCCATATGAAGGACAAATATAAGATTTGAGAGAGTTTAGTTGTTGTCGTGGAAGCATGATGGGGAGGGCATTGAAAAGGTAAAGAACTTTGGGTAAGATAATCATCTTAATTAGATTGATCATGCCTTGCCAGGAAAGGTGAAGAGTTTGCCACGAAGTTAATGTGTCTTTGATGTCTTTCAAGAGGGGAGTCAGATCAAGATCACACAGTACCTCATGATTAGGGGATATCTGTACTCCAAGGTATAAAATGGAGGTGGAAGAGCATTTAAAATTGTATTTAGATGTTAAGGTAGAGGCTAATTCTGGAGAAATGCCTATGTTGAGTGCCTCAGATTTGCCATAGTTTATTAACACCTGGGATAAGAAGCAGTGTGAATCTAATGCCTCAACTAAAGGTGGGAGAGAGATCTCAGTTCAAGATATAAAGAACAATATGTCATCTGAGAATGTTGCAAATTTATAGGAGTTTGATTGCACTTGATGGCCCAAAATTTGGGAGAACAAGGGATGATAAGGGGAGACAGGGAACATCCCTGATGTGTTCCATTGGTAATAGGGAAAGCCTCCGACAGGGTACCATTAACTCTAATTCTGGTACTGGGGTTAAAATAAAGGCTCATGTTCCCAGTGAACATATATGGTCCCAGGCCTATGTGTTTAAGCAATTCACAAATATATTCTCAGTGTACTCTGTCAAAGGCCTTCTTTGTCAACAGGAACACAGCAGGGATGTGGTCGTCAATGGCCAGTTCCTCTAAGGAAATCTTCATCACTGTGTTATGTCTAGATTGTCTACCTGGCATGAACCCACATTGATCAGGATGAATAACTGCCGAAAGAACCTTCTGTAGACGAGCCACCAAGATTTTAGAATAAATCTTTAAGTCCATGTTTAGTAGTGAGGTAGGCCTATAGTTGGCACATAGTGATTGATCCTTACCCAGTTTTGGTATTACTGCAATGTGGGCCTCCAGGCATTGAGGCAGAAATGGAGTTCCCTGTAATATGGCATTGAAAGCATTAAGCATATAGGGAAGAAGTGACGGTAAGAATTTCCTATAGTATTGCAGAGAGAATACATCAGGGCCCGGGCATTTCCCAAGTGCCATCGATTTCACAGCTGCGGTGATTTCCAGTTCCATAATGGAAGATTCAAAAGCCAAATAATCGTCTGGAGTTAGGGTTGGCATGCTGGCTTTGGCTAGAAAAGTTTTTAGTTTATCAGACCATACTGCCAGAAGAGATTTTGGATCTTTTGATAGATTGTAGAGTTTTGCATAGAAATTTCTAAATGTGGTAGCTATGTCAGAAAAGAAAGTAGCATGCAGACTTGGTGGCATTTTAAGATGATGGACTATAGTGGCTCTACATTTCTGTTTAATTAGGCGAGTTAGCGATTTGCCACATTTGTTTCCTGCAATATAATGCAAAATCTGTGCCCATTTTAGCAGCTCCTACAGTACACGCAATTCTCTATATTCCATACAAGAGCGTAACAACCTGCCCCATCACCAGCTGAAAACGGAGATGCCTACCAGGTGGAACGCCACCAAGTACATGCTAGAATGTTTGGATGAGTAGAATAAGGCCATTAACAAGTAAACCATGAAAAACTGGAAGGCTTTGGAGGGAGCTCCTTTGTCTCCTGACCAATGCCAAATAATGTGTGATGTATGTGAGCTGCTGAAACCCTTTGAGGAGGCAACCATGCTAGCGAGTCACATTGGGGCAGGAATTAATGAAATTCTACCACTGATATTTTTATTGCAGAAAAAATTGAGGAGTATGGCAGAGGATTCTTACCAGAATGACAATACAGACATGCAGCAGCTGGTAAAGGACATGTTAGCGTGCTTTGAACAAGATCCTCACATAGTGTCCATTAAAAGCAATGAAGAATACATTCTTGCCACTTTACTGGAACCCCACTTTAAACACAAAATTTCATAATTACTGCCAAAGGGCCATCAGCAGTTTGTCACAACAAGGAGTCGTGGAGATCAGTGACAACTCTCTGAGGAATCGGATTCTGTCAAGGAATATCAAGACATGCTTATTGATCAAGGGGAGGGTTGCATTGTGGAGGATGAGAGGGAAAAACTGAGGGCACAACAAACATCTATGCAGTATAGTGAAAAGGAAGGCAGCAAATATCCCATTCAGAACACAGGGCAATTCATCATAGGTCTCAGCAGGGGCGGCAAAAACTCAATATTGGTAGTGGTGGTGGTAATGGTGGTGGCAGCACATCTCTTTGGGACTTGCTCCCTGAGTATGGGCTGGTAACTGACACACAGGAATACCGTGTAGCTCCTAGAAGTGGTCCACTGCATGTGAGATGGTTTTTGCATACTTGCAGGATAGCTACATTTTAGGCAGAATCAATGACCCCATGGAATACTGGCAAACAAAGCAGTGTGTATGGCCGGCATTGACACGTAAAATAAAAAGAAAATTAGAGATAGCAGAAAAATCTCTTAGCAGCACCAGTCCCACTCCTATATACAGGACACAGTGGGTTCAATTTGATGTGAGGTAAAGGGCAAAAAAGAGATAAAACAACATTAAAAAATAACTTTTATTAGCGCCCTTCTAAAATAAGCAAATTTAAAAGAAATGGCTGTCTCAGTGATCTGTAATTATAGTAATTCAATAGGACAAAACCTAATATCGTATAAATGGAACTAATTCTTGCTAAAGTGTTAATATGGTACACATCACTTCTCAATCCTGAGTAATTGTGTAACTAGGCAAAAACTCAAATTGTATCTGTTATGAATCATAGAGAAAGTCACAATTATTCTCAACCTAAGGACCTGAGATAGTTACAGGTATATTTTTCCTTAGTTATCTACACCTGAGTTGTAGTTCAAGCGCAAGACATGTGTTTCAGTCCTGTGTTCCAAATAACTCTTTCGCGGGGCAGATTAGTGTGTGTCTGCACCCTATATGATCGCAGATGCAAGAAGTTTGGTTCCCAAACATAGACAGCATTCGATCTATCCCTTCCTGGCTAAATAATTATATTTTTGTTTTATATTTAACCAGTCTCAAGCACAGCCCCTTTATTATGGTGAATAACCTATTAACGCCTAACATCAGGAGTGCTTCTACTATTGTATATTATCAGCATTGACATGTACTGCAGTGGAAACCCTTAGTTGTCCTCCAGAAAGTCTGAGAGGGTTTTCAGTGCTGCTGGTTATATCGTCAATGACCATAGGACATGGCTAACAAGCAGCAATGTTGGGAGACTAACATTCTTAAAAATGAACTAACATCTCATACCATCTGAGTATCAGGTAGCAGAAACCACCCATGACAGAGAAAGCCAGGACAAATATATTAACAGCAGCACAGATGAGGAGGTGAAGTAAGGATGTGAAGAAGGGTTGCCACCATCTACCCCACTTGGGACCACTGCTAATGTGTGTCAATAATCTTAGGAGGATAGAGTATGACAAAGTTAAAAACAATATACAAACACAAATCACACCATGCCAGTCCCCCACCACCACCACTACAATACACATCTGCCACATTGTAGGTTGTACTTTTTTATTATATCATCATGAATATGTGCCAGTGTCACTTAGGCAGGAAGTTAGTGTTGTGGGCAAAGAACAAATGCATTCTGCATGCTAACACATTTTTCAATCCATATGTTACTGTAGAAGGCACAGCTTTGACTTCAGCCCTCTGAAGAAGTAATATTACAGTGGGAAATGTAGTACCTATAGGAAATATAGGTGAAAAATGTGTTAAAATAGGCGAGAAATGTGATAAAATAGGTGGAAAATTTCTTAAAATAGGTGAAAGAAAAAACCTAGGTTTTTTTCTTTTTTTTTGGGGGGGGGTTTAAGAAGTTTTGAAAGGGGTAATTCACTGCGTGTTTTTTGACTCACTATAATAGCTATTAGTTAGTAAGTAAGGGGGGTTGGTAATATAGATAACACTTTGGGGGATTTATTTCACAGGTTTTTTTGTTTTTTTTTTGTGACAGCCCACGACACACACTATGTAGGGATATTCTCTGTGCTCCGTAAGCAAGGTGTAATTAAAAGGTTTTTTGATGTATCTGGGGTATAAGATTGATCTATGGAAAATGATATGGTATGGCCCTTGGGGATTTCCGTTGTGTGGAGTTGAGTGGGGGCGCCCCGGGGCTAGGAAGGCTCTTTTTTTTTTTTTTTTTTTTTTTTTTTTTGAGGTACGATGTTTTGTGTGTTTGATTTATTATGTTAGCAAATTAATATTTAATAAAGGGAGTGAGTGGGTAATATAATAACACTATGAAGAATTTAAATGTATAGAATATAATATCACTAGGGGTATGAATAGGTGTTTTTTTTTTTTTTCCTCCCCTGGTAAAGGGGGAGTTGGACCGGAGCTGACCCCGTCCCGGTGCGCCCCTGTTGACTCTAATATATTGCTTGTGTGTCTGTGATGGTGGTCCAGCTAAGAGCTCAGCACCGGCTGTGAGTTCTATGTGAACTGAGGACCCAATCGGCTGAAAAGCAGTGGGTGGGGTTTAACCTGGCAGGGAAGATGGTGAGTTGGTGTTAAATATAGTGAGATGTGATGAGGTGGTTATATCTCATTATATGTGTATGTTTTTTTAGAATTGGATATATGTGTGGTGATGTGATGTATTTGCCCTTGTGGACGAGGAGGGAGGTCTTCTGGGGGGTTATGGTTAAGTTATTATCTGTGAACGTGCGTAGATTAAATACCCTATATAAACGACATAAAGTGATGGAATTAATTCATAAGGATAAAGCACAGATAGTGTGTATTCAGGAGACTCATTGGAAGTTTGAGGAAAGTCTGAAATGGTGGGAAGGGAGAGTTGGTCAGGTTATACACTCCTCAGTGCAACGTAGTAGAAAGAGGGGTGTGGCGATCATTTTCTCTAAAGATAGTCAGGTGGAAATTCAGTTCCAATTGACTGATGAGGAAGGCAGATATTTAACAGTAATTTGTAAAATAGAAGATCAGATTTTTACTTTAGTAAATGTGTATTTACCGAATCAGGTGCCTATTAAGACTTTGCGTACTATCTGTGAAACGGTGGAAAGAATTAAGAAGGGTATGGTGATATATGCGGGCGATTTTAATTGTATTTTGGACAAATTAGTGGTATTAGTGGATTAGTGGTAATAGTCAGATCTGTAATGGTTTAGTTAAACAATCTCAAATTTTTAATAAATTGTTGAGAGAAATGGACCTGTTTGATATATGGCGGGTGTACCATGTATGTGAAAAGGAATTTACGTACTATTCACAGGTGCACAATTCTTATTCTCGGATAGATCTGTTCCTGGGGGATAATCAAGTAGTTAAAAATTCTGAGCGAGTAGAAATAAAAGACACTATATGGTCTGACCATAGTATGGTCATATTATGGATTAAAGATAATGTGGAGAGAGAGAGTTTTAGAACATGGCATTTGGATGATACTATTTTAAGAGAGGAACAGCATAGAAAAAATATTGAAGAAAGAATTAGGTATTACTTCCAGGAAAATGATAATGTGGGCATGTCTAGGTCAGTAATATGGTGTGCTTTTAAAGCTGTTATGAGAGGAGTACTGATCAAGCTTAAACATGATATAAAGATTGCACAGGGGAAAACGTTAAAGCAATTGTATATCTTAATATTTAAATTAAAGGCAGAGAACAGATTATGCCCTACAAGGGAAAAACAAAAACTTATTGAAGAGATTGCGACAGATATTAAAATAAAGGAAGTGGATAACATGAGGAGAAATATGGAAAAATTACAGATAAAATATTATCATGGAAGAAATCATCCAAATAGTATGTTAACTAAAAAGCTTCGGGACCAACGTGCTAACTCAAGGATTACTACTATTGCTGATAAAGAGGGGATGCATAAAACGTTATATGAGATCGGGATAGCCTTTAAGTGGTTTTATGCAGGTTTATATAATTTTCCAGAGGGTGTCCCTCAAGAAAAGATTAAGGAATATTTGTCAGAGATATCCTTACCGCAAGTGTCGCTGGAACAGTTAAACCATTTAAATGCCCCTATATCACCGGATGAAGTATTGATTGCGATAGGGAAATTGTTACCTTTTAAAACACCTGGCCCTGATGGGTTTACCAATCAGTTTTATAGGATATATCGTGAGTTATTGAAAGATCACTTGGGGAAGATGTTTAATGAAATGGCATTGAATGAGAGGGTCCCTGTGGAATTCTTACAGGCTAATATTTTGCCAATATTAAAGAAAGATAAAAACCCGGTGGATTTAGCTAGTTATCGGCCGATATTGTTAATAAATGTGGATGCTAAATTGTTAGCACCAATATTAGCGGCTCGAATGAATTTGATTCTACCAGCAATTGTTGATAAGGACCAAATTGGGTTTGTTAAAAATAGATCTTCATGCAATAGTCTTAGGCGTTTGCTTAATATTTTGGATTCGGCAAGACGTTTACGGATTCCCCTACTGACCCTGTCATTAGACGCTGAGAAGGCATTTGACAGGGTTGGGTGGAGGTATATGTTTGCTACCTTACAAAGATTTGGTCTGAGGGGGTGGATTCTGGGGGCAATACGGGCATTATACAGTTGCCCACAAGCTAGAGTGGTGGGTTCTGGGCTGTGCTCAGACTGGTTTGATCTTAAAAATGGAACAAGGCAGGGATGTCCTTTATCACCTATATTGTATATTTTATCTATAGAGCCATTTGCAGCACATATAAGACAGAATGTTAAGATTCAGGGGTATCAATTAGGAAAAGTTACATTGAAGATATCTTTGTATGCTGATGATGTCTTAATTACGTTGGGGAGGATGGAGGAATCCCTGCTTTGTTTAATGGAAGAAATAACTAGGTATAGTGAGATCGCCAATTATAAATTGAATATTAGTAAAACAGTGGTGCAGTTTCACAACACTGACCATCAAACGAAATTAAATATTAAACAGCGATATGACTTTGATTATACGAGAAAGAGTTATACGTACTTGGGTATAATTATACCAGCGAATTATAAAAGAATTGTGGAGATTAACTGTTCTTGGTGGGGAAGAATTAATATACTCAAAGCGTATGTTGTGACACGATGGATATATCTATTTCGAATGTTGCCTCTGAGGTTTCCCAAGAGTTGGTTGGATCTTATTCAGGCGAGTTTTCGAAATTTTGTTTGGAGAGGGAAAATCCCCAGAATTAGTGCTGTTCGATTGGCAAAATGTGAGAAGCAGGGAGGAACAGGCTTTCCCATTATTCATAGGTTATATAAGGCGAGTATACTGTTTCATATGAGTAGGATGCAGCAGTCTTTGGCTCAAGGAGAAAAATGGTATGACATGGAAGCACACTTGTGTGCAACTCAGGATTTAATGTGTTTATTATGGGACATACGCTTAATGAACTCTATTAAAAAAGATTAAGGAAAAGATCCCAAGCTTTGTAGATCTACGGTGTCTTGTTTATAATATTGAGGACATCTCTTTAAAGAAGTGGAGTATATGTGGTATCAGTAGGGTAGAACAGTTGCTAACTGAGGAAAAAGTCAGGCCTTTTGAAGATCTAGTGAGAGATTACGGGTTGCCGAGAACTGAGTTGTTTTCGTACCTGAGGGTTAAGGGATTTCTGCTTAAATATCTGGTATGCAGGAGGGATGAAATTATGTCATCGTTAAATAAGCTATTTGCAAGGTCAGATAATAAAAAGCTTTTCTCTATATGTTCTTGGGTAATTGAGCTGCTAGAGGATGATGACAGGGTGTTAGAGAAAGTAATTGAGACATGGGAGAAGGATATGAATAAGCAGATAACTATTGTAGAATGGAAAAAAGCTTGTAATAGAATCAGTAAATATATTCATGATTTGGCGCTGGTGGAAAACCAGTATAAATTAATGAATAAGTGGTATAGAGTTCCCACGGTTATTTCTAAAATGAACCCTCAACTGTCAGATGTTTGTTGGGGATGTGGTAATACTAGGGGAACATACTATCATGTTTGGTGGGCATGTGTTAAGGCTAGGTTAGCATGGGATATGGTGTTTAATTTCCTTCTCAAATATTTTAATATTAAATTACAAAAAAAAATCAGAAATAGCTTTATTGAATTTGTATTGGCTAGTATTAACAATGAAGCAAGAGTTTCTGGTTACACACTGTTTTGCAGCTATAAAGATATTGTTGGCAAGGGGATGGAAGTCTTCTCTTCCGCTGTCAATGATACAATTTATGTCACAATTGAAATGACAATTAAAAATGGAACAAGGAGTTTATTGGGGTTCTATTATGTCAGAAAAAATAGGTAAAGCGAGTGAACAAATATATGAAGAAGTAGTAGATTTATAAATCCACGCGCGTTTTGGGGGGGGTTTGGTGTATGTTGGGACCTCCGTTCTCGTCCAAGTGGCAATGGTGTTTTGGAGTATGTATATTGTGTAATGGTAATTGTATGTTTGTGTATATTTGAAAGAAAAAAAAAAAAAATAGGTGAAAAGGTGGACATTTTTGCATAGGCGGAAAGGTGAAATTTTTCGTGGGAAAAAACAGTTTTCACGAAAAGGCATGCACTTTTTGCCCACCCCTATTGAGAAGTATAACTTGAGCTATCGATGATAAGAAGAAAAGAGGTGTGTTCCTAGTATAACACATCTTAATGTGGAAGAAACCACCACCAATAATCACAGTACTCACACTGTAAGTGGTCTTTTTGATGGATGAGGCAATGACGACTTTCCCTACTCAGTCAATCCAGGATTAGACAAAAATTCTGCTCTACAAGGATATGCAAAGACCTCTTGAGAATCCTTGGCATAACAATAGAAACAAAAGCAAGAGGAGGTGCAAAACAACAATCTAACAAGAAAGGCGAAAGTAACAATATATACTAACTTAAGTGGAACTACCGGCTGTAAGCATGCAGGTGAAATAACCATTCAGAGAAAACTCCAGACTCCAAATGAACAAAGGATACACTTTGTAGAATAATACAATTATTTAACTAATACAATGCCTGAAATGCTCTACGCATTTGTAAGAATGCTGCTTTTTCTTCAGGAGCTATAAGGCATACATAACTGTTCATCTGATGCCTCTATGTACAAACAGAGGCATCAAACGAACAGTACAGTGTACAGTTATTTGTACACCTGCAAAGATAATAAAGAAGTGTAACACATGAACAAAGTGAACGTCACAAAGTGAATGTCACATATAACAGTGTACAATGGGAGCCGCAGAGGGAAAAAATAAAAAATATTACAATAATTTTAAAAAAGCTTAAAAAATGCAGATCAAAAAACAATAAAAAGAAAAGTAAAACTATGAACTCCTATGTACATATACAATAAGATGATGTAATATGCAAAAATATGAATAAGAATATATACGTTTATTATTACAAACTTCTACAGACAATTAAAGGGTTAATTCCATAGAGATTATTAATATTAATATAAAATAAACTGAGACAAAATTATTTTTATAAACTAAAAACCTGAATAATTCATGAATGTACTATACTATACAGCTATAAATATATATTGAATGCCCATAAATGAGTATGAAAATACTAAAAAAATACCATTACTAACTAAAAGTAAATAAATTAATGAAATACTGAGAAGAAAAAAGATAAATATAATGCATTTGATAAAAAAATAAATACAATTAAATACTGTGAGTAAGCGAGACTGTATAAAAGTAAAGAATATAGGAATATATGAAATTATGAAAATCAATAAATACATCCTTGTGTATTTGATATTTACAGCTGTGTAGTATAGTACGTTATGAATTATTCAAGATTTTAGTTTATAAAATTATTTGTTGTAATTTATTTTATATTAATGTGATCTTTAGTGGAATTACTCTTTAATTGCCTGTAGAAGATTGCGAGAATTACATTAAATATTGTTGTACAAATGTTTGCATATTACATCATCTTATTGAATGTGTACATTATCTGCATAGTATTTAAAAGTTTGACTTTTCTTTTTTTGCCTTCTGATAAGCTTTTTTAATTGTATTTTAAATTCATGTGATATTTTTCCCTCTGCTCATCCCAATGTACACCAACATAAGTGAAATTCACTTTGTGATGTTCACTTTGTGATGTTGTTGCACTTCTTTCTGATTTTAGAAGACTTTATTGGTGCAAAAATGGAGGGATTATACAAACAGTATGTTATTTATGCCTTATAGCACCTGAAGAAAAATCAGCGTGCTTAGAAATGCGTAGAGCATTTTAGGAGGCAAATATAGTCAAGTTGATACCAAACATGGCTGAAGAACAGACCTAAGAGGTCTTGAAAACTTGCATCTTGAATCTGCTTAGTCATCCAATAAAGGTATCAACTTGACTATATTTGCACCCTGTATTTTTTTTTTTTTTGCATTATATATTAAATAAATTATTTTATTATTCTGTGAAGAGGATCCTTTGTTGATTTGGAGTCAGAAGATTTCCCAGAGTAGAGTGTGTTTATTTACACTGCATGCTTATGACCAGCTTTATAACATTACAGCAGGTAGCTCCACTTAAAGGGGATCTATCACCCCTCTACAAGTTGCTCTTAAATGTTAGGTTATATAGTGATTATTTTGAGTATTTAATTAATGTTATTTTTTAAAAAGCTATTTGGCAGAGATCAATATCTCGCCAACAAGATTGCTCCAGCTTAAAGGCAGAAAGCCTCTGTCATCGGAGGAGGCTGGATAGAGGGAGGGAAGCAGAGGCAGAGTTACAGACCTTATTAGTTATTCCCTCTATTTAACCCAAATAGCGTTTTAAAAAATGAAATTAATGAAATACTCAGAATAATCGCTGTCTAACCTAAGATTTAACAGCAACTCATATAGGGGTGATAGATCCCTTTTAAAGGGATAGTAATACTTCGTTTTAACTTTATTTTATTTTGTAGGCATTAAAAAAACATGAAGAATGATATAAGTCTTATCTCTCAAACCTTTATGGTTTAAGAGATATTCACAAACAAAGTATCCCTTCCCTGTTCAACCAGATCAGAAGGGAGGTGCCCAGGTAGACTGCAGAGAGGGACAATCTTCAATTAAGATAAGGGAAAAAGCTGAAAAACTTGTCAAGGGGGGAAGGGCTTTCATTGTTTTAATACAAAGAAGACTGTCCCCTTTTGTTATCTGTCTGGTCTTACAACCAGATTCACATCTGAGAAGAGATGGCTTACACTAGGTAAAAGGGGCGGGGAGGGGAACTTTGCTTGTGAATATCTCATAAACCATAAAGGTTTGAGAGATAAGACTTATATCATTCTTCATGTTTTTTTAATGCCTACACAATAAAATAAAGTTAAAATGAAGTATTACTATCCCTTTAAGTAAATATATATTTTACTTCCATCTTTCTTGTTACGTTGTTGTTCTGTGCCTCCTCTTGCTCTTATTTCTGTTGAGCTGCTGACACCTGTTTTAAACCAAGAATTTAAATATTTAGGGAACAAATAGAAAATTACACAAATGTCATTTATTTGAATGCATTGAAGACCTCTCTAGCATTAAAGCCTATTTAAATCAATGAGGATTGCTAGTTGTTCCTTGTTGTTGTACTTGGTTTCCTCTAGTTTCAAATTAATTTGCCTCAGTGTTGCAAGCTTCTGTATCTGTCTTGCGTTATGCCAGATGACCTGTTACATTACTGTAGGTCAACAGATGACATCATCTTAGGTAGCAATCCCGGCTGAGCCAGGACCCTGACCTGGATGGAATTACCAAAGACAGTACAGGCTATTCTGTAGAGGGAGCGAAGGCTAGAGAGCGAAGAGTCAAGAATGTGGCTGGAGTACGAAGACAATAAGGTAGCATGAACTCCCCAAGGACTTTGTAAAGACAACAGGAAATAGGAATAACACCAAATTGTAGAAATAGGAATGGAGACTGCGGACGGCAGAATCAGACACTAATCAGGAGCAAGAGTGTAGCCTGGAAACTAAATACACATAGACTGCGAGGAATCACTGCACAGGTAGAGGTATCCAAGTCGTAAGGCAATTATAATGGTCAGTAGGAAAGCCAGAGGTCATACACTCCAGAAGTAGAGGTATCCAAATCGTGAGGCAATTAGAATGGCCAGTAGGAAAGCCAGAGGTCATACACTACAGAGTTAAAGGTAGAAGGATACTAGATTAGGACTGAGAATCAGAGAGACACTGATTAGATGTCTACTCTATACAGGAACACTGTGTAAGCTAGAAGCACAGCCGTGTATACGCGCCGGAAGATGACATCACCGCAGCATGACACAAATAACCTGTAAGAAACTATCACTCTGAAAGATGGAGCAGGGGAAGGAAAAGCCCGCAAGATACAGCACGAATGCCGGGCTAGACAAAGACAGGTAGGTGGCATGAACATTAAGTTAAAGCTATGATTCTTATATAAATTTATATGTCAAGATCATTCAATAACTAGCAGATTTCTGAAAACATAAATATACGCCAAGGTCAGGCCACTAGTCTTGTTTAAACAAACACTACCAAAACAAATTTAGTATGCTTCTTCACTGCTTGTGTTTTCATTTACATTTAATGATTGGATGCACGCTTTTAAGAAGTTCTACTCAATTTAAATTATAATGTAAGTTATCATGCTTGGAATTTGAAACATTGAATATTAAGAAGCTGTTGACTACCACATGAACAAAAGATTATCTTCTATGGTAAACCATAGCTAGAGCTGTTATGTCTTTGAAGAGACAGTTGAAATAAATAAAAGGCTTTGCATGAGTGAATAGTTAAGCTGACAACATTCAAGGCAGATGTTGTATTGGCATAAATAGGTTACATTTGTAATAAAAATGCACATTTTCAGAGACCGATTCATTCCAAAACAATTTAACTCAATCTATGTTCTGTTTCTACTGAATTAATTGAGCTTATTTCTAGTTTTTATATTTTGACAAGTTTTAGTCATTGAGTAGTTCACATGATATGGCGTTTGCACAATAAAATGTAAATATCAGTTGATGAAAGGTATTTTGCATACCAGGAAAACATACTATTTTAGTCAGTGTAATCTACATTGATATGAGTTCTTTGTCACTGAAAATCTGTGTGCAATGTCCTATTTTGTGCAAATCTCAGATTGTTATGTTACCAAAAAATTGCCTGAATAGATCAAGAATATGTAAGCTAATTTTCACATTTTTTGTTTATAAATGAAGTACATATTATTGATTATTGAATGTTTGGTATGCTGATCATGAGCTTTCAGAAAAAATTACAGTTGTGCAAAACTTTGGAAAAAAATATAGTTCTATACTGTCAAATACAAACTGACAGAAATTGGATTTTACTGCCTACAGTACTTTTATCAGTGGCTCTTTCTTTAGAGATGACCAAAACTTTGCAGTTCAGTTCACAAATTGTTTCATCCTATACGGAAAGAATGTGGGTCTAAATGAATCAACATGGAACGAGTCTATAAAAGTATGTGATTTTTTTTAATTTGTTTTTTTTTGGGGGGGCAACCATCCAGAAGTCCTGAATTGATCACAGTATAAGCTATAGTAATTTTCTTCATTTTAGCATAAGCTGTAGCAACTGGCTTTAACACAATATAAGCTGGTTTAAAAACTTGACCACAATGCAAGGAGTAAACTGCTTCAACACTGTATAAGTTATAGTAAGCAGCTATCACAGCATTAGTTGTAGGAAACAATTTTATTACCATTAGGTGTTGTGAACTATTTTATTACTTTAAATTTTGTAGTAACCCTTGATCATGGTATGGGCAAAAAGACCTTTTGTGTTCCCATGGGAAAATTTATGAAAAAAGCATGGGTTTCCATTTTCCCAGTGGGATATTTCACTCATAGAGAAACATGTATCTTTCCTGACTTTCCAGAACTGTATGGTCCATGAGGCTAGTGACTCTGAGGAAGAGAAGTCAACACTAAAACTAGCAGTGGCAACACCAGTGCTAAAGGCACTGAGAGCCTACATTCCACTGACTCAATGAGGATGAGTCCCTTCCTTGTGATCTGGGTCAAATTTTGAAGAAGGCAGACTTTTATTTGTCTCAGCAGCAGGTGATGAGAAGGCTAGTGTGCCACAATAGGACTGGCTTCTTCACTCAGTAATATGGAACCAGAGACTGTTTCACTTGCCATCAATAATCTTGGTCCTGGCTGCAGTGATGATGTTGAGATAAAAGCATAACCTGCCCCAGCCAGTGAAGGTGATTGTAAAGTAGAAGAAGGGCATTTTTCTCCACCTCTCCTTTCACTGAAATCCTGTGTGTGTGTGTGTGTGTGTGTGAATATTTTTCCCTTATATCTGGCACAATGCAGCCATCAGCTACTGTACTGTGCACTATATGTGATTGTGACAAGGTTGTGAAAAAGGCAAAGGAGGGGACAAACCAATTTTGCACAATGCAAGCCCTGATAAAGAAAAAAAATTACCTGGCCTTACATATGTTGCAAGCTTGAGTCCTGAAAAAAAAAAAACCTGTTGGATTGGGATGCCTCAGCACTTGAGTACTTTGTCCTTCTGTACTCCATAGGTATCTGTAATGTTAATGTGTTATTCTTATTATTTTTTTCTCCTGTTGTAATTGATTTGTATTTCGAGGTTGCTCTTCTCAATAAAAATATTTCAAAAAATGTCCAACGTAGGAAAAGCAGTACACATACACCACATCATCTATTCTCAAGGTAGTTATTATGTTGGAGACATTATCAGCAGACACAAAACTAGCTTTCAGGGAGATGGTACAAGACATTCGTCTATCACCTGTTCTAGTTTACATCTATACGACTCTCTGTCAAAACTCTGCTTGCAAAAAGTGGAGTGCTGATGGAATGGCCTATCCTGATTCTGCTGCATTTTAATCATACTGCTAGAACCAGAGGTAAGATTACTGCCTTTCCTCTGATGTTGCTCCCCACTGGTGGCAGGAAGAAAACCAAGTGAGCAGTCAATGTCATACAGTGTGTGCAGTGCCTAATTGGCTACATATCTGTAGTCAGGAGAATTTTCTTACCATATGAGCTTTCCAGCCCTTTGCTACCACACTAACCACTAGGGGTGGGTGAAATGTCTTGCCATGTTCCCACAAGAAATCCACAAATACCACGTTGCTTTCCGCTTTTTCAAAGGAAAATTTGCTTTAAAAACAGTGATCAAAATATTCGGCCATTGGCCAAAATTCTTCGCCATCTCCGCCCATTGATTTACATGTTTTACATCTATTCGCTATAAAAACTTGATGTATTCTGGAAGTGAAACACAATAGAAGCAGCTACAGAGCAAGATAAATGGGCTGTGCTGTTCTGCTGTGATTTGTTTGGAAAATTGTGAGAGGCTCATATGCAGGGGTGGGAAAAATCTCTAGCCATGTTCCGTGGGAAACGTTGTTTCTGCCATTTACGTTGTTTTTGCCATTTTGCTATAAAAAAGTGACATATTTGCGGAAATCAAACACATAGAAGCAGCTACAAAGCGAGGTTGATGTGCTATGCTGTTCCGTTATGATTTTTAAGGCAAAATTGAGGCTGGAGAATCTCATAGTGACTGCTATTGGTATGAGCAGGATTAAAAATAATAAAAGGAGATGACTGTGTGAAACATCTGGTCCTCACAGTGGCTGTCTCCTCAGGGTGCTTCTTGCGGGATAACTTGGAACCTTTGATAGAACAGTTTAAAGGGATAGTAATGCTTTGTTTTATCTTTATGTTATTTTGTAGGCATTAAAAAAACATGAAGAACGATATAAGTCTTATCTCTGAAACCTTTATGGTTTGAGAGATATTCGCAAGCAAAGTTTCCCCTCCCGCCCCTTTTACCTAGTGTAAGCCATCTCTTCTCAAATGTGGAATCCAGTCCATGTACCAAACAGATAACAGAAGGGGACAATCTTATTCCTATGAGAACAATGAAAGCCCTGCCCCCTTGACAAGTTTTTAAGGTTTTTCCCTTATCTTAATTGAAGATTGTCCCTCTCTGCAGTCTACCTGGGCACCTCCCTTCTGATCTGGCTGAACAGTGTTACATCAGTAAAAGGGGAGGGAGGGGGAGATTTTGCCATTGAATTACTCTTGAACTACAACTCTGACAGAATTGAAATAACACTCTCAAAAGTCCAAATACTATGACGATTAATTAGAGCTGCTTTTATTATGAAACATTACTATCCCTTTAAGTGTAAAACTACATCTTGGCTAGCACTCCCATTAAATGTTCCAACTTGATAAAAATGGTGTTTCTTCCAAAGTTCCTTTATGTTTTTCAGGGATCACCAGTGTCTATTCCTTGGCGTTACTTTGGTATAATTGGTCACATAATTAGAGTCTTTATATGGTCGGGTGGACCCTCAAGAATCAAGCTATCTCTTCTTAAGCGCCCAGTAGAGGAGGGAGGAATTGCTCTCCCAGACTTCCACAAATACTATTTGGCAGCATATATGCGTTGGCATATATACTACCAGATACTCTACATATGTTTCACAAAATCGATGAGCCCTTACTTAAGCTAGGGTATTCTATTTCACATGTTCCCCTACTTGGTCCGGGCGCTCTTAGGGATCCCCCTTCCACAACTTGACTGACCTGCAACATATGGTCCACCATACAATCTGTTTCTGGACATAGGGAAGGGACCCTGGCGTCCCCCTTTGGTTGCAGGTTTAGGGTGGGTATTGGGGAGGGGGTATGGCTGGTTTGGCTGTTTAAAAATTAAAAAAAAATCAGGACAGATGTATACATGTGCTTTGAAAAGTAGCTCTGTGTATGTGCATTGTACTTTTTCCTGCAAATGTCTTGCACATTATTGATTCTTTTGTAATGTGTTCTTTCTGTCCTCTTTAATAAAAATGATTTAAAAAATAAATAAATAATAAAAGGAGGAACTGGAAGGACCATTATGTGTCCACTGAGTCTGAGTCTGATGAGGAAGTGAGCACAACAGAAGCAATGCTGGCCAGTCCCCTAAATCACCTCTAGGGATTTTGGGGAAATTACTGTAAAGGGAGGAACAAAAGGGTAGTACTAGTAGTGAGAGCAGGAGAGGTCAGCTGCCTGTGCCTGCTGCAAGACGTGCTGCAAATGTTGCCAGACATGCTGCGTCTGCTGCCAGACTTGCTGTGCCTGCTGTAAGATGTGCTGTGCCTGCTGTTAGACGTGCTGCGCCTGCTGTAAGATGTGCTGTGCCTGCTGTCAGACGTGCTGCCCTTGCTTCCACAAGTGCTATGCCTGCTGCCAGTGCTGAACCTGTTGCCACCAGTGCTGAAGCTACTGTTAGTGTATCTTGTAATACTCAGGGGGAGGGAGGAGAAGATGATACCAAGTGTGACAGCAGGGGACCCAAAGTCACACTTGCCATCCCCAAGTGCTAGTATTACTACTAAAACTACTAAGGTCCAGCAGCTTTTTAGCATTAGGAGTGAAGGAGGGGGTAATCAATATCTTCCTATTAACAGTGATTGTTAGGAGGAAGACTCAGGTACTGAAACTGATGTGGTTGATGTTAATAATAGTAGTAGTAACAGTGATGGTGAAGCAGCCAGTGGGACTAGTGGTAGGAGAGTGGTAGGGGAAGCAATTGAGAGCATCTAGACTAATGGTAAAGGAGCCCACACCATTCCCATGACCCTGGGAGCCCGCTTCCCCCATGGCATTGTCCATCTGGTACATGATCCCGAAGAAGGCAGAATTGTCACCACCACAATAATACCAACAACATCAGCAGGAGCACAGATCAGCTGCCTGTACCTGCTACTACTGCCAGTCTGCCTTCTTCAGGTAACTGAGAAACAACAAGTGTAACATTAGGGGACCCTCTGTCACATTGCTAATCACCTCCTCCAACCAGCAGTGAGCATTTGGAAATTTGTGCAATTTGCAACTACTCTAATTCCTGCTGCTGCTGAGTTGCAAGGGCAGCAGGATGCTGAGGAGCAGGCTAGTGTGCCACACAGACCACCATGGTCACAGTGGGAATGGGGTCAACAAGTGATCTGGAACTGTCACAGAGTAACATGAGAAATAAAGACACTTACGAGTACAGATAAAATGAATAAATTGTATTGAGACACAATAGTAGCAGCAATGTATCTTTCACTTTCACGAAACCAGAGAAGGACAGTGCACACACTTCCTTCACCCTTCACTAGGCAAGTATGAGATGAACCCACGTCTCTACTCTAACACTAGGGTAAACCCAGGCAACAGGAGAGAGAAACTCCAGAACGTTGGAGCACCAAATTAGCAACTCTAACTCCACCACCTTCTCGAGACCAGGTGAGACGACAGTGTGCAACACTTCCTCAACCCTTCACTAGGCAGGTGTCAGCTAGTATACGTATGGCCCATAGTAACCTTCATGAGACTAGATATGAGGACAATCCTTCACAAGGCAGGTTAAAATAGCGCAACTATACCCTACTGCTAGGGTATACCAAAGGCAAGGTAAACTGCACCTAGAACGCTAGGTGAGGCAACAAACCACCCGAACCTAGACCGCAGAATGTCACTGACTGACACTGAAAAGGACTGACCAAACAAGCACTGCTACAGGAGTAGCAAGAGTGGTGATGACAGTAGGCCCAGGAAGCTGAAGATAACAATAGCCCGGGCTGGGTAGCTGAGGCAGGCAGTAAACCAAGCCGGGAGCGCAACAGAGGAGGAGGTAGTCAGAAGAAGCCAGGAGTCAGAGCCTGATCAGGTAGTCAAATGAAGCCAGGGTCTAGCGCCGGATCAGGTAGTCAGATGAAGCCAGGAGTCAGAGCCAGATCGGGTAGTCAGACGAAGCCAGGAGTCAGAGCCGGATAGGGTAGTCAGACAAAGCCAAGAGTCAGAGTCAGATCGAGTAGTCAGATGAAGCCAGGAGAAATACACAGGAATCAGTAAATGGACCAACACAGCACTAGGCTCAGGTACACCACGAAAGGGCACTGGGTAATGGAAATGCTAAGGCCTTTAAGGCCTAGTAGGTGGGTGGAGATATGACAGCAATTACCAGTGACCTATAAGAACAGTGACTTGCACTGAGCAACAGCCAGGAAGTAGCAAGGACGCTGTTACAGTAACACAACACTGGATGCAATCACGGGCACCGTGATGGGAACTAGGAAAGGTTCCACTTGCCAGAAGAAAGTGGTGGGGGCTAGTTATGGTGTTGCTACTTCCTAAGGTACATAACTGGAGCTAGTTGTGGCAATCGGCACCTTCATCATCCATCACCCATGTTACCGCTGTTGTTGATCCCATTCCCTCTCAGCTGCCTAATCATCCTGCTGCTTAAACAACTCAGCAGAAGCAGCAAGAACAGCAGTCAATACATCAAGGCATTTGACAAAGGTCAGAGGCCACTGGCCAACATGACATCACCTGCTGGACATTACCTGTCTCTATCACTTTACATACAAATTTCTTATTTTATTGTATTGATTTATTCTTTTTTTTAACTGTCCCCCCAATACCTGTCAATAACCTCCCAAAACAAATTCATTATTCAACTGATTCATTACCCAGACTCCACCCACCAACAAAGGTGTGGCAACTCTGTCATGTTGATAGTGTATTACCCAGTCAGACCTGTAGTTGTGCTTCAGGTGAGATGTTATTGAGGATTTGCCTAGGTGTGAGTGGTATCACGTGGAAACGTTACTCAATATTTGACAACCATCAAAAGGGCGACATCAGAATGTAGCCTGCATCAAAAAGGGCAACATTCTTATGTGACCTGCTTAAGGGGTCGCCCTGCCATGTTAGACACACAAACACAGGATCAGCCCTGCATAATACAGACACTTGGAAACTGCTGCCTTCCACCACCCTGCCATGTAGATGCAAGGCCAGTTTATATTGTAGCCTTGTCCATGCTGTGGATCAGCCACAGGAACAGCCCTGCATTATTCAGGAACTTGGACTGCTGTCTTCTGGCTTTCCTTCACTTTACTTTCTAATTGTTAAATTGTGACATCAGAATTAGAAAGTAAAGTGAAGTAAAGCCAGAAGACAGCAGGCTCCAAGTCCCTGTGTAATGCAGGCTTGTTCTTGCAGTTGATAGGCAGAGTGGATAAGGCTTCAGAATAAATTGGCTGTGCTTGTACATGGCAAGGTGGAGGAAGACAGCATGTTCCAAATATCTATTATGCAGGGCTTTTCCTGTGTCTGTGCATCTAACATGGCAGGGTGACCCCTTAAGCAAGCAGCATCAGAGTGTCGCCCTTTTGATGCAGGCAACATTCTGATGTCGCCCTTTTAATATATAGATAGAGGGAAATTACCACCACCTCTAGCAGTGAGATAGTTCTAATTTCTTCTGCTTATGAGTTGCAAGGGCAGCAGGATGCTGGGGATCAAGCTAATGTTCCACAGACCACAGTGGACAGAGTGGAAATGGGGTCAACAAGTGATGCTGGACTAGGACAGGTTCCATTTGCCAGGGCCAACAATACTTTTGGTCATAGTTTCATTGCTGAATCTGAGACAGTAGCAGCAACAGTAGCGACATTATCCACTGCCACAGACAATGAAGGGGAATGTGGAGGACAAGAAGAAAGAGACCATTCTTCTCCATCTGTTCCCTTCCCCCTGAAGTCATCATGGGTGTGGGACTATTCTTCTGTTGGGGCAGGCGCAGTGCAGTCATCATCAATGGCACTGTACACAATTTGTGACAAGTCAGTCAGCAGAGAAAAGGAGGGAACACACCTTGGCACAAGCTCCCTGATATCTCACATGAAACACAGACACCATGACATTTATGACAAACACCCACCACAAAAATCAAGCACTGCTGTTGCTGTACCCCCTGACTCTTCAGAAAGGGAACAAGAGGAGAGGCGGAGACAGAGTTATATTTGGCCTGTCTGACTCCGATTGTTTAGCTCTGGTAGTTCTTGCTCCTTCCTCTGGACTGTTGGTCTCATCCTCCCTCCACTCACTGTGAACCATTCTCTTCTGTGAGTATCTGTGATTGTGTTGTGGGTGCCCATCCACTTCTTTGGCTGGTTTCCTCAGCACTTGGCTACCTGGCTTAGTCTTAGGGCCTCCCTGGTCCTAGTGGGTGATTTTTCGCTGACAGGGTTGGTGGCTGACAGCCCCAGCCAACAACCATCTGCAAGGAGGTACATTGTGAAATTGATTCTGGATGACTGTGTGGCCCTTGCTTGGGTATATGGGTACGCTCAGTGCCTGTGGTATTTCAGCAGTCTCTGAGGGCCTGATAGGGTCTTGTTTGCTCTCCCAGCCAGCTAGTTGCAGGAAGCTAGCTTTGTGGATGATAGCCTCTTGTTTATTTGGCCCAGAAGTCAGAACAGCCACCCTCCAGACCTTAAGTGGTCCTAGCCCTCCTGTCCACCATTTAGGCGGTCCTACCCAGCCATCTTAGAGTACCTGGGGTTTGTCTTGGCAGTAGTGGTAGCTTTCTTATCCTGCTGGTATTGGCCATCCTACCTACCTTAGTTTGGACATTAGGGTACCAAGGAGCATACTATCAGTCATCATCAACACTGTCACCATTTTCAATCTAAGCCCCACTTAGCCACACACATTAGTGCTAAGTAACCAGCAACAGCTCAGGTTATCAACATCCACAACCTTGGCTATGATGAGTACCTCTGTTGCTTTTGGATTTTTAGCACCTTTGGAACCCAGGAGTAGTACAATTGTATTAGGATATAGTCCCAGAAGTAGAAGCGGCCCCTCAGGAATCCCACAGTCTATGAAGTCCACAGTATGGAGATACTTCACTCACGATCCAAAAGCAAAGCATGTTGCTATCTGTTGTCCAAAAAGCACATGAGCAGGGGGAAATCAGGGTCACACCTGGGCACCTCCACAATGAGATCTCACCTGAAGTACAGCCAGGTACCACATCTTAGAGCATCAGAAGCACTCCTGGGTCTCTGGGGCACATCAAAGAAGTAGTGATGTTATTGAGGTGACAGAGAGTGTGCAAAGAGTTAATTCCAAATAGCACTTGTGGCTTTTGCTGCAGAGGAGTATGATGCTACCACCTCCTCTAGTCATTTACAGGGTTCTTCTGTCATGTATTGCCAACCCTCATTGAATTCTTGGGAAGGAGTAAAAAACAATCCCAATGTGCACCTGTGGAATGGCAAGGTTAAAAACATGTTGTCAATGGGCTTGCTGGCATATTCTTTTATTGAAAACCAAGGATTGCGAGAACTGATGTCATATGTAGCTCCTCGCTGGCATATCCCAAGCTACAGTTATTTTTCCAAGACTGTTGTGCCAAAATAATACAAGCAGGTGGTTAGTGTGGTGGGCAAAGGGCTGGACAGGAGAGCTCATACAGCATGAAAATCAACCTTACAAAAGATATGTGTACAAGTAGGCAGAGCACAAACTATATTACTTTGAGTGCTTACAGGATTTCCATTCTGTCATCACCAGTGGGCAACCCTACTAGCTTACAGGTGACACCCAGTAATCTTGCCTTTGTTTCTGATAGTGTGATTAAAAGGCAGCAGCAACGTAAGGAAGGATAGCCCATACAATTGGCACATCACCTTGTGCATGCAGAGCTTTGAGATCCAGTCCCAAAAAGCCTTAGCTGTATTAAGTAAAACAGAGCAGATGATAGAAGAATTCCTTTTACCACACTCCTTGAAATCTGTTTTTGTGTCTGCTGATAATGGCTCCAACATAATAACTATATTTGTGTGAAATGGTACACATGTATATTTTGCTACTACCTTCAATTCGTTCCCAGGAAAATGTGTCCTAGGTATTAACTTTGAAATAGAGGACAGGACAAAATGGGATTTCATTCTGTACATTTAAACTAACTTGCTTTTTGCATAGATTTCTACCTTAAAGGGATAGTAATGTTTCATAATAAAAGCAGCTCTAATTAATCTTCATAGTATTTGGGCCATGGAGAGTGTTATTACAATTCTGTCAGCGTTGTAGTTCAGGAGTAATTGAATGATACAGTATCCCCCCTCCTGCCCATTTTACTGATATAACTCTGCTCAGCTTAGAGCAGCAAGGTGTGTCCTGGTAGATTGCAGAGAGGGCGAATCTTCAATTAAGATAAGGGAAAAAGCTGAAAAACCTATCAAGGGGGGCAGGGTGTTCAATGTTCTCACAGTAGAATATTGACCCTTGATGCGAGCTGTCTGGTCTGTGGACTGGATTCCACATCTGAGGTGAGCAGCGTTACACTAGGTAAAAGGGTCAGGAGGGGAAAACTTTAACATTCAATTACTCTTGAACTACAACTCTCACAGTATTGAAAAAACACTCTCTATGGCTCAAATACAATGAAGATTAATTGGAGCTGCTGTTTTTGTGAAACATTACTATCACTTTAAGTTATAATGTATTTTATTTCTTCAGTAGTGGATGCTTTCTAGAACCTCCTAATGACATTTAAGGCAACTACAGGTGAGATGACCTGCTCTTCTGCAGTATCTTAGTTTGAGCATGGTGGTTTTGGGCTGCAACCTTTTCCCAGTGTTCCAACAACAAGGAATAAAGTGGAGCTCCTGATCTGGTATGGTGGTCATTTAGTGCTTTGTATTAAGTTATCTAACAAAATATTATATGTGATCATCTAACTATGACTTGCATGTGACTGTCTTACTTCTCTGTAATTCTGTGTCCACAAGCATGTTTTTTTTTTTTACTGGACAATAGGCTCTGGCTTTCATTTAATTTTTGTTTTCTTGGTCTGGCACTAAATAATTTGTATCACCACAGAAGCTAAACAAAATAATATCATAAGAGAAAAATGCAAATATATTGACACAAAAAATGTTCTGAACCTCAGGCTAGATCTGTAATATGTAACGTTTTTATATGTGAAAGAAATAAATAATGATTATGTAGATATTTATTTTAGCTATAAACTTTATTTCTTATACCTTCATAATGAACAATAAAATAACATCTTATGATTAATGCACTCCTAATGCAGTCTTCTGGTTGCCTGTAGCAACCATTACTTTCACTTAATTTACGTCACCACTATTTTTCAAGCAGCATACTAAGATTCATTAAGAAAGTAACCACGATGCATTCAGTCTGTAAGAACAACACTGACAAAGTAATTTTTAACATATTATTGTCTGTATCTGTTTCTATTTAATATCTCTCTATGTTTGACAGATTGTTTTGGATTATTCCTCATTAAGGAAATAGAAACACACTGCATTTCAAATCTTCTATATAACTGAAATAGTCTTAAAAGTACTTACTGGAATGCTTGTATTTACTATAAAGTTATTAGAAAAGTATATTTTCATTCTTAAATTAACCTGTCAACCCATAAATCCTTAGTGTCAAGCCACATTCTTAACTATTTGAGCACCAGTTGGGTTTGATTTCAGAGCCACAAACATGGTTTTGCGCAATGGAGGAAATGAAAAATACTGAGCAAGTGACTGCAAAAAGCTTGGTGTACTGAATGACTTTTTCTACTTGTTGAGTTTGATCTATTAACTACTAAGACGAATTGGAACAGTTTTTGACAAAAGGGCAAAATTACTGAATCGCAGATAGGAAATAATACTTCTAATTGGTTAAAATGGAACTTTTAACCCTTTGAATGCTAAATAACTTTCCTACTGATTGATTTGTAATGCATTAGTGTCTTGGTTGCTAGAGATTTGCTTAATGTAGTGCTTCACATTTCTAGCACCAAAGGAGTTAAAGAAAACTGGCAAAAAAACTTTTGCTAAAATCATTACTTTCAGGTGGTACTGTCAATTTAATTCCTTGTGTACTAATGAAAACAACCCCCCCACCAAGAAAAGAAAAGAGAAAGTTGTTCTAAATAGGCTAAAACAGGCAAGAGTTAAAATTGTCTCTCACTGCTAGGCATGTACATTTTTTAGTACATTGTGTGGCATTTACTTCCAACATTTCAATGATTTAAGATTGAGCACTCACTGAATATTGTTTTATTATTTGCAAGTAGGAAGTAGAATGAATTCATGATGTACAAATTTTGTACTTCTGCACATTCGATAAGATGGTTGCTTATATTGTCTCTTTTTCCATTTCCATGTGGTCCGATTTTTCACCATTCTGGATCTTACCAATTCTTGGATCGAAATCTTCCATGATAAATTTTAATGGCAATTGTTCTGTTTCTAGATGCATAATAAATAATCATAATTCTTCAACTTCATCATCATTGTGGCTACTTGTAGGGGCATAAACTTGAGTGATTTGAAAGAACATAGCACAGGAAGCGATTCTTTCAGAAGTACTTTCTACTTTTACAACTGAGTCTGTCAGTGTTTTGTTCCTCCACATAGTCCATCCTTGGTTCCTTTATAGTGTAGCAAGTATTCATTTTTTTTTTTTTTTACAAATTTTTATTAAAGATCAAGAGACAATACAAAGTCATGTCAGATACATGTCAAACACATGCGTTCATGGTCTAAAACAGATCTTTTAGTACAACAAGTAAAAATCTTGAAATTACAATTGGAAGATAGAAAATAGAAAATAAAGAAAAAAGAATAATGGGGGTGTGAAGAAGACGGCAGGGAGCCATGTCAGTATGTAACAATAGGGATGTATAGTGGAAAGCAGAAGGTCTGGAAATGGAACTGAAAGAAAGGATGGAAGTCACAAGAGGGAGGGGGGAAAGGAGAGTCAAGGAAAGGAGGGAAGGTGGGTAAGTATGGTCTACCCAGCAATGGGTGCAGGTAAGAAAAGAATGAGCCAGCTTGAGGTAGACAAATAACTAAGAGGGGAAAGTGGGGAAGGGTGCCAAGGGTTATTCGATATAATGAATCATGGGAGGACTGGATGTTTTGGTGAGAGAGAGGATCGGTAAGTGAACCATGGGTGCCAAGTATCTTCAAAGAAAGGAAGGGAGTGTGTAGCAATAGCGTGACAGCATTCCAGATGAAGCCAGGAGTCAACTGCGTCCAGCCAATTGGATATTGTGGGAGGCGAGGAAGATTTCCATTTGATGGGGATCAGTGATTTAGCCAGATGTAAGAGAGAGTAGAGTATAGAAGTAAGGTGCCGTGACGGAGGAAAGGAGGCACGTTGGTCCATTAAGAAAAGGCATAGGAGAGGGGTCGGTCGAAGCAGAATTAATATAAGAGATTACCACAAACCAGAAGGGGGTAATTATGGGACAGGTCCAACATATGTGAAAAATGTCACCCACAGCTGCGGAGCATCTCCAACAGGAGGAAGACGTATGAGGGAAAGCTAGAGCTAGCTTGTGTGGGGTCATGTACCAGCACAAAATTAGCTTATAGTTAATTTCTCTGAACTGCGAACCTCTAGGCAGATGGCAGTTAAGGTAAAGAATCTTGGACCAGAGTTTGGAAGTAATGGAGGTAGATAAATCATTTTCTCAGGCCGTAAAGAAATAGGGTTTCATGGGGGAGGGTAAGATGGCCAACAAATTGTACAGAAATGAGAATGGTCGGCGGGACCGAATAGAACCAGAGATCAGTCTTTCGAATGTCGTAAGGTCTCGAGGCAGAGAGCCATTGGAGCAGGTGGTATGGAACCAAGTTCGCAGCTGCTGGTAAGAGAAATGCGGAAGAGAATCGAGCGGGGTATGACTTGGCAAAAGAGGGGGTCCCAGAGTATTGGTAGAGGAAAGAAGAGGAAAAGGGTGTTCAAGAGTGTGGAGACCATTGTGCACCAGGGGTGCAAAAGAATCAGGAGTAAGGAGGCCCGGCGGGAAGTCTGCATTTCGAAGTATGGAAATGAGAGGAGAAGGCGAAGTGGAGAGGTTATGAGGGCCTTTACACCATCTCCAGACCAGGAGAATGTGTTTGAGGATCGGGTGAGATGAAGAAGTTGGCAAGGAAGACCATAGGAGTTGAGTAAAATCCGTTCCATTCAGTGTATGAGCAAGGGATTGGACCCACCTAATAGAAAGAGGAGAAGAAAAATCTAAAATTTTGGCAAGGGCTGCAGCTTCGTAGTATCTACGGAAATCAGGGAGCTCTAGGGCAACATGTTTCCAATGCCTACAAAGTATGTCCAAGCGGAGTCTAGAGTGTTTATATCAACTAAGGCATGAAGATCCGGAGATAATTTAATACCTAAATACGTGATATGAGGGGATGACCATTTGAAGGCATAATGGGATTGTAGTTTCGACTTGCGGTGATCCGGTAGGTTAACATTCAGGATCTCTGAATTGTGAAAGTTGATCTTCGCTTGAGAGAAATAGGAGTACTCGTCTATGAGCGTAAGTAGGCAAGGGAGAGAGGATTCTGGGCGCGTGAGTAAATGAAGGACATCATCTGCATAAGCTGAAAGTTTGAAAATCTCATTTTTGAGTCAGAGGCCGTGAATGGAAGGAGTCAGGCGGACCAAATTAAGAAAGGGTTCCAAGGATAGGACAAAAAGAATGAGGGAAAGGGGGCAACCCTGTCTTGTCCCATTAGAGATGGGGAATGGGTCTGACAAAAAAACATTAACTGATACCCTAGCAGATGGGGAGGAGTATAAGCTCATTATACCTGTTGTCATGTTGGGGCCAAGACCAATGTTAGACAAAATGATTTAGAGATAGGACCATCGGACTCTGTTGAAAGCTTTTTCTGCATCTGTGGATAGCAGAATTAAAGGGCGACGCAAATGTTGGGCTAAATGTATGAGGGAGATAACAGAAGCAGTATTATGTCGGATTTCTCGACCTGGGATAAAGCCGCATTGGTCAGGATGAATCAGAGTGTAAAGATGGGGGCAAAGCCTATTTGCAATTATTTTAGCATATAATTTGACATCTATATTCAGAAGAGAGATGGGTCTGTAATTACTGCATAATGACAGATCCTTGCCCTGTTTAGGTATAACCGCAATATGAGCATTTAAAGCGTGTGGGGGAAAGGGGCGGCCAGCAAAAAATTTCTTTGAAATATGGAAGCATTTGAAAAGAAAAAGAATCCTTGAAAGTAAGGTAGTATAAGGATGTGAAACCGTCTGGCCCAGGGCTTTTCCCCAATTTGAGGTCTGATATGACTGAAAGCAATTCACGTAGTGTGATGGGGGATTCGAGTGATAATCGAACATCAGGACTAAGATGTGGTATTTGAGATCTCACCAGAAACTGTTTAAGATGTGTGAGCCAGAGTTGCGATTTGGAGAGATCTCCTGATTCAAGATTATATAAATCCTGAAAAAGGACCGAAATGCAGAGGCAATTTTCGGTAATGTGTGGACGGATTCAGTAGTAGAGATTTGAATGTGGTGAACGTGTGAGGAGAAACGTCTACCTTTAATTATATTAGCTAGTGTTATTGTCACGGTTTGTTATGACTCTCAGACACAAGTTTTAGGTAAAAACTCAATTTTATTGAAATAATTAAAATGATCACTTAGAATGGCAATCACATACATATATATATCATGAGTAAATAGCAAAGACAGTATGCAGACTCTACCGGTCCTGTCAATATACCGGACAGGACAGTCTGAGATAATGGAATAATAGGCTCTACCGACCTTGCCAATACCGGGTAAGGCAACCTGCAGATGGAATAGCGTCAAGGTTCTACCGGCCTTACCTAAATACCGGGCAAGGCAGCCCCAATAAGTACACAGTGTAGGCTCTACCGGCCCTGCCAATACCGGGTAAGGCAACCTCAGATGGAATGTGGCAAAAGGTTCTACCGGCCTTACCAATACCAGGCAAGGCAGCCCAACAACCCTCGGTATAGGCTCTACCGGCCTTGCCAATACCGGGTAAGGCAACCTCAAGTGCAATGCGAAGCAAGGTTCTACCGGCCTTACCAATACCGGGCAAGGCAGCCCAGAGGTATCAATAGCTGTCGGATGATAATGACAGAGTGACAGGATCGTAAGCAACCCAGTGTCCGCACACTGAGACCAACAGAGGAATCGGCTAGCCGCAAGGCTTTGGAGCAAACCAGCGTCCGCACGCTGGGACCAGCTACTGAATCGTATAGCCGATAGGCTTTGGAGCAAACCAGTGTCCGCATACTGGAGTAACAAGTGAATCGTATAGCCGCAAGGCTTTGGAGCAAACTAGCGTCCGCACGCTGGGACCAACCACTGAGTAGTGTAGCCGATAGGCTTTGGAGCAAACCAGCGTCCGCACACTGGACCAACAGGGAATCGTACAGCCGCAAGGCTTTGGAGCAAACCAGTGTCCGCACACTGGACCAACAGGGAATCGTATAGCTGTAAGGCTTTGGAGCAAACCAGCATCCGCACGCTGGGACTAACAAGCAATGTCGCCGACGCGACCAAGCAGAAGGTCGCCAGGATCACAGGAGGCAGGCAAGGAGATGACAGGAACCAGCAGCGATCCGTCAGGTCGGGAAACAGCAGAGAAGAAGGTCAGCAGGAACTGCAACCCCAGAGTACTAGGCCGGAACCAGGACTGGAACAACTCAGCATGTAGGAGACACTGGAACAGTTGTAATCAGGAACTCAGGAACACAGGAACAGAGGCCCAACCATCACTGGACATAGTGATAGCAAAAAGGTCAGAAACAACACGAAAGGGCACTCAAAGGGTGCCCAATCCAGGTTTAAATAGGCAATATGAGGCGGGCTAAATGCAGACAGCCAATAGAAGCCTCCTACTGGTGACAGACAAGGAAATGCAGCAATCACGGGCACCGTGATAGTTATGCCATAGGAATTACCAGACAGGTATTGATGATATTTGCACCACATGAAGGTTTTGGTAACATTTTGGCGCAAAAGAGTATTGAGTTTGTCCTTACACTGTTGTAATGCTTGTTTAGAGGGTACTGAAGTAGGGTTTTTCTGAAGTGCTAGATCAAGAGAGCGAAGCTTCTGAACAAGCTTCAAAAAATGTTGGTTTCTCAGCTTTTGTTTATGAGCTCCTAGTTTGATAAGAAGACCCCTGACATACCACTTATGTGCTTTCCAGAGTGTAGCAAAGGACAGATCAGGGGATGAATTTAAGGAAAAGTATTCTTGTTTTGCAAGATCTGTCTGTGTACGGGATGAGACATCAGAGAGGAGCAGATCATTCAGTCTCCAAGAACGGGAAAAAGAACAATGAGAGGGTAAAGGAAGTTCTACGCAAACCGCTGAGTGGTCCGACCATGGGATGGGGACAATATGGGAATGTGAAAGTTGGTGTAAGAGAGAGTGCGGAATGAAGATGTAGTCCAATCTGGAGAAAACAGAGTAAACATGGGAAAAGAAGGTGAACTCTTTATCAGAGGGGTGTAGGGAGTGCCAAGAGTCACGGAGCTGTAATTCCATAAACATCTGGCGTAGACGAGAGAGTGGGGACAGTTTAATGGAGGATTTACCAGAAGAGGTATCAACAGAAGGAGAGAGGGCGACATTGAAGTCACCACATAAGACCAGATGTCCTGTAGAAGAATGCTCTAGGAGACTTAGAAATTTTGTCAGGAAGGAGATGTGGTTGGAATTAGGGCCATAAAGATTTACAAAAGTGTAGGGGGTGTTATATAGAAAACCAGTGACAATGAGATATCTCCCTTCAGGCTGTGAAGTTAGGTTGGTCAATTGCCAAGGAAGCTTTTTGTGAAAAAGAATACATATTCTTTTTTTCTTTTCAGTAGCTGAGGAGAGGTATGTGGTTATATAATGAAAAGAAAACAAACAAGGGGCGCCAATGGTGTGATATAGTCACCAGAGTAATGGAAATCCAATGTATATATATATTGTACTCACATTTGTTCTTGGTCAGAACTCCGATACCAGAGTTAACTGACAAACGCACACACGGAGAAATCACCCGTCTCCGTTCGGGACTCGCATCTATAGCGGATTCAATCAATCAATGTGGCAGGCGGAGAAGGTATTAAATGTCAATATAAAATTATTTGTTATATTAAAAGCACATATAAAAAAATTAATAAATTGGCTATATGAGCTAACGCGTTTCACGGCCAGAAAGCCGCTTTATCAAAGCAAATAACAAGCCAATTATAAATATAACAGACAAGCGGGGAGTGTTATGAGTAGAAAAGTGGGTTTCCTGAAACATGACAATATCCGCACGTAGGCAGTGAAAATTCCTTAATGCTATAGATCTTTTGGTAGGGGAGTTAAGAACCTTGGCATTAATGGACATCAGTTTAATGTGGGCCATTCTGAGCATATGAGAAACGATTGGTGCAACACCCATCGCTGGTAGACCAGGGAGAAGTCAAGGGAAAAAGGGGGGGAGGGCGCGGGCAGGAGAGGAGAGTGAACCATGGTGTGTAGAAAAGAGTAGAATATTGTCAAAGAGACAAAGCAAAAGAAGATAATGGTGCACCAGTGACTAGTGCTCAAGTGGAAGTTAGAACGGGTCAATGTAGGCACACAAAGTAGAGGGACAGAACCTGCAGTGGGACGAGAGGTATATGGTGGAGACCACCATACGCAGGCAGGGGCAGCGCAGGTAGGGCAATCTGGCTCAGACTCCTTGCAGGACGGAGGGGAGGAGAAGAGGATCAAGGATCCCCGTTATACTGAGGAGGAGAACAGGGCCCTTGTTCAGGCTGTGCTGGAGAGGGAGACCATCCTGTTCCTGAGGGAGTGGGTCCTTGGCCTGGCTGCAAGAAGAGAGGCTGCCTGGAACCAAATCTGCAGCCAGGTCAATGCAGTGGCCACCTGCAGATGGGACGTGGACTTAGTGAAAAAGCGATGGGGCAACTGCAAAAGGCAGGTCAAGAAGAAGATGGGGGATGCCGCCCTGCATGCCCGAGGCACCGGAGGTGGTCCCCCTGTCCCTATCACCTTCAGCAGATGGGAGGAGAGGTTGCAGCAGACCTTGTCATCTACGATGATTGAGGGGGTCCCTGGATAATCTGACACTGGGGATGAGAGGAGCCTCTAAACTACCGGTAAGTGCATCATCTCATAACTACACACCACATCAAACCACACAACCATCACACACAAACACAGTCACAGCCCAACATAGGCCCATCATTTATCCACACAACTGCACCAACACAGAACCCTGAAGGTTAAAACAGGACGCAAGACAAGGACAAATGTCAAGGTTCAACAAGGCCCAAACCTGTCCAACTCCCTGGTTAACCATCATGTTGCTGTGCTGATTAGTGATGATCGAGCACCCCAATGCTCGGGTGTTCGGGTGCTCTGACCGAGCGCCCCCGGAGGCTCGAGTGCTCGGCCGAGCACCCGAGCCCCATTGAAGTCAATGGGAGGACTCGAGCATTACACCAGGCACCCCCTGCTCTGATGAGGGGAGGGTGCCTGGTCCATAGGAAAAGGGCAGAAAAGGATGGAAACACCACAGAAATGGTTCAGGGACAGCATAGGGAGGATGTCTGGATGCATCTTGGACTCCAACATCGCTGCTGGGAACGATGTTTCGCCCGTAGTACGCCATTTTTACAGACTGACCTAAAACACACAAAAAGGAAGATAAAAACGACTTTAGGCGAAAAATTGTTACCAAACAGTATTTGCTGTATATTTACTTGTATATCATCTGCAAATTCTGCAAAAAATGTCATCGATTTTTCGGAACTGGGGCCATGATTAAGAGGGAAACGTGCGCAGAGGCAAATTCTGCAAAAAATTTCCTCGATTTTTCGGAACTGGGGCCATGATTAAGAGGGAAACGTGCGCAGAGGCAAATTCTCCCAAAAATTTCCTCGATTTTTCTGAACTGGGGCCATGATTAAGAGGGAAACGTGCGCAGAGGCAAATTCTGCAAAAATTTCCTCAATTTTTCTGAACTGGGGCCATGATTAAGAGGGAAACGTGCGCAGAGGCAAATTCTCCCAAAAATTTCCTCGATTTTTCTGAACTGGGGCCACGATTAAGAAGGAAACGTGCGCTGAGTCGACCATCTAAAACATTATGGGTGAGGGTCTGCTGCGGAGCTGACCATCCTAAACATTATATGCGAAGGCCCGCTAGTGAGCTGACGCTATAAAACATTATATGAGAGGGCCCGCTAGAGAGCTGACCCAATAAAACATTATATGAGAAGGCCCGCTGGTGAGCTGACCTATACAAAAATTGTCAAACAGCGCCCGCTGGTGAGCTGGCCCTATATAAAAATTATATCACAGGGCCCGCTGGTGAGCTGGCCCTATATAAAAATTATATCCCAGGGTATATGGAAGAGAGTCAACCATATACCCATTTTTTGGGTGGAAGGGGTGAATGGGAATACAGAGTATTCCCATCATTGTAAATAACATATCTAAAGTGACTTTATGTTCCCCCGGGGCTTTCCTCCAGTGGAGTGGAGAAGTCAGGGGAAATCCAGGCCTTGTTCATTTTTATAAGTGTCGACTAGTGATGAGCGAGCACCCCAATGCTCGGGTGTTCGGGTGCTCTAACCGAGCACCCCCTGAGGCTCGAGTGCTCGGCCGAGCACCCGAGCCCCATTGAAGTCAATGGGAGGACTCGAGCATTACACCAGGCACCCCCTGCTCTGATGAGGGGAGGGTGCCTGGTCCATAGGAAAAGGGCAGAAAAGGATGGAAACACCACAGAAATGGTTCAGGGACAGCATAGGGAGGATGTCTGGATGCATCTTGGACTCCAACATCGCTGCTGGGAACGATCTTTCGCCCGTAGTACGCCATTTTTACAGACTGACCATAAAACACACAAAAAGGAAAATAAAAACGACTTTAGGCGAAAAATTGTTACCAAACAATATTTGCTGTATATTTACTTGTATATCATCTGCAAATTCTCCCAAAAATTTCCTTGGTTTTCGGAAGTGAGGCCATGATTAAGAGGGAAACGTGCGCAGAGGCAAATTCTCCCAAAAATTTCCTTGATTTTCAGAACTGAGGCCATGATTAAGAGGGAAACGTGCACAGAGGCAAATTCTCCCAAAAATTTCCTTGATTTTATTGAACTGAGGCCATGATTAAGAGGGAAACGTGCTCTGAGCCGACCATCTAAAACATTATGGGTGAGGGTCTGCTGCAGAGCTGACCATCCTAAACATTATATGCGAAGGCCCGCTAGTGAGCTGACGCTATAAAACATTATATGAGAGGGCCCGCTAGAGAGCTGACCCAATAAAACATTATATGAGAAGGCCCGCTGGTGAGCTGACCTATATAAAAATTGTCAAACAGGGCCCGCTGGTGAGCTGGCCCTATATAAAAATTATATCACAGGGCCCGCTGGTGAGCTGGCCCTATATAAAAATTATATCCCAGGGCATATGGAAGAGGAGGAGGAGGATGAGAAGATTAAGAGTCAACCATATACCCGTTTTTTGGGTGGAAGGGGTGAATGGGAATACAGAGTATTCCCATCATTGTAAATAACATATATAAAGTGAGTTTATGTTCCCCCGGGGCTTTCCTCCAGTGGAGTGGAGAAGTCAGGGGAAATCCAGGCCTTGTTCATTTTTATAAGTGTCAACCTATCAGCATTGTCGGTGGAAAGGCGGATACGCTTATCTGTTATGATGCCACCAGCAGCACTAAATACCCGCTCAGACAGAACGCTGGCGGCAGGGCAGGCCAGCACCTCCAAGGCATAGAGTGCCAGTTCATACCACGTGTCCAGCTTGGACACCCAGTAGTTGTAAGGCACAGAGGGATCATTGAGGACGCTGACACGGTCTGCTACGTACTCCTTCACCATCTTCCAAAACTTTTCCCTCCTTGTGACACTAGGCTGCGCATCAGGGTGAGGGTGCTGGCGGGGTGTCATGAAGGTGTCCCACGCCTTGGAGAGTGTTGCCCTGCCTTTCTCGGAACTGCTGTGTGCTCCCCTTTTCTCCCCTTCTCGGTTGGCCAAGGTAGCACGTACTCTGCCGCCAGCGTTGTCAGATGGAAAATTTTGGAGCAATTTTTCAACAAGAACCTTCTGGTATTGCACCATTTTGCTTGTCCTCTCCACCGGAGGAATGAGAGATGAGAAATTCTCTTTGTAGCGGGGGTCCAGAAGGGTGAACACCCAGTAATCCGTGTTGTCTAAAATGCGTGTAACGCGTGGGTCACGGGAAAGGCAGCCTAACATAAAGTCAGCCATGTGTGCCAGAGTACCAACAGGCAAGATTTCGCTGTCCTCACCAGGAGGATGACTCTCAATCTCCTCATCCTCTTCCTCCTCTTCTGCCCACCCACGCTGAAGAGATGGAACTAAAGTTCCATGGCTACCCTCTGTAGCGGAGACAACCGTGTCTTCCTCCTCCTCCTCCTCCTCCTCCTCCGCCTCCTCCAATTGTCGCTGAGAAGACGAAGTGAGGGTGCTCTGGCTATCACCTTGTGTAAGCTCTTCCTCCCCCATTTCCACCTCTTCCACATGCAAAGCGTCGGTTTTAATTGTGAGCAGCGAGCGTTTCAGTAGACACAGAAGTGGGATGGTTACACTGATAATAGCGTTATCGCCGCTCACCATCTGTGTCGATTCCTCAAAATTGCGTAAAACCTCACAGAGGTCTGACATCCATTCCCACTCCTCACTTCTGATTACAGGAAGTTGAACGGAGAGGCGACGACCGTGTAACAGCTGGTACTCCACTACTGCCCTCTGCTGCTCACAAAGCCGGGCCAACATGTGGAAGGTGGAGTTCCAGCGCGTGCTCACGTCACACAGCAGCCGGTGAGCTGGCAATTGTAAGCGCTGCTGCAGCTTCAACAGGCCGGCTGAAGCTGTTGATGACTTACGGAAATGTGCACACACGCGGCGCACCTTGGTCAAGAGATCATGCACATTGGGGTAGGTTTTTAGAAATCGCTGCACCACTAAATTAAATACATGCGCTAGGCATGGTACGTGTGTGAGCTTGCCGAGCTCCAAAGCCGCCACCAAGTTACGCCCATTATCACACACAACCATGCCTGGTTGCAGGTTGAGTGGCGAGAGCCACTGCTCGGTCTGGTGACTAATCCCCTGCAACAGCTCTGAGGCCGTGTGCTGTTTGTCCCCAAGGCAGATCAGCTTCAGCACGGCCTGTTGACGCTTCCCCACTGCAGTGCTACACTGCTTCCAGCTACTGGCTGATGGGGGAGTGGCGGTGTGTGTAGAGAATTCGGAGGTGGAAACGGAGGAGGAGGAGCCAATAACGTAGGTGCTGGTGGAAACCCTGATGGAGGTAGGGCCCGCAATCCTCGGCGTGGGTAGCACCCGTGCCATCCCAGGGTCCGAGTCGCTCCCAGCCTCCACGACATTCACCCAGTGTGCCGTCAGGGAAATGTAGCGTCCCTGGCCACAAGCACTTGTCCATGTGTCAGTCGTTAAGTGGACCTTCCCAGTAACTGCGTTGGTCAGGGCACGGGTGATGTTACGGGACACATGGTGGTGTAATGCGGGGATGGCACACCGGGAAAAGTAGTGGCGGCTGGGGACTGCGTACCGAGGGACAGCTGCTGCCATCAGGCTGCGGAAGGACTCAGTGTCCACAAGCCTAAATGGCAGCATTTCGATGGCCAGTAATTTGGAAAGGTGTGAGGTTAGTGCTATGGCCTGTGGGTGGGTGGCTGGGTACTTTCTCTTGCGCTCAAATGCCTGGGGTAACGACATTTGGACGCTGTGCTGGGACAGGGAAGTGGATGTGGTCGCTGATGGTGCTTCAGATGCTACAGGTGCAGGGCGGGAGGTATGCGGGCCTGTGCCTTCGACAGGCGATTGGCCGGCACCGAAAACAGGGGAAGAGGAGGCAGTGGTGTGGCCTGCAGACACAGATGGGCGATCCAGGCGTTCCTCCCACTTACTACGGTGCTTGGATGCCATGTGTCGGATCATGCTGGTGGTGGTGAGGTTTCTAGTGTTCATGCCTCGGCTCATTCTGGTGTGGCACAGGTTGCAAACTACAATTCTTTTGTCGTCCGCACTTTCCTTAAAAAAACGCCATACCGCGGAACACCTACCCCTTGGCAAGGTAGATTTACGCAAGGGGGTGCTCCGTGGAACATTTGCGGGCCGGTTTGGTGCGGTCCGCCTTCTTTCTGTAGCCACACCACTGCCTCTTCCAGCCTGTTGCGGTGCTGCAGATGGCTCACCCTCAGGACTGCTGTCATCGCTCGGCTCTACACCTTCCCAGGTGGGGTCAGTCACCTCATCGTCCACCAAGTCCTCCTCCACTTCCTCACTCTGATCATCCTCCTCAAGTCTTGATCCCACCACATACTCAGTCATTGACAACTGTATAACATTCTCCTCAACAAGGTCTTGAGACGGAAATAGTGGTTGATTTAATGGCAACTGTGTCTCATCATCATCATCATCATCCACTACTTCCTTTGACCTTAAATGCCGTTCACATCTGTCATCTTCTTGAGATTGGGTAGCCTCTAGAGGTTGTGAATCAGGGCACAAGATGTCATGTTCCTCTGCAAGCGTGCTTGGAGAGAGGGTCAAATGAAGGATTGGTGATGAGACGAGCTCCTCACTATATCCCAGTGTGGGATCACTTCTTTGACCAGACCGTGTATGGTGGGAGGAAGGATGATCAGAGTGAGGATTATGTTGACCAGACTCTTGGCTACTGAGAGTGGACTTGGTGGAAGATAGGGTGGTGCTTAACCGACTGGAAGCAGTATCAGCTGTCATCCAACCGACCACCTGTTCGCAGTGGTCGGACCTCGAGAGTGATGTCCTGCGACGCCCTGTAAAATTACACATGAAGCTAGGTATGGTGGATGTCTTTCTTTCTTGTGCTCTGGCACCAGGCACAGTTTCTCCGCGTCCTGACCCGCGCCCTGAACTTTCAGGATCACGTCCACTTCCCCGTCCCTTTTTACCCGCCTTCTTCATCTTACACAGAATATGTGACTTTAATATTTGAGTTTGAAAACTTAACAGTATTTCTTATTATTCTGCAACTCTGCAGAGTACACAGAATAGGCTGCTAAACTGCGGTGAAACACACTGAATGGAATATGTGAGTTTAATATTTGAGTTTGAAAACTTAACAGTATTTCTTATTATTCTGCAACTGTACAGAGTACACAGAATAGGCTGTTAAACGGCGGTGAAACACACTGAATGGAATATGTGACTTTAATATTTGAGTTTGAAAACTTAACAGTATTTCTTATTATTCTGCAACTGTACAGAGTACACAGAATAGGCTGTTAAACGGCGGTGAAACACACTGAATGGAATATGTGACTTTAATATTTGAGTTTGAAAACTTAACAGTATTTCTTATTATTCTGCAACTGTACAGAGTACACAGAATAGGCTGTTAAACGGCGGTGAAACACACTGAATGGAATATGTGACTTTAATATTTGAGTTTGAAAACTTAACAGTATTTCTTATTATTCTGCAACTGTACAGAGTACACAGAATAGGCTGTTAAACGGCGGTGAAACACACTGAATGGAATATGTGACTTTAATATTTGAGTTTGAAAACTTAACAGTATTTCTTATTATTCTGCAACTGTACAGAGTACACAGAATAGGCTGCTAAACTGCGGTGAAACACACTGAATGGAATATGTGACTTTAATATTTGAGTTTGAAAACTTAACAGTATTTCTTATTATTCTGCAACTGTACAGAGTACACAGAATAGGCTGTTAAACGGCGGTGAAACACACTGAATGGAATATGTGACTTTAATATTTGAGTTTGAAAACTTAACAGTATTTCTTATTATTCTGCAACTGTACAGAGTACACAGAATAGGCTGCTAAACTGCGGTGAAACACACTGAATGGAATATGTGACTTTAATATTTGAGTTTGAAAACTTAACAGTATTTCTTATTATTCTGCAACTCTGCAGAGTACACAGAAAAGGCTGCTAAACTGCGGTGAAACACACTGAATGGAATATGTGACTTTAATATTTGAGTTTGAAAACTTAACAGTATTTCTTATTATTCTGCAACTCTGCAGAGTACACAGAATAGGCTGCTAAACTGCGGTGAAACACACTGAATGGAATATGTGAGTTTAATATTTGAGTTTGAAAACTAAACAGTATTTCTTATTATTCTGCAACTGTACAGAGTACACAGAATAGGCTGTTAAACGGCGGTGAAACACACTGAATGGAATATGTGACTTTAATATTTGAGTTTGAAAACTTAACAGTATTTCTTATTATTCTGCAACTGTACAGAGTACACAGAATAGGCTGTTAAACGGCGGTGAAACACACTGAATGGAATATGTGACTTTAATATTTGAGTTTGAAAACTTAACAGTATTTCTTATTATTCTGCAACTGTACAGAGTACACAGAATAGGCTGTTAAACGGCGGTGAAACACACTGAATGGAATATGTGACTTTAATATTTGAGTTTGAAAACTTAACAGTATTTCTTATTATTCTGCAACTGTACAGAGTACACAGAATAGGCTGCTAAACTGCGGTGAAACACACTGAATGGAATATGTGACTTTAATATTTGAGTTTGAAAACTTAACAGTATTTCTTATTATTCTGCAACTCTGCAGAGTACACAGAATAGGCTGCTAAACGGCGGTGAAACACACTGAATGGAATATGTGACTTTAATATTTGAGTTTGAAAACTTAACAGTATTTCTTATTATTCTGCAACTGTACAGAGTACACAGAATAGGCTGCTAAACTGCGGTGAAACACACTGAATGGAATATGTGACTTTAATATTTGAGTTTGAAAACTTAACAGTATTTCTTATTATTCTGCAACTCTGCAGAGTACACAGAATAGGCTGCTAAACTGCGGTGAAACACACTGAATGGAATATGTGAGTTTAATATTTGAGTTTGAAAACTTAACAGTATTTCTTATTATTCTGCAACTGTACAGAGTACACAGAATAGGCTGCTAAACTGCGGTGAAACACACTGAATGGAATATGTGACTTTAATATTTGAGTTTGAAAACTTAACAGTATTTCTTATTATTCTGCAACTGTACAGAGTACACAGAATAGGCTGTTAAACGGCGGTGAAACACACTGAATGGAATATGTGACTTTAATATTTGAGTTTGAAAACTTAACAGTATTTCTTATTATTCTGCAACTGTACAGAGTACACAGAATAGGCTGTTAAACGGCGGTGAAACACACTGAATGGAATATGTGACTTTAATATTTGAGTTTGAAAACTTAACAGTATTTCTTATTATTCTGCAACTGTACAGAGTACACAGAATAGGCTGTTAAACGGCGGTGAAACACACTGAATGGAATATGTGACTTTAATATTTGAGTTTGAAAACTTAACAGTATTTCTTATTATTCTGCAACTGTACAGAGTACACAGAATAGGCTGTTAAACGGCGGTGAAACACACTGAATGGAATATGTGACTTTAATATTTTAGTTTGAAGACTTAACAGTATTTCTTCCTATTCTGCAACTCTGCACAGTACACAGAATAGGCTGCTAAACTGCGGCGAAGCACACTGAATGGAATATGTGACTTTGATATTTTAGTTTGAAGACTTAACAGTATTTCTTCCTATTCTGCAACTCTGCACAGTACACAGAATAGGCTGCTAAACTGCGGCGAAGCACACTGAATGGAATATGTGACTTTGATATTTTAGTTTGAAGACTTAACAGTATTTCTTCCTATTCTGCAACTCTGCACAGTACACAGAATGTGCTGCTAAACTGCGGCGAAGCACACTGAATGGAATATGTGACTTTGATATTTTAGTTTGAAGACTTAACAGTATTTCTTCCTATTCTGCAACTCTGCACAGTACTCAGAATGTGCTGCTAAACTGCGGCGACGCACACTGAATGGAATACGTGACTTTGATATTTTAGTTTGAAGACTTAACAGAATGTGCTCTAATCTGCAACTTTGCACACTAAACAGAATGTGCTCTAATCTGCAACTTTGCACACTAAACAGAATGTGCTCTAATCTGCAACTTTGCACACTAAACAGAATGTGCTCTAATCTGCAACTGTGCACACTAAACAGAATGTGCTCTAATCTGCAACTTTTCACACTAAACAGAATATTTTTTTTTTTTTGTTTTTTTCCCCCCACACACAATATAACCTGCTGCCCCCACACACAGTAGTCCTAAAAAGGACTTTTGGTTCTTTTTTGTCACAATTTTTGTTTTTTCCTCCCTACACTGCCTTTCCCTTCCTATCCTCAGCTCTCCCTGGCTCAGACTGAGCCGAACTCGATGGTCAGGTGCTATACAGCACCTGACCACGGGTTCTGGCCAGCCAATCAGTGTAATGCCAGCAGCCAACATGGCTGCTGGCATTACACCGATGTCAGAGCCTCCCTGCACGTTTATTGGCTGCGCAGCAGCCGCAAAACGTGCGGGGAGGAGACCCGAACATGGCGGGCGAGCACATGCGGTACTCGTACGAGTACCGCCATGTGCCGAGCAGAGCGATGCTCGAGCCGATCCGAGCATCGGCCGAGCATGCTCGCTCAACACTAGTGTCGACCTATCAGCATTTTCGGTGGAAAGGCGGATACGCTTATCTGTTATGATGCCACCAGCAGCACTAAATACCCGCTCAGACAGAACGCTGGCGGCAGGGCAGGCCAGCACCTCCAAGGCGTAGAGTGCCAGTTCATACCACGTGTCCAGCTTGGACACCCAGTAGTTGTAAGGCACAGAGGGATCATTGAGGACGCTGACACGGTCTGCTACGTACACCTTCACCATCTTCCAAAACTTTTCCCTCCTTGTGACACTAGGCTGCGCATCAGGGTGAGGGTGCTGGCGGGGTGTCATGAAGGTGTCCCACGCCTTGGAGAGTGTTGCCCTGCCTTTGTCGAAACTGCTGTGTGCTCCCCTTTTCTCCCCTTCTCGGTTGGCCAAGGTAGCACGTACTCTGCCGCCAGCGTTGTCAGATGGAAAATTTTGGAGCAATTTTTCAACAAGAACCTTCTGGTATTGCACCATTTTGCTTGTCCTCTCCACCGGAGGAATGAGAGATGAGAAATTCTCTTTGTAGCGGGGGTCCAGAAGGGTGAACACCCAGTAATCCGTGTTGTCTAAAATGCATATAACGCGTGGGTCACGGGAAAGGCAGCCTAACATAAAGTCAGCCATGTGTGCCAGAGTACCAACAGGCAAGATTTCGCTGTCCTCACCAGGAGGATGACTCTCAATCTCCTCATCCTCTTCCTCCTCTTCTGCCCCCCCACGCTGAAGAGATGGAACTAAAGTTCCATGGCTACCCTCTGTAGCGGAGGCAACCGTGTCTTCCTCCTCCTCCTCCTCCGCCTCCTCCAATTGTCGCTGAGAAGACGAAGTGAGGGTGCTCTGGCTATCACCTTGTGTAAGCTCTTCCTCCCGCATTTCCACCTCTTCCACATGCAAAGCGTCGGTTTTAATTGTGAGCAGCGAGCGTTTCAGTAGACACAGAAGTGGGATGGTTACACTGATAATAGCGTTATCGCCGCTCACCATCTGTGTCGATTCCTCAAAATTGCGTAAAACCTCACAGAGGTCTGACATCCATTCCCACTCCTCACTTCTGATTACAGGAAGTTGAACGGAGAGGCGACGACCGTGTAACAGCTGGTACTCCACTACTGCCCTCTGCTGCTCACAAAGCCGGGCCAACATGTGGAAGGTGGAGTTCCAGCGCGTGCTCACGTCACACAGCAGCCGGTGAGCTGGCAATTGTAAGCGCTGCTGCAGCTTCAACAGGCCGGCTAAAGCTGTTGATGACTTACGGAAATGTGCACACACGCGGCGCACCTTGGTCAAGAGATCATGCAAATTGGGGTAGGTTTTTAGAAATCGCTGAACCACTAAATTAAATACATGCGCTAGGCATGGTACGTGTGTGAGCTTGCCGAGCTCCAAAGCCTCCACCAAGTTACGCCCATTATCACACACAACCATGCCTGGTTGCAGGTTGAGTGGCGAGAGCCACTGCTCGGTCTGGTGACTAATCCCCTGCAACAGCTCTGAGGCCGTGTGCTGTTTGTCCCCAAGGCAGATCAGCTTCAGCACGGCCTGTTGACGCTTCCCCACTACAGTGCTACACTGCTTCCAGCTACCGGCTGATGGGTGAGTGGCGCTGCGCGCAGAGAATTCGGAGGTGGAAACGGAGGAGGAGGAGCCAATAACGTAGGTGCTGGCGGAAACCCTGATGGAGGTAGGGCCTGCAATCCTCGGCGTGGGTAGCACCTGTGCCATCCCAGGGTCCGAGTTGCTCCCAGCCTCCACGACATTCACCCAGTGTGCCGTCAGGGAAATGTAGCGTCCCTGGCCACAAGCACTTGTCCATGTGTCAGTCGTTAAGTGGACCTTCCCAGTAACTGCGTTGGTCAGGGCACGGGTGATGTTACGGGACACATGGTGGTGTAAGGCGGGGACGGCACACCGGGAAAAGTAGTGGCGGCTGGGGACTGCGTACCGAGGGACAGCTGCTGCCATCAGGCTGCGGAAGGACTCAGTGTCCACAAGCCTAAATGGCAGCATTTCGATGGCCAGTAATTTGGAAAGGTGTGAGGTTAGTGCTATGGCCTGTGGGTGGGTGGCTGGGTATTTTCGCTTGCGCTCAAATGCCTGGGGTAACGACATTTGGACGCTGTGCTGGGACAGGGAAGTGGATGTGGTCGCTGATGGTGCTTCAGATGGTACAGGTGCAGGGCGGGAGGTATGCGGGCCTGCGCCTTCGACAGGCGATTGGCCGGCACCGAAAACAGGGGAAGAGGAGGCAGTGGTGTGGCCTGCAGACACAGATTGGCGATCCGGGCGTTCCTCCCACTTATTACGGTGCTTGGATGCCATGTGTCGGATCATGCTGGTGGTGGTGAGGTTTCTAGTGTTCATGCCTCGGCTCATTCTGGTGTGGCACAGGTTGCAAACTACAATTTTTTTGTCGTCCTCACTTTCCTTAAAAAAACGCCATACCGCGGAACACCTAGCCCTTGGCAAGGGAGATTTACGCAAGGGGGTGCTCCGTGGAACATTTGCGGGCCGGTTTGGTGCGGTCCGCCTTCTTTCTGTAGCCACACCACTGCCTCTTCCAGCCTGTTGCGGTGCTGCAGATGGCTCACCCTCAGGACTGCTGTCATCACTCGGCTCTCCACCTTCCCAGGTGGGGTCAGTCACCTCATCGTCCACGAAGTCCTCCTCCACTTCCTCACTCTGATCATCCTCCTCATTTCTTGATCCCACCACATACTCAGTCATTGACAACTGTATATCATCCTCCTCATCAAGGTCTTGAGACAGTAATAGTGGTTGATTTGATGGCCACTGTATCTCATCATCATCATCATCCACTTCCTTTGACCTTAAATGCCGTTCACCTCTGTCATCTTCTTGTGATTGGGTACCCTCTAGAGGTTGTGAATCAGGGCACAAGATTTCATGTTCCTCTGCAAGCGTGCTTGGAGAGAGGTTCAAATTAAGGATTGGTGATGAGACGAGCTCCTCACTATATCCCAGTGTGGGATCACTTCTTTGACCAGACCCTCTATGGTGGGAGGAAGGATGATCAGGGTGAGGATTATGTTGACCAGACTCTTGGCTACTGAGAGTGGACTTGGTGGAAGACAGGGTGGTGCTTAACCGACTGGAAGCAGTATCAGCTGAAATCCAACCGACCACCTGTTCGCAGTGGTCTGACCTCGAGAGTGATGTCCTGCGACGCCCTGTAAACTGAGACATGAAGCTAGGTATGGTGGATGTCTTTCTTTCTTGTTCTGTGGCACCAGGCACAGTTTCTATGCGTCCTGACCCGCGCCCTGAACTATCAGGATCACGTCCACTTCCCCGTCCCTTTTTACCCGCCTTCTTCATATTACACGGAATATGTGCTGCAAATCTGCAACTTTGCACACTAAACAGAATGTGCTGCTTATCTGCGACTAGGCACAGTGAACAGAATATGTGACTTTTATTTTTAACACTTTGCACACTAAACAGAATGTGCTGCTTATCTGCGGCTAGGCACAGTGAACAGAATATGTGACTTTTATTTTTAACACTTTGCACACTAAACAGAATGTGCTGATAATCTGCAACTTTGCACACTAAACAGAATATGCTGCTTATCTGCGGCTAGGCACAGTGAACGGAATAAGTGACTTTTATTTTTTACACTTTGCACACTAAACAGAATGTGCTGCAAATCTGCAACTTTGCACACTAAACAGAATGTGCTGCTTATCTGCGGCTAGGCACAGTGAACGGAATAAGTGACTTTTATTTTTTACACTTTGCACACTAAACAGAATGTGCTGATAATCTGCAACTTTGCACACTAAACAGAATATGCTGCTTATCTGCGGCTAGGCACAGTGAATGGAATATGTGACTTTTATTCTTTACACTTTGCACACTAAACAGAATGTTCTGCTAATCTGCAACTTTGCACACTAAACAGAATGTGCTGCTTATCTGCGGCTAGGCACAGTGAACGGAATAAGTGACTTTTATTTTTTACACTTTGCACACTGAACAGAATGTTCTGCTAATCTGCAACTTTGCACACTAAACAGAATGTGCTGCTTATCTGCGGCTAGGCACAGTGAACGGAATAAGTGACTTTTATTTTTTACACTTTGCACACTAAACAGAATGTGCTGCTAATCTGCAACTTTGCACACTAAACAGAATATGCTGCTTATCTGCGGCTAGGCACAGTGAATGGAATATGTGACTTTTATTTTTTACACTTTGCACACTAAACAGAATGTTCTGCTAATCTGCAACTTTGCACACTAAACAGAATGTGCTGCTTATCTGCGGCTAGGCACAGTGAACGGAATAAGTGACTTTTATTTTTTACACTTTGCACACTAAACAGAATGTTCTGCTAATCTGCAACTTTGCACACTAAACAGAATGTGCTGCTTATCTGCGGCTAGGCACAGTGAACGGAATAAGTGACATTTTTATTTTTTACACTTTGCACACTAAACAGAATGTGCTGATAATCTGCAACTTTGCACACTAAACAGAATATGCTGCTTATCTGCGGCTAGGCACAGTGAATGGAATATGTGACTTTTATTTTTTACACTTTGCACACTAAACAGAATGTTCTCCTAATCTGCAACTTTGCACACTAAACAGAATGTGCTGCTTATCTGCGGCTAGGCACAGTGAACGGAATAAGTGACTTTTATTTTTTACACTTTGCACACTAAACAGAATGTGCTGATAATCTGCAACTTTGCACACTAAACAGAATATGCTGCTTATCTGCGGCTAGGCACAGTGAATGGAATATGTGACTTTTATTTTTTACACTTTGCACACTAAACAGAATGTTCTGCTAATCTGCAACTTTGCACACTAAACAGAATGTGCTGCTTATCTGCGGCTAGGCACAGTGAACGGAATAAGTGACTTTTATTTTTTACACTTTGCACACTAAACAGAATGTGCTGATAATCTGCAACTTTGCACACTAAAAAGAATGTGCTGCTAATCTGCAACTTTGCACACTGAACAGAATGTGCTGCTAATCTGCAACTTTGCACGCTAAAAAGAATGTGCTGCTAATCTGCAACTTTGCACACTAAACAGAATGTGCTGCTAATCTGCAACTTTGCACACTGAACAGAATGTGCTGCTAATCTGCAACTTTGCACACTAAAAAGAATGTGCTGCTAATCTCCAACTTTGCACACTAAACAGAATGTGCTGCTAATCTGAAACTTTGCACACTAAACAGAATGTGCTGCTAATCTGCGGCTAGGCACAGTGAACGGAATATGTGACGTTTTTTTTTTAAACTCAAAATATATCTGCTGCCCCCACACACAGTAGTCCTAAAAAGGACTTTTGGGTCTTTTTGTTGTTCAAACGCGCTTTTTTTCTGCCTACACTGACTTTCCCTTCCTATCCTCATCTCTCCCTGGCTAAGACTGAGCCGAACTCGCTGGTCAGGTGCTATACAGCACCCGATCACGGGTTCTGGCCAGCCAATCAGTGTAATGCCAGCAGCCAACATGGCTGCTGGCATTACACTGATGTCAGAGTCTCCCCGCACGTTTATTGGCTGCGCAGCAGCCGCGAAACGTGCGGGGAGGAGACCCGAACATGGCGGGCGAGCACATGCGGTACTCGTACGAGTACCGCCATGTGCCGAGCAGAGCGATGCTCGAGCCGAACCGAGCTTCGGCCGAGCATGCTCGCTCATCACTAGTGCTGATCACACACAATCCACACAAACCATGCTCATAAAAGTGTTGTATGTTAAACATCAGAACTGTTCCAACACAATGTCCCCCATGTAAGCACAGGGAAACCAGAATATAACCCCTTGAGTGCTAGAGGGATTATCATTGCATCACTGAACAATGCATTGGCACCCCCTCAGGTACTCAAAGGGTTAACCAGAAAAAAAACACAAGTCGATAGCTTACAATTGCATGCTACACAGGGGACATTCAGTAAGCAGAGAAAAAGAGATGATGTAGAGAAATGAACGCTTACATACCCTCACTTCACCAATCCCAATGTTAGTCTATGTAGTATATTCAATAACATGAATCAAGTTGCTAAGGTCACAATGGATAGACTCCATAGAAAATATTGCAAATGGGGAAATGAGATCACTGGAGAAGTGAGCATCATATTCAGTTCACCAGGTCTACTTCAGTGCTTACTGAATCACAAAAAGGATGGAGCAGATCACAAATCACAGTGCCACTGAGAATAACTGGTTATATGTGCAACACACAGGCCTAAAACAACTCCACAGAATTAAAGGTGAAAAAGTAGGCCTTGGTGTTGTGCATGCAATCATTCACTCTAACTTGAAATTATATATCTCACATTTGATTCACACATGGATCCTCAGGAGTGCTGATTCCATGGATGGATGGTACACCAGCCACTATTTGCAGGATACATATGTGAACCAAATATGAACCATTGTAGTTTGGTCAACAACAGACCCTGAATTATGGATATCTATAATTGAGTATGGCTGCCTCACTCAGAAGGATGGATGGGCTCATCCAGAAAAAAAACAGGCCTCAATCAAAGATATCCTTCAATACTGTCTTGATTGTTGGCCTTTAGGATTCAACTGGAACAGACCTCATGGACAGGATCCTGTCAAATACATCAATCTCTGATTGCCAGAGTAGTACCCCATGCATCACAATGCAATGCATAGGATACCATCATGACAACCAGAGAGTGGCATGTAAAATAATACAAAATCTTGCATTGCATGGGATTAACTGATGAATACCACTTTAATCCCACTGCAGATCTGTTCAAAAAAGATACGTACGTAAAGAAAAATGGTTAGATATGTATGTGGATATGTTCCTTTCAAATGGGTACAAAAATGTCCCAACAAGATGTGAACCCAGAGATCAGTTCAGTATGTGTGTGTGATTGCCTTACTGCCTTTATATGTGCATCCATCACAAACTAAACTTATTGATATCATCAGACTACACATACCTAGTATATTCCACCTTACTTAGATGGGATATACGAGGTATGTTTGTATTCATGATATCAATAAAAGTTAGTTTGTGATGGGTGCACATATATAGGCAGTAAGACAATCACATGTACTGAACAGATCTCTGGGTTCATATCTAGTAAGGATATGTTTGTACCCATATGAAAGTTACATATCCACATACATATCAGACCATATTCCTTTCTGTGTACCTTGCATGGGATGGCAATGGTTAATTTCACCTTGATGTAATATTGTATGCATTGTAAAAAGATGTGTTTCCATGTTAGTCTTATCCCTCCTACCCTCATGGTTAGACAGATATTGCTGTATGTGACAGCTGGAGATATCTGTCATTTGACCACACGGAGGCTCTTCAGCAGAGCCAAAATTGCCTCATTTGGAGATGAATACCTCTTTGGAATGGTCTACAAAGTCTACACTGTGTGGACCATTCCAATGAAGTATTCATCTCTAAATGTGGCAATTTTGGGATAGTAATACTCAAAATGTGAAAGGAAATATATGTTGTAAGGTTTCTCCTCCGAGTAAAACAGCGTTATCCCCACTGCTGAAAGGTGTTGTATTCCAAAAGTCTCACAGCTCAGGGGCAATATCCCAGTGGCCTGAAATTGTAGTGGCGCTGCTGCTACACAATCCTATGGACAGCTCTGGTACCGGGACCATGAATCTCCATAGGACGATGTATCAACAGCACCAATGTAAAATTTCAGGCCACTGGGATATTGCACCAAAGGAATTCAACTGTCACCAACACGAGGGGTAGGGACCCGTGTGGTGCCGGCACTGGTTCAGTAGCTGGAGAGCGATGCTGGGGCGCGTTGCTTGAGTTCGGAGACGGTGTACCAGGTACTCCCTTGCAGCAGCCGAAGCTGGGTAAAGGTGCTGGTCGCGAAACCAGATTGTTCCACCCCAGTTGAGCCGGGGTGCAACCAGGATGGGAGTGCCCTGGGTACCGTTAAGAACCAGGCCGACTAGACAAGCAACCGGAAAACGGAGAACAAGCCGAGGGACAGGAGTGGAGCCAAAGGTCAAGCCAGGAACTGAAGACAAGCCAGAGGTCTGATTCGGAGCCAAGGGTCAAGCCAGGGACTGAAGATAAGCCAGAGGTCAGATTCGGAGCCAAGGGTCAAGCCAGGGACTGAAGACAAGCCAGAGGTCAGATTCGGAGCCAAGGGTCAAGCCAGGGACTGAAGATAAGCCAGAGGTACACTAGAAAAAACCTAGCACTAAGGAGCTCGAGGAACGGGCACCCAATGACTGGGGTAACCCGTTTAAATAGAAAAGCAGTCCAATCAAACGGCAGGGTAGAGGGGCTCGCCTGGGAGCCGTTCAGAGTTGGAGCAGCCCCTGCGAATAGTGCCCCAGTTCGGGCGCATGCGCGGCTGCCAAAGAGAAGGCAGAAGGGAACCGCGCATGCGCAGCCGCGCCGACACCCGGAAGCGCCGCCGCAGAGACGCGACCGGGAAGCGGAGACACCGGGCGGCGGCCAGGTGAGCGTGACACCACCCCCCCCTCAACGGGAGGCCCCCGGACGACCAGGCTTGGAGGGGAAGGCACGATGAAAAGCCCGCCGAAGGGCTGGGGCATGCAGGTCACGAGCCGGAACCCAGGAACGTTCCTCCGGCCCATAACCCTTCCAATCCACGAGGTACTGGAGAGAACCCCGAACGAGGCGGGAATCCAGGAGTTTCCGTACGATGTATTCCTCTTGCCCGTCGACCTGGACCGGGGGAGCCGTGGAGGAGCGAGGGGCGAAGCGGGAACGGACCAAAGGCTTGAGCAGAGATACATGAAAGGAGTCAGGTATCCGCATGGAAGAAGGCAGTTCCAGGGCAAAAGTCACTGGGGAGATCTGAGAGCGGATTCGGAAGGGGCCAACGTAGCGGGGCCCGAACTTGGCAGAGGGTTGCCGAAGGCGTAGGTTCTTAGTAGAGAGCCACACTTCGTCTCCAACGGCATACATAGGGCCGGATTTCCGTCTTCGATCAGCCGCTCTTGTATCGTGCTGCGGCAGTCACAAGACGTGAACGGATGCGTTGCCAGTGGGTTTCAAGATCATCCAAGTGGTGGTCTACGGCGGGAATGCCAGAGGAAGAAGAGAGCGGAAGGGAAGCAGGATCGTACCCGCCGGCAGCAAAAAAGGGAGAACACTGGAGTGATTCGTGACGACAGCTGTTGAAAGCGAATTCCGCCAATGGTAAAAGGTCAGTCCAGTTGTCTTGGAGAGGTTCCACAAACAAACGTAGGTACTGCTTGAGCGCCTGGTTGGTTCTTTCGGTTTGTCCATTAGACTGAGGGTGGTAGGCGGAAGACAGGTGAACAGTGATACCCAAGCGAGCACAAAAAGCCCTCCAAAACCGGGAGGTGAACTGGCTGCCCCGGTCAGTCACCAATTGCAGAGGAAGGCCATGAAGGCGGAACACCTCCCGGAGGAAGATGTCAGCCAATTGCTGGGAGGAAGGGAGCTTGGGCAGGGGAACAAAGTGCGCCTGCCGGGAGAAGCAATCCACGATAACCAGGATGACTGTGTTTCTCTTGGATGGGGGCAGGTCTACTACGAAGTCCATGGCTATGTGAGTCCACGGGGAAGAAGGTACAGGAAGAGGCTGCAAAAGACCAACAGGCCGGGTCCTGGGCTGTTTGTGTCTGGCACAGTGGTGACAACCTTGCACGAACTCCTTGACATCCTGTGGTAAGGAGGGCCACCAGAACTGGCGCTGGACCAGGTCAGTAGTGCAAGTTATTCCAGGATGTCCAGAGGTGGGCGACTGATGGGCCCACATCAATACATCTGAGCGGTGTCGGACAGGGACAAACAGGCGCCCAGCTGGGCAGGAAGAGTCCACGTTCTTCTGGGCCTGCTGGATTTTCACCAAGGTCGCAGTAGAGAGTGCAGAGAGGATTTTGCAGGATGGTAGGATGCGTTCGGGCGGAGGGTTGAGAGCAAAAGTGGCGTGTAGACGGGATAAAGCATCAGCCTTGACATTCTTGGTCCCTGGAATGTAAGTAACGGTGAATTGAAACCTGGAGAAGAATAGAGCCCAACGGGCTTGGCGTGCGGTGAGACGTTTGGCGGTTTCTAGGTACTGTAGATTCTTGTTATCAGTGTGGATGACAAAAGGGATTCCTGATCCTTCAAGAAGATGGCGCCATTCTTCGAGGGCTACCTTCATGGCGAGTAGCTCACGATTGCCCACATCGTAGTTCCTTTCGGCTGGGGTCAGTTGGCGTGACAGATAAGAGCACGGGTGGAGGACATTAGTGTCGGGATCTCTTTGCGAGAGGACTGCACCAAGTCCTTGTTCGGAGGCATCGACTTCAAGGAGGAAAGGGTGAGTGATGTCTGGATACCGGAGAACAGGAGCCGTAGTGAAGGCTGTCTTAAGGGCAGCGAAGGCAGTTTTGGCTGCATTAGACCAGGTCCGTGGGTCAGCCCCTTTTTTAGTCATGGCAGTTAGAGGAGCCACCAAGGAAGAGTAATTCCGGATGAACCTTCTATAGTAATTGGCGAACCCTAGGAAACGCTGTAATGCCTTCAAATCCATAGGTCGAGGCCAGTTGGTGACAGCAGCAAGTTTGCTAGGATCCATTTGTAGACCGGAACTGGAGATAATGTACCCCAGGAAGGGGAGTTGTTCTTTCTCAAATTCGCATTTCTCCAGCTTGGCGTAGAGACCGTTTTCTCGGAGTCGCTGAAGGACGGCTTTAACATGAAGCCGGTGCTGCTGTAGCGTAGGAGAGAATACAAGGATATCATCCAAGTATACTATGACGTGGGATGTCAGCATGTCACGGAATACGTCATTGACAAAGGCCTGGAAGACGGCCGGGGCGTTGCAGAGCCCAAAGGGCATAACCAAATACTCGTAGTGCCCGTATCTGGTGTTGAAGGCCGTCTTCCATTCATCTCCAGGCCTGATCCGAACTAAATTATAAGCCCCCCTCAGGTCCAGTTTAGTAAACCAGGCAGCTCCACGGAGAAGGTCAAACAATTCAGGAATGAGAGGCAGGGGGTACTTGTTTTTCACCGTTATACGATTAAGGCCTCGATAATCCACGCAGGGACGCAGAGAACCGTCTTTTTTGCCCACGAAGAAGAATCCCGCCCCAGCGGGGAATGAGGAAGGACGAATGAAACCCCTGGCCAGGTTGTCCTGGATGTAAGTAGCGAGGGCTTTCATTTCAGGAGGAGAGAGCAGGAACGTCCTTCCTCTAGGTGGCTGGGAACCAGGAAGGAGATCAATAGGACAATCGTAGGGCCGATGCGGGGGAAGACGTTCCGCTTGAGCCTTGGAGAAGACATCTGCGAAGGCGTGGTAGGGTGTGGGAAGACCGTCAGGGATACACAAGGAAGCCGAGATAGACAAGGGCAGTGAGACCGGTTCTTTGGGAAGGCAGGTCAGACAACAGGACTCACTCCACTGAGTGAGATCGCCAGTCCTCCAGTTGAAAATGGGGTTGTGACGCCGCAGCCAAGGAAGCCCCAGGACGATAGGAACAAAGGGAGAGGACACCAGGTCTAGTACCGCGTTCTCGGAATGAAGAACCCCAGTGGTAAGGATCAGCGTCTCAGTTTCTTGGGTGATCTTGCCGGTTCCCAAGGGTCTCCCGTCCAGAGTGGATACTAGTAGGGGCTGCGTCTTGAGCCGGCAAGGTACTCCAACTGACCGGGCCCAGGCTTCGTCCACGAATAACCCGGCGGCCCCGGAGTCAATGAAGGCAGTAGCGGTAACGGCTTTGGCGGCCCATCGGAGAGTCACGGGAACCAACAACCTGGAGCGACCATGGGGAGGCTGACGAACTGGGCTTAGCTGACCGCCTCGGAAGCCGACTAAGCCGTGTCTTTTCCCGGACGTACAGGAAACTGTCGGAGCATGTGACCCGCTTGTCCGCAATATAGGCAAAGCCCCAGGGTTCGGCGTCTCTTCCTTTCCTCGTCGGTTAACCGAGTGACGCCACCAATCTCCATGGGTGTTTCCATCAAAGAGTGCTCCTCTGCCGGAGATGTGGCCGATGCTGTTCGCCTTCTGCTGCGGTCACGCTCCAGTTGCCTCTCTTGCAGACGTCTGTCCAGGTCCAGACATAAAGAGATAAAGTCTTCCAAACCGTCTGGAACCTCGCGGCAGGTCAGGGCGTCTTTTAGGCGCTCGTTGAGCCCACGTCGAAACGCAGCTTTGAGAGCCCCCTGGTTCCAGTCCGTCTCATACGAGAGGGTGCGGAATTCCACCGCATACTGGCCGACGGATCTGGTTCCCTGACGAAGCCCCAAGAGCGTTGACTCAGCCGAAGCGCTCCTTCCGGGAACATCGAACACTGCTCTGAAGGCGGTGATAAACGCTTCAGAGTCGTCTAACAATGGTGATTGCTGTTCCACTAAGGGTGATGCCCAGGCCAACGCCTCGCCCTTCAGGAGGGAGATAATGAAGGAGACCCGAGCTGCATGCGTGCTGAACATCTGTGGTAAAGTCCGGAAGTGCAGCTGGCATTGGTTGAGGAACCCTCGGAAGTCGACCGGCCTCCCTGAAAACTTATCAGGAAGCGGTATAAGAGGAGGAACATACCCTGGAGGAGGCGTCCCAGAGACACCTGAGGCGGCGGCGGCGGTGGTAGTGGAAGTGACCGTAGCCTGAGCCGCCGAGGAACGCAACATCTCTAGGACAGCATCCAGCTTACGTTCCAAGTTCTGAAGATGTGCGGCGTGGGAGGTCAGTACCTGCTCCTGATGGTCCAGTCTGGCCGTGATACGGGATACCTCAGAAGGGTCCATGGTAGCTGGCCCGTTCCAACTGTCACCAACACGAGGGGTAGGGACCCGTGTGGTGTCGGCACTGGTTCAGTAGCTGGAGAGCGATGCTGGGGCGCGTTGCTTGAGTTCGGAGACGGTGTACCAGGTACTCCCTTGCAGCAGCCGAAGCTGGGTAAAGGTGCTGGTCGCGAAACCAGATTGTTCCACCCCAGTTGAGCCGGGGTGCAACCAGGATGGGAGTGCCCTGGGTACCGTTAAGAACCAGGCCGACTAGACAAGCAACCGGAAAACGGAGAACAAGCCGAGGGACAGGAGTGGAGCCAAAGGTCAAGCCAGGAACTGAAGACAAGCCAGAGGTCTGATTCGGAGCCAAGGGTCAAGCCAGGGACTGAAGATAAGCCAGAGGTCAGATTCGGAGCCAAGGGTCAAGCCAGGGACTGAAGACAAGCCAGAGGTCAGATTCGGAGCCAAGGGTCAAGCCAGGGACTGAAGATAAGCCAGAGGTACACTAGTAAAAACCTAGCACTAAGGAGCTCGAGGAACGGGCACCCAATGACTGGGGTAACCCGTTTAAATAGAAAAGCAGTCCAATCAAACGGCAGGGTAGAGGGGCTCGCCTGGGAGCCGTTCAGAGTTGGAGCAGCCCCTGCGAATAGTGCCCCAGTTCGGGCGCATGCGCGGCTGCCAAAGAGAAGGCAGAAGGGAACCGCGCATGCGCAGCCGCGCCGACACCCGGAAGCGCCGCCGCAGAGACGCGACCGGGAAGCGGAGACACCGGGCGGCGGCCAGGTGAGCGTGACATCAACTTGGAGCTGTGATACATTTTGAATGAAACACCCTTCAGCAGTGTCAGTACCCTTGTTTTACTCAGGGGGGATAAACAATACAACATATATTTTTCTTTTCACATTTTAAGCATTTATATCACTTTCATCCTATCATGGCTACATTTACTAATCACACAATCTCATTTCTACACACAGCTTACAGGCCTCCACAACAGCAGGAGCCCGTGGATGAGGCTACCTCAACACCCAGTGAGGTGTATACAGAAGAGGGGCCCAGCCACTGGCCATCATACTCACCACCCACACCTCCCCCACAGCTGTCTGCTACCCCAACTGGCTGCACCTCCACCGGCTGCTACCCAACTGGCTGCACCTCCACCGGCTCTGACCCAACTGGCTGCAACTCCACTGGTTCTGACCCAACTGGCTGATCCCCAACTGGCTGCTCTACCTCAGTACAGAGGCTGGATGCAACAGGAGGCGAGGTGGATGCATCCCACTACCCCCAGGATATACTACCCTCCAGCAGCAGCATACCACCACCAGGGAGGCAATGGCTGCCAGGGACTGTGTTCACCACCCAAAATGTACATTATTCCACACAGATGGACCTACCCTTCTGGATGGCTCCCCAGCATGGCCCCAGGTATGATCCCAGGTGGCAGCCAAGCACATACCAGTGGCCAAGATATGACTACCAACTCCTGGGTCTGATTGGGGAGCCCCAGCACCCTCTACCAAGGGAAATATTCACTCCACCACCAGGACAGACATCACTGGGCAGCAGTGAGTCACTTGATGTGGTGGGCATATGCCCATCATCTGCACCAGTCACTACAAAAGCTGTCACAGCAGCAGCAGCCACAGCAAACACAGCAGCTCAGAACACAACAGCTGAGGACACAGCACCAGTTGAGGATACAGCAGCAGAGGACACAGCAGCAGCAGGAGCCTCACCAGCAGAGTCACCGTCACATCCACCTCCAGCATTGCACAACCCACAGGGATGGAGACGGAGTGCATGTCCTTACAGAGGAGACTACTCCGGGGCATGCCACAGGATCAACGAAAATGTCACAAGGAGCAAGGGGATCCAGGAGGAACACATCAAGAATCCAGGAAAGGATACATACCCTGGAGTCGGAACACACAAGACTGGACACACAACTCCATCAGCATCACAAAGGGATGATGGACATGCTGGGGCAGGTGCTGGTGGAGTGAGAGACCACAACCGCAGGAAGAACCTGTGTATAGAGAGAGAGAGCTGTGGTCCACAGAGGGATCAATTGCACCCACCATTCCCTCCAGTGTGACATCTGAAGCCACACCTAGGGGTCATAGGGTGACCAGGCAATCAGCCAGGGTATCCACCTCTGGCACCCAGTCTAAGGTTCCCCCCAAGAAAAAAAAAACTGCCCAACTTGTCATGTTCCCTCTCAATAAACAAAACATTTTGCTTTTGAATCCTGTCTGATATGCTTTGTGTTTGGTGATAGCTTGGGTGACAGAGTTGTCTCCAATGCATTGCCAAGAAATGCAGTGAACACAACTTTTGCTTAGGTAACATGTCTATTGGATGTTACAACATGGGTTCACACACACACTGTTGTACAAATTCAACTGGCAATCCATCCCTGGAGCCATATAACATAACAGTGTTGTATGGCGATGTTGTGGGTTGAATTTGAACAATACATACCCCTTAGCACAACAATTGGTGCAACACAACATTCATCAGCATCAATTGTTGTGTTTAAGGGGTTATCCAAACAAACAGCTATTTGACTTAGCAGAGAACTAACAAGTAGGACAGATGGAACATGCAGGAAAATAGTCTTTGATTCACACTGTTATTGTGAAACTGACTTACGGGGGAACCCAATGTTCACCAAAGGATTTCAATGTGTAGCACACACATTGAAATCCAGGGGTGAGCATTGGGTTCTCCAGTACGTTGAGCTGCACCCTCAAACTGATCATCATGTAACAACATGAACTTCCAAATCCCCTCCATCTTTTTTGTTATAGGTGAGTACACAAACCATTGCTTTGTAATGTGTTGTGTACTCGTCTGTAACCCATTATGTAGAGAACTAAGGAAATGTGAAGCAGCTCTAGGGATATGTGCCCCTGACATAAATACACTCATCAACAAGTATGTTCTGAGAGCTCCATGAAACAAATGAATTTGGGCTGCCACTGTGAGAGTGCCACTGGCAACCCAATTTTATTTGTTTCATGGAACTATTATGACATATTTGTTGATGTGTGTATTCATGTCAGGACCACATTTCACTACACACTCACAGGTCAGCATGGTGTCCCTGGAGATCTGATCCATGTTTCATGACCTCTATGTTGTCTAACAATACCACTGTAGATCCATCCCTCTGCTGCTCTTCTCAGCTCTAGCAAACTACAGGTCCCATGTTGACTCTGATGGCCCTTTAACCCCTGATGTGACAGATTGTTATCCAATGCATTGCATTGGATAACACTCTTTTGCTACAAGGCTACCATGGTTGCTCTGGCTATGATCATGGCAAATCACGTTAGTTGCTGTCAGTCAAGCACTGTCAGATGCTGAACATGGGTTATGTGTTGTACCTTGTTTCTCCTGGGGGTGTGTGTGATATCCTTGAGGTATCAATGTCAACATGAAGAAGGGATAGGAAGATGGTTTTGGAATCCCCACACACAATATGCCACGTCCATGGTATACATGAGGTTTGGGGCCATACTGCTGCCAGTGCAGTACTGTGTCAATGATCCTCTGGGGTGGAACAGAACATCATGTGGTGTGGACAGGACTGATGGAGGACTTGCATGGATTGTTTGGATGCCTGTGTTATATTCACAGCTAAAGTGGACTGTGATGAGCCTGTCTCTGATCTGCTCCCCTCTCAGGGTCCCCTCAACATGGCCAATGTCCTTGGACACTTCAGGTATGGGGGGGCTTGGATATCTTTCACCAGCCCGGTGTCAACTGCAATGTTGTGCAGTTTTGCACATGCCATTATGATGTCACAAACTTTTCCATGTGCATACTGCAGTGCTCCACCTGAGTGGTCCAGACATTGGAATTGGGACTTCAGGAGGCCAAAGGTCCGCTCAGTGACATTCCTCGTTCTGCCATGAGCCTGTTTATAACTTTCCTGGGCATCTGATTGGGGATTGGAGACCGGAGTCAGTAGTCAGGATTTGCATCCATAGCCAGCATCACCTGTGGAATGTGAGTGACATGGTGAGACAGGGAGCACATGTTGTGTGAAAGATGTTTTATGCGGTGGACTTACTGGCTGTGGATCAGGAGCATGGTGAGCAGTGTTGTGTGTACACCTGTGGATGTGGTGTGATGTAGTATTGTGAGCTCACCCAGAAGCCATCTTCCTGTATAAGTTCCATGCTCGAAGTCTCTGTGTACTGAGGAGTTTTGGTGAATGTATGAATCATGAGAGCTGCCAGGATATTTTGCACAGACATTCATAATCCTCATGTTGCTGTCACACACCATCTGCACGTTCATGGAGTGGAATCTCTTTCTGTTGATGAATAGATGTGCGTCATGTGCTGGGGCTTTGATATGGACATGGGTGCAATCTATAGCAATCATGACCCTGGGCATGCCCCCCTTGCTTAAAAGCCCTTCTTGAGATGTATCTACTCCATGTCGGTGGTGGGGAAATGTATGTAGGTACTGGCCTTGCTTTTGAGGGCTGGCAAGACCTGGGCCAGCACTCTGGAGAATGTGGCCTGTGACATGACAGATGCGTAACCCTCGGTGGACTGGAAGGTGCCACTTGCCATGAAGTGTATGGCACAGAGGAGTTTTCGCAGGCCAGATAGGGCATGGTTGTGGATGTAGATGGGATCCACCTGATCCTTGATGACCTCATACAAGGCAATGATGCTGTGTGGCCTCAACCTGTAGCGATCAATCACCTCGTCATCGGTCATTCCAAAGATGGTGACCCTTGGGTGGTATACCCCGGGCCTTGGTGGTCGTCTATGCATCCTATGCTGCTCCAGGGGTCCCAGTGGCAGCTGGGTAGCATCCTGTTGCTGCAGCTGTGCATCTGCAGGCAGGTGTTGTCCTCTAGGTGGGAATTGGCTCATGTGTGGCTGTTGAGCCAGAACCTCCTCACTTGCAACAGGTGAAGGCTGCTGATCAGGTGTGTCTGGGGCTTGCTGGTGTTCCCTAGCTCTCGCCCTTGAACGCCTTCTCAGTCTTCTCATCAATAAATATCCCAACATACTTATTGTTCTCTTTCTATCTCTCTCTCCGTCTCTCTCTCTACCTGAGTGGAAAACAAGCCACAAGTGAATGTAGTGAGCTGTCCCTTTAAGTATGTGGTAGGCCGTTGTCTAGGTGTGGTGATGAGGTGAGTGATGACCAATGGGAAATTGTTTATTGTACAGGTGTTTGCAGGTGTGTCTGTGTTTTAAGAAGTGTTGTGTTCTGATTGCTATGTCTGTGTCAGTTGCGGGTGTGCAGTTGTGGGGTGCAGGTTGCATCTGGATCATGTGGTGACGTTGCACAGGTGAGCTTGTTTTGTATTTGCAGGTGTCCGTGTTGTGTGATAACCCCCATTGTTCTGTGCCATGTTGTGTTGGTGTTTTTTTGGAGGTCCATGTCCCTGTGGTGTTGCTTGTCGTTGTGTGTGACAGTGATTTGTGGTGTTGTCCATGTTTTTGTGTTATTTTGGCTTTGCACAGGTTAATTACATTACATGCTTCTGCAGTATGCGGATTGTCTTTAACGGTGGTTTATTTTTGACCATTATGTGACTAACGGCTAACAAAACTGGGTCTTAAGTTTTAGCCATTAAGTGTATCTTTTTTTTCAGCTGTTATCAGTACCGCACTCCTTTAAATGGCTCTGGGGAATCTTGTTCTATGCGTCTCAATGCACGTCAGTTTATCGGCCGTAAGGATTTGTAGACTGACGTTAACTGTTCTTAAGACAGACCTTTAAATGGCTTACAACACGTTAACGCACCCGTTTGTGATTTTTTTTGGCTAACAGCTGCCTTTAAATCTACCTCTATTACTGCTACTACTGGAGCTAGATTTTGCTTCAGTTGTATTACTAGGTGTCAAAGGTGCTGCACTTCCAAAAGCAGCAAAAGCACTCAATATAGGTATGGTTGTGGAGTATGACCTATGTTGACAAATGCTGATTACTTAGTGTGTGTGGCTGGGTGGTGATTGGTCTTAGAAGAGGTGATGATGCTGATAATGATGATGACTGACAGGATGATTTTGTATTCCTAAGCATATTTATTGGTCAGAGGCAGACCTTCCAATGATCTCTCAAACAGTTTATAAACAGGCACATTACTCCTTTTCAACGGTGGAAGATTGAGCTCTATCTGTAGAAGAGGTGGTTGATGGAGGGATATATTCTTGATCATCAACACCATCATCAATCAATAGGTATCCCATTCATCAGCATGACCTGTCTCGTTTTTGCTACTACTTTTATATTCCTCTAGGCTTTTTTGAAACAAACAATTTCTTTATACTTGTCCCCATAGAGAGGGATTTTCAGCACATTCTCCACTACTTTGAGGACTGGTGTTTTTACTCTCACTGTCAGGCACAGCAGTTGGTTTTAGTGTTACACTTTCCTCCATTATGCCAGCTACACTAAAATGTGAGACATTGTTGTCAATGTTTTTACATGGTTTATTAATATTACTGGTACTGGTGGTACAGCATCCTCAGCAGGAGAAGGATCATTTATTGCGACAATTGCAGCAACCATGGCTGCAGTCAGTTTTCAGAGTACATATTAATATGTTCCTGCACTTCTGCTACATCTTTTACCTTACCCCTTGCCCCGAGTATCTTTGATGGACATTATTAAACAGTGACGTACTCAGCTGTGTGTGAAGGTGGTTCACTATTGAAATTATGCCATCTATTTGGTAACCATCAAAATAGCATGCTAAAAATGTTGCCTGAATGAAAAGGGCAACATCAGAATGTCGCCGGAATCAAAAGAGCGACATGTTGATGTTGCACATTTAAAGGTTGCCAGATAGAGGTGGCGACATTTCAATAATAAACAACAACCACAGCTGTGTATATGTCTCCATCTGTGTCTTTGAGTGACAGAGAGGTCCTCAACGCATTGCAAAGCAAAGCAATGCGTCGAGGATCCCTCTGGCACTCAAAGGGAAAACATAAAGTTGTACCACCTAAGTGGGGGCTGATGCTTCCAGAAGCTGTGATGTGTCCCCCTGCTGTAAATGCTTTGATTGGGTTCTTCTGCTTCTCTCCTGCTACCCTAGGGTGAGTGTCAACAAAACCACTGATATCTACACTGAGAGGGAGAAACAGTGAGGGGAAGGAGAGCAGGAGTAGCAAGATTGGTACTGGAAGGAGAGAGGAGATACAAAGTATTGAGATAAAACAAGGGGGTAAGATGGGATTACTAACTCATTCCTTTATAACTGGACATTGAAGAAATATGCCATTCAGGAGGTAAAATGTTACTTTTACATTTTGAGTGCCCTTGCTTTGCAATGCGTTGCGGGCTTCTCTGTCACTGAAAGGGTTAAGGCACTGATATCGCCTTTTCATTCAGGAAACATTTTTAATGCACCATTTTGATGGTCACCAAATAGACGGTGACATTTCAATAGGATACTGTAAAGGCTTCTCCTTTACATGTTGATTACCTGTCTGGCTCAGTCACAGCTAATGGCAGGGTCCCCATCACCTATCAAATTATTTTTATATTTTTTTATTTTAGTTTTGTATTTTTTTAGGGTATTTTTTTAAATTAACTGTCCCTATCAGCATATAAAAAAACACTCCTCATGCAACTGCTTCCTCCCCCAACGCTTCCCTAACACAGAGATGTTCTTTTCAGTTACACAAAATGTTGGGGTATTTGGGGAAAATCTCCCTTGCTCCCTTCACACCCCACCCCAGAATCCCCTAACAGATATACATATCCAGATCAGGAAGGAACTTTGATCACAGCTGCCTGTCTTAATCAACCAAGATTTTGGGGTATTTTGGGGAATCATCTATCTCTCTTTATACTCCCTCAGAGTACCCCCAGATTCCGCAAACACAGTGCACAAATTTTCTGTCTACAAGAGTCCCTGAACTAAACTCCAACTTTTCTTTATTTGCTTATCCTAAATAGCTCAAAAATGTGGTGCTAACTCTATAGCTCACTAACACAGAATGACATGCTGTAGGAATCTGACACCCCTTTTATATATTCCTGCAAGAATAGAAGGCAAACTTACCACCTGGTGGGAAAATTCAGTCTTACCATTAATTTAAATGCAATGAGTTTTGGGAAGAAAAGCCAAAAATCTGCACTTTTTGTGAAACATTTCCTGCTTGGGGGAAGTGTTATTACACCCTATTTTATCTGATTAATAAGAATTCTCATTGGGCCTCTCATCAAACTCCTTCCTGCTTGGAAAGACTGCAACATCCATACTTTGGGCTTTTTAAAGTGGATCTATAGCCTCTACAAAAGTTATGCTTATTATGTAGAGGATATATACATAAGGGTGAAAATGTTATTGATTTAAAAAAAAGAAAAACGCTATTTGTGTTAAATCGAGAGTGCCCTGCACCCTACTTCCTCATAGACTTCCATTGCCGCACTGCCCGTTCTCCCTTCCCACTACCCAGCCTCCTCCGATGAGGAAGGTTTCTGTCTGTAAGCTGGAGTGATCTCATTGGCAGAGACTGCTATCTAGCCAATGAGATCGCTCCAGGTTACAGACAGACAGCCTCCATCATAGGAGGAGGCTGGGTAATGGGAAGCAAGAAGGGGAAGTGGGGCAATCTGCTCCAACTGAAGTTTATGAGGAAGTAGGGTGTAGGGCACTCTATAAACTATCTTTTTAACACAAATAGCATTTTTTTTTAAATCAGTAACGTTTTCACCCTTATGTATATATCCTCTACATAAAAAGCATAACTGTTATAGAGGCGATAGATCCACTTTAATACTACACAAAGGTATGATCCCTTTGGAAAATCTCACTAGGAATCATGGGTTTTCCCAGAATAAATATTGGGAATATAGGTTAATTTCCCATTGCATACAGTAACTATGCAATCTTTAGTGATATCACACATTTTGAATTGTTTTAGCTAATAAAACTACCAAAACAAAAATGCTGTCTTAACTGTATAAACATTTGACTATACCTCAAATGACAACTAAACCAAATTTCCTTCTTTCTTTGGAATGTGAACTAGGTATTACTTTAAGCAGATAAAATGGTTATAGATCAACCTAAATTTAAGTTCGTAGCTAAAGTTTCAATCATTAAATACCTTACGCACAGATCAACACAATAGTACATTATGTTCCTTGCAAGAATGCAACCATCTGCCCCTCATCAACTTTGAATGGGGATCCCTACCATGTGGAATTGCACAATGGACACTGGATCATTTATATGACAAGGAAATGGCAAAAAAACAAACAAACATTATATTCTATATAATAATTCTCTAACAATGTTTGTCAGAAGCCATCATGCACAGTAGAGACTGCGCATGTTCGGGCAGTCTCTATTGCACATGAAGAAGCCGATTAACCCTTTGAGTGCCAGAGGGGTACACAACGCATTGCAAAGCATTCAAAGGGTTAACATTACCCGGACCTTGGCCTGTGTACACAGGCTTTTACACTAGTGTATATATATATATATATATATATATATATATATATATATATATATATATATATACATATACATTGAAACATACTTACAATAAAACTTAAATGTACATAGTACTGTGATCATTTCACTAGGGACATTATATATATTTTGAGTAGGCCACCTTACTGGTTAGTTGTGCCAGTGCAAAATCAGTGAGATACTTTCACTAATACATTTTTTATAGAAAAATGCAAGCTATAGCTGATGATTCTTATAATAATGACAAAATGAAAATGTACCAGCTAGTGAATCCCATATTAGCATGCTTTGATATGGGTCCTCTCATAGTATCCATTAAAAGCAATAACAAATTAAATCTTGCTATATTGCTGGAATCTCACTTTCAATGTAACATTACTGAATTTGTTGTTAGTTGTGAGCAGCAACACACAGAGAATTATGTGAAAGAATATAAAAAGTAACAAAGCAAATGCACAAGTCTACTAACTATTATACCCCTTCTACACTAATAACTCCATTAAACTAACACTGGCTAATTACTGGCTTTCTCTGACACCACTCATATGCTTCCCTAGCCTTTTCTAATGCAGTGCTCCCCTAGCTCCACCTATCAGCATGTACTATACAAGAACTTGCTAATTACTTCCTAAGTCTCCCTTATATAAAATCCTGCTTTTTCAGTACCCTACAGGCTCCTAGAGCCTGAACAGTTTCCCAGATCAATCAATCAATCAATCCCTCTTTTAACATTATGTGGCATGCAATGTGTGCCACTGATATCTTGAGAGCAGAGCAGTCCTCACTCCCCACTGGCAGGCTGAATGACTGCTGAACACTTCCCTACCTACCTAACAAAACATGGCCTCAAGGAAATTTCCACCAGGTAAGAAGGTCTGATAACTATGGCAAATAAGTGCACTCACACGACTTGTTTGAAGTGTTGTGTTTAATGTCAACATTTCAGCCCCCTCAAGGGCCTTTATCAAGACTTCTCTAGCACTGAAGGAGTCAAAGGAGAAGATATGCTTCCCAATAATATGACCCTAAAAAATATGTGCCATTGTTCAAGAGATAAAGGGTGGTGCCATGAAGAAATAGCAGGACACTGGTAGGGTAAAAATGATACCTTTAATGCCTAAATGACTGTCTCTAGAATGTACAAGCTTTCAAGAAGCTAGGTCTCTTTTTCAGGCATAAGAGGTTATTCAGCTTCATTTGTGTACACTGTTGTAGCTTCCATTGTAATATATGTACTGAGTTAGCCAAAGAAAAAGCAGGAGACTGTTAGAGCAAAAATGATAACTTTATTGGTATCTGAGTAACTCTAGGATGCAAGCTTTCAATACACTAGGCATATGCTGGAAAAAGAGACATAGTCTTAGCCAATAGAAGGTATAATTTTTACTCTAACAATCTCTTGCTTTTTGTGTGGCTATCAGGGTACCACCCTTTACCTATTTCAATAATATTATTGTTCAAGAGATGCAATCTTCAGTCAGTCCCAGATGCCAAATCTATAGATGCAGACATGACAGTTGCTGGCAGATTTTTCAGACTGAAGCAGACAAAGACTACTTTACTCTTTAAGGACAAGAGAGGTTCATAACATTGCAAAAGTAAGATCATTATGTGTAGTGAGTAAGGAGAGTCTTGGGGTCTGATTAGTAATGGTCATATCAGCCTTCATGTATATGACATCAAGGACCAGATAATGATGTTATCTCTTGAATCAAGGCACAAGGAAACAAATAATACAAACAACTAGGATTTTATAGCTATGGTAAGTGGTGCGTTATTATTAGTAAGCATTACGTCTTCTTCTTGAACTATTTGAGGGTTAGTATGTGAGCAACACATTGTGAAGCAATGCACACATTTGCACACATTGCTCTCCTTCTGGCATTCAAAATGTTAAGACATCTGTACATTTTTAAAACATCTGTAAAGCCCAGTAGTCTGATGCACTCATTTGGCACAGTCAAATGTCTCAGCCTCTTCCAAATGGCTCTATAATGGGGTACATTATTCAAATGTAAAGTGTTGCCCTTTCCATGTGGCCTAACACCTAACATTTTAAACAACAGAAGAATAAGACAGGTAGCCAACTGTTTTGCATTTTAATTAGTATTGTGCATATTGTTAGAGCCTTTGATAGGCATGTAAGCAGATCTTTTAGGAATTTCGACAGATGTTTCCTATCACTATTAGTTTCTTCAAATCAGACATTGTTACTTAGCTGAGAAAGTATAATGATGCATGAGAAAATTATGAGACTATGTAATACAAGTTTCCAATTTAAGGAAACGTAAGTGGATCTAACATTAGAACTTGTGAATTTTTTTATATATATATATATATATTAAATAAGAAGCTGGTCATGTGACCAGCAATTCTCCAGATTTGCCACACACACCCCAGGGAGGTCAGGAGGAGAAGATAGTACATTTCCTCCATTCAAATTACTCCAACATACAGTGCGGTTTCATTTTCACAGGAGTAGGCACAAGTCCTTTAGTCCCATGCCCACTCCTGTGAAAATCTTTGCAGGGAGTCACACTCGTGTACAATAACACATCTTCAAACACTTTACAGTGTGGAGTGATGCATAGCATACCACTGGCACTAAAGGGGTTAAAATGCCACCGGGACTCACACTGCTGTACAATCACTGGCATAAAAGGGGTTAAAATACCGCTGGGACTCACTCTGCTGTACAATAAGCCATCTTCAAGGACATTACATTGTGGCCTGAAAAATAAGCATGCCTCACAGTGCCATCAACTAACCACTGGCTTCTTCCTCCAGCATCGTAACCGCACATTAGCCACCCCATTCACAATGGTATCTTTAAACATCCCATAACAGCATGCAGCTACATACCACATTCATTATGTCACATCATGAAAGGTCGCAGAGGACATCGACACAATACATTGATCAGACCAGCTATGCTGCACTGAACTTACACTCTGGATTCTCCCTTGGTGCTGCAATCCAGCTTATCTTTACACTCTGCTTTTACCCTCTCCACTCAGATCTCAGCATGGATCTCCAGCTCTTTTTCTCTGCCAGCTACGTGAGCTCTATTCAGCTCAGATCTCCCAGAGTTGAGTGCCCTGACTCCTTTACTCCTTCTCCCAGGCCTTCCCTGGTTTCTCTGCTGAAGAAGGTGCCCCCTTTCTTTGTACTGTGCTTGCTCACTGGATCTATTGTGCAATATTTGTTTTCAGCCTATTTAGGCTGCTACCTTACTACTCGTGTGCTCCCTTCATCTGGCCCCAACTCCGCAGTACATAAAAGGCCAGATTTCGGTGACTCAAGCACCTCACCAGGCTGCTGCATTGTATCCTGCACATTCCCTACTTCCAAACACATACTTAACTGTACATCGATGGACTGAGTCTGTGTTACAGTAGTGCTTTTCTCAGCCCATTCCAGCTGCAGCATTACAGCTACTTTGGGGTTGTAAGGCGTGATGCAAGGTAGGAGCGAATTGTCATAAAACACCAGGTGTCGCATGTTTATTATGACATGTAAGGGGTGATTAGTGAAAAGAACTGTTGCAAAAACTTAACCCTTTGGATGCTTGCTTCATAATGTGTTGGAGAGGTTTCCAGCACCCAAAAGTTAAATGATGGGAAGGATTTTGAAGCGGACAGTGGGAGATGTTAAGTGACAGCCCTGATAACCATCCATTGCCCTGAGAAACAACTGACTTTTCACCTGTTGAGTTCTGTAGGACAATGGAAGCTGGAGAGCCACTCATGTTAGTGCTTAACTTTAGAGTGCCAGAAGGACTCTGAAATATGTTAGACTCTCATCTCCCAAAGAGATGTGCTTCCGCCACCACCACCACTATCAGTGTTGGGTTTTTGCTGCCCTTGCTGAGACCCATAAATAACCCTGTGTTCTGAATGGGATATTCTGGTTAATGATATAGCTGCTTCTGCTGGTTGAAATGCTTTGCTGCCTTCCTTTTCACTATACTATCTAGATGTTTATTGTGCCCTCACATTCTCCTTCTCATCTTCCACAATGCAACCCTCCACTTGATCAATAAGCATGTCTCAATATTCCTTAACAGAATCCGATTCCTCAGAGAGCTGCTGCTGATCATCATGACTCCTTGTTGTGATAAACTGCTGATGGCACTTTGTCAGAAATTCTGAATTTTTGTGTTTGAAGCGGGGGTCCAGCAAAGTGGCAAGAATGCAATCCTCATTGCTTTTAATGGGCACTATGCAAGGATCTTGTTCAAAGCACGCTAACAGTTAATTTACCAGCTGGTGCATGTCTGTGTTGTCATTATGGTAAGAATCTTCAGCCATGCTCCTCATTTTTTCTGCAAAAAAATATCAGTGGTAGAATTTCACTAATTCCTGCCCCAATGCGACTCACCAGAATGGTTGCCTCCTGAAAGGGTTTCACCAACTCACATATATTGCACATAAGTTGCCATTGGCCAGGTGACAAACAGGCTCCCTCCAAAGCCTTCCAGTTTTGCACGGTGTACTCGCTAATAGCCTTATTCTGTTCGTACAAATGCTCTAGCACATACATCGTAGAATTCCACCTGGTAAGGGCCTCCATTTTCAGCTGGTGATGGGGCAGGTTGTTACTCTCTTGTATGGAATATAGAGCATTGCGCGCACTGTAGGAGTGACTAAAATGGGTACAGATTTTGCAGGCAATAGTAAGCACATCTTTGAGGGTTTTGGATTATGCCAGGAATCTGGTCACAACTAAATTTAGCACAAGGCAAAGCAGGGCACATGCACCATTCTACCTATTCTCAAAGCAGTGATTATGTTGGAGCTGTTATCAGCAGACACAAAACCAGCTTTTAAGGAGCAGGAGCTCTAGCTTACTTTAACATCTACAGCTTTGTGGGACTGCATGCACAAGGTGGCATGATAATGGTAAGGGCTATCCTGCTGCTGGTGCTACTGCCACCTTTTAATCACACTGCCAGAACAAGAATCACTGTTTATGTCTGTCACCTGATGCTGTAAGCTAGTGTTGTCCACTGTTGGTGCTGGGAGGGAAACCCAGTTAGCAGTCACAGTCATATAGTCTGTGCTCTGCCCACTTGTCCACATACCTGTTATCAGGTGGATTTTCTTATCATACACACTTTTCAGCCCTTTGCCCACCCCACTAAACACCTGCTTGTACAATTCAGGCACAGTCATCATGGAAAAATAACCGTGTGGAGCTACACTTGACACCTTGATTTCCTACAAAACAATATGGCAGCATGTCCTCCAACATCTTGTCAACCTTTCCATTTCACAGGCATACTTTGGGATTGTTTTTCTGAAGTTTTTAACTCCTTCCCAGAAACTCAGTCAGTGTGGGTTGGCAGGACATGGCAGAAGAACCCTGGAACTTTATTGCTTTAACAACATAACTAGAGAAGGTGGTGGCAGTAAATGCAGCATGTGTGGGCAGTCTATGACTCTTGCCATCTCCTACAGCAAAGCCAGAGTCATCATACTCCTCTGCAGCAGGAATCATAGGTGTTATTTGGAGTAAATTAACTTTTGGCAGTGGCAGTAGCACACTCTCTGACACATAAATAACCACTACTACTTTTTTCTGCCCTAGAGCCCTGAGAACTTTTAGAGTGCTTCTACTGCTGATAGTCGTGGCACCTTTTGGCCTGCTGAGTGTTTCTCCAAGTCAGACCTGTGGTTGTGCTTCAGTGGGGAGCTCAGAGAGGAAGTGCCTAAGTGTGAGCCTTTTTCCCCGCTGCTCATGTGCTTTTTACACAGACAACAAAGAGCAACATGCTTAGGTTGATGATTCTGAGTGAAGTATCTCCATACTGTGGAGTTCATGGACTGAGGGGTTCCTGAGGTGCTGCTGCTACTACTACTACTACTACTGGGGCTACATGTTGATGCAATTCTACTGCCACTACTACTAGGTGTCAAAGGTGCAGCACATACAGCAGCAGCAGCAGAGGCACTTGTCATATCTAACATTGTGGATGTTAATAACCTGTGCTGCTGCTGGGTACTCAAAACAGGTGTGTGTGACTGAGTGGGACTTGGACTTTGAAAAGACGATGATTCAGATGATGACTGATAGGGTGACTGTGTACTTTTTGACATCTGTGCTTGTCCGGGGTCAGACTTTTCAATGGTTTTCTCAAACAGTTTATAGACAGGCACGGTGCTCCTTAAAAGTGGGGGAAGATTCAGCCTTTGTCTTTCTGCTAACTTTATCATTATCCTCACTCTCAACTTCATCTGTATTTGAACAAGAGAAGGATGCTGGAGGGATATATTCTAGATCTGCATCATCATCAGTCATCATTAGGACATCGTCAGCAGCATCAGCATCACCTGACAGTTCTTGCCCACTATCCTTATATTCCTCTAAGCTTTTAGAGGTCTCAAACAAATTCTTTTTACTTTAACTGTAACAAAGTTTGCTACTACTTTGAGAGGACAGGTGTTTTAGTGCTTATTTGTCTCACTATCTGATGTAGCAGGCTGTTCAGCTGCTACACCTTCCACTATTATGCTATTGCCATCATCGACACTTGAATACTACTTGTTCTCATCTTCAGTGTTCTTTTTACATGGTTCTTTATTTCTACTGGAACTGGTGGTGCTGGACGTTTTGCTGGGACATTGACAAACTGCATCCTCCCTTGGAGTAGATGGATCATCATCATTGAATTCACACACTGCAGCAACCATTACTGCAGTCAGTTTTTGAACTACTACTTTACTCTCACTTCCCTGCACTGCTTTGCCCCTCCCCCTTCCCCTTGTGCATTTGCTGGGCATTACTGAACGACTTTGTGTGTTTTTACTTTACAGTACACAACACAACTGATGGAGTATGATGTCCTGTCTAAGCCCAGTCAGCTGTCTGTCACTGTTACCTGATATATTTAGTTCTCTATTTATTTCTTAATTCTTTTTTATTTATTTTTTTATTTTTTAAGTTGTCCACCTTGTCTTATCACTGTCACAGTCTTTCCAAAAAATAAAAATTATAACTGATAAACAAAATCAACAACTTCTTTCTCCAGACTTCCCCAGCACAGAAACAATAACAGCAAGATCAGCAAGCAAACAGGTCCCCAGCTGCCTGTGTCTTACCAGTCAGTCATGTGGAATTTTCTTCTCCCCAGAGTGCCCCACTGACTCTCCTAATACAGAGAACAAATGTCCTACCTAAAAGATTCCCTAAACTAAACTTCAGTTCCCCTATCTTCTCCAGCTCAAACAACATGCTACTCTCTCCTCTCACACACACAGAATGGCATGCTGTGAGATCCTGACACCCTTTAATATGGCTGTAGAAAACTAGAGAAAACATTTTCTTCCCTTTGATTTCAATGCATAATGAGCTAGGTGAAAAAAATGATAAAAAGCTGAACAATTTCACTTTTTGTGGGAAGTTATTCACCAAGCGGGAAGTGCCCTTACTTACCGATTTCAGTTTGAGGCGAATATTTTCACCGATCCCTAGTGGTAAGCAGAGAGATTAGATGATATGAATAACATTTCTGTGGGTTCTTTTTGGGTTTCTGGATAACTATAATATTTGCCTCATTTAGGAATGGGGCAAAGAGAGAATCAAAGGCCGTGTAATATGTAATCAATAGCTGAGGGGCCAGAAGCTCTTCAAACACCCTGTACCACTCTGCTGCATGACGTTTCCCCTTAGGTGACATCCCATCAGGCAATGGCCTAATTTCCTCCACCAACTCCTTCAGAAGAATGGGTGACTCTAACATTCCCGACTCTCAGAGAAAAGTTCAGGTAAATTACAATTTTGTAAATATTCTATTTGAGGAACCCCTAAATTAGTTTTAGAAGTGTATAGAGTTTTGTAGAAATTGGTGAATTCTGTTCATATGTCATTTTCATTGGTTAAGAGTTGTTAGAAAAGTATTTACTACTTCTAATCATTTGCATTAGTTGATGCAGTGTGTCCATTGTTCTCAGTCCTTCCCCTATTCCTCAACTTTCCTACACACACTTTCACACATTTTAGTTGCTAATGAAAGATACACTTCCTTCCTGCTGTCAAGGGAAACATTTGTATTTCAATAACACAACCATGATTTTGGAGGAGGTGCATGAGGAGAGGCATTATTGGCCAACTTCTTTTCTTCAGATATACCTGAAGTGGTGGTGGGGGTTAGTTGTGGTGCTGCTATTGTCTCAGGCTCATCACTGGAGTTTATGGCAAGTGGAATCATCATTACCAGCAGTCACAAATGCCACTGGCCACCAGAACATAACCTGCTGCTTGCACTGGGCCAGTATTGCATTTTTTTTTTGGAAGAGGGAAAGGTGGAGCAGTGCAAGGAAGTGGGAGTAAAGTGGTAGTACAAAAACTGACTGCAGCAATCTTTGCTGCAGCATGTACAATAAATGATGATGATCCCTCTCCTCCCGTGGGGAATGAAGTTTGTCAAGGTCCCACCAATCACACCACGCCTGTCCCCCACCACCACTACTATACACATCTGCCACATTGTAGGTTGTATTTTTTTTAATCACCTGACCTCATCATGAATACATGCCAGTGTCACTTAAGCAGGATTGTGGGCAAAGGACAAAGGCACGCTACATGCTAACACATTTTCAATGTGTATGTTGCTGTAGGACTCACAACTTCAACTTCCAGCTACTTATTTTTCCACTACAGCCCTCAGAAGAAGTAATATTGTGCTGGGAAATGTTGCATTATATTAAATGTGTTGGTATAGGAAAAAATGTGCTGGAAAAGGAGAAAATGCGTTAGAATGTGATATAATAGGAGGAAAATGTACTAGAATAGGCGTAAAATGTGTTAGACTATGCAAAAAATGTGTTAGAATAGGAAAATAAGGGGGCGGAGTTCATGCCCATACAAGATGGACGCTTGAGTTGTTTGCTCTGTGGATCTGTGGCTGCTAATCATCGATTACTCCTTAACAGAGAGCCTTTCCCATAACCTGAAAGGGCCATTGATTCTTTAAGAAGGGTAGAGGGAAATGTGGGCAAAATCACCCGGATTATAAAAAGATTTCTGACTTTCTGCTGACCAGACATAAAGGCCGCTCGCCAGCCACAACGCCTCTAAAGCTGCACGTTACTACTCCACACCTAGATTGGAGTGAGGATCTTCGGAACCAGTCCCCTACGATGATCGAGTCTGGCGACGCTAATATTTAGAACACTTGGCTGGAAAAAGAAAACGTTGCCCCGATGGCACTTGCAATGCCCACCATCACAAAAATGGATTTGGCACCACTTATTACAAAAGAGGACATGAAAAGTTTTCTACAAGAGATTAAACAAGATCAGATCTGAAGAAGGATCTAGCCCAATTAGGGCACCAAATTCATGTTCTAGAGAATGACAGAGCGGCCTCTTGGTCACAACTTCATGCTTTAGAGCAGTATATACAACAGCAGAATGATACCATCTGTCCTATCTTCCCGCAGGATGACCTCGATAATCGCTCCAGGAGATGCAATATAAGTATCAAGGATTTTCCTGAGTCTATTCCTCGAAAAGATCTTCAATCCTCATTGCAAAGCCTCTTTGGAGAAATGTTGGGAATGGATCCTGAAAAGGCCCCTCTGAAAACTGAAAGACCCCATAGAACCCTGAGACCCCGGGGCCCACCCAGATCTAAACCAAGGGACATTATTGTTTGCTTTCACAACTTTCCTGATAAGGACCAAGTTATGTCTAAGGATCGGGACTGGGCAATATAAAATTCGCTGGCTGCTTACTACACTTCTATTATACCTCTCTCCCTCCAGGTTACAGAAGAGATGGACATTGCGGCCTATCACTGATCATCTCCGAAATTTGGAGATACATTATAGATGGGGATTCCCCTTTCACTTGTCAGCCACCCATAACAGAAACTAGGCTTCACTCCGAGACCCAGCTGAAATCCCAGAATTTTGTAGAGTCTTTGGTGTATCTGCTCCAAACCTAAAGGATACTGAGACGTCTCATCAGGATCTCGCTTCCAAAGAAAAGAGAGACCGGTGGTAGTCTGACCTGGGCCCAGATTCGAAAAAGCCTCGTCAATCTGCCTTCCCGTCGGGTCCCACCTTGCCACTGAGATGGACCTCTGCTGAACCAAACTGACCTGGACTGGGAGTAACTGGCAGCCTGGGCACGGGCTTCCATTCGTGAGAATTACTTCTATAGTCTAAATGACTCTGTCATATTATCTCTACCCCCGTCTTTCCTTGTCTTAGCCTACATTCCACACATTGACTTTGGGATATACCCCTCTATGGATCAACCCTTAGTGTGGCCGACTATCAGACCCTTTCAGTTCCCTTAAGTTAGGGTTGGGTAACATGTAGAGGTGAAGACCGGGGCCGATTTGACATGGGGGGGTTTCAGATTTTCACTTTAACAGGGGTTACTAGCCTTAATGGGCCCGTACTAAAGAGGATGTTCTGTCAGTTGCTTATTATGTTACTGATTTCTGCTTCCTTTCAATGTTAGTCCTTATATATGGTCCTTAAACACTATGTACTATCTGCTACAGAGTACCATCAGCCCAGTTTCTCTAATGCTTTTATTTCGCAGGTGGGCACTTGTGCATGTTGTGATGCTCTGTCCAACTGTCTTCTCCACATGGTATATCAGTTGCTTCCCTTCTCTTCATTTTCCTTTCCTCCTACTGTCCCCCTCCTCCTATTCTTCCCTCCTCTTCTGGTATTCTGGTAACTGATATTGTGGGAAATCTTATCATGGTGCCCGTGATTGCATCCAGCGTCTGTGTATGCAGGAGACATTCTTTACTTCCTGGTTGTCGCGCTGTAACACATTTGCTATTCTTATAGGCTACTGCTTGTTGCCAGAGTGAGTCTCAGCCTACTTGCTAGACCTCAGCCTGCTACTACTAGCTTACCCTTTTGTGGTGTAACTGTGTTCTATAGCTCTTGTGATTCCGATGCTTGATTCCTGTGAATGACTCCTGGTTTCGCCAGACTTCGGCTCCGCTTGATCCCTGACTGACTCCGTTCTGGTTTGACTCCTGTCTCTGGCTGACTGCCCTCTCCGATCTGACTTCTGTCTCTGGCTGTCTGCCTGTTCCAGTTTGACTTCTGGCTCTGGCTGAATACCCGTTCCAGTTTGACTCCTGGCTCTGGCTGACTACCCGCTCCTGGCTGGACTGATTTCCTTCCGGCTACGGCTGATAGTCTATCTTCCTTATCATTGGCCTACTATTTCCGCTAGGACTCTCGGTGCCTTGGTAATTTCACCTTACTAGCGGTGTACAGTTGCGTCAGTCTGTGTTACTGGCCTATCCATTGCCTACCATCCTGTACTGTGCCATTGGTAAACCTACCATTCTAGGGAGATTCAGCCTCAGTTTCCTGTCCAGTCACTTTAGCATTCTAGGGATAGTCTGCGTCTGTTGCCTGTCCAGTCACCCTAGCATTCTAGGTAGATTCTGCCTCTGTTGCCTGTCCAGTCACCTTAGCGTTCTAAGAAGAGTCTGCCTCTGTTAGCTGTCCAGTCACCCTAGCATTCTAGGGAGATTCTGCCTCTTTTGCCTGTCCAGTCACCTTAGCATTCTAGGGAGAGTCTGCCTCTGTTGCCTGTCCAGTCACCCTAGCGTTCTAGGGAGAGTCTGCCCCTGTTGCCTCTCTAGTAACCCTAGCATTCTAGGTGAAATTCCCTCTGTTTCCTTACAGCTGCTCCTGTACTAGTAGCTACTACCATACTTGCTACTAGAGCTTACCAGCAGTCAGAATTGTACTCTATCTGCCTCCAGTCAGGTGATCCAGTCCTTGTCCTAACCTTCCCTGTGAAGGTTGAGGAAGTGTCCAGTCACTGTCCTCATATCTGGCCCTGTGAAGGTTGGGGAAGTGCTATTTATTTTATTATTGTGCTATTCTTAATAAAGTTCATTGTTTTTTGTCTTTAATGCACTTGATCAGGGTGAACTTGCTGCCTCTACTAAATACTATGGAAAGTGAAATGTTGAAATAGCCTAACCTATTGATTTCCTGGACGGTCGTATTAATTTGGTGAAGATGGTGTGCCTACCCAAAATTTGATATGTCTTTAATGCCCTCCCGATCAATATTCCACACTTCTATATCCATAAATTACAGAGGTTACTGACGTCCTTCATATGGAAAAATAGGAAGCCCCGGCTTCCCCTGAGGATATGCCGCTCCCTGTCTAGAGAGTGGGGACTCGGGGTTCCTCACTTGTTTCTGTATTACAAGGTAGCCACCTTATCTAGGATTACAGATTTTTTTAGAAATCCAGCTAGGGAATGGGTCACTATGCTTTCCTCCTATGCACCAGGGGTAGATCTCAAATATTTCTGCAGGTTTGACCCTAATGCCTTCCCTGCCTCATGCTATACCCATCCTATTCTGGGTCACTTGCTGACTGCTTGGCAGTCCCTGAATCCTTTGTTGTCCCTTCTTCCCTTCCCATTCCCCCAGATGCTTCTTCTAGGCAACCCTGATTTCCCACCTGGTCTCATGGGTGGTCCTCTCACATCTTGTAACAGCATAAACCTCAGTACTCTCATTGACCTCACCTCTGATTCCCATCTCCTCCCCTTCGAAGACATGGTCAGAGACAAGGGGGTCTTGGCCTCACACTCTTGGCAATACTATGAAGTGCATCATTTTAGTTCGCCCCTATTGCCACGTGTGTCCTTCACATCCGCGCTGACTCCATTTGAATCTCTGCTCCAGAGTCCTTCTATACATCGTCATTCTCTGACTAGGTGGTATTCTTTCCTCATTTCCTCACCCTCAGGTAGATCGTTACGATACTTGGTGGAAGGGGAGAAAGACATGGAGAAATCTCTTAGTTCAGCACAATGGAAAAGGTTATGGGTGGCTCTCTTGAAACACTCACCAGATACACCCACGAGAGAATGTAACTACAAATTTTATACCAGATGGTACCATACCCCCCAGCTACTGGTTAGGTTCTACCCCTGATACTTGCTCATCCAACTGTTGGAGGCACTCACTGTTTCATATTTTCTGGGAATGCCCAGGAATTTCTACATTTTCGAACGCAATTAAAACTAACCTTCAGGCGGTACTTTGGATAACCATTGATTTCTTTCTGTCTCTTTTTCTCTTCTGATACCCTTTGCCCTCAGGATTGACCAATTTTCCACATCTGAAACCACTCCTTTACTACCTTACAAACGCAGCTAAAAGCTTTATACCACTCCATTGGAGGTCTATGGATACCCCCTTGGTGACTGAGTGGCAACAATGAGTAGATTATGCATGAGATGCGTCTCTTGTGGCAAATTTCTATGGGTACGGGGATCAGACATCTCTCCTGAATGGTTAACCTGGGTCAAACATCGACCACCCATTGTTTGATTGCCTAGGTGGGAGTGTACTTCGCACCCTTGTTTCCCATTCTAGTGAGTACAGGACGTAGGTGCTGACCAGAGGTGTCTGGTGATGAGACTTGCTGAGACCTGGAGTGACTTGCTGAGATTGGCTGAAACTAGCGGAGGTTCACTGTACTCTTATATTCACACGAATAGCTGCCCTTGAGGTCTCCCTTACCCGATCCCCCCTCCCCTATCCCCATCCACTCCCCTTTTATCTCTTCAACCTCTCCTGTCTGCCTCTTTATCCTCTGTATCCCCATAACTTCTGGGTCCACATTTTGTGGGGAAGTCATTTTCCTTACTCTAGGCTTCTCCACTATTCTGCTATATTCATCTGCTTGAATACTTCCACTGGCAATGCTGGGATAATATGCCCTTATGCTCCCCATGACATAGAGCTAATACTGCTTGCAGGGCTTCCTGCAATGGATATGTCAAGTGCCGCTATTTAACATATAACTCTAACTGTTATGATTGTATATGTACAGATTATGTGCACGATTTATGTTTACTCCTTTTATGGAATTAGGTGTACTGTATTATGCTTCATTCTCTCAGATTTCTACTATGTCATCTTTGCTTCTTCAATAAAGCTTAAAAAAAAAAAAAAAAAGAATAGGAAACTAATGTGTTGGAATAGGAGAATTAATTTGCTGGAATAGGCAAAGAGGAGGAAACTTTTGCATTTATTGAAAAAGAGAAAACTTTTGAGAAAAAAGCGAAAAATCGACTCTTTTTCATGAAAAGTCAGCAGAACAGCACAGCACATCTACCTCACTCTGTAGCTGCTTCTATTGTGTTACACTTCCTGGAATATGTCATGCTTTTATAGCGAAAAGGCAAAAACCATGTAAATCAATGGGCAGAAATTTTTTAGAATTTGAAAAAATGGCGAAGACTTTTTAGCCAAAGGCGAAAAATGTGAAGATTTTAATCACCTTGAGCATTCGTGACAGGCAAACATTCTGGATTAGAAGATTTACCCTAATTAGAACTATGAATGAAAAAGAGAGAGTCCAATCCAAGGTCAGGGCAGGCTGAGAAGATGCAGTGGTCAAAATACAAGTTCAAGGATCAAATCCATAAGAGCAATAATACAAGGGACAAGCAGATACTACAGGAATAACTTTAATAACTGAGTGCAGGATCTGGTCAGAGCACTCCTTAATAGGAATGTACGAAAATGTTTGCCTCAAACCAAAATCAGAGGAAAATGGCACTTCCCACTTTTTTCACTTAGCTCATTGTATTCAAATCAATGTGAAAAATGTTTTTCCCACCACATGAAATTTTTCTACAGTCATATAAAAGGGTGTCAGGCTCTCACAGCAGCCATTCTGTGTATGTGACAGGAGAAAGCAGCATGTTTTTGAGCTACAGAAGATAGGCAAATAAAGGGGAATTGAAGCTTAGTTTAGGAAGTAATTTAGGTAGGACATTTGTTCTCTGTATTTGTGGAGTCTGGGGCACTCTGGGGGAGTAAAAGGAAAGAAGTAGGTTGACCCCAAACACTCCAAAACTCGGTGTGACTGACTGGCAAGACATAGGCAGCTGGGGTTCAATTTGCTTGTTCTTGTTTTTATTGTCTCTGTGCTGGGGAAGTCTGGGGATTTGTATTTTTGTTTTTAACTGTGATAAAATAGGGTGGACAACTTAAAAAAATAAAATAAATTAATTAAAACAAAAATATTTAAAAAAGTATTACAAAAATAATTAAACAAATACATATATTAAGTGACAGACATCTGACTGGGAGTATGATGTGAGCTTTGTGACTGAGAAAGACTTGATAGAAAGCAGACAACATTGATAATTTTTTTGACGGCTAAGGCAAGATATCAGACTACATCAGCTGTGTACTGTAGAGAGTAAAAACACACACAGCAGTTGAGCAATGTCCAGCAAACACACAAGGGGCAGGGGAAAGGTGGAACAATGCAGGAAAGTAGTAGTTCAAAAACTGACTGCAGAAATGGTTGCTGCAGTTTGTGAAATAAATGATGATCCTCCCTCTCCTCCCAAGGTGGATGCAATTTGTCTAGGTCCCACCAATCACACCATGCCAGTCCCCCCACCACCTCTACCACATTTTAGGTTATACTTTATTATTTTTTTTATAACTTGACATCATCATGAATATGTGCCAGTGTCACTTAAGCAAGAATTTAGTGTTGCGGGAAAAGGATAAATGCACTCTGCATTCTAACACATTTTTCACGGTATATGTTGCTGTAAGACTCACAACTTTTGACTTCCAGCTACTTATTTCTCCACTAAAGCTCTCAGAAGAAGCAATATTGTGCTAAATGTTACACCATAGGAAATATAGGAAAAAAATGTGTTGAATAGGAGAAAAATGTGTAGGAATAGGCAAAAAATTTGCTGGACTAGGCAAAAAGGAGGACAATTTTGCTTTGGATAAAACAAGAAAAAAGAGAAAAATCATCTGTTTTTCGCAAAAAGACGTGTGGGGCATTTTTCTCACTTTTCTTCATTTCACTATAGAAATGTCGCTCTCTAGTTGGTGACCATCCAAACAGCACATTAGAAATGGATCAAAAGGGTGAGATCAGAATATCACCCTAATCAAAAGAGTGATATTCTCATGTCACCTATTAACAGGTCGACAAATAGAGGGCGCCATTGACGTTCCACTGAATCATTTCTGGGACACGAACAGTATCTCTTCCTATGCCGGAGCTAAGCATGACAGGCTTTCTGGCAGCAAAGAGTTTAATCTTTTGCAGGCCACAGTGGTGTGCAGAATAATGTATTGCCTCCACTGGCACTCAGAGTGTTAAACCGCAATGGAGGACATGCACATGATGAGTCTAGGTCTCCAGTGTCTCTGTTACTTTGTACCTCAGCTGGAGAAAATGGCAGATCCTTTGTTGGAAGACCTTATTATGCTCAACAGCCTGGCTGCTCCCTTCCTATATAACTACTGCTAGGCCCTAGGAACAGTAGACATTCACAGTGTAATGATAATCTCCTTAGAATGAGGATTTTTTCTTTTTTGTTCTGGTTTATTAATTCAGGGTCTGATAGGGATATTAACAGATCCACATTTCACAGAGGGGACACATAACCATTTCACGGATCATCACAGTGAGTAGGGATGGTGCTGGGACTCCCCATGGCTGCTCCACTCTGGGCTGTCATTCTGCATGCAGATAAGCAGAGATGGAGCCCGGAGCAGCACTCAGCCCAGCTCCGGCATAGGAAGAGGTACTGTATGTGTCCCGGTGATGATTCAGTGGAACAGTTCTGGCATGGGGAAAGGTACTGTATGTGTCCCATGAGTGATTTAGTGGAACAGCTCCAGCATGGGGAGAGGTACTGTACGTGTCCCAAATGCACCATTTGGATGGCCAACAACTAGATGGCAACATTTCAATAGGATATTGTTTTCGCCCAGCTCTTCTCCTTAAATAGGCCTGGTGAGATGGTGACATGATGCCAACTTTGAAACGCGCATCCGTGCAATATGTAGGAAAGTGGAACATGCACAGGAGTGCAGAAGGGGCCAGGGCTGGCAAAAGAAGTTTCCCCGGTTTGGTACCTGGAACTATAGAGGTACTGACACCAACTCACTCAATGACAAAAACCTATAGGTATTTATTAATGGTAAGTGAATTTATTCCTGGCATAGTGTTTTCACTACACCAACAAATATAAAAGAAATGTAAGAAAGTAATGTTTTCTCTGTGGAATGAGAAATAAATAACTTGTTACTTTGCAGTATAATGTTGTATTTGTTTGCAAATTTTAATTTATTATCTGTGTTAATAAACACAAGCTTGCAAGTTACATTGTAGAACTGTCATATTTTCTACTCTAATTTCAGTTAAATTTAGTTAAAGAACCCCTTAATCAATAAATGGTGTAGAGTCATACTGATTTATGAAAAGCTACATACTCTTCCTGCAAATTCAAGAAAAGATTAGCATATACTTTATGTTTATGGTTTATAAAAAAAAAAGATATACAATTCTAATTTATTAGATATCCTGCAGTTTCCTAAAGCATTGATATGCATTTCACATTCAAAGTTAACAAATTTTGTTTTATTTCTCACAATGCATGAAGGAAAAAGTGTTAATATATGCATTTTAATCATTTCACCCATATTGTATTGTCAATGCATGTAGAAAGGTACACATCATTTATTAAAAATTAAGACTTAAAATATTTTTTAAGCAGGCACTTATTCTACCTGTGCATTTACTTAGTTGCTGATTGAAAGTGTGTCAACTTTTCAATTGAATTAGTTTAATTAAATTATACTACGTAATCTAAATCAGCAAACCATACAATATTTAATAAATCAAAATTCGCATCTCTGCTTTTCAGTTAATAAGTTCCAGTTGGATTCCCATAAAGTAATTGGAGTTACTGTTTTGGAAATTCATAAATACTATTCACTAAAAATTCAAACATTGGTGTTTATACAAGCAATAATATTTTATATATGTTCCTTGTTAAGTCACATAGGTTAGATTTTAGACATTGGGATATTTGATATAAACAAGTTTGTATTGTGTATTACATTGTGCTGTGATAAATACACATTACATTACCTTTTACAAAACGGCACCTTGACATTCATCAAACTCTTGGTATCCATGCATTTATTGACTACATTTATTCGTACAATATGCAGTAATTTAGTTTAAAGGGATAGTAATGTTTCACAAAAACAGTAGCTCCAATTAATCTTCATAGTATTTGGGTCATGGAGAGTGTTATTTCAATACTGTCAGAGTTGTAGGTCAAGAGTAATTGAATGAAAGTCTCCACCTCCTGCCCCTCTTACCTAATGTAAGTCACCTTCCCTCACTGGACAGGTCGCAGCAAGGGACAATCTTCTTACTAACATAGTAACATAGTAATTTAGGTTGAAAAAAGACTTGAATCCATCTAGTTGAACCCTTTTCCTATTCCTGTTTAACATCGTTGATCCAAAAGAAGGCAAAAAAACCCCTCACTATAGCAATTTCAAATTCTGCCTTGAATAGGGGAAAAACATTCCTTCTTGATTCCAAATGGCAATCAGATTTCTCCTTGGATCAACAAGCCCTAACTAAATATTAATCCCAATACTAATGTACATAGCCCTCTATGCTATGCTCCAGGACCTTTTTAAAGACATCTAATGTATTCGGTAGCCCACCTCCTCAGGCAGTGAATTCCATACCTTTACTGTCCTTACTGTAAAGAAACCCTTCAGCTGTTGTAGATTAAATCTCCTTTCCTCAAGTCTGAGCAGGTGGCCCCTTGTCCTATGTACTGTTCTGTTAATGAACAGGTCTTTGGAGAGCCCTTTGTATGGGCCCTGAACATATTTTATATAGTGTTATCATATCCCCTCTAAGACACCGTTTCTCTTGTGTGTACAAGTTTAACTTTTCTAGCCTTTCTTTATAACTAAAACTTTCCATTCCCCTTACTAGTTTTGTAGCCCTCCTCTGCACTCACTCTAGTTTCATAATGTCCTTTTTCAGAAAGGGCACCCAGAATTGAACAGCATATTCTAGGTGGGGTCTTACCATGGACCTGTAAAGAGGCATAATTATATCTTCTTCCCTTGAGTCAATACCCCTTTTAATACATGCCAATATCTTATTGGCCTTTGCAGCTGCCAGCTGGCACTGCATGCTACTGCTAAGTCTATTGTCTACCATTACTCCCAAATCCTTTTCATTTGTAGATTTCCCCAGAGAAACACCATTTAAACTATATGTTGCATTTTTATTATTATACCCAAAATGCATAACTTTACACTTGTCTATATTGAATCTCATTTGCCATTTGCCTGCCCAGTTACTCAATTTGTCCAAATCCTCTTGTAATGAAGACACATCCAGTTCAGACTTTATTACCTTACTTAATTTTGTGTCATCGGCAAACATTGATACATGGCTCCCTATACCCTCTGGGAGATCATTAATAAACAAACTATAAGAAGAGGATACAGGACAGATCCCTGAGGTACTCCACTTATCACATTTATCCAACTGGAGAACTTGTCATTTACTACCACTCTTTGCATTCTTTCAGCCAATTTCCAATCCACACTCAAACATTTTCCCCTAGGCCTATTTCATTCAATTTGAACAGTAACCTCTTGTGTGGAACCGTATCAAATGCCTTGGCAAAGTCTAAATAGATCACATCAACCGCTGCTCCAGCATCCATATTATTACTCACTTTTTCATAAAATGCGATCAAGTCAGTTTGACAAGACCTGTCTTTCACAAAGCCATGTTGGCTCCTGCTAATGATATTCCTATCATTGATATTCCTATCATACACTGTGAGTGTATGGAAAACCCTGCCCTCCTTGACAGCTTTTTCAGGTATTTCCTTATGCTCACTGAAGGTTGCCACTCTCTGTGATCCATGCAGACAGTTTTGCTGCTCTGAGGTGAGCAGTGTTACATCAGTAAAGGGGCAGGAGGGGGATACTTAATCATTAAATTAATCTTGAACTACAACTCTGACAGTATTGAAATAGGGAGTCTTGCAGACAGGACATTGGTTTTCTGTATTAGGGGAGTCTGGGGTACAGAAATGGAACAAATGAGGTTGACCCCCTATTACCCCAACTTTCTGTCTGGTTGATTTGATTTGAAATACGCAGGCAGCTATGGTCTAAGTTCTTTGCTGATCTTGCTGTTATTATGTCTGTTTTGTAAGTGTGTTGTGGTGTGAGAAGGGAGAAAAGAAGGTTGACCCCAAATACCCCAACATTCTGTCTGACCGATTTAATTTGATAGACATAAGCAGCTGTGTCCAAGTTCTTTGCTGATCTTATGGTTATTATATCTGTGTTTGACTTGTCTGGGTGTGTGAGTGAGAAGGGAGCAAAGGAGGTTGACCCCAAGTACCCCAACATTCTTTCTGATGAATTTGATTTGAAAGAAACAGGCAGCTGTTGTCAAAGTTCCTTTCTGATCTTACTATTATTATCTCTGGGTTAGACGTGTCTGAGGTTGTGAGTTAGAAGGCAGCAAAGGTGGTTGACCCTAAATACCCCAACATTCTGTCTGATGAATTTAATTTGAAATGCACAAGTAGCTGCTATGTAAATTCCTTGTTGATCTTCTTGTATTATCTCAGTGCTGAAGGAGACTGGGGAAAAAAAGTTGTTGAACAGGTTTTCTGTTTGTTTTGTTTTTTTATGACAGTGATAGGGTGGACAAACAATTTAAAAAAAAATATATTAAAAAAAATAAGTTGACAGGGACACTGACTAGGTATGGATGAAAATGTTCACCTCAAACCAAAATCAACTAAAAATGGCACTTCCCTCATGCGAATAATTTCCAGTAAAAAGTGAAGTTTTTCTGCTTTTTTCACCTAGTTCATTCCATGGAAATCAAAGGGAACATTGAATTTACACACAATACATAGTAAATGTTATTTTATTTGCCAAAGGCATAGCATAAAAGAGGTATGAGGGTGCCTGTGTTGGTGGAGTGTAGGATAATAATCAGCTGAACAGAAAATATTTTTGGAGGGTTTGTTTACTGGGACCAGGGGGGCAGTTAATAAAAAATAAAAATTAAAAACAATAACCCCCCCCCCCATAAAACATGGTATAAAAGGGGTCTGAGTAGGGTGCCTGTGTTGGTGGGTGGAGTCTGGGGAACAGTTGAACAGGAATTTTTTTGGGGGGAGGTTTGTTAATTGGTATTGGTATAAAAAGCATAAATAAATAAAATAAGAAACTGGTATGTAACCATGACAGAGACAGGGACCCCCTAACATAAGCTGTCACTGTGGCAGACTGATACTTGACCGCATTAAGTATTTTGTAGAAGATGATGTGTAGGACTTATATTTGTTGTTAGAGTCCCAAGCCCTGAGGAAACATTGATTTATAGGACATAGACTTATTAGAGGCACAAGCACTGAGGAAACGTTGATTTGTTGTAGGAAATTAGACTTGTGTTGGGCCCAAAACCTGAGGAAACATTGATTTGTAGGACTTAAATTTGTTTGGCACAAGCCCTAAGGCTTTGTAGGACTTAGAAACAAGCCCCCCAAAATATTTATTTTTTTGTAGGCCTCTGTTTTTCTTTTGAAGAACAACCCTGACAAAAAAAAAATTCCTACTGCCAATAGATCATGTTGTGTTGGCCAGTGGTCATTGTCAATTGTCCTGGTGTAATTGCAGAATTTGTGACTGCTGTTCTTGCTGCTGCTGCTGCTACTGAGTTGTTTAAACAGCAGAATGATTAGGCAGCTCAAAGAGAATGGGATCAAGAACAACAATAACATGGGTGATGCGTCTGAGGCAGTACCAGCACTATAACTAGCCCCCACCATTTCAGGTATATGGTTAGAAAAGAAGAAATTGGCCATTAATGTTTCTCCACCCGCCGCTTCTCCAAAATCAGGGGTGTGTTATTACTAGAATAGAAAATTTTCCCTTGAGAACAGGAACTGAATTGTGCATGTTGTGTGTGATAAATAAGGGAAGGACTTGGAACAATAGACACATCTGGACTGATGTAAAAAACCTGGCATATCTATAACCAAATACCATGACGCTTAGGGTCTCCAATATGATATCATCCCACAGAATCCAAGTACTTTTGATGTCACTATGCTCACTATGCTCCATGTCCACTCCCCACTAAGGGCTCAGGACAAATTGCAGACAGTTTAATAATAATAATGAACTCTCCCTTCCACCAGTTTAGCATATTCTGCAGGATTGAATCTTCTCAGATGCTGTTTTATGCCCTGCTTACTAGTATCCTCCGCCATACTGCCATCCATGTGTGCTCAGTGTACCACAGAGTGCGCAATAGGTGGACACAAAATGCCACATCCTGACATCTACTGAATGGCTATCAACTGGTGGGGGAGGTAAAGATGAAAGAGGTGGATTGTGATAAGTTATAGTTACCCATGAGCAAGAAGGTGATGGCGAGCCAGGTGTTTTGCTAGCCATTGAACTTTCAGCCTCTGACTGGGTTTCTCTATTCTTCCTCCTCTTTGATCTCCACCTCACCTCTTGTTGCCTTTGAGGAGAGTTAGGGGGTACAGCAACTATGGTGCCTGATTTCTTTGGTGGGTGTTTGGCTTTAAAATGTTTCACATAAATGTCATGTTGTCTGTTGCATGTGTGTTATCAGGGTGGTTATTCCAAGGTGTGTTCCCTCCTTTCCCCTTTTCACTGACTTGTCACAAATTGTACACATGTCCAATGCTAATGACTGCACTGTGCCTGCATCAAGAGAAAAATAGTACCACACACACACAGGACCTCTGGGGAGGGGAAAGGTGGGGAAGGATGGCCTCTTTTTTCTTCTCCTCCACAATCCCCTTCACTGGCTGGGGCAGAGGATGATATTGCTGCTGTTGCTTCTGCTGCTTCAAATCAGAACTGTTACTATGACCAGGAGTATTCCTTTTGGGAAGTAGAAGATGTCCTATTCCCGCATCACTGGACCCGATTCCCACTGTGTCCATAGTGGTCTGTGGCACACTAGCCTGCTCCTCAGCATCCTGCTGCCCTTCCAACTCAGCAGCAGCAGCAGGAATTAGAGCTGTAACAAACTCCACAAATTCCAAAAGCTCAGTGCTGGTGGTGGTGATGCCCATCCCCATCCCTGTCTCCCATTCTGTCTCAGTTTGGCCTAAAAAGGCCATTAATGTCTCTTCCACCCCAGCTTTTCCACCATCATCACCACAACCACCAGTCTCTCCTTGCTGCTGCTGTGTTACAGATGCTCTATTACAGACATCTCACCGGTTGGAGAAATGTGACAAAGGGTCCCCTGATGTCACACTTACATTTCTTGGTGAGCTGTAGAAGGCAGACTGGTATCACTAGTAGCAAGTATAGGAAGCTTATCTGTGCTCCAGGTGGTGATGGTATTATTTCTGTTAGATAACAATTCTGCCTTCTTCAGGATCATGTTCCACTTGGACAATGCCATGGGGGAAGGGGACTCCCAGGGCCAGGGGAATGTTGTGGGCTCCCCTGACCATTAGCCTGGTCTCTTTGCATTACTTCCCCTATTACTACTACTACTACTACTACTACTACTATTACTACTAGTCCCACTAGCTGCTTCACCATCATGGATACTACTACTAACACCAACCACATCAGTTTTCAGTCCCTGAGTCATCGTCTGCATTTGTAATATGATCGCCTCTCCCTCACTCCTAACACTCTGTAGCAGACTGCTTGGGGATGGCAAGTATAACTTAGGTTCCCCTGCTGTCATATCTGGCATCATTTCCTCCCCCCCTGAGAAATACAAGACACACTGGCAGCAGGTGCAGCACTGGCAGCAGATGCAGTACTGGCATCAGGGGAAGCACTGGTAGCAGGTGCAGCACTTGCAGCAGGCACAGGTAGCTGACCTGTCCGACTCAAACTACTACTACCCTCTTATTCCTCCCATGAGACAAATTTCTCCAATATTCCCAGGAGTGATGTGGAGGGACTTGCCATCATTGGGTCTGGGAAACAAGGGCATCCAGACCCTTCAATGCTCTTAGTGGTCACTTCCTCCTCCTCAGACTCACTGCACGCTTAACAGTCCTTCCAACTTCTCCTTTTATTATTACTAAACTTGTTCATAGTGATAGCTGTCACTATGAGCCTCTCCTGCCTCAATTTTGCAAACCAACTCACAGCAGAACAGCCTAGCACCTGTCTCTTGCTCAGTAGATGCTTGTATTGTGTTTTACTTTCTGAGAATGGTACTTTTTATAGAAAAAAGGTGATGGCATGGCAGACTTTCTAACCATTGAAAAAATAGTGACTTTTTTTTGACAATGGTCAAAAATATTTCAATCACTTTATTTAAAGCGGATTTTCCCACGAAAAATCGGACAACCATGCGGTTTTCTCTGATTTCCTCAGGAACACAAAAGGACCTTACGTCCACCCCTAATCATGAGGGAAATATCTACATACTATGTACTGTGGGGTTTCTGAGGGGCTGCTTCTACTACTGGGACTGGATGTTGTTGCAATTGTACTACTACTACAAGTAGCAGCAGGGCATTCATCACAGGTAAGGCTGTGGATGTTGATATCCTGTGTTGTCACTGGTTACTCAACACTAGTAGTGTGTGTGGCTCAGTGGGGCTTGACAATGCTGATGATGATTGATAGTATTTTTTGGCATCTTTGCTTGTTCAGGTCAGACTTTCCAATTGTTTATAGACAGACACAATGCACCTTTTCAGTAGTGGAAGATTGAGTATTCCCCTTTCAGCTAACTTTCTGGCCATGTCATCATCTTCCTCACTCACTCTCAACTTCTGTATCTGAAGAAGAGGAAGATACTGGAGGAATATATTCTGCATAATCATTATGTTATTAGGTCATCCTCAGCATAGCCCACCACTTTTTCCCCTCTACTTTTATATTCTTAAAGACAGTTAGTGGCCTCAAACAATTATTTTTTACTTTTCCTCTCTGAGGGATTTTCACAGTGTTTGTTATTAGTTCTAGGACAGGTTGTGCTAGGACAGATTGCACTTTACTCACTCATCCCTATGTTGCTTGTAATCCTTTAACCTTCCGCTTTCCCCCTTGTGTGTTTGCCAAACATTATTCAACTACTTTGTGTAGTTTTACTGTAAAGTCCGCAATAGAACTGATTGTGTGTGATGCCTTGCCTTGGCCATCTACAAAATAATCAATTTCATCTAGTATCAGTCTGCCTCAGTCACAGGTCATGTCAGGGTCCCTTTCTGTCACCTATCAAATTTTTCTAATTTAATTTGATTTTTTTTCTTCACTTAACTGTCCCTCATATCCTTATCATATAATTTTAAACATAGAAACAAAGTTTTTTGACTGCAGATAAAAACAATTCAGCCAATTTAGACTGCCAAATTTCCTACTGTAAAAACCCCAAACGTTATTTGGTTCTTGGTCTTGTTTTATGTTCAAGACAGCCTTATGCCCATCCCATGCATACTTAAATTCTGTCACTGTGTTAATTTCTACCACTTCTGATGGTGGATTATTCCATTTATCTACTACCCTTTCAGTGAAGTAAAACTTTCTTACATTATGTCTAAACTTGTGTTCCTCTAGTTTTAGACTATGGCCTTTTTTCCTAACATTTTTACTCCTTTGAGATGTACTTCCCTCCTGCACTTTGTTGAATGTTTCTCTCTTCTCTCCTCCAAGCTATATATGCTCAAATACTTTAGTCCATACTGAAATTTCTTTTCCTGTAAACCAGTCACCATTTTAGTAGCCCTTCTCTGAATTTTCTCTAGAGTATCTATATCCTTCTGGAGATGGTGTATCCAGTACTGTACACAATACTCTAAGTGAGGTCTAACCAGAGATATGTAGACTGGCATCACCACTTCCCTTTTTCTGCTACTAATGCCCCTAGCTCTACAACCCAGCACCCTGCTTGCATTCCCCACCGTTTTGTTACATTGCCTCCCTACCTTTAAGTCATTAGAAATAATTACTCCCAAATCCCTTCCCTCTGTTGTCTCTGTCAGCACAGCACCTTTAATACTATATTTTCTTTCAGATTTTTGCAACCCAAGTGCATTATTGTATATTCACTGTGGCAGATCTTTGTATCATGTGCAAAAAGGCATACCTAACCTTACCTTGAAGACCTTTTTGCAATATCACTAATCAAAATATTCAAAAGAATGGGCCCCCAGATTGGTCTATTAACGGAATACATAAACTGTGGTTTGTAATACCTCTGTTAGCCACATGATTGCCCTGCTATCCCTAAATTCAACTAAGATGTCATCTAACTGTGTTTCCATGGGTGCCCCCACCCCTTCCTATCCTACCTCTTTCAATTCTACTCTCCCCTTCTTTCCTTTACTCCCTTAGGCTTCTCTATCCTATCTTCTTTTCTCCATAGTGTGGCATTGCTAGAGTAACATGCAGTGACTGTTCTCAGCTCTGGACTGCCTTTGATAGTTGCAGGCCACTGCATGGTATCTTGGGGAGCATTATCTCTTGCTTTTGAGATATGTTATCTACTTGGTTCTTGACAGAAGTTATAGAAGTGAAGGAGACTTTGATTCAGCCTGTTACATGTTTACATGTGCTTATTTTCTTTCTTGCTGATTTCATAAAAATAGATTAAAAAAAAATGGGACCCAACACAGATCCCTGAGGTACCCAATTAATAACACTTCCTTCATCTGATCGTTCTCTATTGACTACCACCCTCTGTCTCCTGTCACTAAGCCATTGCCTTTTAACTATTTTTACATTCTGACCCAAACATTACAACTTATTAATGAGTCTTCTGTGAGGGACAGTGTCAAATGCTTTACTGAAATCTAGATAATCTATATCTACTGCTCCCCCCTTGGTCTATTTTTTTAGTTACCCAGTCAACAAAAGGTTTTGTTGTAGTTACCCAGTCGACAAAAAACACATGATCTCTTCAATTGTTTCTTTCCCCAGACACCCCTATTACCGAGATAGCAGCCATATCAGGAAGGAGCTCCCTGTGTCTACTTGGTAACACAACATTTTGGGGTATTTGGGATCATTCTTCTTTTTTTTTTTTTTCCTTTATTTGAATATACAAAAAAATACAAAACATATACCAAATGTACAACATCATATCCCTCCTCAATACTATCACATGATATGACCTACCTACCCCTTTCATTCCTCCACACATTCACATTCATACCGGACTCTTGTTCATGATACTCTGTTCTTTCCCCCTGTCAATCCAACAAGACCAATTCTCCAAATACACTTCCAATTTCTCCCCATTGTTCAGATAATACCCTTTTTCCATAGATGCTTGAAAATCCAGTTGTTTTCCTACTTCGCCCATACTTGGAACCTCTAGTTTCTTCCATTTTCTAACAAGCCATAACTTACTTGCCATTAACACATGGACCAATAAGCATCTATATTCACGTTTCATTTGCGTCAGACCCACATGAAACAATACCAGTTTACAATCTAACCTTATTTCTTCCCCTGTCAATGTCTTCATCATCTCACTTATCTGCTGCCAAAAAGTCTTAATATATTCACACTCCCACCAAATATGAGCGTATGTCCCTAACCCAACCCTACATCTCCAACACTTTGGATCTGCTTCTGGATATATCCTCGTTAACCTGGATGGAGTTAAATACCACCCATACAAGAGCTTGTAAAATACCTCCAATAAATTTAACCCATGGATCATCCTTTTAGTTGTTTTTATCGCAGTTAGCCATTCAGATTCTTCAACTCTTATATCCAGCTCCAATTCCCACTTAGCAATACATTTCTGAGTTTTTAGTGGAATACTTCCAAAAATCAATTTAGACGCCTTTTTCCCAACCCCCACCCTCCATTGGCCTTCAAAAAACTCATCTAAGGACTGATTTTTTTCTCCCTGATATTTTACCATAATTTCTTTTTCAATAAAATGTTTCACTCTTATATAGTCAAACTTTTCCATCAAATATTTAAAGGGTACCACCTCACCCTTATTCCACAACTGATGGACCGTGAGTATTTCTTTTTCTTTCCATCGCTTCAAATTCAACTCTGGTATACTCTTCTCTACCATCCCCAGAGGCATATATCCCTCCACCCAATAGGTGGAAAAATATTTCCTCCTTAGCTTCTTCCACATATATTTCAAATCCCTTGTGATAGGATTTATTTCCCCTTCCTTCCCCCGACCTCCCTTCCATAAGTACCAAACATTCTCACAGTTTTCATCTCCCTGCTCCATTATGTGCCATGAATCTAAATTCGCCATGGGCTGAGTCCAACTCACCAAATGGGACAACATAACCGCTTCATATATTTTCTCCAGATTTGGAAGGCCAATTCCCCCTTGTCTATGTGGCCTCGAAAGGACCACATATGCCACTCTTGGTTGTTTTCCCCCCCAGACAAATTTATTAAAATACTTCTGGAATTCCCTAATCATCTTACTCTTAACTATCAATGGAATAGATCTAAACAAAAAATACAACCTTGGCATAATATATGAATTTATTACATTGGCTCTACCCAACCAGGATAAATACATATCCTTCCACTCCGAAAATGTATTTCTAAAATCTTTCAGCATTGGATTATAATTAATTTCTATTATTTTCTCAGCATCGAAAGTAATCCTTATCCCCAAGTATCTAATATACTCAGATTCCCAAGAAAAATCATATCTCTCCTTTAATCCTTGCTCCACCTCCCTTGATAAATTACAGACCATAGCCTGGCACTTTTCTACATTAATCTTATAAAATGAAACCTGTGAGAATGTTTCGATCTCCAAAAACAGAGCAGAAAGAGATGACATCGGATTCCTTAGTGTCAAAATTATATCATCGGCAAATAAGGACATTTTAAATTCCCTATCCCCCACCTTGAAGCCCTCTATTTCCACATTATCTCTTATAGCACACGCCAGAGGTTCCAATGATAATACATACAAAATTGGAGCCAGAGGACACCCCTGGCGTGTACCATTATTTATATCAAATGATGGAGAACATATCCCAGATCCCACTATCCTCGCAGTTTGATTTTTATATAAAGCCATTAGTGATGAGCGAGCACCCCAATGCTCGGGTGTTCGGGTGCTCTGACCGAGCGCCCCCGGAGGCTCGAGTGCTCGGCCGAGCACCCGAGCCCCATTGAAGTCAATGGGAGGACTCGGGCATTACACCAGGCACCCCCTGCTCTGATGAGGGGAGGGTGCCTGGTCCATAGGAAAAGGGCAGAAAAGGATGGAAACACCACAGAAATGGTTCAGGGACAGCATAGGGAGGATGTCTGGATGCATCTTGGACTCCAACATCGCTGCTGGGAACGATGTTTCGCCCGTAGTACGCCATTTTTACAGACTGACCATAAAACACACAAAAAGGAAAATAAAAACGACTTTAGGCGAAAAATTGTTACCAAACAATATTTGCTGTATATTTACTTGTATATTATCTGCAAATTATCCCAAAAATTTCCTTGATTTTCTGAAGTGAGGCCATGATTAAGAGGGAAACGTGCGCAGAGGCAAATTATCCCAAAAATTTCCTTGATTTTCTGAAGTGAGGCCATGATTAAGAGGGAAACGTGCGCAGAGGCAAATTATCCCCAAAATTTCCTTGATTTTCTGAAGTGAGGCCATGATTAAGAGGGAAACGTGCGCAGAGGCAAATTATCCCAAAAATTTCCTTGATTTTCTGAAGTGAGCCCATGATTAAGAGGGAAACGTGCGCAGAGGCAAATTATCCCCAAAATTTCCTTGATTTTCTGAAGTGAGGCCATGATTAAGAGGGAAACGTGCGCAGAGGCAAATTATCCCAAAAATTTCCTTGATTTTCTGAAGTGAGCCCATGATTAAGAGGGAAACGTGCGCAGAGGCAAATTATCCCAAAAATTTCCTTGATTTTCTGAAGTGAGGCCATGATTAAGAGGGAAACGTGCGCAGAGGCAAATTATCCCAAAAATTTCCTTGATTTTCTGAAGTGAGGCCATGATTAAGAGGGAAACGTGCGCAGAGGCAAATTATCCCAAAAATTTCCTTGATTTTCTGAAGTGAGGCCATGATTAAGAGGGAAACGTGCGCAGAGGCAAATTATCCCAAAAATCTCCTTGATTTTCTGAAGTGAGGCCATGATTAAGAGGGAAACGTGCGCAGAGGCAAATTATCCCAAAAATTTCCTTGATTTTCTGAAGTGAGGCCATGATTAAGAGGGAAACGTGCGCAGAGGCAAATTATCCCAAAAATCTCCTTGATTTTATTGAACTGAGGCCATGATTAAGAGGGAAACGTGCGCTGAGCTGACCATCTAAAACATTATGGGTGAGGGTCTGCTGCAGAGCTGACCATCCTAAACATTATATGCGAAGGCCCGCTAGTGAGCTGACGCTATAAAACATTATATGAGAGGGCCCGTTAGAGAGCTGACCCAATAAAACATTATATGAGAAGGCCCGCTGGTGAGCTGACCTATATAAAAATTGTCAAACAGGGCCCGCTGGTGAGCTGGCCCTATATAAAAATTATATCACAGGGCCCGCTGGTTAGCTGGCCCTATATAAAAATTATAGCACAGGGCATATGGAAGAGGAGGAGGAGGATGAGAAGATTAAGAGTCAACCATATACCCGTTTTTTGGGTGGAAGGGGTGAATGGGAATACAGAGTATTCCCATCATTGTAAATAACATATATAAAGTGAGTTTATGTTCCCCCGGGGCTTTCCTCCAGTGGAGTGGAGAAGTCAGGGGAAATCCAGGCCTTGTTCATTTTTATAAGTGTCAACCTATCAGCATTGTCGGTGGAAAGGCAGATACGCTTATCTGTTATGATGCCACCAGCAGCACTAAATACCCGCTCAGACAGAACGCTGGCGGCAGGGCAGGCCAGCACCTCCAAGGCGTAGAGTGCCAGTTCATACCACGTGTCCAGCTTGGACACCCAGTAGTTGTAAGGCACAGAGGGATCATTGAGGACGCTGACACGGTCTGCTACGTACTCCTTCACCATCTTCCAAAACTTTTCCCTCCTTGTGACACTAGGCTGCGCATCAGGGTGAGGGTGCTGGCGGGGTGTCATGAAGGTGTCCCACGCCTTGGAGAGTGTTGCCCTGCCTTTGTCGGAACTGCTGTGTGCTCCCCTTTTCTTCCCTTCTCGGTTGGCCAAGGTAGCACGTATTCTGCCGCCAGCGTTGTCAGATGGAAAATTTTGGAGCAATTTTTCAACAAGAACCTTCTGGTATTGCACCATTTTGCTTGTCCTCTCCACCGGAGGAATGAGAGATGAGAAATTCTCTTTGTAGCGGGGGTCCAGAAGGGTGAACACCCAGTAATCCGTGTTGTCTAAAATGCGTACAACGCGTGGGTCACGGGAAAGGCAGCCTAACATAAAGTCAGCCATGTGTGCCAGAGTACCAACAGGCAAGATTTCGCTGTCCTCACCAGGAGGATGACTCTCAATATCCTCATCCTCTTCCTCCTCTTCTGCCCACCCACGCTGAAGAGATGGAACTAAAGTTCCATGGCTACCCTCTGTAGCGGAGGCAACCGTGTCTTCCTCCTCCTCCTCCTCCTCCTCCGCCTCCTCCAATTGTCGCTGAGAAGACGAAGTGAGGGTGCTCTGGCTATCACCTTGTGTAAGCTCTTCCTCCCCCAATTCCACCTCTTCCACATGCAAAGCGTCGGTTTTAATTGTGAGCAGCGAGCGTTTCAGTAGACACAGAAGTGGGATGGTTACACTGATAATAGCGTTATCGCCGCTCACCATCTGTGTCGATTCCTCAAAATTGCGTAAAACCTCGCAGAGGTCTGACATCCATTCCCACTCCTCACTTCTGATTACAGGAAGTTGAACGGAGAGGCGACGACCATGTAACAGCTGGTACTCCACTACTGCCCTCTGCTGCTCACAAAGCCGGGCCAACATGTGGAAGGTGGAGTTCCAGCGCGTGCTCACGTCACACAGCAGCCGGTGAGCTGGCAATTGTAAGCGCTGCTGCAGCTTCAACAGGCCGGCCGAAGCTGTAGATGACTTACGGAAATGTGCACACACGCGGCGCACCTTGGTCAAGAGATCATGCAAATTGGGGTAGGTTTTTAGAAATCGCTGAACCACTAAATTAAATACATGCGCTAGACATGGTACGTGTGTGAGCTTGCCGAGCTCCAAAGCCTCCACCAAGTTACGCCCATTATCACACACAACCATGCCTGGTTGCAGGTTGAGTGGCGAGAGCCACTGCTCGGTCTGGTGACTAATCCCCTGCAACAGCTCTGAGGCCGTGTGCTGTTTGTCCCCAAGGCAGATCAGCTTCAGCACGGCCTGTTGACGCTTCCCCACTGCAGTGCTACACTGCTTCCAGCTACTGGCTGATGGGGGAGTGGCGCTGCGTGTAGAGAATTCGGAGGTGGAAACGGAGGAGGAGGAGCCAATAACGTAGGTGCTGGCGGAAACCCTGATGGAGGTAGGGCCCGCAATCCTCGGCGTGGGTAGCACCCGTGCCATCCCAGGGTCCGAGTCGCTCCCAGCCTCCACGACATTCACCCAGTGTGCCGTCAGGGAAATGTAGCGTCCCTGGCCACAAGCACTTGTCCATGTGTCAGTCGTTAAGTGGACCTTCCCAGTAACTGCGTTGGTCAGGGCACGGGTGATGTTACGGGACACATGGTGGTGTAATGCGGGGATGGCACACCGGGAAAAGTAGTGGCGGCTGGGGACCGCGTACCGAGGGACAGCTGCTGCCATCAGGCTGCGGAAGGACTCAGTGTCCACAAGCCTAAATGGCAGCATTTCGATGGCCAGTAATTTGGAAAGGTGTGAGGTTAGTGCTATGGCCTGTGGGTGGGTGGCTGGGTATTTTCTCTTGCGCTCAAATACCTGGGGTAACGACATTTGGACGCTGTGCTGGGACAGGGAAGTGGATGTGGTCGCTGATGGTGCTTCAGATGGTACAGGTGCAGGGCGGGAGGTATGCGGGCCTGCGCCTTCGACAGGCGATTGGCCGGCTCCGAAAACAGGGGAAGAGGAGGCAGTGGTGTGGCCTGCAGACACAGATGGGCGATCCAGGCGTTCCTCCCACTTACTACGGTGCTTGGATGCCATGTGTCGGATCATGCTGGTGGTGGTGAGGTTTCTAGTGTTCATGCCTCGGCTCATTCTGGTGTGGCACAGGTTGCAAACTACAATTCTTTTGTCGTCCGCACTTTCCTTAAAAAAACGCCATACCACGGAACACCTACCCTTTGGCAAGGTAGATTTACGCAAGGGGGTGCTCCGTGGAACATTTGCGGGCCGGTTTGGTGCGGTCCGCCTTCTTTCTGTAGCCACACCACTGCCTCTTCCAGCCTGTTGCGGTGCTGCAGATGGCTCACCCTCAGGACTGCTGTCATCGCTCGGCTCTACACCTTCCCAGGTGGGGTCAGTCACCTCATCGTCCACCAAGTCCTCCTGCACTTCCTCACTCTGATCATCCTCCTCATGTCTTGATCCCACCACATACTCAGTCATTGACAACTGTATAACATTCTCCTCAACAAGGTCTTGAGACGGTAATAGTGGTTGATTTAATGGCAACTGTGTCTCATCATCATCATCATCATCCACTACTTCCTTTGACCTTAAATGCCGTTCACATCTGTCATCTTCTTGTGATTGGGTACCCTCTAGAGGTTGTGAATCAGGGCACAAGATGTCATGTTCCTCTGCAAGCGTGCTTGGAGAGAGGGTCAAATGAAGGATTGGTGATGAGACGAGCTCCTCACTATATCCCAGTGTGGGATCACTTCTTTGACCAGACCCTCTATGGTGGGAGGAAGGATGATCAGAGTGAGGATTATGTTGACCAGACTCTTGGCTACTGAGAGTGGACTTGGTGGAAGACAGGGTGGTGCTTAACCGACTGGAAGCAGTATCAGCTGACATCCAACCGACCACCTGTTCGCAGTGGTCGGACCTCGAGAGTGATGTCCTGCGACGCCCTGTGAAATGAGACATGAAGCTAGGTATGGTGGATGTCTTTCTTTCTTGTGCTCTGGCACCAGGCACAGTTTCTCCGCGTCCTGACCCGCGCCCTGAACTATCAGGATCACGTCCACTTCCCCGTCCCTTTTTACCCGCCTTCTTCATCTTTCACGGAATATGTGACTTTAATATTTGAGTTTGAAAACTTAACAGTATTTCTTCCTATTCTGCAACTGTGCAGAGTACACAGAATAGGCTGCTAAACTGCGGTGACGAACACTGAATGGAATATGTGACTTTAATATTTGAGTTTGAAAACTTAACAGTATTTCTTCCTATTCTGCAACTGTGCAGAGTACACAGAATAGGCTGCTAAACTGCGGTGACACACACTGAATGGAATATGTGACTTTAATATTTGAGTTTGAAAACTTAACAGTATTTCTTCCTATTCTGCAACTGTGCAGAGTACACAGAATAGGCTGCTAAACTGCGGTGACGAACACTGAATGGAATATGTGACTTTAATATTTGAGTTTGAAAACATAACAGTATTTCTTCCTATTCTGCAACTGTGCAGAGTACACAGAATAGGCTGCTAAACTGCGGTGACACACACTGAATGGAATATGTGACTTTAATATTTGAGTTTGAAAACTTAACAGTATTTCTTCCTATTCTGCAACTGTGCAGAGTACACAGAATAGGCTGCTAAACTGCGGTGACGAACACTGAATGGAATATGTGACTTTAATATTTGAGTTTGAAAACTTAACAGTATTTCTTCCTATTCTGCAACTGTGCAGAGTACACAGAATAGGCTGCTAAACTGCGGTGACACACACTGAATGGAATATGTGACTTTAATATTTGAGTTTGAAAACTTAACAGTATTTCTTCCTATTCTGCAACTGTGCAGAGTACACAGAATAGGCTGCTAAACTGCGGTGACGCACACTGAATGGAATATGTGACTTTAATATTTGAGTTTGAAAACTTAACAGTATTTCTTCCTATTCTGCAACTGTGCAGAGTACACAGAATAGGCTGCTAAACTGCGGTGACACACACTGAATGGAATATGTGACTTTAATATTTGAGTTTGAAAACTTAACAGTATTTCTTCCTATTCTGCAACTGTGCAGAGTACACAGAATAGGCTGCTAAACTGCGGTGACACACACTGAATGGAATATGTGACTTTAATATTTGAGTTTGAAAACTTAACAGTATTTCTTCCTATTCTGCAACTGTGCAGAGTACACAGAATAGGCTGCTAAACTGCGGTGACGCACACTGAATGGAATATGTGACTTTGATATTTTAGTTTGAAGACTTAACAGTATTTCTTCCTATTCTGCAACTCTGCACAGTACACAGAATGTGCTGCTAAACTGCGGCGAAGCACACTGAATGGAATATGTGACTTTGATATTTTAGTTTGAAGACTTAACAGTATTTCTTCCTATTCTGCAACTCTGCACAGTACACAGAATGTGCTGCTAAACTGCGGCGACGCACACTGAATGGAATATGTGACTTTGATATTTTAGTTTGAAGACTTAACAGAATGTGCTCTAATCTGCAACTTTGCACACTAAACAGAATGTGCTCTAATCTGCAACTTTGCACATTAAACAGAATGTGCTCTAATCTGCAACTTTGCACACTAAACAGAATGTGCTCTAATCTGCAACTTTGCACACTAAACAGAATATATGTTTTTTGTTTTTTTTTTTTCCCCCCACACAAAATAACCTGCTGCCCCCACACACAGTAGTCCTAAAAAGGACTTTTGGTTCTTTTTTTTTCACAATCGCTTTTTTTCTCCCTACACTGCCTTTCCCTTCCTATCCTCAGCTCTCCCTGGCTAAGACTGAGCCGAACTCGCTGGTCAGGTGCTATACAGCACCCGACCACGGGTTCTGGCCAGCCAATCAGTGTAATGCCAGCAGCCAACATGGCTGCTGGCATTACACTGATGTCAGAGCCTCCCTGCACGTTTATTGGCTGTGCAGCAGCCGCAAAACGTGTGGGAAGGAGACCCGAACATGGCGGGCGAGCACATGCGGTACTCGTACGAGTACCGCCATGTGCCGAGCAGAGCGATGCTCGAGCCGATCCGAGCATCGGCCGAGCATGCTCGCTCAACACTAAAAGCCATTATCGCATCCAAAAGAGGACCCACAAATCCAAATGCCCTCAACACTTCTTTCAGGTAAGTCCAGCTGACCCTGTCAAATGCTTTCTCAGCATCTAACGACAGGGCCAGCATGGACCCACCCATCCTCTTTGTAACAAACATCACATTTAGAGTCTTCCTTATATTATCCATCGCTGATCTGGTGTGCACAAACCCCGTCTGATCTGCATGGATTAAATTATTTATAACTCCTTCTAATCTCTTTGCCAAAATAGTAGAATATATCTTAATATCTGTGTTTATCAGGGATATGGGTCTATAATTTTTTATCTGCACCTTATCTTTCCCCTCTTTTAAAATCGGAGAAATATTTGCTGCCAATAATTCCTTTAACATTCCCTTTGACTTTTTAGCATCCTCATACAGCCTCAACAAATAGGGGGAAATTTCACCACAATAAACCTTATAAAAGAAGTTTGAAAATCCATCCGGACCTGGAGCTTTATTTCTTTTCAATTTTGTGATTGTATTATTTATCTCTTCTAACCTAAAAGGCGCATTAAGTTCCTCCATCTCCTCCTCACCAACTTTAGGAAACTTTAATCTATCCAGATATTCCTTAATTTTAAACTCCTCTTGGTTATTTTCTATATAATACCCTTTTATATTATATAATTTTTGATAGAATTCTGCGAACACCTGCCCTATCTTTTTTGGATCCAAAAAAATTTCATTTTCATACACAATCTTGTTAATTAAATTTTTCGCCCTCTGTTTTTTTAATTGCTTCGAGAGCAATTTTTCTGCTTTATTTCCTTTATTATACCACCTTCTCTTTAAGAACAAAACATTTGTATTTATCCTTTCTATTGTGTATTCCTTAATCTGGTTTTTAATATTCAATATTTCTCCCATTACACTTTCTCTAGGATTAAATTTATTTTCCTGTTCCAATTTGTCCAAAGCTATATGAAGTTGCTCATAAGTCCGACCCCTTTTTTTCCTTTGATATTTTTCTACTTTAATTAAATAACCTCTTATGACCGCTTTAAATGCACACCACAATACTTGGACAGATATATTTTCTTTATCATTTTCTTTGAAAAAATTAAGTATGTCAGTCCTAATTTGTTCCCGTATTCCTTTATCTGCTAACAAACATTCCTTCAGTCTCCAACTATCCCTCATATTTCTTATATTTACCTGCCCTATTATAAGGTAAATCGGTGCATGATCCGACCATACTGGAATTCCAATTTCACATTTTAACTCTCCGTCTAATAATCGAGGATCTACCAGAAATAGATCTATACGGGCATATGAACAATGAGGAACAAAAAAATGTGTATATTCTCTAACCCGTGGATTCATTACTCTCCATACATCTAGTAAATTATTCGCTCTAATAAATTTCCCCAACCTTTGTGCCACTAATCTTTGTTGTTTACTTAAATGTTTCCCACTCTGCATCTTTTTATCCAAATCCGGATCCACTATAGCATTAAAATCCCCTCCTATTATCAACTGTCCTTGGATCACTTTCTCCACGCGTGACATAATTTTTTCTAAAAAAACAATCTGATTTTCATTTGGTAAATATACATTTACTAGTGTATATATTATGTGATTGATTTTCCCAAAAAGTATTATAAACCTCCCACCCTTATCCACTACTTTGTGCATTAACTCAAAAGTGATAGTGTCTCTAATCAAAATCATAACCCCACATCTTTTCTTTTCCTTACTAAAATTTGCTGTATAAATATTTGTAAATCTTTTATCTCTTATTAAATTCACACCCTTTACCCAATGTGTCTCTTGTACCATCCCTATATCCACCCTATCTTTAATCATCAAATCTATCAACATTTTCCGCTTATATGGAGAGTTTAACCCCTGAGCATTAATAGAACAGATCTTAACCATAATTATCCTTGTTTGGAACCACTTCCCTCACTGAACAAGAGTCCGCCATACATCCCCCATTCATACAAAGAACAATATTTGGTCCATTATTCCCCCTACAGACCCACCTACTGTTCAAAACTTGAGGAAGATCATCCTTCCCTATTAAACACATGTATAATCTCCTCTGTTTCCCTCTCCCCTCCTCCTCCCTCCCCCAACTCTCAAATAGGAGAGGGAGAGAGAGAAAAGCAAAAAGAAGAAGGGAGAGAGAAAACGAGCGGAGGAGAAGCAGCAAGGCAGCTAAACCAATCTGGAAATTTCACACTTATCCCATCCTTTCTATCATCCCGCTAATTACATCTTCAGCTTTCCTCTAACCTAATACACCCCACTGTTTAAACAGAGCCATCCCCTGATCTTTAGATCTAATAACATATCTTTTGTCTTGAAAATTCACCATTATTTGAACCGGAAAACCCCACATAAATCTTATATTCTCTCTGTTCAAAATATCCACAATGACTTTTAATTCCAATCTTTTCTGTCTAGTGATATAAGATAAGTCTTGTAAAATTCTCAATTTCTTAAATTTATCACTTATACCATCCTGCTTATTCCTAACCCTCCATATTTTCTCTCTATACATATAGTTTTGGAAACGGACGATCACATCTCTTGGATTTTGCACATCTTCCGTCGGAGGTTTGCCAGTCCTGTGTATTCTTTCCAATAACAAGTCTTTGGGCCCAATATCTTCAATCAGTTCCTTGAAGAAATCCCCAAGAAAAGCAAACAGTTTATCCTGCACCAAATCTTCTGATATTCCTCTAATTCTTAGATTTTTCCTCCTTGATCTGTCTTCCAACTCTGAGATTTTAAACTGAAGCTCTTCATATCTTTTTTCCGAGTTCTTATATTCTTCCTTTATCTTATTCATTTCAAAATTAAGCGAGTCCACTTTATCCAATGCTTGTTGTACTTTCACATTAATCATATTAATTTCTAACTGTATATTCTTAAGTGTATTAGATAGATCCTCCTTTATCTTCCCTCTGTGATCGTCCAACGCCTGCATGAGAAATTCCTGTGTCACCATAGTATTACTATTCAATAAAATCTGAGAAGCATGTGGGGACTCCTTGTCTCCTATTGGTGTCGAAATTGAGGATCTACCCCCTTTAACTGTTGACTCCATCTCAGGGGATGTATAATACGATATCAACGATTTCTCTTGTTTTGACCCCTTTTCCTCTTTATTATTTTTCTTTTGTTTGGATTCTTGATTCTTTCTAGAAGCCATCACTCTTTACTTCTCAAATTTCTCTCCCCTTTAATTATCCTCCACTCCTTCTTATCTCCTTACACAGGAGATCGAATCATCCCTTTCTCCAAAGGCCTCTCTCCATCCGCCTGTGAAACCTCCTCCGCATCGGTGGCGTCCCCCACCCTGTATTATCAGACCCTGGTCGCTTCAGGAAAAACACATCCACTTTCTTGGCATTCTGGTGGAGCCACAAAAAGTAAGACCCTAGGCATTCATAGCGGGAGACATCCGAGAGCCCGACCCGATATCAGTTATTAAACAACAAACACTTTTCAGCTGGGTCGACTCACTTTTAGGCGTTCCAGCCCGTTCGGCCCACCACTCTATCCTCGCCAACTTTCTTCCGTCTCTACCGCTTCTTCTCTGCCTCTCTTCTTCTCTTAATACTCCACAACCTGCCCAGATCTTTCCACCGCTTCTTGCCACTTCCACCAGCCTTCTCCATCCAATTCCTCCATCCGTTCGTATACCACCAGGGTCAGACGCCATCGATGCGCACCTCCGCCACCATCCCACCGTGCTCCTCCCCCTCCTCTCGACACTCTCACATACGCACTCACGTCATCACGCCTACCGGGATCATTCTTCTTTGCTACTCCTCACACCCCCAGACTCCCCTAGAACAGAGATAACAGCCAGGTCATGAAGAAACTTGAATCCCCTTTGCTTGTGTGTTCTCAGTCAGTTACACCAAATGTTGGGGTATTTGTGTTAATTCCCCTTTGTTCCCTTCTCACACCCTCAGACTCCCCTAGCACACAGATAACAACCAGATCAGGTGGAAACTTGGATCACCTCTGCCTGTGTGTTCCCAGTCATTCACACAAAATGTTAGGGTATTTGGGTTAATTCTGTTCCCTTCTCATCCCCCTAGACTTCTCTGACACAAAGGTAACAGCCAAATCAATAAGGAACTTAGATCACATCTGCCTGTGTCTACTTGGTCATACAAGATTACAGGAATTTGGAATAATTCTTATTTGCTCCCTCCTCACACCCCTAGACTCCCCTAGAACAGAGATAATAGCCAGATGAGTAACAAAGTTTGATCACCTCTGCTTGGGTGTTCCCAGTCAGTCACACCAAATGTTGGGGTATTTTGGGTTAATTCCCTTTATTCCCTTCCCACTACTAGGAATGTGTGAAAATTTGTTTCTGCTTTTTTCCCGACTTTTTCTCCCATTGAAATCAATGGGAAGAAAAATATTTCTCCACCACACAAAAGTTTTCTACAGCCATATAAAAGGGTGTCAAGCTCTCACAGCATGTCATTCTATGTTTGTGAGAGGAAAGAGCAGCACCTTGTTTGAGCTAGAGAAGATAGGGTTATTGAACTTTAGGAAATCTTTTAGGTAGAACATTTTTCCCTATATTAGGAGAGTCAGTGGGGCACTCTGGGGAGAAGATAGGAGGAAGTAGGTTGATCCCAAATACTTCAAAATTCCATGTGACTGACTGTCAAGACACATGCAGCTAGGGACCTATTTGATTGCTAATCTTGCTGTTATTGTCTCTTTGTTGGGTGGGGAAGTCTGGGGAAAGAAGTTGTTGATTTTGTTTTTCAGTTAAAACATTTTTTGGACAGACTATGATAAGACAACAGAGTGGACAACTTAAAAAAAAAAAGAATAAAGAACTAAATATATTCAGTGAAAGCTGACTGGGCTTACGCAAGGCATCATACAGCTCCATCAGTAAAAAAAATGCAGTGTAGTTGTGTAATGTCCAGCAAATGCACAAGGGGCAGAGGGAGGGGTGGAGCAGTGTAGGGAAGTGAGAGTAAAGTAGTAGTTCAAAAACCGACTGCAGCAATGGTTGCTGCAGCATGTTCAGCAATGATAATGATCCCTCTTCTCCAAGTGAGGATAAAGTTTGTCAAAGTCCCAGCAAAACTAGTTCCAGCACCACCAGTGCCAGTACAAATAAAGAACCATATAAGAAGAACACTGAAGATGACAACAAGTCACATTCAAGTGTTGATGATGCTAGCAATAGCATAATAGAGGAAGGTGTAGTAGCTGAACTGCCTGCTGCATCAGAGAGTGAGACAAAGAAGCGGTAAAACACCCACAGTAGGGAACTTTGTTACAGTAAAAGTAAAAAGAAATTGTTTGAGACCTCTAAAAGCTTACAGTAATATAAGGGTAGTAGCGAGCAAGAACTGTCAAGTGATGCTGATGCTGCTGAGGATGACCTAATGATGAGTGATGATGATGCAGATATAGAATATATCTCTCCAGCATCCTGCTCTTGTTCAGATACAGATGAAGTTGAGAGTGAGGATGATGATAGGGCTATAATGCAATTGTACAGCACTGCAGAATTAGTTGGCACTATATAAATAAAGAATAATAATAATAATAATAGCAGAAAGTCAAAGGCTGAATCTTCCACCACTTTTAAATTAGTGATGATCGAGCACCCCGATGCTCGGGTGTTCGGGTGCTCTGCCCGAGCGCCCCCGGAGGCTCGAGTGCTCGGCCGAGCACCCGAGCCCCATTGAAGTCAATGGGAGGACTCGAGCATTACACCAGGCACCCCCTGCTCTGATGAGGGGAGGGTGCCTGGTTCATAGGAAAAGGTCAGAAAATGATGGAAACACCACAGAAATGGTTCAGGGACAGCATAGGGAGGATGTCTGGATGCATTTTGGACTCCAACGTCGCTGCTGGGAATGATGTTTCGCCCGTAGTACACCATTTTTACAGACTGACCGTAAAACACACAAAAAGGAAGATAAAAACGACTTTAGGCGAAAAATTGTTACCAAACAGTATTTGCTGTATATTTACTTGTATATCATCTGCAAATTCTGCAAAAAATTTCATCGATTTTTCGGAACTGGGGCCATGAATAAGAGGGAAACGTGCGCAGCGTAAAGCAGGTGTTCAACGTGGTTATGGCCCGGGTAAGGTACAGCATTCAGGAACGGAGGCCGCAGCTAACACAGGTTTTACAACATGTCCGTTTGCCCTTGTTAAGTCCAAAATTTATAGTCGGAACAGTGGGGTCTGATCCATTGAGTAAAAGTGACGAAGTGACTTAGTGGATGAAGCCAAGAACTACCTTCTGCTCTGTCGAACACCCCAGCCCTATTTAATTCAATGGGAGGACCTGAGGCACTCCGATACAACCTGTATATCACAAAATGGAGGGCCTCATTCACATTGTGGTACAATAGTTCAGGTAGTGGTCCAACACTCATAAAGCTTATGCACTAAGTGAAAGGGCTGCCAAAAATTAGACTGAAATGTCACTCCAATACACCCTTTATTACACATAAAGGAGGGCATCATACACACCCTTGAAAAATTAGGATTAATGGCCTGCTGGTGACCCTCTAAAACATTAGGGGCGAGGGCATGCTGCTAAGCTGACCATCTAAAACATTAGGAATGAGGGTCTGCTGCTGAGCCGACCATCTAAAACATTATGGGTGAGGGTCTGCTGCGGAGCTGACCATCCTAAACATTATATGCGAAGGCCCGCTAGTGAGCTGACGCTATAAAACATTATATGAGAGGGCCCGCTAGAGAGCTGACCCAATAAAACATTATATGAGAAGGCCCGCTGGTGAGCTGACCTATACAAAAATTGTCAAACAGGGCCCGCTGGTGAGCTGGCCCTATATAAAAATTATATCACAGGGCCCGCTGGTGAGCTCGCCCTATATAAAAATTATATCACAGGGTATATGGAAGAGGAGGAGGAGGATGAGAAGATTAAGAGTCAACCATATACCCGTTTTTTGGGTGGAAGGGGTGAATGGGAATACAGAGTATTCCCATCATTGTAAATAACATATCTAAAGTGACTTTATGTTCACCCAGGGCTTTCCTCCAGTGGAGTGGAGAAGTCAGGGGAAATCCAGGCCTTGTTCATTTTTATAAGTGTCAACCTATCAGCATTTTCGGTGGAAAGGCGAATACGCTTATCTGTTATGATGCCACCAGCAGCACTAAATACCCACTCAGACAGAACGCTGGCGGCAGGGCAGGCCAGCACCTCCAAGGCGTAGAGTGCCAGTTCATACCACGTGTCCAGCTTGGACACCCAGTAGTTGTAAGGCACAGAGGGATCATTGAGGACGCTGACACGGTCTGCTACGTACTCCTTCACCATCTTCCAAAACTTTTCCCTCCTTGTGACACTAGGCTGCGCATCAGGGTGAGGGTGCTGGCGGGGTGTCATGAAGGTGTCCCACGCCTTGGAGAGTGTTGCCCTGCCTTTCTCGGAACTGCTGTGTGCTCCCCTTTTCTCCCCTTCTCGGTTGGCCAAGGTAGCACGTACTCTGCCGCCAGCGTTGTCAGATGGAAAATTTTGGAGCAATTTTTTGACAAGAACCTTCTGGTATTGCATCATTTTGCTTGTCCTCTCCACCGGAGGAATGAGAGATGAGAAATTCTCTTTGTAGCGGGGGTCCAGAAGGGTGAACACCCAGTAATCCGTGTTGTCTAAAATGCGTATAACGCGTGGGTCACGGGAAAGGCAGCCTAACATAAAGTCAGCCATGTGTGCCAGAGTACCAAGATTTCGCTGTCCTCACCAGGAGGATGACTCTCAATCTCCTCATCCTCTTCCTCCTCTTCTGCCCACCCACGCTGAAGAGATGGAAATAAAGTTCCATGGCTACCCTCTGTAGCGGAGGCAACCGTGTCTTCCTCCTCCTCCTCCGCCTCCTCCAATTGTCGCTGAGAAGACGAAGTGAGGGTTCTCTGGCTATCACCTTGTGTAAGCTCTTCCTCCCCCATTTCCACCTCTTCCACATGCAAAGCGTCGGTTTTAATTGTGAGCAGCGAGCGTTTCAGTAGACACAGAAGTGGGATGGTTACACTGATAATAGCGTTATCGCCGCTCACCATCTGTGTCGATTCCTCAAAATTGCGTAAAACCTCACAGAGGTCTGACATCCATTCCCACTCCTCACTTCTGATTAGAGGAAGTTGAACGGAGAGGCGACGACCATGTAACAGCTGGTACTCCACTACTGCCTTCTGCTGCTCACAAAGCCGGGCCAACATGTGGAAGATGGAGTTCCAGCGCGTGCTCACGTCACACAGCAGCCGGTGAGCTGGCAATTGTAAGCGCTGCTGCAGCTTCAACAGGCCGGCTGAAGCTGTAGATGACTTACGGAAATGTGCACACACGTGGCGCACCTTCGTCAAGAGATCATGCAAATTGGGGTAGGTTTTTAGAAATCGCTGAACCACTAAATTAAATACATGCGCTAGGCATGGTACGTGTGTGAGCTTGCCGAGCTCCAAAGCCGCCACCAAGTTACGCCCATTATCACACACAACCATGCCTGGTTGCAGGTTGAGTGGCGAGAGCCACTGCTCGGTCTGGTGACTAATCCCCTGCAACAGCTCTGAGGCCGTGTGCTGTTTGTCCTCAAGGCAGATAAGCTTCAGCACGGCCTGTTGACGCTTCCCCACTGCAGTGCTACACTGCTTCCAGCTACCGGCTGATGGGTGAGTGGCGCTGCGCGCAGAGAATTCGGAGGTGGAAACGGAGGAGGAGGAGCCAATAACGTAGGTGCTGGCGGAAACCCTGATGGAGGTAGGGCCTGCAATCCTCGGCGTGGGTAGCACCTGTGCCATCCCAGGGTCTGAGTCGCTCCCAGCCTCCACGACATTCACCCAGTGTGCCGTCAGGGAAATGTAGCGTCCCTGGCCACAAGCACTTGTCCATGTGTCAGTCGTTAAGTGGACCTTCCCAGTAACTGCGTTGGTCAGGGCACGGGTGATGTTAAGGGACACATGGTGGTGTAAGGCGGGGACGGCACACCGGGAAAAGTAGTGGCGGCTGGGGACTGCGTACCGAGGGACAGCTGCTGCCATCAGGCTGCGGAAGGACTCAGTCTCCACAAGCCTAAATGGCAGCATTTCGATGGCCAGTAATTTGGAAAGGTGTGAGGTTAGTGCTATGGCCTGTGGGTGGGTGGCTGGGTATTTTCGCTTGCGCTCAAATGCCTGGGGTAACGACATTTGGATGCTGCGCTGGGACAGGGAAGTGGATGTGGTCGCTGATGGTGCTTCAGATGGTACAGGTGCAGGGCGGGAGGTATGCGGGCCTGCGCCTTCGACAGGCGATTGGCCGGCACCGAAAACAGGGGAAGAGGAGGCAGTGGTGTGGCCTGCAGACACAGATTGGCGATCCGGGCGTTCCTCCCACTTATTACGGTGCTTGGATGCCATGTGTCGGATCATGCTGGTGGTGGTGAGGTTTCTAGTGTTCATGCCTCGGCTCATTCTGGTGTGGCACAGGTTGCAAACTACAATTTTTTTGTCATCCGCACTTTCCTTAAAAAAACGCCATACCGCGGAACACCTAGCCCTTGGCAAGGGAGATTTACGCAAGGGGGTGCTCCGTGGAACATTTGCGGGCCGGTTTGGTGCGGTCCGCCTTCTTTCTTTAGCCACACCACTGCCTCTTCCAGCCTGTTGCGGTGCTGCAGATGGCTCACCCTCAGGACTGCTGTCATCGCTCGGCTCTCCACCTTCCCAGGTGGGGTTAATGACCTCATCGTCCACCAAGTCCTCCTCTACTTCCTCACTCTGATCATCCTCCTCATTTCTTGATCCCACCACATCCTCAGTCATTGACAACTGTGTATCATCCTCCTCATTTCTTGATCCCACCACATCCTCAGTCATTGACAACTGTGTATCATCCTCCTCATCAAGGTCTTGAGACAGTAATTGTGGTTGATTTGATGGCAACTGTGTCTCATCATCATCATCCACTTCCTTTGACCTTAAAGGGATAGTATTACTTCATTTCAACAAGCAGTTAATTAAGTGGCATTATTGTAAATTTCTTGTGTGCTTGAAGTGAAATGTAAAAAAAACGCAAAATTGATGATATTTTAAAAGTTATACTTACCATTGCATTGAAAATTTTCCGCCATCTTTGTTTCTGTCCTGTTGCTGCTCGCTCCCATGCAGGTCACCTATGTATGCGCGCTCCACAGTGCTGTATTTGGGAGGAGTTTATTTCGTAGGCAATGACGTTTGCTATGTAAATCTCCCTCCACTATATATTTTTCCTATTGGGTCCCATGTTGTATCAGTGCGCGTTATTTACTACTCCTAATTGATTAGAGAGTTCATTGTGTTAATCAAAAAGTCCCAGTATTCATCTTTGGTCGCAAGGAACTTCAGAAAACTTTGGTAAGAAATTTCAACATTTCATAATGTCCTTTAAACTATAGCTTCTCTGCAATATTATTTATTGTCATCATTTGTTGTTTTCAATTTGAAGCATGTTCGTACCGGTATGAAAGGGATGTAACATGCACAGATGATACTGTGCAAGTCTCTACAGTATGCTTTCTATCAAAATGGGGCACTCACCTATAGCATATTGTATTATTTTATTACAAATATTTGTATGCTTTCGATCAAAGTCGGGCTAGAATTGCACTCGCAATGTGCACAGTTGGTACCGGGGCTTTATGGTATTTGCCACTTTTATATACATCAGTAAATAAAAAAAATCTTGTCTTGTGTTGAAGAATCAAAACCTACATAAGGCATAGAATAAAATTTCTAAACACGTACAGACACTACAGCAAATGGAGGCACGCATTATGATTCAATTGAAACAAAGTGCTGCAGTAATCCTTTATTGAAAAGTGAACTGCAAAAGCTGAGATTGAAACATAAGTAAAGACTTTAATATATAAGAAATGTCGGGGCATAAACCAGCTTGGCCACATTTGAAGAGTGATCAGTTACAACGTAATGATTCTGCATTTAGCGAGTAGTCAGTGCTAGTATCCCTATAGCGATGCAGTAGGATTAGCAAAAGAAAGATTCAGCCAAAAGTTTATGCCCGGGCATTTCTTAGAGATTTAAGTTTTTACTTATTTTTGGAATCTCAGCGTTTGCACTTCCCTTTTCAATGGCTCAATTTGCTGCAGTGTATTTAGTTCTTTAGAAAGTATAATCTATGATTTATGTACGCTTTGTTTCTGCATGCCAAGACACAGATTTATTTTATTTAGCACTGTAGAAGTGGCAGACCGTATAACGCCCCTGTAGCACTTATTAAACACTATCAATCAAACTTATATTTTCATAATTTAGTTACAGTTGGTGTCCTCCTCTCTTATTGATCCATAAGGATTGGGGTATAATTAGGTGAGCTACTTCTTTTTTATACTCTCCGTCCTCCATACATTAGCCCCACTGACATGGAAAGCATATAGTACATGTTTGCACAGTATTATCTCTGCACTTACGTTTTTCAAATTACTATTCCAAACTGTAACAATTGGTTTATTTAATTCATTAGCTTAGAGGTCAATGTATCGTCAAGGCAAAGTAGAAGAAGTGTTAGAATCAATTGTTAGGCGGTAGTTTGATTGAATTAGCAACAAAATAGAGGACAACTGAACAATGAAAGTCTCCTGACACCGTAGTTTTTTTGTTTGTGTCAACTTTATGTAGCTAGTTAAAAAAAGGCCATTGTGTTGAGAAATAATGGTGTCCCACAAATCTATAAATGTGGGTGAGCTATACAAAATAACAGTGTAATATATTCACAGTTCAACGGTGCAACTGAACATAAAGTTGACATAAACAAAAAAACTACGGTGTCAGGAGACTTTCATTGTTCAGTTGTCCTCAATTTGGTTGGTAATTCAATCAAAGTACCGCCTAACAAATGGTTCTAACACTTCTTCTACTTTGCTTTGACGATACATTGACCTCTGAGCTAATGAAATAAACCAGTTCTTAGAGTCTTGAATAGTAACTATATTTGACAAGAGGGTCATTACTTGGTTAACCCTTTCATTTCCACTGAACGTGCAGGATGATACTGTGCAAACCTGTACCATATGCTAGTTTAGAAACAAGTAAAGACGGTAGAGACAATGGAGGCAGCCATAATTATTAATGGACTCAAAAAATTGCAGATTACTGTCACACAAATCCCTTACTCAAAAGGGAAGCGCAAACGCTGAGATGGAAAAATTAATGAAGAGTTGAATCTGTAAGAACTGCCCGGACATAAAGCTGCTTGGCAAGATTTACAGATTCACAGTGCGAACCAATAAATTACATGTTGCGGCTCACACTGTCAATCTGAAACTCTTGGCAAGCTGCTTTATGCCCGGCCAGTTCTTACAGATTCAAGTCTTTACTTATTTGCCCTTCTCAGCGTTGGCACTTCGCTTTGGAATAAGGGATTTGTGTGATACTAATCTGCCACGTTTGTATCCTATGTTATAATTATCGGTGCCTCCAATCGCTGTTGAGTCTGTACTTGTTTAGAAACTGTTTTCAATGTTTTATGTAGGTTTTGATTAAACACAATAGTAAGGAAGGTTGGAACTTCACTGTCGCATTACTTGCTGTTATTCAAGGATAACTGTCTCCTACTTCCACTGGCAGGAGGAAATAAGTGCACTGAACTTGGATTCTCCGTTATAAGAATTCACTTGTCCTTACACGCAGACAACAAATTCAAATGGTGTTAGTCCTATGTAACAGAAAATTTTTGTGTATTAACATCGATATTTGACTGATTACAGCATGTAGTGGCAGCTAGAGGGAAATGCCTGTATGAGAACAACTTGAGATCCATACCTGACTAATTGCAGATATTAGAGAATCCCCTTTGTATGTGTTCACTGTGCGCAGTGCAACCTTGTATCTTGCTGTATTCGTGAGTAATGAAATCAGGATAACAGAGCACCTAAGACGCTAGGAGTAATCGTATCCTTGTTCCACTTTCAATATCTGTACGGTGCACAGTGCAACATTGTATCTTGCTGTGTTACTGAGTAATACAGCAAGGCACAATGTTGCACTGTGCACCATACAGATATTGAAAGTGGAACAAGGATACGATTACTCCTAGCGTCTTAGGTGCTCTGTTATCCTGATTTCATTACTCACGAATACAGCAAGATACAAGGTTGCACTGCGCACAGTGAAAACATACAAAGGGGATCCTCTGATATCTGCAATTAGTCACGTATGGATCTCAAGTTGTTCTCATACAGGAATTTCCCACTAGCTGCCACTACATGCTGTCATCAGTAAAACATTGATGTTATTACACGATCATTTGCTGTTACATCTGACTAATACACCATTGTAATCTGTGGTCTGAGTGTAAGGACAACTGATTACTTATAACACAGAATCCATGTTCAGTGCACTTATTTCCTCCTGCACAGTGGAAGTAGGAGACAGTTATCCTTGAATAACAGCAAGTAATGTGACAGTGCAGATCCAACCTTCCTTACTATTCTGTTTAATCAAAACCTACATAAAACATTGACCACATTTTCTAAAGAAGTACAGACACAACAGCGATTGGAGGCACCGATATTTATGACATTGAATCCAATATTGAGTCAAATATCGATGTTAATACACAATAATTTTCTGTTACATAGGACTAACACCATTTGAATTTGTGGTCTGCGTGTAAGGACAAGTGAATACTTATTACGGAGAATCCAAGTTCAGTGCACTTATTTCCTCCTGCCAGTGGAAGTAGGAGACAGTTATCCTTGAATAACAGCAAGTAATGCGACAGTGAAGTTCCAACCTTCCTTACTATTGTGTTTAATCAAAACCTACATAAAACATTGAAAACAGTTTCTAAACAAGTACAGACTCAACAGCGATTGGAGGCACCGATAATTATAACATAGGATACAAACGTGGCAGATTAGTATCACACAAATCCCTTATTCCAAAGCGAAGTGCAAACGCTGAGAAGGGCAAATAAGTAAAGACTTGAATCTGTAAGAACTGGCCGGGCATAAAGCAGCTTGCCAAGAGTTTCAGATTGACAGTGTGAGCCGCAACATTAGATGATTTTTCATCTAGTGACTATTCAGCGCTACTCTCAGTATGTCTCATTGCAGTACTATTAGCAAAACCAAAGATACTGATAGTAGCGCTGAGTTGTCGCTAAATGAAGAGTCATGTAATGTAGTGGTTCACACGGTCAATGTCAAACTCTTGTCAAGCTGCTTTATGCCCGGCCAGTGCTTACATATTCAAGTCTTTACTTATTTTGCATTGTCAGCGTTTGCACTTCCCTTTAGAATACGGCATTTGTGTGATAGTAATCTGCCACGTTTGGATTCAATGTCATAAATATCGGTGCCTCCAATCGCTGTTGTGTCTGTACTTCTTTAGAAAATGTTGTCAATGTTTTATGTAGGTTTTGATTAAACAGAATAGTAAGGAAGGTTGGAACTGCACTGTCACATTACTTGCTGTTATTCAAGGATCACTGTCTCCTACTTCCACTGTGCAGGAGGAAATAAGTGCACTGAACATGGATTCTGTGTTATAAGTAATCAGTTGTCCTTACACTCAGACCACAGATTACAATGGTGTATTAGTCAGATGTAACAGCAAATGATCGTGTAATAACATCAATGTTTTACTGATGACAGCATGTAGTGGCAGCTAGTGGGAAATTCCTGTATGAGAACAACTTGAGATCCATACGTGACTAATTGCAGATATCAGAGGATCCCCTTTGTATGTGTCCACTGTGCGCAGTGCAACATTGTATCTTGCTGTATTGGTGATCAAATAGTTCAGGATAACAGAGAACCCAAGACGCTAGTAGCAATCGTATCGTTGTTCCACTTTCAATGTATGTACGGTGCACAGTGCAACATTGTGCCGTGCTGTATTACTCAGTAACACAGCAAGATACAATGTTGCACTGTGCACCGTACAGATATTGAAAGTGGAACAAGGATACGATCACTCCTAGCGTCTTAGGTGCTCTGTTATCCTGATTTCATTACTCACGAATACAGCAAGATACAAGGTTGCACTGCGCACAGTGAACACATACAAAGGGGATTCTCTAATATCTGCAATTAGTCAGGTATGGATCTCAAGTTGTTCTCATACAGGCATTTCCCTCTAGCTGCCACTACATGCTGTAATCAGTCAAATATCGATGTTAATACACAATAATTTTCTGTTACATAGGACTAACACCATTTGAATTTGTGGTCTGCGTGTAAGGACAAGTGAATTCTTATAACGGAGAATCCAAGTTCAGTGCACTTATTTCCTCCTGCCAGTGGAAGTAGGAGACAGTTATCCTTGAATAACAGCAAGTAATGTGACAGTGAAGTTCCAACCTTCCTTACTATTGTGTTTAATCAAAACCTACATAAAACATTGACAACAGTTTCTAAACAAGTACAGACTCAACAGCGATTGGAGGCACCGATAATTATAACATAGAATACAAACGTGGCAGATTAGTATCACACAAATCCCTTATTCCAAAGCGAAGTGCAAACGCTGAGAAGGGCAAATAAGTAAAGACTTGAATCTGTAAGAACTGGCCGGGCATAAAGCAGCTTGCCAAAAGTTTCAGATTGACAGTGTGAGCCGCAACATTAGATGATTTTTCATCTAGTGACTATTCAGCGCTACTCTCAGTATGTCTCATTGCAGTACTATTAGCAAAACCAAAGATACTGATAGTAGCGCGGAGTTGTCGCTAAATGAAGAGTCATGTAATGTAGTGGTTCACACGGTCAATGTCAAACTCTTGTCAAGCTGCTTTATGCCCGGCCAGTGCTTACATATTCAAGTCTTTACTTATTTTGCATTGTCAGCGTTTGCACTTCCCTTTAGAATACGGCATTTGTGTGATAGTAATCTGCCACGTTTGGATTCAATGTCATAAATATCGGTGCCTCCAATCGCTGTTGTGTCTGTACTTCTTTAGAAAATGTTGTCAATGTTTTATGTAGGTTTTGATTAAACAGAATAGTAAGGAAGGTTGGAACTGCACTGTCACATTACTTGCTGTTATTCAAGGATAACTGTCTCCTGCTTCCACTGTGCAGGAGGAAATAAGTGCACTGAACATGGATTCTCCGTTATAAGAATTCACTTGTCCTTACACGCAGACCACAAATTCAAATGGTGTTAGTCCTATGTAACAGAAAATTATTGTGTATTAACATCGATATTTGACTGATTACAGCATGTAGTGGCAGCTAGAGGGAAATGCCTGTATGAGAACAACTTGAGATCCATACCTGACTAATTGCAGATATTAGAGAATCCCCTTTGTATGTGTTCACTGTGCGCAGTGCAACCTTGTATCTTGCTGTATTCGTGAGTAATGAAATCAGGATAACAGAGGACCCAAGACGCTAGGAGTGATCGTATCCTTGTTCCACTTTCAATATCTGTACGGTGCACAGTGCAACATTGTATCTTGCTGTGTTACTGAGTAATACAGCACGGCACAATGTTGCACTGTGCACCGTACATATATTGAAAGTGGAACAACGATACGATTGCTACTAGCGTCTTGGGTCCTCTGTTATCCTGAACTATTTGATCACCAATACAGCAAGATACAATGTTGCACTGCGCACAGTGAACACATACAAAGGGGATCCTCTGATATCTGCAATTAGTCACGTATGGATCTCAAGTTGTTCTCATACAGGAATTTCCCACTAGCTGCCACTACATGCTGTCATCAGTAAAACATTGATGTTATTACACGATCATTTGCTGTTACATCTGACTAATAAACCATTGTAATCTGTGGTCTGAGTGTAAGGACAACTGATTACTTATAACACAGAATCTATGTTCAGTGCACTTATTTCCTCCTGCACAGTGGAAGTAGGAGACAGTTATCCTTGAATAACAGCAAGTAATGTGACAGTGCAGTTCCAACCTTCCTTACTATTCTGTTTAATCAAAACCTACATAAAACATTGACAACATTTTCTAAAGAAGTACAGACACAACAGCGATTGGAGGCACCGATAATTATGACATTGAATCCAAACGTGGCAGATTACTATCACACAAATGCCGTATTCTAAAGGGAAGTGCAAACGCTGACAATGCAAAATAAGTAAAGACTTGAATCTGTAAGCACTGGCCGGGCATAAAGCAGCTTGCCAAGAGTTTGAGATTGACCGTGTGAACCACTAAATTACATGATTAGAAAGATACTGAGAGTAGCGCTGAGTAGTTGCAAAATGAAGATTCATGTAATTTAGTGGTTCTCACAGTCAATTTCAAAATCTTGGCAAGCTGCTTTATGCCCGGCCAGTTCTTAGACATTCAAGTCTTCACTTATTTTCCCATGTCAACGTTTTCACTTCCCTTTACAATAAGGGATTTGTGTGATAGTCATCTGTCACGTTTTGATCCAATGTCATAATTATCGGTGCCTCCAATCGCTGTTGAGTCTGTACTTGTTTAGAAACTGTATTATGTGCTTTAGGTAGGTTTTGCTTCGTCATGCCAAGACACAGATTGCTGTTATTTTATATAGTCATGGATACGTGGCAAACCGGATAAAGCCCTGGAACCAATGTGTATGCACTATCAATAACAGTTGTATTTCATAACGTTATGAACAGCTGGTTATTATTCTTAATATTTATGCTCATGTTAGCCCCACTATGATAGCAAGGATATTGTACAGGTTTGCACAGTATCATCTATGCATTTCACATTCCATTCATAATAATACTATGGACAACAAACAGCGGATCTCAGGCACATTGATGCTGGTGTGTCTGGTTACAGGAGCATGAGTGAATTGTACTCCACATTACTCTGAACTAGTACACAGTTCACATTTTCTGACATGTGACATCCATCTTCTTTTACAAAGTAAGCACTTACGATGTGCTCCAGACCACTATGTGTTGTCCATAGTATTGAGAACAAGGTGTGACATGCAGGGACCCTTATGCCTTCTGTATAAGTGGTATACAATAATATTTTGTTACAAGTTTCCTATTCATTGAAACACCATTCTCCACATCGCCCCTTCCACAATGGCCCCTTCATCCCCAGAATGCCCCTTCCATCTCCACACTGCCCCTTCATCTCCACATTGGCCCTTCCACAATGCCCCCTTCATCTCCACAATGCCCTTTCCACAATGCCCCCATCTCCACTTCACCTCCACATTGCAGCTTCATCTCCACATTTCTCCTTCCACAATGCACCCATCTTCACATTTCCCCAGGTGGTCTAGCGGCGTTACTTGACAGATCTTTGCCTCCTTCAGCACAGATCTCTTGGCCTGAAGCTCCCGCCCGCCGCTCTAGTAATGCAGAGGCTGGGAGATGATGTCTAGTGATGAGCGAGCGTGCTCGGCCGCTGCTCGGATCGGCTCGAGCATCGCTCTGCTCGGCACATGGCGGTACTCGTCGAGTACCGCCATGTGCTCGCCCGACATGTTCGGGTGGCGGGGATCTGTGCCGGAAGAGGCACAGATCCGAAGAAGCTCCGCTGGACCACCAGGGACTGGAGGTACGGGGGCATTGCGGAGATGAAGGGGGCATTGCGGAGATGAAGGGGGACATTGTGGAAGAGGGGCATAGACTCTATGCCCCTCTTCCACAATGTCCCCCTTCATCTCCGCTATGCCCGTCTTCCACAATGTGCCCCTTCATCTCCGCTATGCCCCTCTTCCACAATGTGCCCCTTCATCTCCGCTATGCCCCTCTTCCACAATGTCCCCCTTCATCTCCTCTATGGCATAGAGGAGATGAAGGGGGACATTGTGGAAGAGGGGCATAGCGGAGATGAAGGGGCACATTGTGGAAGAGGGGCATAGCGGAGATGAAGGGGCACATTGTGGAAGAGGGGCATAGCGGAGCTGAAGGGGGACATTGCGGAGCTGAAGGGGGCATTCTGAGATGAAGGGGGCATAGCGGAGATGAAGGGGGCATTGACCAGGCACCCTCCCCTCATCAGAGCAGGGGGTGCCTGGTGTTGCCCCATTCATTCCAATGGGGCTCGGGTGCTCGGCCGAGCACTCGAGCCTCAGGGGGTGCTCGGTCAGAGCACCCGAGCATCGTGGTGCTCGCTCAACACTAATGATGTCATCTCCCACCGCTCTGTATTAATAGAGTGGCGCGCCGAGTGGGAGATCAGGTAAGCTGCGGCTGAGGGGGTTGAATCGCCAGGGCAAATGAGGGGGGCCCGGAAAGCCTCATTCAAGAGGCCCGGAAATCCTCATTCAAGTTGAATGATACTTTGCGGGCCCCCCTCATTTGGCCGGGCCCTAGGCAGGCGCCTTGTGCTCCTTGCCTGTGATCCGACTCTGCTTGCTGGATATAATTTTCATAAAATTCTGATCTTTCACCAGAATGAAATGGTTAGTACATCTATAATCAAAATGCAGCATACAAAGACAACAGAAAAGTATCACACTTCTCATGAATGCTAAACATGTATCGCTTTAGTTCTCAATGGATGAGATTCAATAGGATGTGATAAAGTGGTGATAATGTGTAGAAGACTTTTCCAGTGTATCACGTCTCCACTTCCTATGGTATTGTATAGAGGCTACGCACTATGATCTCCAAGGGCCAATACATCTTAGTGAATAGCCTGCATAGAATACGATAGTAACTGGAAAAGTGATATCACAGGAGAAGTCATCTACACTCCATCACCTCTTTATCACAGTTTACTGAATCTCCACCATCATGCGGAATTGCAGTGTATTCATAATTAACCATTGAAATCTGGTACCAGCTCACTGATCAGGTTCATGTTGCATATGGTGTATTAAACCACTTCTTCATTATTCTGTTGTGATGACTTGGGCACTAAGTGTGCAGTTTTATGAAGTAAAAGCCCCTATTGGGTGAAAATTCACATGTCCCTCGTTCCCTGTGTTTCCCAATTTTTGGGTAGATAATACTGTGTGGTATGTATATGTGTATGCAATTGCTGACCAACAATACAACTGTATGTCTTTGGTCCTTTCATTTGTCTTCACTGTGTGCTATTTTACCGCTTACAGATATTGTCATATATTCTGTTATCTTATCATGGCTTCCAGAAGGGGAAATAGGAGGTCTATCCATGCAGATGATCTTCCACCTGAAGAACAGCTACGCAGAGTGGAGCGGGTGAGTCAAAAGAAGTTGCCAACAGCTCACTAGGAGTTGTATGTATGTATATATGTCTGTATGTATTATTTTCCCTACTGCCAAATTTTACTTATGTCAAGCTCATTGGGGATTAATCAGACACAACATACTGCATGAAGGGTAAACATTCTTTCTTTTAGTATAAGGAAAACATTGTCCCCTCAAGACATTAATGCAAGTTTTGTCCTGATCAGCTCGCTGGCAAGGCTCAATGTCAGTATTTATGTGCATTAGGGATAATGTGTATTATAGATTAAATCCAACTAAGGAAAGTTAGGATTGGTTACTGTGCAAAATATTGTCAAAGTAATGTATTTTGAAGACTACTTTTGAATATAAACCAAATGTAACTTATTCTAATGTTTTTGGGTATTGTAGCGAGCTAGACTGGATGCTGAACTTCAAGCAATGATATCCTCATCACTTCATGAACCTTGTTTTCCCTTTAACCCTCGTCGCAAGTTAATCAAAGACAACTCTCAATCAGTAGAGAATTCACGAGTGGGAAACACAGAATGGTGCTCATGTCATAATTGTATGAGCATGCCAACAGAAATTGAATCCGTGTGCTGTCGTGAGATTCCAAATGCACAACAACATATAGAAGAGGGTTCACATTGCATAACGGAAAACAATGAATTCCACTCTCTATGTCTTGATGTTCATACAGTTGACTTTATGTACAGAGTTATGGGCGCTACAAAGAATCGTCGTCAAGATGCAGATTATAACAGGTATGTTGCTGTATAAAGAATAGATATGCCATGTTGAAATATATATGCTGTTCCAACTTACGGATAGTAATGGCAAACAAAAAATATCCAATTCATCCTCACTTGTGCAATCCAGTTGTAGAGATGGACAACTGTCAGTGAGGGCCAAGCTTCCTAAAAAATCCTGTCTATGTTGTCGAAGGATGCACAATTTTACTTATGCTCTGTGATGATTGTCCTTCACTGCTCTCCGTCTAAGCAGCTTAGCAAGGCAGCGTGACCTAAGTGAAAGGGGAGGGGGGATACTGTAGAATTCAATTTGTGTTGAACTCCATAGTTCCATCATATTCTCAATGTATAGCATACTCTATTGCGCTAATGTCCAAACATGTCTAATATTTGTATGATAGTATGAGTCAGTGATATTAATGTTTGCAATACAGTACATAGCAGAGTCTTCTTTAGTGTAACACATTGAACTATGTCTACCAACTAACTTTTTGCATGAAAGATATGTCTCCAGCTCCTTCTGGGCACCTTCCACTGAAACTGCAATGTGGTCCTGGGACCAGGAGGGCAGGATTCTCCTTTGCTTACTGGAGTTTGTCCCTGCCGCTCTACATCTGGATCAGAGCGAGATGCAGTGTGACGGGGCAAGAAGTGGTGGTAGGGGGATCTTTATCTGTTGAACTACATAACAGTATGTTGGTAGACATAGCGCAATGTGTTACATTTACAAGACACAAGACTCGACAATCTACTTTATTGCTAACATTACTGGCCTGTTGGTAGACCTTGAGGACTGAACTTGGCTAGCCCTGACCTATACAATAAATACCAACATGAACATCATCTGTGGTTTTTCTTTTTTACTTAGGAATTTAAGAAAAGTTTCATACCGTTTCTTTACAACCTGGGTGCACGATGTGCTTGGTGCTGGCAGGAGACGACCAATTCCAGCATGTGCTGTCAAGTTTGTTAGACATGCTTTCCCAGATCCAGAGGGAACATACATGGGATTCAAGAAGACATCTGACTACAATGCAGCAGATATGGCCTTACATATTTAAAGTGAAGTTGTCTTTTGACAGAGGTTTTGTAAGCACTACAAATATGTGTGACGTTTAGTATATATAGTTTACATATATATTGTACAGTTTATCCCCCAACGGGTACTCTCACTACTGACAGATACAATAATTAAAAGAAATTGCAAGTAAAACTGTGATTTTCACGGTGCATTATCACCAATGTATAAGCTGTAATATGAGCTGTACAATATTTGTAATGTGAGTGCCCTTGTTGTTGTGTTGTAGTGTGGACCATAAGGTGTTTTCTTTTTTTTTTTTTTTTTTTTTTTTTACATTTACAGTGGCCATTATGAGAAAGTGTTACTCGTTTACAAGGTACTGAAGTGAAGCTAATAAATAGTTATACATTGCGTAACAATGTATTTTTATGTGTGTTGTTTCTTTATGTAGATTTCTATGTAAATATACAACTGTTTTATAATATAAATAATATTTATTTATAAAGTGCAATATATACAAAGCAAACTGTTGCAAGACAATAAATTTCACAAATATATGTAACTATCAACCTTTCAATACTACTGTTACTAATTTGCACTTCAAACAATAAACCAAACAACAATTTTGAAACAACGTTGTCATTCACTTCTTTTATATTACATGAACGTGTATATATTGTTGTAGCGATGCAGAGTTGAAACATCAAAGTAGTCATTCCTATCCATTCCTCCAAAGTTCTCTGTTGAGAAAGAAAGGTCATTAGAATCAGCCGTTGTACTACATAGAAAATCAATAATGTGTTCTCCAAAAAAAAGATATATATATATATATATATTTTTTTTTTTTGGACTTACTTGACATCTATTTATTGATGTTGTGTGTGAGTACTCTTAGTGTAAGAAGTACATTCTGGAAGCAAAATAGGTGACGATGATTGTGAGTGTCTGCAATGAAAAAGACAAATATTATTGTTCTTAATCTGGAGGAAATGAAAAAGGAACATACACAAGCGGTTTAAACTGAACATAATAGCAACTGTTTATTAATTCACACTTACATGATTGATCCAAATCTAGAGTTATGTTCTTCTATGGCTCGCTTTTTATTTGGTTTTTCTGTTGTGGCAATGTTTTGTGGCAGGGTTTCATTCTTGGATCTCCATGATGGCCTGAGTTCCTTTAAGCAAATCCGCCAACCATCTCTCACAATATCCATTAGATGTTCATTCACTGTTGGGTCGTATATTTTGCGGATGCTCCACTGCTTCATAGCTTTACTGAAAACAAGGTTGTATCGTTTACTTCCAAGAGGCAGTTCAGATTTGTTTGGATAACAAATGGTAGCATGCTTTCTATTCACATTCTTATTGTGTGAAAGTACTGCCAATTTTGTCCTGGCCTCCATGGAGTCCATTGTGAAATGGTTCCTTTTCGGCCGAAATCGAAGTATCTTGCTATGGAACACCTCTAAAGTCCCTGTATGACAAAATTTATGGAGATGTGCTATATCTTTAAGCAGATAAGGATCCTTGACAACACTTTTCAAACTCTCAAAAGCTGGCTGGCCGTGATAGAGCCAATTGGACAAACGCTCCTCTTCATTGTCTAAATCAGCATGTGAACATCCGTGATAGAGGATTCCATCCTCCCAATAATGTTCGTCACATACATGGTGTAATACAGATATCCATTTCTCAAGTAGGAGTTCAACGTTGCCTTCACAAGTTTTGGCACTCCACCATAGGTGGTTGACTACTGGTTGTACCCAATAGGATAGATCTTTACAACCCTGTTTTTTACTAGCAGCCAATAATTTTTTTTTTAAACTTTTAGAAAAGTGCCAAATGTCGAACTGATGCGAGATGTCACTGTATTCCTCTCGCATTAGCTTTTTTATGCTAGCGTGCCTGTCAGTTGCCACTATTTGAACATCATAGTTATCCATTAATAGTCCATCAAGACATAACTGAAATGCCTCTTTCTCTAGCGCCACCGATGATTTATATTTGTCAAGTTGAACTATTTTAAAGTCTACAATTTTTTTACTTTTCATCTCCATCATGGAGTATGTACAAAACTTAGCACTGTGTCCTGGACTATCAAACTGTCCATCTCCAGATACACACATCGCTTTGTCTTTCAACTCATCCTTTATTACTTTTTGTTCTTCACGCCAGTGTAGGTCTATTGCAGGGAACAAAAATTTACGTTGGTATTTGTAATATGTACATTTTGCTACTTGCTGTATTCCGAGGATTTGGAAAAAATCATAGATCTTGTTGAAATTAGACCCACTACACAAAATTCCAGCACATACTAAGTAATTTCCCATGGGCACTCTGTTGTGACGAGGTTGACTATCCCACAAGTGGAATGAATGACCATTTATACAGTGTCCGGTCACAGTTAGAAATGTTCCAATGGTTTTTTTTTCAATAAACTCAATTGGAGATGAACAATGGGCTGCGGCTTGACAAGGGACCATATGTAACAAACTGTTGATACAAGATTCAAAAACAATGTATTTGTTTTCTTTGAAATGATCAATTGGTGTGGATTCTATGGTCTCTTCACACTCATGTATTTGTGAAACACTTGGCTGGTATTCTTCATCTATGTCACTTTTTTCTGAGTTGTCAGTTGTCTCTAGTACAGATGTTTCTTCCAGGCTTGTGTCCAAAGACATAACTGGTGAGATAGGTGGTTGGCTCCACATGTGCTGAATGTCCACATACTTTTTGAATGAAGATGCTACTTCTGTTTGTTTTTGAGGTGTCGACATTAGAATAGGGCAAAATTGTTGATTTACATACTCGCTGTTTTCAATAACATTTGAAGTAGCTGTTTCAACGATTGTAACAGGGTCAGTTTGGATAGACACATCAACAGCTAAAATTGACTTCTTTGTTTGTGAACGCACAGACTTCATCCCACACCTAGGATTACTCTGAACACTTATATGCTTCACCGGAATGTACGTTTGCGTGCCAATATGTGATGGTATGGTTACTGTGGGTGTCCCTGTGATGACCACAGAGGTGGATGGCTGTTCATCAGTTGAACTGGAGGTTCGGAATCGTTTCCTTGGGGGACCATTTTCAGAAGTGTATGTCAATGATGTTTGTGAGTCGTTGAAAATAGTTGGAAGTGCATCTTTCTTTAGAATCAGTCTTGAACCTTGTATGTCATAGCAGTCTGAATGGAAATGTTTAGAACACATTCTATATGATCTGTTTTTTTTCCCTTGTAGCACTTTTTGGGCAAAGTCGTCTACATTTCCAAAATCCTGTTTCGTTTGCAATAACCAAGTCCGGACAGCATTCAGATCGTTTGGGAAAACATGTAGAACGACATGTGATTCTTTCTCTTTAGCTCCTGTCCAACTGGAGCATCCCTTTACAATGCATTTAGGCATTGTGTTAATGTCTTGTAAACCTATAAAAAAACATATGTAAATGTATGGAAAACTAAATAATAACAAAATGTACAGTTTGAAAGTTTTTTTTTAAATATCAACACAGAAATTTAATCACAAACCCAATGTGTTTGCAGTGCTGGTGCTGGGGCAAGATGAATGCAGGTCCAAAGTATAAACACATGTTGTAAGTTTTAGTGTTAGTGAGCAATGGCATACACTTATACACACCACACAGTCTTATTTACCAAAACACTGGAAAAGAGAGGTAGAGAGAGACAGGTGAATTTTCACCCAAGACGGACAGTTACTTCATAAAACTGCACATTTGGTTCCCAAGTGATCGCAAGAGAATAATACCATATTTCAATGGTTAATTATGAATACACTGCAATTCCGCATGATGGTGGAGATTCAGTAAACTGTGATAAAGAGGTGATGGAGTGTAGATGACTTCTCCTGTGATATCACTTTTCCAGTTACTATCGTATTCTATGCAGGCTATTCACTAAGATGTATTGGCCCTTGGAGATCATAGTGCGTAGCCTCTATACAATACCATAGGAAGTGGAGACGTGATACACTGGAAAAGTCTTCTACACATTATCACCACTTTATCACATCCTATTGAATCTCATCCATTGAGAACTAAAGCGATACATGTTTAGCATTCATGAGAAGTGTGATACTTTTCTGTTGTCTTTGTATGCTGCATTTTGATTATAGATGTACTAACCATTTCATTCTGGTGAAAGATCAGAATTTTATGAAAATTATATCCAGCAAGCAGAGTCGGATCACAGGCAAGGAGCACAAGGCGCCTGCCTAGGGCCCGGCCAAATGAGGGGGGCCCGCAAAGCATCATTCAACTTGAATGAGGATTTCCGGGCCTCTTGAATGAGGCTTTCCGGGCCCCCCTCATTTGCCCTGGCGATTCAACCCCCTCAGCCGCAGCTTACCTGATCTCCCACTCGGCGCGCCACTCTATTAATACAGAGCGGTGGGAGATGACATCATCTCCCAGCCTCTGCATTACTAGAGCGGCGGGCGGGAGCTTCAGGCCAAGAGATCTGTGCTGAAGGAGGCAAAGATCTGTCAAGTAACGCCGCTAGACCACCTGGGGAAATGTGAAGATGGGTGCATTGTGGAAGGAGAAATGTGGAGATGAAGCTGCAATGTGGAGGTGAAGTGGAGATGGGGGCATTGTGGAAAGGGCATTGTGGAGATGAAGGGGGCATTGTGGAAGGGCCAATGTGGAGATGAAGGGGCAGTGTGGAGATGGAAGGGGCATTCTGGGGATGAAGGGGCCATTGTGGAAGGGGTGATGTGGAGAATGGTGTTTCAATGAATAGGAAACTTGTAACAAAATATTATTGTATACCACTTATACAGAAGGCATAAGGGTCCCTGCATGTCACACCTTGTTCTCAATACTATGGACAACACATAGTGGTCTGGAGCACATCGTAAGTGCTTACTTTGTAAAAGAAGATGGATGTCACATGTCAGAAAATGTGAACTGTGTACTAGTTCAGAGTAATGTGGAGTACAATTCACTCATGCTCCTGTAACCAGACACACCAGCATCAATGTGCTGGAGATCCGCTGTTTGTTGTCCATAGTATTATTATGAATGGAATGTGAAATGCATAGATGATACTGTGCAAACCTGTACAATATCCTTGCTATCATAGTGGGGCTAACATGAGCATAAATATTAAGAATAATAACCAGCTGTTCATAACGTTATGAAATACAACTGTTATTGATAGTGCATACACATTGGTTCCAGGGCTTTATCCGGTTTGCCACGTATCCATGACTATATAAAATAACAGCAATCTGTGTCTTGGCATGACGAAGCAAAACCTACCTAAAGCACATAATACAGTTTCTAAACAAGTACAGACTCAACAGTGATTGGAGGCACCGATAATTATGACATTGGATCAAAACGTGACAGATGACTATCACACAAATCCCTTATTGTAAAGAGAAGTGAAAACGTTGACATGGGAAAATAAGTGAAGACTTGAATGTCTAAGAACTGGCCGGGCATAAAGCATCTTACCAAGATTTTGAGATTGACTGTGAGAAACACTAAATTACATGAATCTTCATTTTGCAACTACTCAGCGCTACTCTCAGTATCTTTCTAATCATGTAATTTAGTGGTTCACACGGTCAATCTCAAACTCTTGGCAAGCTGCTTTATGCCCGGCCAGTGCTTACAGATTCAAGTCTTTACTTATTTTCCATTGTCAGCGTTTGCACTTCCCTTTAGAATACGGCATTTGTGTGATAGTAATCTGCCACGTTTGGATTCAATGTCATAATTATTGGTGCCTCCAATCGCTGTTGTGTCTGTACTTCTTTAGAAAATGTTGTCAATGTTTTATGTAGGTTTTGATTAAACAGAATAGTAAGGAAGGTTGGAACTGCACTGTCACATTACTTGCTGTTATTCAAGGATAACTGTCTCCTACTTCCACTGTGCAGGAGGAAATAAGTGCACTGAACATAGATTCTGTGTTATAAGTAATCAGTTGTCCTTACACTCAGACCACAGATTACAATGGTGTATTAGTCAGATGTAACAGCAAATGATCGTGTAATAACATCAATGTTTTACTGATGACAGCATGTAGTGGCAGCTAGTGGGAAATTCCTGTATGAGAACAACTTGAGATCCATACGTGACTAATTGCAGATATCAGAGGATCCCCTTTGTATGTGTTCACTGTGCGCAGTGCAACATTGTATCTTGCTGTATTGGTGATCAAATAGTTCAGGATAACAGAGGACCCAAGACGCTAGTAGCAATCGTATCGTTGTTCCACTTTCAATATATGTACGGTGCACAGTGCAACATTGTGCCGTGCTGTATTACTCAGTAATACAGCAAGATACAATGTTGCACTGTGAACCGTACAGATATTGAAAGTGGAACAAGGATACGATCACTCCTAGCGTCTTAGGTGCTCTGTTATCCTGATTTCATTACTCACGAATACAGCAAGATACAAGGTTGCACTGCGCACAGTGAACACATACAAAGGGGATTCTCTAATATCTGCAATTAGTCAGGTATGGATCTCAAGTTGTTCTCATACAGGCATTTCCCTCTAGCTGCCACTACATGCTGTAATCAGTCAAATATCGATGTAATACACAATAATTTTCTGTTACATAGGACTAACACCATTTGAATTTGTGGTCTGCGTGTAAGGACAAGTGAATACTTATTACGGAGAATCCAAGTTCAGTGCACTTATTTCCTCCTGCCAGTGGAAGTAGGAGACAGTTATCCTTGAATAACAGCAAGTAATGCGACAGTGAAGTTCCAACCTTCCTTACTATTGTGTTTAATCAAAACCTACATAAAACATTGACAACAGTTTCTAAACAAGTACAGACTCAACAGCGATTGGAGGCACCGATAATTATAACATAGAATACAAACGTGGCAGATTAGTATCACACAAATCCCTTATTCCAAAGCGAAGTGCAAACGCTGAGAAGGGCAAATAAGTAAAGATTTGAATCTGTAACAACTGGCCGGGCATAAAGCAGCTTGCCAAAAGTTTCAGATTGACAGTGTGAGCCGCAACATTAGATGATTTTTCATCTAGTGACTATTCAGCGCTACTCTCAGTATGTCTCATTGCAGTACAATTAGCAAAACCAAAGATACTGATAGTAGCGCTGAGTTGTCGCTAAATGAAGAGTCATGTAATGTAGTGGTTCACACGGTCAATGTCAAACTCTTGTCAAGCTGCTTTATGCCCGGCCAGTGCTTACATATTCAAGTCTTTACTTATTTTGCAATGTCAGCGTTTGCACTTCCCTTTAGAATACGGCATTTGTGTGATAGTAATCTGCCACGTTTGGATTCAATGTCATAAATATCGGTGCCTCCAATCGCTGTTGTGTCTGTACTTCTTTAGAAAATGTGGTCAATGTTTTATGTAGGTTTTGATTAAACAGAATAGTAAGGAAGGTTGGAACTGCACTGTCACATTACTTGCTGTTATTCAAGGATAACTGTCTCCTACTTCCACTGTGCAGGAGGAAATAAGTGCACTGAACATGGATTCTGTGTTATAAGTAATCACTTGTCCTTACACTGAGACCACAGATTACAATGGTGTATTAGTCAGATGTAACAGCAAATGATCGTGTAATAACAACAATGTTTTACTGATGACAGCATGTAGTGGCAGCTAGTGGGAAATTCCTGTATGAGAACAACTTGAGATCCATACGTGACTAATTGCAGATATCAGAGGATCCCCTTTGTATGTGTTCACTGTGCGCAGTGCAACATTGTATCTTGCTGTATTGGTGATCAAATAGTTCAGGATAACAGAGGACCCAAGACGCTAGTAGCAATCGTATCGTTGTTCCACTTTCAATATATGAACGGTGCACAGTGCAACATTATGCCGTGCTGTATTACTCAGTAATACAGCAAGATACAATGTTGCACTGTGCACCGTACAGATATTGAAAGTAGAACAAGGATACGATTATTCCTAGCGTCTTGGGTCCTCTGTTATCCTGATTTCATTACTCACGAATACAGCAAGATACAAGGTTGCACTGCGCACAGTGAACACATACAAAGGGGATTCTCTAATATCTGCAATTAGTCAGGTATGGATCTCAAGTTGTTCTCATACAGGCATTTCCCTGTAGCTGCCACTACATGCTGTAATCAGTCAAATATTGATGTTAATACACAATCATTTTCTGTTACATAGGACGAACACCATTTGAATTTGTGGTCTGAGTGTAAGGACAAGTGAATACTTATTACGGAGAATCCAAGTTCAGTGAACTTATTTCCTCCTGCCAGTGGAAGTAGGAGACAGTTATCCTTGAATAACAGCAAGTAATGCGACAGTGAAGTTCCAACCTTCCTTACTATTGTGTTTAATCAAAACCTACATAAAACATTGACAACAGTTTCTAAACAAGTACAGACTCAACAGCGATTGGAGGCACCGATAATTATAACATAGAATACAAACGTGGCAGATTAGTATCACACAAATCCCTTATTCCAAAGCGAAGTGCAAACGCTGAGAAGGGCAAATAAGTAAAGACTTGAATCTGTAAGACCTGGCCGGGCATAAAGCAGCTTGCCAAGAGTTTCAGATTGACAGTGTGAACCGCAACATTAGATGATTTTTCATCTACTGACTACTCAGCGCTACTCTCAGTATGTCTCATTGCAGTACTATTAGCAAAACCAAAGATACTGATAGTAGCGCTGAGTAGTTGCAAAATGAAGAATCATGTAATTTATTGGTTCGCACTGTGAATCTGTAAATCTTGCCAAGCAGCTTTATGTCCGGGCAGTTCTTACAGATTCAACTCTTCATTAATTTTTCCATCTCAGCGTTTGCGCTTCCCTTTTGAGTAAGGGATTTGTGTGACAGTAATCTGCAATTTTTTGAGTCCATTAATAATTATGGCTGCCTCCATTGTCTCTACTGTCTTTACTTGTTTCTAAAGTAGCATATGGTACAGGTTTGCACAGTATCATCCTGCACGTTCAGTGGAAATGAAAGGGTTAACCAAGTAATGACCCTCTTGTCAAATATAGTTACTATTCAAGACTCTAAGAACTGGTTTATTTCATTAGCTCAGAGGTCAATGTATCGTCAAAGCAAAGTAGAAGAAGTGTTAGAATCAATTGTTAGGCGGTACTTTGATTGAATTACCAACCAAATTGAGGACAACTGAACAATGAAAGTCTCCTGACACCGTAGTTTTTTTGTTTATGTCAACTTTATGTTCAGTTGCACCGTTGAACTGTGAATATATTACACTGTTATTTTGTATAGCTCACCCACATTTATAGATTTATGGGACACCATTATTTCTCAACACAATGGCCTTTTTTGAACTAGCTACATAAAGTTGACACAAACCCAAAAATTATGGTGTCAGGAGACTTTCATTGTTCAGTTGTCTTCAATTTTGTTGGTAATTCAATCAAAGTACCGCCTAACAATTGATTCTAACACTTCTTCTACTTTGCCTTGACGATACATTGACCTCTGAGCTAATGAAATACACCAGTTCTTACAGTTTTGAATAGTAACTATATTTGACAAGAGGGTCATTACTTGGTTAACCCTTTCATTTCCACTGAAGGTGCAGCATGATACTGTGCAAAACTGTATGATCAGCTTTGTAGGTTTTAACCAAAACCTACGTAAAGCATACAATACACTTTCTAAGCCAGTAAAGAGACTATAGCAAATAGAGGCACCGATAATTATGACATTGAATCCAAACGTGCCAGATTACTATCACACAAATGCCTTATTCTAAAGGGAAGTGCAAACGCTGACAATGCAAAATAAGTAAAGACATGAATATGTAAGCACTGGCCGGGCATAAAGCAGCTTGCCAAGAGTTTGACATTGACGTGTGAACCACAACATTAGATGATTCTTCATTTAGCGAGTAGTCAGCGCTACTCTCTGAATCTTTTGTTTTGCTATACTGATAGCAGTGCTGAATACTCCCAAAATGAAGAATCATGTAATTTAGTGGTTCACAATGTCAAAATTCTGCTGAATACAACACAAACACCATTATACAGCAAACCAAACATGACCAATTCTGCAGCAGTCGGCTGTATTTATTTATATATTTTTCCTTCATATTTGCAGGTGCCACCATGTTAGTTCTATATTTATTTTGTATGCGCTCACTGCAAGCGATTTCAGACATTAAAATTAATTATCCATCTATACACTATACAGCTTTATTAGACAACTGTATAAAGCACACCTATACACCCGTTTACTTACTCATTTACTGACTCGTTACAAATTATGTTATCGATTATTTACTGAACACACCTACATATAACTAACAAGTAGTACAAACTATTACAATATACATATACACAATTTTTAAAAAACTGTATTTTCTTTCACATATTACAATTACTTTTATGTATTGATCGCTACCCTTACTCTTTCTCTGCTGTCCTTAGAGGGCGATGCAATGGAACCTGGGAAATCAATGAATGAAAACAGAATGTAGTTCCGTCAAAGGGGAGTGGATAGGATCCGAGTCATGATGAGGACAGCCTACTAAGAGGGCATGGCTAGAGGCTGTAAATCTAAGGTGTTTTGTCCTTGCAGACAATCCTTACAGTCCCGGGACAGAATTCAGGCTGTGAAAAGTTGAGTGCTGACGTAAGTGAAAGGGGCGGCAGGGGGAAACTTTAGGACACAATTGCTAATATACTATGCGACACAAACATGAGATACATGGATGGTTTGATGTATTTTTCTTACAGTTATTACATCAGCTATTGTTGAAATGAAGTAATACTATCCCTTTAAATGCCGTTCCCCTCTGTCATCTTCTTGTGATTGGGTACCCTCTAGAGGTTGTGAATCAGGGCACAAGATCTCATGTTCCTCTGCAAGCGTGCTTGGAGAGAGGTTCAAATCAAGGATTGGTGATGAAACGAGCTCCTCACTATATCCCAGTGTGGGATCACTTCTTTGGCCAGACCCTCTATGGTGGGAGGAAGGATGATCAGGGTGAGGATTATGTTGACCAGACTCTTGGCTAGTGAGAGTGGACTTGGTGGAAGACAGGGTGGTGCTTATCCGACTGGAAGCAGTATCAGCTGAAATCCAACCGACCACCTGTTCGCAGTGGTGGGACCTCGAGAGTGATGTCCTGCGACGCCCTGTAAACTGAGACATGAAGCTAGGTATGGTGGATGTCTTTCTGTCTTGTGCTCTGGCACCAGGCACAGTTTCTACGCGTCCTGACCCGCGCCCTGAACTATCAGGATCACGTCCACTTCCCCGTCCCTTTTTACCCGCCTTCTTCATATTAAACGGAATATACGCCGGTAATCTGCGGCTAGGCACACGAAACAGAATGTGACGCTAATCTGCGGCTAGGCACAGTGAACGGAATATGTGACGTTAATTTGTGAATTTGCACACTAAACAATATGTGACGCTAATCTGCGGCTAGGCACACTAAACAATATGTGACGCTAATCTGCGGCTAGGCACACGAAACAGAATGTGACGCTAATCTGCGGCTAGGCACACGAAACAGAATGTGACGCTAATCTGCGGCTAGGCACAGTGAACGGAATATGTGACGTTAATTTGTGAATTTGCACACTAAACAATATGTGACGTTAATTTGTGAATTTGCACACTAAACAATATGTGACGCTAATCTGCGGCTAGGCACACTAAACAATATGTGACGTTAATCTGCGGCTAGGCACACTAAACAATATGTGACGCTAATCTGCGGCTAGGCACACGAAACAGAATGTGACGCTAATCTGCGGCTAGGCACACGAAACAGAATGTGACGCTAATCTGCGGCTAGGCACAGTGAACGGAATATGTGACGTTAATTTGTGAATTTGCACACTAAACAATATGTGACGCTAATCTGCAGCTAGGCACACTAAACAATATGTGACGCTAATCTGCGGCTAGGCACACTAAACAATATGTGACGCTAATCTGCGGCTAGGCACACGAAACAGAATGTGACGCTAATCTGCGGCTAGGCACAGTGAACGGAATATGTGACGTTAATTTGTGAATTTGCACACTAAACAATATGTGACGCTAATCTGCGGCTAGGCACACGAAACAGAATGTGACACTAATCTGCGGCTAGGCACAGTGAACGGAATATGTGACGTTAATTTGTGAATTTGCACACTAAACAGAATGTGACAATAATCTATGGCTAGGCACACGTTTAAAATGGCCCTTTTTGTCGCTGCGTTGTAAAATATTTGTCCCTGTGCACCTAGTACAATGTCACCTTAGAACATGTCCCCCCCCACAAAAAAATGAAATTCTGCCACCCCCCAAAAAAATTAAATGCTGCCCCCACACTCAACAGTCCTAAAAAGGACTTTTGGGTCTTGAAAGAGTTTCAACAATGTTATTCTCCCTACACTGACTTCCTGTGCATCTAGTATTATATGTCACCTTAAAAATATCCCCCCCACAAAAAAAAGGAAATTGTGCCCCCCCAAACAAAATATAAATGCTGCCCCCACACACAACAGTCCTAAAAAGGACTTTTGGGTCTTGAAGGAGTTTAAACACTTTTATTCTCCCTACACTGACTTTCCCTGCCTAAGCTCATCTCTCCCTGGCTGAGAATGAGCCGAACTCGCGCGTCGGGTGCTATACAGCACCCGATCACGGGTTCTGGCCAGCCAATCAGTGTAATGCCAGCAGCCAACATGGCTGCTGGCATTACACTGATGTCAGAGCCTCTCCGCACGTTTATTGGCTGCGCAGCAGCCGCGAAACGTGCGGGGAGGAGACCCGAACATGGCGGGCGAGTACATGCGGTACTCGTATGAGTACCGCCATGTGCCGAGCAGAGCGATGCTCGAGCCGAACCGAGCTTCAGCCGAGCATGCTCGCTCATCACTACTTTTAATCCCTTAAGGACCCATGACGGTCCTGCACTGTCATGGGTTGTTATACCCTTAACGACCCATGACGGTCCAGGACCGTCATGGCTTAAATGATAGCAGCGTGCCTCCGTGCACGCTGCTATCATTAAATCCAGGCTGAGACTGAGCGCTCCGAGACCTGGGCATTCAGTCTCAGCCATTCTTTCTTCTACCGGTTCATGCGATCGCCGTATCAGCGATCACATGTACCGGCATAGTGACAGACAGAGGCAGCATGCAAAGCATGCTGTCTGTGCTTGTCTCGTCTGCCTCTGTCTCCCTTGCTCTCAATGTAAGGGAGACAGAAGTAGATGGGAGACACCTAGTGGTTAAAAAAAATACAGCAGTCGGGGGTATTAACCCCTTCACTGCTGGTGCAGGAGGCTGGATAAATGCAGGTCAATTTTTGACCTGCAATTTTACACTTTTTTTTTTTTTTTTTTTTAAACACAACACACTTTTTTTTTTTTTTTTTTACAAAAACATTTTTATTTTAAAAAAATAAATATAATTAAACAATATTACAAGTGTGATTGTTGTGGAGCCATGTAATACACTTATATACACCACCAAATGCCAGGGACAAAAAAGTGTCAAAATAGGGTGGGAAAAAGGGACATGGGGATTTTCACCCAGGGGGGACAGTGGCCACTTTAAACTGCACATTTTGTAGGTATCACTGACCGGTCATACCTTTCATGCAGTCTCCATAAAAATGTAACCCTTTGTGGCCAATTGATCCTAAGAGAAAAATCAAAAATGGTGGTTTTTTTTTTACATTTTTTTACCTTTTTTTTTAATTTTAATAAAGTGAATGGTGGGTTATCCATATAAATAGGGTATCAAATGAAAGCCCTATTTATGCTTAAAAAAACAGTATATAATTTAAAAGCCTAAGAGGGAAAACACTGTTGAACAAAGACATAGTCAAAAAGGTCAGAATTGCTCCGGTCCTTAAGGGAAAACGACCTCAGATTTTCCCGGTCCTTAAGGGGTTAAGGAACACAGTGCCTGTCTATAAACTGTTTGAGAAAACCATGAAAAAGCCTGACCCTGCAATGTTGGGAGACTAACATTCTTAAAAATTAACCAACATCTCATACCATCTGAGTATCAGGTAGCAGAAAACACACATGCCAGACAAAGCCAGGAGGGATTTAAAGAAGGGTTTCCATCATCTACCTCACTTAGAACCACTGCTATGAGCGACAAGCAATGTGTGTCAACAATCTAAGAAGGAGGACAGAGATCTGATGCAAACATGACAATAGTAAAAACTATATACACAAACAAATCACACCATACCAGCCAGTCCCCCACCACCACTACAATAGTTACATAGTTGATGAGGCTGAAAAAATACATGCGTCCATCAAGTCCAGCCCATGCGAAAAACACTCCTGTTGATCCAGAAAAAAAAGCCCTCTGAAGCCATTTCCAATTTAGCCCCAAGAGGGTAAGAAAATTCCTTCCTAACTCCAAATGGCAGTCAGATAGATCCCTCGATCAACATCCTATCTGCATTGAAGCCATCTGTCATAATTTTCAATATTGTTCTGTGTTAGATAGGCATCCATTGCTTTTTTGAAAGCAGTTACATTATATGCAAGTATAACATCCAGAGGCAAATCATTCCATAGCTTTACTTCCCTTCCTGTAAAGAATCCCTGTCTATATTTTAGTCAAAAACGCCTTTCCTCTAGTCTTAATGGATGACACGCATCTGCCACATTGTAGGATGTATTTTTTTAATCTCTTGACATCATCATTAATATGTGCCAGTGTCATTTAATAAGGAAGTTAGTGTTGTGGGCAAAGGACAAATTAATTCTGCATGCTAATACATTTTTCAGGCATATGTTGCTGTAGGACTCACAACTTTGACTTTCAGACACTTATTTCTAAACTACAGCCCTCAGAAGAAGTAATATTACAGTGGGAAACGTAGTACTTATAGGAAATATAGGCGAACATATGTTAAAATAGGTGAAAAATGTATTAAAATAGGCGAAAAGGAGGACATTTTTGCATAGGCAGAAAGGTGAAATCTTTTGCGAAAAAAAACGAAAAATCAGCAAGTTTTCACGAAAAGTCATGCAGGAAATTGTTCACACTTTTCACCCTCCCCTACCCACTCCCCCAGATTCTCCCAGCAAAGATAACCACTCACCTGACACAGAGGTAACAGCCAGACCAAGAAGGAACTTATATCAGTTCTGCTTGTGTCTACTGGATCACACAATATTTTGGGGCATTCGGGGTAAACCTTCTTTGCTCCCTTCTCACACCTGCAGGCTCCCCTACCAAAGACATAACAGCAATATCAGGAACAAATTTGTCAGTCAGTCAAACAGAATTTTTGAGTAATTAGGGGTAATTCTCCTTTGCTCCCTTCTTACACTTCAAAACTGTCTCCATGGTCATACAAAATGTTGGGGTATTTGTGATAAATTTCCTTTGCTCTTTTCTCACACCCTCCATACTCCCCTAGGACAGATATAACAGACAGATAAGGAAGAAACTTGGATCACCTCTGCCTGTGTGTTCCCAGACACACCCCCACACTCCCCTGACATGGAGATAACATACCGATCAGGAAGAAACTTAAATCAAGGCTTCCTGTGTCTTCCCTAATACAAAGAACAGATTTCCTGCCTACAAGTATCCCTAAACTAATATTCACCTAAAAATGTGCTGCTTTCTCTTCCTCTCACAAACACAGACTGGCATGCTGCAGGAACATACCATCCCTTTTATACTATACATACATGAAAATAAGGAAACTTGCCATGTGGTGGGGAGAAACTTAGTCTTCCTTTGATTTCAATGCAATAAGCTTTGTGACCCCCCCCCCAAAAAAAAATACACTTTTTGTATAAAAATTTACTACTTGGCGAAAAGTATAATTTTTCAGATTTTCAAGCATCGCTACTGAGGGGTCTCCTGAGGACTAGGAATGGGCGATAAATGTCAGGTCAAACTGAAATTGGCGAATAATGGCACTTCCCGCTGGGCAAATAATTTCCTGCGAAAAGTGCAGATTTTCTGCTGTTTTTTTGCCTAACTCATTCCATTGAAATCAATGGGAACAATTTCTACATAACACATAGCAACTATTTTTTTATTTCCCAAAGGCATAGTATAAAAGGGGCATGATGGTGCCTGTGATGGTGGAATGTGGGGAAAGAATCAGTTGAACAGGGAATTTTTTTTTGGAGGGGTTGTTTACTGGGATTTGGCGGCAGTTAATACAAAATAAATCCTAAATACAAATAAAATACCTCATGCTATAAAAGGGGTCTGAGGAGGATGCCTGTGTTGGTGGGTGGAGTTTGGGGGAATTAATCAGTTGAACAGTGTATTTGTTTTGGGGGTTTCTTGACTGGCATTGGGGGGACAATTAATTAAAAAAATAATAAAGTAGGAAATGTGTATTTAAAGTGATAGAGACAGGAACCTCCTGACATAAGCTGCCACTGGGGTGGACTAATACTTGACTTGATAGAGTATTTTGTAGAGGATGATTTGTTAGATTTGTTGTTAGAAGCCCTGAAGAAACATTGATTTGTAGGACTTAGTCTTGTTTGGCACAAGCCCTAAGGAAACATTGCTTTGTAGGGCTTAGGCTTGTTAGAAACACCCCCCAAAAATTGTTTGTTTGTTTTTGTTTGTAGAACTATGTTTTTCTGTATTTTTTATTTTTAAAGCACATGCACTGAGATAAAAATAATGTCCTACTGGCCTAGTGCCAGCAGGTGATGTCCTATTGGCCACTGGCCATTGTCAAATGCCCTGTTATTGATGTGGAATTTGTGACTGCTGTTCTTTCTGCTGCTGCTGCTGCTGAGTTGTTTAAGCAGCAGGATAATTAGGCAACTGAAAGGGAATGGGATCAACAACAGCAGTAACATGTTGATGGATGATGAAGGTTCTACTTGCCAAGACTATCTCCAGTGATGCTCCTGAGACAGTAGCAGCACAATAAATAGCTCCCAGTATATGTTGAGAAAAGAAGTTGACCAATAAATCTTCTCTACCTGCCACTCCTCCAAAATCATGGGTGTGTTGTTATTAGAATATACATTTTTCCCTTGAGAGCAGGAACTGTGCCTATCATCAGCAATTGCAATGTGCACAGTGTGTGTGGTAAATAACATCTGGGGGCACAACTGTATCACCATGACACCAGAACCCTAGTACTGCCACTGTCGATATACCCCTTGTCCAGAACCTGCTAAGGACACATGACAACTTGCGGACATGATGAATCCTCCCTTCCAGCATGTTAGCATATTCTGCATGATGGAATCTCCTCAGATGCCACTTGATGAGCTGGTATCGATTGTCCTCCACCACATTCGCATGTGTAGTCAGTGCACCACACAGTGTGCATTGGGTAGAGACGAACTACCATATCCTAACATCAACAGAGTGGCTATCATTTGGCGGACACCTGGACACTGTAGTAAAGGAAAGGTGAGGAGGACTCACAGAGCAAGAGGAATGGTGTGGGCTCCCTTGGCCGCTAGTCTGGACACTCTCAAATGTTTCCCCTACCACTCCGCCTACTTCACCATTACTGCTACTACTGCTAACACAAACCACATCACGTTCAGCTGCAGAGTCTTCCTCCTCACAGTCACTAGTAATATGATGAATCTGATTACCTCCTCTTCCTTCATTCCTAACAGTAACGAGGTGCTGGACCATCTTAGAAGTAGTACTAGCACTTTTAGGACTGCTTGGGGATGGCAAGACTTAGGGTCCACTACTGTCACACTTGGCATAATCTTCTCCTCCCCCTCTGCAATAGCAACAGGGGCAGCACGTCTGACAGCAGGCACAGAATTGGTGGCAACAGGTACAGCACTGGCAGCAGGAACAGAACTGGTTGCAACAGGGGCAGCAGGTCTGATAGAAGGCACACCACTAGTGGCAGCAGGGGCAGCAATGGTGGCAGAAGGGGCAGCACATCTAGCAGCAGGCGCAGGCAACTGACCTGTCCTGCTCACACTAGTACTACCCTTTTCTCCTCCCTTTCCTATTCCCTTTTCTCCCTCCCTTGCCATTAACTTCCCCAAGATCCCTTGGGGTGATTTAGGGGGCCTGGACAGCACTGGTTCAGTAGTGCTCACTTCCTCACCCTCCTCAGACTCAGTGGACACATAAGGGTCCTGCCAGTTCCTTCTTTTAATATTTTAAACCTGATCATAGTGATAGCTGTCACTATGACTCTCTCCTGCCTCAATTTTTCCTCAAGATCACAATAGAGTAGCACAGCATGTCTACCTTGCTCTTTATCTGCTTCTATTTTGTTTGACTTCTGCAAATACTTCATGTCTTTATAGCGAGAATGCAAAAAAACACGTAAATCAATGGACGGAAACTTTCTTGCAACTGAAAAAATGACGAACAATTTTGGCCAATGGGTGAAAAATGAGAACATTTTAAGCACTAGTTTTAAAGCAGATTTTCCCATGAAAAAGTGGACAACAATGTGCTTTTCGTAGAATTTCTCATGAGAACATGGGATTTTGCCCATCCCTACTGAGGACATTAAAGGCAAAATATAGCAAAAGATGATCAGAAAATGTAACGTGCCTGCAACATAAGATCTGCCTCATTGGAGTCATCCTTTAGAAAAAAACAAACGCTATCTATGCTGCTTATACCACAACCTTTAAAGGAAGTGAAACATGTGGCCTTGGAAATGCTTAAGATGCAAATCCATTCATTCCTAGCCATACTGTTAAAAAATACTATCATATCCCAGTGTGCCTCTAGTACCGCCCATGTCCATAAGCCTAGTAATGGTGTTAAAATCACTACCAAAGAAGAAAAAAGGAAATTCTTAATATCATTGAAATTATACTTCCTATGCAAATTTGTCTGAGTCCCATATATATTTATTAGCTACAGGTCATGCCCTCTTACTGAGACATCTACCAGCATACATCTACCCATCTTTAGTTTAACCATCCTTTTATATTTTACCTCAAGATTGCCCCCCAAGTAAGGTTCAGCTGCCAGGGACACATACATAGGGATGGGTGAAAACTTTAGCGTGAAACCAAAATCGGCAAAAAAATGGCACTTTCAGCTTGGCAAAAATTTTCCACCAAAAGTGCCATTTTCACGCTTTTTCCTAGCTCATTGCAATGAAATAAATGGGAAGATAAAATTTTCCTCACCACATGAAAGTTTTTCTACAGCCATATAAACGGGTGTCAGGCTCTCACAGCATACTATTCTATGTCTGTGAGAGGAGAAAGCAGCATGTTTTGAGCTAGAGAAGATAGGCACATAAAGGGGAACCGAAGCTTATTTTAGGCAATATTTTAGATAGGACATTTGTTCTCTGTATTAGGGAAGTTCGGGGGCACTCTGGGGGAGAAAAATGAAGGAGATTGACCCCAAGTACCCCAAAAATTGGTGTGACTGACTGGCAAGACACAGGCAGCTGGGGTCCAAATTGCTTACTGATTTTGCTTTCATTGTCTCTGTGCTGGGGAATTCTGGGGAAAGAAGTTGTTGATTTTGTTTTTTAGCTATATTTTTTGATGGTGAAGACTGACTGTGATAAGAAAAATAAATAAATAAATAAAATAAAAAAAAAATTAAAAAATCAATACATAAAAAAATAAACAAGTATATTAGGTGACAGACAGCTGACATGGAGCCTTATGTGAGCTCTGTGACTGAGACAGCAGACAAAATTGAGAATTTTGTTGAGGGCTAAGGCAAGACATCACACTCCATTAGTTGTGTACTATAGAGAGTAAAACATACACAGTAGTTGAGTAATGTCCAGCAAAAGCACAAGGGGAGGAGGAAAGGTGGAGCAGTGCAGGGATGTGGGAATAAAGTGGTAGTTGAAAAACTGACTGCAGCAATTGTTGCTGTAGCATGTGCAGTAAATTATGATAATCCATCTCCTCCCAGGGTGGATGCAGTTTGTCAAGGCTGCACCAATCACACTATGCCAGTCCTCCACCATCACTACCATACACATCTGCCACATTGTAGGTTGTAATTTATTTGTTATCACTTGCCATCATCATGAATATGTGCCAGTGTCACTGAAGCAGGAAGTTAGTGTTATGGGCAAAGTACAAATGCATTCTGTATGCTAACAACTTTTTCAAGGTCTATGTTGATGTATGTACTTATTTCTAAACTACAGCCCTCAGAAGAAGTAATGTTGTGCTGGAAAATATTGCTTCATAGGAAACACAGGCGAAAAATGTGTTGGAATAGGAGAAAAGGAGGACAATTTTGCATTTGAGAAAAGGAAAAAACTTGTTAAAAAGAGAAAAAATGTCAGTTTTTCGCGAAAAGTCATGCAGGAAATTTTTCTCACTTTTTGCCCACCTCTACACGTACACTCCTTTTTTTAACCTTTTGGACATCTGCAAAATTGTTCAATCTAGTTTCCTTTGAATTATATCAGGGCTTTCAAAGTTCAGTCCTCCAGGGCCACCAACAGGCCAAGATTTAAGGATTTCCCTACTTAAGCACAGGTGAGCCATTCAACATGAATAAGTTAAATTATTAACACACCTGTGCTTAATCAGGGAAATCCTTAAATTTTGGCCTGTTGGTGGCCCTTGAGGATTGTACTTGGACAGCTCTGACTTGCAACATTTATAGTTGCAATCTTGAAAAAATTAGAGGCCTACATCCATTAGAAACAAATGAAAATTTGGAAAATTTCCCATTTCCTTTTATTTTCCAGTAATGCTCTTGGAAGACCCAAACCTCTTCACAGTAACCCCTGGGGGAAGAGGACCACCTAAGTCAAACACCACCACAGCCATCAGCTTCACTATTATCTCTCAGATGACCCTCCTGCTCCTCTGGTTAGAGGGCTGGAGTAGACTTTAACTAGAAGGGGGGGGGGTGCTGCAACACAGGCTGGGGAAGTTAGTATAATTGAGGAAATGGGATTAGAGATGGGGCATGGGGGCAGAGAGGGGGAATAGGCTAGTTCATCTAAAAGGGAGTTGCTACTGTTACAGCCTGATAAAAGACAAATACAAAAATATAAAACGAATGCATGCAAATGCTCATGGTCTGGCTGGTAAGATGGGAAAACTAGAAATGATTGCAACACATGAGCAGTATTATCTGATTGGTGTGTCTGAAACCTGGTTAGATGATAAATATGCCTTAGCAGTCAATCTAGAGGGTTATTCACTTTTTAGGAGGGATAGAGTTAATAAAAGGGGAGGAGGGATATGCCTATTTGTAAAGCGTGCCTTAAATCCTAGTTTAAAAGAAGATTTAAAGGGATAGTAATGTTTCATAATAAAAGCAGCTCTAATTAATCATCATAGTATTTGGACTTTGGAGAGTGTTATTTCAATTCTGTCAGAGTTGTAGTTCCAGAGTAATTCAATGACAAAGTGTCCCCCTCCCACCCCTTTTACTGATGTCACACTGTTCAGCCACAGCAGAAGGGAGGTGCCCAGGTAGACTGCAGAGAGGGACAATCTTCAATTAAGATAAGGAAAAAACCTGAAAAGCTTGTCAAGGGGGGCAGGGATTTCATTGTTCTCACAGGAAGAAGACTGTCCCCTTCTGTTATCTGTCTGGTCTATAGACTGCATTCCACATCTGAGAAGAGAAAGCTTACACTAGGTAAAAGGGGCGGGAGGGGAAACTTTGCTTGTGAATATCTCATAAACCATAAAGGTTTGAGAGATAAGACTTATATCATTATTCATGTTTTTTTAATGCCTACAAAATAAAATAAAGTTAAAACGAAGTATTACTATCCCTTTAAATGAAGAGTCCAATGAAATGGTAGAGGCCTTGTGGGTTGAATTACACTCTCGGGGCACACATAATAAAAAGATGTTAGTGGGGATTTGCTACAAGCCACCTAATATTGGGTAGGGGTCGGCGAAAAGTGTGAAAACTTTCTCGCCAAGTGAGGTAGATGGTGGCAACCCTTCTTCACATCCCTACTTCACCTCTTCATCTGTGCTGCTGTTAATATATTTGTCCTGGCTTTGTCTGTCATGTGTGGTTTCTGCTGCTACTACAAATAATGGAGCTGGATGTTGATATAATTCTACTGCCACTACTACTAGGTGTTAAAGGTGCAGCACTATTGCAGCAGCACCAGAGGTACTCGTCATATCTAACACAACCTGTGTTGCTGGGTACTCAGAACAGGTGTGTGTGGCTGAGTGGGACTTGGACTTTGAAGAGGCGATGATGCCGTTCATGACTGATAGGGTGACTGTGTGCTTTTTGATATCTGTACTTGTCCAGGGTCAGACTTTCCAATGCCTTTCACAAACAGTTTATATACAGCCTTTGACTTTCTGCTAACCTTATAGCCCTGTCATCATCCTCACCCTCAACTTCATCTGTATCTGAACAAGAGAAGGATGCTTAAGGGATATATTCTAGATCTGCATCATCATCAGTCATCATTAGGTCATCCTCAGCAGCATCAGCATTACCTGACAGTTCTTGCCCATTACTACTTTGAGGACAGGTGTTTTGGTGTCTCACTGTCTGATGCAGCAGGCGGTTCAGCTGCTACACCTTCCTCTATTATGCTGTTGCCAGTATCATCAACACTTGAATGTGACTTGTTGTCGTCTTCAGTGTTCTTTTTATATGGTTCAATATTTCTTCTGGTGCTGGACCTAGTTTTGCCGGGACCTTGACAAACTGCATCCTCCCTTGGAGTAAAGGGATCATCATCATTGATTGCACACGCTGCAACAACCATTGCTGCAGTAGGTTTCTGGACTACTACTTTACTCTCACGTCCCTTCGCTTCTCTATCCCTCCCCCTTCCCCTGCATCTACACTGTGTTTTTTTACTGTACGGTGCACAACACAACTGATGGAGCTGTATGATGCCTTGCCTAAGCCCAGTCAGCTGTATGTCACTGTCACCTAAGATATTTCATTTTTTATTCTCTTTTATTTATTTATTTATTATTTTATTTATTTTTTTTAAGTTGTCCACCCTGTTGTCTTATCACAGTCTGTCCAATAAAATTATAACTGAAAAAGAAAATCAACATTGTGTTTCCCCAGACTTCCCCACCCAGCACAGGGACAATAACAGCAAGATCAGCAAGCAAATAGGTTGCCTGTGTCTTGTCTGTCAGTCACATGGAATTTTGGTGTATTTGGGGGACAACCTCCTTCCTCCCTTCTTATCCCCTAGAGTGCCCCCAGACTCCCCTAATACAGAGAACAAATGTCCTACCTAAATGACTTCCTAAACTAAGCTCCAATTCCCCTTTATTTGCCTACCTCCTCTAGCTAAAAAACATGCTGCTCTCTCCTCTCACAAATACAGAATGGCTGCTGTGAGAGCCTGACAGCCTTTAATATGGCTGAAGAAAACTTTTGTGTGGTGTATAAATATTTTTCTTCCCATTGATTTCAATGGGCAGAAAAGGTGGCAAAAAAGCAGAAAAAGGCACTTTTCGTGGGAAATTTTTTGCTAAGCAGAAAGTGCCATTATTTGCCGATTTCAGTTTGAGGCGAAAATTTTCGCCTATCCCTAACTGACTGGAGCAATACGACTTCTGGCACAACAAAGGGCAAGGGTTTAACTAGAAAACATTAAATTTTAAAAAGGCTAATTTTACAAAGCTAAAAGAAGTATTAAAGGAAATTCAGTGGGATGTCATTTTCAAAGATAAAAATGCACAAGAATCATGGAACGTGTTTAAAATGCTCTGACAAATATACACATCAATATGTACCATTGGGAATAAGCACAAGGGGAGTAAAGTGAAACCAATGTTGCTTAATAATGAGGTTTGCAAAGAAATGAGAAACAAGAAACAGATGCATCATTTAAAAAATATAAAGAATGTAATAAAATCTGCAATCAAACAATTAAGCTAGCTAAAATAAAGCACCTGAAACTGAAGGTATCCACCCAAGGGTACTTAAGGAACTTAGTTCAGTAATAGCAAGACCATTATACTTAATATCAGAGGCTTAACTAGAAGCCACTGGGCTCTGGTGCAAGAATTGCCATGGGCCACTCCCGACGACATTGCCCCCCTCAACCTCATTGGCCCCTTCACTGGCCACCTGTCACGGTTAGTTAAGACTCTCAGACTTAAGGTTTAGGTAAAAACATAACTTTATTGAAAAGTTAAGGCAATCCCATAGGGCTATCATACACATACAAACAATACAAATAAGCAAATGACCATATGAATAGGTTCTACCGGCCTTGTCAATAATACCGGGCAAGGCAACCCAGGCGACTAGACGAAATAGCAGTAGCAGGCTCTAACGGCCTTGCCAATACCAGGTAAGATAACCGTGAGATGGTAACGTACCGGTTCTACTGGCCTTACCAATACCGGGCAAGGCAGCCTGAGGGAATACTGTGAGTAGTCTCTACCGGCCCTGCCAATACCGGGTAAGGCAACCTAAAGGATGGCAACGTGAATAGGTTCTACCGGCCTTACCAATACCGGACAGGGCAGCCCAAGAGAGGAGACCTTCCTGGAACCAACTGACTGTCAGGTGACAATGACAGTAGGATGGAAGAGGTAGCAACTAGGATAAGCGGTCTCGCTCAAGCAGAAGTCTCATACCAGAGAACTACAAGACAACTGCATAGGGACTGGACAGCAACTCGGACCTCACAGTACCTGACTACAGTCAGGGAGCAAACCAGCGTCCGCACGCTGGGACCAACTGACAGGAATGTGAACCGCAAGGCGTACTGGAGTAAACCAACAGGAGTAATGGTACAAGGTTAATGGAGTAAACCAGCGTCCGCACGCTGGGACCAACAGTAGTATGAGCCACCAGGTTGAATGGAGTAAACCAGCATCCGCACACTGGAACCAACAGTGTAAAGGCCACAAGGTTTAATGGAGTAAACCAGCGTCCGCACGCTGGAACCAACAGTAATATAAGCCACCAGGTATAATGGAGCAAACCAGCGTCCGCACGCTGAAACCAACAGTAGTATAAGCCACCAGGTTAAATGGAGTAAACCAGCATCCGCACGCTGGAACCAACAGTAATATAAGCCACCAGGTATAATGGAGTAAACCAGCGTCCGCACGCTGGACCCTACAGTAGGAATATCGCCGGAGCGAAATGAGAGCAATGTCACCTCAGCGACTGCAGACAGGGAACGACTGAGACCAGGCAGAGGATCAACCAGAACGAGCACCGCTGAACTGACAGGTGACCGGAACATCAGCAACCACGGAGAACAACCGGAACCGACTGGAACGACAAGCAGGCAGGTACACAGGAACAGGTAGACTCAGGAACTCAGGACCTCTGAAACACTGGAACACTGGAACTCTGGAACTCTGGTACTCTGGAACTCAGGAACTCAGGCCCAATCAGCATGGCAGGCAGGACAGAAAAGATACTGTCAGAGACACCACAAAAGGGCAACCAGAGGGTGCCCGGACTGAGTTTAAAAAGGCAATGTGAGGCGGGCTGACAGCAGGCAGCCAGTGGGAACCCCCTGCAGGTGATAGACACTGGATAGCACCAATCACGGGCACCGTGATACCACCTCTACATTTTCCCCAATCTCCACATTGCCCCCATCCCACATTGTGCCCAATATCCACATTGCCACCACATTTCCCCCATCTCCACATTGCCCCCAACCTCCACATTGCCACCCATCTCCACATTGCCACCACACTGCCCCATCTCCACATTGCTCCCCATCTCCACATTGCCACCACACTGCCCCCCATCTCTACATTACCCCCAGATTGCCAATCTCCTACCTGCCTGGTGGTCCAGTGGCGTGGCAGGAGAGGTCTGTGCCTCCTTCCGCTCAGACCTTTATGCAGATGGAGCTCCTGTGCAGTCCTCTCATAATGCAGAGCGCTGGGAGATGATGTCTTCTCCCAGAGCTCTGCATTACTAGATTGTTGGAGGGAGATCTGCTTATCAGAATGTTGCTGGCACCAGGCAGTGGGGTCATAGGGGGCGGCCCCTGTGACCCCTTTTGTTATGCACATGTTTTTGTGCTAGTTTGTTTCACTGTCAGATACAGCAGTTGGTTGTTACACCTTCTTGCGCTATGCCATCAACACTGGAATGTGACTCATTGTCGTCTTTAGTGTTTTTAGATGGTTTATTACTAGTACTTGTTGGTGGGGTTGGAACTTTTGGTGGTGCTTTGACATACTGCATCCTCCTTAGCCAGAAAGGAATCACCATAATTTATTGCACACGCTGCAGCAACCATGACTGCAGTCAGCTTTTGGACTGCCTCTTTAATCACACATCCCTATAGTACTCCTTATCATTTCACCCTTTCACACTACCCCCTTGTACATTTACTGGACATTATTCAACTACCATGTTTGTTTTTACAGTAAAGTACACAAAAGAACTTACTGTGTGTGATGTCTTGCCTTGGATCTCTACAAAATACTCTATCAGTCTGCTTTTGTCACAGATCATGTCAGGGTCCTTCTTTCTGTCACCAATCAATTTTAGTTTTAATTTAACTTAACTTAATTAACTGTCCCCCTTATCTCCATCACTGTCAACAAAAAACACACTCCCTGGTCAACTGCTTCTTTCCCCAGACTCTCCTAGGACAGGGATAACAGCAAATCACTGATCAGTCAATCTCTCAGAATTTTCTGGTATTTCTCCTTTGCTCCCTTCTCACACTCCTAAACTTCACTAGGCCAGAGATTACAGCCAGGTCAGGAAGGAAATTGGATCCCAGATGCCAATGTTTACTTTGTTTCAAAAAATGTTGGGGGTATTTGGGGTAAACCTCCTTTGATCAATTCTCCTACCCACAGACTTCCCTAGGAGAAGAAGAGCAGGAATAAACTTAGAATACTTCTTCCTGTGTGTTCTCAGTCAGAATTTTTTTTTGTAGCTAATTCTCCTCACGCTTCCAGACTCAGCTGACAGAGAGAACAGCAAGATCAAAAAGGAACTCAGATCACAGCAGCCTGTGACCACACAAAAGTTTGAGGTATCTGGGGAAAAACACTTTTGCTCCCTTCTCACACCCCCAAACTGCCATATGACAAAGATAACAGCCACATCAGAAAGAAATTGTAACACGGCTGACTCCTTATTCCCCGTCAGTCACACTGCCCACAAGACTCCCTAAACTAAGCTTCAAACTTGCTTTATTAGCTTGCCTTCAAAGTGCTGCTTTCTCTTCCTTCCACAAACACAGAATGGCATGCTGTGAGAACCTTACACCCTTTTATATGCCTGTGGGAAATGAATAGAAATTTGCCATGTTGTAGGAAGACATTCTGTCTTTCCATTGATTACAGTGCAAGTGATGCAAAAACAGGAAAAAGATACTTTTCAAAAAATACTTGCAGTTTGGGGAAAAGTGTTATTTTTCCTCCGGTTTCTCTTTTGAGGTGAAAACTCTTGTCCATCCATATTACCAGTACTATTAGATAGAGAGATAGGTAGATAGATAGATAGATAGATAGATAGATAGATAGATAGATAGATAGATAGATAGATAGATATTGATTTGTGCTAGAAGAAGAGGTCATTGGCTCTGTAATTTGAACAGCAGCAGTAGCACTTATCACTAGGGCAGTGAATGTTGACCTGTGTTGGTGTTCATAGTCAACATTTTTAAAATGTTTATATTTATGTAGATTGTTCCTTACCATCTGTGGATAAACTTAGATTTTTCTTTTCAGCTAGTTGTTGGCCGAATCATCGTGACTCCTACTCTCTGGTTTATCTGTATCTGAAGATGAAGGGGAGGAAAGTGGAGTGAAATATTCTATTGGAGTGACATATTCTAAATCAACATTATCATCATCATTAATAATAGCAGCATTATCTCTTCCTCCCTCCATATTCTTAGAGTTTTTTAAGTCTGAAGCACTTTATTTTACTTTTCTCCTGAGGAGGTTTATATAACATTGACCACTAGTCAACCATGACTGTTATCACTTTCTGTAGTATACATTTACTTCTACCAACATCTCCATGAGCTCCTCATACTCCTTTTCCTTTACTCTTGCCCATGCACTTTGGTGGACATAATGAAAGTAACACTTATTTTTACTGTAAGATGTGCTACACACATTTATTTATTTATTTATTGTGAAAGTCATCCTTGCCTGTCAGCATTAGTTTGGTATTACTATCTACAACTCACTCCCTGCAACAGCATGAAAAGCCATCTCTCCTTCATTGCATCTACACTATTAGATAGCTAGTGTCAAAATTATCTGTCTATGCCAATGGCTGAAATGTTAGTTTTTACAGTGCAGGGTAGACCTTTGTTAGGTTCAGAATTATCACCAGCTTTCAATATGAGAACAACATACACAGCAGTTGGTGCAGCACCCACCACACCTCAGTGTATGCTTGTATCACTTATTGTTGTGGATGTTTGAAGACGTGTATAAGTACCCCTTGTTTGTTTGTCTTGTCTTGAATGTATGATGTACTGTTTGTCTGTGTAGCCTCTGTTACTCAATCTCAGTATTGTTTCACCCAGGCCAGATAAGATAAGAAGGATGACCTTACTGTCTGATTTTCAGTTATCTGTGAAATGTATTTTACATTTTGTTAAACTCTCTTTTACCCCTTTGCATACATACCCAAAGAACAACTAGCAGAGGCTATAACTGCCATGCCTATCAAGCAGCACTAGCTTACAATCTCTGCCTGTTTGTCTATGCTGGGTAGGATCCAAAATTCAACTGTTCTCTCTTTGTCTCTCTCTCCTCCCTCCAAATACAGACTGACAACATGAAGGACAGCGATACATCTTTATACTAGCATGACAGGAATTTATGGGGAAATATATTATCATTGATTGCAATGCAATGAAAAAGTTGGATTTCTGCAAATCAGATTTACATATTTTTTATTAGCATCAATCACTTCACTTTTTTGAACTCTGACATTTTGAATTATGCAATCCAAACTGTAAATATGCCTGTCATTAAGCACTTTTAATTATTTTTGTTCTTCATGTTTATTTAATTGACATGGTGTTTTGTTATAGAAATATCTCAGTGTTTTACAAAATTTTAAAAGAAAACAAATTTAAAAGTCAAATAAAGAATTTAATAGTCAGCATAACTGTTCATAAGCTTTGATTTATACTCAATAACAAATCATTTTTGTAAGAACTTTTCAAATGTAATTTTTTTCTAAGTACTGATTTGAAAGGATTACATATTTTTCTGAACTGGAATTCTTGTTTGTTATAAATGTCAAATCAGTATAAAGTTATTTATTTGCAGAGCCTACAATGACTCAAATTACTTCTAAAAAGTCTACTCACAATAGTTGGCCTTTAAAACCTTGGAAAAGTCTGTAAAATAAATGTAGTCTCAGCATGCTACTGTACAAATAAAAAAATCCACAAAGTAACAAAATATTTACCATTACTTATAAAATGAAAATCAACTGTTAAAAAATAAACTTAAAACTCCCTTTGCTGTAATGCCTCTGATAAACAATTTTGTTTTGTAGTATGCAACCAGGTCAAATGCAACAAAAAAGGTATGCTTATAATTATATACTTGTTTCCACTATATACTGTATTTAGGCTATATGTGTATGCATTTTCCAAGTTAATGATAATAAATCAAGTGGAAAATTATTCTGTGTTAATTGGTCTTTAAAATGACTCATTAATTCACCATGTCCTAAGTTTACCAAGTATTTAAATATTAATGGTTAAATACAGAGTGTGGTCAAATATAACAAAGCATTTAATCATCTTTTCATTTGTTAGTCATAAACCTCATTTCCATCCTTAATCATTTATATTGCCACAAGATAAGTAAATCACTGTACAGGATGTCAATTAAGCAAAATAAATAAATACAAATATCTATAAATATACTTGGAAATATGTGCTGCTTTGTTTGGATAGAACAATGAATTGTTTGTGTTGAAGTCAATCAATCATTAACGTTTTCTGTTTTGGAGATGTGCATGTGCCAGTATATGATATGGTAGACCAATAACTGCATGTTTACATTAATAGCTAAGTACTAATTACAGGTGGTGAAATAACACACAAATTGTATTTAGAGTTGTTATTATTATTTTGCATTGTATTCATGGTATACTGATGTTTAGATGTTCTAGCAAATATTTGCATATAGTATTTTGTAGTTCAAGTCTTACAGCTGGGGGCTCAGTTAAGTGCGGTAAAAATCAAAAGTGGTGACAGTATCTTGTTTAGTCAGGGTTTAGTATTCTATTATCCATGATAAGTGCAAACAACGCCAGTTCATTTCTTATGATGACTGCTAGATTTCAGACCTTTGAAATCATTGGGACAGCATCATTCATTGTGATTCTATTGAAGGTGGTCCCCATTGATGCTCATTAAGAGCTTGATAAAGCTCCTTAGCTGGACTGAAACATTGACCTGTATGTTTGCTCTAAATACTTTGAACAAGTTCCACTGGTGCTGCCCATCTTTTTTGCTATATAATGCTCATTAAGAGGTATATTTTCTGCTGGTAAATCAGTGTCTACAAAAACAATCAACATTTCCCAATGGATCCTAAAAACCTACGGCGCACAACCGAATGCAGCACAAAACACAGTAACTATGGGCTCACAGGCATCTCCGGAGGCCAAACTCTCAAACCAAACACAAATGCCCTGACACTGACAAAGTCCTTCAATCAAGTCTCAAGACACCCATATCATAGGCAAAATTAATATGAAACTTCCCAACCACAGACCACCAGAGGGGTTCCCGCTGCATTGGACACAAAACCCTGGTCAGGGATGAGTGAAATGTTTCACATCAAAAGCAAAACAAGTAGAAAATATTTTTTGAAAGGTGACTATTTTCTGCTTTTTCCTGAATAGCTCCTTGCATTGAATTCAAAGTTAAGATTGAATTTCCCCCACTATGTATCAAGTTTCCCATCTTTTCCAACAGGCATAGTATTAAAAGGCTGTCAGATGCCCACAGAATTTAATTTCTGTATTTGTAAGACAGAGAAAGCAGCACAATTTTGCAACTAATTAGAATAGGCAAATAAATTAAATTTGGATTGTAGTCTAGGGAGTCTTGTAGGCAGAAAATTTGTTCTCTATGTTTGGGGATTTTGATGGACTCTGGGGCAGAGGAAAGGAGACAGAGGAAGACCCAAAATACCACCTGAGACAGGCAGTCCTTCTTGATCTGGCTGTTAGTCTTCCTCTAGGGAAGTCTAGGGTGAGAGAAGGGAACAAAGGAGATTTACCCCAAATACCCGAACATTCTTTGCGACTTATTAGGAAGATACAGACAGACATCATCCAAGTTTCTTCCTAATCTGGCAGTTATGTATGTGATAAGGGAGTATGGGGGTGTGAGACAGGAGCAAGGGAGATTTACCCCAAATACCTCAACATTCTGTGTGACTGAATATGAAGACACAGGTAGCTATGATACAAGTCTATTCTTGACTGGATTGTTATCTCTGTTTTAGGGGAGCCTGGAGGTGTGAGAAGGGAGCAAAGGAGATTTACTCCAAATATCCCCAAATTTTGTGTGACTAATTGGGAAGACACAGGCAGCTGTGATCCAATTTCCTTTCTGATATGACTGTTATCTCTGTGTTAGGAAAAGCTGGGTGTGTTGAAGGGAACAAAGGATCTTTGCCCCACATATCCCCACATTTTGTGTGACTAACTGGGAAGATACAGGCAGCCATGATCCAGGTTCATTCCTGATTTTGCTGTTATCTCTGTGCTAGCAGAGTCTGAGGGTGTGAGAACATAAGAAAACAGATTTACCCCAAATACCCCAACATTTTGGTTGACTGAGACAGACAGCTGTGATCCAAGTTCCTTCTTAATCTGGCTGTTAGTATTGCGCTAGGGAATGCTGGGGGTGTGAGAAGAGAACAAAGGAGATTCACCCCAAATACCTCAAATTCTGTGTTACTTACTGGGAAGATACAGTCATCTATTTGTGCCTGATTGGGAAGACACAGGCAACTGTGATACAGTTTCCTTTCTGATATAGCTGTTATCTCAGTGTTAGGAAAATCTGTGTGTGTGAAGCAAAGCAGATTTACCCCACATACCTCAACAGTTTGTTTGACTAACTGAGAAGATACAGGCAGGCATGATCCAGGGTCATTTCTGATTTGGATGTTATCTCTGTGCTAGAGGAGTTTGAGGGTATGAGAATATAGGAAAAGAGATTTACCTGAAATACACCAAAATGTTGTTTGACTGAGACAGGCAGCTGTGATTATATTATAGCCCCACACCCAGGACTTCAGGGGATAGCAAAAAGGTGGAGAAGAATGGCCTCTTTCTTCTTCTCCTCCACATTCCCTTTCACTGGCTGGGGCAGAGGATTATGTTGTTGCTCCTGCTGTTACTGCCTCAGAATCAGCACTGCAACCAGGACCAGGAGCATTGCTGCTTTCAAGTGGAACCTGTCCTAGTCCCGCATTACTGGGCCTCATTATAACTGTGTCCACGGTGGTTTGTGGCACACTAGCCTGTTCTTCATTATCCTGTTGCAAATTTCAAAAGCTGCAATCAAGTCATAGTCTGTCTGTTGTTCGTTTAAACTTAGACTGATATTTGATCGTATGCATTATTGTCTTACATAGCTTTCACTTACCAACATGTGGTTTGAGTTGTTAGTTACACATATTTATTTATATATATATATACTAGTTGAACAGCCCGTTACACGGGCCACAGTGCCTCAGGCAGCCGGTCGCGGGGCAGTCACAAGCGGTGGAGACTGCCCGCGCCTCGGCTGATACAGAGCTGGACGCTCCTTCGGAGCGCCCAGCTCTTTATCAGCCGCGGCGCGAGCAGTCTCCACTGCGTGTGACTGCCGCACGTGCAGCAGTATCTACTGCGCATGTCGGGCGTTACACACAACTTGGCGAATTATTATATAGGATATATATATATATATATATATATATTTTTTTTTTTTTTTTTTTTTTTTTTTTTTTTTGTGATAATGTGGTTATTTTATGACATTTAGGGCTCGATTCAATTGCGTCCGGTAAAACAAAATTGTATACAGGCCCGCTAGCAAAGGCTGTCAGGGAATTGGAACAGAGACTGCCCATATATAAAGGCAGTCTCTGTTCAAATTCCATCAGTGTGGAATGGGCATCAGCCCATTAGGGAAGGATGGAGGGCTGTGCTGCAATAGGGAAGTATATCTTTATATGGCACATAAATTGGATACTTATACTAAAAAAAGGGGAACATTTTTAGTAACTGGAGGCATCTTTTTGGATCATCACCAGCACACTCATACATGGTTTAACCTTTTGAGCCCCAGAGAGCAGGGCAGTGCATTGCAAACCCCTCTTGCACTCAAGGGATTAACCTATGTATAAGTGTATGGGTTATTTGAGAAAAACATTTATTTAGAAAGAATAGAAGAAAGAAGATGGACAGTAGCTGATCAGGGTGATGTGGACTCCATTGGACCTCAGGATTAATGGTAAGTGTTAATTTATATGGAATATTGATTTGTACCTTAGTCGAATTAACCCTATGACTGCAGGTGGGGTAACTACACCCCACTGGCTCTCATAGGATTAACTTTACTAACACTGAACAGTTTTTAGGTACTTTGGATGTATTGATATGGGGCTTAGGGCCCATATTAATACATCCACTAGGAATTTTTTTTGCTTTCAATTGCTGCGTCGGCTGACTAAAGATCCGACAAGGGATTTTAGTCAGAAAAAACCTTGGTCTTAAATTTCCTGCTCTAAAGTAAGTCCCTTATCAGATATTTTGGGCTAAAGCAGTCAATTAGATTGCAACTTATGCTGTTTGTTTCATTTTTTAATGGGCCAAAACACCTCTAACTTTATCGTCCGGTAAGGGGTTTTTTTGCAGGCATTCTTTCATAACACTGGGAATTGAATGGATTACAGTGCTTTAAATAATGCCATTGGAGATTGTTTGGCCTAACGGGGACAATTGAATCGACCCCTTAAACTTTTTTGCATTTAGAAGAGCTTAAAAAGCCGATCTAAGTGCAAAAAAACGTATCTCTCAAACCGCTATGGTTTAAGAGATAATGGCGTTTAAAGTTTGACTTCTCCTACTGACAGCTGTAAAGCTGTCAGCAGGAGATCCATGTCGGTCGACACAGTGGCGCTTGAGAAGTGCCGAGATCTCGTTACTTACACGGAATCCCTTCATTGGCACACGTTTTAGACCATTCCAATGAAGGGATTCCGTGTAAGTAACGAGATCCCGGCACTTTTCAAGCGCCACCATGTCGACCGACACGAATCTCCTGCTGACAGCTTTACAACTGTCAGTAGGAGAAATCAAACTTTAAACGCCCGTATCTCTTAAGCCATAGGGGTTTGATAGATATGTTTTTTTGCATTTAGATCAGCTTTTTAAGCTCTTCTAAATGCAAAAAAGCTTTTTTTAGACATTACTATCACTTTAATATCCGTATTCAGGTGAATACTGTGTAGTTTCCAGTGGTGGTGCCTTTTACACTGGTCAGTCAGTGGGGTCTACAAGATGGGTATTTGCAAATATTTTCAATCTTAGTACCATTGGTGTTGTATTGTATACTCTTGGAGCATTTACACTTCAAGGTACACAGAATGTTGCATTCACATTTGGTTTTATTGTCTGTGTCTATATATCTATTTTAATAAGATATTTTGTCATCTATATCCATTTGGCAGATTAATATATTTGGCACTTTTGAAAGTTTTATTTGCAGTTTTATTGTATTCATGTTAGGTAGACAATAAAAAATTAGAAGCAGAGAAAAAGTTAAACAACCTCTCCAACATTTATAAAATATATATGTCTTAAATATACTACAATAAAATATTGAAAAATGCCATTACCAAGTGTTCATGGAAACAGGATGAATATGGAGATGAAAATGATTAAATGGTCCATGATATGATTATATATGGGATGATCAAAGAAATGTTTCACGTGTAAGTGCTGCAGGATGAGATAAATGATGACCTTGTCTGCCATATAAGGAAACTGGGTCTGTATAAACTCAAAAAACAACACACATAACAAGGAGAAAAATTCTAAGTGTAGAAATTTATTGTGAATAAGGAAATACAAATAATAAATAATGCACTTACAAAAGCCCTTCTTAGACTTTAAAAGTATCAGGTGGGTCTTTGTCTCTTGCAGCTGAATGAGCTGTGTCCTACTGTCCTTCTGTGTCCTCAAAGATACTGCTGATGAAATAAATTTGTGTCAAAAAATAGATGAGTTAAAGGGATAATCCTGTCCTTTACTGCCACAGCTGATGAGGAAAATGAGGGTTGAAGATGCTCAACCAGCTCTGCCTTGTTGAGAGGTGATTTTAAGATACCTGGAGCTAGTATGGAATGCTGAGATGGGTGAAGAGGGGGGAAACTCACAGGGGGTATGGACAGGACCCAGAATAAAGAGTGTATGCTAAATGGGAGCCCAAACATTTTCACAGACTATCTGCTTCCTCTGGGGCATATGGGAAAGTAGACTTAGCAAAAAAGTGTATAAACAATAAAATTATACAAATTCCACAATTTCCATTTGAAATTGAAATGTCATTATTCAGTATTTTAGATATATCAATCCTCACTTGACAACAGAAATACTAGTAGAGCTAAAAACTAGTAAAATGTAATTTCAAAAATAATCAGAAAATGCAGCATGATATATTTGAAACTATAATTTAGAATTGTATTTCAGACTATTTAATTCTCATGATTAAAATTAAAGGTTTTACTCCAAATATTTTAATCAGTTACACTTATTTTATTTAGTCCATTCACAATTGTTTGCTAGTCCGTAAAAAAGAACTAGAGCATAAAAATTTTAGACCTTCTGTTTTTTTTCTTTAATTAATGCAATAGTCATTAGTTGTGATGAAGAAACAAATGATGTATTGTGACTTGTTTCCACTAGCATATCCAGTCTGACCATTTTCCTATCCAGATAAATTGCACTTACCTAGTTCACAGAACAGATATGCATTTTTTAATGCTTTACTCTATCAGTCCCTACTAATTCTGCCATGAATCTATCACTCTTCCTATAAAGTAATGCTTACGCACATTATTTATGAATACCTGCTAAATATAGGTCATACTATCTTGTTATTGCATTTATCTTTTCTGAAAAATTATTCTCTACACACTCACATATCACTTCCAGGTAATATATTTATATTATATGACATTTCCTTTCTTAGGATATACCCAAAATGTGTTTATCAATAAACGAGTGTGAGTAGCATTGGAGTGATGCTTAATGATGCTTAAGAGATGCTTTAAGTGTTAGTCAACCTCCATCTGACTTTTCATATTCTACAAGGGCATCATAAATCAAGTCTAATTATCTATACTTTTTAATTTTTTTCCATCCTCACCTATTTTTTTACACTTGTGTTTCCCTGATAGGAAACTATCTGAATCCTGTGTAGGATTGGGAATGTAGAGAGAGTACAACAATGTAAAAAAGTTATAATTAAAAAACATAATTGAAACAACGTAGAAAATCCTGCCTTTACAACATACAAATGACTTTCACAGAGTATCAAATATCTTAGGGTAACTGTATTGAATGACAACTTTCAAACACAAAGATACAGAAAGATCTGTGAGTATAAGATAATGACAACGTTTATCTGAACTGTGGGATGAACAAGGAATATAACTTAACAGATCCTGCTTACAAATGAAATCTAATTTGTAATTTTATCTTGCAAATTGTTAACTCCCCAAAACAGTGACCAATACTGATGACATTAACAGTTGAAAAGGGTGAGGCTTTTGAATCAGTTGGCCACATGTCATATTGCTAAAGTCTAAGGAATAGTTTAGAAAGAGACTGATAATAAGAATTTCACTTATAATTGAATTCAAAATAACAAATAACTTTTATTTCCCACTGTCATAAATGTGTGCTGATTACCTGCTGTACAATTTGTTTAATTTAGTGGTTCTTTATTTACTCAATGCAATCCTAACACACAATCTTGAATTTTCATAGGTGTAGGAATTGGTGAAAATGTTCACCTTGAGCCAAAATCAGCAAATAATGGCACCTCCAGCTTGGTGAATAATTTCCCATGAAAAGTGCTGTTTTTTCCACTTTTTTGCCTAGCTCATTATATTAAAATCAGTGGAAAGAAAAATTTTCCCCCAGCACATGAAAGTTTTCTCTACTTTTCCTGCAGACATATAAAACTGTGTCACGCTCTCAGAGCATGCCATTCTGTGTTTGTGAGAGGAGAAAGCAGCACTTTTTGAGCTAGAGACGATAGGCAAATAAAGGGGAATTGAAACTTAGTTTAGGGAGTCTTTTAGGTAAGACATTTGTTCTCTGTATTAGGGGAGTCTGAGTGCACTCTGGGGTAGAAGAAGGGAGAAAGGAGGTTGTCCCCAAATACCCCAAAATTCAATGTGACTGACTGGGAAAAAACAGGCATCTGAGGTCCAGTTTGCTTGATGATCTTTCTTTTATTGTCTCTGTGCTGAGTAAGTCTGGGGAAAAAAGTTGTTGATTTTTTTATTTCGTTATATATATATATATATATATATATATATATATATATAATTAATTTTGGACACACTGTGATAAGATAGGGTGTGCATCTTAAAATAAATAAATATATTAGGTAACAGACAACTGACTGGAAGCCTGATGCGAGTTCTGTGACTGAGGAAGACTTGATAGACAGCAGAATACTTTGAGAATTTTGTTGAGAGCTAAGGCAAGACATCACACTCCATCAGCTGTGTAAAGTATAGATTAAAAACACACACAGTAGTTGAGCATTGTCCAGCAAAGGCACAAGGGGCAGGGAAGAGATGGAAAGGTGGAGCAGTGCAGAGACTTGGGAGTAAAGTGGTAGTTAAAAAACTGACTGCAGCAATGATTGTGCAATTAATGATGATGATCCCTCTCCTCCCTGGGTGGATGCAGTTTGTCAAGGTCCTGCCAAAAGCTCCAGCACCACCACCACTACCACCATTAGTGCCAGTACTATAAAAAAATATAAGAACACTGAAGATGACAAAGAGTCACATTGATGATAGCATCATTGAGGAAGGTAGAGCAGCTAAACTTCTGCATCTTACAGTGAGGCAAACAAGCACTAAAACACCTGTCCTCAAGGTAGTAGCAAACCTTGTGAAAGTAATAGTGAAAAGACATTGTTTGACACTCTAAAACCTTAGAGGAATATATGTCATAGGCAAGAAAGGGCGGCGATGTTCATGCTAAGGGTGATCTAATGATTAGGGGAGGGCGAAAGGTCCCGTCGTGTTCCTGTGAAAAAATCCACGAAAACCACATTGTTATCTGCGTTTTCACAGGAAAATCCACTTTACAGAGATTGAAATCTTCACATTTTTGCCCATTGGCAAACATTCTTCGCCATTTTTCAATGGCTAGAAAGCTTCTGTCCATTGATTTATGTGTTTTTCACTTTTTTGCTATAAAAACGTGACATATTCCAGGAAGTGAAACACAATAGAAAAAGCTACAGATCAAGGTAGAGGTGCTGTGTTGTTCTGCTGCGATCTGACTACTATCACTTTGAGAAAGTTTAAAAGTAATAAAAGGAGGAAATGGAAGGACCCTTATGTGTCCACTGAGTCTGAGGAAGAGGAGGAAGAATGCAGTACAGAACAGATGCTGGTCAATCCCCCCTAAATCACACCTAGGGATCTTGGGGAAATTAATGTCAAGGGAGGAAGCAGAGGGTAGTAGTGAAAGCAGGACATGTCAGCTGCCTGTGCCTGCTGCCATATGTGCTGCCCCTGCTGCCACCATTGCAGTGTCTGCTGCCAGATGTCATTCCCCTGCTGCCAACATTGCTGTGCCTGCTGTCAGACATGCTGCCACTTCTGCCAGCAGTGCTGTGCCTGCTACCAGTGCTGCTCCTGCTGCCAAATGTGCTGCGCCTGCTGCCACTACTGCACTACGTTCTTGGACACTGGAAGATATGAGACCACAAAATTAAATCTGGACAGGAACAGCACCCACCTGGCCTGTCGTGGCAACAGTCTCTTAGCCTCAGACAGGTATGTCAAATTTTTATGATCCATCAAGATCAGGATTGGAGCATTTGTCCCCTTCAGGAGGTGATGCAATTCACAGAGAGCGAGAATAATGGCCAACAGCTCGCGATCACCTATGTCATATAGGCTCTGGGCCTTAGTCATCTTTTTAGAAAAGAACCCACAAGGCATGAGGGTCTTCCCAGACTCGGGTCTTTGGGACAGCACTGCCCCCACTCCTGTCTCTGATGCATCCACCTCCAGGGTAAAGGGCAAGGCAAGGTTAGGATGGGACAAGACTGGAGCCAAAGCATATGCAGACTTCAAAGCTTCAAAAGCCTCTTTGGCCTCAGGGGGACCAAGCCGAGGGATTAGCCCCTTTATGCTTCAGGCCAGTCAAGGGTTTGACTACTGTAGAAAAATTCTGTTTGAATTTTCTATAATAGTTTGCGAATCCTAGAAATATCTGTATGGCCTTCAGGCCCACTGTACGCGGCCATTGCTGTACTGCCGAGAGCTTCTTTTGATCCATAGCAATGCCGTCAGCAGAGATTACATACCCCAGGAATGGCACTCGATCTTTATGGAATTCGCATTTTTCAAGTTTCTCTCAGTTTTTGCAACATAGCAACAACATCTCTCCGATGTGTCTCAAGGGTAGGAGAGTGTATCAGGATTAGGGATGGTGAAATTTTTCACCTCAAACTGAAATCTGTGAATAATGGCACTATCCTCTTGGTGAAAAAAATTCCTGTAAAAAGTGCTGTTTTTTTGCTTTTTTCCACCTTTTCCGCCCATTGAAATCAATAGGAAGAAAAATATTACTACATCACACAAAAGTTTTCTACAGCCATATAAAAGGCTGTCAGGCTCTCACAGCAATATAGAGCACAAAGACCAAACAGATCAGCACCACAAGGGTTAAAATCACCATCAGACGCAAGTAAAAGATAAAAGCACTTGAATTCTTTATTGCAATCACTTCTTTGTTAAAAATTCTTGCAGTCATTAACAACCCAAAGATATAGAGCTAGGAAAGACTTAAGTGGAATTCATACAGCGCTTACTCATGATCAAAGACACCAAACCATTACAGCAATTTCCCCTTTTGAAACTAACCCAACCAATCCAATCTAATCAGTGACATCACAGTGAAATCGGATACTGATGGAAACAACGTATCCACCTTCCAAAGTGAAATATCTTAACCCCTTGTTCTCCCACCTAGCCAAAAACATAGGTGCAATAACTTAAACACTCAACCCACTATATTCCAAAGGTCTCAATATGGTGTACAATATAGTGTACAGCCGGCAGATCTAAGCACGACTTATCAATCCCTAACAAAATGAGACATAGATTAGAGCAAAATAACTCTAAAGTAAATCTCAAATGAACCGTGCCGTGAAACCAGGCCCGGGCAATTATGATAACATGTCAGTGCATTAGCTATAGCAAACTCAATTCACCCAAGAACAATATAAAATCTCATCAAAAACTCAAAGCACTCCACACGTCTAAACCCCTGTCTGGGTACAGATCACGGAACTAGATCAAAAGGACATATTGAGGGTGAGGTATTCCAAATATCAATATATGAAAAATTAATTAAAAGAACTACTACTCCTTCTCCGTTGAACACTGGTGCAACCTATATACATTGTACACCAAAAAAGTGTACTACACACCCACGTGACCAACCAGAACGGCACCATTACTTACAATTGCCGCAATTCTAATAAAAGATCACATAGGTGCACCATGCATCCTTATAATTAACCTAAAGGACACCTCTGTTCAACAAAAAAGAAGCAAATTCAGACAAAAGTATACAATCAAAGATCACACCTAAAAAGCCACGGGGAGAAAAGGGGAAGAAAAAGTGTTTCCCCAAAAGGGGAAATCGATTCTAAAACAATGGGAGAAGATTACATATCTATGAATTTAAATCAAACTGTGCGTATTCTAAACAATAAATCATCTCACCATTGAAGTTGGCATATAAAAATTAAAATTAATATTAATAGAATAAATGAATTAACGGTTCATTAAGAACCAATTACAAAGTCCTAAATGTGGGTGAAAAACATCAACTTGGGACCACTGCTAAGACCGATAAGTAATATGTGTCAATAATCTGAGAAGGAGGATAGAGTATGACAATGGTAAAAATACATACACAAATCACACCATGCCAGTCCCCCCCACCACCACTACAATACATATCTGATACATTGTAATTTGTACTTTATTTTTTTTTTATAACTTGATATCATCTTGAATATGTGCCAGTGTCACTTAAGCAAGAAAGTGTTGTGGGCAAAGGACAAATGCATTCTGTATGCTAACACATTTTTCAAGCCATATTTTGCTGTAGGACTAACAACATTTACTTTCAGCCACTTATTTCTAAACTTCAGCCCTCAGAAGAAGTAATATTACAGTGGCAAATGTAGTACCTATAGGAAATATAGGGGAAAAATGTGTTAAGATAGGCGGAAAATGTGTTCACATAGGTGGAAAATTTGTTAAAATAGGCTAAAAGGAGGACATTTTTGCATAGACGGAAAGACAAATTTTTTCACGGGAAAATCGAAAAATCGGCACATTTTTACAAATTTTTTGGCAGTAAATTTTTCACACTTTTCGCCCACCCCTAATCAGGATATCATTCAAGTAAATTACTACACAGAACTGTAGTAGAGCTCTTAGAATATCGCTTATAAATTCTTGGAATACCGCTAGCGCAATTGTACTGCCCAAAAGGTATGACCAAATACTCATAATGCCCACTACGAGTATTGAAAGCGGATTTCCACTCATTGCCTTCTTTGATACGGATTAGGTTATAGGCTGCCCGTAGGTCAAGTTTCGTGAATACTGAGGAGCCTTTCAAGCGGTAAAACAACTCAATTATCAAAGGAATGGGGTGCGCATTTTTCACCATCAGCTTGTTCAGACCTCTATAATCGATACAGAGTCTAGCCAGAGCCAGGAGTCAAACCGAGTGGGCAGCAGTCAGGGATCAATCGAAGCCGATGTCATAACAAGCCATGAGTCATACACAGGAATTGAGCATCAGAATCATGAGAGCTATAGCACACAGGTACACCATGAAATGGCAAGGGAGAAGTGGCAGGCTGAGGCCTTTAAGGCCTAGTATGTAGGCGGAGACTTACTTAACAGCAGCCAATAAGAATAGCGACTGTGCTTCAGCTCGACAACCAGGAAGTAATGCAAGGTCGCCTGCTGGAGGCAATCACAGCCACCGTGATAACAGGTCCCTAGCTAGCTTTGTCTTGCCAGTCAGTCACATGGAATTTTGGAGTAACCTCCTTCCTCCCTTCTTATGCCCTAGAGTGCCCCCAGACTCCCCTTTATTTCCCCAAGATCCCTAGGGATGATTTAGGGGGACTAGCCAGCATTGGGTCTATAGTTGTCACTTCTGCCTCTTCCTCAGATGCACCAGACGCACAAGGGTCCTTCCATCTCCCCTTTTTATTATTATTAAACTTGATCATAGTGATAGCAGTTGCTATGAGCCTCTTCTGCCCCAAATTTGCTATTAGCACACAGCAGAGCAGTCTAACACCCCTCTCTCATAGCTGCTTGTATCGATTTTTACTTCCTGGAAAACGGCACATTTTTATATAGCAAAAAAGTGAAAAACACATTAATAAAGGGGCAAAAGCTTTCTTTCCATTGAAAAAATAGTGAAGGATTGTTGCCAATGGGAGAAAAAGGCAACAATTTTAATTGCTTTATTTAAAGCAGATCTTTCCATGAAAAAGCAGACAGCCACTTCGTTTTTGCTGATTTTTTTGTTGGAACGCAATGGGGTCTTTCGCCCACCCTAATTACAACTCACGCTCTCTAATTACTCATCAATGTACGGACATGCATTTCTCTTTAAATATGTTTTTATTTGCTACACGTGACTTTTTGTTGCCAATAAAGTGCTCAGAAAGGTGAAGGAATAAAAACGGGTAGTAGCAATATTTTAATTACACAAAGCAATGATGATCCTTCAACTATCCCCATACATATTTACTACATAATAACACTTATTTCAAGTTGACATTTTGTTACATAGTTAGGCTAGGTATGTTTAAGTTTGCCTGCCGCATGAAGGCAAGACATTTAGGCAACTCTTATCTATTACTTCTTGCCACTTCATATGACTTACAAATATTATTTCAACTCAAAGTTTTATCTAATTACTTCAAGGCTTGTCTGACCTGCAGTTAGAAGGGATTGCCTGCAGCGAGTGGATCCAGACCTCAAAAACTGGGTTATAGTTGCAATCCATTTTTATTATATACATTAGAAAGTTGTATTATTAAGGCTCCATTAGTTATTAGTAGTAGGTGTGGCAGACCTCTACAACAATAGACTCTGTGCATCTCCTGGGTTTTGAGGTCCTGACTCCCAGTCCACTCACTGAAGCAAATTCCTTATTTATTAATTTTTTTTTAATTCAGAAAATGTTTTCAAAAGAAACATCGAAATTACAATTCAATCTCCATACAAAATTCTTTCTTCTAATTATCATAGTTATTTGTAGAGCATATTTTTTAAGACACAAAGCCTTATAATTTTGGGGGATGATGGGAGTTTCTCTCTCCAACAGCTGGAGGTCCAACAATTGACTACCTCTTCCTGATTTAATAGCATTATAATAAAATCTCCTATGTATTTACTTTCTGCTGAAATGGTGATCACTAGTAATAAACACACTTAGCATTATTAAAGTAAATTACAGTGTATATAGAAAAGGACAATTAAAGCACAAAATAATTGTTACACCTGGCTTTATTTGTGCTGCAAAATTAAAATTTGCATAAACTAGTATGCTATAAAAATGCATTTCATGAACACAACAGAATACATATAAATTATTGCATGAGATTTCCAGATGCCACTATATAAACAGCATTTATATTTATAAAATACTAGAGATTTACATAATGAGTAATTATAGTGCAGTTTATGCTGTTGCAAAAACCAAGGTTCTTGTAGGTACTTCTTTTTCTGTTAAAATTACTTAAAGTTTCCAGTCTCATTTATTCTTAAACACCACATACTTCATATGTAAGCAAATTTAAAAATACATGTTACTAAATACGTGAAACAAAATAGGGTAAATTAATTCAAAATAAAGGTTATTACTGTAGTGATTGTCAATATTTTAGTAGTGTTAAAGGGATAGTAATGTTTCATAATAAAAGCAGCTCTAATAAATCATCATAGTATTTGGACTTTGGAGAATGTTATTTCAATACTGTCAGAGTTACAGTTCAAGAGTAATTCAATGACAAAGTATCCCCCTCCCGCCCCTTTTACTGATGTAACACTTTTCAGCAAGAGCAGAAGGGAGGTGCCCAGGTAGACTGCAGAGAGGGACAGTCTTCAATTAAGATAAGGGAAAAACCTGAAAAGCTTGTCAAGGGGGGCAGGGCTTTCATTGTTCTCATAGGAAGAAGACTGTCCCCTGCTGTTATCTGTCTGGTCTTACAACTAGATTCCCCATCTGAGAAGAGATGGCTTACACTAGGTAAAAGGGGCGGGAGGGGGAAACTTTGCTTGTGAATATATCTTAAACCATAAAGGATTGAGAGATAAGACTTATATCATTCTTCATATTTTTGTAATGCCTACAAAATAAAATAAAGTTAAAACGAAGTATTACTATCCCTTTAAATAGATATCTAGACAACATAAATGAAAAAAGTAATAAAAGGCAGAGCCTTATTTTTTTCCTGCTATTACATTTTAATTTATCACATGGTAGCCATAAACACTTAGTTTATTTATGTTGTTACATATATTTATCCAATAAATATCAACCTATCAAATTTTTTCCCTTTTCAATAATATATTCAGTTTTCATATGATTCATGACCAGATCAACATGATATTTTCTTGAGCACACAGTGACCATAAAGTGATATCCTATGAATAATGTTTCTTTGCTGAGAGCAAGATTAAATGAACTACTGGTTTGAGAAAAAAGAGATTAGATTATTCCTATAAGGAAAAAGAGTGGTTATATACCAGGTAAATATTCCCATGATTACTTTTGTGACCCAAGCACAAACCTTTGCTTTTTAGTAATATTAATAACTTTAAGCAGACTCACTGGGCACTTGTCTTACTTTATACTTTATGGGGGGATCAGTGATAGACTGAATTCATTATTTTGACTCCCTGATACAAAAAATGTCCCTCTGATGCCAACTAAATCATACAGTTAACACCAGAATACAGTCACTTAAAAAGTGAATTAATATATATGCAAAAGCATTTATAGACTGAGCATGCACCATATATACAAACACACACATCGTGATTGTTTACACAGTTCACTACAACTGCAGAAGATTATGAAGTGGAGTTGAGTAACTCTGTCACAATGGCAAGTATGCATCTTGGTGTGACCTCCAGAATGGACAACAATACACTAAGTCCTAACACTACTGTCATCACAAATGATCCATCTTGTCAAACTAACTTAAAGGGATAGTAATACTTCGTGTTATCTTTATTTTATTTTGTAGGCATTAAAAAAACATGAAGAATGATATGTCTTATCTCTCAAACTTTTATGGTTTAAGAGATATTCACAAGCAAAGTATCCCCCCCCCTGTACAGCCAGATCAGAAGGAAGGTGCCCAGGTAGACTGCAGAGAGGGACAATCTTCAATTAAGATAAGGGAAAAAGCTGAAAAACTTGTCAAGGGGGGAAGGGCTTTCATACAAAGAAGAATGTCCCCTTCTGTTATCCGTCTAGTCTTACAACTAGATTCACATCTGAGAAGAGATGTCTTACACTAGGAAAAAGGGGCGGGGAGGGGAAACTTTGCTTGTGAATATCTCTTAAACCATAAAGGTTTGAGAGATAAGACTTATATCGTTCTTCATGTTTTTTTAATGCCTACAAAATAAAATAAAGTTAAAACGAAGTATTACTATCCCTTTAATTACACTGCTGCCACTAGTGCTGGACCTGCTGCCAGACATGCTGCTCCTGCTGCCACCAGTTCTGTACCTGCAGTCACCATTGCTGTACCTACAGCCACCATTGTTGTACCTGCTGCCAGTTGTGCTGCCCCTGTTGCCACTAATGCTGTACCTGCTACTAGATGTGCTGCCACAAGTGCTGTACCTGCAAAGACCATTGCTGTACCTGCTGCCAGACTTGCTGCCCCTGCTGCAACCAGTGTTGAACCTGCTGCTAGTGTGTGCTAGGAGGGGGCAAAGGATAAAATGATACAAAGTGTGACAGCAAGGGACCCTAAGTCACACTTGCCATCCCCAAGCAGTCCCACCAGTACTAGTACTACTACTACTAAGGTCCAGTGTAGGAGGGGGTAATTAACAACAATATACTCATATTATTAGTGACTGTGAGACTGAGGAGGAAGACTCTGCTGCTGAACTTGATGTGGTTTGTGTTACTAGTAGTAGCAGTAACGGTGAAGCAGCCGTAGTAGTAGGGGAAACATTGGAGATTGTCCAGACTAGCGGTCAAGGGAGCACACCCCATTCTTCTGACCCTGGGAGTCCTTCCCTTCCCTTCACGAAAGTGTCCAAATGGAACCGGACCCTGAAGACTAAAAGGACAGAACTGTTGTTGAGGGAGAGCAGGCACACAATTAATACCACCACCAGCAGGAACACAGATCAGCTGCCTGTCCCTGCTGCTAGTGCTGTCACTGCCAGTCTGCCTTCTTTACATCACCAAGAAATGCCAAGTGGGACATTAGGGCATCCTCTGTCACATTGCTCGTCACCTCCTCCAAGCAGCAGTGAGATGTCTGTAATAGAGCAGCAGCACGTAGGGACTAGTGGTGGTGGTGAAGATGATGCTGGAGAAGCTTGGGTGGCTACTTATTGTGCTGCTACTACATCAGGCACATCACTGGAGCCAGTCATGGCAAGTGGAACCTTGATCATCCATCTTCCATGTTACTGCTTCCCTTTCAGCTGCCTAATCATCCTGCTGTTTAAACAATTAAGCAGCAGAAGTAAGAACAGCAGTCACAAATTCCACAATTATGGACTCAGGAGGACATTTGACAATGGCCAGTGGCCACTGGCCAACATGTCCCACAAATCAATGTTTCTTCAGGACTTGGGCCTCTAATAAGTCTAAGTTCTGCAAAGGCATCTATTACAAATCCATCAAATCTTCCTCTACAAAATACTCTTTCAAGTCAAGTATTAGTCCACTCTAGTGGCAGCTTATGCCAGGGGGTTCCTGTCGCTATCACTTTACATACAAATGTCTTATTTCATTTTATTTATTAATTTTTTTTCACTTTTCCCCCAGTACAAGTCAAGAACCCACCCCCCAAAACGAATTCCCTGTTCAACTGATTCATTCGCCAGACTCCACTCACCAACACAGGCACCCTCTTCAGACCCCTTTTATACCATGTCTTACGGGAGTTTTTTTATTTTATTTAAGATTTATTTTATATTAACTACTCCCCAATCCCAGGAAACAACCCCCCAAATATCATCCCCTGTTCAACTTATTGTTTCCCCACCCCCCACCAACACAGACACCCTCATGCCCCTGTTATACTATGCCTTTGGGAAATAAAATAATATTTGCTATGTGTTATGTGTAACTTCAAACTTTCCATTGATTTCAATGTAATGAGCTAAAATCTGCACTTTTCACAGGAAATTTTTTGCTATGCAGAAAGTGCCATTTTTCGCCGATTTCAGTTTGAGGTGGAAATTTTCACCCATCCCTAGTCAGTATGGCCAATACTATATTCAGGGAGCAAAAATCCACAAGTCTGAAGCTAATTGTCACGTCCGCCTCTGTTCGGCGGTTCTTGTCTGCCGTCGTCTTCTCTGGCGCCGGCTTCTTTCTCGCAGGATGCAACGGGCTCCCTAGCAACGGGTTGTGTATTCCGTTGCTGGGTGCTTGCGTCACTTCCTGTTTTTTGGCATGTAGTTGGCTAGTGCCCGGCGCTCAGACGCGTTAGTATAGCGTCTAGTTAGGTAGGGTTCAGTGCTCAGTGGTGTTTCCCAGTTTGACCTGATCTAGTTTCCTGCTCAGTCCTGCAAATATCATTTAACCATGTATGACCTGGCTTGCTTCCTGACTACTCTCTTGCTCCGTCCTGCAATTATCATTTAACCGTGTATGACCTGGCTTGCTTCCTGACTACTCTCCTGCTCAGTCCTGCAATTATCATTTAACCGTGTATGACCTGGCTTGCTTCCTGACTACTCTTCTGCTCAGTCCTGTAATTATACAGAAACTGTGTTTGACCCGGCTTGCTTCCTGACTACCCTCCTGCTCAAGTCCAGAAATTTCCTGAAACTGTGCATGGCCTGGCTTGCTTCCTGACTACTCTCCTAGCATCTTGGAATCCAGATACTTTTCCTGTTCTTCGGGGAATTCCTTCTGGTCTGAGTGAGTACCCCTTTTATTTTGGAGTATTATCCTCCCTGGGAATTGGGGTAGTAGTTGTTTGGCTATACGGGGTCATCACGGGTCTCCTTTGGCTCAACCGAAGGGGACCAATCTGGCTTCGCGGCCAGCACCTTTATACGGCACAGCCGCAGCAAGACCCCGGGTAGGCAACCACCGTACCCGAGCTACGCTCTCTAGCGTCGCACTCCAGCATCTTGCTCCCTAATTCCTTGTTGGAGGAGACTGATCTTCTCATTCCAGTATTTTGAGAGGGGTGTATCTTGGTTCTTGGTCTTATCCTTACATCTATACGTGACACTAATTCAATGATCTCCTAGGTAATTATACAGCGATGAGAGTTGTTTGGAAAGAGTAATTATTGTCATTCCCTGGTTATATAGGTTCTGTCAGACAACTTCATTCAAATTTATGATATTTGATGGATCATAGCTTCTTGTCTACAAAGCACCACAGCAAACCAAAATAGAGATATATGTGATCATTTTACTGATCCCAGAGAGAATCTATAAAATAGAATAACAATTCAAACCTGTTGGTTCTTCCTAGGGATAATATAACCAAGCTCAATGTGTCAAATCCCAGATAGAGTAAGACATTTTATTGTCCTGGACTATCTGTTCTAAAGATAGCCAGTCTACACAGACAATTAATTGTAGATACCCTCAAAACTAACACTTTTGTACAGATAATTACCAGCTCAGCGCTAGTGATCTTTCTAAGTAGTCTTGTCACGCCTAAGCTACACAGACACTTCGATAGTTTGTATTACCCAGTGGGACACATAACTCTTCCTACATGCTATAAAATCAAGGAATCAATTGGTGTATCGCTTTCTCCACATGGATCAAAGTAATATATTGGCGATAAGAAACAATGTAGCTTTGCAAGGAAATTCAGTTGTATTCTGATGGCTTAGACTCTGCTGAGCCACCCGTCTGCCATTCATACAGAGTGCCGGAGCATATCCAGCTTGCAGTTAAGTATGCAGAATGGATGGCTTGTACCACCTGAACAGACAATATTTTTTAGGAAAAGTGTGAGGAAATTTAAAATAGCATGGAGACTATGTGTACAAGCTTCCACTGTTTTTTCACATACTAAGATTCTCGCCGAGCATGCTTTCACAAGGAATCAGCATATAGCATAAATCTGTATAGTCAATGATGGATCTCAGAAACACAAACAAACTGACGTGATTTTCGCCTGTTGCTTCATCAGAGCTGAGTCCTGCAGACCTTGGTGTCAATATTTAAACAAAAAGCACCTCCAATTGGCTAATTAAGTTTGTGACGTAACTCTGGTTCTCTAAGATAATTGGACATATTGAAACAGAATAGCCAAATACATGTATATGGACTTTAAAACATAGAGATGGAAAATAAAAAAATAATGAATAATGAAGATCCCTCAGTTTGACAAGGTCTTTAACTCATACTAAGAAGTACCATAAGGCAGATAGATTTTTATATAGTTATACCAAGAAAGGTGTGTAATAGGTCTATCTGTGATGGTTGCCAGGTAAACTTCTATCTGTAATTTTGGGATCTTTGATCATATCCAGTATTGGACAATTCTATATTGAAAAGTCCTGATGTTTATTCAAAAGTAAATGTGCCTAAATTTCTCCAGAACAGAATATATGTTATGTATAGTCATCCAATGTTACACATGTATTGTTCTTATAAGTGTCTGATAATTTTTATAATTCAGTGTGAAAGTTTAAACTCAGAGTATAATGTAGAGGAAAAACACTGTTATAGATGGGCTGTTAGGCACATTTCTTCATTTAAGCCATGAGGCATCATGTTATTAAGAAGAAAGATCAGTCTATTTGGATTTGAATTAGTCTTTAGTCCAAATCTCCCCCTCATATACCAAGACTTTTTGAATGCCCCATACCTTGAGATCTTTGGTTGAGTCATTGCGATGTAATAAAAAGTGTTTTGCGACATTAGTTAAGGGTCTTCCTTCTGAGAAGATAGTTTTGGAAAGAGAAATATTTCTTAAATGCTCAAGTACTCGATTCTTGAGCATTCTAGTGGACATACCCACATATCATATGTTAGGGGGTCATTGCAAGCACTAAATAACTGCCTTCGTTTCACATGAGAGAAAATCTTGAATCTTGTGCACTTGTCCTGTCCTGTCTTTCACTTCTGTATACATGCTGGGACACAATTTACACCTTCCACATGGGAAAGACCCTGTAATAGGGGGAGGTTTCTTGTTTTTGATATGGAAGTGGCTGCATACTAAAAGATCATTTATATTGAGAGCCTTCCTACTGGAAGTACAGATTTTATCTCCCAAACTTTTTTAGTGCTTCGTCTTGTAAGAGGACTGGAAGATGTTTCTGCATTATGGCTTCCATTTCTCTGTATCTATTGCTGAATGTAGTTATTAAACAAATGTTATTATCTTCCTTTTTAGGCTTAGTTTTCAATAAGTTTCCTCTTGGCTGATGTAATGCCCTGTTGTATGCCACTTTAAGCTTGGCCTTGGAGTATCCTCTTTTAATTAGTCTTTGAGTGAGTTCATTAACTCTGGCTTTGAAGACAAAAAGATCAGAACATTTTTTTTAATCCTGAGATATTCTCCATACGGAATATTGTTCTTGATGCTGGGGAGGTGGTGACTTGACAAATTAAGGATGCTGTTAGTAGCTGTATCCTTCCTAAAAAAAAATCACTCCACAGTCATTGTCCTGTCTATAAATTGTCAAATCCAGGAAATTGATCTTCTCACAATCAAATATAAGCGGCAATTTAAGATTGAAAGGATTGTTGTTAAATTCCTGGACAAATTGTTTCAGATTATTCGAGGAACCTTTCCAAATGAATATTTTGTTATCTATATAACTATACCAGACCAGAATGTTACTGGTGTAATGTTCCATATTCTCAGCAAAAACTACTTCTTGTTCCCACCATCCGAGGTACAGGTTGGCATATGTGGGAGCACACGCAGTTCCCATAGCTGTAATTCGAATTTGTAGGTAGAAGCAATTATGTCTTAATATAAAAGACAACATGCATAGCAAGTAGTGTCTACTAACTTCATTCTTTCAACTGTGACGAATTAAATGATATGCAATGGCCTTGCATCCAGTCTTATGGTCTATTGAAGTAGAAAGTGACTACACGTCACATGTGATCAAAAGAATTTCATCATCAACTGGCAGTTGTTCCACCTTGCAAAGAATATCTCTAGTATCTTTAATACAGTATATGAAGGCTTGGTATTGAGCAAAGGACGTAATTGTTGATTTATGTACTTGCTCATGTTCTCACAAAGACTGTCATTCCCAGATACTATGGGGTGACCAGGTGGATTGATTTTATTCTTATGCACTTTTGGTAATAAATAAAAATGGCTATTCTGGGTTGAGTAACCTAGAGGAATTTTCACTCTTTTTCTGAGATTATTAGATCGTTAAGACAATCTCCAACCAAGACTGTATACAACCTTAAAAAAATTGTCAGTTGGGTCTGAAAATAATCTCTTATAGCTTCCAAATAGGTGCATCTGTTTCCTGGCCTCATGTAGATACATGTCCTTGGGCCAGAGAACTACATTGCCCCTTTTATCTGAAGCCTTAATCACTATGTCATCCCTCTGGCTAATTTCTTTAAGAGCTTCTTTTTATTTAAAGTTCAAATTGGTCGTAATATTACTTGAAACCTTTCTCGTCACTTCCTTCATTACCAGATCTCTGAATATCTGTACATTTGGACAGATGTGTCCCAAAGGTGTGTATCTAGATTTGGCTTTTAGAGTCTGTGGAGATTCTGAGACAGTGGCTGATTCGATTTGACTTAGATTTTCCTCACTAACATTGCTTTGTGTTGCGTCTATATTTTCAGTTAGACAGTTTCTGAATTGTTTTGCAAGGAGTAATTTGTGGCCATACATATGAAAAATTTAAATTTACCTCCTGGTAAGTGTACCTTTACCTATGTGTGGCGTTTATGCATCCCTGGGGTCACTGAGGCATAGTCCAACTGTGATGGGGTATCCTGGGTTACCTTCGGCTCAACCAAAGGGGGCTATCTATCTTTGTGGCTAGCACCTTTATATTGCTTTGGCCACAGCACACACCACTATGGTTGGCCTACACTTCCGAGCTATGCTCCCTTGCTATGCACCCTAGATTCTCACCCCAGTCACCCTTGTTGAAGGAGCTGTCTCTTCAGAATCTAGTTCTAGGTACCCTTAGAGTGATACTGGGATGCAGGAGCACAGAAGGCGGCCTTTCTGAGAGGTTTAAATTATTGCTTAAAGGATTCACTTTCTTGTAGGGAATCCCTGAGGATCTTGAGGCCATCACTGCATTATGTTTAGACTTGGACATTTGAATTCAGGAGCGCCAGCAGGAAAGAGATCACTCCAGGCATTGGTGCCAGGGCATTTCTGCCTACCCACCTCCTCCCACCATGGAAGTTGGGGCCTTCTCCAAACTTACAGATGCATAAAAGAAGAGGCACTGGTCTCTTGACCTCTGTCTTTATTGTGTCTCTCTGGTCTCTTACTTTGTCAATGTCAGATGTTTTACTCGCCATCAAACTTTCCCGCTCTGGCTGGGTTTCTCTTTTCTTCCTCCTATTTGATTTATGCCAAACCTCTTGTTGCCTTTGTGGAGAACCAGGGGGTACAGCAACAGTAGTGTCCATTTTTTTTTTTTTTTTACTTGTCCAGGGTAAGACTTTTGAATCATTTTCCTAAACAGTTTATAGACAGGCTCAATGTTCCTTTTCATTGGTGGAAGATAGAGTATTTGTCCTTCAGTTAACTTTCTAGCCATTTCATCATCTATCTTAACTTCATCTGCATATGAAGAAGAAGAGGAAGCCAGTGGGATGTATTCCAGACCTACATCATCATCAGTAATTATTAGGTCATTTTCAGCATCACCCGTTGGTTCTTCACCACTACAGTTTTATTTCTCTAGGGTTTTAGCAGTTTCCAACAATTTCTTTTTACTTTTTCCCTTTGAGGGGATTTTCCAAAGTGTGCTACTAATTTAACTACAGATGTTTTTGTGCTTGTTTGTCTCAATGTCAGTTTCACTATGCCATCAACACTAGAATGCAACTCATTATTGTCTTCAAGGCTTTTAGATGGCTTATTAATAGTACTGGTGCTGGTGGAACTTTTGTTGGGACTGAGAATACACACTTCCTCCTCAGGAGGAGAGCAATCCACATCATTTATTGTACATGCTGCAGCAATAATGGCTGCAGCCAGTTTTTGGACTACCACTTTATTTGCATGTATCTGCACTTCTCCTACTCCTTTTACCCTCCCCCCTGCGTTTGCTGGGCATTACTGAACTACTGTATCTGTTATTACTGTAAAGTACACAATAGAACTAATTGTGTGTGATGACCCTGTTTCATCTAGTATCAATCTGCCTGCCAGTCTCTGTCTGTCACCTATCACTTTTTTATTTATTTTTTATATTAATTAATTGCCCCCCCCCATCGCTATTACTAAAAACACACTCCCTGTTTAACTGCTTCTTTCCCTTACTCTACCAACACAGAAATTATAACCAGGTCAGAAAGGAACTTACATCACTGCTGCTTGTGCATTCCCAGTTAGTTACATGGAATTTTTTGCCATTTGGGATAAACCTTTCTTCTCACATTCCCTGTAGCATATAGATAACAGCCAGATCAGGAAGGGGAAATTCAGCCTTCCCATTTATTTCAATGCAATGGGCTAGGGGGTGAAAAGCAGAAAATCTGCACTTTTCATCCAAAATTTCTTACTGGGTGGGAATTGCCATTTCTCTCCTGTTTTGCTTCTGAGGTAAACATTTTCCCATCCCTACTCATATTTACGTGATTAATTAGTAAATATATTGTTTGTTTGTTTTTTTCATTCACTGTACTTCAGGTGAAGAATTTGGGATTACCTTCAAAGCATCCATTTTTGTTACTATTTTGAGAAATATCTTACTATGGCTAGTTGAGAATATTTTATGTCAAATACCGCTCAATGCAACTTGGAAAACTAGCACAGATTTATATAAATAGTAGATGTAAATGTGATGACTGTATACAAAGTGCTTCAAATCAATGTAACAATTTATTTATTTTATTTATTTGCATGTAAATATCTGTTTCTTTATTAAATATGCAAATTTGAAACAGATTAGTCTTTTCTGTTATCTTTCTCACTTTTGTCTTTTAATAAAGCAGCATCATTATACAAATGAAGTAATGTATCCATTCATGCAATTGAACATACAGATTCATTGAGAAACATTAATTTCATTTTCATGGAGAAAAAAGCATTTACAATGAGAATAAAAAAAATATTTAAAGGGGCAATATAGGGTCAAAACAAGGTGCTTTTTTTAAAGTTTGAAAATAGTTTATTGAATTAATAAGGAAATAGACTGAGAAATATCAGTGAAAAAAGTCAAAATTCAAGTTGAAGTACAATCCTTATGAAAAAACATTGAAGAAAATGAGTGGCTGGCAAAGGTAGCAGGGATGGGGATGAGAGAGTGGATATGATAATAAAATAAAACAGACTGTGAGGGGATGCACGATCGGGGGAATAATCTATAGTCAAGCATAAGAAATATGAAAAAGGGAGAGGAGGAGCAGAGTGTAGTGGAGAAACTGAGGTGAACAAAAAGGGGATCAGAATGAAAACATTCCGATTAGTGGACCAGCTATGATATCATGAAGCCACTGAACTGAGGAGGCCAATCAGCTAGTTAGGAAGCAGCATGTGTAAGTGCGATATGCTTGGTGAACTTAAGGGGCACAACTCATAAGCTATGCCCTGGTCTGTATGGAATCATTCATGGTGATATAGGTAACTTTGATGTTCTAGAGGTGGAAGGAGGAGGATGGTGGATCAACCAAGAAGACCATTTGTGATAATCATTGAATGGAAGAGGTAGAGAGAGCATGGCATCTCTCCATAAGCAGGACAGGTTTTATCAAAGCTAGCCAAAAAGAGATAGGAGATGCAAAATTTAGGGATAATCTGTCTTGCCACAATAAGTAGATATAGTACAAGGTCTCTAGATGGTTTGAGAAGTGTAGAAAAGAACTTGAGCACTGAAGGAGAAGATAACTAATAAAGGATCTTGTGGGATAGAGATGATATCTTTTATATGAGTCAGTATGTGGGTCAATATACTGCAATCTGTGAGCAGTTCCAACAGATGTGGGACATGGTGCCAAGGTCCCCGAGGAATTTGTTTGATTAAAAAGGGTAAATCTGAGAGATGTTCTGTGATTCTATACCAGCTCTATAGCAGTTTGTAATTAATCTCTCTAGTATGTGAATCACGTCGGGAGAGTAGGTTAGTCTCAAACATTTTTCACCATTCATCAACGGTAAGGGAGAAAGCTAGTTCTCTTTCCCATTATTTGACGAAGTAGGGTTTCTTGCATTTGGCAGGTTCTGGGAGTAGGGAATGGAGATTGAAGATGTGTCTCAAAGGGAGTTGGCTTTCTATTGGTGTATCTGTGGTAGAGCTTGTGTGAATCCCAATGTTTGACTTGGAGATACTACAGCCAAGGTATTCAGACAAGGTGTGTTAGGTGAGTAAATGTTTCCAAAGGAGGAAAGCTGGACTACTGGGCTAGCAAATCTAAAGTATCTAGACTCACAGATTCCCATGGAGAAAATGAGGAATAGTCAAGACCAGGAGGAAAGGAGGGGTTTCCTAATGAAAGAGCAGTGGGGGGTATCTGGTTGGGTGACTATCACGGTGCCCGTGATTGATGCATTTCCCTGTCTGTCACCAGTAGGGGGCTTCTATTGGCTGTCTGCATTTAGCCCGCCTCATATTGCCTATTTAAACCTGGATTGGGCACCCTTTGAGTGCCCTTTCGTGTTGTTTCTGACCTGTTTGCTATCACTATGTCCAGTGATGGTTGGGCCTCTGTTCCTGTGTTCCTGAGTTCCTGATTACAACTGTTCCAATGTTTCCTGCATGCTGAGTTGTTCCAGTCCTGGTTCCGGCCTAGTACTCTGGGGCTGCAGTTCCTGCTGACCTTCTTCTCTGCTGTTTCCTGACCTGACTGATCGCTGCTTGTTCCTGTCATCTCCTCGCCTGCTTCCTGTGATCCTGGCGACCTTCTGCTTGGTCGCGTCGGCGACATTGCTTGTTAGTCCCAGCGTGTGGACGCTGGTTTGCTCCAAAGCCTTGCAGCTACACGATTCAGTTGTTAGTCCAGTGTGTGGACACTGGTTTGCTCCTAAGCCTATCGGCTACACTATTCAGTGGTTGGTCCCAGCGTGCGGACGCTGGTTTGCTCCAAAGCTTTGCGGCTACACGATTCAGTTGTTAGTCCAGTGTGCGGACACTGGTTTGCTCCTAAGCCTATCGGCTACACTATTCAGTGGTTGGTTCCAGCGTGCGGACGCTGGTTTGCTCCAAAGCCTTGCGGCTACACGATTCAGTTGTTAGTCCAGTGTGCGGACACTGGTTTGCTCCTAAGCCTATCGGCTACACTATTCAGTTGTTGGTCCCAGCGTGCGGACGCTGGTTTGCTCCAAAGCCTTGCGGCTACACGATTCAGTTGTTAGTCCAGTGTGCGGACACTGGTTTGCTCCTAAGCCTATCGGCTACACTATTCAGTGGTTGGTCCCAGCGTGCGGACGCTGGTTTGCTCCAAAGCCTTGTGGCTATACGATTCCCTGTTGGTCCGGTGTGCGGACACTGGTTTGCTCCAAAGCCTATCGGCTATCTGATTCAATTGTTAGTCCAGTGTGAGGACACTGGTTTGCTCCTAAGCCTTGCGGCTATACGATTCCTCTGTTGGTCTCAGTGTGCGGACACTGGTTTGCTTACTATCCTGTCACTCTGTCATTATCATCCGACAGCTATTGATACCTCTGGGCTGCCTTGCCCGGTATTGGTAAGGCTGGTAGAACCTTGCTTCGCGTTGCTCTTGAGGTTGCCTTACCCGGTATTGGCAAGGCCGGTAGAGCCTATATCGAGGGTTGTTGGGCTGCCTTGCCAGGTATTGGTAAGGCCGGTAGAACCTTTTGCCACATTCCATCTGAGGTTGCCTTACCCGGTATTGGCAGGGCCGGTAGAGCCTACACTGTGTACTTATTGGGGCTGCCTTGCCCTGTATTTAGGTAAGGCCGGTAGAACCTTGACGCTATTCCATCTGCAGGTTGCCTTACCCGGTATTGGCAAGGCCGGTACAGCCTATTATTCCATTATCTCAGACTGTCCTGTCCGGTATATTGACAGGACCGGTAGAGTCTGCATACTGTCTTTGCTATTTACTCATGATATATATATGTATGTGATTGCCATTCTAGTGATCATTTTTATTATTTCAATAAAATTGAGTTTTTACCTAAAACTTGTGTCTGAGAGTCATAACAAACCGTGACAGTGACATCCAGAGAAGCTATAGAGGGTCGAGAGTCCAACACTTAGGGGCAGACGGTTGAAGTCCCAGAGTGTGGCTATAGCCAAAGCTTTATAATATATCTTGAGGTCTGGGAGACCTACACCACCATGTAGAGGTTTACGGGAGAGATTATCCCATCTTATCCTCTGAGTATGATATTTCCAGATGAAAGATATGATCGAAGAGTTTAGTTGGGAGGAGAGCTTTGGGAATATGGATGGGAAGGGCATTAAAGATATATAGAACTCTCAGGAGGATCATCATTTTCACTAAATTGATACAACCCATCCAGGATAAGGAGGGTGAGGTCAAATGCAAAATATCCTGTTTATGCATGTTAGAAGCAAAACAAGATTTGCTTCAGGAAGGGAGGCCAGTGAGGGATATAGTTGGATTCCAAGATATTGGATGGAAGTCGAGGACCAAAGTGATAACTGCACTGTAGGGAGGCCTGTTCTGCTGGGTCAAGATGGATGATTACAATTTCAGATTTGTCATAATTGATCTTTGTCTGAGAGAAGGTACAGTATTCCTTTAGGACATGAAGGAGAGCAGTTAGAGAGTGCATAGGACTGGAGAGGAAGAAGAGGATATCATCCACATAAGCCTCTCTTTTAAAAGAAAATGTACCTGAGGACAGGCCCTGTATGTGTGGATGAAGGTAAACTATATTCAGAAGAGGTTCTAAAGCCAAGATGCAAATTAAGGAGGACAATGGGTACCCCTGATGGTTGCCATTGTGAAAAAGAAAAGGTTCAGAAAGAGACCCATTAACAGAGACACTTGCCAAGGGGTGGGAGTATAGACTTCCGCAACAATTATGAACATCTTTATAATCTTCATACTTTTTCAGTGACACCCACCCCTGACCTAAAGGACGTGAACCAATACATTAAACGCGCCAACCTCCCTTATTTTGATCAAAAGTCAACACAGTCCTTAGAACTCCCCTTTACAGAGGACGAAATTTCAGCAGCAATTGAAACCCTCCCAGCAGGCAAAAGTCCAGGTCTAGACCGCTTCTCCCAAGCATATTATTCTACTTAAAGAAACCTATTAACCCCCTTATTAACAAATTTCTTCAAGGCCCTACCAAACAACATCACAACCCACCCCACTATGACGGCATCCTTTATTGCTGATTTACTGAAGCCTGGCAAGGATCATACCTCATGCTCAAATTATAGAACTAGCTCACCGTTAAACATTGATATAAAGATATACGCAAAAATTCTGGCTACCAGACTGAACTTCTTACTCCCATCCTTTTAACCCCTTAAGGACCGGCGCGCACACGCGCGACTGGTTCTTGTGGTCCACAGGGCATTTTTTTTTTATTGGCGCTTCCGGTTCAGGACTTCCGGAGCGGCGTGCAGCTGCGACGGGAGCCCTGAACTCCATGCCATGCCAGGACCGTCATTGGGCCTTAAGTGCCGGACAGCCGTGATGGTCCTGGCACGGCAATGGTCCTTAAGGGGTTAAATTTAGAATAGGTTGGATTTACTCCTAATCGAGAGACTAGAGACAATACTAGAAAGATATTGTCTCTTCTCCACTATGTCAAAACGCTTAAAATTCCGATAGTTCTCTTAACCCCGTCACTTAACGCCCGTCTAACATTTTTTTTTTTTTTTCTAAAAGAATCCGGAGTCCCCGAACGGCGTGCAGCCGCGCGGGGAGCCGGATTTCCGGGACGTACATGTACGTCCTCTGTCACTAAGTGACAGCCACACAGGACGTACATGTACGTCCTGTGTCGCGAAGGGGTTAACCACTGATGCCGAAAAGGCATTCAGTCATGTAAATTGGTCCTTTATGTTTGCCACCTTTCAGTCCTTCGGACTAGGCCCTCAGTTTATCTCTTATGTTCAAGCATGATACACAAATCCGAATGCCAAAATTAGAGTTAATGGACACCTGTCCTCTTCATTCCACAAAAAGAATGGGACCAGACAGGGCTGCCAACTTTCCATCCTTTTGTCTGTTTTAGTAATGGAGTCTATAGCTCAAAATGTCCAGAAAAACCCCTTTATTTCTGGTTCCTCCCATAAATGATCTGTCTTCACAGACAACGTGCTGTTGACTTCTACTTAACCTGAATTGTCCATTCTGGAGTTACTAAATGAACTGGAACTCTTTTCTACAGTTTCTGACTTTAAAATTAACCTCCAGAAATCTAAAGCATTGCCACTCTATATGACCCCTGACAATTACTCTCAACTAACAAATGCCCTTCTGCTTAAATGGTCTTCCTCATCCATTACTTACCTGGCCAACTTATCCTTATTATACCACATACATGTTTTACCTCTACTGGCCAAAGTCAAATCAGATCTCTCCAAATGGTCCAACCTATACATATCATGGTTAGGTAAAATGCATGTCATTAAAATGATGATACTTCCTCGCTTTCTTTACCTATTCCAGACCCTCCCAATTTCTCTTCCAAATTATTTTTTTATCTCAATATCCAAATTGTTCTCTTCCTTTATTTGGGGGAAAAAGAAGCCAAGAGTCGGTCATCATATTTTCTATGCGCATAAGTCCAGATGCGGATTTGGAGTTACGGATCTACGTCGTTATTATGACGCGGCTATACTCTCAACAATTTCAGATTGGCACAATAACCAATCCAATAAATTATGGGTTCAAATTGAGAGATCCTTCTACCCGGCTTGTGACCCATTAGTTCAAATTCTACTTCCTCCATCAGAGAGACATACTGCGATGATTACTCACCCGATCTTAAGCAATGTCCTTCAGGCTTGGAATAGACTTGATAAGAATGGATCGTTGATTCAACTCCCATCTCCTTTCACTACAATGTTTTCCTCTTCTCCTTCCAAATATTCATTGCCGACATCTCATTTTCCTGACCAGATAAGTATGGCTGATTTACAGTTAAAAGATTTTAGAGAAGACAAGGAAATTACTCCATTTCCTATCCTTCAGAATCTTTACTCCCTTCCCCCCAAAGACATTTGGAATTATTTACGGATAAAACATTTACTAATGCACTCTGACATCACAGCTTGATTCTGCCATCCATTGTCTCAATTCAAAACATATTTCCTTGCTCCTGATCACCTGAAAGACAAATCTATAGGCAGACTGTACACCGTTCTATTGTTGACCGAGACTAGCACAAAACCCCCTTACACATAAGCATGGGAACAAGATTTGCACTTGACTTTACTGCCCGGGAATGGGCATCCATTTACTCTGTCATAAATTTTTCCTTTATATCTGCAAATTTATTTGAGATGAATCTCAAGCTCCTCACATGTTGGTACTACACACCAGCTAAGCTCCATAAGATCTTATATTCTACCCCAGCCACATGCTGGAGATGCAAACAAGATAGATGTACCTTGCTCCATATATGGTGGTCTTGTCCACTTCTCAAGTCATATTAGTCTAACTGTTTAGCGCACATTGAGTGCCTTTTAGATTGTTTTTGATAACGACCCTTGGCAGATTTTGTTATTCAGAGGCTTACCCTCCTGTTCTCCTCCCCAGTGGATCTTTCTCATGACTATGTTGAATGCAGCTAAAGCCCAGATACCCTTATGTTGGAAATCCACTTCACCTCCTTCCTTTGAGGATTGGTTAAATAAAGTTGAAGAGCATCTGTTATTCACCAGATTGACATGGACACATAGGCGGCAAGAACCCTCAGCGCTTTCTAAACTTATTTCATATTGGTTAGCAACCAAACCAGCTCTCGCAAGTAAGTAAACCCAGGCATGTCTTCTGCTTTTGGGGTAGTCCCAGCGGACCCTCTCCTCTCTCAGTGCATCAGTATTACCGTTTTCCCCTTGCCTGAATCTCTTCACGAACTGCTGCCCTCTCTCTCTACTGACATCTTCTACTACACACCTTAACCAGTCTTTTACTAACTTCCCCTTCTGTTCCCCTTCTCCCCTTTTCTATGATCTTCTTTTTCTTTCTTTATTTCTTGCTAATCTCCTTCTCATTCTATATAGAAAATAGGTTAATGCACAATATGAAACACTGCTAGCTAACGATGTGCAGCCCTAGAAGGTGTGAGCCAATGATGATTGTTTAAATACTGGGATGCATTTTGACATTTAATACTTGTAATCAATATGACCTTGTAAGTATCTTGCAATATGGTCTCCTCTCCTTGCGGATGATTCTATGTATCAAAGTGTTTTTGTATTTGCTCTTTATTACTGTGAGATTGACCTAATAAAAATCTTTCAAACAAAAAAAAAAAAGTGTGGATTCTCAATGCTCCGGAGAATTAGAATTTTTTTGTATGCCACTGAATGGTTATGGAGGATAGGAATAAAGGCATAATATATACTGGAGGAAGTATGGTCTGATAGAAGGACTGAGGGGCTAGCAATAGAGTTCAATAGGGTCCCGACCCTCGAGGTCCTGAGGGAACAGGGCACTGAACGTCTCACAGTGTCAAATTACACTGTGACATTCCCCTGATATAAGAGAATCAGAGTTGGGGATGAGCTGCATATATAAAGAGGACCATAGGTCTGTGAGTATAAGGTAAGAATGGGTAATTTACCTACCTAAAGAGTATAGGGGTGACCCAGGAGGCAAGCGATACTCAGAAAACAATACCCTCACAAGAAGGGAGGTGAAAAGTCCATACATCAATGTCCTTGCAAACAGTGGGGATTCTCAAGTAATTGAGTGGGTTAGAACCCAATTCACTTGGTATCTCAGCCAAGATGGAGGCGAGGGAAGTCTATTTCAAGAGTTGTTAGTCCCAATCGTTTCATATGCAGCTGAAGGTGGATGTCTGCAGAGTGACCACATTCAAGTTGGTCTTTCTCTGCTACTTCTTGCCTTGTGAATTCACAGACCAGATGGACCTTTTTTTGAGAGCAGGAGGGAGGTAGTGAATCCGGTACTGGGTTAGACTCATGAAGGGAGATTTCCAGCGTGGAACAGAGAGTAGGGATGTGTCTCAGCATATACAGGATGGCTGCTTTCCCATTCTGTGAGACATGGAGGGAGAAAGGAAAGCCCCATCTGTACCAAATCTGAAGCTTTCTCAGCTGAGCAGTGAGTGGTTTAATGGATCTCATTTGGCTCAAAGTATGGGGAGAAATATCATTATATAGCTGAATGTCCGTCCCCTCAAATTAAAGATGTGTCTGTTCTCAACTCTTTCTCACAACTTGAAAGGAGGCCTTGCTTGACCTAGTGCTCTCAAACAATTCTGACATGATAAACAGTATACATGCAAGGGAACATTTGAGCAGCAGTGACTACAATATGGTATCATAGTGGGAAGCATTGGTGGTATAGGCCTCGCCGGGAAAAATTTTATAACAGAGCCAAATATGTGTTTCGGTTTCTCTCTGCGGCCTTTCATCCAAGTAAGGAGTAATTTTTAAGCCCATGAGGGTAAAAATTCTGCTTCACAGCAAGGTAAATGTAGTGAAACAGCTCAGAGAATGGCAGAGCTCACTCAAAAGACGTCTTACTCCATGAGTAGTCAGGCCCAACGTGACATTTTAATGTGTTTATGATAGATTATGTGGTGGATCTGTTACATTATTTGAGCAATGATTTTGTAAACTTAATTCTAAACAATCCTCAAATATTTAGAAAATGTGTAAAATAAACAGAGCTATTAAAAAAAAAAAATCTAAGTTCATTATGCTGGAAATATTTTTTCTTCACTTGCCTTAAAATTGTATTTTATTCCAGTTCCCCACTATGAGTAAGATTACAATTGAGGAGTATTCATAAAAGCTTCAAAAGCTAATGAGAAAAGAAAATGTTAAAGTGAAAGTCATTCTTATTACATATTCCACTGATGCTTACACACCTCCTAGCCAATCAGCTTTGAGCAGATCCCTTCAATCCCCCACTTGAAGCCAATGGCTGTGAGTAATTTTGAACAGAGACTGCCCATATAAAAAGACAGTCTCTGTTCAAAATTCACTCACACTGGAACAAGCATCAGACCATGAGGTATTTAGAGTGGGGCTTTGTCGTCTCTTCCTTCCGCTGCTGCCATTGACAGCGGCAGAGTCTACTAAGGGGGCATTTACTTAATATTCATTTTTGGGCACAAAGGTTTTGCTATTAGAAATATAAATATAATATTAGTGGACAAATGGGGGAATACTATTTAAACTTTGACATCTTCTACTATTATTTTAACTGGGACACACAACACTGTCCAAAAAGTTTGGGGTCACTTAGAAATGTCATTGTTTTTGAAGGAAAAGCAGATCTTGTCCATTAAAATAACATCAGATTGGATCAGAAATACTCTACAGTGTAGACATTGTTAAAGGGATAATAATACTTAAAATGTAAAAAAAAAAAGTTGTAAGATTTATCCCCCTGAGTAAAACAAGAGTACTTCCCACTGCTAAAAGGTGTTTTATTCAAAAGTTATTATAGCTCAAAGTTGAATTTTTTTAGGTGAAATATCACAGTGGCCTGAAATTGTACAGTGGTGCTGTTGCTACACCATCCTATGGAGATTTATGGTCTATGGACCAGAGCTGTCCAAAGGATGGTGTAACAACACCGCCACTGTACAATTTCAGGCCACTGTGATATTGCACCTAAAAAAATGCAACTTTGAGTTGTAATAACTTTTGAATAAAACACCTTTCAGCAGTGAGAGTACCCATTTTTACTCAGGGGGATTAACACTACAATATATTTTTTTAACATATTAAGTATTACTATCCCTTTAAATACTTTAAATACTTAAAATGTATTTTATTTTATATTGTAGCCATTAAAAATGATATAAGTCTTATCTTTCAAACATTTATGGTTTGAGAGATATTGGCAAGTAAAGTTTCCACCTCACTGGCTGTTTCAGCCATGTCTGCCATCTAGCTGACAGACTTGGAATCCGGTCCACAGATCAGCCAGTGGCTTTTCAGCAGAGCAGAGATCGCATGATATAAAAATAACTATCTCATTGGAAGGGTCTACAAAATGTGCTTGCAAACCAGGCACACTTTGTAGACTATTCCAATTAAGTAGTTCTTTTTATATCTTGTGATCTCGGCTCAGCGGACCGGATTCCAAATCTGTCAGCTAGAGTGCTGACATCATTCAGGGGGAAAATTTACCTGCGAATATCTCTTAAGTAACTTAAGTATTACTATCACTTTAATGTTGTAAATGACAACTGTAGCTGTAAACTGCTGATTTGTAATGGAATATCCACATTTGTTGCGGATTTTTCGACGAAAGCAAAATTTGAAGGACACAATTATTATTTAAATTAAAAATCATTATTTCTAACCATGTCAACGGCTTGACTATGTCCTATTCATTTGCAACTTATTTGATGTATGTTTCCATGGAAAAAAAGGTAATTTCTGAAGTGACCCCAAACTTTTGAATGGTAGTGTATACGAAATGCTTAAACTAAAGTACAAAACAGATTGGCCTGCAGAACTAGCACTCAACATGTATGTCCCTATGCAGTATACAGGGACTTTTTCCAGCTTGCCAAATAAACATGAAGAATAATTATGAGTTGTGAAATAAGTGCACCATGAATATTAGTAATGGATGTGTCCCTATCTAATATACCGGGGCATTATCTGGCTTACTAAGTCAAAATGAAAACAAAGAGCGATATAAATCATTATTTATGCCAGTGCATGTTCCAACTTGCCAGATCAAGTAGAAAACTTCAAAAAAAGGGTTTAGCAATGCATTTGTCCCTATCAAGAATGCTGGGGCATTATCCGGCTTGCCAAATTGAAACAAAATACAAAAAACAATCAGGATCATTATTTATGCCAGGACATATTCCGGCTTGCCAGATCAAATAGACAGATTTAAAAGAGGTTTAGATACATGTTTTGCATATGTGCTACTGCAGTTAAAACAAAGAACTGTGTGCACTGGCATTAATATCCTTCACACTTGTTAATAAAGTGTTATCTTCATCATATGTTAAAGTATCTTTTTGTGTGAATCCATTTAGTGTTAACCTTCAACAGACTCTTTCATGTTTTGATCAGTTACTTAAAAAATAGTGATCATTATATTGAGCATTATTATTCTGAATCAGATTGAATGAGAACATCCTTTTATGCTTATATAGAGTATTCTACATGAGGAAAGAGTCAGGCCTAATAATTATTTAAAAATACATTTTTAATTTGTGTCAATAAATGCTAAGTTTTATATGATAAGACTTAGAGGTACTTAATACATAATGACATCGTCCTAGGATTCCAGAACTAGGCAGGAAGAGTGCTAGTTCCACAGGGTAATCTGTTTTGTAATTTTGCTTATCGATTCTTCCCTGTAGCACCTCCACAAATAGTCTGTTATCTTTTTAGGTGATAGATGGTGAATATAGGCAGCGGAGGGGAATGCACTGGTTACTTCCTCTTTTTCCATTGCTTAAACTATGCACATATGTCCGAGTAAGGTTTGAGGCACACAATTAATATTTCTCTTTTTCTTTCTTTTACAGGACGGTGATTGAAACATGGAACACAGAAGACAAGAAGACAGAACTGAAGAAGGAAAAAGATGGAGAGAAAGAAGAGAGAAGAAAGAAAACAGAAGACTAAGATGGACAGTAGCTGTCCAGGGTGTTGTCGAAGACTCTGCTGGACATCAGTATTTCTTTTCAGGGGCTGTTTTTTTTTTACCTTAGTTGGATTAACCCTGTGAGTGCCAGTGAGGTAATTATACCCCATTGGAACTCATAGGGTTAATTCTACTAAGATTTGACAATTTTTTTCAGTTCTTTGGATGTATTAATATGGGGCTCCATATCAATACATCCACTGGTGACCTAGGTTTTTTTTTTTTTTTTTTTAACTCTCAATTGATGCATCGGCTGTTTTGAGATCCGTTAAGGGACTCTACACCCAAAAAGGCTGGGTGCAGATTTTCCCATGATAAAGTGGGTCCCTTAATGGATCTTAGGTCTAATGCATTCAATTGAATTGCATCTTTCTGCATTTTTTTATCAATGGGCAATCACGCTTCTACATTTATAAATCAGTATTTTTTCATAGCACAGTTAATTGAATAGCTTACCATGCTTGGAAAAATGCTATTGGCTGTTTTTTTTTGTTTTTTTTTGTTGGTGTAGGGGGGACTTGAATCAAGCCCTTGGTCTCTAGATCTCTTATGTCCGACACAGTTCTCAACCCACCCCAAGTGCCCTTCCATTTGCATAATAAATAGTACAATGTGCAGGTTTAGTGCAGCTCAGCTTCCACTTTGCCCATGTAAGTGGTGCACAACACCTTGGAATGGACAAAGACATATTAATAGCTTACAGAACACTCAGAATTTTCAATTTGCTTGTAGACTGGGATACAAAAAATAATTTCTCCTCTGTCCTTTAATGCCCTAAAATAGTAAGTTATTTCCTTACCTTACTGGTTCAATTTTATAGTTGTGACTTCGCTTGTTGTATATTGATCTGCCAAGCCACATATACGTCTGTCTGTGAAACGAGTCATGCTTGCAACATACATGTCAGAACATAGAAGAACCCACTTGCAGTGGAAAAGTTAAAGACTGCAAGTAGATGGCTCCCTATACGCCCTCCATCCAGTAGCATGGATAATGGTACATTATACCATAATCCCTGATCTGTCTGTCTCAGACAGTGAACTCTTTAGAAAGAGAGAAAAATTTATGTTACTGTTGGGCATAGAAAAAGTTAAAAAGGGGGACATAAAATATATAGGCATTTTTACAAGTCCAAATGAAGGTTGCCTGTCTCTTTATGATCACATTTTTGTGGTAAATAAATAGGTTTGACATGTCAAATGTTTTTTTGTAGGTTGGATTCTAGAGCTTAAATATTTGCTACCACTAAAGAATTGTAGTTAACTGTGGTAAATGAAGGAGTTAAAACAATTTATTTAATTATTGAGGGTTAAGATGATCAATGGAAGTATTTCTAGGCACTGATAAACAGATATGTATACACATTATTTATAAGTCTCTTTTGCTCATATTCTTAAAGTGGATCTGTCACTTACTAATGTTTTGTTGCATTAAAGTTAATTAAATTGCTTTGACCTGTGAGGCACAGTCTGCAAAGGGAAATACATGTGCTGACATCATCTCCCACTATATCCCTTGTTCTCACACTTATTTCTGAGGCAGACACCCGCCAGAACATATCAGCTTCTAGCAAACCGGTGGAGTAAATTAATGGGAATAAGTAATCATGCAAATATGATCAAAAGGTCAGAGTTTGGGCATTTAGCTGATATATATATATATATATATATATATATATATATATATATATATATATATATATATATATATATTGTTTAATGTAATGTTAGGGATATTGAAGAAAATGTTTATTTTGTTTTAAACAAGGTAAATCAACTGTATTACTTATTTCAAAAAATTTTTATTAGCAAACATTATGTGCATTTTTTAAAAGTAGATAAATAGTTCAGTATTAATAATATTTTACCAATAAAGAATGTACACAGAATTTTGTGCTTTATTGATTAATACATTTCTTTAATTTTCAAGTCCCACAGGTGCTGCCCATTCCATTCTTTACTACCTATTCACATTAGGAATTGTGCACCTGGGCATTAATATTGGTTGGAGTGATAGCTGTCCACCATTGGACGTATACCACATGGGAGATGGCACCCAGGCCATTTTCAGTTATTGAACAGGAGAGTGTACAGTTCACTTGTTTGGTTTTATATATATATATATATATATATATATATATATATATACACATATAGATATTTATATCCTGTATCATAATTTGCTAGGATGTTTGTCATGATGCAGTTATGTGCAGTAGAGACTGCTCGCACTCAGCCAGTCTCTACTACACATGACTGCATCGCATGAGTGAGGCGACGCAAGACTGCATTGCGTGGAGCAGTGAGGTAGTGACCTTTTAACCCTTTGAGTGCCAGAGGGGTATGCAACGCATTGCAAACCAATGCTTTGCATACCCCTCTGGCACTCAAAGTGTTAACATTATCCAGACCTTGGCCCGTGTACACAGGCTTTTACACTAGTATATAAATAATGGATTATGTTGCAGTCAGGAAAAAGAAACTTAAGAAAGACATTGTTAGTAATATATTTACCCGTCAATGTCATTTAAAATACTCAGCTCTACTTTTCTTTAGAGAGACACAGGTCATTAAGTCATTAAATTGCTACTAGGATATTTGCTGTGAAGTCAATCAGCATTTTAAGAGTAAAGCGTAAGAAAAATGAGGCTCACAAATCTTTAGAACTCAAACTAATTAAAGCAATGTAGGCCCTTAAGCCATGAGTGTACTTGGAAAACCTTTTTGATTTGACAAATGTAGATATGATCAAACTGAAACCTACACTAACAGAATATTAAGCACACAAATACCATTTTGTCATGTTAAACATAGGTCTTTTTAAATAAATGTGGCATATTAATGTCAATATTTTAAAACAGGTTTCCAAAGAGATTATAGATATATTACAGTATAATATGCCAAGTCAATAGATTGAAAGCAGTTTTTCCATAGATATTATACCTACAGTGTATTACAGTGTAATGAACACACCAACACAAATGTATGTGAACCAAATATTGTTTGGATTTGAACATTTTTTTTAAACTATTCATTGTAATCTCTAGCAAACGTTCACACCCACCATGGGGGGTTTAGATATTTGACTATGGATGGACGATAACTTTAGTAAAATCGGAGAAAAATGGCACTTCTCGCCATTTGAAAAGTGGGGTTTTCCTACTTCTTTCACCTAGCTCATTGCATTAAAATCAAAAGGAAGAAACATTTTTCAGCACCACATGAACGTTTTCTCTACTTTACCCGTGTCAGCTCCCAGCGTAGTGTGGAGGAAGCGAAGCAAGGTTCTGGTACAGGTTTAGCTCAGGAGCTAGTGAGCGGTGCTAGAGAGAGGTGTTCGGGAGTGTTGGAGCTCTATTGGAGTATCCTTGCTGCAGCCGTGGCTGGAGAAAAGGTGCTGGCCGCGAAGCCAGATATCTGACCCCAGTTGAGCCGGGGCCGGGACCAGGATAGATACTCCTCAGACTTGGAAACCGAGAAACCAGTACCAGAGATAGAAGGACCTGAGAGGCAGACCAGAGGAACGGGAAACCAAGAACCACCACGTCCCTGAAAGCCCTAAGGGACTAAAAAGGCTGGCGCCTCCTCAGCGCAGAGTGCAAAATAATACTGGACCTGCTTCCTACCGTGAGCCCACGGTCAGATCCAGCGAAAGAAACATCAAACCCCACAGATGGAGAGGAGAATGAGGGCCCCCAAGGAAGGAAAGTACGCTCCAAGATGGAAAGTTAGATGCAGTCTATCTACTGCCAGCTCCAAGGGTAGCCAAGAAAAATCCCAGAGGGGAAGACCAGCAGGGCAGGAGAACAAGGCAGGAGTGCCCTCAAAATCCACGCTCCCGCTGTATATCTACGGCTAAGATGCTGAAGGAGCGGAAAGGACCTCCCTGAGGAATAAGCAGAGCTGGAGAGTCAGGCAAGAAGATTGCACAAAGATCGGCGAGAACCACAGCAGCTGACCTCCCGTCTAATTACGGGGATCAATATCCCAGGCACCTAAAGAGAAACAAAGTAGCAGCCGCAGCAGAGGAATCGCTCATCAAAGCGAAAAAGGAAACCGAGAATGCTAGCAGACGTGACCTGGAGGGGTCTGTGGAATCTGGCACTAAGCCCCAGTGGCCTCCCATCTAACTACGGGGAGAGAAGGTGGCAGAAGGAGAAGTAGCACGGAGCAGCCGCAACCGGGCTGGGTGCAGGGATAAAGAAAAACGATTGGCGCTTCAGCTGCAGTCAGCTACCAGGCTCGCCGAGACCAACAGCCAAAACAGAAGGAGCAGGAGCGTACAGCCTGACCAGAAAGGGCAGGAGCGAAGAGGAGTCGGGGCTGCTCTCTTGGCCGGAGCAGAGGAGAGAATGGGAATACACTGGAGCAGAGTCACAGCCAGGCCCAAGTCATCAACAATCCGGAGGTAAGGTATCTGAAGGAATAAGATTGGAGAGAGGTCAGTGAACGGAGCCAGGGTCAGGAGCCAGGTGTACACAATAACTAGCACAGAGCGCGAGGAAGATCCAACTGAGTAGTCAGGGATTCAGGCAGAAGTCAGCAGACCAAGCACAGGATCACAGCCAAATGACCACAAAGCTTGATAAACAGGCATCTAGGCAACAGGGTAGAGCACCTATAAACTTCCTCTAGCCAATCCAAATCCAGGATCAGAGGTCGGAGGAGTAACAACCTGCAGGCATATAAAAGGGTTTCAGGCTCTCACAGCATGCCATTCTATGTGTGTGAGAGGAGAAAGCAGCATGTTTTTTGAGCTAGAGAAGATAGGCACAAAAAATAAAAGGTTAAGCTTTGTTTAGGGAGTCTTTTAGGTAGATCATATGCTCTCTGTATTAGGGGAGTCTGGGGGAACTTTGGGGGTGAAGAAAGGAGGAAGGACGTTGGCCTCAAATAGCTCAAAATTTGGCATGACTGGCTGCCAAGACACAGGCAGCTGGGTTACAATTTGCTTGCTGATCTTGCTGTTATTGTGTCTGTGCTGGGGAAGTCTGGGAACAGACGTTATTGATTTTGTTTTTCAGTTATTTATATATATATTTTGGATAGACTGTGATAATAGGGTGGACACCTTAAAAATAATATTAAAATAAAATTAAAAACTAAAAAAAAATAAAATAAACAAATATATTAGGTAACAGACAGTTGACTGGAAGCCTGATTTGAGCTGTGTGACTGAGGCAAACTTGATAGATGACATTGAAAATTTTGATGAGGGCTAAGGCACGACATAACACTCCATCAGTTGTGTACTGTAGAGAGTAAAAACACACACAGTAGTTAAGTAATGTCCAGCAAATTAACTAGGTGCAGAGGGAGGGGGAAAGGTGGAGAACTGCAGGGATGTGAGAGTAAAGCGATAGTACAAAAACTAACTGAAGCCATGGTTGCTGCAATGTATGCAATAAATGATGATGTTCCTTCTCCTCCAAGGGAGGATGCCATGATTTCCTAGACCCAATGATGGCCAGTCTCCTTCATCATCGCTAGGGATCATGGGAAAATTTTCCCCACTAATATTTGCATTGATTTCAATGCAATGACCTAGGCGATAAAAGTAGCAGAACTGTAATTTTCACTGGAAAATAGTAATCAAGCGGACTGGAAGTTAAATTGCTACTACTGGAGCTGATGAGGCAGCAGAATCAGTAACAACAGAAGCCAATTCAGATGCATCCAGGGAGAAGGTATACAATCAAGAAGTTAATTATCTTCCTTCCCCTTTGAAATTATGGCAGGGTATGTATGTACAAGTGTCCTAAATTGCAAAGTGTACACTGTGTGGCAAGGTTGTGAAGAGGGGTCACACTTTCGAACATCTCCCCTAATAAAGCACATGCTACATATCTACCCTGATATTCTGGTGGAACATGTGAATCCAACACAAAAAAAGTCAGGTGCTGCTATCAGTGTGCCATCATTTGCAAAGCTAATCTTCTGAGTCTCTATAAAGCAGTAAGTAGCAACCTAAATAATGGTAAAGCAGCAGATGTAGTGCATATAGATTTTGCAAAGGCATTTCATACAGTGTCACACAGGAGTATGTAGTATAAAATAAGGAAATTGGTCTTAGGGAATAACTTTTGCAACTGGATAGTAAACTGGTTGAAAGATAGAGAACTGTGTTGTTGTTGTAAATGGAAAATGTTCTAGTACAGTTAAAGTTGAGAGTGGAATACTTCAGGGTTCAGTACTTGGTCCATTGCATTTTAACGTTTATAAATAACCCGAAAATAGGTACAGAAAGCAAGTCTATATTTTTAGAGTAATAATTTTAGAACAAGATGTTTGTTCTTTGCAGAGGATGAAAGATTTGGCACACAAATAGAATTTAAAGTTGAATGTGTGAAAGAGGAAAAATATCCCACTTCTACCTGTTAACTTGGAATGATTTTAGGAGACATTTTGCTAGACAAAGACTTGGGAATCATTGTAAACTACAAACTTGAAAACAGTGACCAGTGCCAAGCAGTAGTAGGTAAAGCAAAGTCCTGTCTTGCATAAAAGAGGTATTGCAGCAAGAGTGGATAACATGGATGGGTGAAAGTTTTCACCTCAAAGGAGAAACAGGAGAAAAATGGCACTTATTGTTTAGCAGTATATTTAAAAAACAAAAAAGTGCAATTTTTTTCACTCATTGCATTGAAATCAATGGGAAGACTGAATTTATCCCCACCACATGGCAAGTTTCTTTGCTTTTCCCACAGGTATAGTTTAAAATGGGTGACAGGCTCCCACAGAAGGCCAATCTGTGTTTGTGAGAGGAAGAAAAAACAAAACATTTTTCAGCTAGAGAAGACAGGATAAGAGAGTGGAGTTAAAGCTTAGTTTAGAGCAGGAAATGTGTTCTATGTCAGGGGGACTATGGGGACAGGAATGAAAAAGAGGTTGACCCCAAGCACCCCAGAATTCTGTGCGACAGACTGGCAATACACAATTAGATGTGATAAGTTAAAAGGAGGTTTACCCCAAATACCCACAGATTTTGTGTGACTGAGTAGACACAGGCAGCTATGATACAAGTTCCTTCTTGATATGGATGTAATATCTGTATTGGTGGAGTCTGGTGGAGTCTGGGGAAAGAAGCAGTTAATATGGAGTTTGTTTTTTGCTTTTTTGATAGGCAAAAGAGACAGGGACCCTAACAGGAGCTGTGACTGAGTATTTTGTAAAGGACCAAGTCAAGACATAACTCACAATCAATTCTATTGTGTCCTTTACAATAAAAACACATGCAGTAGTTCAGCAACGTCCAGCACTATGTGTTTGGGGTGTAAGGAGTAGTAGCAGTGTAGGGACATATGAGTAAAGTGGTATTCCGAAAACTAACTGCAGCTGTGATTGCTGCAACATGTTCAATAAATGATGGTAATCCTTCTTAGGAGGATTCAGTTTGTCAAAGTCTCACCAAACATTCCACCTCAACCACCACCAGCACCAGTACTATTAATAAACCATATAAAAACACTGACTGCAACAATGAGTTGATTTCCAGTGTTGATGGCACAACACACAACAGGTGTAGTAGCTCTACCAGCAGCTACATTTGACAGTGAAACAAACAAACACAAAAACTCTTGTCCTGAAAGTAGTAGCAAATGGTGTGAAAATTCCTCAATGGGGAAAAGTAAAAAGACATTGTTTGTGACCTCTAAATGTCTAGAAGAATGTAAAAGTAGTGGGCAAAAAGAGGAGAGCGATGCTGAGGATGAGCTACCTAATTACAGATGATGATGATGTTGTAGATCTAGAATGTATCCCTCCAGCATCCTCATCATCTTCTGATACAGATGAAGTTGAGAGTGAGAAGGATGATGAAATGGTCATAAAGTTAATTGAGAGGCAAAGGCTCAACCTTCTACCATTTAAAAGGAAAACTGTGCTTATGAACTGTTTGATAAAACCATTGGAAACTCCGACCTCGACAAGAAAGGATGCCCAAAACTGCACAGTCATCATCATCAGTGCTTCAAAATTCCACTCAGCCACACATTACAGATGTTGAATAAACAGTAACATAGGTTAGCATTGGCAACATCCACAGCCTTAGCTATGATACCTAGTAATTGAACAATTGCAGCAGCATCTTGCCCAAGTAGTTGTAGCATCCCATCAATAACCCTACAGTCTATTAAATCAACAATATGGATATACTTCACTTATGATTCAAAAGTGAAGCATGTTGCTATACGTTGTCTGTGTAAAAAGCATGTGAACAAGGAAAAAACACTTCCTGTCTAGCAGGAAATTTCACATGAAAAGTGCTGTTTTCACATTTTTTGCATAGCTCATTGCATTGAAATCCATAGGAAGACTGAATTTCTCCCCACCACATGGCAGTTTTCTCTTCTTTTCCTGCAGACATACAAAAGGGTGTCAGGCTCTCACAGCATGCCATTCTCTGTTTGTGAGACGAAAAAGCAGCACATTTTTTAGATAGAGAAAATAGGCAAATGAAGTGGAGTTCAAGCTTAGTTTAGGGAACCTTTTAGGAATGACATTTGTTCTTTTTATTAGGGGAATCTGAGGGTGATCTGGGGAGAATAAGGAAGAGAGGAGGTTGACCCAAAAACCACAAAATTCTGTGTGACTGACTGGTACGATACAAACAGCTGTGATCCAAGCTCCTTACTGATCTGGCTGTTATTAACCCTGTGCTGGGGGAGTCTGGGGGTGTGCGAAGGGAGCAAATATTCCAACATTCTCTCTGACTGATCTGATTTGAATGACACAGAAAGCTGTGTGCAAGATCCTTGCTGATCTTGCAGTTAATATCTCTGTGTTAGATGTGCCTGGGGTGTGTGAGAAGGGTGCAAAAGGAGATTGGCCCCAAATAACAACATTCTGTCTGGCTGATTTGATTTGAAAGACACAGGCAGCTGAGGTTCAAGTTCCTCACTGATGTTGCTATTATTATCTCTTTTCTGGGTGAGTCAGGGGAAAATGTTGTTGAACTTTTTTTGGATAGGATAGGGTGGACAACAGTTTAAAAAAAACTTTTTTGTGTGACTGAGACAGACTTGAAAGATAGCAGACCAGGGGTTCTATTCTATTACCCGCTCTAAAACTGACGTTCCATTAAAAACAAGCAACGTGTATTTTGCAAACATGTTAAGCCAGTATTCTATTGCAGAACCATGGTAAAACAAAACTAGGTAGACAGCACATTTCAACTAACTAACAAAATTGGAGTTGTCTGCTTCTATTCAACTACCACCTAAAAAAATCTGCAAAATCTCAAAGTCCAAGGAAATAGGTGCACTCTGACAACAGAAAGATCAAGTTTAGCATTAGATGTGTTCCCCACATAATCAAAATCCACCATAGAGTGCCCCCCTGCTCCTCTGAGCTGAGGCATAGAAGCCACAACAACGGTTTCAAAACCATTGCAGTTCAAGCAAAAACAGTTCAGAATACAGTATATATCATAGAAATCTGACACAGATTGTAAACTAAGTATTAGTGGTAGACAAAAGGTCCAGTCGTGTTCCTGGGAAAAAATACATGAATACATGGTTGTCTGCTTTTTCACTGGAAAATCCACTCTAAATACAACAATTAAAGAAAAGTTTTCTTAACTTTATCAACGTTTGTTTGCCTTTTCGCTATAAAAAATGCAGCTTTCCAGGAATCCAGGAAATGAAAAACAATGCAAGCAGCTACAGGGCGAGAATGAGGTGCTAGGCTTTTGTGCTGTGAAATTAATAGCAAAATTGAGGCAGGAGAGACTCATAGCGACTGCTATCACTAGAGGACCCTCTGTCACTTTTCTCATCACATCCTCCAACCGGTGAGATGTCTGTAATAGAGCATCAGCAGCAATGAAGGAATGGTAATGATGATGTTGTAGAAATTGGGGTGGAAGAGACATTAATGGCCTTTTTAGCTCAAACTGAGAAGGAATGGGAGACAGGCATGGGAATGGGCATCACCACCGCCACCACCACTAGCATTGAGCTTTTGGAATTTGCGGAGTTTTGCTACTGCTCTAATTCCTGATGCTGCTGACTTGCAAGGGAAGAAGGATGCTGAGGAGCAGGCTAATGTGCCACAGACCACCTTGGACACAGTGGGAATGGGGTAAACAAGTGATGTGGGACTAGGACAGGTTCCACTTGACAGCAGTATCAATACTCCTGGTAATAGTTGCATTGCTGATTCTGAAACTGTTGCAGCAACATCATCCTCTGCCCCAGTCAGTGAAGGTAAATGTGAAGGAGAAGAGAGTCCTTCTTCTCAACCTTTCCCTTCACCCCTGAGGTCCTGGGTAGGGGTGGGTGAAAGCTCACTGTGAACCCGCAAGAAATCCGCAAAACCACGTTGTTGTCCTCTTTTTTATGGGAAAATCCTCTTTAAAGCAAGCAATTAAAATCGTCACATTTTTTGACCCATTGGCCAAAATTCTTTGGCATTTTTACAATGGCTATAAAGTTTCTGCCTATTCGTTTACATATTTTTCACTTTTTCTCTATAAAAATGTGATGTGTTCCAGGAAGTGAAACATAATAGAAGCGGCTACAGAGTTAGATAGACACGCTGTGCTGTGGTGCTGTATATTTATAGCAAAATTCAGGTGGGAGAGGTTCATAGTGACTGCTATCAGTATGAGCAGGTTTAAAAATAATAAAAGGAGGAATTGGAACGACCCTTAGGTGTCCACTGAGTGTGAGAAGGAGGAGAAAGTGAGCACTACAGAACCAATGCTGTCCAGTTCCCCTCAATCACCCCTAGGGATCTTGGGTAATTTAATGGGAAGGGAGGGAGAAAATGGTAGTAGTGAGATCAGGACAGGTCAGCTGCCTGTTCTGCTGCCAGACGTTCTGCCCTTGCTGCCCCCATTGTTGTGCCTGCATTCAGACGTGCTGCCCCAGCTACTGCTACCACTAATACTGTGCTTGCTGTCAGACGTGCTGTCCCTGCTGCAACCAGTGCTGTACCTGTTGGCAGTGCTGAGCCTGCTGCTAGTTTGTCTTATAATACTCAGGAGGAGGGAAGAAGAAGATGATACCAAGTGTGACAGCAGGGGACCCTAAGTCACACTTGCCATCCCCAAGCAGTACCACCAGTGCTAGTGCTACTGCTATTAAGGTCCAGCAGCTTGTTAGCTTTAGGAGTGAAGGAGGGGGTAATTAATATCCTTATATTAATAGTGAATGTGAGGAAGAATATTCTGGGGCTGAACTTGATGTGGTTGGTGTTAGTAGTAGTAACATAATGATGGAGCAGCGGGTGGGACAAGTGTTAGGGGAGTGGGTGGGAAAGTGTTTGAGAACATCCAGACTAGCGGTCAAGGGAGCGCACACTATTCCTCTGGCCCTGGGAGTCCCATTCCCTACATTACAATGGAAAACAATCCTGAAGAGGCCAGAACTGTTGGGGGATAGCAGGCACAGAAATAATACCACCACCACCATCAGCAGGAGCACAGATAAGTTGCATGTGCCTGCTGCTACTGTTGCAGGTCTGTCTTCTAGGGGTGGGCAAAAAAGCATGACTTTTCACCTTTCCTCCTATGCAAAAATGTCCTCCTTTTCACGTATTTTAACAAATTTTTAGCCTATGTTAACAGATTTTTCACCTATTTTAACTAATTTTTTACCTATATTTCCTATAGGTACGACATTTCCCATTGTAATATTACTTCTTCTGAGGGCTGAAGTTTAGAAATTAGTGGCTGAAAGTCAAAGTTGTGAGTCCTACAGCAAAATATGGCTTGCAAAATGTGTTAGCATGCAGAATTCATTTGTCCTTTGCCCACAGCATTTTCTTGCTTAAGTGACACTGGCACATATCCATGATGATATCAAGTGATAAAAAAATAAAGTACAACCTACAATGTGGCAGATATGTATTGTAGTGGTGGTGGTGGTTGGGGACTGGCATGGTGTGATTTGTGTATGTGTGTATGTATTTTTACCATTGTTATACTATATCCTCCTCAGATTATTGACACACATTACTTATCGGTCATAGCAGTGGTCCCATCTGTCCTCCACCTCCTCAACCGTGCTGCTGTTAATAAATTTGTCCTGGCTTTGTCTGTCATGTGTGATTTCTGCTACTACTACTACTGGAGCTAGATGTTGATGTAATTCTACTGCCACTAGTACTAGGTGTCAAAGGTGCAGCACTTACAGCAGCAGCACCAGAGGTACTCGTCTATCACGGTGCCCGTGATTTGCTGCAGTTCCTTGTCTGTCACCACTAGGGGGCTGCTATTGGCTGTCTGCAGATAGCCCGCCTCTTATTGCCTATTTAAACCTGGATTGGGCACCCTTTGAGTGCCCTTTCGTGTTGTTTCTGACCTTCTTGCTATCACTATGCTAGTGATAGCTGGGCCTCTGTTCCAGTGTTCCTGAGTTCCTGATCTCCTGTGTTCCTGAGTTCCTGATCTCTACTGTTCCAGTGTTTCCTGGATGCTGAGTTACTCCAGTCCTGGTTCCGGCCTAGTCTCTGGTGTTGCAGTTACTGCTGAACTTCTTCTCTGCTGTTTCCTGACCTGACTGATGGTTGCTGGTTCCTGTCATCTCATCACCTGTCTTCAGTATCCTGGTGACCTTCTGCCTGGTCGCGTTGGTGACATTGCTACAATTCCGTGTTGGTCCCAGCGTGCCGACGCTGGTTTGCTCCTAAGCCTTGCGGCTATACAAACTCGCTTGTTACACCAGTGTGCGGTCACTGGTTTGCTCCAAAGCCTATCAGCTATACAAATCTGTGTTGGTCCCAGCGTGCGGACGCTGGTTTGCTCCTAAGCCTTGCGGCCATACAAACTCACTTGTTACACAAGTGTGCGGTCACTGGTTTGCTCCAAAGCCTATCAGCTATACAAATCTGTGTTGGTCCCAGCGTGCGGACGCTGGTTTGCTCCTAAGCCTTGCGGCTATACAAGCTCGCTTGTTACACCAGTGTGCGGTCACTGGTTTGCTCCAAAGCCTATCATCTATACAAATCTGTGTTTGTCCCAGCGTGCGGACGCTGGTTTGCTCCTAGCCTTGCGGCTATACAAGCTCGCTTGTTACACCAGTGTGCGGTGACTGGTTTGCTCCAAAGCCTATCAGCTATACATATCTGTGTTGGTCCCAGCGTGCGGACGCTGGTTTGCTCCTAGCCTTGCGGCTATACAAGCTCGCTTGTTACACCAGTGTGCGGTCACTGGTTTACTCCAAAGCCTATCATCTATACAAATCTGTGTTTGTCCCAGCGTGCGGACGCTGGTTTGCTCCCTAGCCTTGCGGCTATACAAGCTCGCTTGTTACACCAGTGTGCGGTCACTGGTTTGCTCCAAAGCCTATCGGCTATACAATTCTGTGTTGGTCCCAGCGTGCGGACGCTGGTTTGCTCCTAAGCCTTGCGGCTATACTACTCACTTGTTACTCCAGTGTGCGGTCACTGGTTTGCTCGCAAAGCCTAATGGCTATACTATTCAGTGTTGTTCCCAGCGTGCGGACGCTGGTTTGCTCCAAAGCCTTGCTGCTTAACGATTCTGCTAATTTGCCAGTTTCATCTGACTGCTGCTACTATCTCTGGGCTGCCCTGCCCGGTATTGGTAAGGCCGGTAGAACCTTTTGCCACATTCCATCTGAGGTTGCCTTACCCGGTATTGGCAGGGTCGGTAGAGCCTACATGGTGTATCTATTGAGGCTGCCTTGCCCGGTAATTTGGTAAGGCCGGTAGAACCGTTATGCTATTCCATCTGCAGGTTGCCTTACCCGGTATTGGCAAGGCCGGTAGAGCCTAAGACTGTCCTGTCCGGTATATTGACAGGACCGGTAGAGTCTGCCTTCTGTCTGTGCTATATTCTGTATATATATATATATGTATGTTATTGCCATCCTAAGTTATCAATTTATTATTTCAATAAAATTGATTTTTTACCTAAAACTTGTGTCTGAGAGTCATAATAAACCGTGACATCGTCATATCTAACATTGTGCATGTTAACCTGTGTTGCTGTTGCTGGGTACTCAAAACAGGTGTATGTGTGGCCGAGTGGGACTTGGACTTTGAAGAGGCGATGATGCCATCTGTGCTTGTGCAGGGTCAGACTTTCCAATTGATTTCTCAAACAGTTTATAGACAGGCACAGTGCTCTTTAAAAGTGGTGGAAGATAAGCCTTTCACATTTTGCTAATCTTATAGCCCTGTCACCATCCTCCCTCTCAACTTCATCTGTATCTGAACAAGAGACGGATGCTGGAGGGATATATTCTAGATCTGCATCATCATCTGTCATCATTAGGTCATCCTCAGCAGCATCAGCATCACCTGACAATTCTTGCCCACTACCCTTATATTCCTCTAAACTTTTGGAGGTCTCAAACAATTTCTTTTTACTTTTACTGTAACAAATTCCCTACTACTTTGAGGATGAGTGTTTAGGTGCTTGTTTGTCTCACTATCTGATGCAGCAGGCAGTTCAGCTGCTACATCTTCCTCTGTTATGCTATTGCCAGCATCATCAAAACTTGATTGTGACTTGTTGTCGTCTTCAGTGTTCTTCTTATATGGTTCTTTATTTCTACTAGTGCTGGTGGTGCTGGGATCTTGACAAACTGCATCCTCCCTTGGAGTATAGGGATCATCATGATTAATTGCACATGCTGTAGAAATCATAGGTGCAGTCAGTTTTTGAACTACTACTTTACTCTCATGTCCCTGCACTGCTCCACCCCTCCCCCTTCCACTTGTGTATTTGCTGGACATTACTCAACTACACTGTGTTTTTTACTGTACTTACACAACACAACTGATGCAGCTGTAGGATGCCTTGCCTAATCCCAGTCAGCTGTCTGTCATTGTCACCTAAGATATTTAGTTTTTTATTCTTTTTTTATTTTTTATTTCCTTTTTATATTTTTATTTTTTTTTTTTAAGGTGTCCACCCTGTTGTCTTATCACAGTCTGTCCAAAAAAAATTATAACTGAAAAACAAAATCAACAACGTCTTTCCCCAAACTTCCCCACCCAGCACAGAGATAATAACAGCAAGATCGGCAAGGAAATAGGTCCCTAGCTACCTGTGTCTTGCCAGTCAGTCACATGGAATTTTGGAGTATTTGGGGTCAACCTCCTTCCTCCCTTCTTATCAACTAGAGTGCCTGCAGACTCCTCTAATACAGAGAACAAATATCCTATCTAAATGACTCCCTAAACTAAGCTTCAATTCCACTTTATTTGCCTATCTCCACTAGCTCAAAAACATGCTACTCTCTCTTCTCACAAACACAGAATGGCTGCTGCAAGAGCCTGACAGCCTTTTATATGGCTGTAGAAAACTTTTGTGTGGTGTATAAATATTTTTCTTCCCATTGATTTCAATGGGCGGAAAAGGCAGGAAAAAGCAGAAAAACGGCACTTTTCGTTGGAAATTATTCGCCAAGCGGAAAGAGCGATTATTCGCCGATTTCAGTTTGAGGCGAAAATTTTTGCCTTTCCCAACTGTCCCTACACTCATGATTTTGGAGGTAGGGGCAAGTGGAGAAGAATTATTAGCCAACTTCTTCTTTTCTCCACATAGCCTGGGGGCTACTTATTGTGCTGCTACTGCCTCAGGCACATCACTGGAGCTAATCATGGCAAGTGGAACTGTAAGGGTTAAATTCTGATGTGTCACTGAAGTGGTTAATATTTTAAAACTGCTTTCTCAGCTTGTCTCTTCTGCCAGATGTAAACCGCCTTGCAAGCACACACAGCCCCCCTTTTTTGTTTCTAAGAAAATAGCCAAGGCCATTTTAGGAGTACAGAATGTTTGTTTCTAGATGATATTAGAAATGTTACAGGAGGTCCTATTTTATCATGTCACAAGCGTTAGTTGTTTTTTTCCACAGATAGTTAATGTGCAATGTGCATGCACTCCCCTTCAGCAAATGATCTTCTTATTATTTTAATCCCGTCATTATTTGTTTGTGTATAAAATATCTGCCTTTTGTGTTGAATAAACAGAAGCTTCCCCGAATAGATATGAGTTTTGTGTCTTTACTGAAGGGTAAAGTTTCTCCACGTACTTACTTGAATTCCTGATATCGAATTTTTGTGCAGTGTGGGAAATGCAAACCTTCTGGGAGGTGTTTAGTCTGCATGCAGAAAATATACCAGGCACCTTTGAAGGGGGCAAAATAAATGATCACCCCTCAAGTTAGGGGGCAGAGTAAAGCATCACCCCTTTAGGAAACTTCATCATCCATCGACCACGTTACTCCTATTGTTGATACCATTCCCTTTCAGTTGCCTAATTATTCTGCTGCAAAAACATCTCAGCATCAGCAGTTGCAAATTCCGCAATTATGGACTTAGACTCAACATGATCTGCTGGCATTAGGCCAGTAGGGCATTTTTTTTTCTTAAGACTCGTTTTGCCCCCGCTTCCAGTCCTGGGCCTTTTAAAGCTGATGTCCTGCTCTTAAAGATGCGTTATTATAGCGTCACATCTGTGCCCAGAGTTCTTGTTCCTGTTAATGTTGCTGTAGCCTGTGTATGACCTGGACCTTTTCTGACTCTGCCTTTGCCTGCTCCTATGTTGCTGTAGACTGTATGACCCGGACCTCCTCTGACCTTGCCTCTGCCTGCTCCAGTGATTGTGACCTGTTTTTCCAGTTGCAGGGGACCTATCAGCTCCTTGGATCCTGAGTAAGTACCTCTGTACCTGTATGGAGTATTTGTCTGTTCTCCCAGGGGATTGCTTAGTATAACTTGTCATGGTAGGGGTTATCCAGGGTCTCCCTGCACCTTCTCTGTTGGCGACCACAACATTTGGCTTCACGGTCAGCACCTATAGGCGGCTCAGATGCAGCACAACCTCATCCTTGTCAACCCACATTCCCTAGCACCATTCCCAAGCTGCACACCCCAGCTACTAGCTCAGTAATCCCTTGTTGGAGGATTCTCCTGTTACTCCACCAAGGTACTCCTGACCTTCCTGACCTACCGTTCATTGTAGTTTGGCATTATAATAATGCCACATCACTATCGGTCATGGACCCCAAAGGTTTGCCCTCGGCTTTGTTGCAACAGGGTGCTGTCCTGGAACAATACGCCTAACAGAACATCCATTTGGACAAGAAACTTGATTCTATTACCAACCTGCTCCAGCAATTGCAGCAGAGGTTGAATGTTCCCAGTAACCCGCCTGTTCCTCCTTCGAGGTTGTTTCGCCACCAGCTGTTGTGGCTCGCTTACCCTTGCCGCTGATTTACGATGGTAACCCCAAGGAACTCAGAGGGTTCCTGAATCAGTGCCTACTCCATTTCCATTGTCTGCCCGAGACTTATGCCTCCCATCAGGCAAGAATTGCCTTTGTCGTATCTCTCCTTCAGGGACAGGCCTTGGCCTGGGTTTCTCCCCTGTTGGACCACCAGTCTGCAGTCCTTAACAACTTTGAAGCCTTTCTTTCGGCATTTCAGTCAGTATTCAGATCTCCAGGGAGGTGAGAACAAGCCAAGGCTGCACTATTGGATCTCTAGCAAGGCCAGCGTCCTCTCAGCCAGTACGCTGTAGAGTTCCACACCCTGGCTTATGATACAGACTTCCTAGACAATGCGCTTAAAGTAATAGCTCTACTAACACAGTATATCCATCACTTTACTGCTCCATTGTGCTTTGAACAACTTTTGTTCTCAGGCTAACTCCAGTACTATTTCACACCTGGAATGCCAGAGTGGAATCCAATGCATTGCATGTCATTGCACTGGATATCCTTTTATGACTCCTAGGGTTCTAGAGTTGTTATGGCTATGTACAACTCCGCAAATGTGGTTTTCTATCAGTTCAACTTAGGCATATGATAAACATAGCCAATGTGGTATACCTTTGTTCACAGTGTGATGGATGGTATCCTTGATGTGCCATTGTCATCGTGTCCCAAGGAATGGCAGATGCTAGTGGAATACACATCCTCAATATGAGACCTCGATGGAATAGATGCTGCATGACTTAGATACTGTAGCAGCTATGTGGTTGTAGCAGGCGATGGGAGGGCAGCGTCTATGGGTTTTCCTGTGGAGTGAAACAGATGATTATGTGTTGTGTGAGTGTGTTTGCACACATTCGCCATGTCTGACCATGGTCATACATGTATTTTACTCACCGGGGAAGTAGTCTCTGATGAGCCTTTTTTGTATCTGTGCCCCTCTCAAAGTATACTCATACTCTGCAATTGGAACAGGGACATCTATGGGCTGTTGTGGATCCACATCCTCAACTAGACATGTGTCTACTGCAAAGTTGTGGAGTATTGCATGTGACAGGATGATGTCACATGCCTTTCTAGGTGCAATGAATAGGTGCAAAGCCAGGCAATGAATTCTGGCTTTGAGCAGGCTGAAGATGCATTCTGCTCCTGATGTGTGCCTCATTATAGCACTCCTGTGCAGGTGTTTGTGGATTGATTATTGGTGTGAGCAGTCACCATTTGCACCCATAGCTGCCATCACCTGTGGACAGAGTGCGACATAGTGAGACAAGAATGAGATGTTATGTAGATGATGTACTACTTGTGTGTCATGACCATATTAAGCTGTGTGTACACGAGTCATGTGAGTGTACCTGTGGTGTGATGTTTGTTTTATCGACTCACTCAAAAGCCATCCTCCTGTATAGACCCCATTTTCAAAGTCCTTGTGGATGGAGAAGTGTGTGTTACAGCTTACCTTGGTTTCAGCATCATCTACAGGCACAAGGCTTCAAGCATGCTGCATGCCTCTGTTTTATATGTTTGCTTTCTGTAGTCTCCTCTTACCTACTTCCTCCTACCTACTTCCTCTGAGCTGCTCCTCCTATCTACTTCTTGTGGAGGGGTTTAAAGGGTCTGAGTCCTGACTCAGTTGCCCTTGCGTTGTTGTTCATAGCAGTTTTATTACCTTGAGCTCTGTGTATGACCTGGCTAGTCTTCCATCCAACCTGGTGCTGACCTGTGGCTCTGTCTGACTACATGAACTGTGTATTATTTGGCTTGTCTGACTACCCCCTCTGGTGCTGACTTGTGGCTCTGTCTGGCTACTCTTACATTTGTTCCTTGTACCTAGCAGACACCCAATCTAGTGCGGACCTGGGGCTCTGGTAGACCAGCTCTGACTCTGACTGCAGGCGTGAGTCAGAGTTCGCTCCATTCTGACTGCAGGCATGAGTCAGAGTTTGCTCCATTCTGACTGCAGGCGTGAGTCAGATTTTGCTCCCTACTAACTGCAGGCATGAGTCAGAGTTCGCTCCATTCTGACTGCAGGCGTGAGTCAGATATTGCTCCCTATTTACTACAGGCTTGAGTCGGTACACCCGCTATGTTGGATCAAGATCCTGTGTTCCTGCTCTTGTTCCTGGCTCCTGCTGAGACTACCAGTGCCTAAGGCCTAGTCTCTAGCACTGAGGTTTGGCCTTGCATCCTATTATTTCTGATAGCAGGGTTGCTGGCTCTAACCCTTTGCCTGTTCCTTTGTATGTATATATGTATATATTTTCTTTGTACATTTTGTCAATAAAATTGCATTAACTATCCCTTGTCTGTGGAGGAGTATAAGTTGTTCTGTAAACTTGAAAAGTGCGAGTTCCACAAATTGCAAGTGACATTCCTAGGCTATATAATTTCCGCTGCTGGATATGCCATGGACCCCCAAAAATTGTCTACAGTTGTGGATTGGCCATGTTTTAAGGGACTCAAAGCGCTCCAAAGGTTTTTAGATTTTATGAACTACTGCTGTAAATTCATTAAGAATATTTCGACTATTGTCAAACCACTGACTGACATGACGCGTAAAGGGGCAAACCCTTCTGAATGGTCACAACCAGCTATTGTGGCTTTTGACAACCTCAAGGCAGCGTTAACTGCAGGGCCCATATTGGCGCATCCCAATCCTTCCCTGCCCTTTACCTTGGAGGTGGATGCTTTGGAGGTCTGAGTGGACACCCTCTTGTCCCAGCGCACTTCCCTGGGCGAGTCTCCAACTCCGTGTAGGTTCTTTTGCCAAAAATTGTCCAAAGCAGAGCTGCTTTACCAAATTGGTGACAGAGAATTACTGGCTATAGTCCTGGCCTTGAAGGAATGGAGGCATTTGCTGGAGGGTTCTAAGGTGCCTATCTTAATTTTAACGACCACAAGAACCTCATCTATCTCTCTGAGGCCAAACGTTTGTCTCCTAGACAGGCCAGATGGGCACTGTTTCTGTATCACTTCAATTTTGTGGTTTCCTATCTTCCTGGCTCTAAGAATGTACGGGTAGATGCGTTATCCGGTCAATTCTCTATCTCGAGAGGAGGTTTCTCCCTCCCCGATCATCCCAGCAGATCGGACACTGGCAACTATTCGTACCAGTATCACATCCCCGCTCAGAGAGGAGATTCTGGCAGCCCATGATTCTGCTCCTACGGAGAGACCTGAGGGTGATTGTTTTGTCTCCCCTCACTTACGTGTAAAACTGTCGGAAACGTACCATGCCTCGAAAGTGGCAGGTCATATTGGTCGACACCAATTAATTTGGTCCATGTCCCGAGTATTTTGGTGGCCTAACCTACGGTCTGATTGTACCGCTTTCACGTGCAACCAAATATTAATTGTCTGCAACATCCTCCAAGTGGTGGTAGTATCAGGGTGTTTGGGGGTGTCCCATTCATCTGTATTTTATGCATAGTATATGCAAACCTGGTCTAGTATACTTCCTTTATACACCTGCCATATGTGTAAGTATTAGGGGCAAGATCACATAGATGTTGTGCAGAAAGGGTATATCTGATCTGTAATCAACACGTAGGGATGATGCAATTGTAGAGTCAATCTAATTGCATAACAGGTACACATTCCCATTGATTTAAAACAAGCTTACAACCCTTTGAATGCTGCAGATTTCTCCAACACGTTCCTCTGCAATGTATGAGGGACCTTATTAGCATTCAAGGGTTAAAACTCCACTTAAATCAATCAGGGATTTTGTACTTGTTCCTATATTGCAATTGCCCAAAAATGACACTTTTTTTTTCATAGGGCTCAGAGATCTCAAATAATGCATTGATTTATTAAGGTATGACAAAAATCAAACTTTATAAAATATATGTTTTCAAACAGGGATTTATGTTAATCCCTTAACGATGCCAGCCCCAGCTTGCAGGTGGCCATTAAGGACCACAGAGTTTTTTTTGCGCATAGAATTTTGGGAAGGCAGAGGGGTGTGCAGCCGCACTTATGAATGGGTAAAAATTTTCATTTCAAACCAAAATTGGCAAATAATGGCACTTCCTGCTTGGAGAATAATTTCCTGTGAAAAGTACTGTTTTTCTGCTTTTTTCGCCTAGCTCATTGCATTGAAATCAATGGGAACATTGAATTTACACACAACTCATAGCAATTGCTATTTCATTTCCCAAAGGCATAGTACAAAATGGATATGAGCATGCCTGTGTTGTTGGAGTGTGGGGAAGCAATCAGCTGAACAGGAAATTTTTTGGTGGGTTTTGTTGACTGGGATTGGGGGCACATTTAATAAAAAATAAATAGAATTAAAACAAAACATATACAAAATGCATAAAAGAAGGGTGTCTGTGATATTTGGTGGAGTCTGGGGAAAGAATCGGTTGAATAGGGATTTTTTTTTTGTGGGAGGAATTTGCTGACTGGTATTTGGAGGACAGTTAAGAAAAGTAAAATAAATGTAACATTAAAATAAAATAAGAAATTGGTACTTAAAGGGACAGAGACAGGAACCTCTTAACATACCCTATGACTTGGGCAGACTGATACGTGATGGGATAGAGTATTTTGCAGAGGATGATTTGTAGAGAGCCAAGCCCCAAGGAAACATTGATTAGTTGTAGGAAATAAGACTTGTGTTACTCCCAAGCCCTGAGGAAATATCAAGTTTTAGAACTTAGACTTAATTGAGGCACAAGCAATGAGGAAACATTGATTAGTTGTAGGAAATTAGACTTGTGTTAGGTCTGAGACTTGAGGAAATATTGTTTTGTAGGACTTGCTTGGCACAAGGCCTAAGGAAACATTGATTAGTAAAATATAGGCTTATTAGAAACAAGCCCCCAAAATGTCCTTTTTTGTAAGCATTTGGTTTATATTTTGTAAAGAACAAGCCCTGAGGAAAAAAAAGCCCTATTGGCCTAGTGCCAGAAGGTCATGTTCTGGAGGTCAGTGGCCAGTAGCCACTGGCCATTCGTCTGGCCGGTGTCATTAAGGAATTTGCGACTGCTGTTCTTGCTGCTGCTGACTTGTTTAAACAGCAGAATGATAAAGCAGCTCAAAGGAAATTGAATCAACAACAGCAGTAACATGGATGATGGATGATGAAGGTTGCACTTGCCACTGCTAGCTCCAGTTATGTGCCTGAGGCAGTATCAGCATCATAACTAACCCCCACCACTTCCGGTATATGGAGAAAAGAACAAGTTGGCCAATAATGCTTCTCCACCTTCCCCTCCACCAAAATCATGGGTGTGTTATTAGAATATATATTTTTCCCTTGAGAGCAGGGATTGTGCCTCTCATCAGTAAATGCTACGTGCACAGGGTGTGTGATAAATAAGGGACGGACTGGGAACAATGGGCACATCTGGACTCACATAAATCCCATGATGTAACTGTAACCAAACACTATGACAAAATCATCTCTCCAGAAACCAAGTACTGCTGCTGTCACTATGACCTTTGTCTACTCTCCACTAAGGACAGGTGACACCTTGCAGACAGTTTAATAATAATAATGATGAACCCTCTTTTCTCTCTCTTCCACCAACTTAGCATATTCTATGGGATGGAATCTCCTCAGATACTGCTTTATGCCCTGGTTGCGATTATCCTCCACCACAACTGCCATGTGTGGTCAGTACACCACATATGGGTGTACATGAAATGCCACATCCTGTCATCTACTGACTCAAAAGGTGGGTGAGATAAAGATGAACAAGGTTTATCACCAGAAGATGTAGTTACCCTGGAACTAGAAGGTGATGGCGAGCCAGGGGTTTTGCTTGCATCAAAAGTTCAGGGTCTGGCTGGGTTTCTCTATTCTACCTCCTCTTTGATCTCTACATTATCTTTTGTTGCTTTTGGGGAGAGTCAGGGGGTATAGCAACAGTGGTACCTGATTTCTTTGGTGGGTGCTTGGATTTAAAGGGAAACTATCACCCTCAATACACTTTGTCTTATTTGATTCATCTACTGAAATTATTTATAGAATGTAAATTTTTTTTTTAAGTCCCATACCTTATTAGTTATTAGCTTTTAAAGTTACCCAGTGATGTTACCAATTCTTCTTCCTGCAGCACAAGCTGTGCCGCAGATCTCTGCAGGGTATTTCCTGCTCCTAAAATCTCCTCCGACTTCCATCCCGGCTTAAAATACATCAAGAGTGTGTTTTCAATGTCGCCCAACCCCTCAATTAAAATGCATGGGATACGTAGAGACCATAAGCAAAACCACAGTCTAATTTGACTGAAAGACACAGCAGCTATGTTCAAGAGTTAACATTAAACATTGCAATGTGATGGAGTGACGCTACTAGCATCACTCCATCAAATTGCAATGCGTAATGCTTGAAGCTAAATATATATTGGTGAAGCAGTGACACTTATTACACTTCCCACTTCAGGGAGCAGGAACAGGAGCCATATTGCTAGCGGTGATTAACAGAGACAGGGAGAGGTGGTGCAGGCACACTCAAACTACTTGGCCAATGTGGCCATGCTCTCGCTGCTCCTGTCACTCCAATATAAGGTATATTTTCCAAAGATCTGGGCACGCTTAAAAGTGTCTATGCTTGTTTTAGTGTTATCATGGAGTTATCTACTAGCAGACGTTTCCTTCTTTCAACATGACAGTATATTTTCCAAAGATCTGGGTGAACTTAAAAGTTTCTATGCTTGTTTTAGTGTTATCATGGATGTTATCTACTAGTAGAAGTTAATTCTTTCAACATGACACTTCCTCTTTAACATGTTTCACATAAATGTCATGGTTTCTGTGTTTCATGTGTGTTATCAGAACGGTTGTGTCAAGGTACGTTCCCACCTTTCCCCTTTTCATTGACTTGTCACAAATCGCACACAGTGCTGCTGCTGAATACTGCGCTGTGCCTGCCCCAGGAGAAAAATAGTCCCACACCCAGGACCTCAGTGGGGAGGAGTAATCTCATTGATTTCAATGCAATGAGCTATGGGAAAAAACAGAAAAACAGAGCTTTCCACAGGAAAATTATTCACCAAGCGGGAAGTGCCATTAATCCCTAATTGGATGGACACAGACAATTTATATGTGGTTAAGATGTTCTAACACTAGTCCCATTTCCAAACTCCTAGTCCTTGTAGCTAAACTATTAATTATTGATTGATTAATTAATTAATATTTTTACTAGCTAACTTAGGTTTTAATTGTATTTACTAGCTAACCTATCTCATAATTATTATTATTACTAGATAGCCCGACTCTAGCTGCAGCTAAAATAACAAATTACTACAGTCTCCAGCACTAAAGGAAGAAAGGAAATAAATTAGAGATTCACAATCAGTCATCACTATAACCAAGATGACTGTCCCTCCATTTCCTGCCATGATTGTACTGGCTATTCTGTATAACAGAAGTGACTGGTATTCTGTGCATCAGTCACTTCTCTCTGCACACAGACCCTTCCCACTTTCCCTGCTGAAAGAATGCAAACAAATTAATGAATCAATTTCAGTGAAACACAGAAATTGCCATTTGTTATTCTGTGTCTTCGTGCACCTTTTGATTAGTATGTCATTTTAATTACAATCTCAAAAAACATAATTTTCAATGAAAATCAAATTAATAAAGAAATGAATGCGCATTTCTATGGGCCACATTCAAAAAAGCTAAAGATGACCAATCCTGGAACAAACCAAATTCACATTCATGTAAATGGTAAATGTTACTACTTGAACACTAGAGAATTTTCCAAATCATTGTTCTTGCATTGAGGGGATAAAATACCCACTTTTATTGGTCCCCTATTGTGCATTTGATTTGACCCAGAATCGTACTTCTTTATCTGCCTCAATACTAACATAAATGACATGATCTTTAAAAAAATAATCATTAGGATTGCTTTTAAATATAACATAATATCCTTCTGGTAGGGCTTTAAGCTCTCACTGTAAATGGCACAGAATTCTGAGGCTTGATACATAAACGTAAGTAAAGACATACAGTATATAGCAAACACATTGTTGGTTTAAATTGCAATCTATTACAAAGTATTATGCTTTCATATTATCTTTTATATTTCTCAAGATGTTGATATTTTGAGAATTAAGGAATAAGCTAATAAAAAAACAAATTAAGTCAACAAAACTGAGTCAATGACAACGAAGCACATTTTGCTGTAGGTTTTGGCACCACTGATAATCACATTTGGCACACCTGCTTTAAGAAAATTGAGAGAATATTGCTAATCTGCTTCTGCAAACAACCAGATGTTTAATTTTAGAGTAATTAAAGTACACAGTGAATATTCCACTTTTTTAAGAATGTTGTGCATTCTTGATATTAGCTCAACAAAGGGCAATGGCCCCAAATAAAGAACAGATGATACATTTTTGTTCATAACAAAGACATACAGACAATGGACACACACAATTAAAGGGAAATTACCCCAAACAGTGGTTTAGAGGCATTTGTATGCCTGCACCATCAGTCCCTTCTGGTACCTAAACATACCATGCAACGCCTCCTGGAGGAGACTGGGACTGATGGCACAGGAGCGCAGATGTCTGAAAGCAAAGATGTCTGCACTGTTGCGTGGCCATCTCGGCACACGTAAGATTTTGGACTAATGCTGTAATTATTCAGGATAACAGTACAAATGGTAAGCTTATCAATAAATGGCTAATTATGGTGGAGGCAATAGTTCCCCTTTAAGGTGACACATTTACACACACACAGGGTAGAAAGTATTTCATTGTGGCAACCTATCTCAAGACAACGTATACATGTTTATTAGTGATTGCTTTGCTTAGATAGATAGATAGATAGATAGATAGATAGATAGATAGATAGATAGATAGGTGTGTGTACATGTTTTATATGAGTTTTATTTGGCTTCTCCCACCTCCTTGTGTTGTCTGTTACCTGTACTCAGCGGGAAGACAATATCAGTGTTTTTAATTGTGTTATATGAAATACTTGTTTACTTAGGATTTGAGGCAGACCCCGACTTGCCCGGTCTGAATTGCCGTGGCATTGGCAGGCGAGTTATACATGCTTTTTTGTCCCTTTACTAGAACTTTACAGGTTATTTAATGGTAAAATTTGGGATCCAATGTACAAACCTTTGTATTTGTTCACTAATTGACTCCATAGTCTCCTTTTAAGGGGCCCACTATCTTCCTTCAAATTACACATTTGTTGACATTTTTGTGCTTTGTTTTACACTGTCAGGTAAGTGTTATTTTATTTAGGTCCCAGTGTTGGAAGTAAATAGGTTCAGAATATGCTGAATAGTAAGCCTAAAGCCTTATGGTAAATAATGTGCTTCTCCTCAGGAAAATCAGTTTTAATACCAACATCTCATGGTTAGGAAATGACGCAGCCAGTGAAGCTATACAACTCTTCTCCCTGATGTTACTGTCTGGCAATGAAGGGGTTAACTAGCACTGCTATAAATAACCCCCACCACCCTCACTATCCTAGCCTGATCTACCATCAACCTCCCTTGAAAGAATATCGTGGAACAAGCTGCAAAGCATTGGGGGAGATGCACAAAGGCATTTAATTAATGGTAGCTAAATAATTTGTTTATGGTTTTCATTGAGATACAGTAACTATTAAAGGAGAGCTAACTCCTAACAATACATTTTACTATGGACAGAAAATCCTAATGGACCCTGGGAATATTTGTTTTGTTTAGGAGATAATATATTTAATCAGTGTCATGTTTATGGAGGAAGACCTGAAAGTTGCTGACAGTGTTTTAAAATGTGAAGCAGACAGTGCATTAGTCTACTTAATCATTTAAGAACTAGTGGGGGTGTTCAACACATTGCAAAGTAGCATGTTACATACCCAAATGGTCCTTAAAGAGTTAATATTACCATATACAGTGAACAGAGTTTTATGTCTTGCAATACTAATGTTATTAGTATATAATATGTTATGCTATAAAGGATCAATTCAGAAAGAGTCTACCCTTAACATGTAACTGATGTTTGCAGGACCTTTCTCCCAAACTTAGCATCTACTGATGCTTGAACATCTAGGATGTGGCCATCACCCTGGTGGAATGAGCCTTGACTTTAAGTGGAGATTCCTTATTATCAAGGGTATATGTCATAACTATGCATGTCCTTATCCACCTGACTATTGAAGCTTCTGAAGTTGCTGTGCCTTTATATTTTCCAAACATGTGCACGAATAACGAGTCAACTTTTCTGAATGACTGATTTTATTAAATATATAGTAATACATCTGACCAAGTCAAGGTTATGAAATATGTTCTCTTTTTCATTCTATGGATTTGTACAGAAAAAAGGTAAAATCATTTCTTGGTTCAGGTGAATTTCAGAGGTTACCTTTGTCTAGAATGAAGGTTTTATCCTCAGGGCTACTTTGTCTTGATGAAGACTAATGTATGGTTCCTTATATGAGAGAGCTTGCAGTTCACAAACTCTCCTTGCTGTTGCTATGGCTGTAAGAAACATTGTTTTAATGGTCACATTTGTAATAGTGATAAACTCAGTTGTTTCAAAAGCTGAATTAGATGCCATTTGGTGCAGAACCAAATTAATATCCCATGGAGGAATGATTTATCTTGTTGATGGCTTAATTCAAGAGATAGCCTGAATAAATCTTTTGATAATAAAGTTATTTGATAGATATATTGCTAACACCGCAGATAAGGTGGATACTTGAACTTTGATAGAAGAAGATTTGAGTCCTTTCTTAAAATCATCTTGCAAGAAGTCTAGACTAGATCTGTAGAAATCCAATCTCTTTTAATGTTAGGATCATGACTAGGGATGGATGAAAATTTTTGCCACAAACTGAAATCGGTTAATTATGGCACTTCCCGCTTTGCAAATAATTTCCCGCGAACAGTGCAGATTTTCTGCTTTTTGTCATCTAGCTCATTCCATTGAAATCAATGGGAACATTGACATTACAAACAACACATAGCAAATATTATTTTATTTTTTCAAAGGCATAGTATAAAAGGGGCATGAGGGGCCCTATGTTGGTGGGGTGTGAGGAAAGAATCAGTTGAACAGGGAATGCTTTTGGGGGGTTGTTTACTGGGATTAGGGGCAGTTAATAAAAAATAAATCCTAAATAAAATATAAAAATAACATAAGACATGGTATAAAGGGGTCTGAGGAGGGTGCCTGTGTTGGTGGGTGGAGTCTGTGGAGTCAATTAATCAATTGAACAGGGAGTTTGTCTTGGGGGGGGGTTTCTTGACTGCTATTGGGCAGACAGTTAATAAAAAAAAAAGAAATCAATCAAAAAAATAAGAAATGTGTATGTAAAGTGATAGAGACAGGAACCCCCTGGCATAAGCTGCTATTGGGGTGGACTGATCCTTGACTTGATAGAGTATTTTGTGGAGGATGAATTGTTAGATTTGTTGTTAGAGGCCCAAGCACTGAGGAAACATTGATTTGTAGGATTTAGACTTATTAGAGGCCCAAGCCCTAAAGAAACATTGATTTGTAGGACTTAAGCTTGTTAGAAACAAACCTCCCCCAAATTTTTTTGTAGGACTATATTTAAAGCACAAGCCCTGAGAAAAAATATGCCCTACTGGCCTAGTGCCAGCAGGTCATGTTGGCCAGTGGCCACTTGCCATTGTCAAATGTCCTCCCCCGAGTCCATTTGCAACTACTGTTCTTGCTGCTGCTGCTGAGATGTTTAAGCAGCAAGATGATTAGGTAGCAGAAAGGGAATGGGATCAACAATAGCAGCAACATGTGTGATGAATAATGAAGGTTTCACTTGCCACGACTAGCTCCAGTATGTGTCTGAGGCAGTAGTAGCACAATAAGTAGCCCCCAGTATATGTGTAGAAAATAAGAAGTGTCCATTAATTCTTCTCCACCTGCCCCTCCTCCAAAATCATGGGTGTGCTATTAGAATATAGATTGTTCCCTTGAGAGCAGGAACTGTGCCTCTCATCAGCAACTGCAATGTGCAGAGTGTATACGTGGTAAATAACATCTGGGGGCACAGCTTTATCCAAACACCATGACACCCGAAACCAAGTGCTGCCGCTTTCACTATACCCCTTGTCCAGACCCCACTAAGAACACATGACAACTTGCTGACAGTTTAATAGTAATGATGAATCCTCCCTGCCACCATCTTAGCATATTCTGTGGGAAGGAATATCTTCAGATGCTGCTTGATACCCTGCTTGCGACTCTCCTACCATGTGTAGTCAGTGCACCACACAGTGTGCAATGGGTCAAGACGAACTGACCCATCCTAACATCAACAGAGTGGCTATCATTTGGCAGGGAAGGTAATGATGAATTAGGTGGATTGGCAGAAAATGTAGTTACCCTAGAAGGTGAGCTAGTTGTTTCACTTGTCATGGAACTGCAAGTCTCTGTCTGGGTTTCTCTGCTCTTCCTCCGCTTTGATCTTTGCCTCACCTCTTGTTGCCTTTCTGGAGAGTCATGGGGTTTAGTAACAGCAGTGCTTCATTTCTGTGGTGGGTGTTTGGCTTTAACATGTTAACATAAATGTCATGGTGTCTGTGTTTCATGTGTGATATCAGGGCGGTTGTGCCAAGATGTGCTCCTTCCTTTCCTCTTCTCACAAATTTTGCACAGTGCCACTGCTGATGACTGCACTGTGCCTGCCCCAAAAGAAAAATAGTACCACACCCAGGACTTCGGGGGGGGGGGAGGGAACAGGTGGAGAAGAATGGCATATTTCTTCTTGTCCTCCACATTCCCCTTCACTCTCTCTCTGTACTGACAGCAGATGATGTTGCTGCTGTTTCTGCTACTGCCTTAGAATCAGCACTGCAAATAGGACCAGGAGAATTGCTACTGCTCGCAAGTGGAACCTGTCCTAGTCCCACATCACTTGTTGACCCCATTCCCACTGTGTCCACAGTGGTCTGTGGCATACTAGCTCGCTTCTCAGTATCAGAGAGAATTAGAGCAGTTGCAAATTCCTGAAATTACAAAATCTCACTGCTAGTGGTGTTGGTGATGCCCATTCTCATCCCTGTCTCCCATTCCTTCTCAGTTTCTGTTAAAAAGGCCATCAATGTCTCTTCCACCCCAGCTTCTCCAGCATCATCATCACCACCACCACTAGTACCTACATGCTGCTGCTTTTCTATTACAGACATTTCACTACTGCTTGGAGGAGGTGACGAGGAATGTGACAGAGGGTCCCCTAATGTCACAGTTGTCATTTGTTTTTGGCCTGAAGAAGGCAGGCTGGCAGCAGTAGAACCAGGCACAGGCAGCTGATCTGCTACCCCAACACCAGTTCTGGCCTCTTCAGGATCATGTTCTACTTGGGCACTGTAGTGAAGGGAAGGGGAGAAGGACTCCCAGAGCCAGAGAAATTGTGTGGGCTCCCTTGACCGCTAGTCTGGAAGCTCTCAAATGTTTCCCCTACCACACCTGCTGCTTCACCATTACAGCTACTACTACTAACACCAACCACATCATGTTCAGCCGCAGAGTTTTTCTCACAGTCACTAGTGATATGAGAATATTGATGATTACCCCCTACTAACACTAACAAGCTGCTGGACCTTAGGAGTAGTAGCACTGGCGGGACTGCTTGGGAATGGCAAGTGTGACTTAGGGTCCCTTTCTGTCACCCACCAATGATGGCTGCAGGTACAGCAGTGGTGGCACTGGCAGCAGGGGCAGCACATCTTGCAGCAGGCACAGGCATCTGACCTGTCCTGCTCTCAATAGAACTAGCGTTCTCTTCCTCCCTTGCCATTAATTTCCCCAAGATATCTAGGGGTGATTTAGAGGGACTGGACAACATTGGTTCAGTACTGCTCACTTCAGTTTCCTCAGACACATAATAAGGGTCCTTCCAGTTCCCCTTTTACTGCTCATATTGATAGCAGTTACTATGAGTGTTTCCTGCCACAGTTTAACAAACAATTCACAGAGAACAGCACAGCATGTCTACCTCGCTCTGTAGCTACTCCTATTGTGTTTGAATTCCACAAATAAGTCACGTTTTTATACTGAAAAGAAGAAAACCACGTAAATGAATGGGCGGAAAACTTTCTAGCCACTGAAAAATTGGTGGGGAATTTTGGCCAATGGGCAAAAAATGTGAAAATTGTAATCACTGTTTTAAAAAGTGGATTTTCCTGCAAAAAAGAGGACAATAACGTGGTTTTCACTGGATTTCTTGCGGGAACACGGAGACAACTTTCGTAATCATGGCACCATTTTCTAAAGATCATCCAGACTCAATGATATATTTTGGATGAAGACATCTTCCTACCTGCTATGTTGTTAATAGCTACCGAACTACCAAGTTCGGCTCAGCCTCCAGGCCACTAGACTCAAGAAGGTCGGATTTGGATGGAACACTGGTCCCTGTTTCAGTAGATACAGAATCTGGGGTAATGTATTTGGAGGAGAGATGGACATCCTAAATTAGGTCCAAAAAACAAACTTTCTGTGTCAACTAAGACACGATCAGAATTATGACTACTTCCAGAGGTGGAAACACATACATGAGGTTGAAATTCTGAGGTATCCTGCCCAATGGATCTTTTGTCTTTCCATCCTGATATGAAAAGTTGACATATCGGTTTTTCAACTGGGGCCATGAGATCCACTAATGGAGTTCCCCATTGGACTGTGCTATTGTTGAAGTCTTGTGGATTCAAAGACCATTATCTTGGATCCAGGATTTGTCTGCTTGATTGTTCAAAGACCCCAATATGTATGTTGCAGATACAGCTAATATATTCTTCTTGTGTGTCCCTGATGTACATGTCACGGACTCAGAAACAAGACTTGGATCAGTACTGTAGGTAACTCAATCTTTATTAAGATATAACACGTACAGAACAACGATACAGCAAGAACACCATACAATACAAAGATGTCTGGACGGAATGTTCTTCTGTAGTATAAACGAACCGAGCCCCTGTGGCAACTTGGAGAGAACCGACTCAGGTCCGCACCTAAGCACCTACTACAGGTCCGCACCTGTACTGACAAGGTAACAAAGTAGGATGCTGTGCTATAGGTCAGCACCTGTACAGACAATGTACCAGAGGCAGAAACTGTGCTACAGGTCCGCACCTTAATGCCGCAGTATTGAACAGGAGCAAGGGCAGTCTGCCAGAGCCACCGAGATACCCAACCAGTTATCCACTGGAGAATTTGTATGCTGGCGTGCAGCGGACAACCCTAGGTACACCAAGGTGTGTAGTCAGACAAGCTGGAATAAGGATATAATTAGTGATGAGCGAGCATGCTCGGCCGAAGCTCGGTTCGGCTCGAGCATCGCTCTGCTCGGCACATGGCGGTACTCGTACGAGTACCGCATGTGCTCGCCCGCCATGTTCGGGTCTCCTCCCCGCACGTTTCGCGGCTGCTGTGCAGCCAATAAACGTGCGGGGAGGCTCTGACATCAGTGTAATGCCAGCAGCCATGTTGGCTGCTGGCATTACACTGATTGGCTGGCCAGAACCCGTGATCGGGTGCTGTATAGCACCTGACCAGCGAGTTCGGCTCAGTCTTAGCCAGGGAGAGATGAGGATAGGAAGGGAAAGTCAGTGTAGGGAGAAGAAAAGTGTTGGAACACCATATAAAGACCCAAAAGTCCTTTTTAGGACTGTTGTGTGTGGGGGCAGCAGTTATTTTTTGTTTGGGGGGGCACAAATTTAAAAAAAAAACGTCACATATTCCGTTCACTGTGCCTAGCCGCAGATTAGCAGCGCATTCTGTTTAGTGTGCAAAGTTGCAGATTAGCAGCACATTCTGTTTAGTGTGCAAAGTTGCAGATTAGCAGCACATTCTGTGTAGTGTGCAAAGTTGCAGATTAGCAGCACATTCTGTTTAGTGTGCAAAGTTGCAGATTAGCAGCACATTCTGTTTAGTGTGGAAAGTGTAAAAATAAACGTCACATATTCCGTTCACTGTGCCTAGCCGCAGATTAGCAGCACATTCTGTTTAGTGTGCAAAGTTGCAGATTAGCAGCACATTCTGTTTAGTGTGCAAAGTGTAAGAAATAAACGTCACATATTCCGTTCACTGTGCCTAGCCGCAGATTAGCAGCACATTCTGTTTAGTGTGCAAAGTTGCAGATTAGCAGCACATTCTGTTTAGTGTGCAAAGTGTAAAAAATAAACGTCACATATTCCTTTCACTGTGCCTAGCCGCAGATTAGCAGCACATTCTGTTTAGTGTGCAAAGTTGCAGATTAGCAGCACATTCTGTTTAGTGTGGAAAGTGTAAAAAATAAACGTCACATATTCCTTTCACTGTGCCTAGCCGCAGATTAGCAGCACATTCTGTTTAGTGTGCAAAGTTGCAGATTAGCAGCACATTCTGTTTAGTGTGGAAAGTGTAAAAAATAAACGTCACATATTCCTTTCACTGTGCCTAGCCGCAGATTAGCAGCACATTCTGTTTAGTGTGCAAAATTGCAGATTAGCAGCACATTCTGTTTAGTGTGCAAAGTGTAAAAAATAAACGTCACATATTCCGTTCACTGTGCCTAGCCGCAGATTAGCAGCACATTCTGTTTAGTGTGCAAAGATGCAGATTAGCAGCACATTCTGTTTAGTGTGCAAAGTGTAAAAAAGAAATGTCACATATTCCGTTCACTGTGCCTAGCCGCAGATTAGCAGCACATTCTGTTTAGTGTGCAAAGTTGCAGATTAGCAGCACATTCTGTTTAGTGTGGAAAGTGTAAAAAATAAACGTCACATATTCCTTTCACTCTGCCTAGCCGCAGATTAGCAGCACATTCTGTTTAGTATGCAAAATTGCAGATTAGCAGCACATTCTGTTTAGTGTGGAAAGTGTAAAAAATAAACGTCACATATTCCGTTCACTGTGCCTAGCCGCAGATTAGCAGCACCTTCTGTTTAGTGTGCAAAGTTGCAGATTAGCAGCACATTCTGTTTAGTGTGGAAAGTGTAAAAAATAAACGTCACATATTCCGTTCACTGTGCCTAGCCGCAGATTAGCAGCACATTCTGTTTAGTGTGCAAAGTTGCAGATTAGCAGCACATTCTGTTTAGTGTGCAAAGTGTAAAAAATAAACGTCACATATTCCTTTCACTGTGCCTAGCCGCAGATTAGCAGCACATTCTGTTTAGTGTGCAAAGTTGCAGATTAGCAGCACATTCTGTTTAGTGTGGAAAGTGTAAAAAATAAACGTCACATATTCCTTTCACTGTGCCTAGCCGCAGATTAGCAGCACATTCTGTTTAGTGTGCAAAGTTGCAGATTAGCAGCACATTCTGTTTAGTGTGGAAAGTGTAAAAAATAAACGTCACATATTCCGTTCACTGTGCCTAGCCGCAGATTAGCAGCACATTCTGTTTAGTGTGCAAAGTTGCAGATTAGCAGCACATTCTGTTTAGTGTGCAAAGTTGCAGGTTAGCAGCACATATTCCGTGTAATATGAAGAAGGCGGGTAAAAAGGGACGGGGAAGTGGACGTGATCCTGATAGTTCAGGGCGCGGGTCAGGACGCGTAGAAACTGTGCCTGGTGCCAGAGCACAAGAAAGAAAGACATCCACCATACCTAGCTTCATGTCTCAGTTTACAGGGCGTCGCAGGACATCACTCTCGAGGTCAGACCACTGCGAACAGGTGGTCGGTTGGATTTCAGCTGATACTGCTTCCAGTCGGTTAAGCACCACCCTGTCTTCCACCAAGTCCACTCTCAGTAGCCAAGAGTCTGGTGAACATAATCCTCACCCTGATCATCCTTCCTCCCACCATTGAGGGTCTGGCCAAAGAAGTGATCCCACACTGGGATATAGTGAGGAGCTCGTCTCATCACCAATCCTTCATTTGAACCTCTCTCCAAGCACGCTTGCAGAGGAACATGAGATCTTGTGCCCTGATTCACAACCTCTAGAGGGTACCCAATCACAAGAAGATGACAGAGGGGAACGGCATTTAAGGTCAAAGGAAGTGGATGATGATGAGACACAGTTGCCATCAAATCAACCACTATTACTGTCTCAAGACCTTGATGAGGAGGATGATACACAGTTGTCAATGACTGAGTATGTGGTGGGATCAAGAAATGAGGAGGATGATCAGAGTGAGGAAGTGGAGGAGGACTTGGTGGACGATGAGATGACTGACCCCACCTGGGAAGGTGGAGAGCCGAGCGATGACAGCAGTCCTGAAGGTGATCCATCTGCAGTACCGCAACAGGCTGGAAGAGGCAGTGGTGTGGCTAAAGAAAGAAGGCGGACCGCACCAAACCGGCCCGCAAATGTTCCACGGAGCACCCCCTTGCGTAAATCTCCCTTGCCAAGGGCTAGGTGTTCCGCGGTATGGCGTTTTTTTAAGGAAAGTGCGGACGACAAAAGAATTGTAGTTTGCAACCTGTGCCACACCAGAATGAGCCGAGGCATGAACACTAGCAACCTCACCACCACCAGCATGATCCGACACATGGCATCCAAGCACCGTAATAAGTGGGAGGAACGCCCGGATCGCCAATCTGTGTCTGCAGGCCACACCACTGCTTCCTCTTCCCCTGTTTTCGGTGCCGGCCAATCGCCTGTCGAAGGCGCAGGCCCGCATACCTCCCGCCCTGCACCAGTACCATCTGAAGCACCATCAGCGACCACATCCACTTCCCTGTCCCAGCGCAGCGTCCAAATGTCGTTACCCCAGGCATTTGAGCGCAAGCGAAAATACCCAGCCACCCACCCACAGGCCATAGCACTAACCTCACACCTTTCCAAATTACTGGCCATCGAAATGCTGCCATTTAGGCTTGTGGAGACTGAGTCCTTCCGCAGCCTGATGGCAGCAGCTGTCCCTCGGTACGCAGTCCCCAGCCGCCACTACTTTTCCCGGTGTGCCGTCCCCGCCTTACACCACCATGTGTCCCGTAACATCACCCGTGCCCTGACCAACGCAGTTACTGGGAAGGTCCACTTAACGACTGACACATGGACAAGTGCTTGTGGCCAGGGACGCTACATTTCCCTGACGGCACACTGGGTGAATGTCGTGGAGGCTGGGAGCGACTCGGACCCTAGGATGGCACAGGTGCTACCCACGCCGAGGATTGCGGGCCCTACCTCCATCAGGGTTTCCGCCAGCACCTACATTATTGGCTCCTCCTCCTCCTCCTCCGTTTCCACCTCCGAATTCTCTGCGCGCAGCGCCACTCACCCATCAGCCGGTAGCTGGAAGCAGTTTAGCACTGCAGTGGGGAAGTGTCAACAGGCCGTGCTGAAGCTGATCTGCCTTGGGGACAAACAGCACACGGCCTCAGAGCTGTTGCAGGGGATTAGTCACCAGACCGAGCAGTGGCTCTCGCCACTCAACCTGCAACCAGGCATGGTTGTGTGTGATAATGGGCGTAAGTTGGTGGCGGCTTTGGAGCTCGGCAAGCTCACACACGTACCATGCCTAGCGCATGTATTTAATTTAGTGGTTCAGCGATTTCTAAAAATCTACCCCAATTTGCATGATCTCTTGACCAAGGTACGCCGCGTGTGTGCACATTTCCGTAAGTCATCAACAGCTTCAGCCGGCCTGTTGAAGCTGCAGCAGCGCTTACAATTGCCAGCTCACCGACTGCTGTGTGACGTGAGCACGCGCTGGAACTCCACCTTCCACATGTTGGCCCGGCTTTGTGAGCAGCAGAGGGCAGTAGTGGAGTACCAGCTGTTACACGGTCGTCGCCTCTCCGTTCAACTTCCTCTAATCAGAAGTGAGGAGTGGGAATGGATGTCTGACTTCTGTGAGGTTTTACGCAATTTTGAGGAATCGACACAGATGGTGAGCGGCGATAACGCTATTATCAGTGTAACCATCCCACTTCTGTGTCTACTGAAACGCTCGCTGCTCACAATTAAAACCGACGCTTTGCATGTGGAAGAGGTGGAAATGGGGGAGGAAGAGCTTACACAAGGTGATAGCCAGAGCACCCTCACTTCGTCTTCTCAGCGACAATTGGAGGAGGCGGAGGAGGAGGAGGAAGACACGGTTGCCTCCGCTACAGAGGGTAGCCATGGAACTTTAGTTCCATCTCTTCAGCGTGGGTGGGCAGAAGAGGAGGAAGAGAATGAGGAGATTGAGAGTCATCCTCCTGGTGAGGACAGCGAAATCTTGCCTGTTGGTACTCTGGCACACATGGCTGACTTTATGTTAGGCTGCCTTTCCCGTGACTCACGCGTTATACGCATTTTAGACAACACGGATTACTGGGTGTTCACCCTTCTGGACCCCCGCTACAAAGAGAATTTCTCATCTCTCATTCCTCCGGTGGAGAGGACAAGCAAAATGGTGCAATACCAGAAGGTTCTTGTTGAAAAATTGCTCCAAAATTTTCCATCTGACAACGCTGGCGGCAGAGTACGTGCTACCTTGGCCAACCGAGAAGGGGAGAAAAGGGGAGCACACAGCAGTTCCGACAAAGGCAGGGCAACACTCTCCAAGGCGTGGGACACCTTCATGACACCCCGCCAGCACCCTCACCCTGATGCGCAGCCTAGTGTCACAAGGAGGGAAAAGTTTTGGAAGATGGTGAAGGAGTACGTAGCAGACCGTGTCAGCGTCCTCAATGATCCCTCTGTGCCTTACAACTACTGGGTGTCCAAGCTGGACACGTGGTATGAACTGGCACTCTACGCCTTGGAGGTGCTGGCCTGCCCTGCCGCCAGCGTTCTGTCTGAGCGGGTATTTAGTGCTGCTGGTGGCATCATAACAGATAAGCGTATCCGCCTTTCCACCGAAAATGCTGATAGGTTGACACTTATAAAAATGAACAAGGCCTGGATTTCCCCTGACTTCTCCACTCCACTGGAGGAAAGCCCCGGGGGAACATAAAGTCACTTTAGATATGTTATTTACAATGTATTTACTCTGTATTCCCATTCACCCCTTCCACCCAAAAAACGGGTATATGGTTGACTCTCTTCCATATACCCTGTGATATAATTTTTATATAGGGCCAGCTCACCAGGGGGCCCTGTGATATAATTTTTATATAGGGCCAGCTCACCAGCGGGCCCTGTGATATAATTTTTATATAGGGCCAGCTCACCAGCGGGCCCTGTTTGACAACTTTTTGTATAGGTCAGCTCACCAGCGGGCCTTCTTATATAATGTTTTATTGGGTCAGCTCTCTAGCGGGCCCTCTCATATAATGTTTTATAGCGTCAGCTCACTAGCGGGCCTTCGCATATAATGTTTAGGATGGTCAGCTCCGCAGCAGACCCTCACCCATAATGTTTTAGATGGTCGGCTCAGCAGCAGACCCTCATTCCTAAAGTTTTAGATGGTCAGCTTAGCGGCATGCCCTCGCCCCTAATGTTTTAGAGGGTCACCAGCAGGCCATTAATCCTAATTTGTCAAGGGTGTGTATGATGCCCTCCTTTATGTGTAATAAAGGGTGTATTGGAGTGACATTTCAGTCTAATTTTTGGCAGCCCTTTCACTTAGTGCATAGGCTTTATGAGTGTTGGACCACTACCTGAACTATTGTACCACAATGTGAATGAGGCCCTCCATTTTGTGATATACAGGTTGTATCGGAGTGCCTCAGGTCCTCCCATTGAATTAAATAGGGCTGGGGTGTTCGACAGAGCAGAAGGTAGTTCTTGGCTTCATCTACTAAGTCACTTCGTCACTTTTACTCAATGGATCAGACCCCACTGTTCCGACTATAAATTTTGGACTTAACAAGGGCAAACGGACATGTTGTAAAACCTGTGGTAGCTGCGGCCTCCGTTCCTGAATGCTGTACCTTACCCGGGCCATAACCACGTTGAACACCTGCTTTACTCTGCGCACGTTTCCCTCTTAATCATGGCCCCAGTTCCGAAAAATCGATGAAATTTTTTGCAGAATTTGCCTCTGCGCACGTTTCCCTCTTAATCATGGCCCCAGTTCCGAAAAATCGATGAAATTTTTTGCAGAATTTGCCTCTGCGCACGTTTCCCTCTTAATCATGGCCCCAGTTCCGAAAAATCGATAACATTTTTTGCAGAATTTGCAGATGATATACAAGTAAATATACAGCAAATACTGTTTGGTAACAATTTTTCGCCTAAAGTCGTTTTTATCTTCCTTTTTGTGTGTTTTACGGTCAGTCTGTAAAAATGGCGTACTACGGGCGAAACATCGTTCCCAGCAGCGACGTTGGAGTCCAAGATGCATCCAGACATCCTCTCTATGCTGTCCCTGAACCATTTCTGTGGTGTTTCCATCATTTTCTGCCCTTTTCCTATGGACCAGGCACCCTCCCCTCATCAGAGCAGGGGGTGCCTGGTGTAATGCTCGAGTCCTCCCATTGACTTCAATGGGGATCGGGTGCTCGGCCGAGCACTCGAGCCTCCGGGGGTGCTCGGCCAGAGCACCCGAACACCCGAGTATTGGGGTGCTCGATCATCACTAGATATAATGAAACGCAACCAGAGCCGCAGGTCTGAGCCAGATGGGTATCGGACTAGCCAGGGTGTACACAATGTGGGTAATTGGACAGGGCCACAAGTCAGCACCAGAACGGTTACTCAGCCAGACCAAGGGTCATACACAGAGCGGGTAATCGGACAGTGCCACAAGTCAGCACCAGTATAGATAGTCAGCCAAGCCAAAGGTCATACACAGAGCCGCAGGTTCTGAACCAGAATGGTTCTCAGACAAGCCGGGGTCATACACAGAGCAGGTAGTCATACACAGAGCCAATTGGTCAGAACCAGGACAGATAGTCAGACTGAAAATCCCTCTACCACTAGTCAACAACACTGGACACCATGAAAAGGCAACTGAGAGTGGTGTCCAGGAAGTTTATAAGCCCAACATCCCAGGAAGAGGAGGAGCCCAAAACATATGCCTGCCTCTTTAAATAGGACGCGCGTCCAGCCTGGATGTGCGCCAAAGTTCAGCACTGAACTGCCGGAAGGAGATGCGGCTGAGCTGCCGGGTACAGTTGAACGGCTCAGCAGCTGCCACTACACATGGCCACCCTGAGGCTGGACCTGCCTGACGTGGGCTGCGGCTGAGCTACCGGGTAAGGTTTACGGTCAGCTCGCTATAACAGTACATTACAGTGGCTGTATTGTTTGAGCTTATCTGAACAGCTTTTTTTCTTGATGTTGGATTTTAAGGCCTTCAGAACATTCTACACAGCTGTGAGTTTCAGGACATTTTTACGGTGCTGCTTCTCCTTCAGTGACTATCTTCCATGAAGCCACCATTTCGGTTCCTGTCTTACTGCTCTGAGTAACGGGATCTTTTTCAAGAAATTGGAGGAATCCTTCTTCCAGAATAGTAAAAAAATTGCTTTGAATTTTTCTTACATAGAACTTCTCCCACGGAACAATCTGTATGGTAAATGACAGAGTGCCCAAGAGTTTTGCAAACTCTCTGGCTGTCTGAATTTTGCACTTCTGGAAGTTTAAGATCCTGCTGATTTGCGTCTTCTTTCTCTCTCTGCTGAAAGAAACACCTTGCCTCTTACAGTGTTGAATTGTATTATCAGGAACATTTTTGTTGCTAAGGGATTGGTTTGCTCTTCTTATGGTTTACCATTCATCCCATTTTTGATAATGTGGACACGCATAATTCTGGAGTTTGATTCCAAGTTTTCTACTATTCGAATACAGTCCAGGTATGGCATCATGGTTGTACCTTGTTTTCAGAGTACTGCCATGGAAATTAACAGGACCTTTGTGAATACTTGTGAGGCAGAGGTTAATCTGAAGAGAAGGACTCTGAACTGATCATGATCGTTGTCTATAAGAAAGCTCAGAAATGTTATATGATTCTTTCATATCAGTATATGATGACATGGGTCCTGTAAGTGTAATGCTTGATAAGAACACATTTGGATAAACTGACTTTATTACTGATGAGATGAATTCCATTTTGAATTTCTTCTGTCATGATGTGACTTTTCAACCATTTGAGGTCTAATATGAATCTGATTTTTCTTTTTGGTTTGATACTGGAAACAGAACTGAATAAATTGCTTTGCCTTTGTATTGAGAAGGCACTGGCTCTATTACCTTGTTGCTTATCATTACTCTTAGTTCCTGCCACATCTTGATGTTGGAAATCTTGACTTTTTCTTTCTTGTTCACTATCGAACAGTGCTGAACTTTAAGGAGTGCCCCACCTCCACTGTTTGAAGTTCCCATTTGTCTGCCTGTGCTTCCTTCCAGGCTGACAAAAAATGTCCCTGTCTGACCCCACTGGAAATGGTGATGGAGCGTCCCTCGGTTCATTGCTGGTCTTTACAAAAAGTTCTTCATGGAAATTCTCTCCTAGTACTTTCCCTGCCTACAGGCACCATACTTCCTCTTTTTTGAGTATATTGTGTTCCTGGAATGTATCTTCTTGCCTTCTGAAAAGGTTGACGTTGGTTATGAAAGGAAGGTCTAGAAGGTGACTGACCTCTGTCTTTCAGTCTTGAGATAAAATAGAGATTTTTTTGCCTGATGTTCTTCTTATTATCTCTTTTATTTGCTCTCCAAATAAAGTAACACCTAGATATGGTAGTGAGACTAACCTGTTTTTAATTAAGCATCTGCATCCCATGCTTTTATCCATAGGGCTCTCTGTGCAGTGATTGATAATGCCAATGTTCTGGCTACTAGTTTGGTTTTGTCTAAGGAAGCATCACATGAAAATTGAATGTATTCCTTCATATTGGCTATGTCCTTTAAGAGTAGGGATGGGTGAAAATGTTTGCCTCAAACTGAAACTGGTGCATAATAGCACTTTCAGCTTGGTGAATAATTTCCCATGAAACATGCAGTTTTCCACTTTTTCCCACCTTTTTTGTCCATTGAAATCAATGGGAAGAAACATTTTTCTCCCCCACACAAATTTTCTACAGCCATATGAAAGGCTGTCAAACTCTCAAAGCATACCATTCTGTGTTTGTGAGAGGAGAGAGCAGCACCTTGTTTGAGCTAGAGAAGACAGAGAAGGGAATTGAAGTTTAGTTTAGGGAATCTTTTAGTAGAACATTTGTTCTGTGTGTGTATATTACAAGAGTCAGTGAGGAACTCTGGGGAGAAGAAGGGAGGAAAGAGGTTGACCACAAATACTCCAAAATTCCAGGTGACTGACTGACAAGACACAGGCAAGCTAGGGGCCTATTTGCTTGCTGATCTTGCTATTATTGTCTCTGTGCTGGGTGGGGAAATACGTTGTTGATTTAGTTTTCAGTTATAATTTTTTTTGGACAGACTGTGATGTCAACAGGGTGGACAACTTAAAATAAATAAATAAATAAAAATAATAAAAAACAAAATATCTTAGGTGGCAGTGACAGGCAGCTGACTGGGCTTAGGCAAGGCATCATACAGCTCCATCAGTTGTGTTGTGTGAAGTCGTGTAATGTCCAGCAAATGCACAAGGGGAAGGGGAAGGAGAAGGGGGAAGGGTGGAGCAGTGCAGGGATGAAAGAGTACAATTGTAGTTCAAAAACTGACTGCAGCAATGGTTGCTGCAGCATGTGCAGGAAATGATGATGATCCCTCTACTCCAAGGGAGGATGTAGTTTGTCAAGGTCTCAGCAAAACTAGTTCCAGCACCACCAGTACTTGTAGAAATAAAGAACCATATTAGAAGAACACTGAAAATGACAACAAGTCACATTCAAGTGTTGTTGATGCTGGCAATAGCATAACAGAGGAAGGTGTAGCAGCTGAACTGCCTGCTGCATCAGATAGTGAGAAACAAACACCAAAACACCCATCCTCAAAGTAGAAGAGGACTTTGTTACAGTAAAAGTAGAAAGAAACTATTTGAGACCCACAAAAGTTTAGAGGAATATAATGGTAGTGCGCAAGAATTGTCAGGTGATGCTGATGCTGCTGAGGATGACCTAATGATGACCTATGATGATGATGATGCAGATCTAGAATATATCCCTCCAGCATCCTTCTTTTGTACAGATACAGATGAAGTTGAGAGTAAGGATGATGACAGAGCTATAAGGTTAGCAGAAAGTCCAAGACTGAATCTTCCACCATTGAAAAGGAGCACTGTTCCTGTCTATAAACTGTTTGAGAAAGCCATTGGAAAGCCTGACCATGATGAGCACTGAAGTCAAAAAGCACACAGTCACTCTATCAGTCATCATCAACATCAGCACCTCTTCAAAGTCCAAGTGCCACTCAGCCACACACAACTGTTTTGAGTACCCAGCAATAGCAATACAGGTTAAAATCCACAATGTTAGATGACGAGTGCCTCTGCTGCTACTGCTATTAGTAGTGGCAGTAGAATTGCATCAACATCTAGCCCCAGTAGCAATAGTGGCAGCAGCACCACCTCAAGTACCCTTCATTCAATGAAGTCCACATTATGGAGATACTTTACTCAGGATACTGAAGCTAAGCATGTTGATATCTGTTGTCTATGTAAAAAGCAGGTGAGCAGGGGGAAAGCAGGCTCACACCTAGGCACCTGCTCTATGAGATCCCATCTGAAGCATAACCAAACATCTGACTGGGAGACACACTATCAACAGGCCAAAGGTGTCACAAATAGCAATAGAAGCACTTTAAACATTTCCCATGGCTCTAGAGAAGAAAAAAGAAGTAGTGAAGTTATTTATGTGTCAGAGAGTGTGCTACTGCCAGTGTCAACAGTTAGTTCAGTCCAAATAATACCTATGGCTCCTGCTGCAAAGGAGTATGATGACTCTGGCTTTGTTGTAGGAGATGGAAAGTGTCATAGACTGCCCACACATGCCGCATCTACCGCCACCTCTTCCTCTAGTCATGTTGTTAATGTAATAAAGTTTCAGGCTTTTTCTGCCATGTCCTGCCAACCCACATTGAGTTCCTAGGAATGAGTCAAAACTTCACAAAAACAACCCCAATGTATGCCTGTGGAATGGCAAGATTGCCAAGATGTTGGCAATGCACATGCTGCCGTATTCTTTTGTAGAAAACTGAGGTTTCAGAGAACTGATGTGATGTATAGCTCCACACTGGAATATCACAAGCTACAGTTATTTTTCCAGGATGGCTGTGCCTGAATTGTACATGCAGGTGGTCAGTGTGGTGGACAAAGGACTTAAAACTGTATGGCAAGAAAATCCACCTGTCAACAGATATGTGAACAAGTGGGCAGATCACAGACTTTATGACTGTGACTGCTCACTGGATTTCCCTCCCAGCACCAACAGTGGACAACACTAGCTTACAGCATCAGGTGAAAGCCAGTAATAGTGCTTTGGTTTTGGAAGTGTGATTAAAAGTTTGCTGCAGCAGCAGCAGCAGGATATCCCATGCCATTGTCACGCCACCTTGCACATGCAGAGTTTTGAGAGACAGTCCCACAAAGCTGTAGATGTTCTAAGTAAGCTAGAGCAGGTGATAGAAGAATGGCTTGTACCACTCTCCTTAAAAGCTGGTTTTGTGTCTGTTGATGACAGCTCAAACATAATTGCTGCTTTAAGAATAGGTGGTATGGTACATGTGCCCTGCTTTGTCCGTGTGTTAAATTTAGTTGTGACTAGATTCCTGTCAGAATCCGAAACCCTCAAAGAGATGCTTACTATTGCCCGCAAAATTTATGCCCATTTTAGTCATTCCCACATTTCACGCAACACTCTTTATTCTATACAAGGGCATAACAACCTGCCCCATCATCAGCTGAAAATGGAAGTCCCTACCAGGCGGAATTCCACCATTTAAATGAGCAGAGTAAGGTTATTAACGAGTACACTATGCAAAACTGGAAGGCTTTGGAGGGAGCATCTTTGTCACCTGGCCATTGACAACTAATGTGCGATGTATGTGAGCTGCTGAAACCCTTCGAGGAGGCAAACATGCCGGTGAGTCACATTGGGGCAGGAATTAGTGAAATTCTACCAATGATATTTTTATTGCAGAAAAAAATGAGGAGCATGGCTGAGGATTCTAACCATAATGACAACACAGACATGCACCAGGTGGTAAAGGACATGTTAGTGTGCTTTGAACAAGATCTTCGCATAGTGTCCATTAAAAGTAATGAGGAATACATTCTTACCACTTTTACTGGACATCCACTTCAAACAAATTTCTGAATTTCTGCCAAAGGGCCATCAGCAGTTTGTCATGACAAGGAGTCATGGTGATTAGCAGAAACTCTCTGAGGAATTGCATTCTGTCAAGGAATATCAAAACATACTTATTGATTGAGTGGAGGGTTGTGGAGAATGAGAGGAAGAAAGTGAGGGCACAATAAACATCTAGACAGTATAGTGAAAAGGCAGTAAAGCATTTCAACCAGCAGAAGCAGCTACATCATCAACCAGAATATCCCATATGGAACACAGGACAATTAATGGGTCACAGCAGGGGCAGCAAAAACCCAACATTGGTAGTGGTAGTGGTGGCAAATCTCTTTGGGACTTGTTCCCTGAGTATGGGTTAGTAACTGTTACTCAGGTACACCGTGTAGCTCCTAGAAGTGGTCCCACTGCATGTGAGATGGTTTCTGCATACTTGCAGGATAGCTACGTTCTGGGCAGAAACAATGACCCCATGGACTATTGGCAAACAAAGCAGTGTGTATGGCCAGCATTGACACATACTGCTGTGGAAACCCTCAGTTGTCCTCCAGCAAGTGTTGAGTCTGAGAGGGTTTTCAGTGCGGCTGGTTATATTGTTTATGACCGGCTACCAAGCAGCAATGTTGGGAGACTAACATTCTTAAAAATGAACTAACAGCTCATACCATCTGAGTATCAGATGAGTACCATTAATTGGGTAATAATAACATCTATTATTTCAGCTGCCGATTTGGTTAATTCCGAGAGCGTGTGCTGAAAGCGCTTTGAGTCCCAATGGGAGAAAGGCGCTATATAAATACTAGTTATTATTATTATTATTATCAGGTAGCAGAAACCACATATGATGACCGAGAAAGCCAGGACAAATATATTAACAGCAGCACAGATGAGAAGGTGGAGGAGGGATGTGAAGAAGGGTTGCCTCCTTCTACCCCACTTGGGACCATTGCTAATGTGTGTCAATAATCTGAGAAGGAGGATAGCGTTTGACAATGGTAAAAATACATACACAAATCACACCATGCCAGCCCCCACCACCACCACTTCAATACTCATTTGCCACATTGTAGGTTGTACTTTATGTTTCTATTACTTGACATCATCATGAATATGTGCCAGTGTCACTTAAGCAGAAAGTTAGTGTTGTGGGTAAATGACAAATGCTTTCTGCATGCTAATACATTTTTCAAGCCATATGTTGCTGTAGGACTCACTACTTTGACTTTCAGCCACTTATTTCTAAACATCAGCCTTCAGAAGAAGTAATATTATACTGGGAAATGTAGTACCTATAGGAAATATAGGTGAAAAATGTGTTAAAATAGGTGAAAATGAGGAAATATTTGTATAGGCAGAAAGGCAAAAACTTTTGCGAAAAAAATGAAAAATCAGTACGTTTTGATGAAAAGTCATGCGGGAAATCTTTCATACTTTTCGCCCACCCTTACTTGAAATCTGAAACCAAAATTCTAGGTGTTCTGAAAATACACGCCATGGCAGTCGCTGCTTTAAGATTTTGGTCAATAGTGATATATTTTCTTAGCGCTCTGTCTGCACTTTTCTCCATTGGATCTTTAAGAGTGGTACCATCTTCCAGTAAAATGGAGATGTGTGAATTTGTGTGTGAAAATTTTTATTTTCTATTTTTTGTTTATTTAATCATAAATCTATTTTCATCACTATTTTTATTTAATTTTTTTATTTCAATTTTCACACACAAATTCACACATCTCCATTTTATTTTCTATATATTTTCCCATATTTTTCTTTTTATATTATTTTTTTACATTTTTCATTTTTTTACATTTTTATATATTTTTTTCATATGTTATTTTTATTATCATTATTATCATCATTATTATTTGATCTTGTTTTAAATACATTACAATGATAATAAATTTTTTATGAGAATATTTCATTTGAAATATTGATTTATCCATCCTCATCTGTTCTGAATATGGACGACTAATAGAGTTGTTTTATTAGATTTTTTTTAGAGACATACATTCCATCTATATTCCAGATGCATTTAAATTGTTTGTCATTCATTAAGGGAATGCTGTTGTAGCTATTTTAGTGAAAGCTTATTCGGTTAAAACATCCAGAGTCTATTTAAGTACCTGAAGCTACTGAAAATATGTAGGCATTCCACAGGGATATTATATCTACTTGTTCCCAATTATAAGATCTGAGATGCTTACTTAGACATTAAAGGTATGTTGTATTTATTGTCATTATGTGGAAACGATGTCGAACATTTTTTATACATTTTTTATGTATGAGCTGAAGATAAGGAGACCATGAAATATAATATATATATATATGAAGAATTTGACAAAATTACCGGCAGCTCTATTTAAATTGTATGAATGAATGAGATACTTGTCAATTTATTTTATCTTTATTTGACAACGTATATACAATGTTTTCATGGTTTTTTAATGTTCACCATATTATAATTATAATATGTTTGTAGCTAATGGATTTTACAAAAATATCTGTTGCTATTGATTGTATATCGTTTTTGAAACTGATGTATTTCCCGTTCTAATGATTTATGTGATGGATTTTAGCATATTAGATTCCGTATATACGTTGATTGACAATCAGTTTAAACCAATCGCTACAGTTGCAATGCTATATGAAGGTTTGTTTATCCGGCAGCGGCTTCTTTGTACTCTTTGTGTTTTGATACGTGGTTGTTAGTTTTGATAAAGTGGCGCTTTAGCTGCGAAACGCGTAAAATTACAACCTTTTATACATTTTTATATAAACGAGTTTACATGTAAAGCCTTCGCCTTGCTTTTCTTCACCCGAAGAGTCATCACATTGCCGCATCTGTGAGTTTGACCCTGAGCGGAGACGGGGCTAGTCTCTGCTCATGCATTACTGTCAGTAGATTTTAACATTATATCTCTGACCTTGATAAAATATGAGTGTGTATATACATTTTTTATATTATTCTCTACTGTGGCTTTTTTTATACTACACCATCAGGCACTTTCTCTTTTTTCTTTTGTTTTTTGTGTTTTGAGTATAAGATTCTTTGCCGCTAAGGGAGAGCGTGAACAGTATAGAGAGAGCTGCCTACTTAGAGATTCGATTGAAAGATCATCAGCTGTTTCTGGAGACAGCAAATACACTCCAGTTGCTCTGCATGTTAGGGTTTATAAGCCACCTCCAACATTGTTAAATCTTGAGTGTATACCTATAGGGTGTTTGGTGGTGGACATTCTTATTTTATTGATACACACAGGGCGCCCCTGTTTCTTTTACCCTCCCTTCTTCTGTTTCTCTAGTTCATTGAAACGGTCTTCTACGTGTGCTTGCAAACCAAACCGTTTCAGTGAAATAATTATTTTTTACTTACACGATCTCTGCTCTGCTGCAGAGCCGCAAGCCTGTCATACGACAGGATTCCCCTGCAGTCATGTACAACACTGACTTCAGGGAAGGGGGAGGGGGGAAACTTTGCATTCGGTTATCTCTCAAACCACAAAGCTTTGAGAGATGAACCTGGGGACAATTCAATTCTTTTTACAATGGCTACAATATGGGGATCAGTAATATTCAAGTATTACTATCCCTTTAAGCTATTCAATTACCTATGCTATGAAAAAATGCTGGCACCCCCCCCACCACCACCACCACCACATCGGGTGATAAAAACAGCAGCATGTTCTCCCATTGAAAATTAATAAAAACTGCAAGATGCAATTCAATTACATGTGTTAGCCCTAAGATTTATTAAGGGGCACAAATGATTGTGGGAAATTCTGTGCCTAGTTTTTCTTGGGAGTAGATTCCCTTATCGGATCTAAAAAGTGCCAACGTATAAATTAGTTAAAAAGTAAAAAAAACAGTTGCCAGTGCATGTATTGATATGGTGCCCTAAGGCCCATATCAATACATCCAGAGCACATTAAATGTTAGTAGAATTAACCATATGAGTGCCAGTGGTGTATAATAACCTCACTGGCACTCACAGGGTTAATCCAACTAAGTAACAGCCCCTGAAAACAAAAACTTATCAGTAATCCTGATGTCCAGTGGGGTCTTCAGCCCTGGTCAGCTACTGCCATCTTCTGCTTCTATCTACCTTCTTGTCTCTTCTTTCTTCTTTCTCTCCGTTCCGTCATTTCTGTGAAAAAAGAAAATGTCATTAAATGATGTGTGCCCAAACATAACCCTGACATCTGTGCATAGTTTTACCACTTGAGTGCCAGATGGGTACACAATGCATTGCAGAGCACTATGTTGTGTACCTCTCTGGCACTCAAAGGGTTAAACAAGGATGCCAGCATGATCAATGACTTGCCCCATAAATTCGGTTAAAATAAAAATATGTGCTCCCATAAAATGTTAACTGAAGTGGACCAAAGATATTGAAATCCATATGGCCCCAATGTTTTATCTGCCACTGTCAGCAGAGGTGCTGGTGGCAGAGAAAGGCCAAATCAGCAGACCTCCCTTTAGTACCTGACAAGCTGATGCCCGTTCAACTGTGAGGGAATTTTGAATAGAGACTGCCTTTTTATATATCGGCAGTTTCTGTTCAAAAGGACTCACAGCCGTTGGCTGAGAAGTGTGCTTACACAATTTCCAGCCAATCAGCTTCTCTGGGGCTGGCAAAACCTGCTAGAAGCTGATTGGCTGGGGGGGTGTAAGCCCACATCCCAGCCAATGACAGACTGGCATTCTTTTCGAATAGAAACTGGCTATATAAAAAGCCAGTCTCTGTTCAAAAGTCCCACTCAACCATGGCCCGGTGTGTATGCAAGAGGGGTCTGTGCTGGTAGACATTGCTGCCACCACAAGCAGCGGAATTTTATTCAACCATGGAAATGCTTTTTTTTTTTTTTTTTTTTTTTTAAACCTTTATTGAAGATTAGTCATAGATACATATCATCAGAACATTACATCGATATGATATAATTAAATAATCATGTAATATAGTATATAGCAACCATGGCATACACATAGTAATGTATATGAGAAACAAGTATAAACAATTATTCAAGAAATATGTAATAGCAAGATGTTCAGTGTTTTCCTAGACTTTTCCAACGATTATAGTACGTAAAATTACTAAGAACAGAAACTAGAAGAATATGAAGACAATTCTTTCTAAAAAAGTCTGCAATATGAAAAGAGCATCTATTGCTCAAGGAATATATGGGTATAGATATGTATCTAATATTATGTGAAGTATTTAACTTATAAGCTTCAGTAACAAGGGGGAGGGTGAAATACAAGAGAAGAAGGGTGAGACTTTGGAACCCCTGGAGGCCTCCAAACAAGATTCTCAAATGGAATGTTAAACTCCAAAGTTAATGTTTCGCAAACATCAATGAGCGTCAAGGGTGCGACAGAGTCAAGAATATCAATTAGGGAGAAAGGCTGATGAAGACCACAGAGGCCATTGATCATGGAAAAAGTCCAGCAAAGCAGTTGCTATGGCGTGACATTTTTCTAAAGATCTGATTGTATCTATCTTAGATATTCAAACAGGAAGAGTGGGGACCAATTAGGATTTCCAGAAAAGCAGAATCAATGATTTTGCCACATTAAGCATGATTATAAGTGGAGTTTTGAGTTTCTTGGGAATGATCACATCAGAGAGGTTAAGGTAAGAGAAAAGACAAACTACAGGAATGTCCATTTTTTGGCTGTTTTAATAGCCTTTAGACTCATAGTCCAGAAGGATACAATCTTTGGGCAATCCCACCAGATATGGGCATTCCTCCCTACTGATGCCAAGCATCTCCAGCAACTGGGGGAGGTGCAAGAGGAAAATGTAGCAATTTTTTGTGGGGTTTTGTACCACCCAGGTATAATTTTTAGTTGACCTCTCTAGAGGAGGTATCTCTCAGCCACTGAAAGTTGTGTCGCATAACGGCCAACCAGGTTTCAGAGTCTAAAGATATAGAGAGCTCTTTTTCCCATGTGAAAACGAAGCATGGTTAATTGTTAAGTCCTTTCCAACTAGAATACTGTAGCAGAAGGTTAAAGGGCAGAAGCAAGAAGGTGGGGTTAAAAGATGTAGCTTGAATTAAGTTAAATCCCTAGAGTGAAAACCCTTTGTCCATGACTCATGTGTCTAATGGTTCAATTGCAAGAAAAGCCACCAGCCTGGTTTGAGAGTCACTACAGTAGATAAATCAGCAATGGATGGAGGGGAGTCCGCAGTGGAAAGTGAATACAGGTTGTCCAAGCTTTTACCTTGAAGTTGAGTTAGAATGGAATGAATTATCTGCACTGGAAAGCCTGGATTGCCACTAATAGAGCTTTAGACGAGAGATACCAGAGGATAGATCCACCCGTGAATGCAGGATGCGTTTTGCTGATGATCGGCTGAAGTGAAATCTAGTGGGGAGAGAGTGGGAATTAGAGAGCAGTATCTGGATTAATAAATGTGGATCCAAATAGTCTGAAATGGAAGTGGTCCTGAATCTAGGGGAGGGGGGAGATAAATCAAACAACTTGGTCAATGTTGAGGCTATATAATATGAATGAAAGTCGGGGAGACCTAAACCTCCATGTTTAACGTGCTGAGTTAATACATCTTTCCTCAATCTTGTTCTAGTAGCGGCCCAAACAAATGCTGAGGAGATTGAAGATATAGACTCTATGAAATGGGATGTTATTAGTATCGGGAGAGCATTGAAAAGAAATAGGACTTTCGGAAGAACCAACATTTTTATCAAGTTAATTCATCCAATCCAGGAAGGATAGACATGGCAACATGAATCTAACTCAGTTTTCAATTTATTTATCAGACATAAAAAGTTCTGAGTTTGAATGGAGTAGATGTCTGGAGAAAGATTAGCACCTAAATATTTGATGTGAGAAGAGGCCCAGGTAAAAGGAAATAATTGTTTCAATTTGGTCAATTGTGGGTTAGGGATGTTGATATACAGAGCTACCAATTTTGACAAATTCATATTAGCATTAGACAGCCGTGAAAATTCTTCTAGCCTACTAAGAAGGGAAGGGATGGAGGTGTGTGGTGGAAATGCCTTTTGATATATAAAAAAATATGATTTATTTATTTGAAAAGGACAGGCTGGATATTATTTTTGATGAATATGCCACAATGCATTTAACCCTTTCAGCACCGGAGGGGTACACCTCGGCACTCAAAGGTTTAACTATGACATATCTTGGGGGTATTTCTTAATTAAAATTTTAAATTGACATTTCTTTTTATTTTATAGGAAAGAAGACACAGAAGCAAGAAGAAAACAGAAGAAGGAAGATAGAAAAAGAACATGTACAGTGCATGACAGGTAAGTGTAATTCCTATCTGGGTGTTATGCTGCTGTTAGGGTAGCCTTGTTGCATGTTACTGTTAGAGGTAGTGTAGGGTTAGTGTTTGGGAGGGTGACTGTGTGTTTGAACTAACAATCGGTGCTTCATAGTGTATCAGGCACAGATCGTTAGCTTTTTCCTTTGATGTTCCCATTATTCACGCTACTTATCGTGATTTTTGGGAACTTAACATACAAAACAGACATTTGGCCACAAGTCCTTTTCTGTGGCCTAATTTCCCTTTTGGTTTCAGCTGGTAGGGCAATTGAATAGCTCCTCTACCATAATGGCCGTTAGCCAATTTTGCTCTACCGGCTGTTTTACCAGCCTCAATTGGATAGAGGCCCTAGTCTCTAAATTGGTGCCATTTACACCAGGAATGCAGAAAGAGAACTCACGTTTGTCTTGTGTTTGTTCATGTAGTGATATCTTTAAGCCTTTGTACATTAATGGTTCCTTGAGAAATTATTGGAGCACCTCTCGATTACAGAGATCAGGGACATATCGCAGAAAATCTATGTTATGGGAACTTTAAGGGTTAATATTTGCAAGATCTCAGGGTCAGCCTATTTTGAATCTTCCCAGGTATGCTGAGAGGGTTACATTTGTAGTTTATTGGCATTAAAAAAGGTCCACATGGGGATGATTTTTTTTTTTTTATTCAGATATTTAACCTGCTTAGTAGAAACACAGAGGCTTATATACAGTGGGGAAATGGAGTAATTCTGTAACAAATCAACTACACCACAAAGCAATATTCGTGATGGAGTTTTTTAACCCCTTGAATGCTAGCAATGTCTCTAGTGCATTCCTTTGCAACACACTGTAGGACTTTGTAGCATTAATGAGGTTAAAATCCATATACACATCCATCATCCATGTTAATGTTTGTCCAGTGTGGTGCAGATGGTTTGCTCCAGAATTACTACAAATTTTTTGTGCGTAATAGTCGCAGTTGTTTGAAATGGGAAACACATAGTCATTACTGTTTCTCACACTTATTTAATTACTACCTCATACGATTACATGAAATATTGAAAATCTATAACAGATATAGGTGATGGATCAAAAGCCAGTTATTTTTAATGATTTGACTAAATGAATTTTGAAATGATTTGCAATCAGAAAATGAAATTATTTCCCATGGGTTCAATAAAATACAATATATTTTGGAAAGCAAGGAAAAAAATATATGAAGGAAAGTAGGGACTTGGATATTTGGAACTATCTTCTTGTATTTATTTCATATTACTTTGAAAAAACCTTTCTTCACTGCAATACCATTTATTCATTGATATATATCTTATTTCCCAGGATAGCAGTTAATCATCTGACTGCACAGAGATATGCTGGGCACATCCATCTTCAAGTAGCATGTGTGTCTCTCTGTGGATATTGAAACTTTGTCCTTTTAACCATCATGCTATAAAAGGTACCCAAAGTGCACATATCATAACAATTCAACAAAAAAACTGAAGTGCTATATATCTGTCCATCTATATTACTAATAATATATATATATATATATATACATACAAAGGTGGGCACTCCAAAACTATTGTAATAAATTGTGATTACATGCCCGGTGCAGCCTGAAAAATTATGTATAGGATTTGCAGATGAAAAAAGAACATCAAGCAGCAGGCGCACACTAGGGTCTTTTGAAATTAAAAATTAGCTTTTATTCAGGTGCTAAAAATGATCAACATTTCGACCCCCTAGGGGCCTTTCTCAAGAAGATATACCTTACACACAAACAACCTTAAATAGAGTACATCATTAGCGCCAAAACACCACGAGGTAACCGCAACAGCATCATTGCGTACTGTGGAGCGCAACGCAATGAAACGCAAAGGCAATGTTAACTCTCTCAATGCCTTCTACCTGCGCTCCAAGTCAATCCAGACTGTTGCGGCTGTCATCTCTGGTGTTAACATGCCGCCAATACACCGTGGTCAAATGAATATATGGAACAATGTTGCAAACTTGCGAATATACAAAGTAACATACCTAAAATCATTCCTAAACACCGCGGGCATACGGGATCGAGAAAGCCCATAGACGTGCCATGGATACCCCCATTAACTTGCAACTTATGTAACACATAAATCCAAAACTGTAACATTGAGTTGCTCAGCAGATGTGACATACCTAAAAAGAAATGACATGCGGGTGTCCGATCCGTCAAAAGACGTATATTGAAGAGTGTCAAAGGTAAACATCCGCCACCCATCCGAGATGGTAGTAAACGCAAGACGTGAAAATGTCAAGTTTATATCCATGTTGTAGTAATCCAACTCTTCTTATGGCTTATAATAGAATATAGTTATGGTGGCACATGGACCTGGCTCAACGTTTACTGCAGTATAGTAGACCATCCGGAGTCCGATATATAGGTCACAGCCATTCCAGTCAATCCATTCAATCCAAACTTGATATATTATAATGTGGTACTGATAGGCACATGGACCTGGCTCAACATGTGCTGCAGTATAGCAAACACTCCGGAGTCGGATTTTTGGTCCCAGCCAATCTATCCAGTGCATTAAATATCCAAGCCACATATCCATGGATTCCTACTCCCCTGGCACTACGTATGCTGCCAGAGGCAGACAACACGGAGTCCCATTGTGGGGTTAGTAGTGTTGAGTTGGAACCTGATGTCCCGTTATTCAGCTGTATATTTTCCAAATGACCACATCATGTGTTCACTATGTGCACCCAAAACACCCATATGTCACATCTTTACACTTCAATGGAAATAAATAAACATCAGAAGAGCATATATCAAATCCTACCCAAATCAGGGATCCCATCTGTTGTACATATTAGCACTATTTAGGTTTTTCACATTTCATTGCTTCCTGGTGGGAGCGGGTGTGCATGCGGCGCAATCGCTCCTCAACTATGAAGCTACACGCGGCATGGGGGTCGGTGGCTGACAAGATTCCTTGTTTGAGTGTTGGGGGCAGCGGCTTGGTCACTATGTGGCACAACCGCTGTCTCCTCACTCTTGGGGGAATGTGGGACGTCGATGGGATCCCTGATTTGGGTAGGATTTGATATATGCTCTTCTGATGTTTAGAAATAAGTGGCTGAAAGTCAAAGTTGTGAGTCCTACAGCAAAATATGGCATGCAGAATGCATTTGTCCTTTGCCCAAAATACTAACTTCCTGCTTAAGAGACAGTGGCACATATTCATGATGATATCAAGTAATAAAAAAATAAAGTACAACCTACCATGTGCCAGATGTGTATTGTAGTGGTGGTGGTGGGGCACTGGCATGATGTGATTTGTATATGCATATTGTTTTACCATTGTCATACGCCAGATTATTGACAGACATTTCTTATCGCTCATCGCAGTGGTCCCAAGTGGGGTAGATGGTGGCAACCCTTCTTCACATCTGTCCTCCACCTCCTAATCTGTACTGCTGTTAATATATTTGTCCTGGCCTTTTCTGGCATGCGTGGTTTCTGCTACTTGAAACTCAAGTGATATGAGATGTTGGTTCATTTTTAAGAATGTTAGTCTCCCAACGTTGCTGCTTGATTACTGATAGGGTGACTGTGTGCTTTTTGACATATGTGCCTGTCCAGGGTCAGACTTTCCAATGGCTTTCTCAAACAGTTTATAGATGTCAGCCTGGTTGATCTGTTTGATGAATTGTGCGATATGCACCTACCTGGCCTGGGGGCTGTCTCGTTCCTCATTGGTCTGGAGCAGGTTTATTTTCTTCCACTATCCTGTAGTCGGGGCCCGATTATCGAGCTCCATTCTGCCGGGTTCTGCTTGCTTGCTCTCTTCTTCCCCTGTGACTTCGATTTGGTACTGGCTTCCCGGTTGGAGTAGTTCCCGGGTTCCGGTCTGTTCAGCCTACTCACCTTGCTTCATCCATCTGTAGTGGTTCCCTCTTCTCCCCGTGTGACTGACACTACCGTCTTCCCAGGGTTGCCAGCCTCCGGTTTTGCTGTTTCGGTCCTCCCAGTAAATACTCTCCAGCCTTCTGTGGTGTGTGGGTTTTTGCTGCATTCTGGTCTCCCTCCTGGGGCCGGTAGAGGCCGCAGGAGCTCCCTTTTGGGGCTGTGGTTTGGGCTCCCGTCTCTCCTCTCTCTCTCCCCCGGTGTTTTTCCCTGGTTGCCTGCGGCGGGGTTCAGCCTGCTCCGTGGTTCGGCTCAGGAATTGGCTGTGGTATTTGCCAAAGAAGTGTTTAGGTTGCACGGGGTGCCGAGAGTGGTGGTGTCCGACCAAGGGAGCAGTTCGTGTCCAGATTTTGGAGGGCATTTTGTGGGCAGATGGGCATCCAGTTGTCATTCTCTTCCACCTATCACCCCCAGACCAATGGAGCTGCTGAGCGTGCCAATCAAGGACTGGAACAGTTCTTGCGCTGTTTTGTAACTGATCATCATGACAATTGGGCCGACCTGTTGCCTTGGGCGGAGTTTGCCAGGAATTGTGCAGTTAATTCATCGTCCGGGAGTTCCCCCTTCCTCATTAATTATGGGTTCCAGCCATGCCTACTCCCGGACTCGTTCCAGGCACAACAGATTCCAGCTCTGGATGAGCATATTGAGCAGCTTCACTCCACTTGGGCACAGGTGCAGAGGACCCTCAGCCAGTCATTTCAGCACTACCAGAAGCATGCCAATCATAGACGGCTGCCAGCGGTTTCCTTTCAGGTGGGGGATAGAGTATGGCTTTCCTCCAGAAATCTCAAGTTGCAGGTGCCCTCCAATAAACTGGCACCTCGGTTCATTGGGCCATTTAAAGTTATCCGCAAGGTGAATCCAGTTTTGTATGCATTGGAACTTCCAGCTTCTATGCACATACATAATGTGTTCCATGTATCTCTGTTAAAACCATTGGTTTGCAACCGCTACACTACCACTCCAGTGGTTCCTGGTCCAGTGGATGTTCAAGGCCAGGAGGAATATGAGGTTCAGAGTATCATTGACTCTAGGAGATTTAGGGGGAAGTTGCAATACTTGGTCCACTGGAAGGGATATGACCCTGAGGAACGCTCCTGGGTAGATCAGAGGGATCTCCATGCGCCCAGGCTGTTGCGCAACTTCCACTCTAAATACCCTCAGAAACCAAGACTTCCGGCTGGGAGAGGGGGTCTTTGATAAGGGGGTACTATCACGGTCCCCGTGATCCTGTGTGTCAATAGTATCTGTGCTGCTCCCGGATTGGTTGAGCTGTGTTGGCCCGCCCCTGGTTACCTGTTTTATTCTGGCCACTGGCACCTGTCAGGTGCCCTTTCGTGGTGTTTCTGAGCCAGCGTTGCTGTTGCAGTATTCCAGTATCCTGATCTCCCGTGTACCGACTAGGCCTGTACCGACGACGTTCCTGTGTTCCTGTTCCGTGATTGACCCGGCCTGGCTGACTTCCTGCGTGTTACCGATCCGGCTTGTCTGCAAATCTCCTACGGCATCCGACCCGGCCTGGCTGACGATCCTTCTCCGTTTCTGATCCAGCTTGTCTGCGAATCTCCTGCGTGTCCTGACCCGGCTTGGCTGACGACTGACTCCTACGATTGCCTCTGTTCCTGCCGTTCTGACGGACGATTCCTGTGGTCGCCTCGGCAACATTCTGATACTGCAGTGTGTGACTGAGCCTCCGCTTCTCCGTTGCTGAGCCGTTGCTGAGCCTTCCATTGATTGTCTTACGTGTGCTGAGTCCAGACCGTTACAGTGCTGTGTCGTTTTCCGTACATAAGACGCTGGTGTTGCCTCATCCGATTACTGCTACTCTTCCACCTATCGCCTCAGCCTGTTTGCTGTTTCTGTGAGCCGGACGCTTGTGGGCCTCGGTAGTCGGCGGCTCTACCTTGACAGAACAGTGGTTCGTTACGCCCGTTGGCTGTTGGCAAGCAGTACTGAACCCAGTGGTCTCCTTTACGCCCGTGGGGCCATCGACACAAGCAATCACGGTACTAGTAGTCTCCGGTTACGCCCGTGGGGGCTATTGGCTCAAGCAATCACGTTACTAGTAGTCTCTGGTTACGCCCGTGGGGGCTATTGGCTCAAGCAAACACGATACTCTTGGTCTCCGTTACACCCGTGGGGGCTACCACCTTATCACCTGCAGTTCCTGTTAAGTCACAGCTATATTCTACAGCTTCACACAGTGAATGGACTTAAGTGCTATCATCTAGCACATATCGCTATATGCAGCACCAAGGGCGTGCCTAACACCACATTTGAGACTGATTATGTATACCATTAACCTCTTGTTCCCTGTTTTGTGCTTCTATACATAGTGACTATTTACCTGTTGCACCAGGTATTTCTGCCTTTATCTTGTCTATGCCAGTACCGCCCCAGTGGCGACCTGGTCATTTATTTTGTTTTAATAAAACTCTATTTGTTTTATCTAACCACTGTCTGAGTGTCTGAAAACCGTAACAGTCTGACCATTCTCTTGGTGCGCTCCTTCTTGTCTGAGACATCCAATCTGGTGCAGACCTGTGGGTCTTGCTGACTACCCGCTCTGCGTATGACCCTGGCTTGTCTGACTTATCCATTCTGGTGCTGACCTGGGGCTCTGTCCAGCTATCCTCCCAGTGTTGCCTATTTCCAGTGGACATCCTATCTGATGCAGACCTGTGGCTCTGGCTGACTTCCCGCTCTGTGTATGAACTTGGCCTTGTCTGACTATCCTAGTAGGTGCTGATCTGTGGCTCTGTCTGTTTGCTCCGCCTTGGTGGATCCGTTTCCTACAGACATCCAACTTGATGCAGACCTGGGGCTCTGGCAGACCCCGGCTTGACTGACTGCAGATGTGAGGCAGTAGTCTCCCTTGTTTCTCCTGATGGGAGGCTGTAGGTTCCGTACAGTGTTCCTCCTATCCCTTAGTACTCCAGATGGCTTCAGCCTAGTCTCCAGCAGTTGAGGTTGACTGTTGGCAGGCTCCTATTTCTGATAGAGTCCGTAATCTCTCCGTCATCCTCTGCCCGTTTTCTCCTTATTTTCAGTATTATTATTAGTCTAATAAAGGTGATTTAACTATACTGTCTGACTCCTTGTCTTGTTTGCGAACCGTAACAGTATCTGAGTTACTAATCACTCTTCTATTTTCCAAAAAGCACTCTTTCATATTTCTTTTTGTTTTCCCTATATAGCTTTTTTGACAGGGGCGTGTAATCTTATATATTACATATGTACTACATGTTATGTAATCTGTAATTTGTATAGTGTTATTATACCCATCCATAAACTTTGTTCAATAAACGTACAAGTAATACATCTACTCATTCCACACTTAATTACTCCTTGTTTTTTCATATAATTTTTTTCTTTATTAATATACTTCTTTGTTATTTTAGTTTTTTTCTTGAAATTTTTATTCCTGGTAAATATGACCTCAAGACTCTGTGAGATCTCTTGATTTGACACCGGGTCCTGAAGTAATATCGGCAAATATTTTTGAGTATATTTTTAATTTTGTGAGCATTATTATACTGTGTAATAAACTGTGTTTTATTACTATCTCATTTTTTGGCTTTTTTATTTGTATTTTTAGATATCAACATTTCATTGCGATCCATCTCCATCACCTGCAGGTAAGACTTTTCTATTTCTTCTTGAGGATATTCTTTTTTAATACATTTATATTTTAATTATGTAAATTATATAAAGAAAAAACCCACGCACACCAAAATCCTCAAAAAGACACCAATGGATACTCAATTAGGGGAATAAGATCAGAAAGGTGCTACAGGGGAATAAATTGAATCAAAAAAAGAGAGAAGAAGAAAAAAAAGAACCCTACAAAAATAGCACACTAAACTGTTGAAAACGCTGTCCCGAAGAAGTGCCAACGAAACGCGCGTCAGCCAGTGTTGTTTACCTCTTTGACCTTGTCTCGCTTTACTTTTCAATGCTAGGGCTTGCACGTGTGTGGATGATTTCGGGGGGGTTTTTGAATTTTAGCAAATTCTCTCCCCTTTTGTCACCTGTTTAACATATCACTTGGCGACAAGTGTTTTCTAAGGATATCCTAGTAAGTGAGACTTGTGGCATTTCCATCAATACTGTTTTATTGATAGGACTTTTCAGTCCTATACTCACCAGCATTAGATATTCTATTTTTAGATCGGTCTGCACATATGTGGATGAGATCAGGGAGCTTGAATTTTAGTAAATTCTCTCCCCTTTTTTCACCTGTTTCACATAACACTCTGCACTGGCGACTCGAAGTGCAATTTGGATTGTAGCAATCTTCTCGGCGATTCGCCCATATTTCTAGTGCAGAGTGGTTACATTTGTTGCTGACAATACTTTAGCTTATTTTAGTAGCATTATTCATCATTGCAACTCCTCAGATGGGATATTTTATTGTCAACGATGGCTGTGTGCAGTTGTATTTATACCACACTGTCCAGTTATCTTCTTAACGAGCTGGTTAGATAGGCATCCTTTATATTTGCTGATTTGATGTTAGATTATTTCCGGATATGAACTGAGACTGTTCACTTTCCAACTTTTTAGTGACCTCAGTTTTTTGTTTAAGATTAATCTGGAAACATCAGTTGAGAATTTTCAATTCAATCCTCTCACTTTTGTATGTGTTTTTTTTTTTTTTTTTTTGTTTAAATAAAGGTTAAATTTTAATTGTGTCCTGACACAGGATACTTAGGGATTGATTAGATCATTATAGTGTGTTATTTTTGCAGAGTTCTTTTTTTCTTTTTTTTGTTTTAATTATGTAGCCTGTATTTTGTAATCTGATATTTTCTTACAATTTCTCTTTATCCTTTTGAATTACCCTCCTGGGATATTTGCTTTTCACTTCCTTAAATGGCAGCTCTTGTAATTCAGATAACTGTTAAGTGTTTACAGACTTTACATAATTACTTGTAATGATTGATCTTCTTCATGACTTTAATTGAAATCTAACACTATCAGCACTTATATTGTAAGTAACTTTGAGAGCTCTTTGATTATTGTTCAACTGTGTAACAAATGCCTCCAATTCTGTCACACTGCCCTGCCAGATAATTAATAAGACATCTATAGAACACAAGCCCCGCCCCCCAAACATGGGTCAACTCCTAGTGTCCCATGTATATGTTGGCATATCTGGGGGCAAAGCTGGCATCCATGGCAGCTCCTCTAACATGCAAGAAGTAGGTATACATGAATTGCAAGTAACTATTACACAGAATGAATTCAATCCCTTCTAACAGAAATGGTTTTTGTATTTCTGGCATATCTTTATCTCCCTCCCTCCCTTTTGATGAGCTATGCTGTTATAAAGGGAGGTGACGTCAACGGTGGCCCGTACACAATCACTTCTCCATCTAAATTGATCCAGTTTACCAAGAACATCTTGAGTGATCTTAATATATGATCTAAGAGTAGTAACATATTTTTGGAGAAATAATAGGGTGACCGGGGGCATAGTTAATGCTTTATGTATTTTAGGCACTTGATAGAAGTATGGTACCTTGGGATTCTTAACCATTAAAAAATAGTTTTCCTGTTTAGTCACTATTCCTTGTATTTGTGCCATCCCCACAATTTCCTGCAATCACTCACTATACATCTCATTGGTATATCCATCTAATATCTTGTATGTCTCTTCATCATTTAATAGTCTTAGTGCTTCCTCCAAATAACCATCATTTAACATAATCACTGTTGCTCCCCCTGCTTCTTGTGTTATATAGATATTTTTATCTTCTTTTACCTTTAACAGCTAAATATACCTATTTTGTAATATTTTTATAGATGTTTTTATTATACATGCATAATGTATGAAATTTTTGCTTACCTATATTTTGAAAGGCTTCTATATATGGGTCCCTTCTTTGGTACAGGTAAAATACTGATTTGGGTTTAACTGATGTACGTCTACATGCATCCCAATCTCTTTCTTTTGCTTCATGTATCTACATAAAATTGTAATTTTCTTCATATAGTTCTTGTAAAACTTCTATCATAGAATCTTCCATCATATATTCTACCCTTTTCATACTGAAGGGTCTTTTAAGTGTGAGTGTGCGAGTAAATCTATTAAGATTAAGAAATAAACTCATTTAGTGGTGGGTGCAAATGTAAGTCCTTTACTAATTAATATAATTTCATCCTTTTTAAATATGTGATCTGTAAGATTATATATACCTAACTTCATAAGGCCCTCTTTATCTAATTCTTGTATTGTCTCTGGTATTTTGCAAATGTATCTTCTCCCTGCCCTTTTACCCCTCTGGTGTGACATGACTCCAACGTATCCCAATACAAGGACAACAAGTAAAGACTGGAGGTCTATCCCAAGTTGATGTGATTACTCTGCCCGCATTGACAACCTGAGATTTCAACAGACAAAGAGACCCGCGGTAACACAGATACTTTTTGTTAACATACATGCAAAGCAAACAAGTCGGGGAATACAGTCAGTAGTTGGGAGAGGATCAAGGTAAGACACATACTATCATTTGATAATATTAACTGCATGGAAGACCTGCCCGCTGTAATATTTGTTATTGCTTACTATTGATATCCAATACACGTACAATGCTGATTATTATTATAAACAGGTGTTGGTTTATTTCTATGAGCAGAGATGCAATATATAACATGTTCATAAAATAACAGTACTGCTCTAACTGCCAAAAACCAGGAAGTGTCTACACACAAGAGTGATAGCCACGCCTACTAAAAACTGACTGACTAAAGTCAAACTAAAGAATAACACACCCGCTATATATTAAATGGACACACGTATTAAAAGGCCAAGTTCACTGCCAATATACATAAAAAAACAAACACTGAAAGCAGAATCTGAATTTCAAGAGAGTGAAATTGATTTATTGTGAAAAAAATATATATATTTGCTCCAGAGCTATTACTTTTTTGATTATATTGCTTATGGTGCTCAGGTACTTGGGATGTAATTAATACAAATAGAACATAGTGTACAAGCACTCTCGGGTTTTGTGCAAAAAAAAATATTAAATGTATTCTAGTATCAACGTCTCAATGCAACATCTGCATTTTCATCAGGACCAACTGATCAAACACCATCCCCCTTCTTTATACACCCAAGTACCAGAAAAAAACCGCCAAGCGCATCAGCAACGTCATCAGTGACGTCAATCTGGTCCCCCGTCTATGTTGATATATTACATATACATAAATAAAATGCAACGCAAATTATTATGGTGAAACAAACAGTATTTTCATGGTATAGAATATACCATTCAACAGCACGTAGTCCAGTGTATGTAGGGTATACCGCTTCAACCTTAGTATGTATAACATAATAGTCATCATTTCCAATGTCTGCCGTTGGGTCCATGTACCCATGCAACGGAGACACTATATGATTTTAACTAAATATGTACATACATTGTATCATGGGGTATCCTGCTTGGCAGATGTGTATTTGCCAATAATTGGACTAGCTGTGTATAATCGCGGTAGACCCGCACTTCAAAAAGTAGTTGCAGTTTAAATAAGGATATCGTTTTGCAAAGTGTTTCTCGTCAATCGGTTCATACATTGTTGAGCTAATTTCCTATGTGTCCTTATTAGATTAACACAGCACCGAGAATGTTGTATTAAAGATCGATAGGTATCCCATTGTACCACTACGACACCTGTACATCGCAGTGTCTATTATGTCACACAGCATGAATGAGTATACCCGAGCCTCTTCTCCATCAACACACTCTGCTATATCTGCAATCCATATTTGTATATGTGTCATCAAAAATTAGATGACATGACAGTTACACTATCACACCGTCCCCCAGTGCCATATTCAAAAACATGTGTACATTAGACTTATGGTACACTAAAAATATGTTGCAGTATCACAAATATAGGCATCTTAGTAGACTAAGGTGATCCATAATAAATAAATACAGTCACACTGACTAGTTTGCTCACTATGTCTCTAGCGTGACCAAGAGGCTATCCCAGTCAGCTAAAAAGGCATTCTTAGGCTCCCCTGTGTTGAATTGAAACCTTCATCAGGAACCCCAACAGAAGTATATCAGGTCCTAAAGTCAGGGCGTTAAGTCAATATAAAAGTGTGTTAGACTGAGTTATAGATATCATTTAGTGATTGCAAGCTGTATTTTGTTATTTGGAATCTCATCTCTAGTGGATTGTAACTTTCTCCTGTCTGTCTCTCAATACAGGTAATTATAGTTATCTCTTCCTGCTGCCCTCTGACTGTCTGAATTCATACCTCCAATGCCCTGTCTCTTTCTCTGATGTGCATATCTCCTTGACTGTAATCAGCTGTGTTGTATCCCAGGCCCTAGACCTCCCTATATAAGGTTACTAGTAGTGATGATCGAGCACCCCGATGCTCGGGTGTTCGGGTGCTCTGGCCGAGCGCCCCCAGAGGCTCGAGTGCTCGGCCGAGCACCCGAGCCCCATTGAAGTCAATGGGAGGACTCGAGCATTACACCAGGCACCCCCTGCTCTGATGAGGGGAGGGTGCCTGGTTCATAGGAAAAGGTCAGAAAATGATGGAAACACCACAGAAATAGTTCAGGGACAGCATAGGGAGGATGTCTAGATGCATCTTGGACTCCAACGTCGCTGCTGGGAACGATGTTTCGCCCGTAGTACGCCATTTTTACAGACTGACCGTAAAACACACAAAAAGGAAGATAAAAACTAATCTGCGGCTAGGCACACTAAACAATATGTGACGCTAATCTGCGGCTAGGCACACTAAACAGAATGTGACGCTAATCTGCGGCTAGGCACAGTGAACGGAATATGTGACGTTAATTTGTGAATTTGCACACTAAACAATATGTGACGTTAATTTGTGAATTTGCACACTAAACAGAATGTAACAATAATCTATGGCTAGGCACACGTTTAAAATGGCCCTTTTTGTCGCTGCGTTGTAAAATAATTGGCCCTGTGCACCTAACAGAATATGTCAGCTTGTCACTGCACTGTGAAATATTTGTCCCTGTGCACCTAGTACAATGTCACCTTAGAACATGTCCCCCCCCACAAAAAAATGAAATTCTGCCACCCCCAAAAAAAATTAAATGCTGCCCCCACACACAACAGTCCTAAAAAGGACTTTTGGGTCTTGAAAGAGTTTCAACACTTTTATTCTCCCTACACTGACTTCCTGTGCATCTAGTATTATATGTCACCTTACTAATATCCCCCCCACAAAAAAAAAGGAAATTGTGCCCCCCCAAACAAAATATAAATGCTGCCCCCACACACAACAGTCCTAAAAAGGACTTTTGGGTCTTGAAAGAGTTCCAACACTTTTATTCTCCCTACACTGACTTTCCCTGCCTGATCGCATCTCTCCCTGGCTAAGAATGAGCCGAACTCGCGCGTCGGGTGCTATACAGCACCCGATCACGGGTTCTGGCCAGCCAATCAGTGTAATGCCAGCAGCCAACATGGCTGCTGGCATTACACTGATGTCAGAGCCTCCCCACACGTTTATTGGCTGCGCAGCAGCCGCGAAACGTGCGGGGAGGAGACCCGAACATGGCGGGCGAGCACATGCGGTACTCGTACGAGTACCGCCATGTGCCGAGCAGAGCGATGCTCGAGCCGAACAGAGCTTCGGCCGAGCATGCTCGCTCATCACTAGTTACTAGCTTGCAGTGTATCTGCTTGCAGTGTATTAAGTCCTAAAATCAGGGCATTAAGTCAATATAACAATGAGTTAGACTGAGTTATAGATATAATTTAGTGATTGCAAGCTGTCTTTTGGTATTTGGAATCTCATCTCTAGGGGGTTGTAACTACCTCCTGTCTGTCTCTCAATACAGGTAATTATAGTTATCTCTTCCTGCTGCCCTCTGTCTGTCTAAACTCATACCTCCAATGCCCTCTCTCTCTCTCTCTCTCATGTGCATATGTCCTTGACTGGAATCAGCTGCATTGTATCCCAGGCCCTAGACCTCCCTATATAAGATTACTAGCTTGTAGTGTATCAGGTCCTAAAGTCAGGGCATTAAGTCAATATAACAGTGAGTTAGACTGAGTTGGACAGAGGCTGGACTGAGGACAGACCACTATCAACTAAAGCACTGACATTTGCATCTTCTATCAAACCTGCTGAACACCTGATGCAAAGAAACCAGGATTACCTGGACTGAATTCACAGATTGCTCAATTAACCACTTAACAGCTGATGAAAAAAACATCTGATCCTGATTTCTTCTCCCACTACCATTAACCATTACAACATTTACTGCTACTGACACCTACCCTCACCAAATACTTTACAGTCCTGCAACAGACTCTCCTCACCCTACCTGACACCTACACCCTTTGCACCTGGACTGACCCTTGTTTGCCAAGTCATCCAGTACTCTCCTGGATTACAGACTGCTGCACAAATTATATTACCCCATGCATTAACCCCACTATGGCCAAAATTAGCTCCTTCCATTCTCATCACCTTTCTCACCTGCATCAGACTCTCCTCCTCCTGTATGCACATAAAGAGTCACTCCATTTTCATTGCACCCTCACTTCTTCCCTCACCACTTCTCTGCTCCCACAAACTTTTCTCATTTCTCTGCTCCCTATGACCACCATCTCCTTCTACCCCTGCAAAAAATTCCCACTGCATCAAATCTCACTCCCACCTTATGTCCCTGTCGCTTCTTCTCCTGCTTACTGCAGGTGACATCTCACCTAACCCAGGCCCCCTTCCATTCGCTCCTTTACCGCAAAACCCACTCATACAAGCAACATCCGCAATCTAATAGCCGTACCACGTCACCTAACCTCCCCCCCCCCCTTTTTGCTTTGGTCTCTGGAACTCCCGCTCTGTGTGTAACAAACTAACAGCTGTTCACAATCTGTTCATTTCTTACTCCCTAAACCTCCTAGCCATCACAGAAACTTGGCTCACATCGTCAGACACTGCCTACACTGCTGCACTTTCACATGGAGACCTTCAATTCACGCATAGACCCAGGCCTGGCAACAGGCAAGGGGGTGGAGTAGGCATCCTGCTATCCCCTAACCATATATTTCAGGTAATCCCCACTGCTCCCTCTCTCTACTTCTCTACATTTGAAGTTTACACACTTAGCCTCCTCTCTCTTCTTCCCCTTGCGTGTTGCAGTCATATACAGGCCACCTGGTCCTACTACTCAATTCCTTGATCACTTCACCTCCTGGCTCCCTCACTTCATGTCCTCTGATGTCACTACTCTCATCATGGGTGACTTCAACATCCCTATAGATAATCATAACACCTCCCTGCCCTCAAACTCCTCTCCTTAACAACCTCCTTTGCCTTATCACAGTGGACCAGCTCCACCACGCACAGTGATGGTCACTCCCTTGACTTGGTCTTCACTAACCTCTGCTCAGTCTCCAACTTCTCTAATATCCCCTTTCCCCTCTCTGACCACCACCTTCTCAACGGTAACCTCATCATACCATGCAAACCCATCCCCCCCACTGTGATCAAGATCATGCGGAGAAATCTTTATACTCTTTATCTGCAACAATTCTCCACATCCCTGCAACCTCTTCTCAATCCCATCCTCACACTTACTTGCCCTGACAAAACTACTGCTCTGTACAACAGCACTCTCACAATAGCCCTCCACACAGAAGCACCTGCAACTCCACACTACCCACGCACAACCCCACTAGAACCCTGGCACACAAGACAAACACGATACCTCCAAAGGTGCTCATGTACTGCCGAAAGGCACTGAAGGAAATTGCTCTCCACAGCTGACTTCATACACTACAAATTCATTCTCCATTCATATAGCTCTGCCCTCTCCCTGGCCAAACAGTCATACTTTTCCTCTCTAATTTCTAATCTCTCCTCTAATCCAAAATGCCTTTTTTCGAACTTCAAATCTCTTTTACACCTACCAATACAAACACCTTCCACTAACTTCTCTGCCAAAGATCTTGCCACCCACTTCAAGGACAAGATCAAATGTATCAGACATGACATTTTATCACTCTCACCCCTACCCAGCCAGCCCAGCCCTGTCACCTCTCCCACATACACACTAAGCTCCTTCTCACCCGTCACCGAGGATGAAGTTTCCCTTCTCCTCACTCGCTCAAATCTAACCACATGCCCTTTCGACCCAATCCCATCTCAGCTCACTCAAGAAATCTCTCCTCTACTAACTCCAATACTTACGTATTCAACCTCTCCCTCTCAACCGGCACCCTCTCATCCTCTTTCAAACATGCACTAATCACACCAATCCTAAAGAAACACTCCCTGGACCCAAACACACTCTCAAATTACCGACCAATTTCTCTTCTCCCATTTGCCTCCAAGCTCCATTATATTTATTTATTTTATAATCTTTATTTATATAGCGCACACAGATTCCGCAGCGCTTTATGAGCGTCTTGCATATAATCAGCTCACTAGATTCCTCTGCTCCCACTCCCTGCTAGATCCCTTGCAATCTGGATTCCTCCCTCATCACTCCACTGAGACTGCCCTCACTAAAGTGGTCAATGACTTGCCCTCCGCCAAGTCAAAAGGCCACTACTCCATACTCATTCTCTTGGACCTGTCAGCCTCCTTTGATTGTATACAATCAATGTATCTTGAAAAAGGGAACATATATTCCCGAAACACGTCGATGTTGGATTGATTTGTACAGAATAAGGGATACAATTGGATCATTGATAAGTTTTGAGTCCAATTGAGAGAAGGACACTAACGGACTACAAGCAGGACCAGATTACAAGCTGACGGCTAACGGAGAACCAGGGAGCGTGCGGAGGAATAAGGAAGCGATCTACCGGCTACCGGAGACAACTTGATGGGCCCTAATACGAGCTATCATCTGGTGAGCAGAACTTACATCATCATTATTTATTATCGCTAAAGAACTTCCATTGCTCATTTAGCACATATCCCATAATAGGTCCCGTGCTAGCCTATTCTTGTCTATTGGTCCTATATTTCTTAATATCTACTGGTCCTATAAGAACTTCTTTTATCCAATTTATTTTATCTCTGTTATGTATTTTTCAGCACTTTTATGTGAGTTTTTAATATATTTTTAAATAAATCTGCACTTAGATGTTTTTGTGCGCTGTCTCTTATCTTCTATTTCACATACTCACTAATGACCTTATTCTGCTCATACAAGCATTCTTTCATTCAGTAATTCAGTCATTCACATGCATACTCACACACTTATACACATTCACACCAAGTAAAACACTTGAATTGATGTTGGAGGTCCAGTGGTGTTCTAGCCTCTCTGGTCCTCCAGCAGCTGTAAAAAAAAATGTAACTAATAAAAACAGATCCTGCTAGACTGCTGGCCCATTTAACACATACCTCACCTATAATAAAGAACAGCACCCCATCCTGCCCAGGTCATTGCCTGAGCCTAAATGAGGGATATATGAAGAAGGAATACCTTTTTTCTGGTCATCTCTGTTCAAATACCTTCCCACACCCCCAGTGGATGAGACTGTGGGGTTACACAGGAAATTGAACATGCCCTGTAGTAAACTCACCTCCTTTCCAATCTACATGTAGCTGGAGGGGTCATGGATACACTTAAAGTCACCTCTCCATCTAGTTCATCAATGCTGATTGGCTGAAGGTTTCTTTATTATAGGTGGCGGTGGAGTTGGTGGTGCACTATTAGGGTTTTTTATTAGTTAACATTTTTTTTTACAGATGCTGGAGTACCAGAGCGGCGAGGACACAGGTGGACTGCCGACATCAAGGTAAGGGTTATTACTGCTGGAGGGACTTTGTTAGACTTCCAGTGAATGAAATTAATTTAATAAAAGAAATTCTGACTACCTTAATGGGGTGGGGTTGTGGACATTCACTTCATCTGAATAAAGTAAAGACATTTTAATTAATCATTCAAAAGAAACAATTTTTTTTTTACTATGTTGAACATTTCTAAACTAAAACATTGTTGCTTATAAAGTGGTTTTAAAAAACAAAACTATTGATATGGATAATTTGACTCACTAGTCACTATGTGCTGAACATTACTGCTAAAAGGGAAAAATTATAAATAATTGAAAAGGAAAAGGAAACACAGAGTAAGGGTTAATGTAAGCATTTTTGTCAACTCAGACACTGAAGTGATGGTTTTATTTCCTTAATCAACTTGGTAAATTCTTTTAATCTGTCTTTTGGGGTGACTATTTTGAACACATGCTGAGGTGTTAGTTCACTGCAGCCAAATTAAAAATGATAATTCTCATGAGTGAAATAACTGAGACAACTAATGGCAGAATCATTGTATAATTTGAGCCACAATCATAGCAGGTGGTAAAGCAATTAAACATCATAAAACAACATAAACCATTAAGGAGAAAAACTATATTTTGATAAAGAAAAGAAATGACGGTTATCTTTGTTATAACGTTTCTTAACACCTTGGATGCTAGCATGGTCTCCTTATATAGAAAGGCAAAGTAGAGCAACATAATGAATGAAGATATATATTTATATAGTGACACATGTGTACACATCACTTTACAATTTGAGGGTTTAGACAATATAGGGTTACACTGTGCACACTGCAGATGATGATGTCAGAGGCACAGTTTATGTTCTCAAAGGAAACATTTCTATTCTCAAAATACCCATGATTTTGGAGGACGGACAGGTGGATAAGCATTTCTGGCCAACTCATTCTTTTCTCCACATACACCTGAAGTGGTGGGGGTTAGTTATGGTGTTGCTACTGCCTCAGGCTCATCACTGGAGCTAGTTGTGGCAAATGGAACCTTCATCATCCATCACTCATGTTACTGCTGTTGTTGATCCCATTCCCTTTGAGCTGCCTAATCATCCTGCTGCTTAAACAACTCAACAGCAGAAAGAACATCATTTTCAAATTCCACATCTACATCAGGCCACTGGCCAACACAACGTGACCTGCTGGCACTAGGCTAGTAGGGCATTTTTTGTTTCCTCAGGGCTTGTGCTTTAAAAAAATACAACAACCCATAAGCCTACAAAAAATAAACAATTTTTGGGCTTGTTTCTAACAAGCCTAAGTCCTACAAATCAATGTTTCCTTCGGGTTTGTGCCAAACAAGTCTAAGTCCTACAAATCAATGTTTCCTCAGGGCTTGTGCCAATGAAGTCTTAGTCCTAGAAATCAGTGTTTCCTCTGGGCTTGTGCCTCTAACAACAACTCTTACAAATCATCCTCTAAAAATACTCTGTTACGTAAAGTATCAGTCTGCCCCAGTGGCAGCTTATGTCAGGAAGTCCCTGTCTCTATCATATTATTTAATTTTATTTTTTATTAACTGTCCCCAGAATACCAGTCAACAACCCCCTCCAAAAAAATTCCCTGGTCAACTGATTCTTTCCCAAGAATCTACCCATACAGGCATCCTCCTCAGACCCCTTTTATACCATGTCTTAATGGAGGTTTTTAATTGTATTTATTTTTTATTAACTGCCCCCAATCCCAATTAACAAACCCCCAAAAACATTCCCTTGTTCAAATGATTCTTTCCCCACACTCCACCAACACAGGCACCCTCATACCCTTTTTATACTATGCCTTTGGGAAATAAAATAACATTTGCTATGTGTTGTGTGTAAATTCAATGTTACCGTTGATTTCAATGGAATGAGGTAGGTAAAAAGAAAGCTGAAAAACTACACATTTCATGTGAAATTTTTAGCCAAACTGGAAGTGTCATTATTTGCATTACATTGGTTCGAGGCAAACATTTTCACCCATCCCTATAAAAGAACAAACGTAACAAGGCCCAGAGGGCTAACTTAGTCATGAACATGGAATAACAATTTAAGGAGTGCATCTTGTGCGATTTTTAGCAAAAGTTTTCACTTTTTCTCCAATGCAAAATTGTCCTACTTTTTGCCTATTCCAGCACATTTTTTGCCTATTCCAACACATTAGTCTCCTGTTCTAACACATTTTTGGGGAATTTTGAGTCAGCATCCTTCCTCCCTTCTTCTCCCCATTGTGCTCCCAGACTCCCCTACTACAGAGAACAAATGCCCTACCTAAAAGACTCCCTAAAACTAAGCTTCAATTCCCCTTTATTTGCCTATCTTCTCTAGCTCAAAAACATGCTGCTCTCTCCCCTCAAAAACACAGAATGGCATGCTGTGAGAGCCTGACAGCCTTTTATATGGCTGTAGAAAACTTTCGTGTGGTGGAGAAAAATTTTTCTACCCATTGATTTCAATGCAATGAGATAGAAAAAAACGGCACTTGTCGCTGGCAATTTTTCACTGATTTCCATTTGAGGCAAAGATTTTCAGCCACCCCTACTGTGGACCCTGAAAAATTCTCTGCAAACTTTATCACTGAAATAGCGGCTAACACGATGATCGGGTCAAATTTTTTTTACATCAGAAGAGGAGGTCCAACATTGACTTGATCATACATGTGATGACATGATGCCATATTTAATTGATGATGGGACAGGATCATGCAGAGACTTCCGATGAGCACACCTTTCCTCACCTGTTCCCTTTCCTCATTTTTCTTACATCCCCTCCTGGACTGGGGGTGTGTACTCTGGACTGATTGGTTTTATATATATATCCTGTTATTCCCAGGAGATTATGTGGGTATTGAAGTGCACTGATGCCTCCCCCTCCTGGGCACGGCCATTCATACATTTTTAGGCATCTGGAATAGGTATACAGTTGTCACAGAGTGACTAAGAATTGAACACACTGACAAGTACAAATGAGCTTAATATAAAATTTTATTAAGTAATATGAACAGCAGGCAATAAGGCAACAGGCAATAGCAATAAATGGCACTGTAGTAGGATGGAATAACACAAGTGGCAGTAGAAGTGGCACGACTTTCAGATGATAAAAGTGGCAGTGGATAGTGGCAGACCTTCACAAGACCAGATAGGAACAATAGAGGACCTTCCTTACCCTTCACAGGACAGGTGGTCAGAAACGGAATGGCCCTGGGACTACACGGTTAATGTGAGGGTAGTGCAGAGCACTCCCGCACCCTTATCAGATGGCACACCTTCACGAGACCAGAGAGGAACAGTGTAGGCACTTTACTCACACTTTCATCACCCTTCACAGGACAAGTGGTCAGAACGGACTGGCCCTTAGACTACTCGGAGATGTGGGTATAGTGCAGAGTACTCCCACACCCGTATCAGATGGCACACCTTCACGAGACCAGAGAGGAACAGTGTAGGCACTTTACTCACCCTTCACAGGACAGGTGGTCAGAACGGAATGGCCCTGGGACTACACGGTAATGTGAGAGGGCAGTGCAGAGCACTCCCAAACACAAAGTCGGCAAAAAGAGTGGAGCAGACCAGTATCCCCACAGGTGATACACTAGGCAATAGCCAGATGGAGAAGGCTAGGCAACAGGTGGTACGGCCACGGGAGGTCAGACACACAGAATGACTGACAAGCGCCACTCAATGGAAGCGAGCGTAAAACGGAAGACACAGGGCAGCATGGAAACCAAACCGTAAGACAGAATGGTCACGGATCGCAACACAGAGGGATAACCGGAAGGCAGCCAAAGGTCAAAACCGGATCGGATAGTCAGATGTCGCCAATGGTTGTAACCGGAATGGGTAGTCAGCCAAGCCAGGGGTCAGAGCTGAAACGGGTAGTCAGACAATCCAGGAGTCAGAACCAGAACGGGTAGTCAGACGGAACGGGTAGTGAGACGTAGCCAGGTAATACACAGGAACGGTAATGCCACACACAGAATTAAGCTCAGGTACACCATGAAAGGGCACTGGAAATGACACAGGCTGAGATTTAAAAACCCTGGTGGGTAAGTGGAGTAATGACTATCAGTGTGGTGCCCTATAAGAATAGCGACTCAGCAAGAGTGACAGTTAGATAGTAAACAATGTCACTCCAGGGCAATGTCAGTCATATGCAATCACGGGCACCATGATAGTACCCCCCACTCAATGATCCCCCCCACGGAGGAGCCCATACCTTATTGGGAAATTTCATGTGGAAACTGCATAATAGTCTAGGAGCGTGAACATCACCCTGGTCCACCCATGAACGCTCCTCTGGACCATAACCTTTCCAGTGGACAAAATATTGGATGCGCCCCCGCACCCTACGGGAATCCAGGATGCTCTGGATCTTATATTCATCTTGACTATGAATGCGCACTGGACCTGGGGCTACTTGGGTGGAAGTGTAACGGTTACAGACAAGTGGTTTCAGGAGAGATACATGGAATACATTGTGTATACGCATATTCCTCGGGAGGTCTAAGGCATATGACGCAGGGTTAATTCTACGGAGTACACGGAAGGGTCCTATGAATCGTGGAGCCATTTTGTGACATGGTACTTGGAGGTACAGGTTCTTGGTGGCCAACCAGACTCTCTCTCCCACCTGAAAGACTGAAGCAGAACGCCTCTTGCGATCTACGTGTCTCTGATATCGCTCTGAGGACCTTCGCAAATTATTCTGAACCTGTGCTCATGTGGAGTGGAGCTGCTCCATATGCTCATCCAGAGCCGGAATGTCCCGTGCCCGAAATGTATTCGGGAGCAGAGATGGTTGGAACCCGTAATTGGTCAGGAAAGGGGAGCTCCCGGATTAAGCGTTTATGGCACAATTCCTGGCAAACTCTGCCCATGGCAACAGATTGACCCAATTATCATGATGGTCAGAAGCGAAACAACGCAGGTATTCCTCTAGTCCTTGGTTAGCTCTTTCTGCAGCACCATTGGTCTGGGGGTGATAGGCGGAAGAAAATAGCAGTTTGATGCCCATCTGGTCACAAAAGGCCTTCCAAAACCTTGATATGAACTAACTCCAACGATCAGAGACCACAACTCGAGGTATTCTGTGGAGCCGGAATACCTCTTTAGCAAATACCACAGCCAATTCCTTAGAGGAGGGTAGACCGGGAAGTGGAGCAAAATGTGCCATTTTAGAGAATCTGTCTACAATCATTAGTATGACTGTGCAGCCCTTGGATCTAGGCAACTCTACCATAAAGTCCAATGAGATGTGTGCGTTCCCCATTCGGAACAGTCTGGAGTAGTCCTAGAGGTGGATGCCTAGGAGTCTTGGCACGGGCGCAAACGGAACAGGCTTCCACAAAGGCTGCACAATCTGCTCTTAGGCTAGGCCACCAAAATAGCTGTGAGATTGACCAAATTAATTGGTCTCGACCAATATGCCTGGCTGCTTTGGATGAATGGTAAGTCTCAAGAAGCTTAGTGCGGAGATTGTCAGCTACGAAACACTTCCCACTGGGTTTCTCAACTGAGGCATTGCCTTGTGACGCCAGGATCTCCTCACCCAGAGGAGAGGTAATGCTAGTACGAATAGTCGCTAAAATGCGATCAGGAGGGATCATTGGAGCAGTTCACTGTCAGATTCACGCTCTGGACCAAACTGTCTAGATAATGCGTAAGCTCATGTGTTTTTGGACCCAGGGAGGTATGAAATTACAAAGTTAAATCTAGACAGGAATAATGCCCATCTGGCTTGTCTTGGGGACAGTCTCTTGGCCTCTGATAAGTACGTTAGATTCTTATGATCCGTTAAAATTAATACAGGTGCCTTAGTCCCCTCCAGGTGGTGACACCACTCCCGGAGGGCAAGAATGATGGACAGTAACTCACAGTCCCCTATGTCATATAAGCTTTGAGCCTTAGTCATCTTTTTGGAAAAGAAACCTCACAACCTCAGAGGTTTACCAGGTTCCGCTCTCTGTGATAGAACTGCCCCTACCCCTGTCTCAGAAGCATTTACCTCCAGGGTAAAGGGCAGCGCCGTGTTAGGATGCACCAATATAGGAGCCGTCGAGAAGGCAGACTTCAAAGCTTCAAAAGCATTGTTGGCCTCGGAGGACCATACTCATGGGTTAGCCCCCTTACGTGTCATGTCAGTCAAGGGTTTGACCAAGGATGAAAAATTAAGAATTAACTTCCTATAATAATTTGCAAACCCGAGGAATATTTGTATGGCCTTCAGGCCTATAGGGCGTGGCCATTGTAATACTGTCAACAGTTTTTCAGTATCCATAGCAATTCCATCAGTCGAAATAACATAGCCCAGGAAGGGTACCTGGTCATTATGAAATTCGCACTTCTCAAGTTTGCAATAAAGCTTGTTCTTGCAATTGTTTTTGCAATACCGAAATAACATCTCTCATATGTGTCTCGATATCAGGAGAGTGTATCAAAATATGGTCCAGGTATACTACTACACAGGACTGAAGCAAGCTTCGTAGAATATCGTTAATGAACTCCTGGAAGACCGCTGGTGCATTACACAGCTCAAAAGGCATAACCAGATATTCATAACGGTGTCACGGTTTTTGAAGACTCTCAGACTTAAGGTTTGGTAAAATAACTTAACTTTATTAAAAGTTAAAGGCAGTCCCTGTAGGGTAAACATACATAACAATACAACAGTAATAGAACATATAATAGGTTCTACTGGCCTTGCCTAAATACCGGGCAAGGCAACCCAAGTGACAGTTTTAATGACAGGCTCTACCGGCCTTGCCTATACCGGGTAAGGCAACCGTGAGATGACATATACCGGTTCTACCGGCCTTACCAATACCGGGCAAGGCAGCCCTCACGGAATGCTGAATGTAGGCTCTACCGGCCCTGCCAATCCCGGGTAAGGCAACCTTAAAGATGGTGAATTACAAGGTTCTACCAGCCTTACCAATACCGGGCAGGGCAGCCTAAAGGAGTACTGGAGTAGGCTCTACCGGCCCTGCCAATACTGGGTGAGGCAACCTACAGGATGGTATCGTCAAGGTTCTACCGGCCTCACCAATACCGGGCAGGGCAGACTGAGCAAGTAGACCAGCTGTCAGGTGACTAAGACAGCACAGAGCATAAGTATAGAGGTCTTACTCAGCAGGAGTCTATTGCCAGGGATACTCAGACAACTGCAAGGAAGCGGACAGCGACTGACCACTGTACTGGATGTTCAGGAGCAAACCAACGTCCGCACGTTGGGACTAATGGTAATAGCGCCACCAGGTTTAATGGAGCAACCAGTGACCGCACGCTGGAACCAACAATGTATATCGCAACCAGGTTTAGTGGAGTAAACCAGCGTCCGCATGCTGGAGCCAATAATGTATCTCGCAACCAGTTTAGTGGAGTAAACCAGCACGTCCGCATGCTGGGACCAACAATGTATATCGCAACCAGGTTTAGTGGAGTAAACCAGCGTTCGCACGCTGGGACCAACAATGTATATCGCAACCAGGTTTAGTGGAGTAAACCAGCGTCCGCACGCTGGGACCAACCATGTATATCGCAACCAGGTTTAGTGGAGTAAACCGGGGTCTGCACGCTGGGACCAACCATGTATATCGCAACCAGGTTTAGTGGAGTAAACCAGCGTTCACACGCTGGGACCAACAATGTATGATCAGCAGCGAGAAGAACAATGTCGCCAGAGCGACGGCTGGAGCAGGAGATGCAGGAACTCAGTAAGATTAACCCGCGAGGTGCTGGAACACAGGAACACTGGAACTCAGTAAGATTAACCCGCGAGGTGCTGGAACAGAGGAACACTGGAACTCTGGAACACAGGAACACTAGCATACAGGAACACTGGAACACTGGATGGAGCAACCAGTGACCGCACGCTGGAACCAACAATGTATATCGCAACCAGGTTTAGTGGAGTAAACCAGCGTCCGCACGCTGGAACCAACAATGTATATCGCAACCAGGTTTAGTGGAGTAAACCAGCGTCCGCACGCTGGAGCCAATAATGTATCTCGCAACCAGTTTAGTGGAGTAAACCAGCACGTCCGCATGCTGGGACCAACAATGTATATCGCAACCAGGTTTAGTGGAGTAAACCAGCGTCCGCACGCTGGGACCAACAATGTATATCGCAACCAGGTTTAGTGGAGTAAACCAGCGTCCGCACGCTGGAGCCAATAATGTATCTCGCAACCAGTTTAGTGGAGTAAACCAGCACGTCCGCACGCTGGGACCAACAATGTATATCGCAACCAGGTTTAGTGGAGTAAACCAGCGTCCGCACGCTGGGACCAACAATGTATATCGCAACCAGGTTTAGTGGAGTAAACCAGCGTCCGCACGCTGGGACCAACCATGTATATCGCAACCAGGTTTAGTGGAGTAAACCGGGGTCTGCACGCTGGGACCAACCATGTATATCGCAACCAGGTTTAGTGGAGTAAACCAGCGTTCACACGCTGGGACCAACAATGTATGATCAGCAGCGAGAAGAACAATGTCGCCAGAGCGACGGCTGGAGCAGGAGATGCAGGAACTCAGTAAGATTAACCCGAGAGGTGCTGGAACACAGGAACACTGGAACTCAGTAAGATTAACCCGCGAGGTGCTGGAACAGAGGAACACTGGAACTCTGGAACACAGGAACACTAGCATACAGGAACACTGGAACACTGGATGGAGCAACCAGTGACCGCACGCTGGAACCAACAATGTATATCGCAACCAGGTTTAGTGGAGTAAACCAGCGTCCGCACGCTGGAACCAACAATGTATATCGCAACCAGGTTTAGTGGAGTAAACCAGCGTCCGCACGCTGGAGCCAATAATGTATCTCGCAACCAGTTTAGTGGAGTAAACCAGCACGTCCGCATGCTGGGACCAACAATGTATATCGCAACCAGGTTTAGTGGAGTAAACCAGCGTCCGCACGCTGGGACCAACAATGTATATCGCAACCAGGTTTAGTGGAGTAAACCAGCGTCCGCACGCTGGAGCCAATAATGTATCTCGCAACCAGTTTAGTGGAGTAAACCAGCACGTCCGCACGCTGGGACCAACAATGTATATCGCAACCAGGTTTAGTGGAGTAAACCAGCGTCCGCACGCTGGGACCAACAATGTATATCGCAACCAGGTTTAGTGGAGTAAACCAGCGTCCGCACGCTGGGACCAACCATGTATATCGCAACCAGGTTTAGTGGAGTAAACCAGCGTCTGCACGCTGAGACCAACCATGTATATCGCAACCAGGTTTAGTGGAGTAAACCAGCGTTCACACGCTGGGACCAACAATGTATGATCAGCAGCGAGAAGAACAATGTCGCCAGAGCGACGGCTGGAGCAGGAGATGCAGGAACTCAGTAAGATTAACCCGCGAGGTGCTGGAACACAGGAACACTGGAACTCAGTAAGATTAACCCACGAGGTGCTGGAACAGAGGAACACTGGAACTCTGGAACACAGGAACACTAGCATACAGGAACACTGGAACACTGGAACACAGGATCAGCAAATACAGCAGGAACAGGCCCAGAAGCCTGACAAGCAGGTCAGGCAGAGTGAAGTCAGAAACCTCATGAAAGGGCAACCTGGAAGTGCTCAGTCTGGGTTTAAAAAGGCTGTGTGAGGAGGGCTAATCACAGACAGCCAATCATGATACTCAGCAAGTGACTGACACTAAACAGCACCAATCACGGGCACCGTGATAAATGGCCACTACGAGTATTAAAAGCGGTCTTCCACTCATCGCCCTCCTTGATTCTAATCAAGTTATAGGCTGCACGTAAATCGAGTTTCGTGAATATGGAAGAGCCCTTCAACCGGTCAAACAATTACGTAATAAAAGGGATGGGGTAAGCATTCTTTACCATTAGTTTGTTTAGCCCTCTATAATCGATACAGGGCCTGAGCTCCCCATTCTTTTTCTTTACAAAAATAAATCCAGCCCCCGCGGGCGAGGAAGATTTTCTTATAATGCCTCTGGATTATGCTTCTGAAATGTTTTCCTCCATGGCCTTGTTCTCCTCTACTGATAGAAGATACATGTGGCCTTTGGGAGGTATAGAACCTGGCGTAGATTAATAGCACAGTCATACGGCCTATGCTCCGGTAATGTGCTAGCCTCCCCTTGCTAATGACCACACTGAAAGACTGGTACTCTGAGGGCAACGAGGGGGAGGTACAAAAACTTTTAATAGGATGCTGCAGACAAGTCCCATTACAATATTCCGACCGTGATATGATGTCACACTTCTCCCAATCCACTCTGGGATTATGTAAAGCTAACTTCTTCCTTAGAGAAAAATATTTCGACACATTCTTGCTTTTTCTCAATGTGTTGTGTGTAAATTCAATGTTCCCATTCATTTCAAAGGAATGAGCTAGGTGAAAAAAAGTGGAAAATGGGCACTTTTGGCAGGAAATTATTCACAAAGCGGGAAATACCATTATTCACCATATATTATTCAGTTTGAGGTGAAATTTCCTGCCCATGCCTTCTTATATTGTTCTTTTCTAGTACTTGCACTGGTGGTGCTGGAAATTTTGCTGGGACCTTGACAAACTGCATCCTCCCTTGGAGTAGAGGGATCATCATAATTTATTGCACACGTTGCAGCAACCACTGCTGCAGTCAGTTTTTGAACTACTACTTTACTCTCACATCCCTGCAATGCTCCACCCTTCACCTCCCCCTTCCCGTTTTGCGTTTGCTGGACATTACTCAACTACTCTGTGTACCTATACACTATAGTACACAACACAACTGATGGAGTATGATGTCTTTCCTAAGCCCAGTCAGCTCTCTGTCACCTAATATATTTAGTTCTTTATTTATTTTTTAATTTTATTTTATTTATTTATTTATTTTTAAGTTGTCCACCCTGTCTTATCACAGTCTGAACAAAAAAAAAAATTATAACTGAAAAACAAAAATCAAGGACTTCTTTCCCCAGACTTCCCCACCCACCACAGAGGCAAGAACAGCAAGATCAGCAAGCAAATAGGTCCCTAGCTGCCTGTGTCTTGCCATTAAGTCACATGAAATTTTAGGGTATTTGGGTTCAACCTCCTTCCTCACTTAATCTCCCCAGAATACCCCACTGACTCTCCTAATACAGGGAAACAAATGACCTACCTAAAAGATTCCCTAAACTAAACTTCAATTCCCTTATCTTCTCTGGCTCAAATAACGTGCTGCTATCTCCTCTCACAAACACAAAACGTCATGCTGTGAGAGCCTGACACCCTTTTATATGGCTGTAGAAAAGTAGAGAAAATGTTTGTGTAGTGGATAAAACATTTTCTTCCTATTGATTTCAATGCACAATGAGCTAGGTGAAAAAGCAGGAAAAAAGCGGAAAAACTGCATTTTTTGTGGGAATTTATTCACCAAGCTTGAAGTGCCATTATTCGCCAATTTCAGTTTGAGGCAAATACTTTCCCCCATCCCTAGGCACAATCCCAGCTGACACATCTGCTTTCATATTAAGCAACAGGCACAACTGCAACCAGAACCTTTTTGTTTGTCAGCAATGTTAAGCCATCCAAGCAATCAGATACTATTGTCTCTATTGCCTTTTGCCCACTTTACTAAGGACATGCAATGCCAAAAAGACTTAATAAAAATAGTGACTCTTCCCTGACACCTTCAGATGTTACTTGATACCTTCCAGTTGTTTGCTCTCCACCACGTTGCCATGTGTGGTCAGTGATCCACACATGATGCAATGGGTCAAGATGTATTGCCAGATCTGCAAACTTGCTTAAGCTGGTGGGCAAGGTTACTGAGCAATAATAGTACTGCTGTGAAAACAGAGGACTCTGAGGCTACCCGGGTGGGGAAAATGTGGATATTTTATCACTCTTGAACCCTAGCACAAGAAGATGATTATGACACAGGTGATACAGTCCTCATTGAACGTCCAGGATTGTGGGGGTTTCCTTTGCATTATTGTAGGATTTTCTCATAATTTTTTTGTTTTCTTTGTTACCTTGGGGAGGAACAAGGGGCATAATGACAGCAGAACTCAGATTCCTTTTATTCAGGGGTTGGGTAAACATGCTTAACATAAATATCATGGTGTTTATATTGCATGTACTTAATGATGGCAGATGTGCCAACGTGTCCCCTTCTTTCCCAGTTTGACTACCTTATCACACACAGTGCACAGTGCAGTTGCTGATGATTGCACTGTGCCTACCCCAGTGGAAAAATATTCCCACAACCATGGCCAGGGCAAGTCCTGCTTCTGCTGCAGCTGCCTTGGCATCAGCACTAGCACTAGGACCAGGTGTATTGTGGCAAGGGGAACATATTACTGCTGGTTGCAGTCTTCTGTGGTATACTAACCTTCTCATAATCATCCTGCTCCTGTGACAGATTAAGGTATATCTCTGTTGACTCAACAGCATAAATTACAGTGAGCAGTCCAGAATGTTACTGCTAGTAGTGGTGATGGTGATGCCTATCCCCAATTGCATCTTTTTCTCCCAAACTTTATTGTTTCTGACAAAAATGCTCTCATACTCTGTCCCACACTAGCTGCTCTACCACACTCACTCTCATCACCTCCATGCTCATGCTGTTCTCTTGGAATGGTTGGTGATGAAAAATGTGATAGAGGGTCCCCTTCTGTTGCACTTGACTTCACCTTAGAAGGCACACTGACAGCAGTAGCAGCAGGCACATTCCGTTGACCAGTGCTTCTGATATGGATATCCAGTGACCCTCTTTTTATTATGTTTCCTCAGATCCCTATGGGTGATGATGGGGGACTGTGGATAATTTAGCTAGAGGGACGTGGGCTCCCTTCACTGCTGCTGCATTTTGTATTCCTCCACCTCTGATTCCCAGCTGCAGCAATTTCCCTCTGGCTTCTTCTGCTGCTCATTGAAAAATCTGTGGCATTAGCGAAATGGTGAGGAATGGAAGTGGAACATAATGAATTTTTCTTTAAAGGAGCAGTAAACTTTTTTTATGAAAACATTTATGTTATAAAGCTTTTTTCTGCTGAGTAAAAGAAGGGTACTTTAACTGCTGTCTGTTGTTTTAATCAACATTTAAAACAGTTCTAACAGACAGCATGACTTAGCAGTTTCTATCACTTTCTATGGACACCTGTAAGTCACTGACTTTCCTCTCCATGAGAATCTAACAGAATAAATAATTGGAATTTGACCACTAGAGGGCATTGCTAATGTAAAAAAGAACATGGGTTTTAAACTGTACTCCCACTGCTGAGAAATATGCATCTGTCAGCAGTGGGTGTACTTTTATTTTGCTTAACAGGAAAAGCCCTACAATATATATTTTTTTCATATAAAAAATGTTTACTAGTTCTCCTTTAAATTCCCCACGTGAAAAAATGGAACTTTTTGCCCATCACTTATCAGTTTTTTAAAACTCTGATTTCAACATTTTGGTACGTTTGCCATTCTACAAAAAGAATTCAGTAAGTGTGGGTTGGCAGCACACAGAAGCAGACTTTTGTAAATTAACCTTTTGAGTGCCAGAGAGGTATGAAATGCATTTCTTTGCAGTGTGTTGCTTACCCCTCTGGCACTCAAAGGGTTAATTGTGTTGTCAATGTGATGGTGGTGTTGGCAGACTTAGTGATGGGTGCATGAGCTCTAACGATTTTTACCTCCAACTAGCTCAGAGTCATCTTCCTCCATGCGAGTTATTGTTTCTGAATAAACTCTCTGTGACATCTATGACACTACTATTATGATTCCCTTGTCCCTGTGCACTTTTAGGAGTGCTTCTACTGCTGCTAGTTATTGAACCTCTGATGTGCAAACGAGGGTAAGAAAAAGAAAACATTGACATTTTCTTCTAAAATCCTGGCTTCGTGACTAAGTCTGTTCATTCCCTTTTTAGTTCATAAAGATCGCTGTAGATTCATACCAAGTAGACATACTTATTATTATATAATATAAGTGTTTAATTCTATCTCTATAGTCAAAAGGAGAAATCTGAAGAATGTTATTATATTTTCACTGAATAATAACAAAGCCCTTGACTCGAAACATTGGAATTATATTATGAAAGTTTTGGAAACTTTTGTCCTAGAAGGTGCCCTTACAGATTATCTGGAAGCAATTCATAGTTCATCAATGAATGTCTTAAGAGTAATGGAGATGGAAAGTAACCATATAATAATAGGTAGGGGTACTAAGCAGGCATGTCCTCTTTCCCTATTTATATTTGCTTTGTGTATGGAACAAATTAGGAAGAACATGGGAAACAACAGTGAAGACAAAATTAGTATGTATGCAGATGTCCTGGTGGTATTTCTTTCCAGCCCTTGGAAGAGTCTTGAATATTTACGGACAAGTTTCATTGCACTACTATTCACTGGCCAGTTAAGACAAGATTATTGGACTGTCTTGGTTTGCATGTACCCTGTATGTAATTAATTAATCCTGACATGTCCTTCAGGGGTAGGAATATTTTACTGATATAGAGGGCTGGTGGATCCAGAGTCCGCCTGCACAGGTACCCACTCTAAGCAGGCCTAGCAAATTTCTTTATATTAGGTAAGTAGCCCATTTACAACTTTTTAATCAGTTGTATGACTTCTGTTTTTAATTACAAACATCTAGGGACCCTCCAGCCTTACATACAGTATATTTAAAGGGTCCCCTTCAAATGCATTTACTATTACATCTCTTCAGAGAATGTCCATTTTTAATTTAGACAGGGTTTCTTAGGTGTATTAGAGTAGGACTTGACTTTAGTGGGGTACCTTGATGGGGTGGCAAGCTTACAAACCGTTTGGCCAAATTGTGACACTAAACCCTCACCTATTTACTAAGAATTATTATATATGCCCAATACAGAGCACACATTTTAACTTTGTATGGAGGAGCACAGGTTTGTCTTTCGGTTTGTGTTTGCACTTTGGGTTTTGTCCTGATATCTGGGGTATTGGTGAGCCCTCTTATTTCTTGCTGCTATCTATTACATTAATTACCTCATTTTTATTTACACTTTATCAGTTATATGAATATCTCATAGTGGGTTAACCTTGTGAGCTTAGTTTACTGTTTCTCTTGTTTATGGACTGCATTGAAGGATTTTGAAAATATTTAAGGTTTAAAAATAAATTAGGAAAAATCTGAGCTTTTGGGTGTTAATCTTGAGAAGGCCATATAATCATAAAGGGTATTTGCACTTAATTACACTGATGTTTTGGGGAAAATCAATTCTTTGCTTGCATTTTGGAGATCTCTACCAATCTCTTTTTCAGGAAGGATAAGTGCGGTGAAAATGGTGATTTTACCCAAAATATTGTATTTATTTAGGGTTCTCCCTATAAATATTAGTAAATTGGACATTTTGGGTCTACAAAATATGGTTTTTGATTTTATCTGGCCTGGTAAACACTCTAAAATTAAAATAGATATACTGTATAGACCTAAAGACATTGAGGTTTCTGGTTATCCCTTTGAGTGCCATAGGGGTACAGAACACATTGCAAAGCACTCAAAGGGTTAAATCTCCTTTCCCTGACTCCTCTTCTACTCTGAAGGGTAAAAGATATGGATGAGTGGCTTCTTCCCAAATGGGTAGTACATGGTTAACTCTGGGCAAGCAAAAGTTTGAGGGAAAGGCTTTTTGGATGTTGTTTAGATAGTACTCACTCAAATTTATAGTCATGGGATAGGGTAAAGGGTCCATATAATCTTTTAGATTTCAGATCAGAAGTTCTTCCACTCTGCAACAAGTTTTTTTTCAATTGGGACAGTTCTTTAGACGCTATATTGTATTGCATATTTTTATCTATATAGCGCCAACCAGTGTACTTGTAACTTTACAGTTTACATTTAATACAGAAGGGGAACAATAAATGTGGTGATTAAGTGCTTATAATCTAAGTAAGTATTGTTATGCAAATTGCTGAAACAACAGGGTTACAGTCAATTAGAGATGTAATATTTAGAGGGGAATTGATTTCTTGCAATGGATTTCTTTATAAAGTTGGTAGGAGTTTACTATAAAATATATAAAAGAATTAGAGTGCCTACATAAATATCTGGGTGATTATTTGAAATTACCTATTTGCCCCTTTAATCATTTCTTTAGACACTGGGAGTTTGGTTCAAAATCAGTTTCACAGCTTTATAGAATTCTTCTGGAGGACAAGCTTAGAATGCAATGTATGGATAAATAGGAAAATATGGTGGGAGATATCTTGAAAGATGAGGATTGGAGGGAAATCTTAGGACGTATACCCAAGAGTTTGATTGATTCAAATCTTTAAGACCAAACATTCAGAATGTTACACCTAACTTACTTAGTTCCATCCAAACTTTCATGCATTTTTGTATATTTTCCAGATACATGCTGTAGAAACTGTGATGAAGCAGGCTCCTTTATTCAAACTTGGTGGAGCTGTAAGAGGATTAAGTTTATATGGCAAAAAATTGATAGTTTATTATTTAAAATTATTTTTAAGGACATTCATCTGGATGTTTGGAAAGCCCTTCTGAATAAAAAAGTTATTGGTGTCTTTAAGTACAAAGATAGACTTGAATACCTAGTTTGCTTGTCAACTAGAATCACAATTACAGCCCTCTGGAAAACTCAAAATGTTCTGTCAGAGACTTTGTCCTGGTGGAGCATAGAGGGTTAACGCTAATAGTAGAAGTTCCTGAAAATTCTGTTTAAAATGTGTTCAGATTACCTCATCCTTAAGACAAAGGAATACTCATGGGCCTCTTTGGGGGAAAAATAACTGAGTGACAGTAATGGCAGATTGATGTTAAATTGGAGACGTGAAGTCTGGGATAGACACAGACTCCCCTATGGGAAAGCCTAGCAAAATGACTAGTTTATGGAGTCCCTGATAGCCTTTGACCTCTCTTAATTATGATGAAGGCCATGCTATGTGCCACATGTAAAATTCTAATATAGCATAATGGCGCCATCTGTAGCATTTATATTGTCAATACTCATATTGGGTATTTTTCTTATATGATTACCATAATATATAAGTATCCAATCAGATCTGACTGATGATGTCACAGTATAATGAGATGGATCTCTGTCCAATCATTGGGAATAGGTCGGGATTACTGATAAGGTAACATTTTGCCTAATATAATGCCAAGAGAGGATGATTTCAGTCTCTTGGCTTCCTGGTTGAATTCCTACCAACATCTGATCCTGGTTCTACTACCTAACAGAGAAAGACAAAGAAATTTGGATTCGGTAACTATACATTTTTCATATAGATTCATTTAGATCCAGATTTACATAGTTTTTTTTCTTCTGTTTGAAGAAACTTAATTTGTCTTATAATTGTCTGAAGTGGACTGGCCAACCATTTGGGATCAGTTATAATAAGCTATATTAGCTCTATTTCTGGAATTAACAAAATCTATATATTTATTTATTGGGAAATTGTTATATTTTGCCAAATCAGTGTAATGCAGTATATAGCGTGGGTTATCTATATTAGTTAATATAAGTCTTGGTATTCCTAGAATAATGTTTTGTGGTTCTGGGAATATTATAATAGCTAATATTTGGCCTAGAAAATCCTTTGAATCCAGTTATTAACCCTTTTACTGCTATTTGTTTGTTGTTAGTGGTGTTTTCTTTGGAATTATCTGTGCAGGTACCAGGCTTGTCTTTTGTAAATTGGAAGTATTCACTTCTAATAGACAAAAGAAACAATTCTGGGTGTGGCACCTATTTTAAATCAGTGGATTAACCCTTGGAGTGCCTATAGGTTTTATATATGTTGCTATAGTCAAAACTATGATATATGTTGCATGAAGTTGGTATACTTACTAGACATATGTTATTGGATTAATTCTAAGTTGGTATAATCTTTGATTGACTATATTACTTGCAATTTATATGTTTTATTCAGAATGTATGCAATGGTTGAAATCAGTACATAATTAAATTATAGTGATTAATCTGGGATTCAATTCCAGTTATTCCCTAAATTTGACCATTATTGATATATGGTACAAGGAATTGTTAGAGGAATTATTTAATTAATCTCACAATACACCTTACATCATAATTAGCATAGTCTATACATTTTCTGGGGGAGAGGGTATTCATATACACAGTTGTCAACTGTATTATATTAATTGTAAGGATCAATTAACCTTTTCTATACTACTGAGTGCAATTATTGTTATTTAATACCTCTGAATATACCTATGTGTGGTTAACCTTTTCACTGGTGGTAATCCTCATGGTAATACTTGTGGTTTGGTTTCATATGTATCTATTGTAATTGCTAATCACTCATATATTTCATTGTTGCTGATACTTGTTATATATATATATATATATATATATATATATATATATATATATATATATATATATAGTATATTGTATTTTAATAAAATATATATATTTTTGCACAAATATGATGGATTGATTATTATTATTATCAATTCTTTACTGTGAAGTAGCGTGTCAGTACATAATAAAGTATAAAATTCTCAAATTATTTTATACTGTCATTTACCTATTTAAGTGAAGACATCCAACCTGAGTGGTTCTCTTGTTTTAGCCATTTGGATACCTTCATATAAATAGTCCGACAGTTCCATGGTCCAAAGTTCTAGACAAAATATTAAGTATCTGTCACAATGAATATTTATGTTCAATGAAAACAATTCATATGATAAATTTCTCTTGTCCTGGTCTCCTTGGATAAATAGCATATATGGGAATAGATTTAAAGGTCTTTTACAGGATTAACTTTCGCTACATGTTTATTCAAAATTTGTTCAGTTTTTCATAATCCTACTGGTTCTGGTAGTTATCTCAGGAGGACTAACAATGGGTAATGGGTGAGTTGCCTGCAGAACTACAGCTGTTGTTGGACTATGACTCCAGTGATGATCCCAACTCAGTCAGGTGACTGGCTGTGGATGATAAAAATCAGAGTGGAGGGATACCCATCCCTTCTTTTGTCTGGGAAAACAATGTATCATTGTAACTCATAGCTGGATAAATATATAAGAAACAGGTGGTAGTGTTAATAAATCAAATAAACTATTTAATATATACACAAAGACTGCTCAGATTAAAAATAAAAACAGTGCAACCATAAAATATATATTAAATTTACTAAACACCAAAAAGAGATCTGTCATATAAAAAGTATTTTTGGCATTTATTCATAGAATAATATCCAGTTTTGAAATACATGCTACTAGTTTAACCCAATTATTGGGATAGATTGGGTGTGCCATGTGCTACTAACTCTAAACCATATTGTTTATGTTGTACTTGTAGACAGATAACCCAATATATCCTATAATATAAAAGGCCAGATCTATTTTTGCCCGATGCAGTCATGCGCAGTATAGGGGTGGGAGTGTTCCCACAGGAAATTTCACAATGTTATCCACTTTTTTCGTGGGTAAATCTGCTTTAAAACTAGAGGTTAAAATTTTCGCATCTTTCGCCCATTGGCCAAAATGTTTCACCATTTTTTCAATGGCAATAAAGTTTCCGCCCATTGATTTGCGTTGTTTTCGCACTACCGTTATAAAAATGTGAAGTTTTCACTAAAGGCAAACACAATAGAAGCAGCTACAGAGTGAGATAGACGTGCTGTGCTGTTCTGCTTTGATATTTTGTAAAAATTGAGGCAGGAAAGGCTCATAGTGACTGCTATCACTATGAGCAGGGTGCAAAATAATCAGTGGATGAGCTGGAAGGTCCCTTTTGTGTTCACTGAGTCTGACGAGGAGGAAGTGACTAGAAGTACTGAATCAATGCTGTACAGTCCCCCTAGATCACCCCAAGGGACCTTGGAGAATTTAATGGAAAGGGAGGGAGAAATAGGAATGGGAAGGAAGAAAGAAAAGGGAATGGGAAGGGAGGGAGGGAGAAAAGGGTAGTACTAATGAGAGCAGTACAGGTCAGATGTCTGTGCCTGCTGCAAGACGTGCTGCCCCTGCTGCCAGTGCCACCATTGCTGTACCTGCAGCCACTAGTGTTGTACCTGCTGCCACATGTGCTGCCACTAGTGTTGTACCTGCGGACACCAATACTTTGCCTGATGCTAGTGTCACTCTCTGTCACATTGCTCGTCACCTCTTCCAAGCAGCTGTGAGATATCTGGAATAGAGCAGCATCATGTAGGGACTAGTGGTTGTGGTGGTGGTGATGTTGGAAAAGCTGGGGTGGAAGAGACATCGATGGCCCTTTTATCAGAAACTGAGAAGGAATGGGAGACAGGGATGAGGATGGGCATCACCACCACCACCACTAGCAATCAGCTTTTGGAATATGCGGAAATTGCAAGTGCTCTAATTTCTGCTGCTGCTGAGATGAAAGGGCAGCAGGGTGCTGAGGAGCAGGCTAGTGTGCCACAGACCACCATGGACACAGTGGAAATGGGGTCAACAAGTAATACGAGACATGGTTCCACTTGCCAGGGCCAGCAATACTCCTGGTCCTAGTTGCAGTGCTAAATCTGAGGCAGTAGCAGCAACATTATCCACTGCCACAAAAAGTGAAGGGGAATGTGAGGAAGAAGAAGAAAGAGGCCATTCTTCGCCACCTGTTCCCTATCCCTCCCCCAAGAAGTCATGGGTGTTGGACTATTATTCTCTTTCAGCAGGCACAGTGCAGTCATCATCAACAACGGTACAGTGCAAATTTTGTGACAAGTTAGTGAGAAGGGGAAAGGAGGGAACACACCTTGGCACAACCTCCCTGATAATACACATGAAACACAGACACCATGATATTTATGTCAAATCTAGCACCGCTGTTACTGTAACATAGTAACATAGTAAATTAGATTGAAAAAAGACACAAGTCCATCAAGTTCAACCTTCGCCTCATACCCCAGGAACAGAAAGGTCGTGATCAAAGAGGAAGAAACCCAGACAGACACTGTAAGCTCCATGATGAGCGAAACAGCTAGCTCGCCATCAACATCACTTTCTTCCTCTAGGGTAACAAGTACATCTCCTGCCAATCCACCTCGTTCATCGTTACCTCCCCTGCCAAATGATATCCACTCTTTTGATGTTAGGATACGGCAGTTTGTCTTTTACCATTGAACATTTTGTGGTGCACTGACCACATATGCCATTGTGGTGGAGGACATTCGATACCAGGTCATCAGGTGGCATCTGAAAAGATTCCATCTTGCAGAATATGCTAGGATTCTGACAGGAAGGGTTCATCATTACTATTAAACTCTCAGTAAGTTGTCATATGTCCTTAGCGGGGTCTGGACAAGGGGTATAGTGACAGCAGCAGTACTTGGGTTCTGGTGTCATGGTGTTTGGATAAAGTTGTGCCCTCAGATGTTATTTACCACACACATACTGTGAACATTGCAGTTGCTGAGGAAACCCACTGATCCTGCTCTTAAATGAAAAATATATTCTAATAACAACACCCCCATGATGATTTTGGAGGAGGGGCAGGTGGAAAAGATTTAATGTCCAACTTTTCTCCATAAGTACTGGGGGCTACTTATTATGCTGCTACTGCCTCAGGTGCATCACTGGAGCCAGTCATGGCAAATGGAACCTTCATCATTCATCTTCCATCTTACTGCTATTGTTGATCCCATTCCCTTTCAGCTGCCTAATCATTCTGCTACTTAAACAACTCAGCAGCAGCAGTACGAACAGCAGTTGTAACTCAGGAGGACATTTGACAGTGGCCACTGGCCAACATGACCTGCTGGCATTAGGCCAGTAGGGCATTTTTATTTTTTTTCTCAGGGCTTGTACTTTGAAAAATAATAAATAAATTAAAAAAAAAACATAGTCCAACAAAAAAATAAACATTTTTTTTTTTTTTTTTGGGGGGGGGGTTTGTTTCTAACAAGCCTAAGTCCTACAAATCAATGTTTCCTTAGGGCTTGTGCCAAACAAGCTTAACTCCTACAAATCAATGTTTCCTCAGGACTTGGTCCTATAATTACAAATCTAAAAAATCAACAAGTCAAGTATCAGTCCACCCCAGTGGCAGCTTATGTCAAGGGGTTCCTGTCTCTATAACTTTAAATACAAATTTCTTATTTTATTTTGTTATTAATTGCCCCCCAATAGCAGTCAAGAAACCTCCCCAAAAAAATCATCCCCTGTTCAACTGATTCTTTCCCCACACCCCACCAGCACAGGCACCCTCATGCCCCTTTTATACTATGCCTTTGGGAAATGAAATAATATTTATTTTATGTTGTGTGTAACTTCAATGTCCCATTGATTTCAATGGAATGAGCTGGGTGGAAAAAGCGGAAAAAAAGCGGAAAATCTGCACTTTTCACAGGAAATGTTTTGCCAAGCAAAAATGCCACTTTCACCAATTTCAATTTAAGGCAGAAATTTTCACCCATCCCTAGCGCAGACTGCCCAAATCGTCTGATACAGTTATGTGCAGTGGAGACTGCCCAAACGCAGGCACTGTGGCCCATGTACATGGGCTTTTACACTAGTTTACTATATTTAAGCCAAATGTGCATGCAACAGTTACAAATCAATGTGTTGAATACCCCTCGGGCAGGGTAAAGATTTTATTGATAAAACAGAAAATAATTTGTTCTAACACTTTTACCATTGTTAAAGGCTTTCTTTATATGTATGAAATCTTGCTCAGAAATAAACGGCTGTAACAAAGTGGATGTTTCTGAAACATAAAAAGGCATTGCATCTTGTAGTAGCTAAATTAAGGTTGTTGCCACTTGCCAGGTATTGCCCAACTGAAAGATGAATATTCCACTGCCATGAAAATACCTAAAAAAACAGCTTCAGTTAAGTCTGATGAAGGATAAGTTTTACTTATATATGGAGAAAAACAGAAAAGATTGCATTACAATTACAAATACCAGTCTTGTAATTAAATTATTGCCATGATATGCACAGCAATATCCACTAAAGACAACTTGACTTCTAATAAACCTGCAGAAAAAATATTGCTATAACACATGCATACACAGAAACTGTTCTCTTTGTGCATACGAACGCATGCACAATGATATGTACTACAATGTTATGTTACATGTTTAACCTGCTTTTCATCATCCTGTACTTCTGTGTGATTCTAAAAAATACAGCACTGTAACTGAAGTTATGAAAACAAACTGTCATTTTGTTAAAAACAGTTGGTGTCCTTTACAGAACTACCCACAGGGAAACATAAATCTAATTAATAGCCCACTTTTCTCATTATAACAATTTTCCATGCATCTGGTTGGATTTTTGACATTCAAAAGACATTGAAGCAGCTGAACCAAGTTTGCGTCCATTTCTTTATTATTTTGGAAATCAAGAATGAGAAAAAAATTAAAGTCATATGTTGTATTAGATGGATAGCCAAGAAAGTCAGTTCTATGGTAATTATAAAATAAGCAAAAATAAAACATAGGCATTACAATTGGTACATGTTATGATATCATCAAATCTGTTATTAAATTAAGGCAAATATTGATAGTCTAATGGCAATGTTTCTTGTTCATTTGTTTATGGATCCATCACATTTACTGCTGAGAGGTATCATAAAGATCTGAAAAAAATTAATTGTTGGACCCTGTGTTTTGGGGAAAGAAAATCAATTGAGAAAATTATTTTAAGAAGCTATTTATAAAGTAGCATGATACAAGCAGATAGAGAAGCAAAAAAACATGTTTAGTTTTTTCAGTAATAGAGTATTATTCCAAAGTGATGGTGCACCTTACCTCCTATAGGTTATATAACAAGCTTCAAAGGCAGAACATGGTTAGGCAAGGACAGTCAGCAGTATTTCTTCAATGTTTTTGTCACAAGGACCCCATTTAGTGCCAAAGTGAATATCTTGGATTCAAAAGAGCTTAAGAACTCTATTTCTCACAATTGGCAGATCTGATACTAAATCAATAACACTGAGTTTCACTAAAATCATGTTGCCAGTTCATAGCCATGCAGACACATTGGCTCAGGCAGTCAGTCATAGCATGGCTGTACAGCTAATTAGAGGTCTAAGTAAAGTCAAGTCTCTTATCGATGGATGATTAGCTGCTAATAGCTCAGTCTGAGAACCTTTGAGCTTGTAGCTAGATATAGTTATGAGTAAATAATATTCAAAGGAACCAGTGCTGTGAGAGTGCTCTTTTCCAAGTTACTTAAAGGAACACTCAAGTAAAGCAATTTTTTTGATTTTAAAAGAGCTTTCAAAATTACCTATTAGCCATTTTTGTTTAGAAATTTATTTTTTGAGTTATTAAGGAATGCTATATAGTGTCTAGAACTATATATATGTGAAGATAATTTAAATCTTTGCATCATGTATTTTCCAGGTTTAGCTTACCACAGCGGATTAAATCTGATAGAGGTAGTCATTTCAAAAATCAAGTGATGAATAAACTCTGGAAAATATTGGGGGTAAAGAAAAGGTTACATATTGCTTACCGTCCTGCCTTAAGTGGTTGGGTGGAGCGATATAATCAATCTATTGTTAACATTTTTAAGAAGTTTGTTAAGGAATCTGGTAAGGATTGGGATCTTAAACAACCCCTAGTCCTCATGGCTATTCGGGCTACTCCTAGTGCAGCTACGAAAATGTCACCATTTCAATTGATGACAGGTAGAAAGATGGTACTATCTCAACACTTGCTATACTGCACATCAGATCAAAATCTAATTAATGCCTCCACAACACACCAGTACATAGACAATTTATGAAAGCATTTACAACATGCAGTTGCATTTGCCCATAAAAATTTGGAGAAAGCAGCAATAAGTACTAAGACTTACTATGATCTGAAGACTACCAAAAGGGAGTATGAGATAAATGATCATGTACAATTTTGCTAGAAACCAGGTAAAAGAGAAAACATTCTTACCCTTATGGAGAGGGCCTTATAACATCACTGGTAAACTAGTTGCCTAAAAGGTTTCTATCCATACAAACGGTGAGGCTTTAGAAAAGTGGATTCTTAACCAACTGCGTGCTTGTCACCCTAAATCTCAGTTACATGTTGTAAAGGGAGAAGATGAAGAAGAATAAGGAACCTCATTCAAGAATTGGATACATAAATATTCCACTGATTGTTCCAATATGCAATTGACATGTCTGGTTCGGTTTTCTTCATATGTTTCCAGGAAACATTTTTCTCTTTCTTTCCTGTATGTTGTGTATATGTTACTCACTAACACTCTAACACTTCTTCATCAAATTAATTGCTGCTCAATGATTCTCAGAAATGCTGTTATGCTAATTTTATTTTTCCTCCTGAGAAGGTTTTTGTTTTTAGCATAAAGCGGAGGATGTTCTCCTGTGTGTAAAGGGGAAGGGCAGATAGAGAATGTTAAGTTTTCCTAGTTCAGCTTAAGGCTGTTGAGTGCCACAAGCAGACTAGTGAGGAGGAATATAGATGAATATTGATTCTAGTATTGCCAAAGTTATAATGCAGGAATGAAAAATAGTTTCAATTATAAGATCACTCATGTGTCATTTCTTTTAGACCAAAGAGTTTTCAAAAGATTGATGTTGGTTGACAAATCCATTTACTATTGACGTCCAGACCAAGGCCGTGATGTGGATCATTCTTCTTCTGTGACAGGAGTTCCGGGCAAAGCCAAGTGTGGTTTGAAAACCTTCATCAAGAACCACTGTGCAAAAGGTGCCAGGATTCATTATCACAGAGTAGAAGTTTTATCCCATAGGTATTTTGGCAACATGGATCCAAAGATCACCATAAAGAAAAAAATGTTATATTTCTCAAATCCAGTCTCCAAGGTTGGAGTCTGATACAATATGTGTGCTGCTTTATCTCAAGCTTAGACTAAGGAGAACCTTGAGTAGACTAAACAGCTGTTCATATTAGATTCTGTGTCTCTACTCATCAACCAATTCGGTATACTATTTTCCTAATTGAAGATATTGTTTCAGATATTGATAAGAACAATAAGAACCTAATCTTGTGGGATCAAGTCTATGGCGTTATCCAGCTGATGGAATGAAGTGAACTGTTATCACTTTCTGGACAATCCCAGTCACAGGTATAAGAAGATGACAGAAGGTCTCTTCCAGATAATATTTCAGAACTCTTGTCAAGTTAGAAACATTATGCTAAAAAGGGATTTTGTCAGAGAGTCTGCCCTGGACTGGATAGTAAATGTTTAAAATATTCTGAAAAAACATTTCGACTGTGGAAATTCTCTATTAATCCTGTAAGTGTTAAAAGAGACAATGGGCACCTTTGCTTTGTTGGGGAGTGGAAATATTTAAATAATTTTATGGAGATTGATAGCTGGATTTTTCTTTTTCCAGACAATTACCAGCTATTAATTCTGGGTGGGGCTGCACATCTGCAGGGGCAGAACGTCTGACAACAGGCACAGTATTGGTGGCAGCAGGTTCAGCACTGGAAGCAGGCACAGCACTGGTTGCAACAGGGGCAGCACGTCTGACAGCAGGCACAGTATTGGTGGCAGCAGGTTCAGCGCTGGCAGCAGGTACAGCACTGGTTGCAGCGGGGCAGCACGTCTGACAGCAGGCACAGCACTAATGGCAGCAGGGACAGCAATGGTGGCAACATGTCTAGCAGCAGGCACAGGCAGCTGACCTGTCCTGTTCTCACTTGTACTACCCTTTTCTCCCTCCCTTCCCATTAAATTCCCCAAGATCCCGATGGGTGATTTAGGGGAACTGGACAGCCTTGGTTCAGTTGTGCTAACTTCCTCCTCCTCAGACTCAGTGGACACATAAGGGTCCTTCCAGTTCCTCCTTTGAGTATTTTTAAACCTGTTCATAGTGATAACAGTCACTATGAGCCTCTACTGCCTCAATTTTGCCTCAAGATCACAGCACAATAGCACAGCACGTCTACCTCGCTCTGTAGCTGCTTCTTTTGTGTTTCACTTCTGCAAATACGTCACGTTTTATAGCTAAAAGCCCAAAACAATGTAAATCAAGGGAGGAAACCTTATAGCTGATGTAAAAATGGTGACCAATTTTGGCCAATGGGCGAAACATGTGAAAAATGTAATTGCTGTATTTAAAGCAGATTTTCCCAGCGAAAAAGCAGACAACAGCGTGGTTTCGCAGAATTTCTTGTGGGAACACAGTGAGATATTTTGCCCATCCCTACAATGGGAAGAAAAATGTTTCCCCACTGCATGAAAGTTTTCTCTACTTTACCTGCAAGCATATAAAAGGGTGTCAGGCACTATTCACAGCACATCATTCCTTGTTTGTGAGCGTATAAAGCAGCACGGTTTTGAGCCAGAGAAGATAATCAAATTAACTGAAGCTTAGTTTAGGCAGTCTTTTAGGTAGGACATTTGTTGTCTGTTTTAGTGGAGTCAGGGGGCACTTTGGGGGAGAAGAAGGGAGGAAGGAGGTTGATCCCAAATACCCCAAAATTCACTGTCACTGACTGGCAAGATACAGGGAGCTGGGCTCCTATTTCCTTGCTGATCTTGCTGTTATTGTCTCTGTGCTGAGGAAGTCTGGGGAAAGAAGTTGTTAATTTTGTTTTTTAGTTCTAATTTTTTTTTTGGACAGGCTGTGATAAGACAGGATGGATAACTTTATAAAAAATAAAGTATAAATAATAAAATAATAAAATGAAAATCTAAAAAAATAATAATTAAACAAATAAATATATTAAGTGACAGACAGCTGACTGGTTGCCTGGCATAAGCTGTGTGACTAAGACAGAGTAAAAACACACACAGTTGTTACGTAATGTCCAGCAAATGCACAAGAGGTGGGGGAAAGGTTGAGCAGTGTAGACACTTCGGAATAAAGTGGTAGTTCAAAAACTAACTGAAGCCATTGTTGTTGCAGTGTGTGCAATAAATGATGATGATCCTTCTCCTCACAGGCACAATGCAGTTTGTCAAGATCCCACTACCACCAGTAGCAATATAAAAAAATTATATATATATATATATATATATATATATATATATATATGACAGAATCCCAGGAATAGTGATGGAGGGTGTATATATATCTCCCCAGATCCTGCAGGGTATATACGCTGATTAGCCCCAGGGAAATATAATGTATATGTAACTTGTTATACATTGCAAATCTGTGTATTTTGGGACAGTGTTCCACTCCACATGTGCCAGGTGAGGAAGTTATATCACTCCCTACTTTCACTCACCTGCATCTGGTAATTAATGCCGCTAGCAGTCAAATACTTCCCCCAGCACTGAGCCATGCTCTCTTTTTGTTTGAGTTCCCAGAGAGGAAGGAATTAACCCCTGAAAAGTACTTTTGCCACAATGTATACAATTCCCATTATACTGTTGATTGTAGCAATGCATAATGGAGGAAGGTGTAGCAACTGAACCAGCTGTTGCATTTGACAAGCGCCAAAACATCTGTCCTCAAAGTAGTAGCGAACTGTGTGAAAGTAAAAGTAAAAAGACATTGTCTGATACCTATAAAAGCTTAGAGGAATATAAGGGTAGTGGACAAGAAGACTTGGGCGATGCTGATGCTGAGGATGACCTAATTATGACTGATGATGATGCAGATCTAGAACATATCCCTCCAGCATCCCCCTCTTCTTCAGATACAGATGAAGTTAAGAGTGAGAGAGATGTTGACATGACCAGAAAGTTAGCAGAAAGGAAAAGGCTCAAACTTCCACCACTCAAAAGGACTGTCTATAAACAGTTTGAGAAAACCATTGGAAACTCTGACCGTGGACAAGCAAAGATGCCAAAAAGTACACAATCATCCAGTCAATCATCATCAGCATCATCACCACTTCTAAGTCCAAGTCCCACTCAACAACACACACACTTGTTTTGAATAACCAGCAACAACAGCAGCAACACAGGTTATTAACATCTACAATATTAGCTATGATGAGTGCCTCTGCTGCTGCAGGAAGTGCTGCACCTTTGACACCTAGTAGTAGTAGCAGTAGAATTGTATCAACATCTAGCCCCAGTAATAGTTGCAACCTCCCAGGAACCCTTCAGTCCATGAAGTCCATGGTATGGCGATACTTCACTCAGGATCCAAGAGCTATGACAGAGAAAGCCTGGCCAAATGTATAAACAGGAGCAAAGATGGGGACCTCTGCTATAACAGTAAGTAATGTGTATCAGTAACCTGAGAAGAAGGATAGCTTACATTTGACAAATGTAAGAAGGATAGTGTCACGGTTTGTTAAGACTCTCAGACGTAAGGTTTAGGTAAAAACACAACTTTATTGAAAAGTTAAAGGCAATCCCATACAAACAAAACATAGCAGATAATGACAATAGCAAATAGGTTCTACCGGCCTTGCCAATATACCGGGCAAAGCAACCCAGGCAAGTCTGGAACAAGAGGCTCTACCGGCCCAGCAAATATACCGGTCTGGGCAGCCTAACAGGATGCCAGTGTAGTAGGCTCTACCGGCCTTGCCAATACCGGGTAAAGCAACCTTAAGATGGAATAGTATGCGGTTCTACCGGCCTTACCAATATACCGGGCAAGACAGCCTGACGGAATACCAACAAGTAGGCTCTACCGGCCTTGTCAATACCGGGTAAGGCAACCTTAAGGTGGCAAAGTGAAAGGTTCTACCGGCCTTACCAATATACCGGACAAGGCAGCCCAAAGGAAGGTGACAGCCACAGTGACCTAATGACTGTCAGATAATAATGACAGTAAGATGGAATATAGAGGTTACCAGGTCAAGTGGTTTCACAGTAATCCGAAACTCTTGTGCCCATATACTATAGGAATCAATGCTGTTAGGACTGGACAGCACAGCACTGTTAGGACTGGACAGCACACTCGGAACCATCAAGAACCTGACTGCAAGTCAGCGCCCTACGTTAGGAACATACAGGCAGAATGAGAGCCGCAAGGCTTAGTGGAGCAAACCAGCATCCGCACGCTGGGACCAACAGACTGAATGTGAGCCGCAAGGCTAATGGAGCAAACCAGCATCCGCACGCTGGAACCAACAGACTGTAATGGGAGCCGCAAGGCTAATGGAGCAAACTGCGTCGGCACGCTGGGACCAACAGACTGTAATGAGAGCCGCAAGGCTAATGGAGCGAACCAGCGTCCGCACGTTGGGACCAACAGACTGTAATGAGAGCCACAAGGCTAATGGAGTGAACCAGCGTCCGCATGCTGGAACCAACAGACTGTAATGTGAGCCGCAAGGCAAATGGAGCAAACCAGCGTCCGCACGCTGGAACCAACAGACTGTAATGTGAGCCGAAAGGCAAATGGAGCAAACCAGCGCCCGCACGCTGGAACCAACGGGCTGAATGTGAGCCGCAAGGCCTAGTGAAGCAAACCAGCGTCCGCACGCTGGGAACTAACAGGAGGAAATGTCGCAGAAGCGAATGAAGAACAATGTCGCCACAGATGCAGGAACTGGAAGCAGGAAACAACAGGAAACATCAGAGAAGATCAACCGGATCAAGGGCGGCCAAGCAGACTGGCAACAGGAGCATCAGCTACTGATGAGAACAACCGGAACCGGACTGGAACTGACAAAGCAGCAGGAACTCAGGAACAGGTTGACTCAGGAACTCAGGAATTCAGCAACAGGCCCAATCAGCCACTGCAGCAAGGAGGAAATGGATGCCGTCAAAGACTCCACGAAAGGGCAACTAAAGGGTGCCCAGACTGAGTTTAAAAAGGCAATGTGAGGCGGGCTGAAGGCAGACAGCCAATAAGAGCCCCCTACAGGTGATAGACACTGAATTGCAGCAATCACAGGCACCGTGATAGATAGCTTACATTTGACACAAACATGATAATGGTAAAAAACTCTGTAGAAATATATAGTCAGTTGGGAAGTACTTACACCAAAAGGTATGATGTCCTGCGTGTTGTAGCTCATGGGAAATCTTATACAAAAGAGAAAGAATGATCCAGCACTCTCAGGACATTTGTCAGTGTTCCAATGTGCATTTCATATTTTCTTTAGGACACAAAAGGGACCCCCATCCTCTTTCTATATATATACCCAAATTCAAAGAAAGACCCTCCAAGTCTATGCACACAATGTCATCAGTGATGTCATAAGATGTCCCTCTCTACATAGATGTATAAACATCCGAAGTGTATATACAAATAAAAGTGTAACATTGTGTAAAGATCAGTGTGGCAGAGACATAAAAGTGGATTAAACAAAGTATATACATATGTTGTACATAGATGTATGCCCATCATTATTGTCGCTTGTCTCATATATACAATAGAACTACATCACAAAATGTAATGTTTGTGGACTTGCTTAGGTCCATAGTGTGCAATACATAGTGACTGTCCATTTTTAGTATATTGTCAATATGTGGCAGATAACATGTAAGAGTAGCGCGCAGATGTTTAGCCAGCGGATAAGCCATATGTTACTGCTCCTTACACAATGCTACACTTTTATTTCTATATAAACTATGGATGTTTATACATCTATGTAGAAGGGACACATCACTGGCGGCGTTGTGTGGATAGACTTGGTGGGTCTTTCTTTGAATTTGAGTATCTATAGGAGTGGGATGGGGTACATTTTTTGTCCTGAAGAAAATGTGAAAAGCACATTGAAACATTGACACCTGTTTGATTAAATATTACACCTTTCAAAAGTCCTGAGAGTGGTGGCCCATTCTTTCTCATATATTTATATATATATATATATATATATATATATATATATATATATATATATATACACACACACACACATGGTCCCCCACCACCATTACCATACACATTTGCCACATTGTAGGTTGTACATTTTGTTTCTATCTTTTGACATCATCACTTAGGCAGGGACAAATTTTTCAAGGCATATGTTGCTGTAGGACTCAGCTACTTATTTCTCCAATGCAGCCCTCAGAAGAAGTAACATTGTGGTAGGAAATGTTGCACCACATGAAACAGGCATTTGTTGGCATAGGCGAAAAGGAGAAAACGTTTGTGAAAAAAGCAAAAAATTGTGTTTTTTTCAAAGTCATTGCCAAGGTTTGGCTGAGCTGCTCTAACTCTGCTGCTTGATTGTATTGTCTGAGCTTATCCAGTGCTCTGCTATCCATTACTGCTGCCTTTGCTTTGCTGAATCAGGCTGAATCAGCTGACCGCTCTATGTTTACTCACTTGACTACTATCAGCCAACCCTCCCAGGGTATTTAAAGCCGCTTGGCTCACTGATTGCCCTTGTGCTTGCTTCTGACTGCAAGAGTGTTCTACGGCGTTCCTGATTTCCTGAGCATGACCTGGCTTCCTCTGACATCCCTTCTGGTTCCTGACTCCTGGCTTGTTCCTGACATCACTGATCTCCGTATTCCTGACCCCGGCTTGGCTGAGTACCTGTCTTGGTTCCTGACCCCGGCTTGTCTTTTGGTTTACGCTTCTGGATCATGATTTTGCTTTGTTTGCTTTTGTTATTTTAATAAAGGTGTTTTGCACTTTACATTTTTGTGTCTGTCTGGTTCACAGTCCCTAACAGTCATGTGGGAAATTTTTCTCATTTTTCACTCACCCCTACAGATGGTTAGAAGTTGGGTCTAGTGAGGTGGAGCAAGATCTAAGAAGTTGAAATGGAATTGGGTTGAGTCGGCAGATAGTGAGGTGGGAGGACGAGGATTTTTGTAACCTTTTCATCAAACATATGGGTAAATAAATGGAGGGGAAAAACTGCGTGTGGGGTGGGTTGGTGGGTACATATATGGTTAGGAAGGAGGTCATTCCAGATTGTATCTAATGAAATGAAGATGGTAGGTAGGAGTAGCTGTATATAGTTAAGGCACAGTAGGTACAAAAGGCATTTCCATTTGAAACAGCACAGCTCATCATATTAAGAGGAGGTTTCATGATGAGCCATTCTCCGGTACACAACAGTAATCCTACTTTAGTAATGGACTTTAACCCCTTAACGACCGTGGGACTGAATGTCTGCGGAGCATTTTTTTTTTCTTCGTTTTCCGGTTACGGACTCCCCGAATGGCGTGCAGTCACTCGGCATGTACGTTTTCCAATTGGATTTCGGATTGAGTGCAGAACCTGGTGGCCGTCCGGTGGAAGTAAGATAGGCTCATTTGAATTGTCCGATTTTAACAGTTGTAAATTGTTTGTTATTGTTAACATTTAGAAACAGTTGATGTTCAGATGGTCTCTACTTTATTTACATTTTCTTTTACTTGTGTTGGCTTGTTCAGCTTTGATAAAGCGGTTGTGATAACCGCGAAACGCGTTAGCGTTATAGCCAGTGATTTTTTCTTTTAATACATTTTAACAAGAGTCCGCCTGCTGTTCACTGTTTTTTGTACTTCATCTGGAAAATTTCATCAAAGAACTAAAGGAGTGAGTGACCCTAACGGAGAGGGGAGAATTTCTCCGTTAGCCTTTGAGTCAGAGAACTTTGATATCAAAGCTCTGACATCTTCCAAATGTGAGTGTTTTTACATTTTTCATTGAGTATTTAAAACATACTTATTTCGCCATATGCGCCCCTGTTCCTGTTTTCTTGTCTTTTATACACATAACTAATAACTGTTGGTGATGAAGTCACTGAGTAATTCTGATTGGCGAACACAACTTGTTGGAATCACATGCACTCACATTGCCAGATACACACAGACGAACTGCACAAGTCCAAATGGCTTTGCACTGTTTGTCTGACAATGTGAAAAATACGTGAGTATAATGTCTTCTTACTATGTGTTTTAATGTTGCTTGCTTCGCACATCACTTGATGACCCCATTCCCCCTGTGTCCACTGTGGTCTGTGGCACACTAGCTTGCTCCTCAGCATCCTGCTGCCCTTGCATCTCAGCAGCAGCAGGAATTAGAGCAGCTGCAAATTCCTCAAATTCCAAAATGTCACTGCTAGTGGTAGTGGTGATGTCCATCCTCATCCCTGTCTCGTATTCCTTCTCAGTTTCTGCTAAAAAGGCCATCAATATCTCTTCCACCCCAGCTTCTCCAGTATTATCATCACCACCACCACTAGACCCTACAGGCTGCTGCTGCTCTATTCCAGACATCTTACTGCTGCTTGGAGGAGGTGACAAGCAATGTGACAGAGGGTCCCCTAATGTTACACCTGGCATTTCTTTTTTACCTGAAGAAGGCAGACTGGCAGCAGCAGGCACAGGCAGCTTATCTGTGCTCATGCATGTGGTGGTGGTGGTAATAATTATGTGCCTGCTCTCTCAAACAACAGTTCTGGCCTTGACCACTGGTCTGGACACTCTCATTGTTTCCCCTACTTCACCATTACTGCTACTACTACTAAGACCAACCACACCAAGTTCAGCAGCAGAGTCTTCCTCCTCAGTCTCACAGTCACTACTAGTAATTTATGGATATTGTTGTTGATTACCCACTCCTAACAAGCTTCTGGACCTTAGCAGTAGTAATACTAGCACTGGCGGGACTGCTTGGGAATGGCAAGTGTGACTTAGGGTCCCTTGTTGTCACACTTTGCATCATCCTCTCCTTCCCCCCCTCCTGAGTACTACAAGACACATGAGCAGCAGGCAACATATTGGTGGCAGCAGGTTCAGCACTTTTGGCAGCAGGAACAGCACTAGTGGCAGCAGGGGCAGCACATCTGGCAGCAGGTACAGCACTGGTGGCAGCAGGTACAGCACTGGTAGCAGCAGTGGAAGTACATCTGGCAGTAGGTACAGCACTGGTGGCAGCAGGTAGAGCAATGGGGGCTGCAGGTACAGCAATGGTGGCACTGGCAGCAGGGGTAGCATGTCTTGTAGCAGGCACAGGCAGCTGACCTGTCCTGCTCTCACTAGTACTACCCTTCTCTTCCTCCCTTCCCATTAATTTCCCCAAGATTCATGATTTAGGGGGACTGGACAGCATTGGTTTAGTACTGTTCATTAACTCCTCCTCCTCGGATTCAGTGGACACATAATAAGTGTCTTTCAAGTTCCTCCTTTTTCTGCTCATAGTAATAGCAGTCACTTTGAAGCTCTCTTGCCTCAGTTTTACAAACAATTCACAGCAGAACAGCACAGCACGTCTACTTCGCTCTGTAGCTGCTTCTATTGTGTTTCACTTCTGCAAATACTTCCCGTTTTTATAGTAAAAAAGTGAAAACAACGTAAATCAATGAGCGGTCAATGTTTTAAAAGCAAATTTTCTCACGAAAAAGCAGAAAATAATGTGGTTTTCTCAGGATTTCTCATGTGAACATGAAGACAACTTTTGTCCATCCCTACTGAAAAGTTAACCCCTGAAAGCACAAACAATCCTGAAAGGTAAAGCCAAGTGGCCCTAACTCTTGCACAGCTACCATCAGCACAAGAACCACTTGAATATCAAATGGGTGTGCACAAGGGTTAAAGTACAGGCCAAAAAACACATACCTATACAATCATGTTATGCACACCTGTCCATTGCAAAGGGAGGGAGATGTAACAACATGATGTCCTGCACCTGCTCAAACCATATTCATTGAAATACTGTGTCATCTTGGTTGACTGTTATTAAAACCTCCACTGTGCTCATGAAGATGTCGTGTTATTTGAGGCCTAACAGGTATACAGGCCATGCGGTTAACCCTTTGGATGCCAGGGGGTACACTACACATTGCTCTGCAATACATGGCTTCCCTCTCTGGCACTCAGAGGGTTAAACAACCAAATACACCACAAGGAGAACTCTCACACATCTACTGTGCCACTCTGCTCTCAACCTGTTGAATGGTAGATATGTCTGAAACACAAAGGTACGAGGAGTGTTACAGACCAATCTACCATTCAAGGTGTTGAACCTTCAGTTCAGAATAAGTAATATATACACAGGTCCATGTTGGATACTCCCACAGACATGAAACAAATTTTGTGCTGGTGTGTTGTCCACCCAACCTGACCTCAATACACTCCAATAGGGCATGTTTCTTGATCTGGTCCCATGGTCCGAAATCACGTATTGTTCCATTCCTATTAATGATATGCCACCTGTGATGCAGACAACATCACATGTGCCACACTGAAGAGATCAAGAACACAAGCACTGCTGGGGATGTTTGATATGAAGTTTGGGAAACACTGACACAGTGATTGGTACCTGATGTGACCTGTGGGAGTTTCTGTTTGCATGTGTCCCAGATGTCAGTCATTATGCATGTTGCCATCCTACAATTGGGAACTATGTTTTGGTGTCCCTACAATGTTCCAATGTAACAAACCTGAACCTGCATGGAATCATGTGTACCTAACAAACTGTGAGTGCATCAGTTGTTGTTGACCTGCAGCGTACATGATACTCATCCAGTTCTTCTGTGACCTCCATGCTGATTGTTTTTTGCATCAATGCAATACATATGAACACCAACAGACTGAAGAGTGCTTTGGAATGCATTGGATACCCCTCTGGCACTGATAGTTTTAAACCTCAATAAGAAACATAGACACCATGGTTCCATAAATGTCATGTTTACTGTGGAAAAACATCACCTTTTTTATTTTTGGCAGGGTGGCAGAAGGGACAGAGGTGCCAGGCCTTCCAGACCATCTTTTAATCCTGGAATGGACTGAAGTTTGGGCTGGCATCACAGTGGAGGATGAGGGAGTGGAGGATGCTGGTGTCTGGACTCCCTTGGCCTCCACCTCTGGATTCTAAAATATTCCCCATCCAGGGAAAGTCCCCCCTCAGCTGGTGCCAATGTGAAGGGTGCAGCAGATGAACCATCCCCAGAGGAATGTGTAGCTTCCCCAGCAGGCTCCCTTGTCTGTTCTGCAGGTAGACTTTTATCAGCAGGCTCCAGTGGTGGTTCAGGGCTTACTTAGAGGGCAGCAAGCTTCAGTGGTGGTTCATGGCTTGCTTGAAGGGCAGCAGGCTTCATTGGTGATTCAGGGCTTACATGGAGGACAGCAGGCTCCAGTGGTGATTCAGGGCTTGCTTGGAGGGCAGCAGGCTCCAGTGGTGATTCAGGGCTTGCTTGGAGGGCAGCAGGCTGTAGTGGTGGTTCAGGACATGCTTGGAGGGTAGCAGCCTCCAGTCATGGTTCAAGAGGTATAGGTGGGGAGGATTCTTGCCCAACAACATCAATCATTCCAATGTATTATGCCATATGGAGGTGATGGCAGGTGGTGTGGGCCATAGGAGGTGTATAGCTGGGGCCCAGTCATCCAGCCATGTGGGAGGGGTGGGGGTGGCGGGAGCCAGTGGTGAGCTGGGCCATCATCCACCACTCAGGTTTTTGTTATGGGAGCCACTGCTGGGAGCTCACTGTCATTGGGCTCCCAGTCACACCCCATGCTGTGTCTGGGCAGGTGGCATCAAACTGATTCCCTTATGAGGGTCTTTGCAGTGTCATGTGTTTGTGGCTCCTCCACAGGACTCTCAGGCTCAGAGGAAACTGTAATTGAAGGATAATGGATCTGAACTGGTTGATTGCACAGTAACAACATGGTCTATTGTGACATTCATCATGACTAACTGCACCCTATCTTGGACATTGAGATCCATGTCACGTTGCCATGCACCTGATGTTGGGTTGCATCTGTCACATGCTAGGCGTCAAGGGTAATTGGACATGCACTGGGAACTAGGATCCTAATGTGACAGCATGCAGTGTGATGGAGGGATGACATGGTAGGGACTAGGGATGGGCAAAAGCTCTCGCCATGATCCCACGAGAAATTCCACAAACACAGCATTGTTGTCTGCTTTGTCGTGAGAAAAACAGCTTTAAAACCATCTATTAAAATCTTCGCATTTTTCTCCCATTGGCCAAAATTCTTTGCCAATTTTTCAATGGCTAGAAAGTTTTTGCTTATTGATTTACGTAGTTTTCGCCTTTTCACTATAAAAACTGGACATATTTATAGAAGCGAAACACAATATAAGCAACTACAGAAAGAGGTAGACATGCTGTGCTATTCTGCTGTGATCTTTTGGAAAGATTCAGGCAGTAGTGGCTCATAGTGACTGCTATCACTATGAGCAGGTTTAAAACTAATAAAAGGAGGAACTTGATGGACGCTTATGTGTTCACTGAGTCTGAGGAGGAGGAGGAGTAAGTGAGCAGAACTGAACCAATGCTGTCTAGTCCCCCTAAATCACACCTATGGATCTTGGGGAATTTTAATGGGAAGGGAGAGAGAAAAGGGTAGCACTAGTGAGAGCAGGACAGGTCAGCTGCCTGTGCCTTCTTCCAGACGTGCTGCTCCTGCTGCCACTAGTGCTGAACCTGATGCCAGTTCTGAACCTGCTGCCACAAATACTGTGCCTGCTGTCAGATGTGCTACCCCTGTTGCAACCAGTGCTGTGCTTTCTTCCAGTGCTGAACCTGCTTCCACCAATATTGTACCTGCTGTCAGACGTGCTGCCCCTTTTCCAACCAGTGCTGTGCCTGCTGCCATTGCTGAACCTGCTGCCACCAATACTGTGCTTGCTGTCAGACATGCTGCCCCTGCTGCCACAAATGTTGTGCCTGCTGCCAGTGCTGAACCATCTGCCACCAGTGCTGAAGCTGCTGCTAGTGTGTCTTCTAATACTCAGGAGCGGGGGAAGGAGAAGATGATGCCAAGTGTGACAGCAGGGGACCCTAAGTCACACTTGCCATCCCCTAGTAGTCCCATCAGTGTTAGTACTAGAAGGTCCAACAGGTTGTTAGTGTTAGGAGTGAAGGTGGGGGTAACCAATATCCTCAATATGCTGCTTAACTTGATGTGGTTGATGTTAATATCAGTAGTAGCAGTAATGGTGAAGCAGCTGGTGGGACTAGTGTTAGGGGAGTGGTAGGGGAAGCATTTGAGAGCGTCCAGACTAGCAGTCAAGGGAGCCCACACCATTTATCTGGCTCTGGGAGTCCTCCCTTTCCCTTCACTACAGTGTCCAAGTGGATCAGGATCCGAAAAGGCCAGAACTGGTGTTGGAGAGCAGGCACACAATTAATACCACCACCACCAGCAGGAGCACAGATCAGCTGCCTGTGCCTTCTGCTGCTGCCAGTCTGCCTTCTTCGGGTCAAAATGAAATGCCAAGTGTGACATTAGTGGACCCTCTGTCAAATTGCTCATCACCTACTCCAAGCAGCAGTGAGATGTCTGTAATAGAGCAGCAGCAGCACATAGGGACTAGTAGTGGTGGTGATGTGACGAATCTGGGATGGACGAGACATTGATGGCCTTTTTAGCAGAAACTGAGAAGGAATGGGAGACAAGGATGAGGATGGGCATCACCACCACCACCACCACTAGCAATGATCATATGGAATTTGCGGAATTTGCAACTGCTCTAATTCCTTCTGGTGCTGAGTTGCAAGGGCAGCGGGATGCTGAGGAGCAAGCTAGTGTGCCACAGACCACCATGGACACAGTGAGAATGGGGTCAACAAGTGATGTGGGACTATGACAGGTTCCACTTGACAGCAGTAGCAATAATCCTGGTCCTAGTTGCAGTGCTGATTCTGATTCAGTAGCAGCAACAGCAGCAGCATCCTCCGCTACCACAGACAGTGAAGGGAAATGTGGAGGAGAAGAAGAAAGATGCAATTCGTCTCCACCTGTTCCCTATCCCCTGAAGTCATGGGTGTGGGACTATTTTTCTCTTGGGGCAGGCACAATGCAGTCATCACCAACGGGACAGTGCACAATTTGTGACAAGTCAGTGAGAAGGGGAAAGGAGGGAACGCACCTTGGCACAAACGCCCTGATATCACACATGAAAAACAGCCACCATGACAACCACCACAGAAATAAAGCATCTCTGTTGCTGTACCCTCTGACTCTCCAGAAAAAGAACAATTGGTGAGGTGGAGATCAAAGAGGAGGAAGAAAAGAGAAACCCAGACAGAGACTGAAGGTTCCATGACGAGTGAAACAACTAGCTTGCCATCACCATCACCTTCTTCCTCTAGGGTAACTACATCTTCTGTCAATCTACCTCATTCATCATTACCTCCTCCCGCTAAATGATAGCCACTCTGTTGATGTTAGGATGTGGCAGTTCATCTCCACCTATTGCACACTGTGTGGTGCACTGACCACACATGCCAGTATGGTGGAGGAGAATCACAAGCAGTGTATAAAGCAGCATTTGAGGAGATTCTATCCTGCAGAATATGCCAAGATGCTGGCAGGGAGGGTTCATCATTACTATTAAACTGTCAGCAAGTTGTCATGTGTCCTTATAGGGGTCTGGACAAGGGGTAAGGGGTATAGTGACAGTGGCAGTACTTGGGTTCTGGTGTCATGGTGTTTGGATACAGTTTTGCCCCCAGAAGTAATTTACCACACACACTGTGCACATTGCAGTTGTTGATGAGAGGCACAGTTCCTTCTCTAAAGGGAAAAATGTATATTCTAATAATAAAACACCCATGATTTTGGAGGAGAGGCAGGTGGAGAAGAATTATTGGCCAAATTCTTCTTTTCTCCACATAGACTGGGGGCTACTTATTGTGCTGCTACTGCCACAGGCACATTACTGGAGCTAATCATGGCAAGTGGAACCTTCCTCATCCATCAGTCATGTTAATGCTGTTGTTCATCCCATTCCCTTTCAGCTGCCTAATCATCCTGCTGCTTAAACAACTCAGCAGCAGCATGAACAGCAGTTGCAAATTGGGCAAGACATCAGGACATTTGACACTAGTCAGTGGCCACTGGCCAACAGGACATCACCTGCTGGCACTAAATAAACAATTTTTGGTGGTTTGTTTCTAACAAGCCTAAGTCCTACAAATCAATTTTCTTCAGGGCTTGGGCCTAGATGAATAAGTATATGTCCTTCAAATCAATGGTTCCTCAGGGCTTGGGCCTCTAACAACAAATCTAACAAGCCATCCTCTACAAAATACTCTATCATGTCAAATAGCAGCCCACCCCAGTGGCAACTTATGTCAGGGGGTTCCTGCCTCTATCACTTTACAAATTCTTTATTTTATTTTTTTTATTAACTGACCCCCAATAGCAGTCAAGAAACCCCCTCAAAACAAATTCCCCATTCAACTGATTCATTCCCCCAGACTCCACCTACCAACACAGGCATCCTCCTCAGACCCCTTTTATACCATGTCTTATGGGATTTGTTTAATTTTATTTAGGATTTATTTTTCATTAACCTCCCCTCAATCCCAGTAAACAACCCCCCCAAAATGACCCCCTATTCAACTGATTCTTTCCAAACACCACCCCCCCCCCAACACAGGCACCCTCATGCCTCATGCCTTTATACTATGGCTTTGGGAAATAAAAAAAAAATTGCTATGTGTTGTGTGTAAATTCAATATTCCCATTGATTTCAATGGAATGAGCTAGGCGAAAATAAAAGGGGAAAATCAACACTTTTTGTAGGAAATTATTTGCCAAGCGGGAAATGCCATTATTCATCTATTTCCATTTGAGGCAATATTTTTCTCCCATTCCGAGTAGGGACCTTCAAAATTCTTGCCCATGCACTGCATTAATCAATCTTGTCTTTCCAGCTGTTGTGAACTACATATAACATCATCGAGTATTCGTTTGTGTTCATGTATCATGTTGTCCACAACACCCAGAACGAACAAGTTTGCCTATGCCTATCTTGATGGGATATTACCTCTGTAGATGATGCATCTCTGTATAAGTTTGAGGGTTTCATCTTGCTGAATGAAACATGTGTATTACCACTGCTATTTTTTTTTTTTTTGTTTTGCCAGGGTAAAATTATTACAGATGTGCCGGTCCCTATTCCTAAAAAATATTTCCGACAAATAGACAAAATTATTTCGCGATTCATATGGCGGGGAAGTCGGGCTAGACTTAAACTAACTACACTCATGAGACCAAAACGGGAGGAGGGAATTGCCTTGCCCGATTTTTATAGGTACTACTTGGCAGCACAATTTCGGTATGAGATAGACTTTGCCTCTCCCTGACCTCGTTACCAGACCACCCAAATAGATGCATTATTATTGCAGCCTGCTTATAAGCTGTCCCAATTTTTACATGGTGGACCCGCCGTTTTTAAAACTCAAACTCCTGCATGGGGCGTGGATGGAGTTGAAAAAGTTGCTGGAATATATAGCCATGGATCCGGATACCCCCTTGTGGGGCGCTGCAGGGATACACTATTTACTCGGTAGTGAGTTTGGTCCCCTCTGGACTAGATTTGGGGTTAATTCTCTTGGACAATTATATCGGGATAACCAATTGAAATCCATCTAACAACTACATGACGAGTATCATATACCACATAATCTTTTTTACTCGTATTTATGTATTAGACATGCTCTAAGAGCTCAGTGGGGTGATCGAGTCCCAATGATTTCTACATTTCCGCTTCTTACTAGATTGGTAACTCTTGAGCCACCGAGGCCTCTCTCTTTCATCTACCAGTGGCTAGATTCTCATATGAGGCATCAGGAGTTTCCGTCTCGGACCAAATGGGGAAATGGATGTGGGTCCACTAGAAAATTGGAAATGGGATCTGGCTAAGGCAGGGCCAGCTCTGGTGGCGACGTCGACTAGACATCAAATGATTCAGTTGAATATTTTACATAGAATTTATTACACACCGGTCAGACTGTTTAAAATGGGAGGCTCTGGCTCTGATCTTTGTCTTCGGTGTGATACTGTTCAGGGTACATACTTGCATATGATTTGGGAATGTCCTGGAGTCAGGGGGTTTTGGACAGACGAAATGAGCATTGTGGCCCTCGTGTTGGGAAGACCTGTTCCTGTGACTCCAAATATCTGTTTATTGTCTGTTTTCCCTGATGAGATTGAGGATGCAAATGACAAGACTCTATTGAGTGAGCTCTTGGTGATGGTGAGAAAGGTGGTGGCCTTGAACTGGATGTCAAGCAGAGTTTCCAATTGTAGAGCGTGGTTAAACCTGGTCCTACAGCGCGTTCCACATTATATATTGGTTTACTTGCATCAGGGCACTCCGATTAAGTTCCACAAGATCTTGGGAAGGTGGCAGACCTGGTGGACAAGTAGGGCAGATGCTCCTGTGGCACCTGATGACGTGCAACTTCTTGGAGATGGCTGACTGAAGTCATTCCTGTTTGCGGTGTGGGTGTTTGTGACATATACTTGATCCACGACACTGTGAATGAATCCTATTTGTACAGGGATTCTGTGAAATTATTGGCTGACGGTTGTGGGGGGGGGGGTGCTGCGAGCTCGGAGGAGAGAGGAATTTGGGGTGAGGGATATAGTAGAAGTTCAGTTCAGTTAGATTTTAGAATTTTAGGTTATTGAAGGTTGGAATAATTATAAAAAACCTCTGGTCGACTCTGTGTGCCCTATTACTATGCATATGTTCTTTTCATTGCTATACCTGTTTCCATGCTTTTGGGTATTTGAATGATTTTATATGTGTTCCCTTTTTTTTTGTAATTAAGATGTGTATGGAGTGATCTGATAATAAAATATATTTAAAAATTATATTACAGATGTGCATTCTGTGGGTGCATCACTTTCTTCACATTGTAATCCTTAGCTACATTTTAAAACTCAATTAGGTGCTGTTTGCCCCATTTACACAACTATTTTTGGCACAATGTAAGTCACTGGAACCCATCAAGCATTACACATTTTTCTGTCACCACATGAGGGGTATGACTGTTACTTCTTTAAAGAGCATGTATTAGCAATTCAGCAATGAATGGGTTAACATGATGCTTCATCCCTTTGAATGCAAGAGGGAAACACAACTCATGGCAGAGTTATGTGTTGGATATCTCTCTGGCACTCAGAGTGATGAACTGAGCTGGACTGTATAGTAAATTACTGTTATGGAGATAGGATAACATTTATATTCAGATTTACTAATAGCGTATTTTTTCCAACATTCAGCATTCAGGGATCTATACCACACATATGTTGAACTACTGCTACAACAACTTATCTAACAGAATGTTGGTTAGGGGGACAGGTGGGAGAGAAGTTGTTGTTTACCGGGAGCCTGGTGAGTCCTGTCATCTCCTGTGTCACAGCCACTGGGGATACCCTCAACTGGCGTTGAAGACAGGTTGGCAGGTAGCAGATTCCCCCAGCCATTAAATGTAATAGAAGGTGGAGGCCCACCACCTGTTCACCTGGCATAGGCTGCAAGATCACCCAGCTTTTTCTTCACCTGCCTCTTGCAGTCCGTCCATCTCTTCTTTTGCCTGCACACTGACACTGCGTTTACTGCATCCTTCACCTCACACCATGCCTGCTTCCAACGGGCACCAATGCCTCTGATCTTCTTGGTACAGAAGAGGATGCTTTCTCTCTCCAAATTCCACATACTAGGGTCAGGTTCTCCTTATAGATGAACATGGGTTCTCTGACCCTGTCCCACTCCACTGCAGGTCCAGCTTCCTGGGATATGGTAGGCATTACTTGTGCTGGCCCTGGCTTTGTTTGTCCCTCCCTGACACCCACTCCCCATTCCACTGCCAGCTCTGTCCCTAACTGGTGTGAACCTGTCACTTGGCAGGTGCCTCTCCTTGCACCTGCTCTCCCTTTCCTCCTCCCCATCTCCAATCCCCATCCCTCCAGCCTCCATACCTCTCCCTGCCATCTCTCCGAAACTCTCAACCTCCCTTACACCCACTCACATTCAAACACTCACACAAACATTAAATCACAATCACCCTCTAGTACTCACTTACACTTAGTCACACTAAAAATAAAGATACAAGTGGGATGTGTGTTTGTGATAGTGTGTGTATGTAATGTGTGATGTGTTCAAAAGTGTAATATGTGTATTTTACAGTGTAAATCTCTCTTATGACTGCTCTGACTGTACCCCTTTACAATATCTGCAACTCTCTCTGTCTTATTAACGCTATCCTCCACTCCTGGGGCCCTGTGCTGTAGCTCAAAGGACCGTGAAACATAGGCCAGGGATGTGGGTTTTGTGGGGGTATATATACATTTTTGGGACTGATTTTGATACTTTGCTGGTTTGGGATTGGCTGGAGCTTGGATCTGGCCTTTTTAACGCTTAACATGACCTTGCTCATGTCAAACGTTGGCCAATTTCCTTTGAAGTTGATGTATTCCATTTTCTTTTACGAGGATCTGTGTGGTTGTAATGGGAATCCAAGTTTCCTGGGTGTCCTGGGCAGTTGTATCGAAATCTTCCCTCCTAGAGTTGTCTGGGCGATGTCGAAAGGGCCAGTCGACGGAAGGCCGGAGGAGTTGAATGGCTGGTTCATCGACCACTCAGGGGATGCAACACTGAGTCGAATGGAGCGAGCCAGTCGAGTGTCGCCGAGTCTCTGGATCTGAAGTTGAACAGCAATAGTCGTAGAGACTTCGATGTTCTGCCAAGTCGTAGTCGGAGCTCCTAGAGATGGCTAGTGACTCTTTAGACCATCCAGGCAAGCATGACACGGGAGACTGCTTACTCCACACGAACACCCTTTATTGAGCAACAACTTGCTCTTTTATACACATTGGTACAGGACAGATACAATGCAAAACAGCAAACACAATGGGCAGTAACATATGGTGTCAACATCAGACAAAAGGACATGCATGATTGATTTAGTGTACTCAACGGTAGACAAAGGGGCATATGTGATTGATTTAGTGTACAAAGGGGACTGAGCTGAGTCCACCATCGGCAGAAAGGTTTGAGGGGCTGGAATACACATCCTGGGGACAATGGGCAGGGTTTGAAACCATTCAGTGACTAGTTTGAATATTCAGCTTCAATCCCGGTTAATCAGCTGTTGCAGTGGGTCTGCTAGTCGACCAATCCGGTGTCTGCCCACTGTCCCCGCAACCTACTCGACTTTATGTCGAGGATCCCAGCCCCACATCTGGAACCTACTCGACTGGTTGTTGGCAAAATAGTAGTCTTAAAGTCCTACAGGGGTTCGTCGATGGTTCAGAGCGGGGTTGCTCTGTCAACTCCATGTTGTAGGTCCAGGAATTGGTTTGCACAAATTCCCTTAAAAAGTCCCAAGGTTGTTGCAACTTTTCCCCACCAGGGTCCCTGTGTGGTAGTTTCATAAATATTCCTCCAGTAACGGCCTACGGCCAGTTACAGTGGCATACACTGGTTGTTCTGTTTTCTGGTGCAGCAATATAAAACCTGTTTGTTTAGTGCTCTGTGTTTCATTTTGCTTTACTGCATGATTACTGTGGGGAATAGAATCAAGCCTCTTGTGTTAAACTTACTTCTAATTCTTGAACAGACAATTGTATAATCACCGTCATCAAGTTATCCACAAAGTGCTTTATAATTTTAGTTGCATGTTTTATATACCATATTAGCCAAGGGTTCTCAGATCGCTTTAAAATGAACAAATATGAAAAGTACATGCTGCATTGCTACATGTAAACCATTTAAACCCAGTAATAATCTATCTATATATATATATATCCATGCAGCATTCATTTTTCTTATGTGGATCTGTCGCAAGGAAGCCAAGCACTCAGCCTTCATCAATAAAACTTGACTTTTATTTAAAATTTAATTAAAAAGTTCTTAATTTCGCATATCGATGTGTCAGATGAATCGTACATCCAACATTTCAGTCCTCACTGGGACTTTCATTAGGGACACATACATACATTGCAGACAACCAGTGTAGTAAAACCTTAAATGCTCCTTTGTTGAATTTTGCTGCTGGGTAAGTGTACGTGGTCGTAATAGCAACCTAAGACACTCATCCAGTGCTTACACAACAAAGCTAAAATATCTTAAACCAAATCTAGAGCTGCATACTGTGATGCCGACTAGAATATGTTCTTAACTTTAACTGTAACTGTATCAAGAAGAAATATAATGTGATTAGTTATAATTTATCAGGCTGAATTGTTCATTCAGCCCATTTGATGTTAGCATTCCCAGGGTGTACACCCAAAACATCTCCCTCTTCGCAAGCCGGGACTCCCTTTTGCCACTCCATGGGACTTGATTAACAACCTCAAAAGGAAAATATTTCAATCACTTAACATTATGTTTCTGATTGACAAAAAGCCTCGCCATTGGGAATCTCCTAAGTTGCTGATCACTGATGGTTCCATTCAGTCCTTGTATGATGACAGATCTATGTCCAGTCCACTCTCCGTGTGTAGACATGTCACACACACACACTGCACTTATACACCCCTTTAATTTGTTGAGTATTTATCCTTGTATATTTGTCTATGGAGTCTGAGCTGACTAATCCATCTTTCAGAGTTCTACCCCTTTTGTAGCTGAACATAGGAGGATTCTTAAACTGATTCTTGTCTGATCTGTGGATCCCCTGCCAGGAGATCCCAATGCAAAAAGTCACCATATTGCTGAGAAACAACAGGTCTATCATTATACACCCTGCTGACAAGGGAGAGGGGGATAGTTGTGCAGAATTGTGAAGGTATGAGGTAAGGAGACAGTTGAATGACACATCATGCTATGAACAACTACCAATGTCTTTAAAACTGAAATAGAGGAATACATTAATAAGGGCATTGAGGATGGGATTGTAACGGTTTGACTCACAGACACAGTGGTTTAGGATAAAACACAGTTTTATTGACATCACAGTAATAACAATAACCCTCACAGGTCCTGTAGTATTAAGCAGAATAATACAGACACACGACAGGTTACATATACATATGCCTACACAGGTCCAGTATAACCTTAAAGTCCATAACAGCATATACTGACACAGGTCAGACAGAATACGATGAATTCCCAGGAGAAAGGTACTGCATGGGTTAATGGTCTTCAATGAGTGTAAACAGTTCCATGTGAAGAGAGGTCTGAGATGGGGCTCCCTCAATATAGAGAGCTTAAGGATAATTAACGCCAGAAATAGGTTCGCAGAACAAACATGAACTGCCAGAGTAATATCAGGAACTGAGCAACATATGACACTGCCATAGCAGTAATGGAGACCAGGCCACCTGCACTCTGCCGAAGCAGTAACGGAGACAAGACCAATGGCACACTGCCGTAGCAGTAACGGAGACAGACCATTTGCACTCTGCCGGAGCAGTAACAGAGACAAGGCCAATGGCACACTGCAGTAGCAGTAACGGAGACTAGGCCGCTTGAGCTCTGCAGGAGCGATAACAGAGACAAGGTCAATAGCACACTGCCATAGCAGTAATGGAGAGTAGGCCACTTGCGCTCTGCAGGAGCGGTAACGGACACAAGGCCAATAGCACACTGCAGTAGCAGTAACGGAGACTAGGCCACTTGCTCTCTGCAGGAGCGGTAACGGAGACAAGTCCAATAGCACACTGCAGGAGCAGTAACGGAGACACAAGGCCAATGGCACACTGCAGTAGCAGTACTGACTGGACAACCGAGCAACTCGCCCTGAGCTCGTAACCAACCGGAAGTGTCTCTAATGCCTGATGGATAGGAATGTTGCCAAGGCGACACAGAGGCAGCCAGAGCAGGAACGTCAACGAAGCTGGGTCGAATCACGGAGCAGGAATGTCAGCCAAGCCGGGTCGGTACACATGAGCAGGAATGTCAGCCAATCCGGGTCGGTACACAGGAGCAGGAACGTCAGCCAAGCCGAGTCGGTACGCAGGAACAGGCGCAGAAGAATGGTCAGGCAATCCGGATCGGTACACAGACAGGAGACGAGATGCAGAGTAGTCAGGCAGGCAAAGTCGGTACACTGGGAATCACTGAGCAGAAACAAGCGCTGGTACAGGAACACCACGAAAGGGCACCGGAGGGGTGCCAGAGCCCAGTATATAAAGGCCATACTGGGTGGGACAAACACAGAATAGCCAATGGGAGCAAAGCACCGTGTAGACTGACAGAAAGTAGCAAGGGGAGCACGGGCACCGTGATAGGGATCTTGCCCCCAAAACTGTCTGTATTCGTGCATGCCATGTCTACACATGGAGATGGGACTTATGTATATAGTACCCAGTGATAATTATAAGATCATTATGAAGGAGGACATCACTTGTACCACATTATTTGTAATTTATTTGCTGGTATGTCCTTATAAATTGTGCTATGTGGGTAAACAAGAAGACCGTTCCAAGAATGGATGCACGAACATAGATCTTTGATCATATGAGGATTGAATGGAACCATCAGTGATCAGCAACTTAGGAGATCCCCAGTGGTGAGGCATTTTATCAATCAGAAAAAAAAAATGTTAAGAGATTGAAATGTTTTCCCTTTGAAGTTGTTAATCAAGCCCCATAGGATGGCGATAGGGAGTCCCTGCTTATGAAGAGGAAGATGTTTTGTGTATACACCCTGGAAACTTCAGGGTGTATACACCTGATAGCCTGATAAATTATATCTAATCACATTATAATTCTTCTTGATACAGTTGCCACTTGTAAAAGTTAAGATTATGTTCTAGTCGGCATCATAGTGTGCAGCTCTAGATTTGATTTCAGATGTTTTAGCTTTGTTTTGTAAGTGCCAGGTAAATGTCCTAGGTTGCTATGATGACCAGATATGCTTACCCAGGTGTGAAACTCAACAAAGGAGTATTTAAGGTTTGACTACACTTGTAGTCTGCAATGTATTTATGTGTCCCTGATGAAAGTCCCAGTGAGGACTGAAATGCTGGATGTATAATTTATCTGACACATCGATACGTGACGGTAAGAACTTTTTAATTATGTTTTAAATAAAAGTCAAGTTTTATTGATGAAGGCTGAGTGCTCGGATTCCTTGCAACGTATTCAACAATACAGAGACTGAGCTTTGAGAACCCCCTGAATAATCTTTGAGTGTGTGCGACAATCACAGGAGAAAGTCTATTTTTCATATGTGATCCTTTTTTAAAGAGAATATTTGGCAACCTATTTTCCAGTTCTTCTGTGTGCAAAAGATAAAATAAACACGCACACACTTTATTTTATTAACTAATTATGAAATATAGGAAGAAAAATTATTTTACCAAGCTGTGAGATCAACTTTAACATTGCAGTTTGAAAAGAATGCATTTAGCACTATATAGGGAAGAAGTGAATCTATCACCTGCATGATATGTTAATTTGTTTTTTGCTTTTGTCTCAAACTTTTCACCTTCAGGTTGGATTGGAAACATGCTGCTTTAGATACAAACAGCTGTTGTACCGTATATTAAATTAGATTTGGATTCTGTGGCATTATCTCATTCTGGCTAAAGTCCAATTTTCAGTCTGACAAAAGATAGAAAGACTCAAATCTTAATTGCCTAAATCATAAAACATATGGCTGATTTTATTTATTTATTTAACACTTGCTTCTCTTGTAGATAAGAACAATTACATTTATCCATATGAAATACAGTATAAGGAATTCAAAAGATTGCAGTTTGGATATGTTTGTTTATTAGGTGCCTCTTTATATATATATATATATATATATATATATATATATATATATATATATATATATATATATATATATACATACATATACACACATATATTTGTTTGATTTAACCCTTTGAGTACCAGGATACCCCTCTGGAATTTAAAGGTTTTTAATGATAGACTGAGTCTCTTGTGCTAAGCAATGTTCCCCCTAAGGTGAGCAAAACTGAGCAACCCAGCACTGTCAAATACATTGCCATGATGGGGAGGAAATGGTTAATTTTTTGTTTAAACCTAATTCTCTAAAAATCTGTGTTTAAAATGTGTTTAAATTACCTCATGTAACAGAGACAATGAGCCTCTTTGCTTCAATTTGGGAGTAAATATCTAAGTGAGTTTTATGGTGATTGATATTGAATTGCAGACAGTCACAGTCTCATGTAGTATTATTATCTTATGAGAAAATCTCGAAGTCTAAAACAGAGTGATACCCCCATATGAGAATGTCTGAGAGGATGGCATATTTCTATGACGTTTAATGACCTCTTACATACATCATTGATGATGTAAACATTGATTATATATATATAATGGCGCCATCTATAGATTACATGGTGTTATTACTAATGCTTTGGAATGTCTTATGGAAATTAAAGATTAGAAACACCCAATTAGGTACTACTGGTGGCATCACTGTATAATGAGATGGATCTTTAACCAATCAGAGCAGATTTCGATAAGAGGAGTTTCATATTATAAATATGCAAGTTGAGAGAGAAGGGTTTTTTTTTTCTCTTGGTTCCTGGCTCTTCAATTCCTGCTCTGTGTACCTAGCTGAGAGATACAAAGAATCACTTGGTGGACTGGTAACTATACATTTTTCCTTATTTAAATTCTGCAAATTTCAGAATCATATTTATTTCTTCTATATTTGAAAAAAATTAATTTTTCTTATAATTCTTCTTAATTGGACTGGCCAACCATTTGGGATTCTATAGCTAATTTGCACAAATTAGCTATAGAAATTCTGGAATTAAGCAGAATTTATTTATGGGTAAATTGTTATATTTTGCCAGATAAGTGTAACACAGTTAAATAGCTTGGTTTATCTAGAATATTGTGTTTCTGGAAAGGTTATATAGCTAATAATGGTCTGGGGAATTCTTTTAATTCATTTATTAACCCTTTAACCGTTATTTGTCTATTTATTTGTGGTGTTTCTTTGGATTTCTTTGTGTGTGTACTAGGCCTAACTTTTGTAAAGTGAAAGTTTCTTTTAAACTTTCAATAGACAAAAGAAGCTTCTGCCTTGGGTAGGGCATCCTATCTTAATAAGTGGATTAACCCTTGAAGTACCCTATAGGTTTTACATAATATTGCTATAGTCACTTTTGTGATATATTTTACACAAAGTTTAATATACTGTCTAGACATATATTATTGAATTGATTTCAAGTATTTTCTGGTATAATCTGTTTTTTGACTATATTAAATGCAATTTATATGTTTTATTCAGAAGGTATGCAAGATTTGTAATCTATAGATAATTAAATTATAGTGATCTATATCTGGGATTTTATTCCAGTTAGTCTCTAAAGTTGATTATTATATATGGTACAAGGAAAATTGTCAGAGGACCTGGTTTCATATTAAAGTTGACTCATCTGACAATATACCTGAAACCTCAATTAGCATAGTTAATACAGTTTCTGGGGCAGAAGGTATTCATATACACTGCTGCCAACTGTATTTTATTAATTGTAAGGATCAGTTATCCTATGCTGCTGAGTGCAATTATTGTTATCTAATACCTCTGAATATGCCTATGTGTGGTTAACACTTTAACTGCTGGTAATCCTCATGGTGATAATTGTGGTTTGAGTTACTGTATATCTATTACAATTGCTGATCACTCATTGATATCATTGTTGTTTACACTTTATATATATAGTATATTGTACTTAAATTATATATATTTTTGCACAAATATGCGGGATTGATTATTTTAATCACTTATTTACTGTGAAGTAGAGTGTCAATACCTAATATAGTATAAAGTTCTCAAAATTATTTAGTATTGTCATTCATGTCAGATATCCAACCTGATTGGTTCTTTTGTTTTAACCCCTTGGATACCTTCAACGTAATTGGTTCGACAGCACTGAAATAGTTAAACAGGATTGTTTAGTGCTTCATTGAAATATCACATGCACCATGCAGTCCAGTCCTGTTTTAACTACAGCTTTAACGCTTTCATTGTTGGTTGCTCACCTTAGAGGGAATATTGTTGCTTAGAAGAAATGGAACAATACTGTGCAAACTTCTGCACCATGGGAAACAAATAAAAATCCCTAAAGATTTAAATTCCTAGAGAGAATTCAAGGGGTTAAAGCCTCATTTAATCAATGGTAATTTATTTGTCTGATAATATACAGTTGATTTGTACCAGGATTTCTCCAATTCTATCCTAATCAGAATTTCGTATGAGTCGCAAATTGTAACACAAGCTGCTTTTTAATTATGTTGACCACACTTCACCTTTAACCGAGAACATATATAACTTCAGGGCTGCTTTGATTTCAGCTTAATTTTAACCCTTTGAGTGCTAGAGTGGTGAACAGTGGTTTGTATACCCCTTTGGCATTCAAAAGGGTAATCGTTTTAAATCATATAATTTCTGTGGAAAAACATATTATTGTAAAATGGTTCGTAACATCTATTAAAGCAGATAGTAACTGTTCAATTAAGAAACTGTTTATATGAATATTAAATACCAGTAGAGATGAGCATATTAAACATGAGACAAAGTGTATAAATAGGAAACTTCAGAGATTGCTATGCTACTTAACAAATTAAGTGTTAGCACATCAATATAAAATAAGTAGATCTGATAGGCCCTCTATACTCTTTTAAATTATGTTGCTGAGGAATATTGGTGGACAAAAGGTCCCATCGTGTTTCTGTGAAAAAGTCCATGAAAACTATATGGTTGTCCATTTTTCGTGGCTAAATCCGATTTAAATAAAGCAATTAAAATCTTTGCTATTTTCACTCATTGACAAAAATGTTTTGCTATTTTTTCAGTGGCTACAAACTTTTCCCCTTTACTTACATGTTGTTTATGGTTTCACTATTAAAAATGATGTTTCTAGCAAGTGAACCACAATACAAATAACTAGAGAAATAGAGATGGTGCTAGGCAGTTGTGCTGTGATTTATGTAGTGAAACTGAAGCAGGAGAGGGTCATAGGGCTCGATATGATTACCACCATATTTTAATAACAAGCGGTAGTGGTTTTGACAGCACAGTGTCCAATTCTATAAACTATGATGTCAACATCAAAAACTGCACAAAAATGTTCAACAGGTGCACAGTTTTCATCCATTGAACACTACAAAAAATAGTCGACTTTGCTATCCTATTCCATGGGGTGACTTCACTGCATGGACTGCACTTTTCAGGGTGTAAATCCTGCTCCATGACAATGCAGTCACAGAGTCACCAATATGGTGAAATCCACCGAATTGTGTTGGAAAACTGGTTTCCAACACATACTTGTGGTTGAAGGAAATAATAAGATTAACCCTATGAGTGCAAGTGGGGTATGCAATGCATTATACAGAGTTGCATACTGGCACTTATAGGGTTAATCCAGAAACATGTCACACATGTCCCGACAATTAAAAACTTACCAGTTATCCTGATGTCCAGTGGGGTCGAGGGTGTCTTTTTTCATTTCTTCTGTCTTCTTTTTTTTTCTGCTGTTCTTCTTTCTTCTTTTCTTCTGTCTTGCAGAAATGTAACACTTACCTGTCATCCATTGTTGTCTATAACTTTCCTTCTTTCTTCTCTTCTGTCTTTGTTTCTTCAGTCTTTTGTCTTCTTTTCTTTCTTCTGTTCTTCTTTCTTGCTGTAAAATAAAAAAAAAATATATCCATTAGTGCCCTTTTCTTTTGAAAATACATAATCCGCCAAAGAAGCTATCTTTAGCCTTTGAACGCTTGAAGGGTTACTATTGGTGGCATCTTAATGTCCACATGAAATATAAATATTATTATTTTTTTTAAATGTCCATATTCATTAAAAGTTGAAATTTATTTACCACCTTGCCTCCGCCGCCATCTCCACTGGTGACGGAAGGCATTTTGATCAGCACTGAGGCATCCTTTAGGCATCAGACTGCTAGAATTTTATATGCCAGTCTCAGTTCAAAATAAATTGGCAGTCTCCAATTGGGTGGGAAGTGCTTACGTACCTCCTAACCAAACAGCTTCTAGCGGCATTCGTCATCCCCATGCTAGAAGCTGATTGGTTGGGATTAGCTTACTAGTGGTAATAGTATTGAACCCATAGTGTGTGCTATGACTAAAAACACCTGAAATATAAATAAAAGGTGGATCCGGAAGGACCGTTATGTATCCAGCGAGTCTGAGGAGGAGGAAGAAGTGACCACTACCAGCAATGAAGGGTTTGTATGCCCTGATTCCTCAGACTCATGATGGCCAGTCACCCTACATGACCACTAGAGATCTTGGGGAAATTTGTGTCATGGGCAGAGGAAGAAGAGGGTATATACGTGAGCAGGACAGGTCAGCTACCTGTGCCTCCTACCAGTGTCTTATGATTCTCAAGATAGTGGGGGAGTAGATGAAGCCAAGTGTGACAGCAGGGAACCCTAAGTCACACTTACCATCCCCAAGCAGTCCCACCACTACTACTACTACTGCTACTACTACTGCTACTTCTACTACTACGATCCAGCACCTACAGACTTAGAGTGTTAGGAGTGTGAGGGAGGGGGTGATACTAGTAGTGAGGAAGACTAAGAGACTGAAAGTGATGTAGTTACTGTTAGAGATAGTGAAGCAGCTGGTGGGACTAGTGTGACCACTGCAGATTCTCCTGCTGATGCTGAGGTGGTAGGAGAAGTGATACCGAGCAGCAAGAATAGTGGTCAAGGGAGCTCACAACATTCCCCTGTCCCTGCGATTCCCCTTCCCCCATTGCATTGTTCAGTTATATGATACTGAGAAATGCAGAAATGGTGGCTAGCAGCAATAATTCCACCACCATGAGCACAGATCAGCTGTCTGTGCCTGCTGCTACTGCTGCTAGTCTGCCTTCTTCAGCTCAAGAGATGACAATTGTGATGGGTACTTCTGTCAAATTTGTCATCACATCCAACTGGTGAGACTGTAATACAGCAGCAGCAGCAGCAAGGACTGGTGTTGTTGATGGTGATGGTGGAACAACTGGGCTGGAAGAGACATTAATGACCTTTTTAGCCCAAACCATGAAGAAATGGGAGACAGATATAGGGATGGGCATCATCACCACCACCAGCAAGACTGGCAAATTTGTAAAGTTTGCTGCTTTTGTAATTCCTGCTGCTGCTGAGGTGCAAGGGCAGCAGGATGAGGAGGAGCAGGCTAGTGTGCCACAAACCACCATGGACACAGTGGGAATAGGGTCTAGCAGTAGTGATGTGGGACTAGGACAGGTTCCACTTACCAGCAGCTATATTCTGGTCCTAGTTGCAGTGCTGATTCTGAGGCAGTAGCAGCAACAGAAGCAACATCATCCTCTGCCCAGCCAGTGAAGGGAAATGCAGAGAAGAAGAGGTACTGGGTGTGGAACTATTTTTCTCTTGGGACAGGCACATGCAGTCATCAGAGACGGCACTGTGCACAATTTGTGACAAGTCAGTGAAATGGGAAAGGAGGGAAATCACCTTGGCACAACCGTTCTCATCAAACATGAAACATAGACACCCTGACATTTATGTGACGTAAGGTAAAGCCAAACCCAGCCCAAATAAATTGGGCATTGCTGTTGCTGTAGTCTCTGAGTCTCCCCAAAGGCAACAAGAGGTGAGGTGGAAATCAAGAGAAATTGAAAGTTTGATGGCGAGTGAAAACACCTGGCTTGCCATCATCTTGCTCTAGAGTCTGGTCACGGGAATGTGTAACTACATCTTCTGGTGATCAACCTCTTTCATTCTTTCTTCCCCCACCAACTGATTGCCATTTGTTACCATCCTCCGCATTGCTTCTAGCCCTCCATGCATGCATCCCTGTGCTATTGCTTCCTAGTTTCCAGCACACGTGCTGTGCGGCCACTTCCAGATTTACAGCAGCATACATAATGTTGGCCCCATCCTTCCTGCAGTGCTTACATGAAGTCATCTCTACTGGCTTTCTATTGGCTGGTTATTGGCCTGTTGGATGCAGCAATTTGTTGTGCCCTCTCTGGCTAGCTCCACCATTGGTTATCCTAGCCTTTTTAAATGCGCTACCCCCTTCGGCGGTTTTACTCAATACAATTGAATCAAGGCCATAATACCACTCAGATAGGTGTTTTATGATAAAAAGCATACTGCAAGTTTGCGCTACTCAAAATGTGTCTTTTCCATGAGTCTCTCTTAAGACAGTGATATGGCTCCATTACGTGAACATTAAAAAGAGAGAGACTTTCATTAGCTTTCCCAAATATAAAATTTGTTTTCCTCCCATAAGGTTATCCTTAACTCCATTGAATGCCATAAGGATATGTTATGAATTCCAAAGCAATGTGTTGTGCAGCCCTCTGACACTCAAAGGGTTAAAACCTGACACTGTGGTTTGCCCAAAGGACTGGGGTTGAGAATCCCTGATGTAGACAGGGGCCAAATGTAAGTTTTCAAGCAGGGACAACAGTATTTCATTTTGCAAAACAATTTTAATCCTGTATTGTCAAAAACCTGTGAGTTGCATGCACTTGTGGAGCTACACAAATAAACATATTCATTTAGATTTACAAAGTGGAATAATTCAGAGGAAACCAACTGCATGTCAGAGACCAAATAGTCCCCAAATTCCCATGGACTGATAAGAGGTTTTAACCCCTTGCATTACAGTAAGTGGGACATCTCTCTAGAGTGGAGGGTGAAAGCAAGGTCCCTTTATGTTCCTGTGAAAAAATCTGCAGAAAGCCACGTTTGTCTGCTATTTTGCTTGCCAAATGTCCTTAAACAGAGCCCTTAAAATCTTTTGTTTTTGCTAATGCCAAAATGTTTTTGCTATTTGTTTTGATGGCTACAATCTTCCCACCCATTTACGCACGTGAACTTTGCATTTCTATACCAAAAAAGTGATGTTTCTAGGAAGTGAAACATAAACTCAAGCAGCTAGAGAGATAGAGAGGGTGCTAGGCTATTTTGAAGCTAATTATTTAGTGAAAATAAGGCAGCAGAGGATCAAACGTCCTGCTAACAGGATGAGCACCCATCTGAAAAAAAAGAGGAGGAGCTGGGAGGACTGTGATGCATCCATTGAGCCGGAGGAGGAAGGGACCACCACCAGCATAGAAGGGTCTGGAAGTCCTGATTCCCCATATCCAATGACACCCAGTCCCCACACACCGTCTCTTGAGATCTGGGGGAAAATAGTGTCATCTTCTGCAAAGGCACAGGAAGAAGTGGGTAGCAGTAGGAGCAGGACAGATCAACTGCCTGTGCATGCTGCTACTGCTTCCAGTGTGCCTTCTGATACTCAAAAGAAGGAGGAGGAGATGATGGCAAGAATGACAGCAGGGGACCCCAAGCAGTCCCACTACTACTACCACCACACAGCAGCTAGAGAGTGTTGAGGGTGAGGGAGGGTTGATGGTGAAAGTAAAGTTAGCGAAGTAGTAGGTGGATGGACTAGTGTGAACACTGTAGATCCTCCTGCTGAGGTGGAAAGGCAAGTGAAGGCAAGCAGCCAGACTAGTTGTCAAGGGAGCACACAATATCCCCCTGACCCTATGATTCCCCTTCCCTCAACACTGTGCCTCTAAGACCCAATGCTGTGGAAGGCAAAACTGTTAGAGCTGTCAGACTGCCTTCTTCCCCTGTAGAGATGGCAAGTGTGACAGTAGGGGACCCTCCATCACATTTGTAATCATCGCCAACCAGTGAGACACTCATAGAGCAACAGAAGAAAGAGGGACTGATGTGGTTGGTGATGAGGGTGATGGTGGAAATGCGGAGAGTGGAAGAGATATTATTGGTCCTTTTTATCAAAAGCGAGAAGGAGTGGGGGACAGATATGCAAATGATGATGGGCATCACCACCACTACCAGCAATGAATTTGAAGAGTTTGCTGCTGCTGTAATTCCTGCTGCTGATTAGTTGCAAGGGCAGCAGGCTGATGAGGAGCATGCTAGTGTGCCATAGACCACCGTGGCCACTGTATGCATGGGGTCCAGCAGTAGTTGTGATGTAAGAATATAACAGGTTCCGCTTCCCAGCACTACTTGTGGTCCTAGTCGTAGTGCTGATTCTGAGGCAACAGCAGCATCATTTTCTGCCCCAGCCACTGAAGGGGATTGTGGAGAAGAAAAAGGAGTCCATTCTTTTCCAGGTTCCCCCCCCCTGTGGTCATGGTTGTGGGACTATTTTTCACTTGGGGTAGACACAGTGCATTCATCAGTGATGGCACTGTGCATGATCTGTGATAAATCAGTGAAAGGGGAAAGGAGGAAATGCACCTTAGCACAACCTCCTTGATAACACTCATGAAGTACAGACACCACAACATTTATTTGAATCATGCTAAAGCAAAGCCCCCACCAAGGAAAACCAGAGCCACTGTTGCTGTACCTAAGTTTCTCCCCAAGGGTACCAACAGTTGAGGCAGAAATCAAAGAGAAGGAAAAATAGAGAAACCGAAAATGAGCCTGAAAGTTTAATAGGAAGTGAAACACTTGGTTCGCCATCAGCTTCTGACGCCAGGGTCTAGGCATGGGATGATGTAACAACTTCTTCTGGTGATCCACCTCTCTCATCATTATCTCCCCCACCATCTGATAGTGATTCTGTAGAAGTGGGGTTGTGGCAGTTTGTGTCTACCCATTGCATATTGTGTGGTGGGTGCGCTGACTGACCACACATGGCAAAGTGGTGGAGTATAATCTCAGACATGGAACCTTGTATCTCTAACAGTCTTGAGTCTAAAAATATCACTGATTCTTCAGGGCCTGTGCCTCTACAAGACAAAGTCCTACAAATAAATGTTCCATCAGGGTTTGTGCCTAACAAGACTAAGTCATTCAAATCAATGTTTCTTCGGGGTTTCTGTCTAACAAGTTTAAGCCCTACAAATTAACGTTTCCTTGGGTCTTTTGCCTAACAAGTATAAGTCCTACAAATCAATGTTTCCTAAGGGCTGGGTCTTTAACAAGTCCTACAAATCATCCTCTACAAAATATCTGTCTGCCCCAGTCACATCTTACATCAGGGGGTCCTGTCTCTGTCACGTTTACTTTAATTATTTTTTTTTTTATTAACTGTCCCCCAAATCCAGTCAATAAACCCCCCAAAAAATTCCCTGTTCAACTGATGCTTTCCTCAGACGCCAGGAACACAGGCACACACACACCCCTTATATACCATGCCTCTGGGAAATAAATTGTGGGAAATAAAATAAAATTCGCTATGTGTTATGTTTAAATTCAGTCTTCACACTGATTTCTATTCAATGAGCTAGGCTAAAAAAAGTAGAAAACTGCACTATTCAATGGAAATTCCCTACTAGGCAGGAAGTGCCATTTTTTACCTATTTTGGTTTGAGGCAACATTTTTTGCCCATTCCTATTCTCTAGTATTCAATGGGATAAGTTTCCTTTTCCATTTAGCAGTTCTGGTTAATGTGACCAGATCATGATTCTAATGCAAGACTAGAGGTGGGTGAAAGGTCCCGCAGTGTTCCCGCAAAAAATCAGCAAAAACCACTTTGTTGTCTGCTTATTCAGGGGAATATCCACTTTAAAAATATTGAGTAAAATATGATTCTCTGATATGGAAAGTGCAATCCTTTCAGTGATGGAATACCTCACACTGTGGGTCAGTGATTCTCAGTTCCAGTCACTGGGGCACACCAATTGTGATTTTCAGGATATCCTTAATTAAGCACAGGCAGATCAATTACAATAACTAAGTCACTCATTACCCACCTGATTCAGCAGGAATACAATGAAAAAATGGCCTGTTAATGTGCCTCAAGGGCTAACATTAAGAAACACTGCTGTGCTAGTAGATACACACATGCAAACATAAAATCAGTCTATCAAAGTCAACAAATTGAAGTAAAGCAACAACTACATCCTGATAATTAAAGTAAAAAAGTAGGGTGCTAGTAGAAAAAAACCACTTAAGAGTTGCAATTCGATATTTAGAAGTAGGTTTACTAACAGAAATTAATACACAAACCAACAATTAAAAAGGAAAACACACATAGCTCATTCATTTTTAGGTCAACAGATACTGTAATACAAAAGTGAGCCCCAGTTTAGTCACATGGGCAACTTTGTTTCAACAGCAAGAATAGATATCCTTTTTTTTTTGCCAATAAGTTTGATAGGCTGCTGATTGAGAGATACAGGATTAGCATGTAAAGTAATGCTTGGTAGATACATATTGACAGTTTCACAAATGAACACAAACACCTAAAAATGAAATTGGATTATATAATTTTAATTATCATGCTCTTCCCTCTAGCATCTGTAATTTACATTAGATCCCTATAATTTAACCTTAAACTTTCATGTTTAGTACATGTGTAAACTATGCTAAACAGACAATTTAATTGATTGTGTTTGTACAGATACTTTATTGTATTGAAAATGAATGCCCACTACTCTTCAGAAAGCCTAGCACATTATCGAAGCTCATTAACAAACAATAAAATACTGTCACTTCTAAAAATCTTAGCATGATATTTCTGGTAATGGAAGCCATATGTAATAATCTTTTATGAATATATGCCGTGAGGTAGCGCTGATTTACTCTACCAAGAGCTCCCTCGCGAGTCAATGTCCAGTCAGTGAGCGGATGCAGCCAGTGACATCAGACGCTCCGCATCTGTGCAACATCAGCAGTGTCAGAAAGATGCAGGACTACTCAAGACACTGCAGGCATTCATGTCAGGAGTACTTCCGCAGTGACCATCCCCCTTCCTCCTTGCATAAAGAGGTAAGAGGAGGAAACTGAGTCAGGGGGGCCGTCAAGAGGGTTTAAAGAGGCAACAGAGGGTCAGTCAAAACTAGAGTGGGAGAAAGTCAAAAGGAGAGAGAGAGTCAAAATGGGGGGTCAAGAGGAGAGAAGGTCAAAAGTGGGGGAGAAAGAGTCAAAGGGGGATCAACACTCAAGAGGGGGGATCAAGAGTCGGACGGGGGAGAAAGTCAAAGGGGAATCAACAATCAAGAGGGGGGTATCAAGAGTGAAAAGGGGGAGAGAGAGTCATAAGGGGGATCAACAATCAAGAGGGGGATCAAGAGTGAAAAGGGGGAAGGGAGTAAAAAGGGGAATCAACAGTAAAAAGGGGGAGAAAGATTCAAACACATTAACTAACACACTGATACACATACAGACAAGCATACACATTGACACACTTATACACATATAGAGAACACACACTTTGACACACTGATAAACATATAGAGAAGCACACACACACACTTACACAATGATACCCCTATAGAGACTAACACAAATTGACACACTTATACACATTCAGGGAACACACACTGACACACACATACACATATAGGGAACACACTGACACACTTACATGCATATAAGGAACACATGCAATGATACACATACACACACTGATAAACATATACAGATCACCCACTTTGACACACTTATACACACAAAAGGAACACACATATTGACACTTATACACATTTTGGGAACACACACACCGACATATATACGTATAGGGAACACACACACACAGTGACACTTAAACACATATAGAGAACACACTCACGCACCTTAACACACTTATACACATATAGGGAACACACATACACTGACACTTATACATGTATAGGGAATACACACATTGACACTTATACACATATAGGGAACACACAAACACACTGACACTTATTTACATACGGGGCATTGAACAAGGGTCGGAGCCAAGGGGCGGCAAAATGAGGTTTTGCCTAGGGTGGCAAAAATCCTTGCACTGGCCCTGATTTTAGGCTTCAGGAAACTGATGATTTTTATAGATTCTAGGATGGAGTACTTAATTCTGTATGAACATGTTAGTCTTCCTTTAAGAATTTTAAAAGTTTTGAAGCCTGTTCAAATGGAAAAACACACCTTATTTAAAGAAGATAAGGAACATGTAAATGATAATTTAAAATACAATGATGCTTATTACTGCCTTCTATTTGAAAGAGAGAAAGGAATATGTGTCTTGCCCTAACTATGTTGAAGTATGCAGACCTGCTGGGAAATTTTCCAGCTTGTAAGAACATGTAAGTTTTTGGAATGTTCCTGATTGCTTTTCACTCATGACAACCTGTCACATATAGAGAGATATACAGGACTGTAAGTAGAACCTGAGATGGTTAAATGTTTATTAGCTGTACTGTATTTCTATATATATTCTCCTACATCTATCATATAATAATGTGTACACCTATAAGACTGACCAGCAGAGACAGACTGCAGTTTAGAAATGGTTTGTTTATTTGGTTGCTTCTTTATATAGTATTTACTCTTATTATTGAATGTCAGTCTGAGGCTGATGTACTTGACAGAATTAGAATACTTAAGAAAACCATATCAATGCAGAGAGGACATTTATAAACTGGCAAAATTCCCATTTATTTAAATATGTCTTTTAATCCCTTGATTGCTAGTGAAGTCTCCAACACACACTGTGAAACATTGAATTGGATACCTCTCTAGCCTTCAAGGGGTTTAAAACTATTTTTAATCAATGGAAATTAGTACTGTGCAGTTAGTTTTCACTACATTTGTTTAATTCCCTCTTAGTGCATCAGTACTGGACATTGGTGTTATGTTACTTGACTGCAAAATATTACTAAACCATGTATCTCATTTAACAGAAGATCATGGAAGCGGGTCAGAAAACTGACTCCCTCTGCTGGCAGCAGTCTGGAGCACAATCTTGAAGTTTGTGTCTCTCTAAAATCTTTGTGAGTTGTGCCTAGAGACAGGATAAAAGTTAAATTTTAGTTTTCACGTTAATTTTCCCATTAATGTAATGATTTCCACAGAAATTCCAGTGCAAATAGAAAACATAAAATGTCTGACTTTTTGCTACAGCCAATTAATTTCCTGTAAGAATACTGCTGTTTTCCACCTATACTGAAGTGGAGAAATCCACAGCTGAAAGTAAAAGTTGTTAGCAGGCTAAATCCTAAAGCAACATGGGTAGTCTATGCTGCAGGGTTATGATGTGAAAAATGTGATTGACGTTGGACCTGCAGTTTGTTCCATTTCAGCTACTTCAACTAGTGTAATTCTGGCAAAATTGAATGAAATTCAGGGGGCCAATGTGAGTGATTATGTGGATCCAGACCTTTACATTTGGGGTGGAGTGGGCCCATTGCTTCTTCGGGACTTGGACTTTCGTCCTTTGTGGCAGGAGCATTGTATTTCTACACTAGGCCAGTTGTTTCACAATGAGACATTTAAGTCTTTTGAACAGCTTAGGAATTAATTTGATTTACCCAATAACTTAGTTTACTTGTACCTACTTTTACATCACACTGTTCAGGCTCAATGGAATGTCCCCTCTGCACTTATAGCTAGATCTCCCCTGCAACGTTTGGTGGATGACAGGTGTCCGACCAGACCCATCTCTTTCCTATTTAAGTGGTGGTGGCTTAGAAATTAACTTGGTGATGATGGAGAGCTGTGGTTCAGGCAGAAGAAATCAATGGGAGGATCATTATATCTTTCAGAATAATCCTTTCAGAGATCATATTATGTATTACAAGCGTTATATTGACTACCTGATCTTCATCTGGAATGGAACTGTGGACAATTTCCACAGTTTCCTTAACCATATGAACACCAATTCGTTCAACCTGACGTTTACCAGCAATACTCATCCGGAAAGTATTGAGTTCTTGGACGTTATCCTTTATCATGAGAATGTGAGGGTGATGTCCAAGAACTTCAGAAAACAATGTGAGGGTAATAGTTACCTTCATGCCAAAAGTGGACACCATAAAAGATGGATTGACAATATCCCACTAAGTCAGTTCCAGAGGGTTAAAAGAAACTGTTGTAAACAAGAAGATTTTTTAACTGAGTCAGAGATCATCAAACAAAAATTCTTAGAGAAGTCATATAATGTAGAGATAATAGATAAAGCGAGGGAGCATTGCCTCAATTTATCAAGAGTTCACTTGCTCAAATATAAGAATAAAAATAAAGAGTCAGAAAAAAGTTCACAAGTTCCATATTTTGTGACCACATATAATTGCCAGGTGCCACGAATTAAACGCATTTTAGAAAAACATTGGCATGTGTTAATACAGGTCCCCATTTTACACAGGGAAATGGGAGATAAACCTAAGGTGCTGTTTAAGAAAAATCGAAATCTTAGAAGCAATATAGCCCCTAGTGATATATACAATAAGATCAGAAATTATGTTACTAGAACTCTTCAGTCTTCTTCATTTTTAAAATTAAAGGGCATGTATAAATGTGGAAAAGTAAATTGTACCACTTGTAGCCATAGCCCTAGAAGAGATCAACAATTTTTCAGGTCTACAGTGACTGGAAGAAAGTATGCTATTAAGGACCTTATTAATTGTCATAGTACCTACACAGTATATCTGATTACTTGTAGTTGTGGACTCCAGTACGTAGGACGAACTAAAAGGAAAATTAAGATTAGATTTTCAGAACATCTCAGAAATATCTCCTGCGGACTGGAGTCCCACAGTTTATCAGATCACTGCAAAAAAGTTCATTCTTGTCAGCATGTGGGTCTTATGATCCAAGCCATAGAACAAGTTAAACTTTCACATGGTGGGGTGACCTTTTTAAGAAATTAAGACAACGAGAATCATATTGGATATTTGAACTTAAAACCATGCATCCTCAAGGTCTTAACATTGATTTTTACTATATGGCGTTTTTTTTAAGCAATGTAATTATAGGTCTTTCCATCTGATACATTTCACCATTGGAATTTGGAAGAGTATCTTTTAATACTGCCATATTTATATTAGTATCAGCATTATTGTTTTATTATCTATTTTATTTTAAATTTTTTTTATATATGGAGTACTAACTTTTGATATATATTCCATGCCATGGGATAAATGGTTGATCCGATTATAGCTCATTATACTACATTGGATTGCGAATATTTTGAGTATCTATTAAGCTATTCCATTATAGTGTAATGAGTAATGAGGAGAATTATTCCTACATTAATTTGAGCATAATGAATATGGGTCGTTTTTATATATGAAGTTTTTTATACATATATAAGTGTTTTACATACAATGTTTTCTTATTCATATTACATAATTCGTTTTTTAGAACGTTTATAAAGTATTGGGAAATCAAGATGTTCTATACTTGAATTATGTTTAACATATATAATTGAAGGTTTTATTATTATTATATTGTATATGAAGGTATATATAGAAGTCTCTGTGGCATCATGGGACTTTCCAAATTCCCCTGAGGAAGTGGAGTCGGAACTCCACAATACGCATTGGGATTCTGAATAGTCACTCATGAGTGTTGGGTCCCGCCTACGCCCGTGTGAGAACCCGCCCCCAGCTCCCGGTGAAACTTTCGGTGTGTAACCGACAGCGTCGATTCCCCACGTGCAGCGTACTGCTGGCTTCTCTCACTTGTAGGAATCAACAGAGAAACATTGTATCTCTTCCTGGATATTAGGACCATCTATTATTGCTATTCCATCGGTAATAGAAGGAGTGTGCGGGCACAGAACGTTGGCTATAGAGGTGGGGACCCAGATGCGCATAAAGCTCAAGATGGGCATCATGTGAGTGCATATTGATGTTTTTATTTCTTTGTTCCTTTTCAATAAATACTACGCTTAGCTATTTTATTATCTTGTTTCCTCTTTTCTGTGTTTGCGATTCAACAAGTCCATTCAGGAAATAAGATTTGGCTGCATTAGAGGACAGGGAATGGACCATGGCCAGATAGAGTCCAAGAGTTGTCTCAGCCATGATCAAACATCAGTTGATCCAGCTTAAAATTCTTCATAGAACATACTTTACCCCTAGGTGACTTTCAGATTGGGCAGGGTGGACAACATGCTTGCCACATATGTGGGGCTCAGGGGGGTGACTTCTACCATCTATTATGGGACCTGTATGGTATCACAACAGGACTTGTCAGATTATACCTGATATGAGGTTGTCACAAGTGTATGTTTCTATGCCACATAAATATCAAATCTGGCTTTTTCTCCCCTAGGTCTGAATACAAAGTATCTATTGCGTATATGACAAGATGGACTGTACTTGGAACCATGTAATTTCTACTTGTATATAGGCAAATAAATGGGTATTCACTGGGACCTATGTGTTACTATAATAGTATATGAAAGATTATACTTTAAGTCAGGTTGTGTTACCATTATATGAGATGATATTGATATTGTACAACAAACCATGCATTATTAATTTAATTGTATGTCTTTATGTCAGAAATATAAAATCTGGCCTGTTATTCCCCTAGTTTTGAGTAGACCACAATTTTACCAACTTTTATGTATATGCAACTGCTAAATATAGACACAACTGTTTGTATCAGTATCCTCATTTTAATCTCTTAAAAAGAACCCAAATAGTTAACTTCAATTCACTACAAATGAGGTCATAAAGGGACAGACATAGGAGAAGTTTTTTTAGATTTAAAAAGACCAGGATTTGCTGTCGCAGCTCACTCCTGAAAAAGCTTAAGATGAAACTGGTCGAGTGAGCCAGGAATAGCTAACAATATGTTTCTTCCATACATCATTAATACATTTAAAATATCTCTGTAGGCAGTGGGGGCTAAGAAGCAATCGGAGACAATGCTCCTTAGTGGGACCAATTAAATAGTTATGAACTAGGGCGTGGCCTGGCAGCCATCCTGGATCAGTCCCATTTTGTTTATCCTGGCACATCTGCTGCTGTGACTGACTTGGGGAGACATAAAATACCCCATTGCATCCCCTGTCCCAGGAGGTATCGTCCGATACCAGTTGTACGGGTGTGTGCTGCGGGGAGTCGCTTCGTGACCGCTGGGGACTAGACGGTGTACTTGTGGCCTTGTCGGCTGGATAGCCTGATCGGTGCTGATGGAGACAGTCTCTGGGGAGTTGACAGCTTCTGAGTCCTGTGTGGGTGCAGTGGCGGATGACCGGAGACCAGCGGTGCTTGCGGGCATTAAGACACTTGCTTACCTTAAGCCTGGCGAAGATGCACACTGGGTTGTCAGCATCGGGGATTGAGATCTGAAGTAGGCACTGCACCGGACTGTAGGCTGTACAGTGTTGGGGAGCCCTACCTTTCTGTGTGGAGCTGTTGGTGACTCTGAGGTGCGATCCACTCGGGGCCTCTCTTACAAATTATTGAAAATATGGCTGTCTAGTGAGTCACTCTACCATGAGCCTGGCCTGGTCCTAATGAAATTCCTGCACTACCAACTACTATACTGTACATGAGGGTGTACCTGTTTTTGTGATCTCCTGTGCAGTCTGAATACCCTGTAAATCATATATCTACCCTAATCGCTGGGTGCCTTGTAGCCCTCTCTCTGGATCTGGTGGAGTACTGTAATCTAGGCTTATTCACTATTACTTTATTCTCCCTGCATTATCTACCATGGGAAAGAAAAGCAGTGAATACAAGGCTAAACTAAGCAAGTTTGCAAGTCGTCAGATGGCGCAGGAGGAGATGGAGGCTGCTCTGGAATCTCCATCCACCTCAAGCTCTCCACCTGCCTCTCCCCCTCTTGCTACAGACCAAGATGACCCTGCTACATCTCATTTTGCTGAATTAATGGCAGCAATAACAAATTGTCAGAATGTGTTGACGGTTAAGATTGACTCTGTGCAGGCGGGGTTAAACCTACTTTGGGTGGATCAACAAGCTACCCGTGAGAGGCTTCAGGATACTCAGAGAAGGATTACTACAGTGGAAACTTCTTTGCCCCCAATGACGGAGTCTATTGAATCTCTCCGTCAGCAAGTTAAAACGCTTCAGCGCAAAACAGATGATCTAGAAAATAGATCGTGCAGATGCAATATTAGGTTCCTGGGGATTCCTGAATGTGCAGAGGGCAGACAACCTGAGACCTTTCTAGAGAATTGGATCAAAGAGTTCCTGGGTTCCACTGACCTGTCTTCTACATTTGTAGTGGAGCGTGCTCACCGTGTTCCATTTTCACCTCCTCCACCTGGGGCGAATCCAAGACCTCTTCTGGCGAAGGTGTTGAATTTTCTGGATAGAGATGCAATCCTGTGGATGTCACGTGCGAAAGGTGACATACAATTTGAGAATCATCGTATTATGGTATTTCCAGATTTCTCTCTCGAGGTTCAATGGCAGAGGACTCAGTTTATGGAAGTCAAGAGGAGGTTGCAAGAACTTAACATCGTATATTCCATGTTCTATCCTGCAAGGATGAGAATGGTGCATGGGGGGTCCACTGTTTTCTTTAATTCAGAGGAGGAAGCTGGCACTTGGCTTGATTCAGTATAACGTGGACGGTACATAATGGTGTGGTTGAATCTATTGTTCTCTATGGCTTCCATCCATGGACAGTTCCTTGTCACTTATGGACTACACCTGGTGGGTTATTTGGCTACATTATCTAGCGGATATGACATTTGATGGTATATGCTATGATATGTTTTCTCCTGGTGGAGACCCATGATTTGGGTTGATGCCATGTTATGGGGTGGATCACAGACTCTACTGTGGGTCCTAGTCTATGGTGCATCTGTGATCTATGATTTCACATGGGATTTTGATATATGTGTGGGGCTGGTTGGTGGTGCGTGCTATATGTTGCGTGCTGCCTATGGAACGCACAGATATATGTTTTTTTGGGGTGGTGGGAGGGGTGGTTAGGTGGTACCTGGGCATCTCCATGTCTCGCTTCTCCTGCCCCTGCAGCCATGTTATATTGGGAAAGGGGAATTTCAATTTAAATTGTAATTTTTTCTATCTGTACCACGTGGTATGGACGGATAGGAGGGCTGTTGCATCCCTGTTCCCGTTCTAGTTGAAGGGGTTATTGCTTGAGGGTTTCATGAGACTTCTTTCCTTATCATTTTCAGGGTTATGCCAAACATCTGGAATCCTAGGAAACATATTGATTCCAGTGAAATGCCCTAACTGGCTGCAGGGGGACGGGTTGAGGCAGAGGGGGTGGACAGGAGGGGTATATTAGGCTGCATTTTGTTGTTATACAAAAGTAGTATGAGGCCAAATGCATTTTATATCATATCTTGGGTGTGGGGTCACATAGGGTTGTAATGTGGGCTGGGCTCACAGGGTTTTGTTCTGGCGGGATGTTTCAGATATGTTTGGTTAGGGTTAAAGGGTCCTCATTAGTTGGGGTGGATGGGAACAGGGTGGGGGTAATTGGGATTTTTTTTTCCTCCTCTGTGCGGCTGGGCAGGTGCCTCTTGTATCCTCAGCAAAGGGCTACTGGCCTTTCTCTAACCTGATCCATTATGGGTGACAGGCAGCTTAGGTGCAAGTCTTGGTTCATGTCATTATTTAGGGGGCTAAATAATTCTGTGAAACGTTCCTTAATAATGACCTTTGTTAAAAAGCATAGCCCTGATGTCCTCATGCTAAAGGAGACTCGTTTATAAGGGGGCAAGGTGCTATCATTGAAGAAACCCTGGGTGGGACACCACTACCACTCTATATTCACCACGCATTCCAGGGGGTTGTCGATCCTAATTCACAGATCTCTCCAGTTTGAATTTGTGGACTTGAAAACTGATATTAAAGGACGCTATGTCTTTTTAGATTGTAAATTATTTGGTACTCCAGTACTTTTATTGTCAATCTATGTGCCGCCTCCTTTTGCATTAGATGTTCTTCAGGATATATTAAATTATGTGTTGTCTAGATCTGGAAGACTGATGATATGTATGGGCGATTTCAATCTAGCACTCGACCCAGTATTTGATAGAATGGGGGAATTGTCCACTGAATCTGGGGCTGCCAGAGACAGACTGATTGGTGTGTTTAACGATCTGGTGCTGCTAGATGTATGGCGAAGGCTGCATCCGAACGTCCAGGAATTTTCCTGTCATTCGGCGACATATAAATCATTCTCTCATATTGACTATGCTTTGATCTACGGTAGTTCTTGGGGGTTGGTTAGGGGATGCTCCTTTCTTCCGAGGGTGGCCTTGGATCACTCCCCTCTGTTGCTGACTATCTCTTTGGGGCAGGGGGGATCTTGATTGCCAAGTGACGATTACAACCTTACTGGCTGTCAGTGGATTGCATAGCGGGACAACATGCTGAGGATCTTTCTAATTATTTTATATACAATGTAGGCTCAGTGTCTCAAATGGTCATGTGGGATGCGGCTATGGCTATGGCTAGAGGTTCTCTTATTTCACTGGTGTCTTCTCACAGGAAGACACTTGGGGAAAAGATTTGGGTACTGGAGGAGGAGGCTGAGAGGGCTGAGCGGGAGCATGTTTGGGGAGGTAGCCCTGACACTTATAACACTTTTGTAGAAGCCTCTTCCAAATATAATCTTGAACTGTCGAATATGAACATTCAACACTTAATGTACAAGCAGCAGGCTCTATTTGAGCAGGGTGACAGGGCAGGCAAACTCATGGCACATCTGATAGGTGGTCATTGGGGAGGTCTGGAGGTCTCTTCCATCCGGAACGCATGGGGTGATCTAATTTTTGATGGACAAGGTATAACATCGGAATTTGCTAGATTCTACTCATCCCTTTACAGCTCTCACTCTCAGGTTTCTGTATCAGAGATTGACGATTATTTGAAGGAAGTTTTGATTCCACGTCTTACGGTCTGTGAAGTACGAATGTTGGACTTCCCAATTACATTGAGGGAAGTTGCGGATGCTATTAGGGCTCTTCCCATGGGTAAATCGCCTGGGTGTGATGGTCTCCCGGCGGAGTGGCACAAAAAATATGAGGATATTTTGGCCCCACATCTGCTCAATACCTATTATGCAGCGTTTGAGTGAATGCTGTTGCCCTGTTCGCTAAATGAGGCCACGATTATAATTTTGCCGAAGCCTAACAAAGTTCTGCAGCAATGCGGCTCATATCGTCCAATCTCCTTACTTACGGTTGATGCCAAGATACTGGCTAAGATCTTGGCACTCAGGCTTGCTCAGGTTCTTCCATCTATCATCCATCCGTACTAGGTCGGGTTTATGCCTGGTAAATCCACCTTTCATAACTTGAGACGCCTGTTTCTACACCTTCAAACGCAACACTCTAATGTGGGCAATAGGGCGATAGTGTCCTTGTACGCCGCTAAGGCATTTGACTCGGTGGAATAGCAGTATCTTTGGACGGTCCTGGTCCGGTTTGGGTTTGGGCCGAACTTTATACGTTGGGTTCAGACCTTGTATGCATCACCTAGGGCCTGCATGTCGACGTGTGGAGGTCGCTCTGATTCCTTTCCATTGGGTCGGGGGGCTAGGCAGGGGTGCCCGTGGTCTCCTGGTCTGTTCGCTTTGGCTATGGAGCCAATTGCAATTCAGATTCGTATGCACCCTGACGGATTTCATCTGGGAGGACATGAGGACAAGATTGCATTATATGCTGACAATGTACTGTTGTTCCTAGGAGACACTGATCGTTCCCTTCTCCGGATGCTTCAATTGGTCGAGAAATTTGGGGAATACTCGGGCTTGAAGATAAATTGGGACAAGTCGTTGATTCTTCTTTTAGACTCACCACCGGCTGATAAACAGGTTGCTACTACCCCTATGCACTTTGAGGATAGCATTACATACCTGGGAATCCGGGTAACGAATCAACCAGGGTAACGAATCAACCAGGATCCTTTATACGAGATAACTTGAAGCCATTAGTTGCTCTTCTTCGTACCAAATTGTCTTCATGGCTCTGCCTTCCACTCACGGTGGTGGGGCAGGTAAATATTTTGAAGATGATATTTCTCCCTAAATTTTTATATGTTTTTCAGGCTGCGCCTGTGTATATCCCTAAACGGTACTTTCTGGATATAGAGAAAATTATAACTAATTTTTTGTGGTCGGGGGGCCCTTCCAGAATAAAACTATGTACTTTGAAACGTCCTCTGGCGGAGGGGGCCTTTCCCTTCCTGATTTTTTTCATTATTATTTGGCAGCGCAGGGTCAGTTTGCTCTGGCATACTGCCAGGGGTCATTGTCATACCCCTTCCTGGCGATTGAGGAACCATGTCTTAGGAAGGGATGCGACTTGTCCCATGTTCCCTTGTCTGGCCTGGGTGCCTGCTCCCCCCTCTCGAAGATGACACAAATACTGTATAAAATTTGAGGGCTCATTTGGCAGATTTCGGGACACTCTGCTCTGGACCCGTCCACCCTATTGCAGGGAGGGGTGAAACTCACTCATTTGAGTAGTTTAGACTTTGATCGACATTGGATGAGGTATGGGATATCTAATCTGGGTCATATCTACAAGGGAAATGTCCTCAAATCCTTTGAGCAATTGCATCTTGAATTTGTCATTCCCAATACTTTTTTCTTTTCCTATTTACAACTTCGACATGCACTTGCAGCTGAATGGGCGGGAATAGGAACGGAGATTCTCGAGTTTCCTTTGCTTACTTTGGCCCGTAGACGTCAATTTTGTAAACCGGTCTCTTTGATATATCATTGGTTAGAGGCGAAAACATCTACGGATGGATCAGTAATACAACTCCGTTGGGAGCATGATCTGGGGAGTTTGGAGGATTGGAAATGGGAATTGGCATGTAGAGGCCCTAGTGCGGTGGCAGCTACAGCACGGCATCAGTTGCTCCAGCTAAAAATACTACACCGGACCTATTATACCCCAGTTCGACTTCACAAAATGGGGAAGCGTCCAGATGACTGATGTGTGAGGTGTGGAGATCAGGGGGTGGATTTTCTTCACCTGATTTGGTCTTGTGGGTCAGTTTGGGTTTTTTGGCAATGGATAGTTAGCACAATTACTCGGGTGGTGCACTGGAGGATCCCCCTTGATCCCAAGGTATGTTTATTGTCTGTCTTCCCTGATCAGTTGCATCCTATTACTAACATTGCCCTGGTCAGGGAGCTGTTGGTCATGGCGCGGAAGGTGGTGGCATTGGTGTGGATGTCGGAGAGATCCCCCTGTCATAATGCGTGGTGTAATTTAGTTCAAAGTAACCTTCCCCGCTATAGGGGCCTCTATGTGCATTGAGGCACTCAAGATAAATTTTCTTTGATTTGGGACCCCTGGTTATTACAGGACTAGTATTTGGGTTTACAAAGGTCTGATTACTGGTCCATCATGTTGATCGGCTCCTGGTACTTATACCTGTTTTCTTCTGCCTCATTTAATATTCTTTATGTCACCTCTGGTCTGCGATTAATTAATTATCACTCATTAATACTCTTTCATATCTGCTGGACCAGCTTGGAGGGTCTGGCCTTGGTGGTGTGGGGGATCTCGCTCAGCCATGCGGGGGAGAAATGGGAGGGTTTGGTGTGAAATGGAGGGGGGTGTTTAGGGCTATGGGAGTTAGGACTGGGGGGGTTATGGTAGGAGGGGAGGTAGGATGTAGATTGGGAGTTAGTTTAGTTTTGTGACAAGTTACACCAAAAAAAAAAAACCTTGCAATTCAGGTTGCCTTATATTATAATAATGTATCCTTTGCCTCTCTGTGATATCTGCTTGCTATACTGCAACTGTTTCTTAATTTGTCTCTGTAATAATACCTGATTGCAATAAAAAAGACATTTAAAAAAAAAATAGTTATGAACTGATCTAGCCAAGAATAAATAGATTGACTAGCTTAGAAGTATTGTGCCTTACTCCTTGTTGTTGCTCTCTGTAGAAACAGAGAGTATAGAAGCAATAAGCAATTACAAATTAAGAAAAGAACTTACAGGGCTCACGTATGTGTACAGAGAAAATCACTAAGTGGCCGCAGTACAAAAACTTAGCGCAATTAGAAATTCTAATTAGTTCTGATTAGGACTACGACAATTTCAGAATAAAGCAACACTATCTGTGCACTCATTTATGACAATAGATACAATAGATAAGCACCAATGCTGTGGATCGATCAGTAACTAAGGGAAAAGCTGGAAATAAATGCTGATATCCCATACTTTTTTTTACAGACAAGTTAGGTGCCTGTTTGTATCTACAATGGAATCTAGGAGCAATCAAGAGTTTATAATGTTAAGCCGAGATTCAGAGGATTCCTGGCTATGATAAGGTTAGCCTCTTGGTCTTGATTCATTAGTCAACGGCACTACATTGTGATCACCTGTACGTTTAATTACATTTGAGACACATAGCGCTTGAGCTGGCAATAAGCATATACAAAGCTCAGAAAGAACTAGAAGGAATCACATACTGTGATCTGAATCCCACTCACATAGCAAACTCTCATTAGAACTAAAGATTCTGCTAAATGAATAACACGTTTAGTTGCAGCCACAAGAATTATTGCAGACTCTACACAGAGTACAAACCAAAAGATCTGCGATATCTGTGTTGAGATGTGGAAGTTACCCTGCAATACTGGTTGACTATCTGATTTAGACACACTATCTAATATTACCAATACATCTTCTGGGATGCTGCTATAACTTACACCTTTATATACAAATCAATAATGTAATATACTGATTCTATATTAGTCTATCGTTACACCTCTAACCATTCCCTCATTGATATCCATGCCCTGTGGACACAAGTATTGAAACCCATGCCTTGTGGACACAAGTATTGAAAGCAGAATTACAAACCTTTGTTTCACCCCTGATTATCTCTGTGATCTAATAATTCTTTTGGTTTTAATGAACTAATAAAAATGTATAGGTGATATTATCAGAAGAGTGCCATACAAATGGGTTCTTTCCCAGGGGAACTCTCTTCTCTTCTTTTCTTCCCTTGTTGTTAAATATGTTATTTTCCCATAGGCACCACTGTTTAAGGCTATTATACACAATAACTATAGCCTTTTAATAGTTTGTGCGGACTACCTTGCTTGTCCTCTACAATCTGTTTTAGACTTTGCAATGTAAATCAACATTTCTTTCATTTTGTCCTGAAAACAAGCTAAAGGAAGGGGAAGGGTAAAGGCATAGTAGTTGGTCATGGATGCATTGGTGGTAATAAAGCCATACTACGGAGACTGAGGCCCTGGTTACTACAGCTTGTCTAATACATGATGATTATATTCCTCCTCCTGAAGAGGCTGTTTGTAAAAGTGATATGAAAATTCCCCTAAAACAAGCAGTAAGTAAGTAGTAATAAACATTTTAGCATCACTAAAAGTGACAGAGTTACATTCTAGTGTTGTTAGTATACTGGAGGAGGATATTGCAGTGTGTTTTTTAATAATGCTCTGTACATCACACACTGTCCATATCCATGTAGTTTTATTGTAATTATATTTTAAAGTTTTCCCTTCATGACCCTTTCTCAACGTCACTCTTCTTCCCTCAGATCTGAAATCCAGTTGGTTGCCCAGACATATAGCAACGAGGGACAATATTGTCTGTGTCTGTATAAGGAAAACCCTGTCACCCTCCCTTAATAAAGCGGAACAGGGTTTTCCCTTATGCACCCACAATAATGTTCCTCATTGGTATCCTTCAAGACCAGAGTTCTCATCTGGAGGAAGAAGAGTGACATAGGTAAAATGGAATGGAAGGGGGAAACATTGAAAGCATTAAAATATAATTGCAATACAAGTACATGGATATGGGTAAGCTATTTCATGCATTTGGAGGTCTGTAGAAGGCAGAGTGACCTGCTTCTTTCATGTACTTTGGAAATACACACATTATAGCTGACTAAGCAACATCACAGGTCAACATCTACAAGCCTAGCTATCATGCGTGTTTCTGCTACCGACCAAAGTGCAGGACCACTGACACCTGTTACAGTACTATTGCAACATATAACCCTGTAGAAATAGTGTCAGGAACCCTTCAGTAAATTAAATCTTTGGTTACAAAAAAGAGCTAAAAGTATTGCTATCTGTTGAATGTGAAAAAATTAGGTGAGCATTGGGAAAGCAGGATCCCATCAAGGCAAATCCTCACTGAGATCCCACCTGAAACACAGGCAAAGGTCTGATTGGGAGAAACCATCAGCACCTCAGATGTACAACAGCTAACAGCAGTAGAAGCACTTCTAAAAGAACATGACCCAGGGGCAGATAACAGTAGTGTTGTAGATGTGTCTGAAAATGGAGCAATATATTCTTCAGTTACAATAACAACTGTCTTTTGCTGTTTTTATGCAAATGCTAAACATGGGGCAATTTAACCTTGAGTTATTTGGAGGAAATAACAAGATTCATACAGTGCAAACACCTGTCAAACCACCTCCACTGCCACTAGTCATGTTATTAATGCAATTACATTTCACAGCAATTCTTTTATGTGCTATACAAAAACATAAGGAAAGCAACCTGTTTTGGCAGTTCAAGTGATACATTTAGACTGATCTAAAAATGTGCTTTATTTACAAATAATATAGAACACTTCAAGAATTAAAATCTGCTCTATGTATCCACAAATAGGGGTAAATGCAATGTGCCTATAAGGTACTAATAATATGCAACAAAAGAAAAACAAAGGAGGCACCCCAATAGTGCAAGTCTATTAAAACTTTTCAATTTCAATAAGAATAAAAATAGCAAGTCTACTCACAGATTGATGTTGTCAGTCAGACTGACTGACAACATCAATCTGTGAGTAGACTTGCTACTTTTATTGCACTATTGGGGCGCCTCCTCTGTTTTTTCTTTTGTTGCATATTTGTTACGGTTTTCTGACACTCAGACCATGGTAGAAAGTAAAAACACAGTTTTATTTGAAAGAATAATACAAGAACAATGCCCCTAGAGGCCAGTACAGGTATATTTGGGAATGATAATACAGACCCAGTAAAGATAATGCAGTATATACATATATATATACACAGGAAAATCCCATACAGGGTTAAAGAGGAGAGACTGGACAAACTTAGTCCTTGATTAGCCAATGCCCAGGATATGATAATAGTCTCTTGATGGTGAGGAGCTGGAGTATAGTGTCTGCACTGAATCACTCTCAATGGTAGTATAATGGAGCGCACCAACAGACCAGAGCTGAGCCAATACCACCACAGTGGGATGTTCGGAGGAAAGCACTGCAAGAGCTGACGAGACCAGAACCTGAATCGCCCTCTACCTACACTCGGTAGTAACCCTGCGTGTGCCAACGAGATAGAGCCAAAACACCCCTAGGGTGCCAAAGTGGAGCGACACTGCACAAGCTATTCAAGAGCCGGAGCACTAGGTAGTGTGGAGGATAACGTAACCCCTAGAGCACTTGGAAACCTGAGCCAGGACACCCTTCCGGTGCCGCACAGAACACACACTGCCAGAGCGGACTGGGCTACCAGCGCAACCACGGTGCGTACCGAGCACCGGAACAAACACAGCTCTCCAAGTGTGATAGGTAGGCTAGGTCTTACAGCACAGGCTCAGGAAGGTTAATGGCTCGCACGAAAACCTCAGGCTTGGCAAGTGTATAGGATGGGCTCATAAATGGAGGCAACAGGCACAGCACGGGTTAAAGAAGGTTTGGTATAGGAGTAAACAGCTCAGCAGTGAAAGCGGATAGACTACCGCAACCTCAGGCAACAGATTGGTATAGAGAGATGATTCAACAGAGCGACACAGGACAGTTCAGAATGTCACCGGGAGCGGCCGGAGCCACACAGGAACAAAGGAGCAGTACACTGAGCCGGAGTGACAACCAGAACTGGATCAATACACAAAGCAGGAACGTCAGCCAGAATGGGTCAATCACGGAGCAGGGTCGTCAGCCAGACCCGGGTCAATCACGGAGCAGGATCGTCAGCCAGAACCGGGTCAATCACGGAGCAGGGTCGTCAGCCAGAAGTGGGTCAATCACGGAGCAGGATCGTCAGCCAGAACCGGGTCAATCACGGAGCAGGAACAGGAGAGTAGTCAGACAAGCCGGATCGGTACACAGGAAACACAGGAACACAGCAACGAGGCGCAGGATCAGGAACACCACGAAAGGGCAACCGACAGATGCCGTGACCCCAGCATATAAAGGCACATCCTGGGCGGGCCAATCAGTCTCCTCCAATGCACAGGTACACCCAGCCAGATTGACAGGGAATCACGGGGACCGTGATAATATTATACTTTTACCGTCAAGGAGAGCGTGAGAAGAGGATGGCAGACAATAATATTCCAGAATATAATACTGTGACTGGGGGCAGTTATCTATCCCAGTAAGCGAGAATAGCTGCATCTGTGGTATACGCCAAGATCCAGCAATTGCTTTTGTGAGAAGGCACTTCTAGTGTGTCGGTGGAGGTACCAATTAATGCCCTGTTGACCTGCACAGGGATGCTCCCTGGTTTTGTCTACTTTTTGTCTTCACTATATGGGAATCAGTTCCATATTAGAGAAAGCTCATTAATTTGAAAAAAGGAGAGTTTGGGTTTGTATCGGAAGCCCTAGGACACCACGCTGTCCTGGGCCGTCGTGCTGGGCTTCTCCCTCCTGGATGCGGCTACAAGTGGGTAGCCTGGCCGGTGAAGCTGGATAGCTGGCTGGAACCCTGGAAACATGGGCTGGAACAGATGACTCCTGACTGAAGAATAAAGATAAAATGCTGGAACCCTTGGAACACTGGAAACACAAGCTGAGCTGTGGAAATATTCACTGCAAATCTGCAGCTGAAGAATCCACTGGAAATGCTGAAAGGCTGGAACTGGAAACTCTTGAATGGGGGGTAAAGGGGCCCCTTTCTACCATTCCGAATAAGGACACCAGGACACTTCTTAGTTCAGAACAACTAACTCAGTTTATTGAACAAGGCAGGGGCATTTTATACAGAACTTCCAGACATCAGTACAATGTGAATACACATAACTACACAAAGGGACAATGATGAAAAATTTTGGTGTTTACTTTAAACACTGGACCAGACAATGGAACAACAGAGTATAAACACAAGACAATGGGACAATACAGTGGGATTGATACAATCAACAATAGCAGTACAATAGAAACAGGTGTCACATGCAATCAGAACCCCAGACTAATCCCATCACACAGAAGGCAATAGTGAATACACATCAGAGGTGAAGGGATTAGAAAATGAAACCTTAGTCAAACTCTGGACCAGAGAGTGTGAAACATGTACAATTTGGCTGGCCTTGCAAATATCCAACAAATTAATCCTTTCAGGCCCATATAAGATTGTGGGTTAACACTGAACACAGGACACATTAACCATTCCGATAACACTTAACATAGGACAGTAGGAAGTCAATCAGAATGCTGCCTAATTTCAACATGGGGCATGGGGAATTTTTAGTTCCTGGACATGTTTTGTGGTTGTCCAGCTGCCCAGAGATAGGACTTCTCCAAGTGCTTTTCAGTCTCTTTTGGGGGGTTTCCCATGGTTCTTAAAAGAGTCTCCAGTAATGGCCTATGGTCCGTTACAGGGTTGTTCAATTTACAATATTCAAATGGTTTTTATAAAAAAGTTGATATTTTAGAACAATAAACACCATAGGGGAGATTCACTCAGTGATGATAAAGAGGTGATAAAGTGGAGATGATTTCTCCAGTGATACCACTATGTTATTCTATAGCGCCTATGCACCAAGATATCCAAAGATGTAGAAATTTTAGTACATAGGCTCCATAGAATAACATAGGATTTGGAGAAATGATAAACTGGAGAAGTTATCTCCACTTTATCAACTCTTTATAACTGCTTAGTGAATCTCCCAACTTGTATTATAATAGGTACATATTCCTGTATTATTCTGCAACAAGAAATGGACATATAAGGTAGACTACTTCCCAGTGAACCCTGAGATAACATATTTCAATTGGAAAATGGTTAATGAAGCAGCCAGAGTTGGCAATGAATACTAGTATGACAGAAAAATGTATACAATATAAGAATGGAATAGCTCTTTAGTTACAAATTTGCTCATGGCATTCTTAGTATGTGTATAAGCTATACTAAGCTTTATCATGTCAGCTATATGGAATTAGCATTGGGAACTCATTTAAAAAGTGTTAGTTCTAATTACACACAGAGTGAAAATTAGATGCTTATGGTCTCATGGTCATCAATGAAATGAAATATGTATTGTTTCCGGACCAAATCAAATGCAATTGGTTTTATTATTAGGTTATCCTAGTTTTATTCATTATTACATTTAACGAACAAGACCTAATATACTCAAGAAGTAAGTGATTAGGGAGTAACACACACACACACACACACACACTTATAATATATATGAATTGTTACTGACTGATTGGCTTGAATACATATTGTTGCTGCAATGTGGTTTACTTTATACTCTTCTATCAAAACCTACCAAAATAATAGAACAAGATATATATACTGTAGCTCCCCTGCAAAGATTAGAATTTTTCATTAATTAAGGGATTAACTTGTAGAGAACATTTGTTCTTACACTGTATAACAGATTCTGTCATACTAGTATTCAATGAAGACTCCGGCTGTTTCATTAACCATTTTCCAATTGAAAAATGTTATCTCTGGGATTTACTGGGAAGCAGTCCCGGAATAATAAACAACTAAGTATCTTTTATAATACTTGGTATGCATTGCTTTAAAATAGGAACTTTGTATAACACCATTATCAAATTAATGACCTTTCTCTAGTATAATAATAAATAGGTTTTGAATATTTTCACTGGAATATGTTTTGTGCAACTAGCACTTTTGACATGGTACTTCCACGTGCTGCTAACCCACATGTCAAGAATTCTTAGACAGAAGTCAATGACCGCAAAAAAAAATCCAAAAAAGAAGTTTAAAAAAAATGTGCCAGGGACGTGGTTTAGCTTATCAAGATGGTAGTCGTACTTTAACTGGGTTCCTCTACTCTGATGGACATTAAGCCTCTAAAGCTATATTTGGTGCACACCGAGACATCTAAAGCAACATCAGCTCATACTACACCCTTAGCGTACCAAATGCCAGAAAAAAAGAAGCGGCACTTGATCGCAAAGAACAAAATTACCTAGTATAATGTTCATAAGCCTACCTTGGATGTCTATTTTATTGTTGTGTCGTACACGACTGAGCGGGAACCTGCTTCCAGTCAGACCTGCACAAAAACTTCTCTTCTTGCAGACTATACCTTGCCTGTTACAAACACAGAGGAACAAATCATGTCTTCACCCCCTCCTTTAACCAGGGAACACATATTAGAACTTATTGCCGATTTTACGGCTGACCTCACGTCCAAGGACAACCTAAGAAATGTGGTGACTGAAGTGCAATCAAAATTACATATCGAACTCTTGGCAATTAAAGAAGAATTAGCAACATTATCTGTCCAGGTCACATCTCTCGAAGAAGAAAGTACCAGAGTGGTGGATCACATTCACTCTTTTGAACAAACTACTCATGAACAACATGATACTATTCAGCTACTAACCTCCCATTTAGATGACCTCGAAAATAGAGGTAGAAGAAATAATATCCAGATTAAAAATCTCTATGAAACAGTGCAATCTTCAGATCGCAGGTCTTCCCTGAATACTCTCTTCTCCAATATTCTAGGCAATACCTTTTCAGACCCCATCCACATTGAACATGCTCAATGAAACTGAGAGACAATGGAATACCCAGGGATGTTCTAGTCTGTCTTAACAGATTTGAAGTCAAGGATCTCATTCCTCCCAAAAATAACCCATGAAGGCTCAGACGTATTGCTTTTTAACAATATACATTGCAAATGAGATGCTCTGTTAAAGCTTTAACAGACCAAAACTGGAATCAAGGGATCAAATATAGATGGGGTTTCCCTTTTTAATTGATAGCGTCAAATAACAGTAAAACTGTTAAACTAATCATTTGAAGAGATCTCATCCTTTTTCTCCACTTTGGGTATCCCTTTGCCTTCTACTCCCATTACTCCTCACACACCTCCAAACAGACTAGTAAGAAGCTGGAATGGTTACCTGACTCTCACGCCAGAAAAAACAAGCAAAGGTACCTAGAAAACTCATCTCTACCGATTCATGGACCTGAATAATACTGAGTGCATGACTGGATATCTTTCAACTGCAAGCATATTTCATGCTTATATCTTACAGCATTGTTTTCAGTTGTAGCGGTACCTATTGACTGTTACTGTTGTTGGACATCATTATCGTTCTTCACGACTACGCAAGATATGACAAACTGTCCTGAATGCAGCAGAACTATATTTTCTACTTCATATGTATTCATCTTTTACAACTATCAAATTAATATTTGACTATTACATCTCCCTATTTTTGAACAAGATTATGATTGCCATATTCTTGCCTTTGCTGTAGAGAGATCTGTTGAAGGTCCGTACAACTTCTCCCCCCCTTACTTACTGACCTGTCTTTATATGCCTTTATTCTATACTTCATCAGGTAACAATGCTCCAAACTGATGAATCTGCATGCATTTTATTTCATATAGGCATCCACTTGTTTACTTTTAATGATATGTTACAACACTCTGTCTTTAACTTGATCGGGACCAAAATGCTGACTCCTCTTGCTCCTATACCTGTAGCTATCGCACTCATGTTTCCCTTAACCCTTTGAATGCCAGAGGAGTGTGCAACACATTGTTTTTGCAATGCGTTGCGTACCCATCTGGCACTCAAAGGATTAAAGCACTAAGATGTAAATTATAAAAGAGAGAAGGAAAGGAAGGGAGGGAGGAGGAAAATAGGAGAGGGAGACGGGAAGAAAGAAAGAGGTAAAAAAGAAAAGGGAAGGAGAGAAAAGAAAAGGGCCAAAATGGATTAAAGAGGAAACATTCCTTACACGGCCATTAATATCAATCGCTACCAGTTTTTCTCCCTACTAATCTCTCATCACTAATTCTACCGCTTACAATAGCTGATATTTGTTTCAATTTTGACCTTTTGTCCTGGTCTTAAATTTGTATTTTGATATGCTAGATATCCCCTGGACTCTACAACTCTGCTCATCTCCCCCCTTGGGATCCCTCTTGGTCATTATCCCTCTTTCTTCCTTTTCCTTTCCCCTCCTTGCCATACTCTTTTCCCTTTCACTACAAAGATGACTTTCCTTTCCATTGTAGTACTGTCATATACAAGCATGTCAAGGTTTGGCTGAGTTCTGCTGCTTGATTCTGTTGTCTGAGCTAATCCAGTGCTCTGCTATCCATTACTGCTGCCTTTCCTTTGCTGAGCTGACTGAATCAGCTGACCTCTCTGTGTTTGCTCTCCTGGCTGCTATCAGTCAACAGCCAACCTTCCCAGGGTATTGAAAGCAGCTTGCTCACTACCTGATTGCCTTTGTGTCTGATTCTGATATAAGCTCGTTATCCCGAGTTGCTGATTACCTGTGTATGACCTGGCTTCCTCTGACGTCCCTTCTGGTTCCTGACTGCTGGCCTTGTTCCTGACTTCGCTGATCTCCGTATTCCTGATCCCAGCTTGGCTGAGTATCTGTCTTGGTTCCTTACCCTGGCTTGTCTTTTTGTTTATGCTTCTGAATCCCAATTTTCCTTTGTTTGCTTTTGTTATTTCAATAAGGGTGTTTTGCATTTTTACATTTTGTGTCCTGTCTGGTTCCTGTTCCCTAACAAAGCATTAGTATTATTTTTCGTACGGGATAACTGGATGCTAACATGATGAGAAATATATGCATGATCCCCCCTGAATATCTTTACTTTGTGGGCCCTGTCTCCTCCCCACTCAGTTCTCCTCTGTTCGAAACATAACTGTCACATCTTATATTCCCTCCTTCAATTGGCTAAATCTCTCATTCCCCTTAAATGGAAATCAACCTCCCTTCCTACCATCCAAGAATGGTTCACTTTGACTCCTGGCTGCTCATGGAATGCTGCCATGTCATAACTATGAACTCTCTTAATGCTTTTGAACTCACATGGTACACATGGTTTAGTTATAAATCTACGATGGTCTCCTCCTCTACACAGCCTCCTCCCAGGCGTCTTATAACATAATCACACTTATATCTACCTTTTGGCTTTCCTCTCTCTAATGTGCCCATCTCTCTATCATTTACATATGCTCATAACTCTCCACACTCCTCAGGTTGGCCAGATTTTTTTTCTCCCTCCTCACTACCCCCTTCTCCTCCTTTTCTCCCATACCTTACTTTGTCATATACTCTTTCAAATCAATATTTCTCTTAGATTCATCAGTACATTCTCATTGATTAACTCTTTTCACAAACTGACATTCTTCAATCTCTAGCATTATTTTCTTCTACAAGTTGTCAGACTATGTAGATGTCCAAACTTAAATCTTGCATATCATACCATCCCTTGCTAGGTGATACACTTTGTTAATGATAATATTTTATTGTCTCATTGCAAGTTCTCCATGTATGTTACTGCATTACTTAAGTAATTTGAGTGTATGCACTTGTTTCATATTGCTGTAACCTTCTTACAGATTTTCAATAAACCTGTATATATAAAAAAAGAAACAGTGCCAGAGTTGTACAAGTAAGTGAATAGTGTGGTGGGGAAATGGATGAAAATACAACTTTGCCAGAAAGTTCACCTGACCACACATGTGGACATGTGGCCATAATATAGATTATATAACTAGCACTGCTAATTGGCTATCTTTTTCATCAGTAGTCACAGTACTCAGCAGCAAGTCACAAAAACAATTGCAAACAGCAGCAGAAGGGTAGCTTATACCATTGGCATACTACTTTGTTCTTACAGACAATTCCACAATGCTGCAAATGTGTTTTAATAAACTGCAGCAGTTGTTAAATGAATTACTTTTACCCCGTTACTGGGAAGCTGGCTCTGTGTCTGCTGATAATGGCTCCAACACCATCCATTCTTGAAGATAAAAGATATAGTGCATGTACCCTGTTTCACACTGTCCTAAATCTAGTTGAAACTTGATTCCTCTTAGAATATGAAACCATCAGAGAAATGCTAAATATCTATTGCAAAATCTGTGCACATTTTAGCCAATACTACTGTGCTCACAATGTCTTAAATTCCACACAACAATGTAACTACCTTCTTCATCACCAGCTTGCAATAGAGGTCCCTGCCAAGTGGAATTCCACATTTATCACACTGGAGTATGCTGCTTCAAACAATTATTTTACAGGCTTGTCTTGCTGTAAGTCAAAGTGCAAGATGAAATTAGTAATATTAACTGTCTCCACTTGTGATCACCCTGCTTACAGACAATTGCAGAATACCTACACAAAGCAAACAAAACTCAATATTTTACTTACAACTTGAACAGTGACATATCAAAATTGACCAATTTTACTGAGGTCATTAAAATCTAAAACGTCCCCAACCATTCTCACCCCCTCAACTATAAAAATAAATAACAAAACAATGCAATGCCCCATATCAATAACTAATACATTCAATAACTACTTTCCTGGATGTGCCACCTCCCTGATTACAAAAACAAAAGTATTACATAAGTAGAAACATACATAGCATTGGGAACTCATTTAAAAAGTGTTAGTTCTAATTACACACAGAGTGAAAATTAGATGCTTATGGTCTCATGGTCATCAATGAAATGAAATATGTATTGTTTCCGGACCAAATCAAATGCAATTGGTTTTATTATTAGGTTATCCTAGTTTTATTCATTATTACATTTAACGAACAAGACCTAATATACTCAAGAAGTAAGTGATTAGGGAGTAACACACACACACACACACACACACTTATAATATATATGAATTGTTACTGACTGATTGGCTTGAATACATATTGTTGCTGCAATGTGGTTTACTTTATACTCTTCTATCAAAACCTACCAAAATAATAGAACAAGATATATATACTGTAGCTCCCCTGCAAAGATTAGAATTTTTCATTAATTAAGGGATTAACTTGTAGAGAACATTTGTTCTTACACTGTATAACAGATTCTGTCATACTAGTATTCAATGAAGACTCCGGCTGTTTCATTAACCATTTTCCAATTGAAAAATGTTATCTCTGGGATTTACTGGGAAGCAGTCCCGGAATAATAAACAACTAAGTATCTTTTATAATACTTGGTATGCATTGCTTTAAAATAGGAACTTTGTATAACACCATTATCAAATTAATGACCTTTCTCTAGTATAATAATAAATAGGTTTTGAATATTTTCACTGGAATATGTTTTGTGCAACTAGCACTTTTGACATGGTACTTCCACGTGCTGCTAACCCACATGTCAAGAATTCTTAGACAGAAGTCAATGACCGCAAAAAAAAATCCAAAAAAGAAGTTTAAAAAAAATGTGCCAGGGACGTGGTTTAGCTTATCAAGATGGTAGTCGTACTTTAACTGGGTTCCTCTACTCTGATGGACATTAAGCCTCTAAAGCTATATTTGGTGCACACCGAGACATCTAAAGCAACATCAGCTCATACTACACCCTTAGCGTACCAAATGCCAGAAAAAAAGAAGCGGCACTTGATCGCAAAGAACAAAATTACCTAGTATAATGTTCATAAGCCTACCTTGGATGTCTATTTTATTGTTGTGTCGTACACGACTGAGCGGGAACCTGCTTCCAGTCAGACCTGCACAAAAACTTCTCTTCTTGCAGACTATACCTTGCCTGTTACAAACACAGAGGAACAAATCATGTCTTCACCCCCTCCTTTAACCAGGGAACACATATTAGAACTTATTGCCGATTTTACGGCTGACCTCACGTCCAAGGACAACCTAAGAAATGTGGTGACTGAAGTGCAATCAAAATTACATATCGAACTCTTGGCAATTAAAGAAGAATTAGCAACATTATCTGTCCAGGTCACATCTCTCGAAGAAGAAAGTACCAGAGTGGTGGATCACATTCACTCTTTTGAACAAACTACTCATGAACAACATGATACTATTCAGCTACTAACCTCCCATTTAGATGACCTCGAAAATAGAGGTAGAAGAAATAATATCCAGATTAAAAATCTCTATGAAACAGTGCAATCTTCAGATCGCAGGTCTTCCCTGAATACTCTCTTCTCCAATATTCTAGGCAATACCTTTTCAGACCCCATCCACATTGAACATGCTCAATGAAACTGAGAGACAATGGAATACCCAGGGATGTTCTAGTCTGTCTTAACAGATTTGAAGTCAAGGATCTCATTCCTCCCAAAAATAACCCATGAAGGCTCAGACGTATTGCTTTTTAACAATATACATTGCAAATGAGATGCTCTGTTAAAGCTTTAACAGACCAAAACTGGAATCAAGGGATCAAATATAGATGGGGTTTCCCTTTTTAATTGATAGCGTCAAATAACAGTAAAACTGTTAAACTAATCATTTGAAGAGATCTCATCCTTTTTCTCCACTTTGGGTATCCCTTTGCCTTCTACTCCCATTACTCCTCACACACCTCCAAACAGACTAGTAAGAAGCTGGAATGGTTACCTGACTCTCACGCCAGAAAAAACAAGCAAAGGTACCTAGAAAACTCATCTCTACCGATTCATGGACCTGAATAATACTGAGTGCATGACTGGATATCTTTCAACTGCAAGCATATTTCATGCTTATATCTTACAGCATTGTTTTCAGTTGTAGCGGTACCTATTGACTGTTACTGTTGTTGGACATCATTATCGTTCTTCACGACTACGCAAGATATGACAAACTGTCCTGAATGCAGCAGAACTATATTTTCTACTTCATATGTATTCATCTTTTACAACTATCAAATTAATATTTGACTATTACATCTCCCTATTTTTGAACAAGATTATGATTGCCATATTCTTGCCTTTGCTGTAGAGAGATCTGTTGAAGGTCCGTACAACTTCTCCCCCCCTTACTTACTGACCTGTCTTTATATGCCTTTATTCTATACTTCATCAGGTAACAATGCTCCAAACTGATGAATCTGCATGCATTTTATTTCATATAGGCATCCACTTGTTTACTTTTAATGATATGTTACAACACTCTGTCTTTAACTTGATCGGGACCAAAATGCTGACTCCTCTTGCTCCTATACCTGTAGCTATCGCACTCATGTTTCCCTTAACCCTTTGAATGCCAGAGGAGTGTGCAACACATTGTTTTTGCAATGCGTTGCGTACCCATCTGGCACTCAAAGGATTAAAGCACTAAGATGTAAATTATAAAAGAGAGAAGGAAAGGAAGGGAGGGAGGAGGAAAATAGGAGAGGGAGACGGGAAGAAAGAAAGAGGTAAAAAAGAAAAGGGAAGGAGAGAAAAGAAAAGGGCCAAAATGGATTAAAGAGGAAACATTCCTTACACGGCCATTAATATCAATCGCTACCAGTTTTTCTCCCTACTAATCTCTCATCACTAATTCTACCGCTTACAATAGCTGATATTTGTTTCAATTTTGACCTTTTGTCCTGGTCTTAAATTTGTATTTTGATATGCTAGATATCCCCTGGACTCTACAACTCTGCTCATCTCCCCCCTTGGGATCCCTCTTGGTCATTATCCCTCTTTCTTCCTTTTCCTTTCCCCTCCTTGCCATACTCTTTTCCCTTTCACTACAAAGATGACTTTCCTTTCCATTGTAGTACTGTCATATACAAGCATGTCAAGGTTTGGCTGAGTTCTGCTGCTTGATTCTGTTGTCTGAGCTAATCCAGTGCTCTGCTATCCATTACTGCTGCCTTTCCTTTGCTGAGCTGACTGAATCAGCTGACCTCTCTGTGTTTGCTCTCCTGGCTGCTATCAGTCAACAGCCAACCTTCCCAGGGTATTGAAAGCAGCTTGCTCACTACCTGATTGCCTTTGTGTCTGATTCTGATATAAGCTCGTTATCCCGAGTTGCTGATTACCTGTGTATGACCTGGCTTCCTCTGACGTCCCTTCTGGTTCCTGACTGCTGGCCTTGTTCCTGACTTCGCTGATCTCCGTATTCCTGATCCCAGCTTGGCTGAGTATCTGTCTTGGTTCCTTACCCTGGCTTGTCTTTTTGTTTATGCTTCTGAATCCCAATTTTCCTTTGTTTGCTTTTGTTATTTCAATAAGGGTGTTTTGCATTTTTACATTTTGTGTCCTGTCTGGTTCCTGTTCCCTAACAAAGCATTAGTATTATTTTTCGTACGGGATAACTGGATGCTAACATGATGAGAAATATATGCATGATCCCCCCTGAATATCTTTACTTTGTGGGCCCTGTCTCCTCCCCACTCAGTTCTCCTCTGTTCGAAACATAACTGTCACATCTTATATTCCCTCCTTCAATTGGCTAAATCTCTCATTCCCCTTAAATGGAAATCAACCTCCCTTCCTACCATCCAAGAATGGTTCACTTTGACTCCTGGCTGCTCATGGAATGCTGCCATGTCATAACTATGAACTCTCTTAATGCTTTTGAACTCACATGGTACACATGGTTTAGTTATAAATCTACGATGGTCTCCTCCTCTACACAGCCTCCTCCCAGGCGTCTTATAACATAATCACACTTATATCTACCTTTTGGCTTTCCTCTCTCTAATGTGCCCATCTCTCTATCATTTACATATGCTCATAACTCTCCACACTCCTCAGGTTGGCCAGATTTTTTTTCTCCCTCCTCACTACCCCCTTCTCCTCCTTTTCTCCCATACCTTACTTTGTCATATACTCTTTCAAATCAATATTTCTCTTAGATTCATCAGTACATTCTCATTGATTAACTCTTTTCACAAACTGACATTCTTCAATCTCTAGCATTATTTTCTTCTACAAGTTGTCAGACTATGTAGATGTCCAAACTTAAATCTTGCATATCATACCATCCCTTGCTAGGTGATACACTTTGTTAATGATAATATTTTATTGTCTCATTGCAAGTTCTCCATGTATGTTACTGCATTACTTAAGTAATTTGAGTGTATGCACTTGTTTCATATTGCTGTAACCTTCTTACAGATTTTCAATAAACCTGTATATATAAAAAAAGAAACAGTGCCAGAGTTGTACAAGTAAGTGAATAGTGTGGTGGGGAAATGGATGAAAATACAACTTTGCCAGAAAGTTCACCTGACCACACATGTGGACATGTGGCCATAATATAGATTATATAACTAGCACTGCTAATTGGCTATCTTTTTCATCAGTAGTCACAGTACTCAGCAGCAAGTCACAAAAACAATTGCAAACAGCAGCAGAAGGGTAGCTTATACCATTGGCATACTACTTTGTTCTTACAGACAATTCCACAATGCTGCAAATGTGTTTTAATAAACTGCAGCAGTTGTTAAATGAATTACTTTTACCCCGTTACTGGGAAGCTGGCTCTGTGTCTGCTGATAATGGCTCCAACACCATCCATTCTTGAAGATAAAAGATATAGTGCATGTACCCTGTTTCACACTGTCCTAAATCTAGTTGAAACTTGATTCCTCTTAGAATATGAAACCATCAGAGAAATGCTAAATATCTATTGCAAAATCTGTGCACATTTTAGCCAATACTACTGTGCTCACAATGTCTTAAATTCCACACAACAATGTAACTACCTTCTTCATCACCAGCTTGCAATAGAGGTCCCTGCCAAGTGGAATTCCACATTTATCACACTGGAGTATGCTGCTTCAAACAATTATTTTACAGGCTTGTCTTGCTGTAAGTCAAAGTGCAAGATGAAATTAGTAATATTAACTGTCTCCACTTGTGATCACCCTGCTTACAGACAATTGCAGAATACCTACACAAAGCAAACAAAACTCAATATTTTACTTACAACTTGAACAGTGACATATCAAAATTGACCAATTTTACTGAGGTCATTAAAATCTAAAACGTCCCCAACCATTCTCACCCCCTCAACTATAAAAATAAATAACAAAACAATGCAATGCCCCATATCAATAACTAATACATTCAATAACTACTTTCCTGGATGTGCCACCTCCCTGATTACAAAAACAAAAGTATTACATAAGTAGAAACATACATAGCATTGGGAACTCATTTAAAAAGTGTTAGTTCTAATTACACACAGAGTGAAAATTAGATGCTTATGGTCTCATGGTCATCAATGAAATGAAATATGTATTGTTTCCGGACCAAATCAAATGCAATTGGTTTTATTATTAGGTTATCCTAGTTTTATTCATTATTACATTTAACGAACAAGACCTAATATACTCAAGAAGTAAGTGATTAGGGAGTAACACACACACACACACACACACTTATAATATATATGAATTGTTACTGACTGATTGGCTTGAATACATATTGTTGCTGCAATGTGGTTTACTTTATACTCTTCTATCAAAACCTACCAAAATAATAGAACAAGATATATATACTGTAGCTCCCCTGCAAAGATTAGAATTTTTCATTAATTAAGGGATTAACTTGTAGAGAACATTTGTTCTTACACTGTATAACAGATTCTGTCATACTAGTATTCAATGAAGACTCCGGCTGTTTCATTAACCATTTTCCAATTGAAAAATGTTATCTCTGGGATTTACTGGGAAGCAGTCCCGGAATAATAAACAACTAAGTATCTTTTATAATACTTGGTATGCATTGCTTTAAAATAGGAACTTTGTATAACACCATTATCAAATTAATGACCTTTCTCTAGTATAATAATAAATAGGTTTTGAATATTTTCACTGGAATATGTTTTGTGCAACTAGCACTTTTGACATGGTACTTCCACGTGCTGCTAACCCACATGTCAAGAATTCTTAGACAGAAGTCAATGACCGCAAAAAAAAATCCAAAAAAGAAGTTTAAAAAAAATGTGCCAGGGACGTGGTTTAGCTTATCAAGATGGTAGTCGTACTTTAACTGGGTTCCTCTACTCTGATGGACATTAAGCCTCTAAAGCTATATTTGGTGCACACCGAGACATCTAAAGCAACATCAGCTCATACTACACCCTTAGCGTACCAAATGCCAGAAAAAAAGAAGCGGCACTTGATCGCAAAGAACAAAATTACCTAGTATAATGTTCATAAGCCTACCTTGGATGTCTATTTTATTGTTGTGTCGTACACGACTGAGCGGGAACCTGCTTCCAGTCAGACCTGCACAAAAACTTCTCTTCTTGCAGACTATACCTTGCCTGTTACAAACACAGAGGAACAAATCATGTCTTCACCCCCTCCTTTAACCAGGGAACACATATTAGAACTTATTGCCGATTTTACGGCTGACCTCACGTCCAAGGACAACCTAAGAAATGTGGTGACTGAAGTGCAATCAAAATTACATATCGAACTCTTGGCAATTAAAGAAGAATTAGCAACATTATCTGTCCAGGTCACATCTCTCGAAGAAGAAAGTACCAGAGTGGTGGATCACATTCACTCTTTTGAACAAACTACTCATGAACAACATGATACTATTCAGCTACTAACCTCCCATTTAGATGACCTCGAAAATAGAGGTAGAAGAAATAATATCCAGATTAAAAATCTCTATGAAACAGTGCAATCTTCAGATCGCAGGTCTTCCCTGAATACTCTCTTCTCCAATATTCTAGGCAATACCTTTTCAGACCCCATCCACATTGAACATGCTCAATGAAACTGAGAGACAATGGAATACCCAGGGATGTTCTAGTCTGTCTTAACAGATTTGAAGTCAAGGATCTCATTCCTCCCAAAAATAACCCATGAAGGCTCAGACGTATTGCTTTTTAACAATATACATTGCAAATGAGATGCTCTGTTAAAGCTTTAACAGACCAAAACTGGAATCAAGGGATCAAATATAGATGGGGTTTCCCTTTTTAATTGATAGCGTCAAATAACAGTAAAACTGTTAAACTAATCATTTGAAGAGATCTCATCCTTTTTCTCCACTTTGGGTATCCCTTTGCCTTCTACTCCCATTACTCCTCACACACCTCCAAACAGACTAGTAAGAAGCTGGAATGGTTACCTGACTCTCACGCCAGAAAAAACAAGCAAAGGTACCTAGAAAACTCATCTCTACCGATTCATGGACCTGAATAATACTGAGTGCATGACTGGATATCTTTCAACTGCAAGCATATTTCATGCTTATATCTTACAGCATTGTTTTCAGTTGTAGCGGTACCTATTGACTGTTACTGTTGTTGGACATCATTATCGTTCTTCACGACTACGCAAGATATGACAAACTGTCCTGAATGCAGCAGAACTATATTTTCTACTTCATATGTATTCATCTTTTACAACTATCAAATTAATATTTGACTATTACATCTCCCTATTTTTGAACAAGATTATGATTGCCATATTCTTGCCTTTGCTGTAGAGAGATCTGTTGAAGGTCCGTACAACTTCTCCCCCCCTTACTTACTGACCTGTCTTTATATGCCTTTATTCTATACTTCATCAGGTAACAATGCTCCAAACTGATGAATCTGCATGCATTTTATTTCATATAGGCATCCACTTGTTTACTTTTAATGATATGTTACAACACTCTGTCTTTAACTTGATCGGGACCAAAATGCTGACTCCTCTTGCTCCTATACCTGTAGCTATCGCACTCATGTTTCCCTTAACCCTTTGAATGCCAGAGGAGTGTGCAACACATTGTTTTTGCAATGCGTTGCGTACCCATCTGGCACTCAAAGGATTAAAGCACTAAGATGTAAATTATAAAAGAGAGAAGGAAAGGAAGGGAGGGAGGAGGAAAATAGGAGAGGGAGACGGGAAGAAAGAAAGAGGTAAAAAAGAAAAGGGAAGGAGAGAAAAGAAAAGGGCCAAAATGGATTAAAGAGGAAACATTCCTTACACGGCCATTAATATCAATCGCTACCAGTTTTTCTCCCTACTAATCTCTCATCACTAATTCTACCGCTTACAATAGCTGATATTTGTTTCAATTTTGACCTTTTGTCCTGGTCTTAAATTTGTATTTTGATATGCTAGATATCCCCTGGACTCTACAACTCTGCTCATCTCCCCCCTTGGGATCCCTCTTGGTCATTATCCCTCTTTCTTCCTTTTCCTTTCCCCTCCTTGCCATACTCTTTTCCCTTTCACTACAAAGATGACTTTCCTTTCCATTGTAGTACTGTCATATACAAGCATGTCAAGGTTTGGCTGAGTTCTGCTGCTTGATTCTGTTGTCTGAGCTAATCCAGTGCTCTGCTATCCATTACTGCTGCCTTTCCTTTGCTGAGCTGACTGAATCAGCTGACCTCTCTGTGTTTGCTCTCCTGGCTGCTATCAGTCAACAGCCAACCTTCCCAGGGTATTGAAAGCAGCTTGCTCACTACCTGATTGCCTTTGTGTCTGATTCTGATATAAGCTCGTTATCCCGAGTTGCTGATTACCTGTGTATGACCTGGCTTCGTCTGACGTCCCTTCTGGTTCCTGACTGCTGGCCTTGTTCCTGACTTCGCTGATCTCCGTATTCCTGATCCCAGCTTGGCTGAGTATCTGTCTTGGTTCCTTACCCTGGCTTGTCTTTTTGTTTATGCTTCTGGATCCCAATTTTCCTTTGTTTGCTTTTGTTATTTCAATAAGGGTGTTTTGCATTTTTACATTTTGTGTCCTGTCTGGTTCCTGTTCCCTAACAAAGCATTAGTATTATTTTTCGTACGGGATAACTGGATGCTAACATGATGAGAAATATATGCATGATCCCCCCTGAATATCTTTACTTTGTGGGCCCTGTCTCCTCCCCACTCAGTTCTCCTCTGTTCGAAACATAACTGTCACATCTTATATTCCCTCCTTCAATTGGCTAAATCTCTCATTCCCCTTAAATGGAAATCAAACTCCCTTCCTACCATCCAAGAATGGTTCACTTTGACTCCTGGCTGCTCATGGAATGCTGCCATGTCATAACTATGAACTCTCTTAATGCTTTTGAACTCACATGGTACACATGGTTTAGTTATAAATCTACGATGGTCTCCTCCTCTACACAGCCTCCTCCCAGGCGTCTTATAACATAATCACACTTATATCTACCTTTTGGCTTTCCTCTCTCTAATGTGCCCATCTCTCTATCATTTACATATGCTCATAACTCTCCACACTCCTCAGGTTGGCCAGATTTTTTTTCTCCCTCCTCACTACCCCCTTCTCCTCCTTTTCTCCCATACCTTACTTTGTCATATACTCTTTCAAATCAATATTTCTCTTAGATTCATCAGTACATTCTCATTGATTAACTCTTTTCACAAACTGACATTCTTCAATCTCTAGCATTATTTTCTTCTACAAGTTGTCAGACTATGTAGATGTCCAAACTTAAATCTTGCATATCATACCATCCCTTGCTAGGTGATACACTTTGTTAATGATAATATTTTATTGTCTCATTGCAAGTTCTCCATGTATGTTACTGCATTACTTAAGTAATTTGAGTGTATGCACTTGTTTCATATTGCTGTAACCTTCTTACAGATTTTCAATAAACCTGTATATATAAAAAAAGAAACAGTGCCAGAGTTGTACAAGTAAGTGAATAGTGTGGTGGGGAAATGGATGAAAATACAACTTTGCCAGAAAGTTCACCTGACCACACATGTGGACATGTGGCCATAATATAGATTATATAACTAGCACTGCTAATTGGCTATCTTTTTCATCAGTAGTCACAGTACTCAGCAGCAAGTCACAAAAACAATTGCAAACAGCAGCAGAAGGGTAGCTTATACCATTGGCATACTACTTTGTTCTTACAGACAATTCCACAATGCTGCAAATGTGTTTTAATAAACTGCAGCAGTTGTTAAATGAATTACTTTTACCCCGTTACTGGAAAGCTGGCTCTGTGTCTGCTGATAATGGCTCCAACACCATCCATTCTTGAAGATAAAAGATATAGTGCATGTACCCTGTTTCACACTGTCCTAAATCTAGTTGAAACTTGATTCCTCTTAGAATATGAAACCATCAGAGAAATGCTAAATATCTATTGCAAAATCTGTGCACATTTTAGCCAATACTACTGTGCTCACAATGTCTTAAATTCCACACAACAATGTAACTACCTTCTTCATCACCAGCTTGCAATAGAGGTCCCTGCCAAGTGGAATTCCACATTTAACACACTGGAGTATGCTGCTTCAAACAATTATTTTACAGGCTTGTCTTGCTGTAAGTCAAAGTGCAAGATGAAATTAGTAATATTAACTGTCTCCACTTGTGATCACCCTGCTTACAGACAATTGCAGAATACCTACACAAAGCAAACAAAACTCAATATTTTACTTACAACTTGAACAGTGACATATCAAAATTGACCAATTTTACTGAGGTCATTAAAATCTAAAACGTCCCCAACCATTCTCACCCCCTCAACTATAAAAATAAATAACAAAACAATGCAATGCCCCATATCAATAACTAATACATTCAATAACTACTTTCCTGGATGTGCCACCTCCCTGATTACAAAAACAAAAGTATTACATAAGTAGAAACATACATCTCTGTCACCTTCTCCCTAGTCCAGCAGTACTGCTTAATTCAATTTCTTGCCAGTATCTGAGAATAAAATATATGACCACCTCCTCAACCCAAAAATAAAATTGTAATCCTGGCATAACTAACTGGCATCAATGTTACTAAAGCTTACTGCTTCAGTCACTGAACATTGCTTGGCATTTGTAATTATGACTACTTGTTATCTGGGTATATGCCTAAAGCCTGGAAATTGGATAGAGTTGTGCATATCCACAAAAGTGGACATAAAAATGTGGTATCAAATTACAGACTGATATCCTTATTCCGCACATTATCTAAAGTACTGGGAAAATATACCCACATGCAACTCTTTAAGTATTACTGACTGTCCAGATTTTTCAAGTCACTTCAGTCAGGCTTTTGTTCAGACTGATCTGGATTTTATTACCACTAATCATAAATAATACTATCTCAAATTCAAAAAAAGCATTTTCATTATATGATATATAAACGCAAATGTTTCTATTTTCTAAAAGGATCTATACAAACTTCATAAACCCTAAAAACTATTATGATTATTAAAACTTCTATGGCAGACAAAGAATTGTGAGGAGCACCCATCAAGCACAAACAAGATAAAGTGTCTTGTTCTAGGCATGGTAGCCTCTCAATGGTGCTACAACTCAAGTTTTTCACTCCCATGTGCCTTTGCAGAGAGGAAATCTCCATATCAGACTGGTCCTGCCCACAGACAGTCCATCACCGAAATGTGAGGCAAATCATCTCCGCACAAGAGAGAGAGCATAACCAGAGACGTATGTTTCAGCCTATGTGGGCCTCATCAGTGTTGTGCAGCTGAATCCCTCTAGGCACATGGAAGCAAGGGCCCATGCCTGGGATGCTCTTATACTTAGGGAGACAAAGAATTGTGAGGAGCACCCATCAAGCACGAACAAGATAAAGTGTCTTGTTCTAGGCATGGTAACCTCTCAATGGTGCTACAGACCTTTGTAATGTGCAAGGTAGAATATAGATTTTAGCCTAAAATGTGAATGCAGAATCTTAGGATTACACTATGAGTTATGTTTGTGCAATCATAGAGGCACTATTAATCATTTCAATTGATTCTCCCTTTAATTCTATAAGTATATCTATAATTTCATCATCTACCTCTGTTCTCACCATAGCTAAATCCTCCTCTGTTATTTCTTTTATACTCTTTTTATCCTCAAATAATCTACAGAGGGTAACTTTTCTAACAAATGTGTTCATGTCTATAAAGAACTGGAAGTCATTAGGATACACGGTTGGGGCAAATTTTAGACCTTTTTTTTAGGAGGGACACTTCTTTTGGGTTGATAGGGATATTTGGGGTGATAGGTATATTGGTGCCTTTTGAAATCTCTAGTTCTTTATTCTTTTTCTTCCCTCCTCTGCACCCTCTTCTTTGCTTTCCTTTCTTTTTCTGCATCCTATTGTATCCAATTCCCATCTGTCACTTATAGCTTATAGCTCCCATCTCTAAAAAAAAATGTGACGCAGTATGGCAACCTCATTCACCGAGTAGAAAGTATTCGCAGCTGCGGGGCCAGAATATCGGTGTATGCCTTGTACCACTCCACTGGTAGGCCATCACTACCTGGTAACTTATCCAATGGCAGGTCTCCGATGACATCCACCACTTCCCATAATAGGGGAGTCAAGCATATGTGCATCCTCATCCATGAGATGCAAAAATAGTCAGCGAGATATGATGCATGATGCTGTGCTATATGTTAAATAGTCAGCCAATGTGGATGAAGTAGTCACCTGGTGACAGAGCTATTTAGTCCCATTTTCATGGTTAGCAACAATGGAGAGTTGTCAGAGGCCATCTACTATACCCACGCCTCCCGAGACATCAAAGCATAGTCAATGTGAGAAAGTGACTTATGTGACACGGAGTGAAATAAGAACTCCCTATCCATGGGGTGTACCCTCCTCCACACATCAAGCAGATTCATGTAATCAAGGAGACTATGCAGCTTGTCCCTGGATGTCCTGGATTCCGAAGACAGTTTTTTTAGAGTGTCCTTGATGGAACATCAAGGCAACCTCTCTCCTAAAGAGATCATAGTTAGTTAGTTCCTTTTTTTATTATGACTTCTAATCAAAGCTTCTGGGGGCCCTATTTAACTGTTTGATTCCTAGTTTCCTTCCTTTGGAATAGCTTACTCTCCGAACCATTAAGGCCAGAACTCAGACTTTAGCTGTTAAGGGGGAAGAAGCTTTGTAGTTAGAAGGTGACCTTCTTGGGACACATACAGGTATATTTTTAGATTATATATTTATCATTAGTTTTAATTATAGAAAAATATTATTTATTGATTTATTTCTTTCAACTTCTTTTAATAGTTATAATATTTTGTTATATTCTACTATATTTTATTATCTTTATTTCTATAATTACTACTAAGTTTACCTCAGAACATAGTGCTTTTGTGTTTTCCAGACAGAGCACTACGTCTTTTTAAAGCATTGCTGGTTTCCTTCTCCTAACTTAAATTTGGCACTCAAGTTTCCTCACGCAACAGTGGCCATTGATTCGAGTAGCTCTGGAGGTTCTCAGATTGCAGCTTCTCAGCAATTGAACACCTAAAAATGGGATTTGTCCACTTTACCGCTTCGTAGCAGCAGGATACTGCTATTATTGCTAGACTTAGTTTAGCCATCCATTTTGAGCTGACTCTACAAGAGCGGCACTTCACAATGTGTGATAACATTAACCCCTTCACTACCAGCTCCTTTGGGGTATGCGTTAGTGCCAACATCGGGGCTTTTAATGCAATAAAATTTGAATCTACCATTATTCAACCTAGTGAATTAAGTATAGATGGCAGGAAGGAATGAGAGGGTTCTTCAAGCCCCCAAACTAGGCCAAAACCTAAAGTGTAAATGCAAAACAAAAATAGACCTGCGCTTCTCTATACAATTGTGCAAATGTGTGCCCTGTATAAGGCTTTATCACGGTGCCTGTGCTCCTCTTGCGACATTCTGTCAGTCTACACTCTGCTTCACTCCTATTGGCTATGCTGTGCTTGTCCCGCCCAGTATAGCCTTTATATGCTGGGTTCTGGCACCTCTCCGGTGCCCTTTCGTGGTGTTCCTGTACCAGTGCTTGTTCCTGCTCTCAGTATTCCCAGTGTATCGACCCAGCCTGCCTGACTACTCTCCATCTCGTCTCCTGCCTGTGAACCGACCTGGACCACCTGACCATTCTTCTTCTCCTGCTCCTGTGTACTGACCCGGCTTGGCTGACTTTCCTGCTCCGTGTACCGACCCGGCTTGGCTGACGTTCCTGCTCCGTGTACCGACCCGGCTTGGCTGACGTTCCTGCTCCGTGTATCGACCCGGCTTGGCTGATGTTCCTGCTCCATGAATCGACCCTGCTTGGCTGACGTTCCTGCTCTGGCTGCCTCTGTGTCGCCTTTGCGACATTCCTATTGGTTAGGCTGGTTGGTTGCGACCTCAGGGCGAGTTGCTCAGTTGCTCAGTCTGTTCCTGTCATGGCAGCGCTCAGTTGTGTATTCTCCGTTACTGCTACGGCAGTGTGCAAGTGGCCTAGTCTCCGTTACTGCTCCTGCAGAGTGCAAGTGGCCTAGTCTCCGTTACTGCTACTGCAGTGTGCAAGTGGCTTTGTCACCATTACTGCACCTGCAGAGTGCAAGTGGCCTAGTCTCCGTCTACTTCTACGGCAGTGTGCAAGTGGCCTTGTCTCCGTTACTGCTACGGCAGTGTGCGAGTGGCCTAGTCTCCATTACTGCTCCGGCAGAGTGCTAGTGGGCTATCTCCGTTTACTGCTTTGGCAAAATACAAGTTGCCTGGTCTCCGTTACTGCTACGGCAGTGTTCTATGTTGCTCAGTCTCTGATATTGCTCTGGCAGTTCACGTTTGTCTGCTAACCTATTACTGGGCGTTACTCATCCTTAAGCTCTCTATCCTAAGTGATCTCCTTCACAGACCTCTCTTCACATGGGACTGTTTACACTCGCTGAAGGCCATTAACCCATGCAGTACAGGGACCCTGGGAATCCTTCGTATTCTGCCTGACCTGTGTCAGTATATTTTGTTATGGACTCTATGGTTATACTGGACCTGTGTAGGCATATGTATATGTAACCTGTCTTGTGTCTGTATTATTCTGATAAAATTCTACAGGACCTGTGAGGGTTATTGTATTACTGTTTTTTCAATAAAACTGTGTTTTATCCTAAACCACTTTGTCTGTGTGTCAAACAAACCATTACAGGCGTATATTATTCAACCACTAATAAAAAATGTTTTGGCCAAAATTTGTTTAAGCTTGCCAACCATGTCATGGTACCACAACATCAAGCACGTCCTAGCTAATACACACATGTAACCGTATCTAAAGTAAAAACATTCCCTGAGGGTATCTTTGGATTAAAGGTAATTAGTTACATGTACAGATTACCTAAATTAAAAACAAGTTTCACACAATTTATAAAATCCAATAAGAAAGAGGAGAGACTTACCCGATATCAACTTTGTTGGCCTGTGTTGAATGGGTGCAAACCCAAGAAGACTGTGGCTCCACCAGCCCTCTTTATAGGCCTATACAAGCCAAAACAGGCCAGTAGCAGTGCTGTTAGAAACATCTAAATGAAAGATAGCAGTAGTGCCAGTGGATAATTGATGTATTTAATTTGTGAATAAAACAAAGAGCAGCTAGAATGTATACATATGTATACATATACACACACAAACACGCAATACACATGACACAATAAGCAGTATGCAAAATGCTATATGCAGAAACACAACCTGCGAACCATTTTATGCAAACAGCTATGTTACAGCTTACCTTGGTTTAAGCGTTATCTACAGACGCGAGGCTTCAAGCATGCAGCAGGCCTCTGTTTTATGTGTTTGCTTCCTGTAGTCTCCTCCTACCTACTTTCTCCCTCTTAGCTGCTCCTCCTACCTACTCCTGTGGAGGGGTTTAAAAGGTTCAGTTGCCCTTGCATTGTTATTAATAGCATTTCTATTACCTTGGGCTCTGTGTATGACCTGGCTAGTCTTCCATCCAACCTGCTGCTGACCTGTGGCTCTGTCTGACTATTCTTTTGTCTATCCCTATAGTGGACACCCAACCAAGTGCAGACCTGTGGCTCTGGCTGACTACCTGAACTGTGTATGACCTGGCTTGTCTGACTACCCCCTCTGGTGCTGACTTGTGGCTCTGTCTGACTACTCTTACATTTGTTCCTTGTATCTAGCAGACACCCAACCTAGTGCGGACCTGGGGTTCTGGTAGACCAGCTCTGATACTGACTTCAGGTGAGTCAGCTATCTATTTCCCAGAGTTTGCTCCATTCTGACTGCAGGCTTGAGTCAGATATCACTCCCTACTGACTGCAGGCTTCAGTCGGTACGCCCACTACGTTGGATCAAGATCCTGTGTTACTGCTCCTGTTCCTGCTACTGGCTCCAGCAGAGACTACCAGTGACTTAGGCCTAGTCTCCAGCAGACTGGTCAGGCTCAGCAGCCTACTATTCCTGATAGCAGAGCTAGCTGGCCTGTAACCATTTGCTTGTTCCTGCTGTACATATTGTATATATTTGCTTACCTTTCGGTTGTCAATAAATTGCATTTAACTATATCGTACTGACTCTTGAACTTCTCTGGGAACCGTGACATGCTATAAGCAATATGGAAAATGTTGCACACAAAATGCAGTATGCAATACTTACTTCACAATATGCTATTTCCAAAACACCATACACACAACTTTATTCACAATACGTATAGCCCTTAAGGAAATGTAACGGGCAAAATTATATACATAGTACACAAACGCTAAACAAAATACTCTATACGCAACGCAGATATCTTCTACACATAAAATGCTATATGCAATATGCATAAAACAAAACGCTATATGCAAAGTCTGCGATGCACAATGATATATGTACAACTCTAAACACAATACCAGCAACCAAACTTCAGTTGCACAAGGTGCTTCTGTAAACCACCAGTCTAAAATACTTCCAATTTGGCAAGGACTTAAGCCACTTTGGTTACAGAATAGGAGGGGGGTCCATGGTGGATGTGGAAGCCCTCTTAGCCTCTAGGTGTGGTGGAATATTATTTTCCCTTTAGAGCAGGAAGGAACTGTGCCTTTTATCAACAACTGCAATGTGCACAGTATGTGAAATAGAGGAAGGACTAGGAAATATCACAACAATTGACACATCTGCTCTTGTATTAAGTAATTGATGCAACTGCAACCAAATACCTTGACACAGGATGGCAATTTAAAACCATCTCCTAAGAAATCAAGTACCACTTTTACTATGGCCTTTGTCTGTTCCTTTAAGGACACATGATAATTAGAAGACTGAATAAAAATAATGAATCCTCGCTGCCACAAGATTATTCAGTGGGATGGCATGTCCACATATACTCTCTGATATCCTGCATTTGATTACTTTTCACCACATTGTCATGTGTGGTCATGGGTCAGTGCACACAATGTGCCATAGGTGGACACGAACTGCCAGATCATTGCATCTACAGATTCACTATCAACTGCTGGGGAGGTAACAGAGGCCGAGATGGTATACCAAAGGAGGAGGTAGAGGACCCTGAGGGTTTTGGGGTGGGGACAGTGGGTACATCTTCCCACACCCAGACCCTAGCATAAGATGATGATGATAATGCAGGTGTTATGCTCATCATCAAACTTCCAGGATCAGGCTGGATTTCTCTTGTCTTACTCTGGGATTTTCACCGATCATGTGATGATCTGACAGACTAAGCACCCAATACATACTGCCTGGTTAGATTCTGTGGAGTATAAAAAGAAACAGGTGACATACTGCTATTAGATATGATAAGAATACAACACAACAGACAATACAGAATATACTACAATGTAGGCCTCAGTGGGCCAGATGTGTGAGAGCAATGAATAGGGTTTGAAGCTGTCTGGATCCTCTAAACCAGCTGCTCCACCATCACCCTCATTCTCATCATCACCACCCCCACAGTCTCTTGCTGCTCTATGGGAGTGAGACTGTTTGGTGATGATACCAAATGGGATAGAGGGTCCCCTGCTCAGAATAAGAGGGCACATTGGCAGCAGTAGCAGCAAGAACAGCTTATGTGTACTTCTCATACTACTAGCCAGTTCTGCCTTCTTAACATACATCCACAGAGGAACAATGCCAGGGAAATGGGATTCATTGGGTCAGTGGGATGCGGGCTCCTTTGAATGCTGTTCTTGCTGGCTACACCTTCCACCTCTGTACTAGCTGCAGAAACTGGGTCCATCCAGATACTCCCAACTGCTCCACCATGACCCTCAATCTCATCACTACCCCTACCAGTCTCTTTCTGCTCTATAGGAGTGGGACTGTTTGGGGGTGACAAGTATGGTTTAGGGTTCCCTGCTGTAACACTTGCCATCTCATTCTCGGCTGAAAAAAGCACACTGGCATCAGTAGCAGCAGGCACAGGCAGCTGATGTGTGCTGCTCATGCTGCTAGCCAGTTCTGCCTTCTTCAATATTTTCTCTCAGATCCCAAGGGACAATGTCGGGGGACTGGGCATCACTGGGACTGAAGAATATGGAATCCCTTTAGAATTGCTGCTGCTAATGACTTAATCCTTCAGTCTGTTTCACTAGCATCAGGGTCCATTCAGCTTGTCTTTTTTTAACAGTGTTGGTGGTAGCCTAGCACTTGAAACCAGTTTATTTTAAATGTATTTTCTCTCTGTCTGTCACCTTCCACTTTCTTTTCCTCCTACACTATCACAGGCTGCATTGCAGGAAATTAAAGGGATAGTAATACTTCTTTTTAACTTTATTTTATTTTGTAGGCATTAAAAAAACACGAAGAATGATATAAGTCTTATCTCTCAAACCTTTATGGTTTAAGAGATATTCACAAACAAAGTATCCCTTCCCTGTTCAACCAGATCAGAAGGGAGATGCCCAGGTAGACTGCAGAGAGGGACAATCTTCAATTAAGATAAAGGAAAAAGCTGAAAAACTTGTCAAGGGGGGAAGGGATTTCATTGTTTTCATACAAAGAAAATTGTCCCCTTCTGTTATCTGTACTGTCATACAACTAGAATCACATCTGAGAAGAGATTGCTTACACTAGGTAAAAGGGGCAGGAGGGGAAACTTTGCTTGTGAATATCTCATAAACCATAAAGGTTTGAGAGATAAGACTTATATCATTCTTCATGTTTTTTTAATGCCTACAAAATAAAATAAAGGTAAAAAGAAGTATTACTATCCCTTTAAGGGTTTTTATAATATGTGGGCTGGAAAACATTGGTGGGAAATGGAACCAGTCTCGCAGACTTTTCGGTGGTGTTAGCTAAATGGCAGAAAATATATGGGTTTTTCTAAAGGTGGGAATTCTTGCATGAAAAAAATGAAAATCACATTTTTTTAGCAGAATTTCCTATGAAAACAAAATTGAACTTTTTGCCCCTCTCTACTTTGCTCAATGGCCAACTTACTTACTAATCTTGCAAACCATTTGTTATTATTCAGTGTGATGTCTGAAAGTGCAATTAGTGTTTCACTTGCAATCATTGTAAATCAACACTGCAATTTGTCTGCTAAATCAAGATGTGTCACCATTTTAGTATGAGTAACAATGCTAACAACAAAAACCTAACTTAAGCAAAAATCGTCAATTCACCAATTTGTTATTCCGTGATGTTGGGTATATCAAATACAGTATGTAATTGTGCATTCATGCCTTCTCCTGTCTGTTTCACTACCACAAGCCCATCAAAACAATTACCCAAATCCTAGCAACCATATGAATGGATGGATACAGAGATGGATGGATACATTGCAGGGTGGGTGTTTTGCCTTGGTGTTGTTGACTCAGTTATTGCTTTGAGTTTTGGAATCCAGTGGCACTAATCTTTCTACTAGTAATGGTACAATTGGGCTGCAAAGTGCAATAATGTATTAGTTGACCAAAGCCCTAGGCCTTTTATGTATGTAGCAGTCCTCTGATGGGAACTGTAGTCTAACAAGAGCTGAAGGTCTACCTACCCATGATTTACACTGTATGCTCTAAAAAAAGTACTTTACCTTCTTAATTATGTAAAAAATGAACAGCATAAAATGTTTTTATGATAAATGAGCAAATTTAGATAATCCATAAACAACTGCAGTTAAAATTCTTTATTGCCTGTCACATATCCTATATAATAATTTGCTAAAATGTGTGTAACACCGCGTCATGCACAGTAGACACTGCTGCGTGAGCTGCAGTCATGCGCAATAGAGACTGTCTGCACCGTGCTGGAGCATCCAGCTCTGTATCAGCTGCAGTGTGGGCAGCCTCTACTGCACATGACTGCCCCGCAACCGGGTGGCAGTGGCACTGTGGCCCGTGTAACAGGCTCTTCAACTAGTACACATATATAGTAGTATGTGGCAACAAGATTCACCCTGCCAAAAGCGATCCAACAACTCTTTCAATAGTTCAGTGCCTATTAAGTTTTAATTGCTCCCCAAGCATTGGCCCACTTAGAATTGCAACAGAAGAAAAAGGTTTTTTTACATGTTCTTTGAAGTTAAGAGTCAGCATTTACATTGCCTTGGGCTCCTTTTTGTAGATTTATTCTAAATAAAATATGCTTTACTTTTCTTTCATATCACTCACTCAAATCTTGCCTATTGAACCTAACTATTCATGTTAACACAATTGTACAAAGTGAAATTACATGCAAATTAAGTATATAAATATACGTAATAAATACTGCACTAGAAAATTTTCGCTTTACACAAAAGTATCTGAAAGTTTAACTCTGATAGCACTTATGTCTGTAAGCAAGCAAAATACTGCCTAATTGACCTTGCACCTTGATTTTTATGATCAATTTATTTTCTTAACTGAACTGTTTAAAATTCAAACTGTTATAAATAGATGATCTTCTTCACTCTGGGATTTCCATACTATAGATATAATAGGTGTCAAATTTCATAATGAATTATTAAGAAATATTTACAGGAAGGCAATACAGTATATATACATACATATATATATATATGTATATAATATATATATATAATATATATATATATAGAGAGAGAGAGAGAAAGAGAGAGAGATTTGAAGGCTAGCTCTGACTACCACTGTAAGCCATGTCTTCCAAAAGCAAGATCCACAAACTGCAGGAGAATACATCTGATTATAAATAATCCTATAAATATACAAAAAAGTGATGATATGCCAAATTCAATATAGTATACCTGTATTAAGCCTGTTTGCCTGTAGGTATGAGATTGCTAAAATACAGGTGAATACCCATGGATGTTAAGAAGCAATAACAACAGCAACTGGGAAAGTGTATATATATATATATATATATATATATATATATATATATATATATATATATATATATATATATATATATATATATATATTCCTACAGCATTTTTTACCATTGTCATGTTTGTATCAAAACACTATCCTCCATCTCAGGTTACTGACACACATTACTTTTTGGTCATAGTAGTGGTCCCAGGTGTGGTAGATGGTAGCAAGTGCAAACCTTCTTCACATCCCTCTCCCTCCTCCTCATCTGTTCTGCTGTTAATATATTTGTCTTGGCTATCTCTGTCATGTGTGGTTTCTGCTACCTGATACTCAGATGGTATGAGATGTTGGGTCATTATTAAGAATGTTAGTCTCCCAACATTGCTGCATGATAGCCATGCCCTGCAATCATTGACAATGTAACCAGCTGCACTGAAAACCCACTCAGTCTTAATGCTTTCTGGAGTGCAACTAAGGGTTTCCACTGCAGTACGTGTCAATGCTGGCCACACACACACACTGCTTTGTTTGCCAGTAGTCCATAGGGTTATTGTTTTTGCCTAGAACATAGCTTTTCTGCAAGTATGCAGAAACCATCTCATATGCAGTGGGACCACTTCTAGGAGCTACATGGTGTTCCTGTGTGTCAGTTACCAACCCATACTCAGGAAACCAGTCCCAAAGAGATGTGCTGCCACCTCCAGTAATGTTGTTCTTTTCCGCCCTTGCTGAGACCCATGAATTGTCCTGTGTTCAGAATGGGATATTCTGGTTGATGATTTAGGTGCTTCTGATGGCTGAAATACTTTTGCTGCCTTCCTTTTCACTATGCTGTCTAGAATTTTTTTATGCCCTCACTTTTTTCCTCTCATCCACCACAATACAACCCCCACTTGATCAATAAGCATATCTCAATATTCCTTGACAGAATCCACTTCCTCAGAGAGTTGATGCTGATCGTCATGACTCTGGCAGAAATTCTGAAATTTTGTGTTTGAAGCGGGTGTCCAGCAAAGTGGCAAGAATGTGTTACTCATTGCTTTTAATGGACACTATGCAAGGATCTTGTTCAAAGCACACTAACATGTCTGGTGCATGTGGTCTATTATTTTAGTTACCCAGTCAAAAAAATCTATGAGGTTAGTTTGACAAGATCTCCCTGCTGTAAACCCATGCAGTTTGGTATCTTGCAAGCCATTCAAATTCAGATATTCAACAATTCTTTCCTTTAACATAGTCTCCATTCATTTTCCCACTACTGATGTAAGACTTACTAGTCTGTAGTTACCAGACTCTTCCCTGCACCTTTTTTTGTGAAGCAGTGCTTCATTTGCTATCTTCCAATATTCTGGAACTACTCCTGTCGATAGTGACTGATTGAATAATTCTGTTTTGCCAGAACACACTTAAGTTATTTTAATAACTTTGGGTGTATCTCATCTGGTCCCATTGATTTATCTGTTTTTACCTTAGAGAGTTGAAGTAGAACTTCAATGTGGAACAGTGTGTGGTTGTAAATAGACAATTCTCCAATACAGTTAAAGTGGAGAGTGGAGTACCTCAGGGTTCAGTATTAGGTCCGCTGCTTTTTAACATGTTTATAAATGACCTGGAAATAGATATAGAAAGCAAAACATCAATATTTATAGATGATATTAAATTATGCAAAGTCATTAATTCAGAACAGGATATTTTCTCTCTACAGAGGGACTTATATACAATGTCAGATTAGGCAAACAAATGGAATATGAAGCTTAATGTGGGGAAGTCTAAAGTCGTGCATTTGGGAGGAAACAATCCCAAGTCTACTTATGAACTTAATGGAATCATTTTAGGGGACTCATTGCTAGAGAAAGACACCTGGGTATCCTTGTCAACTACAAACTTGGAAACAGTGAGCAATGTCAAACAGCAGTAGCAAAGGCAAACAAAATCCTGTCTTGCATAAAAGTAGGTATCAAAGCAAGAGTGGATAACATTATTTTGCCATTATACAAATCATTGATAAGACCTTACCTTGAGTATGCTGTGCAATTTTGGGCATCGGTTTTGAAAAAGGATATACTAGAACTAGAGAGGGTATAGCGAAGAGCAACAAAATTAATTAAGGGAATGGAGGACTTGACATATGAGGAACGACTAGACATACTTAATTTATTCACTCTAGAGAAAAGACAACTAAGAGGAGACCTTATCACAGTGGAGCGAACCAGCGCTGGGAACCAACAGTATCAATGTACTGTAAGCCGTAAGGCAGTGGAGCAAACCAGCACCCGTGCGCTGGTAACCATCAGTATCAATGTATTGTAAGCTGTAAGGCAGTGGAGCGAACCAGCGCCCGCGCGCTGGGAACCAACAGTATCAATGTATTGTAAGCCGTAAGGCAGTGTAGCGAACCAGCGCCCGCGCTTTGGGAACCAACAGTATCAATGTACTGTAAGCCGTAAGGCAGTGGAGCAAACCAGCACCCGTGCGCTGGGAACCATCAGTATCAATGTATTGTAAGCTGTAAGGCAGTGGAGCGAACCAGCGCCCGCGCGCTGGGAACCAACAGTATCAATGTATTGTAAGCCGTAAGGCAGTGTAGCGAACCAGCGCCCGCGCTTTGGGAACCAACAGTATCAATGTAATGTAAGCCGTAAGGCAATGGAGCGAAGCAGCGCCCGCGCGCTGGGAATCATCAGTATCAATGTATTGTAAGCTGTAAGGCAGTGGAGCAAACCAGCACCCCCGCGCTGGGAACCAACAGTATCAATGTATTGTAAGCCGTAAGGCAGTGGAGCGAAGCAGCGCCCGCGCGCTGGGAACCATCAGTATCAATGTATTGTAAGCTGTAAGGCAGTGGAGTGAACCAGCGCCCGCGTGCTGGGAACCAACAGTATCAATGTATTGTAAGCTGTAAGGCAGTGGAGCGAACAAGCGCCCCCGCGGTGGGAACCAACAGTATCAATGTATTGTAAGCTGTAAGGCAGTGGAACGAACCAGTGCCCACGCGCTGGGAAAAAACAATATCAATGTATTGTAAGCCATAAGGCAGTGGAGCGAACCAGCGCCCGCGCGCTGGGAACCAACAGTATCAATGTAATGTAAGCCATAAGGCAATGGAGCGAACCAGCGCCCACGCGCTGGGAACCATCAGTATCAATGTATTGTAAGCTGTAAGGCAGTGGAGTGAACCAGCGCTCGCGCGCTGGGAACCAACAGTATCAATTTATTGTAAGCCGTAAGGCAGTGGAGCGAACCAGCGCCTGCGCGCTGGGATCCAACAGTATCAATGTAATGTAAGCCGTAGGGCAATGGAGCGAACCAGCGCCCGCGCGCTGGGAACCAACAGTATCAATATAATGTAAACCGTAAGGCAGTGGAGCAAACCAGCGCCGGCGAGCTGAGAACCAACAGGAGCAATGGCAATATAGGCCGTGAGGCCGTGGAGCGAACCAGTACCCACGTACTGGGAACCCACAGAGTAGAAATGTCGCCTGGGCGACCGGAGATTACAGCCGCCACAGATGAGAAGGAAACTGGACGCTGCAGACGAAACAGGAACCAGCACTTCGATGGTCAACCGGATCTGGAACGGCAACGAGGACTGGCAGCAGGAAGCAGCAACGTCGGGCGACTCCAACCGGATCAGGAACAGAACCAGGAACCGCTGATCAGGAGACTCAGGAACTGGATGATCTCAGGATAGCAGGAACACAGCTATGGCCCATAGAACTTCAGGAACATGATGAAAATAGAAGCAGCCTAGAGACACCACGAAAGGGCAACCAAAGGGTGCCCAGACTCAGTCTAAATAGGCAAAGTGGGGCGGGCTGAAGGCAAGCAGCCAATGGGAGCCCCCTACAGGTGATAGACACCCAAAGGCAGCAATCACGTGCACCGTGATAGAATAGTGGTGATGGTGATGATAATGATAGAGAAGATGAGGTGGAAGAGACATAGATGGACTTTTTATCAGAAACCAAGAAGGAATGGGAGACAGGGATGAGGATGGGCACCACTAGCAATCAGCTTTTGGAATTTGCGGAATTTGCAACTGCTCTAATTCTTGTTGCTGAGATGCAAGGGCAGCAGGGTGCTGAGGATCAGGCTAGTGTGCCACAGAAGACCATGGACACAGTGGGAATGGGTCAACAAGTGATGCGGGGATAGGACATGTTCCACTTGTTAGTGCCAGCAATACTCCTGGTCTTAGTTGCAGTGCTGATTTTGTAGCAGTAGCAGCAACAGCAGCAACATCATCTGCTGCCAGCACAGACAGTGAAGTGGAATGTGGAGGACAAGAAGAAAGAGGCCATTCTTCTCCACCTTCCCCCTCCCCCCAGAAGTCATGGGTATGGGACTAATTTTTGCTTAGGGCATGCACAGTGTAGTCATCACCAATGGCACTGTGCACAATTTGTGACAAGTCAGTGAGAAGGGGAAAGGAGGGAACATACCTTGGCAAAACCTCCCTGATTTCACACACGAAACACAGACCCCATGACATTTATTTTAACCATGTTAAAACCAAACACCCATCACAGAAATCAAGAACCACTGTTACTGTAGCGCCTGACTCTCCCAAAAGGCAACAAGAGGTGAGGTGTAGATATGAGGAGGAGGAATAAAGAAATCCAGACAGACACTGGAAGTTTCATGACGAGTGAAAAAACTAGTTCGCCATCACCGTCACCTTCTTCCTCTACGGTAACAACTACATCTTTTGCCAGTCCACCTCGTTCATCGTTACTTCCCCCGCCAAATGATAGTCACTCTGCTGATGTTAGGATATGGCAGTTCATCTCTACCCATTGCACACTGGGTGGTGCACTGACCACACAACACATATACCAGTGTGGTTTAGGAGAATCAATACCAGGTCATCAAGCGGCATCTGAGGAGATTCCATCCCGCAGAATATGCTAGGATGCTGGCAGGGAAGGTGCATCATTACTATTTAACTGTCAGCAAGTTGTCATGTGTCCTTAATGGGATCTGGACAAGGGGCATAGTGACGGTGGCAGTACTTGGTTTCTGGTGTCATGGTGTTTGGATACAGTTGTGCCATCAGAAATTATTTACCACACACACTGTGCACATTGTAGTTATTGATGAGAGCTACAGTTCCTTCTTGCAAGGGAAGAATTAATATTCTAATAACACCACACCCATGATTTTGAGGAAGGGGCAGGTAGAGAAGAATTAATAGTCAACTTTTTCTTTTCTCCACATAGACGGAGGGCTAATTATTATGCTGCTACTGCCTCAGACACATCACTGGAGATAGTCATGACAAGTGGAACCTTCATCATTCATCACCCATGTTACTGCTATAGTTGATCCCATTCCCTTTCTGCTACCTAATCATCTTGCTGCTTAAACATCTCAGCAGCAGCAAGAAGAGCAGTTGCAAATTCCACAATTATGGACTCAGACTCAGGAGGAGGACATTTGACAATGGCCAGTGTCCATTGGCCAACATGACCTGCTGGCACTAGGCCAGTGGGACTTTTTTTTCTCAGGGCTTGTGCTTTAAAAATCAAAATAAATAAACATAGTTTTGGGGGTTTGTTTCTAACAAACCTAAGTCCTACAAATCAATGTTTCCTTAGGGCTACTGCCAAACAAACCTAAGTCCTACAAATCAATGTTTCTTCAGGGATTGTGACTCTAATAAGTCTAAGTCCTACAAATCAATATTTCCTCAGAGCTTTGGACTCTATCAACAAATCTAACACATCATCCTCTACAAGATACTCTATTAAGTCAAGTATCAGTCCACCCCATTGGCAGCTTATGTCAGGGGGTTCCTGTCTCTATCACTTTACATACACATTTCTTATTTTATTTTTTTATTTATTTTTTATTAACTGTCCCCCCAATACCAGTCAAGCACCCCCAAAACAAATTCCCTTTTCAAATGATTCATTACCCAGACTCCACCCACCAACACAAGCACCCTTCTCAGACCCCTATGTCTTTTGTTTTTTTTTAATTTTATTTAGAATTTATTTTTTATTAACTGCCCTCAATCCCAGTAAACAACCCCCCTAAAATCATCCCCTATTCGACTGATTCTTTCCCTACACCCCACCCACACAGGCACGCTCATGCCCCTTTTATATTATGCCTTTGGGAAATAAAATAATGTTTGCTATGTGTTGTGTTTAACTTCAATGTTCAAATTGATTTCAAAGTAATGAGCTATTTTCAGTTCCCCCATCCCTATTTTTGAGAGGGGAAAGCAGCACATTTTTGAGCTAGAGAAGATAGTCAAATAAAGGGGAATTGAAGCTTAGTTTAGGGAGTATTTTAGGTAGGACATCTATTCTCTGTATTAGGGAAGTCTGGGGTCACTCTTGGGGAGCAGAAGGGAGGAAGGAGGTTGACCCCAAATACACCAACATTCGGTGTGACTGACTGGGTAAACACAGGCAGCTGGCCTCCAATTTGCTTGCTGATTTTGCTTTTATTGTCTCTATGCTGGGGAAGTCTGGGGAAAGAAGTTATTGATTTTGTTTTTTAGTAATTTTTTTTATTTTTTGTACTGACTGTGATAGAGTGGACAATTTAAAAAAAGTAAAAGAAAAAAAGAATAGATAAATAATTAAACAAATACATATTAAGTGACAGACAGCTGACTGGGAGCCTGATGCAAGCTCTGTGACTGAGGAAGACTTGATAGACAGCAGACGACATTGAGAATTTTGTTGAGGGCTAAGGCAAGACATCTCACTCCATCAGTTGTGTACTGTAGAGAGTAATACACACAGTAGTTGAGTAATGTCCAGCACATGCACAAGGAGGAGGGAGGAAAGTGGAGCAGTAAAGGGATATGGGAGTAAAGTGATAGTTCAAAAATTGAATGTAGCAACAGTTTCTGCAGAGTGTGCAATAACTGATGATGATCATTCTCCTTCTTGGGTGGATGTAGTTTGTCAAGGCCCTGCCAATCACACCACGCCAGTCCCCCACCAACACTACTATACACATCTGCCCCATTGTAGCTTGTACTTTATTATTTTTTTCACTTGACATCATCATGAATATGTGCCAGTGTCACTTGAGCAGGAAGTTTGTGTTGTGGGCAAAGGACAAATGCATTCTGCATGCTAACACATTTTTCAAGGTGGATGTTGCTGTAGGACTCACAACTTTGACTTTCAGCTACTTATTTCTTCACTACAGCCCTCAGAAGAAGTAATAATGTGCTGGGAATGTTGCATCATAGGAAACATGTGTTGGAATAGGAGAAAAATGTGTTAGGAATGGAGAAAAATGTGTTAGAATAGGTGAAACAACAAAGTCCTGTCTTGCATAAAAAAGGGTATTGAAGCAAGAGTGGATAACATAATTTTGTTATTGTACAAATCATTGTTAAGACGTCACCTTGAATATGTAGAGTGGTTTTGGGTACCAGTTCTGAAAAGGGATATTCTAGAAATGGAGTAAGTACAGCGAAGAGCAACAACATTGATTACGGGAATGGAGGACTTGACGTATGAGGAACAACTAGACTAACTTGGTTTATTTACTCTACAGAAAAGACTGCAAAGAGGAGATCACAATGTATAAGTTTATGAGAGGTCAATACAGGGATCTCTCTGGTGAACTGTTCATTCCAAGGACTGATCAAATAACCAGGGGCAAGCCCTTGAGATAAGAGGAAAGCAGGCTTCAACTTCTGCAGAGGAAGGGCATTTTTACAATAAGGTCACTTATGGAAACTCTCAATTGCTTCCCCTACCACTCCCCTAACACTAGTCCCACTGGCTGCTTCACCATTACTGCTACTACTACTAACACAAGCCACAGAATCTTCTTCCTCACAGTCACTAGTAATATGAGGCTATTGATTACTCCTAACAATAACAAGCTGCTGGACCTTCTTAGTACTAGCACTGGTGGGACTGCTTGGGGATGGCAAGTGTGAATTAGGGTCCACTGCTGTCACACTTGGCATCATCTTCTCCTCCCCCCTCCTCCTGAGTATTACAAGACACAGCAGAAGCTTAAGCACTGGAGGCAGCAGCTTCATCATGTCTGGCAGCAGGCACAGCACTGGTGGCCCTGGCACCACAGGCAGCAGGTCTGACAGCAGGCACAGTATTGGTGGCAGTAGGTTCAGCACTGGTTTCACCAGGGGCAGCATGTCTGATATCAGGCACAGCACTCTTTATACACCCTTTCATTGGGTGAACTTATTAATTCATGTGCTTTCAAGTATTGTCTATATGCCGATGATACCCAAATTTAAATGTCCACTCCTGATATTTCACCTCAAACCCAGGTGAAAATTTCAGACTGCCTCTTGGCCATATCCTCCTGGATGGCCCACCATCAGCTAAAGACAAACATGTCTATCTTCACCATTATAGTTGATGGAATTGACATTGATCTGGTCAGGTCAGCAATCTGCCTTTGGGCCATATTTGATTCCTCCATTTCCTTTTCCCCTCACATTAACTCCATGGTTAGAACATGTCACTTCTTTCTCTACTTCATTGCTAAGATATGTGTGTTCCTCTCCCAAAAAAACTACTAAAACTTTTGCACATGCCCTCATTCTGTCCTAGTCTATTGCAATGACCTACTAACTGGCCTTCCAGCTCCCCATCTTTCCCTTATGCAATCTGTCTTTTAAACTCAGCTGCAGGAATCACCACTCTCTCACCAAACACCAAACCTGGTCACATCATTCTTAGACATCGGACATAGCTCCCTATTTAGCAACACTTCACTTACAAAATCCTTCTGCTTCTTCTGCTTACCTTTAATGCACTCCACACTGCTGCTTCTCCTTACATCTCTTCCCTCATCTCCTTTTATGTTCACTGACATCTTGCCACGGTTACCCAGAGAAGTTCAGTACGATACAGTAAATGCAATTTATTAACAATTAGATAAAAAGAACAATACATATACAGGAACAAGCAGAGGGTTACCAGCCAGCAAGCACTATTATCAGGAATAATAGGCTGCAAAGCTAAACCACACTGCTGGAGACTAGGCCTTAGCCACTGGTAGTCTCAACAGGAACTGGAACTCAGTATCTTGATCTGATGTAACGAGAGAACTGACTCACGCCTGCAGTCAGTAGGGAGCAAACTGACTCACGCCTGCAGTCAGTATGGAGCGAACACTGACTCACCCCTGCACCAGATTGGATGTCCACTATTACGGGTTAGGCAAAAGAATAGTCAGACAGAGCCACAGGTCAGCACTAGGATGGATAGAAGACTAGCCAGGTCATACACGGAGCCCAAGGTAACAGAACTGCTATGAACAACAATGCAAGGGCATCTGAGTCAGGCCTCAGTCTGCCCTTTAAACCCCTCCACAGGAAGTAGGAGGAGCAGCTCATAGGGAGGAAGTAGGAAGTTGGTAGGAGGAGGCTACAGGAAGCAAACAGATAAAACAGAGACCTGCAGCATGCTTGAAGCCTCGCACCTGCAGATGATGCTGAAGTCAAGGTAAGCTGTAACACACCTTCTTCATTGAACACACAATGACCTTCTTGTTACATCATCCACACCCTCTGCCCTATAACATCCCAAACCCTTTTCACTTTCCACTTCCAAGTTATGGAAATAGGTACCTCTATCCCAACATCTAAAGCAATCCCCCTGAACTCTTATCTTCTGGAGCAATAGTACCATGCACTACCTTTTGGCAAACTCAGCACTTGTAATCTCAGTACTTGACACCCTCATCCCTGTTGGCTGTCTCCTATTACCCATTTAGACTGTAAGTTCCTTGGTACAGGGACCTCTCTCCTATTGTTTATATGACTGTGACACTTATTTTATCCTCATATATTTATTGTAACATAATTCTATTGTAAGGTGCTGCATACACTGTATGGTGCCATATAAATAAAGATATACATACTTTTTTTGCTATTTACAGTATCCCCTTAATGACAGGGTTTTTTTTTTTTTCCATTATAGCGAATGACTTCCTGGACTTACCAGGTAAGTCGTCTGTCACTAAGGGGGTATGTTTTTGAAATACTTTTTGGATTAGTCTTGCTCTCTCTTGTAATAAGAATTTTATCATCTATTTTTGCTAACCTAATTGCCATTTTGCAATCTTTCCTGCACTCCCTGTATTAAAAGGAATACTTTTCTGTTGCTTCAGACGTAAATAATTTAAATGCCTTTTATTTTCCTTGACATCTCTTTCTTTAAATTTGCATTTAACCACATTGGCTGTGATCTACTTCTTGTGCATTTTTCCCCACTGATGGATACATTTCTGCAACCTGAATTTAAATTCTGACCATTATTTCTCGGTATTTTGCCTTTTGCCTTTAAATATTTTTTCCCAGTCTGTGTTACATTGATGCTCTTAACATTTTAAATTAGCTTTTTTAAACTTAAGAGTTTGCCAAACTGATTTAAAATGCAACCATGTTGTGATGTTGTAGATGTAACCATGTTGTGATGTTGTAGATGTTCACCTACTTTAATAATGGACACCATGTCTATGTTATTTTGTTATTTCTAGGTCCAATACATTGTTATACCAGTTGGGTCCAAATGCTCATTAACCACCAGAAATTCTTATTCTCCATTTTACCTACCATACTTATTGCATTCACCAACATACAATTCATTTTGATGTCTATGTATTTTACCCACTACTTGCCTTTTTTCTACATCCTCATTTAATAGAAGCGCCTCTCTATTGGTTAAATTTATCCCTTCTCCTTCTCCGCCCCCACAATCCTTTACTTGGATCCAGTCCCCCCCCCATTTTTATTAGCTATACCCCCCTTTCCTAGTTAAAAAGCTCCTCCTACTGTCTTAGTATTGTATCCCCTAGCATTGTGGCTCCCTTACCATTTAGGTGCAATCCATCACCTCCATATAGACTGCACCAATGAACAGTCAGCCCCATGCTTTAAAAATCCCAAATCCTTCTTCCTGCACCAATACTTAGGACACTGATTAAGATCCCCAAGCTCCCTTTGCCTAAATGCACTGGTGCATGGCACAGGTTGTATTTCAGAAAAAACTACCCTGCAGGTCATTGCCTTGATCTGGCATCCTATAGCCATGAAAAAAATGTTTTCAGGAATTCCATCTTCCTCCAGCTTTGACACTGGTACTAATGTGTACCAAGAATGATGGATCTTTTCCAGCCCCTCCCAATAATCTGTATGCTCTGTCCACAATATTCTGAACCCAAGCACCAAAGAGACTGGCACTTACATTCCTGGCAGCAGATTCCCCTATCTACCCTCCTAATAATAGAGTCCCCTATTACAACCACCTGCCTTGGATTATGCTTACTCTGCATCCCATCTAAACTGGAAGGAGGACTAGCTGCTAGAGGAATCATCACTCTCAAGTAATGCCAGTTCTGAGCCATCCTCATCAACATCACACAATCTTGCAAGTCAGTTGGACTGAGTCAACTCAGAACTGGCTTCCTCTTGCTCTGCCCATTATCTCCCGTCCTTACTGTTACCCAGCTGCCTACCTGTCGCTCCTCATCTACAACTCCACCCTCTTCACCACTAACCCCACAGTCTATCTGCTCAGTGAGCTCTAAGCTCCTTTCCAGGTCTCCAATGTCACTTAATATCTTGATTCTAAAAAGAAAATATACTCACTATTGACCCAGCAGGATGAGCCCTGGAAAGATTGCTCTAAGGGTTCAAACATGTGACAAGATCTGCTTGTCTACCCTGTTATCACTCATGCTTAGTTTTACAATTCATCTAGTATTACACTGTCCTCTAATGTACACTCTAAGGTAAAGTGTACTAGATTTAAATATTGGTGTAGTAAATCCCTTGAAATTACATACACCACAGAGCTCTGTTGATTTCCATCTCCTGATTCCTTTCAACCTCACTTGTCTGAAAGCCTCTTAAATTCAAGCCATAATGAGCTGGCCCCAAATGAGCCTAAGGCTTGTTTTTAAAGCACGCCTACACCCAGGTGGATCCCCTGTGCAATAAAACCCTTAAACACTAAGGAGAGAAAAGAAAAGTGTGAATAATAATAATTTGCTTTTAACCCTTTATATACACACACACAATGAATTAAAAAAAAAGTATCTTTCTAACCCTTAATAAACACCCAAGCACACTCACAGGTACTTTTTATCAGATTCTTTCAAACTCCACTTGTCTCTAAGCCACTTAAATTCAAGCCACAATGAGCTGGCTCAAAATTATCCTAAGGGTTGTTATTAAAACAGGCCTACACCTAGGTGGATCCCCGTTGCAATCAAGCCCTTAATCACTCAGGAGAGAAAAGAAAAGTGTGAATAATAATAATAATAATAAATTGCTCTTAACCCTTTATATACCCACACACAATGAATTCAAAAGAATGTATCTTTCTAACCCTTAACCCTTTCAGTGCCAGAGGGATACACAGCACATTGATTCGCAATGCGTTAAGTACCCCTCTGGCACTGAAAGTGTTAATAAGTACCCAAGCACACTCACAGGTACTTTTTACCAGATTCTTTCAAATGCCACTTGTCTCCAAGCCACTTAAATGTAAGCCACAATGAGCTGGCTCAAAATGAGCCTAAGGGTTGTTTTTAAAGCAGTCCTACACCCAGGTGGATGCACAAACTTTCCTTTTGTTTACTTTGCATATGCAGCCAAGATATAGTTCTTGCTACTCTCCTGACTACACACTAATGCAGCTATTGGAACACTATAAATAAATGCTATTTTGAGCTCACCAGGAACCTGCATTTTTATATGTCTTTGTATGTAATTTGTGAGGTTTTGTCTCCTCTCTTGAATGGTAGCTCCCTAAATTAGGTGATAGCTGAACAGTGAAGGTAAAAATACCTTCCTTATTTCTCTCACAAGGATTTTGTTCACAGTAGGAGTAAGGTGGTATTACTGCTGTTTAATTGCATTACACTAAACACATGTTGACAGATTTGAGGCAGAGAGGGACTTGCCTAAATCTGGTGCACCTTGACGAGGAGGGCAAGCATTTATGCTTTTGTCCAAAAATATATTACTATTCCCCACTGTTTATTACTTATTTTTAGTGTTGAGCGAGCACCCCGATGCTCGGGTGCTCGGGTGCTCTGACCGAGCACCCCCTGAGGCTCGAGTGCTCGGCCGAGCACCCGAGCCCCATTGAATACAATGGGGCGACACGAGCATTACACCAGGCACCCCCTGCTCTGATGAGGGGAGGGTGCCTGGTCAATGCCCCCCTTCATCGGCCTCGGCCGAGCACGCATCGGCCGAGCACGCTCGCTCAACACTACTTATTTTATGTCACAAGTTATTTATTTGTAAATTTGCACTTTTCCTGGGAAAGTGACATAGTTTGCCTTTTTCACTTTGAGACAGAACATTTCTTCCATTCCTAGATAAGACATAGGAGACACTGTCCATGTGGGTGGAAGTACATTATTCATTGATTTCAATGCAGTAAAAAATACAGAAAAAGGGAAAAAATTTACACTTTTTGAGAGTTTATGATTCGCTTTTGAGGGTTTTAAGAGGATCAGTATCAGCCTTAATTTTTTGTGATTTAGATACTTGCACCACTGTTTAGGATTTTTTTTTTCTTCTCTTGTGCAATAATTTTCTCATTTCCAAATTAGCTAGGCTCATTGTTTCTTTGCAGATTATATTGCATTCTATATTTTTTAATGATGTACCTGACCCATCTGTCTTAAAGCGGAACTTTCACATGATTACAAAAGCTCTGCAGAGCATAGTTACATTAGCGATATATGCAGGTTTATGCTTAAAAATAAAACAAATTCCTTCATTAATGAAAAAAATCACCTTTTAGTCAGGCAGGCACCAGCAAGAGACCTTACAGGAAGTGCTCTCTGTGCCTGCACTGTAAATCCCTTCCTGCACCATATGGTTCAGTGGCAGTCAACCACCAATCCTGGATTTGAAGGGTCAGACAGCGCTGATGCAGAGATTTCGGCTCTGCAAGATGCCTGCGATGTTCCCTGGTGCCCCCCTAGTTAAAAGGTGATTTTCTCGAAAATGAAGGAATTCGTTTTAGTTTTAAGCATAAACCTGTCTATATCGCTAATGTAACTATGCTCTGCAGAGCTTTTGTAATCATGTGAAAGTTCCGCTTTAAGTAACTTAAAACCTGAAAACAAATTTTTTGGAGATAAGATGCTCTACTGGTAAGGCTAACAAGTATCTAAAAACAAATGAAAAAAAGAAAAAAAAAGTGGAAAAAATTAAAAGAAAAAAACCTATAATATACAAAATATTATAGATATCAGGATAGCTCTTCCAGGGATTCACCCTTAACTAGCAGCTACAATCCCAAGACCGGCATTGTAGGATTTCAGGATACGAGGGCAGAGGGAGTCCTTCGGCTAACAAAGTTCATGCTCTTGTCAAGCACTGGCAGCAAGAAACAAGCTTCTAAAGTAACGTAGTAATCTTACTGCTATCCACCATGTTTCATGCCACCCGGGCACTTCTTCAGGGAAGTCTAAAGTTTAAAGACAAGCGAAACACCTGGCTCACCATCTAGGGTATCTACATCTTCCGCCAATCCAACTCATTCATCTTTACCTCCCCCACCAAGTGGTAGTCATTCTGTAGATGTTAGGATGTGGCAGTTCATGTCCACCCATTGCACACTGTGTGGTGCACTGACCACACATGGCAGTGTTGTGAAGAAGAATCACAAGCAGGGTATAAAGCATCATCTGAGGAGATTCCATACCACAGAATATGCTAAGCTGGTGGAATGGAGGTTTCGTAATGCAAGTTGTCATGTGTCCTTGTCATGGGATGTGGACAAGGTGCAGAGTGACAGCTGCAGAACTTGGTTTCTGGTAGGGGGATTTCACAATGGGGACCCTTAGTGTCATCGTGTTTAGATAGAGTTGTGCCAGGTGTTTCATGTGAGTGCAGATATACCCATTGCTCCCAGTCCTGCCATTGTTTACACTGTGCACATTGCAGTTCCTGCTCTATTCTCAACACACCTATGATTTTGGAGGAGGGGAAGGTGGAGAAGCATTATTGGCTAACTTCTTCTTTTCTCCAAATATACCTGATGTGTCCTACAAATCAATGTTTCCTTAGGGCTTATGCCAAACAAGTCTGTCCTACAAATCAGACAAGTCTGGGCCTAACACAAATCGTATTTCCTACAAGAAATCAATGTTTCCTCAGGGCTTGGGCCTCTGACAACAAATCTTACAAATCATCCTCTATCACTTTAAGTATCAGTCTACCCCAGTCGCAGCTTGCATCAGGGGGTCCTTTTCTTTTATTTTTTATTGCATTTATTTTTTATTGTATTTATTTATTTATTAACTGCCCCCCAATACCAGTCAACAAACCCCTGAAAACAAGCTCCCTGTTCAACTAATTATTTTCTAAGACTTCACCCACCAACACGGGAACCCCCTCTGACCCCTTTTATACCATGTCTTATGGGGGGGGGGTTTGTATTAATTTTTTATATTTTAACTCTTCCCCCAATTCCAGTAAACAACCCCAAAAAAGATTCCCTGTTCAACTGATTCCTTTCCCCACACTCCACCAATACGGATACCCTCATAATCTTTTTATATTATGCCTTTGGGAAATAAAATAACATCTGCTATGTGTTGTTTATAAATTCAATGTTTCCATTGATTTCAATGGATTGAGCTAGGCAAAAAAAGCTGAAAAAGCACTTTTTGCTGGAAGTGCCATTATTTGCCAATTTTGGTTTGAGGAGAATATTTTCTCCCATCCCTAGTGATATGCTGCCCTTTCCTTTTCTTAAAGATGGAGGCTTTAAAGAGCTGATGTCAAGTGTTGCACCCTGCTGGAATAATCCAAGCTGCAGTTAATTTTCAAGGATTTCACCAAAAATGGCAAAGTTCTCAAGGGAAATTTATTGGCAGTGGCAAAAATGAGGACATTTTATGCATATTCATGGAGGGGAGAATTTTCACACAAAAATGGTTCTGTTTTTTGCCCATCCCTTCTCCTGTCTGACCTGCTTTCTCCAGTTCAGCTCTAATCCTAAAGTAGTGGGAAAAAAAAGTTACCATTTATTTTCTGTGTATTCAGCCAACCTCGGCTTAGCAGTCAGTAGCAATAACTGGTTCCACTCAGGGTGCTATCTTTATTACAGCTGGCTGTGGTCTTTTTTCCTTTATGACACTTATCTATAAAGCAAAGAGCAAAAGATGACAGCATAGATGTTACATTTTGATCCAATGCATTTAAATAAAATCAAGATTTTTGCCTGGTTCAGAAAATGAGTGTTTCTCATATTTGTTCATATTTATATGCTTTCATTCATGCTCCTAATATCAATGCACTTGAAGTTTAATACATGCCCCTTAATGTGCTTTTCTTTGCATGCCACCAGTATTGCTTCTGTGGCAATATGAGAAATTATCACATGTTTGAAACTTGCTTTATCTTTAAAATTGTTTTATTTCTGCTCAAAACAGTTTTGTGCAATAAGTTTTTCATAAGTGTTATCTATGTCACTTTCACGCCAGGCACTTGCTATTAATGAAGTATCTGTGCTCACAAAAGGTACATTTAAAACGTTGGCAAAGGCTTTTGGGAAAAAATGTTTTACTTTCTTTTACATTTAGAAGATTCCAGAAAATCATGAAGATAAAAGATAATATTACCTAAACTTAGATTTTTGTTTTAAATTAAAGCAATAGGCATGCATGCAAATGGATTATATTAGTTCTTCTGTTCTCAGTTTATTGCTAACATGATTTGATGTGAATGGGCAAATGAACAATGCTTATCTTTAATTTTTATGCTTCTCAGTTTGAAGTCAGCATGCCTATTGATACTAATGAAAATGGTTTATGTGATTTCTGGCTATATTAATAAAAGCAATTCATCCAGAAGTCACTATCAGCAGGTTATTCTATTTCCTGGTAAGATGCACTAAAACCAACCCTCTTTCATAGTGCTTCCCTGCAGTGTCAAAATGAATACTGTTAATCAGATAGTAACCTCATTCTACATCCCATGTTATTGTTAAAATGTCTTGGATTTGTTACAGATACATGAAAATAGCAATTTCTGTTAGCTTTAACACAACTCTTTTTTTTTTTATCAAAGAATATTGTTGAGACTTAAAATGCATTAATCATACCCATCCTAGAAAATAAAATTTAATCTCCATTTCTGAATATATTTTATGCAGCATCATAATTTCTATGACCATTCTACATGTTTTCTTAAATAATATGCAGGTCTCAAATTATTTACATAATGTAACATAGTTTATGAGGCAGAAAAAAATGTGTGCATCAAGTCCAGCCCATGCCGAATCCCCCCTGTTGATCAAGAGGAAGACAAAAAAATTGGCAGCAAACTGTCATTCTCAATATTGTTCATTGCTAGATAGGTATTCATTACTTTTTGAAAAGCAGTTACAGTATCTGCAAGCACACTACCCCGAGGCAAATTTTATAACTTTACTTCCCTTACTGTAAAAAATTTGATGACCTCTTGATGACCTTTGAGTAAATAGTTCATTGAGAGTTCTTTGTATTGACCTCAGATATATTTGTAAATGTTAATCCTATCACCACCTTAATGTCAATCAAATGATTAAAGAATATAACAGTTTGTGTATATCTATATGTTTTTTAATAACTTGAGGAAAATCATATTTCTTATTTGGTATTCATATAAAAGTACCAAATTTATATTTAACCATAACCTTTTCAGTATTCGGGTTCATTATTGCAATCTAGTGTAGAATTTATATAATTATATTTATTGAACATTTTGTACATTTTCTAATCCAGGTGTTCTTTGAATGATTAACTGCTCGACACTCCTATGTACAAGAAGGAAAAAGAAGATAAACAAGCACATTCAAATATCAGCTCAGCAGTACATTCCCATTTTTTCAATAAGTAATACCAATATTCATACACTGTAGAGACCAGTTCAGTACATCATATGTTAATGGCCAAAGAACAATTGTCAAAGACTTAACTTATATTTAACACTATAAAACTAATATAGTATTTAACTCCTTCTAATCACAAAGAGATTTAAAACTAATACTCAGAAAAATGCATAATAACTGAGAATCCTGTAAAAACAAAAACGCTATTTAAAGTAACATAGCTGTAATCTCCTGGTAAGGAATTTATTATTTCCAACCCTCTGTTCATCTGATTTCAGTGGTAATAGGGACAAATCTCATAGCTTGGCTTAGAGGTAATTAAATAGCATATAATATGGTCAATAGGTACTATATACCGTAACTGGGGGTAATTATTTACATTGCATCCCCTCAGTCAGTGTTGATAATATAATTAAATTCACCCATATGTGTACACCCACTCTCCACTATATCTGGCTAACAATTCAAATAGATTAATTGCTTTTGCTTGGTTATATAATTACAATCAATTCATTGCGTAATATTCGTATAGTAGATAGAGAAAAAATGATTTGTATTACAAAAGCTTAGACTGTATAACTTAGTTGTAATGTTACACTCGAATAGCTATATTATTATCCGTGTGATGGACTTATATTGTTCATCGAGTATGGAGTATAAAAGACTGTACTTTAACCCGTGAAATATCTTATCGCTCATGTATAAAGCAGTTAAATAATGTCAGGTAGCTCAGACTGGGGCTTAAGATGATAGAGAGTGAATGGTTAATATAGATATTTATCAAACCATTCCCTGTTCCTTAATGACTCTGCTTAATATCCACGCATTAGATAAAACAAACAATAACTAGTTCATTGTTGTAAAAAGTAGTCTCAGCTATTATGCATACAGGTTATTGATATATAAATCTGCAACTGTTTAGTATTAGCATATCATATAACTGAGCCATCGGTAGTTCTTAATTACAGAGAACATACGTTCTTATATTGAACACTTGGATTTAATTAGTTATTTGAACAGTAATTAAATATTATATTGTCTCACCCTGGCCTTCTAAGTATAATAACGTCTAGGCCTATTTATTGGGGAGAACTAGATAACTGTATTATTTCTCATGTTACTATTTGTATGTCATATAGTAATCAAGGTGACTAAATAAATGGGATATTTCTCAACTATGTTAGTATCTTGTATCGGTTGATCTTTAATATTGATGGTTTAAACTGCAATAGCCCTAAATAACTATATCATGGCTACTGAGGTTTAAATTATCTTTAATAAAGATAGGGAGACTTATTTTTTTTTTTACATGTAATTTCAACACTCCTATGGAAAAAAATGGCAGCAAGCCAGTCCACCTGACAGATGGAAGTCACAAGAAAATAAGGTATGTGTGTGTCTGTAGAAATGTCAGTTGGATACATGCAATAATACACCCAAATAATTTCAGCTTTGAGATGAATCTGATCTTATAAAAGATTGACTATAATTAGACATATGCTTCTTTGTCATGCTCTAGACTCAGTTAAAAAACTTCCAGTCAAAATGAAGATTTTCCTTTTCAACTGTATGCAGATATTCTTTTCCCAAAATATGCAGAGTGAAAATTATCTTGGAAATTAATGCATCCTCTTTGACTGAATGAGAATAACTTGAAGCATAACTGTTCCCTCTATACCACTAAACTGTTCATTTTTGTTTTACTCTAAATTCTGCAGTTACACAGGTGCTATTATTGTTTTAGCAAACATTTTTACCTGGGATTGCCAAAAGGTAATAATGCAAGCAAACTTGGAAGTAAAAATATAAGTTCTCAAATACAGGGCTTGATTCAATTTGAGCTGGTAAAACATAGGTGAGGGACAAAATGATTTCTGGCCGGTACATACATAGGCCTCTATTCAAATGTCCCCGAAGCCAAAAAACAAAAAAAACAAACAGCCGATGCCTGATTTTTAAACATGATAAACCAGTCAAATAGCCATCTTATAAACAGCTAACTGCCATTTTAAATTCACAACGGATGTTGAAAAATCTCCCATTGAAAACAATGGAACAGTTAAACCCAGTAGCCATTCAAATTTTTGCTGTCAGTGCCAACGTATGATAAACTGATACATTTACTGGAAGAATTCTGCACCTAGTTTTTCTGGCATTACAGTATGCAATGGAGAAAAAACCCATCATCGGACAAAACAAAGCAGGGAAACATCAGCTCAAACAACACCGAGCACATAGCACAAGCACAGCAATGGAAACATTATCCCCTGTAAAGCCAAGCAACCACACGGAAAATGGACATGCCTTACAAACAACAAATACCTATCAACCCCCCTGAACAAGGGCTTGACAAAGCAACCTACAACCTACAACCTACCCACAATCTGTCACACCATACCCTGGAACAATAGGGTTTAGCGCACAACAACACGTATGTACACACAACACAAGTCACTCTCCTGTCAAGTACAACAAATCAGACAAACAAAAACATCCGCACCTCAAAACAGTTGCCTGGACAACACACACGTTCCCATAGATTACTCCCTACCACATAACCGTGCCTGGGCAACACCCTACGACTGTCTTAAAGTGACATCTCACTATTATTAGATGTGGCATGTTTACAGGAGACCACTCAGAGAGAGAGAGATTACAACCAGTATGTTTGCATATCTATCACTGCAAAGACATTGGAAAAGAAAGCATGCAAGGGCTTGGGATCACCATCAGCCCCCAAGCATACCTGCTGAACATCCTTTGCCTATTGCAAGCAATAATGCTGTGGCGAAAGATGCAGACAGAAGTTCTTCTCCACCTGAAGAACCACACCACGCAGCAGCACCTCAGCTTCTGCAACAAGATCTCCACAGCTCCCATAGCTGCCACAGGGATGATAGACTTTGACAAAGATCCATGATATACTGCAAAAGGGTCACGCTCTTCAGAATACCGGACGCTGAAGTCAGACCTGTAAATTTGACATCAGACAGCAAAACTGAACTATACAAGGCGATCAAAAGACAACATTGACCCCATGTACAGCAACAACCATGCCCTTTCTTGCTTTCAGAAGCTGGTGCCATACATTTTATAGCAAGTGGATCCTTCTGGTTCACAGAAGGCTATGCATCTGGCATGTCCCAGTCCACATGTTCAAGGACACTGTATCAGGTGTTACCAGCCCTCAAGAGGAAGGCCACTTCCCCTCCACCCAGATGGAGAAGACACATGTCAAGCAGGACATCTATACAATGGGAGGCATGCCCAGGATTATGGGTGCCATAGACTGGACAAATGTGTGCATAAGAGCTCCAATGAACGAGGGAAATCTCTTCAGCAACAGCAAGAATTTCCAGTCCATCATTGAACAGATGGTGTGTGATTCCAACATAAGGATAACCCATTTCTGCGTTGGGATATGGCAGCTGTCAAGACTCATATATCCTCATCACTCATCCGTCCAAAGAGACTTTTGAGAATATCACTTATACAGGAGGATAGCAGTTGGGTGAGTCAACAATCCAAACATCACACCACATCCACAGGTGCACTCACACAACTAATGTGAACACAGCTTACAATGGTCATAACACACAAGTAGTACAATGCCCTTACACATCATCATACAAATAACACGTGGCCTTACAATGTCACTGTCTTTCCACAGGTGATGCCGGGTATGGGTGTAAACCATAGCTCCTCACACCAGTACCAGATCCACAAACACCTGCTCAGGAGTGCTACAGTGAGGCTCACATCCAAAAAAGGTATATCATTGAACTCACCTTTGTTATTAGAATATACATTTTTCCTTTGAGAGCGGGAACTGTGCCTCTCATCCACAAATGCAATGTGCACAGTGTGGTGGTAAATAACACCTGACACAACTGTATCCAAACACCATGACACCAGAAACCAAGTACTGCTGTTGTCACTATAGCCCTTGTCAACACATGGCCCGCTAAGGACATATGGCAACTTGCTGACAGTTTAATAGTAATGATGAACCCTCCCTGCCCCCATCTTAGCATATTCTGAAGCATTCTTAAGGATCATGTTCCACATGGACAATGCCATGGAGGGGAAGGGTACTCCCAGGGTCAGGGGAATGGTGTGTGCAATGGATGGACGCGGATTGCCACATCCTAACATCAACAGAGTGGCTATAATTTGTCAGGGAAGGTAACGATGAACTAGGTGGATTGGTGGAAGATGTAGTTACCCTTCACTCATCATGAAACTTCCAGTCTCTGCCTGGGTTTCTCTATTCTTCCTCCTCTTTGATTTCCGCCTCACATCTTGTTGCCTTTCTGGAGAGTCAGAGGGTACAGCAACAGCAGTGCTTGATTTCTCTGGTGGGTGATTGGATTTAACATATTTGACATAAATGTAATTGTGTCTCTGTTTCATGTGTGATATCAGGGAGGTTGTGCCAAGGCGTGTTCCCTTCTTTCCCCTTCCCACTGACTTGTCACAAATTGTGCACAGTGCCATTGGTGATGACTATGCTGTGCCTACCCCAAGAGAAAAATAGTCTCACACCCATGACTTCATGGATGAGGGGGAAGGTGGAGAAGAATGACCTCTTTCTTCTTGTCCTCCACATTTTCCTTCATTGGCTGGGGCAGAGGATGGTGTTGCTGTTATTGCTGCTACTGCCTCAGAAAAAGCACTGCAACTATGACCAGGAATATTGCTGCTGCTGGCAAGAGAAACCTTTCGTAGTTCCAGATCACTTATTGACCCCATTCCCACTGTGTCCACGGAGGCCTGTGGCATACTAGCCTGCTCCTCAGCATCCTGCTGCCCTTGCAACTCAGCAGCAGAAGGAATTAGAGCAGTTGCAAATTCCTCAAATTCCAAATGCTCATCACTGGTTGGAGGAGATGAAGGGCAATGTAACAGAGGGTCCCCTAATGTCATACTTGCCATTTCTTGGTGACCTGAAGAAGGCAGACTGGCAGCATTAGAAGCAGGCACATGCAGCTGATCTGTGGTCCTGGTGGTGTTGGTTATATTGAGGTGGGGACAATTCTGCCTTCTTCAGGATCATGTTCCACATGGACTATGCCATGGTGAGGAAGGGGACTCCCAGGGTCAGGGGAATGGTGCGGACTCCTTGACCGTTAGTCTGGATGCTTTCGATTGTTTCCCTTACCACTCTTTTAAGACTAGTCCCACCGGCTGATACACCATCACTGTTACTACTATTACTACTAACACCAACCACATCAGTTTCAGCCCCTGAGTCTTCCTCCTGAACCTTCTTAATAGTAGCACTAGAACTGGTGGGACTGCTTGGGAATGGCATGTGTGACTTAGGGTCCTCTGCTGTCACACGTGGAATCAGCAACATGAAGTCTGTTTGCATAATTTACCATGATGGTTTACCTAGGTAAATGTACTTCATACTGCAGTCTAAGTTTTTGTTTATGTCTGTATATAACAATCTGTTGTTGAAGCTAGTCTTCACCTCCTCAACAAACAATAGCCTTCCATAGTCCGGAAAGATTCTGAAGGGTGAATCATTGTCCTCAGATTCCAAAAGAAAAACTAACTAACAGTAGTCTACAGACTACAACAGAGGTTTGATGGGAAAAATATATAGATTTACCAAGCTGGAGAATAAATGCATTCAGTCTTCAATGCATTTTGGTACAATAAAAACATATTAATGCTTTAATTCATTCTTAAACATATGAAAGGAAGCCTATCTCTATCCAAAAATGTCTGTTAATTTTGATGTTGGATTAGACATTTATCAAGACAGATTGCAAAATAGTTATCCATTGCGTATCCATTATACTTATGAAGGCATGCCACTAATCTCAGGGGTCTATTATTTAAAATGGAAACATGAGTGTAGTTTAAAATGTATTGATGCTAGGAGATAAAGGTGGTGGCTATGGTATGGATGGTGGATACACCCCCCCTCCACCCATTCCTGTTGGCGCAAATTATTTAATAGTAATCTTCCCCACTATAGAAGACTATATGCTTACAGAGGGTCTCCTGAAAAGTTTTTTGCCATATGGACTGAATTAATTTCCTATATATCTCCTTAGGAGATGAATGGTGGGGAAGGGAGAAGAGGCATTGAAGTATATGTGTATGTGAGTAGGAGAAATGTGGCTTTTTCTGTGCTATACATTACCCTTGGGGATGTAACCCTTGAGAATGGGAGATTGGGGGGGGGGGCTGCTGTTTTTCATGCAGGGGTTATTGGGGGGGTTAGCGGGGTAGTTCCTCCATAGTTTAAGAGGATTTTGTATATTACTTATTTTGTTTTTTCATTTATATAACCTTAACTTAGGCAGAGATATATTTTGGGCAATACCGTAGATCCAATGCGTAGACATCTAAGCATTGAATCAACGGTATTGCCCTGCGAGGACCTTGAAATCCTCACAAGGCATTACCACTGGCTGGCAGCAGAAGCTGCCCACAGGGAAGATGTGGAATCAGACTTCAATGGAAGTAAGGATAATCTTTTGAGAGCGAATTGCACGTGGGGGTGGGAGGGAAGGTATTTGGCAGCCCTCATTCTTTTTTTGAGTATAGGGGAAAACAAGGGTGCATACTATACATAGTCAATCTTGTTTTCCCCAAAAATCTTGGGTAAACTGTACACCTGCATATTATACACAGGTGCATATTATACCTGAGATTTTACGTTAATTTACAGACACATATACTGAAGTTTATACAAAAGTTAATGTGAGTTTTATTGCTGTGGAACAATGTGATACACTTATATACAAACCACACAGTCTGATTACCTAAATCCAGGGACAACAGGGTGGGTAACAGGGACAGAGGGATTTGTGCTTCAAAGAGGGGCTGTCCCACTTAAAGAGGGATGCTTTGGAGGTATGCTGTCATTTTACAGGGGAATAATACCATTGATCAAGGTTGGAAAACTTGAAACCCTCCAGCTGCTGTGGACTACAACTCCCATCATCCCAAACAGTTGGAGAGCCTAAGGTTGACCACCTCTGCACTCGCATTAGGTTTTTAATTTGATAACAGACAGACTATCCTTGGTAAGTGCCATTTATCCTCCAGCTTGGTAAATCTATATATTTTTCCCATCAAACCTCTGTTGTAGTCTGTAGACTACTGCTAGTTAGTTTTTCTTTGTAATCTGAGAACAATGATTCACCCTTCAGAATCATTCAGGACTATGGAAGGCTATTGTTTGTTGAGGAGGTAAAGACAAGCTTCAACAACAGATTGTTATATACAGAAAACAACAAAAACTTGCAGAGACTGCAGTATGAAGTACATTTACCTAGGTAAGCCATCATGGCAAATTATGCAAACATACTTCATGTAATGGATACCAAAGTCCTTGGGTTGGACTCAGGCTGTCATTCCAGGTTTCTCCCTCCTGAGATCAGCTACAAGCAGAAAGCTCCACCGGTTACTCAAGCAGCTTTTCTTCTTAGGATGGGGGTAAACAGAAGACCCTTTATACCATCCAGCAACAGAGAGACAGGAGGCAGTTCAAGTTCAAACTGTAGCACACTTTATTGCACAAACGTCAACTCTTTTATACATAGTGAACCACATCAAGATACAGTACTAGACAAAGGACAGTGACAGATGGTTTAAACATAACACAAAGGGCCAGACATGATTACATTACTTATACAAAGGGATTGATTAAGGGTAAACACTGTGACAAAAGGCTGAGGGACTCAAATACACATTTTACACAATATTCTGCTTCAACCCCTGGCCAATCAGGGGCATGGAATCCGATGGCCAATCCTGGCCAAGATCATCATGTCCATTTCAGCCAATCAGAACTGGTAGGCGGGCAGCTAACTGACCAATCCAAGGGGCACCTACTTTTTCCATGCAAAGTCAATGGAGTCCCTTTAACTCAGACAGGCCAATCAGGAAGCCGCCTACTTCCCCATGTAAAGTTTATGGAGCTTGTTGAATAGGTTGCCCAGCACGGCAGCCAGCCTGCGGACGGTTTATAGTCTGTGTATTTCAGTCTTTTTGGAGGAGTGAGTGCGCAAGCTGTCCTGAACTTCAGCTTTTCTCATTGGAACAGATTTATCACATTGTAGCCAAGCAAAACATACTCCAGTAATGGGTTATGGCCCATTACACTTCATGTTGCAGATTCCAAGTTAACTGCTGTGCTTTTAACATATGCAGGGGTATTGTCATTATAAGTAAAGTTACAAAAAAATTCAAACAAAGCACACTAAATCTGACCACAGTAAATTTTCAGTATGCTTCACAGGTTTAGTAATTCTCAACTTCATCACTCCAGCTTCAAATTGTCTTTAAGTGGTGGATTTGATAATTGGCCCTTTCAGAGCCAGAAGGATGCCCAACACATTTATTTGCAATGTGTTGGGCATCCCTCTGGAACCCAGAGTGTTAAAGCTCCTAAAATACTCACCATGCTTAAGGTTATATAAAATTTACACAAACGTATTACAGATCCGGGGACTCATTGTAAATGGAAATGTGTTTTGTTTTTTTTATATAACTCCTTACTTTTATTTTATTATATTTATTATAAATTCATCTGTAACTTTTAAAGATTTACAGGTCAAACATCTGTAGTGTTTACAACAAAAGCAACCTTTTTTAATATGCTTTTAATCTCCATTAGAGACCTCATTCATCCCTTTATCTCTAAGGAGACTAGGGGCCTATATATATATATATATATATATATATATATATATATATATATATATATATATATTTTTTTTTTTTTTTTTTTTAATCTTTTATTGAAATCAAAAATCAGAGAATGTTACAAAAATACAACAGCATAGAGTTGAGTATGAGTACAAACAATGAATCATTCCATAAGATACTGACATCAAAAGAATCATATAGAGCTGCATGGTGATTCGTGGGGCGGTGTGATAGCTAAGAGAATGCAAACCATTGGCGTTGTGTCAGTTTGAGAGTAAACATGTGGGAAGCTAAAAGGGGCCTATGGTATCATTATAAGTGCAGGATGAGGAGTAAATCTGCAAAGGCACCAGAAAGAAAGAAGAGAGAAAGAGGAAAGAGGGAAGGGAAAAAGAAAAGAAGCCAGAAGAAGAATGGAAAGGAGAGGGGAGAGCAGGGATAGGGAGGATATATGGGAGGGTGAAGAAGGTAAGGAATAGGGAGGGGAGGGGAGGAAGGGATGTGAGGTCCAGAAGGGGTCGCTTCAGATGTACCTTATTAGCATTCTATTACCAAGCAATTAAAAGTAACAAAAGAAGAAGAGCTGTAGACCATCAATGCCAAGGGGGGGAGCATCGTCCATCTGAAGATAATCGGACATTGCCGAAGTAGGATCAAGAGGAGATATTAAGAAGCGGGACTAAAGGAAGATCTCTTCTACTATTCCATTGCGACCATGTCAGATTAAATCTTGGGAAAGAGTCCGTTGCAATGGCGTGAAATCTCTCAACGAAGTTGTCTACTTTGGCAAGCCATTGAGATAATGAAGGAAGAATAGTCTGTTTCCATTGTAAGGGGATTAGTAAGTGGGCAATGTTAAGAAGCAAGGGGACTACTCTCCACTGAGCAGGAGACAGATCCAAAAGGAGATGAGCCCTATAAGAGAAAAGACAGAGAAGAGGATCTAGGGGGAGGGATATTCTGAGTTCCGAATTCGGTGTGGTTAAGATCTGTGACCAGAAGTTTTGAATTAGTGGACACGTCCACCAAATATGAGAGAGGGAGCCTGGGTGTCGTAGTATCACGGTGCCCGTGATTGATGCATTTCCCTGTCTGTCACCAGTAGGGGGCTTCTATTGGCTGTCTGCATTTAGCCCGCCTCATATTGCCTATTTAAACCTGGATTGGGCACCCTTTGAGTGCCCTTTCGTGTTGTTTCTGACCTGGTTGCTATCACTATGTCCAGTGATGGTTGGGCCTCTGTTCCTGTGTTCCTGAGTTCCTGATTACAACTGTTCCAGTGTCTCCTGCATGCTGAGTTGTTCCAGTCCTGGTTCCGGCCTAGTACTCTGGGGTTGCAGTTCCTGCTGACCTTCTTCTCTGCTGTTTCCTGACCTGACTGATCGCTGCTGGTTCCTGTCATCTCCTCGCCTGCCTCCTGTGATCCTGGCGACCTTCTGTTTGGTCGCGTCGGCGACATTGCTTGTTAGTCCCAGCGTGTGGACGCTGCTTTGCTCCAAAGCCTTGCTGCTACATGATTCAGTTGTTAGTCCAGTGTGCGGACACTGGTTTGCTCCTAAGCCTAACGGCTACACTATTCAGTGGTTGGTCCCAGCGTGCGGACACTGGTTTGCTCCAAAGCCTTGCGGCTATACGATTCACTTGTTACTCCAGTGTGCGGACACTGGTTTGCTCCAAAGCCTATCGGCTATACGATTCAGTAGCTGGTTCCAGCGTGCGGACGCTGGTTTGCTCCAAAGCCTTGCGGCTATGCGATTCACTTGTTACTCCAGTGTGCGGACACTGGTTTGCTCCAAAGCCTATCGGCTTTACGATTCAGTAGCTGGTTCCAGCGTGCGGACGCTGGTTTGCTCCAAAGCCTTGCGGCTCTCCGATTCAATTGTTAGTCCAGTGTGAGGACACTGGTTTGCTCCTAAGCCTTGCGGCTATACGATTCCTCTGTTGGTCTCAGTGTGCGGACACTGGGTTGCTTACGATCCTGTCACTCTGTCATTATCATCCAACAGCTATTGATACCTCTGGGCTGCCTTGCCCGGTATTGGTAAGGCCGGTAGAACCTTTTGCCACATTCCATCTGAGGTTGCCTTACCCGGTATTGGCAGGGCCGGTAGAGCCTACACTGTGTACTTATTGGGGCTGCCTTGCCCGGTATTTAGGTAAGGCCGGTAGAACCTTGACGCTATTCCATCTGCAGGTTGCCTTACCCGGTATTGGCAAGGCCGGTAGAGCCTATTATTCCATTATATCAGACTGTCCTGTCCGGTATATTGACAGGACCGGTAGAGTCTGCATACTGTCTTTGCTATTTACTCATGATATATATATGTATGTGATTGCCATTCTAGTGATCATTTTTATTATTTCAATAAAATTGAGTTTTTACCTAAAACTTGTGTCTGAGAGTCATTACAAACCGTGACACGTAGGCATCTCCAGCAGGTTGGGGAAGCTGAATGATAGAGTCTAGCTAAAAGAGAGGAGGTCCTATTTTATAATTCAGTTCTCTGGATCTGGTATCTCTATATAGTTTGAAATTTGATGAGAGAATGTAGGACCATTGTGCAGACTCGAGGGTTATGTTGAGTTCACGTTCCCATTTGCTGATGAAATAGGGCTTTGAAGTATTTTTTTATAAGAATAAGGTGTAGCATAAGGATAAGGGACGAAACATGGTAGGTAAATCTACAAGCTTCACCTCAAATGGGGTCAGAGTTCTGTCTGGGAGTGAAGTTTTGCACATGGAACGGTGCAGTGTCGAATCTGGAAAAGCAGCCACCATGGGGCGTAACACTGTTCCAGTTTGGCTGTAAAGGTGGACAAAGGGAGGAATTGAGAGCCAGCTGAGAGAGATCCAAGCATGTGCAACTCGGCGCTTCTCCATTTCTCCCGCGGCAGAGCAGGGAGTTCTACCTGGAAGGTAGGATTGTCCAGAAAAGAAAGAAGAGGGGACGGTGAAGGAGCAAGTTGGAGCGTGTGATTTATCTGATCCCAAATTCTCAAAATGTGGCCAAGAATGACATGGGATTTACATTGTCGGGGAATCGAGTCAGCAGGGATCAAGAGCAATTGAATAGGATTATAACCATTTAAGACAAAAGAAAGGGTAGAAGTCTACCTTTTCGGAGGGGAGGAAAGGAAGTCAAAGAGTTTAACTAGAATGGAGGCATAATAGTATTTACGAAAGTCTGGAATGTTCAAGCCTCCCTGGCATATCAGGGAGGCGAGAATACTATGCTGGATCCTAGGCTTTTTCCTGGCCCAAATGAATTGCGAAGCTACGGAAGAAAGCGTGTCAATGTAATGTTTCGGTATCGTTATCGGGAGAGTGTTTAAGACGTATAGAAACTTTGGGAGAACCATCATTTTGATGACGCTGATACGCCTAAACCGCAAAACATGTAATGGGTTCCAAGAAGCTAAGTCGGCCTTTGCCGAAGCAATCTGGGAGAAAAATTTCGAAGGGGAAGAGAAGAAAGATCTGGAGATATCGAAATACCCAGGTATTTAATTGAATCAGTGGACCAGCGTAGGGGAAATTTGGTGCGGAGTTGCTGCTCAGTATGGGAGTTTAGATCAAGGTTCAGCACCTCTGATTTGGAGTTATTAATTAACGCTTGTGAGACTTTTGAGTATTCATCTAAAACTTCAAGGAGTGGTGGAAGGGAAGAGGAAGGATGGGAAAGAAAAAACAGTATGTCGTACAATCTTGCTGCATATGCAGCAAGATTGTACTGGTCTAAGCCAACCTGAACAACCGTAATCAATGGGTGTAGTCTCATAAGTTGTAGAAGTGGCTCCAGCGTTAAGATGAAGATGACTGGGGAGAGAGGGCATCCCTGTCATGTCCTGTTAGTGATAGGAAAGGCAGAAGAAATTGTGCCATTAATTAAGACTTTAGCCGATGGCGAGGAGTATAAGCTCATGATGCCTTGGAGCATGAGGGGCCAGAGGCCAAATATACTTAAAGTTTCTTTAATGTAGTTCCAATTGACCCTATTGAATGCCTTTTTGGCGTTGGATGAAAGAAAATTGTAGGTAGCATGTTCTGTGAGAGATATGGCAGTGGTAATGTTATGTCTCGATTCACGTCCCGGAACAAATCTACTTTGGTCTGGATGTATAAGTTGAGGGAGGAAGGGACGGAGTCGATTAGCCAATATCTTCGCAAACAATTTTAGGTCAATATTTAATAAAGATATTGGGCGGTAATTACCGCATTGAGTCGGGTCTTTCCCGGGTTTCGGAATGTCCACAATGTGGGCTTCCAGAGATTGAGGAGGAAATAGCTTCCCTTGTAGGACTGCATTAAAAGAAGATAGAAGGTGGGGGGATAGAAGGGAGACAAAGGTTCTATAGTACGGCAGGGTGAAGCAATCTGGACCAGGACTCTTTCCTGGAGGCATAGACTTAAGTGCTACCAGAAGTTCGTGTTGAGTGATAGGTTGTTCCAGAGATTCAGTGTCCCTTGATGAGAGAGTGGGTAATTTAGCCCGATGAAGAAAATCAAGGATAGAAGCATGGTGGGAGGAGGACGAAGCCAAAGATGGAGGACCTAAGTTGTAAAGAGAAGCGTAGAAGTCCCTAAAAGCCTCAGCCATTTGGGGGTAGTGAAACAAAGATTTTCCTAGTGGGGAAATTATTTTGTGTACATTAATAGTGCGTCTCTTAATCTTAGTTAGTCGAGCAAGTGTTTTGCCACATTTATCTCCTGAAGTATATTTTTCATATTTGAGGCGCATGAATGACTTTTGGACATCTTCCTTTAGAAGTTTATTGAGTTCCATCTTAATGTTTTGGATTTCGGGTAAAAGTTGTGCCGAGAGGGATCGTTTGTGAACTGCTTCTTTAATACGGAGGTCATTAAGTAAGTCATTAATTTGTTGCCATTTCTTTTTTTTATTGTGGGCCCCTATTCTGATCAGGTGTCCCCTAAGGACACATTTGTGTACTTCCCAAATAAACGGAGCAGAGACGTCAGGCATGGAGTTGATCTTGAAATAATCCTCAATTATAGAAGACAGTGAATTACGAGTGGAAGGATCCGTAATGGATAACTCATTCAGACGCCAAGAGCCAGGTGAAAAAGAGGTAGAGAAGCCCGAGAGAGTCATCATAACTAAGGAGTGGTCTGACCAGGAAACAGGTACGATGGTGGCCTGCTTCAGATGTGGCAAGAGAAATTGAGACAAGAGGAGGTAATCAATCCTACTGTAGGTAGAGTGAGGGAGAGAGAAGAAAGTGTAATCTTTGTCTTGAGGGTGAAGGAGTCTCCAGTAGTCAATTAGATGATGATCAGAGAGTTGTTTCCACAGATGGCGAAGTTGGGAGAGTCTGAATGGAGATTTCCCAGATGAAGAATCTAAGGAAGGGTCAAGCGCCATATTAAAGTCTCCCCCCATGATAAGTCTTCCTTCAGAGGAAGAGTCCAATAAGGATAGAATCTTTGATAGAAATGAGATTTGAGAAGAAGTCGGGCAATAGATGTTAAGGATAGCGAACGGTTTGTTGTATAATAAACCAGAGATCAACAGGTACCTACCGTCAGGGTCAGCTGTTACATCATGTAATATCCAAGGAACGGATGCACGAAGAAGAATACAGACACCACGCTTCTTTTCGTTAGCAGATGCATAGTAAGTAGTAGGGAAGAAACGATTGGAAAAGTTAGGATTAGCGGCGGATAAAAAATGGGTCTCTTGAACCAATACGATGTCCGCCGCCCTCTTGTTCAGATCTCGCAAAATCATCGATCTCTTCTCCGTGGAGTTCAGCCCCTTGGCATTAACAGTCACTACTTTGATGTCAGACATATTTTATTGGCTAAGGAACGGCGGAAGCTACCTCCCAGACATCGGGGAAAGGAATAGAGGAAAGGGGGGGAGGAGGGGAGGAGAGACTAAAGATTGGGAGGGAGAAATGGAGAAGGAGGAGAAGAGGAGTAAAACCGTGGTGAAATAGAAAAAAGATGACATAAGAAAAGAAGGACACGGGTAGTGCCATAAGGCCTTTGGGGGATGGCATATTCATCTATCCAAAGGGAGTGTGGGTAGTGAGTTCCGTCAGAGCGGATGATGCTAATAGACAGCTACAGGAAGAGCAGCTAGTGTACAGTGCATGGGAGAGATTTTAGTTGAGAGTAAAAGTGAGAAAGGTGTGGAGAAGTGTGTACTGAAGGCAATAAGTGAGGGGCTTTGGGATGTATAATGTAGGTGTCCGCAATGCAGGCAGTCAAACTGTTTACAGCCCAAGATCGCCAGCCCTGCAGACAAAGTCAAGGCAGAGGGCCTGAGCATGGGACAGGAACCGGATAATAGTCATGTCAAATGAAAGGATCTAACAGGTAGACAGTGGGCAGGTAGAAGTATGAAATTGCTACGGAGGCCTTTGGGGAGTGGGAATGCATAAGGGGGGGATGTGCAGCAGCACTATATATATATCAAACAGCAATAGCTTGCTACCATAAAGTAGTCAAGGGAGAGCGTAAACATCTGGAATAGTGATACATGGTGATCTACTACTGGAGTGAGAGTAGTAAGACCAGCATTCTGAAAACAAGGAACAATAATTAACTAAAAACAGTCAGACATGAACAATAGAGAAGTTATAAGGAACATTTCAAGTGATTTCAAGGGCAATCTAGGTCTGTATACTGGGTTCGAGTTGATGACAGAATCACTGCAACCAGATACATATCAAGTAGGACTGTGTATCAAAGTAAGAACATTCCATTGTCTAGGATGATATACGTCAAAGTAGAGATATTAACTCATGAGGATCGATAGTGGTAGGTGAGAGGGATATCTGTCGGCCTAAGTGATCGGCAATTGAAATCTAGTCAATGAGCAACGGGTATGTAAAGTGTCAGCAGTGGCAAGGATCTGAGGAAGAACATCCGTAGCACTCGTAGGAGAGATGGCCAGGTCCAACGGCCAATAAAGAGTAAAGGGGCTGGGGACATCAATTGAGGTCTAATTAAGAGTAACACAAAGGGCCTTTGGGGGGGCTACAGTCAAGAGTGTAAGTAGTACGAGTAGGGAGCGGTAGTATAAGCCTAGCTATAAATTCACTACGTGGCGCTGTTGTGATGCAGTGCCAAGTCTGGGTGATGAGATAGCAAGGAGTAAGGCAGGTACTTAAATCTGAGAGAGTAACACAGAAAGAGTAAAGACATGCTCCCTTAAGTCAACCAGAGAACATGGGATATAGGGGTACGTTGGCGTATGTCATCCAGGGAAAACAATAGGCATAGGATCGTACTGGCCGGTATCTGAAGAGAAGCAGATATCACCCAGAGCCACATGGTCAGAAAACCAAGTAGTGCTTCAGTAAGATAGTGGCCAGGAAACAATATGAGACAGAAAATTTATTTAAACATGCTTGTGAGATGTAGACAGAAGGTAAGGGCTAAACGTGCCCCCTACCTCAATACTTCATTGAGTTAACTAGTGAGTGTAACAGTAAATAGTGTCATTCAATACACTTTGAAACAAATAAATAATAAGGGGTAACAATATGCAGGTAGGGAGCAAAGCTTCAGTAGGGGAGGAGGAAACCAGCTATGAAAGTTCACTGGAGTTGGGGAATAGCTCCAGAGAGGTGAGCAGAGGAAGATCGTGGTGACCTGGGGTTCCACAAGTGTCCAGGAGGCCAAAAAAGGAAGCAGCCGCCTCTCAGTTGCAGGGCGACAAGACAGGATGGCGAGAACTTGAAACAGAGAGCATAGTAGTTCACTGAACTTGTGTAATCCTCAGATAAGAGTGTCAGAACAACAGCTGATGAAGAATAATGGGGGTACAGATAGGCCAAATCAGGTCCAGGGCATAGCTTGTTGAGAGGGATCTGTGGACAGAGGGAAGATGCAACGTTGTTTGAATTTCGGCGCCAGCGATCCCAGTGACCACTCCAGATGCTTGTGAGCTTTGCTTTGCAGAGGAGTTTCGAGTGTATGTGCAGTAGGGTGGGAGAGAGAACCCCAGAGTAGAGCAGAATGACACCGTATCTTCTACGGATCTCAGGGTCACGGATCTGTCATTGAACGAAACAGTCAGCTGGAACGGGAAACCCCAGCGGTACTTGATCTGGAGTTGTTTTAGGTGGTCTGTGAGGTGCTTCACCAAACATGTGAGGTAAAGGGTATGAGGAGAGAGGTTGTTAAATAAGTAGACTTCAGATCCACCACACAATAGAGGGGAGATGTTTCTGCTTTTCCTCATAATCAATTCTTTCAGTTCATATCTGTGGAAGCAGATGAGAATATCCCTTGGTTTAGATGGATCTTTTGATTTCATCACTCTATGTACTCTCTCCAGTTCAGTAGGGCCCAATTGTTGGTCATCCAGCAGTTGGGTGAAGAAAGGCATCAGAACAGCCCGCAGGTCCGATGGAGGGATGGTCTCAGAGAGGTTTTTCAACCTGATGTTACATCTCCGTCCTCGATTTTCCAGGTCGTCGAGGCGAAGGTTGAGAGAGTGAATTTGTTCACACTGGTCTAAAATGGTGTTTTGCAGGATCACAAAGTCTCTTTCAGTTGGTCTTTCTCTTCCTCTAGTTTTGTCACACGAATGGCAATCTGAGAGAAGTCATCTCTGATGGCCGCTAGTTCTGAGGCCAGAAGCTCCTTCATTTCTTCCATAAGGGAGTGGAGGTCCGCTCTAGACGGGAGGCCTTTGATATCTTCCTTAGTGGGAAGGTTCGCTAGTATGGCTGTGAGGTTGAGACTGGATACAGAGTCCTCCTGATGGTTCACAGCAAGCTCGGAAGAGCCGAGCGAGGTCACCATATTGTCAGCTACAACAGTGGCAGGGCTCTCAGGAGAGGTTAGTGCATCACGCTTCGGAGATGCGGGAAATGCAAGGGAGGATATGGGCCTCAGTTGAAGATAGCCAGAAATCGGGTTGAAAAAGGGTTCCAAAGCCGGAGTGTTAGCTTTCTTCTTACTCTTCATCCGGAAGGTGAAAGGCAAGAAGGGGATGCTCTTCCAAATATGTGGGTTTAATCGCTCAACAGGGAATGGAGCTCAGGCACTATTCGTCCGACGCCATGAGCAGCTAGGCCACATCCGTAAATGGAAATGTTTTTAATTACTCACTCACTGATATTTCATTCTGCCTAGCCTTCCATAATCCAGAATGGTTCTGAAATGTGAATTATCATTTCCAGATTCCAAAGATATCTGATGGAAAATGTATTATGCTTTGAGATAAGGCAAATGCAGCAAAGTATTGATGGTCCCTTTTCTCTTGCCCCAGACAACATCGCATAAAATCAGATCGGCAGTAGGTTTACAATGAATAGAAACTATCCTTGATGTGTACCTTGTGATCCCGCTGAAGCTTCAACAATATGCTTGTAGGAGGATGTAAGGTGGGTGTGACAATGCATCATGCTTGAATATGCAGCATGTTATGATGTTTTAATGCATATGAGCAATAATTACTTTTACATGCACATATGCACTTACTATTTTCATGTGAGCGAGCTTACCATTAGTTAGTAATATGATATGCTCTAACAAGTTGTATGCTCGCATCCCCTGCCCCCTCCTGATATGGGGGTGTTTCTTTTATGCCACTAATGAGGAGATACTCACATCTCATTTTAACATAATGGCAGAATGATGACAAGTAGCGGTGCGGATGCAGGAAATTCACTGTACAGGGAGGGATAGTGGGATTCAGCTCCAAAATTGGGACAGTTGGGAGCTATGGGGGTGACTTTTTATGACACCCCCTGTAAAATGCCACCCTAAGCCTAGGCCTAGTTGGACTAGGCCAAGATGCATCATTGGGGCAGGGGGAGGGGTAAAGGTGGAGCAGTGCAGGGATGTGAGAGTAAAGTAGTAGTTCAAAAACTGACTGCAGCAATGGTTGCTGCAGTATGTGCAATAAATGATTATTATCCCTTTCCTCCAAGGGAGGATGAAGATTGTCAAGCTCCCACCAAAACTTCCAGACACCACCAGTGCCAGTATAAAAAAAAGAACAATCCCAAAGTATGCCAGTGGAATGGCAAGGTTGCCAAGATGTTGGCAGTGGCCATGCTGCTGTATTCTTTTGTAGAAAACCATGGTTTCGCAGAACTGATGTCATGTGTAGCTCCATGCTGGCATATCCCAAGCCGCAATTACTTTTCCAAGATGGCTGTGATTAAATTGTACAAGCAGGTGGTTAGTGTGGTGGGCAAATGGCTGTAAAGTGCTTATGGCAAGAAAATCCACTGACAAAAGGTATGTGAACAAGTGGGCAGTGCACAGATTATATGACTGCGACTACTCACTGTGTTTCCCTCACACCACCAACAGTGGGCAACACTAGCTTACAGCATTAGCTGAAAGCCAGTAATTGTGCTTCTGGTTCTTGTAGTGTACTTAAAAAGTGGCAGCAGCAGTAGCAGCAGCAGCATAGCCCATATGATAGGCATGCCATTGTGTGCATGCAGAGTTTTGAGAGACAGTCCCATAAAGGCGTAGATGTTTTAAGTAAGCTAGAACAGGTGATAGAGGACTGGCTTGTACCCCTCTCTTTAAAAGTTGGTTTGGTGTCCGCTGATAATGGCTCCAACATAATCATTGCTTTGAGAACAGGTATGGTGCATGTGCCCTGCTTTGCCCATGTGCTAAATTTAGTTTAGCCTCATCACGAGCTGAAAATGGAGGTCACTACTAGGTGGAATTCCAGATGTACATGCTAGAGCATTTGTACGAGCAGAATAAGGCCATTAGTGAGTACAGCTTGCAAAACTGGAAGGCTTTGGAGGGAGCCTCTTTGTCACCTGACCAATGGTAACTAATGTGCGATGTATGTGTGCTGCTGAAACCCTTTGAGGAGGCAACCATGCTGGTGAGTCTCATTGGGGCAGGAATTAGTGAAATTCTACCAGTGATATTTTTAATGCAGAAAACAATGAAAAGCATGGCTGAGAAATCTTACCATAATGACAGCACAGACATGTACCAGGTGGTAAAGGACATGTTAGCGTGCTTTCAACAAGACAATCAGGAGCAACCATATTCAATCTGGTAGCTAGGATTTTTGCCACAATTTTGGCATCTGTAGTCAATAAAGAAATTGGTCTATAAGAATCGCATAGCTCCGGATCATTACCTGGTTTAGGTAGTACAATAATGGAGGCATTATTCATAGACTCTGGAAGGAAGCCATCATCAATAGCAGCATAGAAGGTATTCAACAAGCGTGGGGCTAAGACATCCACAAATTCTTTATACCATTCCGCAGGAAGACCATCCACTCCCAATGCCTTGCCCGCCGGCAAACCATGGACAGCCTCCACAACCTCTCTCAGAAGTATAGGAGCGTCCAACATCTGCTTATGTTCAAAGGAAAGCTGCGGAAGGCTGCATCGATCAATAAAAGAAGAAATCTGAGATACAGTGCGGGTCAGTCGGGATTCATAAAGTCTAGAATAGAAAGACTGAAATTGTGAATTAATCAATTGTGGATCGAGAACCAGTGCGCCCCCAGGGTCTCTGAGCGAGGAAACCGCTGAAGTCCCCCTACTATGAGAAACAAGATGAGCCGTCAGCCTCTCCGCCTTATCTCCATTTTCAAAAATATTCTGTTTCAAGTAAAAAATGCGACGGGCATTCAGGTTAGACAATTTTATAGAATACTTCAGGGAACAAGAAACAAAATTGGAATAAGATATTGGGTCCCCTTTTTCCACATATTGTTCCTCCACCTCAGCAGCATCCGATTCCAATTCCTCCACCTCCCGAGACCCAAGCCTAATGTTCTCAGATAGAAGGGAAATTAAGGAACCCCTTGCAGACGCCTTAGCAGCTTCCCAGACAGTGCCTTGAGCAGCAGTGTCCACATTATTAACAAAATATTCTTTCAAATCTTCCCTATGTTTGGACACCAGATGCTTATTAGTCAACCATATGGGACTAAGTCTCCACACCCCAGACCTAGGTCTCTTGTCTCATTGTAGTATTAACAAGAGCGGGGAGTGGTCAGAAGCGACTCTGGTCAGAAAACAGCAATCTGTAACCAAATTTAAGGTCAACCGATTAACAAAGGCGTAATCAATTCTAGATAACGTTTTATATGTAGCTGAGTGGCTTGAGAATTCTCGGTCTGCGGATGGAGAGTCCTCCATACATCTACAAATCCCATGTCACTTATAAGACTGAGGAAGGTATCCCTGTGTATTCTGGAGTCAACAGCCGTACCACCTAATCTATCTAAATCAGAATTAGTAGCTATGTTAAAGTCATCCATACAAACAATATGATGATGTGGTTTGTCAGAAATATATACAAGCATGTCTCTGAGGATTGAGGGATTGAAAGGAGGTGGGATATAAACATTCAGTAGAACAAACAGAGCTCCCTGCAGTTTACATGTTAAAAAGATATAGTGGCCCTGGGGATCCGATTTGAGGTCAATGAATTCAAAGGAAGCCAATTTAGTAAAAGTATGGAAACACCCCTTGAGTATGTGGAGTACGTGGCATGATAATGAGTTTGTATCCACCTAAGAGGCAGGACTCGACTTGCAGAGAGATGTGTCTCCTGCAACATGACCACCCCAGGAGTCTGTTTCCTGATGTGGTTCAAGACCAATGATCTTTTAACAGCATCATTCAGGCCACGCACATTCCATGACAAGAATTTGCAGTTTAACGCTGTCATTACAGAATTAGAAGTTATCCGTTACAACCCCTGCCAGATGGTCAGGCGAGCCGGGGGCGAGGAGCACCCAGCCCAGAAGAGAGAGGAATTCCAGAAGCCTAACACCTAACCAAACAACCCACCCTATCTCTATCTCCCCCAACCTGACAGAGATTTTATCTAGTGATGAGCGAGCACCCCAATGCTCGGGTGTTCGGGTGCTCTAACCGAGCACCCCCTGAGGCTCGAGTGCTCGGCCGAGCACCCGAGCCCCATTGAAGTCAATGGGAGGACTCGAGCATTACACCAGGCACCCCCTGCTCTGATGAGGGGAGGGTGCCTGGTCCATAGGAAAAGGGCAGAAAAGGATGGAAACACCACAGAAATGGTTCAGGGACAGCATAGGGAGGATGTCTGGATGCATCTTGGACTCCAACATCGCTGCTGGGAACGATCTTTCGCCCGTAGTACGCCATTTTTACAGACTGACCATAAAACACACAAAAAGGAAAATAAAAACGACTTTAGGCGAAAAATTGTTACCAAACAATATTTGCTGTATATTTACTTGTATATCATCTGCAAATTCTCCCAAAAATTTCCTTGGTTTTCGGAAGTGAGGCCATGATTAAGAGGGAAACGTGCGCAGAGGCAAATTCTCCCAAAAATTTCCTTGATTTTCAGAACTGAGGCCATGATTAAGAGGGAAACGTGCACAGAGGCAAATTCTCCCAAAAATTTCCTTGATTTTATTGAACTGAGGCCATGATTAAGAGGGAAACGTGCGCTGAGCCGACCATCTAAAACATTATGGGTGAGGGTCTGCTGCAGAGCTGACCATCCTAAACATTATATGCGAAGGCCCGCTAGTGAGCTGATGCTATAAAACATTATATGAGAGGGCCCGCTAGAGAGCTGACCCAATAAAACATTATATGAGAAGGCCCGCTGGTGAGCTGACCTATATAAAAATTGTCAAACAGGGCCCGCTGGTGAGCTGGCCCTATATAAAAATTATATCACAGGGCCCGCTGGTGAGCTGGCCCTATATAAAAATTATATCCCAGGGCATATGGAAGAGGAGGAGGAGGATGAGAAGATTAAGAGTCAACCATATACCCGTTTTTTGGGTGGAAGGGGTGAATGGGAATACAGAGTATTCCCATCATTGTAAATAACATATATAAAGTGAGTTTATGTTCCCCCGGGGCTTTCCTCCAGTGGAGTGGAGAAGTCAGGGGAAATCCAGGCCTTGTTCATTTTTATAAGTGTCAACCTATCAGCATTGTCGGTGGAAAGGCGGATACGCTTATCTGTTATGATGCCACCAGCAGCACTAAATACCCGCTCAGACAGAACGCTGGCGGCAGGGCAGGCCAGCACCTCCAAGGCATAGAGTGCCAGTTCATACCACGTGTCCAGCTTGGACACCCAGTAGTTGTAAGGCACAGAGGGATCATTGAGGACGCTGACACGGTCTGCTACGTACTCCTTCACCATCTTCCAAAACTTTTCCCTCCTTGTGACACTAGGCTGCGCATCAGGGTGAGGGTGCTGGCGGGGTGTCATGAAGGTGTCCCACGCCTTGGAGAGTGTTGCCCTGCCTTTCTCGGAACTGCTGTGTGCTCCCCTTTTCTCCCCTTCTCGGTTGGCCAAGGTAGCACGTACTCTGCCGCCAGCGTTGTCAGATGGAAAATTTTGGAGCAATTTTTCAACAAGAACCTTCTGGTATTGCACCATTTTGCTTGTCCTCTCCACCGGAGGAATGAGAGATGAGAAATTCTCTTTGTAGCGGGGGTCCAGAAGGGTGAACACCCAGTAATCCGTGTTGTCTAAAATGCGTGTAACGCGTGGGTCACGGGAAAGGCAGCCTAACATAAAGTCAGCCATGTGTGCCAGAGTACCAACAGGCAAGATTTCGCTGTCCTCACCAGGAGGATGACTCTCAATCTCCTCATCCTCTTCCTCCTCTTCTGCCCACCCACGCTGAAGAGATGGAACTAAAGTTCCATGGCTACCCTCTGTAGCGGAGACAACCGTGTCTTCCTCCTCCTCCTCCTCCTCCTCCTCCTCCTCCGCCTCCTCCAATTGTCGCTGAGAAGACGAAGTGAGGGTGCTCTGGCTATCACCTTGTGTAAGCTCTTCCTCCCCCATTTCCACCTCTTCCACATGCAAAGCGTCGGTTTTAATTGTGAGCAGCGAGCATTTCAGTAGACACAGAAGTGGGATGGTTACACTGATAATAGCGTTATCGCCGCTCACCATCTGTGTCGATTCCTCAAAATTGCGTAAAACCTCACAGAGGTCTGACATCCATTCCCACTCCTCACTTCTGATTACAGGAAGTTGAACGGAGAGGCGACGACCGTGTAACAGCTGGTACTCCACTACTGCCCTCTGCTGCTCACAAAGCCGGGCCAACATGTGGAAGGTGGAGTTCCAGCGCGTGCTCACGTCACACAGCAGCCGGTGAGCTGGCAATTGTAAGCGCTGCTGCAGCTTCAACAGGCCGGCTGAAGCTGTTGATGACTTACGGAAATGTGCACACACGCGGCGCACCTTGGTCAAGAGATCATGCACATTGGGGTAGGTTTTTAGAAATCGCTGCACCACTAAATTAAATACATGCGCTAGGCATGGTACGTGTGTGAGCTTGCCGAGCTCCAAAGCCGCCACCAAGTTACGCCCATTATCACACACAACCATGCCTGGTTGCAGGTTGAGTGGCGAGAGCCACTGATCGGTCTGGTGACTAATCCCCTGCAACAGCTCTGAGGCCGTGTGCTGTTTGTCCCCAAGGCAGATCAGCTTCAGCACGGCCTGTTGACGCTTCCCCACTGCAGTGCTACACTGCTTCCAGCTACTGGCTGATGGGGGAGTGGCGGTGTGTGTAGAGAATTCGGAGGTGGAAACGGAGGAGGAGGAGCCAATAACGTAGGTGCTGGTGGAAACCCTGATGGAGGTAGGGCCCGCAATCCTCGGCGTGGGTAGCACCCGTGCCATCCCAGGGTCCGAGTCGCTCCCAGCCTCCACGACATTCACCCAGTGTGCCGTCAGGGAAATGTAGCGTCCCTGGCCACAAGCACTTGTCCATGTGTCAGTCGTTAAGTGGACCTTCCCAGTAACTGCGTTGGTCAGGGCACGGGTGATGTTACGGGACACATGGTGGTGTAATGCGGGGATGGCACACCGGGAAAAGTAGTGGCGGCTGGGGACCGCGTACCGAGGGACAGCTGCTGCCATCAGGCTGCGGAAGGACTCAGTGTCCACAAGCCTAAATGGCAGCATTTCGATGGCCAGTAATTTGGAAAGGTGTGAGGTTAGTGCTATGGCCTGTGGGTGGGTGGCTGGGTACTTTCTCTTGCGCTCAAATGCCTGGGGTAACGACATTTGGACGCTGTGCTGGGACAGGGAAGTGGATGTGGTCGCTGATGGTGCTTCAGATGCTACAGGTGCAGGGCGGGAGGTATGCGGGCCTGCGCCTTCGACAGGCGATTGGCCGGCACCGAAAACAGGGGAAGAGGAGGCAGTGGTGTGGCCTGCAGACACAGATGGGCGATCCAGGCGTTCCTCCCACTTACTACGGTGCTTGGATGCCATGTGTCGGATCATGCTGGTGGTGGTGAGGTTTCTAGTGTTCATGCCTCGGCTCATTCTGGTGTGGCACAGGTTGCAAACTACAATTCTTTTGTCGTCCGCACTTTCCTTAAAAAAACGCCATACCGCGGAACACCTACCCCTTGGCAAGGTAGATTTACGCAAGGGGGTGCTCCGTGGAACATTTGCGGGCCGGTTTGGTGCGGTCCGCCTTCTTTCTGTAGCCACACCACTGCCTCTTCCAGCCTGTTGCGGTGCTGCAGATGGCTCACCCTCAGGACTGCTGTCATCGCTCGGCTCTACACCTTCCCAGGTGGGGTCAGTCACCTCATCGTCCACCAAGTCCTCCTCCTCTTCCTCACTCTGATCATCCTCCTCAAGTCTTGATCCCACCACATACTCAGTCATTGACAACTGTATAACATTCTCCTCAACAAGGTCTTGAGACGGAAATAGTGGTTGATTTAATGGCAACTGTGTCTCATCATCATCATCATCATCCACTACTTCCTTTGACCTTAAATGCCGTTCACATCTGTCATCTTCTTGAGATTGGGTAGCCTCTAGAGGTTGTGAATCAGGGCACAAGATGTCATGTTCCTCTGCAAGCGTGCTTGGAGAGAGGGTCAAATGAAGGATTGGTGATGAGACGAGCTCCTCACTATATCCCAGTGTGGGATCACTTCTTTGACCAGACCGTGTATGGTGGGAGGAAGGATGATCAGAGTGAGGATTATGTTGACCAGACTCTTGGCTACTGAGAGTGGACTTGGTGGAAGACAGGGTGGTGCTTAACCGACTGGAAGCAGTATCAGCTGTCATCCAACCGACCACCTGTTCGCAGTGGTCGGACCTCGAGAGTGATGTCCTGCGACGCCCTGTAAAATTACACATGAAGCTAGGTATGGTGGATGTCTTTCTTTCTTGTGCTCTGGCACCAGGCACAGTTTCTCCGCGTCCTGACCCGCGCCCTGAACTTTCAGGATCACGTCCACTTCCCCGTCCCTTTTTACCCGCCTTCTTCATCTTACACAGAATATGTGACTTTAATATTTGAGTTTGAAAACTTAACAGTATTTCTTATTATTCTGCAACTCTGCAGAGTACACAGAATAGGCTGCTAAACTGCAGTGAAACACACTGAATGGAATATGTGAGTTTAATATTTGAGTTTGAAAACTTAACAGTATTTCTTATTATTCTGCAACTGTACAGAGTACACAGAATAGGCTGTTAAACTGCGGTGAAACACACTGAATGGAATATGTGAGTTTAATATTTGAGTTTGAAAACTTAACAGTATTTCTTATTATTCTGCAACTGTACAGAGTACACAGAATAGGCTGTTAAACGGCGGTGAAACACACTGAATGGAATATGTGACTTTAATATTTGAGTTTGAAAACTTAACAGTATTTCTTATTATTCTGCAACTGTACAGAGTACACAGAATAGGCTGTTAAACGGCGGTGAAACACACTGAATGGAATATGTGACTTTAATATTTGAGTTTGAAAACTTAACAGTATTTCTTATTATTCTGCAACTGTACAGAGTACACAGAATAGGCTGCTAAACTGCGGTGAAACACACTGAATGGAATATGTGACTTTAATATTTGAGTTTGAAAACTTAACAGTATTTCTTATTATTCTGCAACTGTACAGAGTACACAGAATAGGCTGTTAAACGGCGGTGAAACACACTGAATGGAATATGTGACTTTAATATTTGAGTTTGAAAACTTAACAGTATTTCTTATTATTCTGCAACTGTACAGAGTACACAGAATAGGCTGTTAAACGGCGGTGAAACACACTGAATGGAATATGTGACTTTAATATTTGAGTTTGAAAACTTAACAGTATTTCTTATTATTCTGCAACTGTACAGAGTACACAGAATAGGCTGTTAAACGGCGGTGAAACACACTGAATGGAATATGTGACTTTAATATTTGAGTTTGAAAACTTAACAGTATTTCTTATTATTCTGCAACTGTACAGAGTACACAGAATAGGCTGTTAAACGGCGGTGAAACACACTGAATGGAATATGTGAGTTTAATATTTGAGTTTGAAAACTTAACAGTATTTCTTATTATTCTGCAACTGTACAGAGTACACAGAATAGGCTGCTAAACTGCGGTGAAACACACTGAATGGAATATGTGACTTTAATATTTGAGTTTGAAAACTTAACAGTATTTCTTATTATTCTGCAACTCTGCAGAGTACACAGAATAGGCTGCTAAACTGCGGTGAAACACACTGAATGGAATATGTGACTTTAATATTTGAGTTTGAAAACTTAACAGTATTTCTTATTATTCTGCAACTGTACAGAGTACACAGAATAGGCTGCTAAACTGCGGTGAAACACACTGAATGGAATATGTGACTTTAATATTTGAGTTTGAAAACTTAACAGTATTTCTTATTATTCTGCAACTGTACAGAGTACACAGAATAGGCTGTTAAACGGCGGTGAAACACACTGAATGGAATATGTGACTTTAATATTTGAGTTTGAAAACTTAACAGTATTTCTTATTATTGTGCAACTGTACAGAGTACACAGAATAGGCTGTTAAACGGCGGTGAAACACACTGAATGGAATATGTGACTTTAATATTTGAGTTTGAAAACTTAACAGTATTTCTTATTATTCTGCAACTGTACAGAGTACACAGAATAGGCTGTTAAACGGCGGTGAAACACACTGAATGGAATATGTGACTTTAATATTTGAGTTTGAAAACTTAACAGTATTTCTTATTATTCTGCAACTGTACAGAGTACACAGAATAGGCTGTTAAACGGCGGTGAAACACACTGAATGGAATATGTGACTTTAATATTTGAGTTTGAAAACTTAACAGTATTTCTTATTATTCTGCAACTATACAGAGTACACAGAATAGGCTGTTAAACGGCGGTGAAACACACTGAATGGAATATGTGACTTTAATATTTGAGTTTGAAAACTTAACAGTATTTCTTATTATTGTGCAACTGTACAGAGTACACAGAATAGGCTGTTAAACGGCGGTGAAACACACTGAATGGAATATGTGACTTTAATATTTGAGTTTGAAAACTTAACAGTATTTCTTATTATTCTGCAACTGTACAGAGTACACAGAATAGGCTGTTAAACGGCGGTGAAACACACTGAATGGAATATGTGACTTTAATATTTGAGTTTGAAAACTTAACAGTATTTCTTATTATTCTGCAACTGTACAGAGTACACAGAATAGGCTGTTAAACGGCGGTGAAACACACTGAATGGAATATGTGACTTTAATATTTGAGTTTGAAAACTTAACAGTATTTCTTATTATTCTGCAACTGTACAGAGTACACAGAATAGGCTGCTAAACTGCGGTGAAACACACTGAATGGAATATGTGACTTTAATATTTAAGTTTGAAAACTTAACAGTATTTCTTATTATTCTGCAACTGTACAGAGTACACAGAATAGGCTGCTAAACGGCGGTGAAACACACTGAATGGAATATGTGACTTTAATATTTGAGTTTGAAAACTTAACAGTATTTCTTATTATTCTGCAACTGTACAGAGTACACAGAATAGGCTGCTAAACTGCGGTGAAACACACTGAATGGAATATGTGACTTTAATATTTGAGTTTGAAAACTTAACAGTATTTCTTATTATTCTGCAACTCTGCACAGTACACAGAATAGGCTGCTAAACGGCGGTGAAACACACTGAATGGAATATGTGACTTTGATATTTTAGTTTGAAGACTTAACAGTATTTCTTCCTATTCTGCAACTCTGCACAGTACACAGAATAGGCTGCTAAACTGCGGCGAAGCACACTGAATGGAATATGTGACTTTGATATTTTAGTTTGAAGACTTAACAGTATTTCTTCCTATTCTGCAACTCTGCACAGTACACAGAATAGGCTGCTAAACTGCGGCGAAGCACACTGAATGGAATATGTGACTTTGATATTTTAGTTTGAAGACTTAACAGTATTTCTTCCTATTCTGCAACTCTGCACAGTACACAGAATGTGCTGCTAAACTGCGGCGAAGCACACTGAATGGAATATGTGACTTTGATATTTTAGTTTGAAGACTTAACAGTATTTCTTCCTATTCTGCAACTCTGCACAGTACTCAGAATGTGCTGCTAAACTGCGGCGACGCACACTGAATGGAATACGTGACTTTGATATTTTAGTCTGAAGACTTAACAGAATGTGCTCTAATCTGCAACTTTGCACACTAAACAGAATGTGCTCTAATCTGCAACTTTGCACACTAAACAGAATGTGCTCTAATCTGCAACTTTGCACACTAAACAGAATGTGCTCTAATCTGCAACTGTGCACACTAAACAGAATGTGCTCTAATCTGCAACTTTTCACACTAAACAGAATATTTTTTTTTTTTTTTTTTTTTTTTTTTTTTTCCCCCCACACACAATATAACCTGCTGCCCCCACACACAGTAGTCCTAAAAAGGACTTTTGGTTCTTTTTTGTCACAATTTTTGTTTTTTCCTCCCTACACTGCCTTTCCCTTCCTATCCTCAGCTCTCCCTGGCTCAGACTGAGCCGAACTCGATGGTCAGGTGCTATACAGCACCTGACCACGGGTTCTGGCCAGCCAATCAGTGTAATGCCAGCAGCCAACATGGCTGCTGGCATTACACCGATGTCAGAGCCTCCCTGCACGTTTATTGGCTGCGCAGCAGCCGCAAAACGTGCGGGGAGGAGACCCGAACATGGCGGGCGAGCACATGCGGTACTCGTACGAGTACCGCCATGTGCCGAGCAGAGCGATGCTCGAGCCGATCCGAGCATCGGCCGAGCATGCTCGCTCAACACTAATTTTATCCCAAAACCAACCCATAACCGCGGCCTTGCAGCCAAAACATTTCCCCCTGCCCTCCCACCCAACACACAAAAACCAAGTAACCATTGATCAATTGATCACTTATGGTCCCATCTACACCCCCCACAGCAGCAAAAGAGAGCAAACAGTAAATGCATCATCACTTTGTCGCAACAAGTAAGGAAGAACATAGCGACCCCACCACCACAATGGCCCACAGAACAGCATATCTCCCATTTAGTAGGAAGCCAAGCCCTCGGCTGTAACCCCAACAGTACAATCCCCCAACCCCTTCGTCGTAGCATTCCTCGGGCAGATCGGAGGTGCCGCCGAGCAAGCAGACACCAGTATCCTCAAGGGACCCAAATATCGAATTGCGGTGGTATAGCGTCCTACCATTGTCCAAAACATGCAGGATGACAGCAGCTTAACAATATAAATTCAAAACTGGAACTCGCAATTCCAAATAGAGACATGAATAGGTATACAAATACAAGCAGATATTTGGCAATAATAATAATACCAAAACCCAATAACAAGGTAAGTCTTCCCGAAGGTGCTAGACGAACCCTCTAATAGCCCCTCCAATCTTAGCACCCCCTGGGCGGATCGGAGGCGACCTAATCCACATGAACAAGGCCTAGCAACTCAAGAAAAATCAAAAGGCCGAACCACGTCCATATATATCAAACCACCGCCCAAGGTGTGCAAGATAATATCGGGAGACTGAAACATTCCAGAACAGCATTTATAATGGCAACAGGATGGAGAGAAAAAAACCCCACAGATACATAAGCACTCATATAAACGATAATAATAACAAACATTTAAATTCCTCCTCCAACCTCGCTACTCCAGCAGGAATCTCAAAGCAGTTCATCACAGTATCCGAATGTCACGGTTTATGAAGACTCTCAGACTTAAGGTTTGGTAAAATAATTTAACTTTATTAAAAGTTAAAGGCAGTCCCTGTAGGGTAAACATACATAACAATACAGCAGTAATAGAACATACAGTAGGTTCTACCGGCCTTGCCTAAACACCGGGCAAGGCAACCCAAGTGACAGTTATAATGACAGGCTCTACCGGCCTTGCCTATACCGGGTAAGGCAACCGTGAGATGACGTATACCGGTTCTACCGGCCTTACCAATACCGGGCAAGTCAGCCCAAAGGAATGCTGAATGTAGGCTCTACCGGCTCCGCCAATACCGGGTAAGGGAACCTTAAAGATGGTGAATACAAGGTTCTACCGGCCTTACCAATACCGGGCAGGGCAGCCCAAAGAAGTACTGTAGTAGGCTCTACCGGCCCTGCCAATACCAGGTGAGGCAACCTACAGGATGGATCATCAAGGTTCTACCGGCCTCACCAATACCGGGCAGGGCAGCCTGAGCAAGTAGACCAGCTGTCAGGTGACTAAGACAGCAGAGAGCATAAGTATAGAGACCTTAATCAGCAGAAGTCTATTGCCAGGGATAATCAGACAACTGCAAAGAAGTGGACAGCGACTGACCACAGTACTGGATGTTCAGGAGCAAACCAACGTCTGCACGTTGGGACTAATGGTAAATAGCGCCACCAGGTTTAATGGAGCAATCCAGCGACCGCACACTGGAACCAACAATGTATATCGCAACAAGGTATCTCGCAACCAGTTTAGTGGAGTAAACCAGCGTCCGCACGCTGGGACCAACAATGTATATCGCAACCAGGTTTAGTGGAGCAAACCAACGTCCGCACGCTGGAGCCAACAAGGTATCTCGCAACCAGTTTAATGGAGTAAACCAGCGTCCGCACGCTGGAACCAACAATGTATATCGCAACCAGGTTTAGTGGAGTAAACCAGCGTCCACACGCTGGAACCAACAATGTATATCGTAACCAGGTATATAGTATAGAGACCTTAATCAGCAGAAGTCTATTGCCAGGGATAATCAGACAACTGCAAAGAAGTGGACAGCGACTGACCACAGTACTGGATGTTCAGGAGCAAACCAACGTCTGCACGTTGGGACTAATGGTAAATAGCGCCACCAGGTTTAATGGAGCAATCCAGCGACCGCACACTGGAACCAACAATGTATATCGCAACCAGGTTTAGTGGAGCAAACCAGCGTCCGCACGCTGGATCCAACAATGTATATCGCAACCAGGTTTAGTGGAGCAAACCAGCGTCCGCACGCTAGAACCAACAATGTATATCGCAACCAGGTTTAGTGGAGCAAACCAGCGTCCGCACGCTGGAGCCAACAATATATATCGCAACCAGGTTTAGTGGAGCAAACCAGCGTCCGCACGCTGGAACCAACAAGGTATCTCGCAACCAGTTTAGTGGAGTAAACCAGCGTCCGCACGCTGGGACCAACAATGTATATCGCAACCAGGTTTAGTGGAGCAAACCAACGTCCGCACGCTGGAGCCAACAAGGTATCTCGCAACCAGTTTAATGGAGTAAACCAGCGTCCGCACGCTGGAACCAACAATGTATATCGCAACCAGGTTTAGTGGAGTAAACCAGCGTCCACACGCTGGAACCAACAATGTATATCGTAACCAGGTTTAGTGGAGTAAACCAGCGTCCGCACGCTGGAACCAACAATGTGTATTGCAATCGGGTTTAGTGGAGCAAACCAGCGTCCGCACGCTGGAACCAACAATGTGTATTGTAACCAGGTTAGTGGAGTAAACCAGCGTCCACACGCTGGAACCAACAATGTATATTGCAACCAGGTTTAGTGGAGTAAACCAGCGTCCGCACTCTGGAACCAACAATGTGTATGCAACAGCGAGGAGAACAATGTCGCCGGAGCGACAGCTGGAGCGCGAGACTCAGGAACTCATACAGGTTAACCCGCACTGTGATGGAGCACAGGAACCCCGGAATACAGGCACACAGGAACGCTGGAACACTGGAACACCGGAACGTTAGCTTACAGGAACACTGGAACACTGGAGCACCGGAACATTAACGTACAGGAACACTGGAACGCTGGAGCACCGGAACATTAACGTACAGGAACACTGGAACCCTGGAACAATGGAACGTAGCATACAGGAACACTGCAAACAGGCCCAGAGATCTGACAAGCAGGTCAGGCAGAGTGGAGTCAGAAACACCACGAAAGGGCAACCTGGAAGTGCTCAACCTGGGTTTAAAAAGGCTGTATGAGGAGGGCTAATGACAGACAGACAATCACGAATACTCAGCAAGTGACAGACACAGAGCAGCACGAATCACAGGCACCGTGATACCGAACCATGTCAGCAGGGGACGGAGCAGTTCAAACAAGTGCCAAGTTCGCTGAGGACCATCCCAGGAACATCGTGAACCAGAGAGATAAAGTAAATGAAGACACAGGAATTGGAGATCGTGGTAGTAGTATCATAAATTGAGAAACTGATGAAATAGCTTTAATGAGTGTCCACCCAATCTCTTGCCTCCGAATCTGAGGTGAAAAAGATGGTGTTGCCATTGTGGACAATTCTCAATCTAGCAGGAAACAGCATAGAGTAGGAGATGTTTTTCTCTCGAAGCTTGCATTTTACCTCCAGGAACTTACGCCTCTGACGTTGAACATCAGCCGAGAAATCCGGATAGAAGAAGACCTGGTGATTTTCGAAGAAAACCTGACCTTTCATCCTGGCCATGCGAAGTATGGCATTCCGATCCCTGTAATTGAGAAGTTTGACAATCATCTGGCGGGGAGGTGATCCGGGAGGCCTAGGACCGGTTGGTAATCAATGTGCCCTTTCAACAGTAAAGGATGATGAAAGACTGTCTGTGCTGACATATTCCTTTATCCAGGTTTCCATATATTGCTCAGGGGCACGACCCTCGTGGTCTTCCGGCAGCCCAACTATACGGACATTATTGCGTCTAGACCTGTTTTCAAGATTCATCCACTGAGGAAACCACAGGGGGAAGTGTGTCCTCCACAGTAGATATACGTTGTCGAACATCGGTGATTAGTGTTGAGCGAGCATGCTCGGCCGATGCTCGGATCGGCTCGAGCATCGCTCTGCTCGGCACATGGCGGTACTCGTACGAGTACCGCATGTGCTCGCCCGCCATGTTCGGGTCTCCTCCCCGCACGTTTTGCGGCTGCTGCGCAGCCAATAAACGTGCAGGGAGGCTCTGACATCGGTGTAATGCCAGCAGCCATGTTGGCTGCTGGCATTACACTGATTGGCTGGCCAGAACCCGTGGTCAGGTGCTGTATAGCACCTGACCAGCGAGTTCGGCTCAGTCTGAGCCAGGGAGAGCTGAGGATAGGAAGGGAAAGGCAGTGTAGGGAGGAAAAAAACAAAAATTGTGAAAAAAAAAGAACCAAAAGTCCTTTTTAGGACTACTGTGTGTGGGGGCAGCAGGTTATTTGGTGTGGGGGGAAAAAAACAAAAAAAAAAAAAAAAAAATATATATATTCTGTTTAGTGTGCAAAGTTGCAGATTAGAGCACATTCTGTTTAGTGTGCACAGTTGCAGATTAGAGCACATTCTGTTTAGTGTGCAAAGTTGCAGATTAGAGCACATTCTGTTTAGTGTGCAAAGTTGCAGATTAGAGCACATTCTGTTTAGTGTGCAAAGTTGCAGATTAGAGCACATTCTGTTAAGTCTTCAAACTAAAATATCAAAGTCACGTATTCCATTCAGTGTGCGTCGCCGCAGTTTAGCAGCACATTCTGAGTACTGTGCAGAGTTGCAGAATAGGAAGAAATACTGTTAAGTCTTCAAACTAAAATATCAAAGTCACATATTCCATTCAGTGTGCTTCGCCGCAGTTTAGCAGCACATTCTGTGTACTGTGCAGAGTTGCAGAATAGGAAGAAATACTGTTAAGTCTTCAAACTCAAATATCAAAGTCACATATTCCATTCAGTGTGCTTCGCCGCAGTTTAGCAGCACATTCTGTGTACTGTGCAGAGTTGCAGAATAGGAAGAAATACTGTTAAGTCTTCAAACTAAAATATCAAAGTCACATATTCCATTCAGTGTGCTTCGCCGCAGTGTAGCAGCACATTCTGTGTACTGTGCAGAGTTGCAGAATAGGAAGAAATACTGTTAAGTCTTCAAACTCAAATATCAAAGTCACATATTCCATTCAGTGTGCTTCGCCGCAGTTTAGCAGCACATTCTGTGTACTGTGCAGAGTTGCAGAATAGGAAGAAATACTGTTAAGTCTTCAAACTAAAATATCAAAGTCACATATTCCATTCAGTGTGCTTCGCCGCAGTGTAGCAGCACATTCTGTGTACTGTGCAGAGTTGCAGAATAGGAAGAAATACTGTTAAGTCTTCAAACTAAAATATCAAAGTCACATATTCCATTCAGTGTCTTTCACCGCCGTTTAACAGCCTATTCTGTGTACTCTGCAGAGTTGCAGAATTATAAGAAATACTGTTAAGTTTTCAAACTCAAATATTAAAGTCACATATTCCATTCAGTGTCTTTCACCGCCGTTTAACAGCCTATTCTGTGTACTCTGTACAGTTGCAGAATTATAAGAAATACTGTTAAGTTTTCAAACTCAAATATTAAAGTCACATATTCCATTCAGTGTCTTTCACCGCCGTTTAACAGCCTATTCTGTGTACTCTGTACAGTTCCAGAATTATAAGAAATACTGTTAAGTTTTCAAACTCAAATATTAAAGTCACATATTCCATTCAGTGTGTTTCAACGCCGTTTAACAGCCTATTCTGTGTACTCTGCAGAGTTGCAGAATAGTAAGAAATACTGTTAAGTTTTCAAACTCAAATATTAAAGTCACATATTCCATTCAGTGTGTTTCACCGCCGTTTAGCAGCCTATTCTGTGTACTGTGCAGAGTTGCAGAATTATAAGAAATACTGTTAAGTTTTCAAACTCAAATATCAAAGTCACATATTCCATTCAGTGTGCTTCGCCGCAGTGTAGCAGCACATTCTGTGTACTGTGCAGAGTTGCAGAATAGGAAGAAATACTGTTAAGTCTTCAAACTAAAATATCAAAGTCACATATTCCATTCAGTGTCTTTCACCGCCGTTTAACAGCCTATTCTGTGTACTCTGCAGAGTTGCAGAATTATAAGAAATACTGTTAAGTTTTCAAACTCAAATATTAAAGTCACATATTCCATTCAGTGTCTTTCACCGCCGTTTAACAGCCTATTCTGTGTACTCTGTACAGTTGCAGAATTATAAGAAATACTGTTAAGTTTTCAAACTCAAATATTAAAGTCACATATTCCATTCAGTGTCTTTCACCGCCGTTTAACAGCCTATTCTGTGTACTCTGTACAGTTCCAGAATTATAAGAAATACTGTTAAGTTTTCAAACTCAAATATCAAAGTCACATATTCCATTCAGTGTGCTTCGCCGCAGTGTAGCAGCACATTCTGTGTACTGTGCAGAGTTGCAGAATAGGAAGAAATACTGTTAAGTCTTCAAACTAAAATATCAAAGTCACATATTCCATTCAGTGTCTTTCACCGCCGTTTAACAGCCTATTCTGTGTACTCTGCAGAGTTGCAGAATTATAAGAAATACTGTTAAGTTTTCAAACTCAAATATTAAAGTCACATATTCCATTCAGTGTCTTTCACCGCCGTTTAACAGCCTATTCTGTGTACTCTGTACAGTTGCAGAATTATAAGAAATACTGTTAAGTTTTCAAACTCAAATATTAAAGTCACATATTCCATTCAGTGTCTTTCACCGCCGTTTAACAGCCTATTCTGTGTACTCTGTACAGTTCCAGAATTATAAGAAATACTGTTAAGTTTTCAAACTCAAATATTAAAGTCACATATTCCATTCAGTGTCTTTCACCGCCGTTTAACAGCCTATTCTGTGTACTCTGTACAGTTGCAGAATTATAAGAAATACTGTTAAGTTTTCAAACTCAAATATTAAAGTCACATATTCCATTCAGTGTGTTTCAACGCCGTTTAACAGCCTATTCTGTGTACTCTGCAGAGTTGCAGAATAGTAAGAAATACTGTTAATTTTTCAAACTCAAATATCAAAGTCACATATTCCATTCAGTGTCTTTCACCGCCGTTTAACAGCCTATTCTGTGTACTCTGCAGAGTTGCAGAATTATAAGAAATACTGTTAAGTTTTCAAACTCAAATATTAAAGTCACATATTCCATTCAGTGTCTTTCACCGCCGTTTAACAGCCTATTCTGTGTACTCTGCAGAGTTGCAGAATAGTAAGAAATACTGTTAATTTTTCAAACTCAAATATTAAAGTCACTTATTCCATTCAGTGTGTGTCACCGCAGTTTAGCAGCCTATTCTGTGTACTCTGCAGAGTTGCAGAATAGTAAGAAATACTGTTAATTTTTCAAACTCAAATATTAAAGTCACTTATTCCATTCAGTGTGTGTCACCGCAGTTTAGCAGCCTATTCTGTGTACTCTGCAGAGTTGCAGAATAGTAAGAAATACTGTTAAGTTTTCAAACTCATATATATTAAAGTCATATATATCGTGTAAGATGAAGAAGGCGGGTAAAAAGGGACGGGGAAGTGGACGTGATCCTGAAAGTTCAGGGCGCGGATCAGGACGCGGAGAAACTGTGCCTGGTGCCAGAGCACAAGAAAGAAAGACATCCACCATACCTAGCTTCATGTCTGATTTCACAGGGCGTCGCAGGACATCACTCTCGAGGTCCGACCAGTGCGAACAGGTGGTCGGTTGGATGACAGCTGATACTGCTTCCAGTCGGTTAAGCACCACCCTGTCTTCCACCAAGTCCACTCTCAGTAGCCAAGAGTCTGGTCAACATAATCCTCACTCTGATCATCCTTCCTCCCACCATACACGGTCTGGTCAAAGAAGTGATCCCACACTGGGATATAGTGATGAGCTCGTCTCATCACCAATCCTTCATTTGACCCTCTCTCCAAGCACGCTTGCAGAGGAACATGACATCTTGTGCCCTGATTCACAACCTCTAGAGGCTACCCAATCACAAGAAGATGACAGATGTGAACGGCATTTAAGGTCAAAGGAAGTAGTGGATGATGATGATGATGATGAGACACAGTTGCCATTAAATCAACCACTATTTCCTTCTCAAGACCTTGTTGAGGAGAATGTTATACAGTTGTCAATGACCGAGTATGTGGTGGGATCAAGACTTGAGGAGGATGATCAGAGTGAGGAAGTGGAGGAGGACTTGGTGGACGATGAGGTGACTGACCCCACCTGGGAAGGTGTAGAGCCGAGCGATGACAGCAGTCCTGAGGGTGAGCCATCTGCAGCACCGCAACAGGCTGGAAGAGGCAGTGGTGTGGCTACAGAAAGAAGGCGGACCGCACCAAACCGGCCCGCAAATGTTCCACGGAGCACCCCCTTGCGTAAATCTACCTTGCCAAGGGGTAGGTGTTCCGCGGTATGGCGTTTTTTTAAGGAAAGTGCGGACGACAAAAGATTTGTAGTTTGCAACCTGTGCCACACCAGAATGAGCCGAGGCATGAACACTAGAAACCTCACCACCACCAGCATGATCCGACACATGGCATCCAAGCACCGTAGTAAGTGGGAGGAACGCCTGGATCGCCCATCTGTGTCTGCAGGCCACACCACTGCCTCCTCTTCCCCTGTTTTCGGTGCCGGCCAATCGCCTGTCGAAGGCGCAGGCCCGCATACCTCCCGCCCTGCACCTGTAGCATCTGAAGCACCATCAGCGACCACATCCACTTCCCTGTCCCAGCACAGCGTCCAAATGTCGTTACCCCAGGCATTTGAGCGCAAGAGAAAATACCCAGCCACCCACCCACAGGCCATAGCACTAACCTCACACCTTTCAAAATTACTGGCCATCGAAATGCTGCCATTTAGGCTTGTGGACACTGAGTCCTTCCGCAGCCTGATGGCAGCAGCTGTCCCTCGGTACGCGGTCCCCAGCCGCCACTACTTTTCCCGGTGTGCCATCCCCGCATTACACCACCATGTGTCCCGTAACATCACCCGTGCCCTGACCAACGCAGTTACTGGGAAGGTCCACTTAACGACTGACACATGGACAAGTGCTTGTGGCCAGGGACGCTACATTTCCCTGACGGCACACTGGGTGAATGTCGTGGAGGCTGGGAGCGACTCGGACCCTGGGATGGCACGGGTGCTACCCACGCCGAGGATTGCGGGCCCTACCTCCATCAGGGTTTCCACCAGCACCTACGTTATTGGCTCCTCCTCCTCCGTTTCCACCTCCGAATTCTCTACACACACCGCCACTCCCCCATCAGCCAGTAGCTGGAAGCAGTGTAGCACTGCAGTGGGGAAGCGTCAACAGGCCGTGCTGAAGCTGATCTGCCTTGGGGACAAACAGCACACGGCCTCAGAGCTGTTGCAGGGGATTAGTCACCAGACCGAGCAGTGGCTCTCGCCACTCAACCTGCAAGCAGGCATGGTTGTGTGTGATAATGGGCGTAACTTGGTGGCGGCTTTGGAGCTCGGCAAGCTCACACACGTACCATGCCTAGCGCATGTATTTAATTTAGTGGTGCAGCGATTTCTAAAAACCTACCCCAATGTGCATGATCTCTTGACCAAGGTGCGCCGCGTGTGTGCACATTTCCGTAAGTCATCTACAGCTTCGGCCGGCCTGTTGAAGCTGCAGCAGCGCTTACAATTGCCAGCTCACCGGCTGCTGTGTGACGTGAGCACGCGCTGGAACTCCACCTTCCACATGTTGGCCCGGCTTTGTGAGCAGCAGAGGGCAGTAGTGGAGTACCAGCTGTTACACGGTCGTCGCCTCTCCGTTCAACTTCCTGTAATCAGAAGTGAGGAGTGGGAATGGATGTCAGACCTCTGCGAGGTTTTACGCAATTTTGAGGAATCGACACAGATGGTGAGCGGCGATAACGCTATTATCAGTGTAACCATCCCACTTCTGTGTCTACTGAAACGCTCGCTGCTCACAATTAAAACCGACGCTTTGCATGTGGAAGAGGTGGAAATGGGGGAGGAAGAGCTTACACAAGGTGATAGCCAGAGCACCCTCACTTCGTCTTCTCAGCGACAATTGGAGGAGGCGGAGGAGGAGGAGGAGGAGGAGGAGGAGGAGGAAGACACGGTTGCCTCCGCTACAGAGGGTAGCCATGGAACTTTAGTTCCATCTCTTCAGCGTGGGTGGGCAGAAGAGGAGGAAGAGGATGAGGATATTGAGAGTCAGCCTCCTGGTGAGGACAGCGAAATCTTGACTGTTGGTACTCTGGCACACATGGCTGACTTTATGTTAGGCTGCCTTTCCCGTGACCCACGCGTTGTACGCATTTTAGACAACACGGATTACTGGGTGTTCACCCTTCTGGACCCCCGCTACAAAGAGAATTTCTCATCTCTCATTCCTCCGGTGGAGAGGACAAGCAAAATGGTGCAATACCAGAAGGTTCTTGTTGAAAAATTGCTCCAAAATTTTCCATCTGACAACGCTGGCGGCAGAGTACGTGCTACCTTGGCCAACCGAGAAGGGGAGAAAAGGGGAGCACACAGCAGTTCCGACAAAGGCAGGGCAACACTCTCCAAGGCGTGGGACACCTTCATGACACCCCGCCAGCACCCTCACCCTGATGCGCAGCCTAGTGTCACAAGGAGGGAAAAGTTTTGGAAGATGGTGAAGGAGTACGTAGCAGACCGTGTCAGCGTCCTCAATGATCCCTCTGTGCCTTACAACTACTGGGTGTCCAAGCTGGACACGTGGTATGAACTGGCACTCTACGCCTTGGAGGTGCTGGCCTGCCCTGCCGCCAGCGTTCTGTCTGAGCGGGTATTTAGTGCTGCTGGTGGCATCATAACAGATAAGCGTATCCGCCTTTCCACCGACAATGCTGATAGGTTGACACTTATAAAAATGAACAAGGCCTGGATTTCCCCTGACTTCTCCACTCCACTGGAGGAAAGCCCCGGGGGAACATAAACTCACTTTATATATGTTATTTACAATGATGGGAATACTCTGTATTCCCATTCACCCCTTCCACCCCAAAAACGGGTATATGGTTGACTCTTAATGTTCTCATCCTCCTCCTCCTCTTCCATATGCCCTGGGATATAATTTTTATATAGGGCCAGCTCACCAGCGTGCCCTGGGATATAATTTTTATATAGGGCCAGCTCACCAGCGGGCCCTGTGATATAATTTTTATATAGGGCCAGCTCACCAGCGGGCCCTGTTTGCCAATTTTTATATAGGTCAGCTCACCAGCGGGCCTTCTCATATAATGTTTTATTGGGTCAGCTCTCTAGCGGGCCCTCTCATATAATGTTTTATAGCGTCAGCTCACTAGCGGGCCTTCGCATATAATGTTTAGGATGGTCAGCTCTGCAGCAGACCCTCACCCATAATGTTTTAGATGGTCAGCTCAGCGCACGTTTCCCTCTTAATCATGGCCTCAGTTCTGAAAATCAAGGAAATTTTTGGGAGAATTTGCCTCTGCGCACGTTTCCCTCTTAATCATGGCCTCAGTTCTGAAAATCAAGGAAATTTTGGGGAGAATTTGCCTCTGCGCACGTTTCCCTCTTAATCATGGCCTCACTTCAGAAAATCGATGAAATTTTTGGGAGAATTTGCAGATGATATACAAGTAAATATACAGCAAATACTGTTTGGTAACAATTTTTCGCCTAAAGTCGTTTTTATTTTCCTTTTTGTGTGTTTTACGGTCAGTCTGTAAAAATGGCGTACTACGGGCGAAAGATCGTTCCCAGCAGCGATGTTGGAGTCCAAGGTGCATCCAGACATCCTCCCTATGCTGTCCCTGAACCATTTCTGTAGTGTTTCCATCTTTTTCTGCCCTTTTCCTATGGACCAGGCACCCTCCCCTCATCAGAGCAGGGGGTGCCTGGTGTAATGCTCGAGTCCTCCCATTGACTTCAATGGGGCTCGGGTGCTCGGCCGAGCACTCGAGCCTCAGGGGGTGCTCGGTCAGAGCACCCGAACATCCGAGCATTGGGGTGCTCGCTCATCACTATCGGTGATGCTTTCACGCAGAGTTTGTTGGTCTGTATGTAAAAGGTTGATTTCTACCTGCACAGTGTCAATTTTGTTGGTCAGGACTGCCTGGCAGGTAGCAATTGCAGACATTATTTCCGCAAATTGGGATTTTCGAATCATCCTCCTCAGAAGCTGAAGACTGAGCCGGCGAGGCAACCGCAGAAGGAGCCTCCAGCATGGCCGTGACCTCCTCCACCTCCGTAGCTCTCCTAGCAAATTTACTCAGTTTCTTCCTGCATTCTGATGATTTTTTAATCATACTGGGATTGAGAAAGCAGGTATAGGCCGGATCAACACAAGTCAGGATTAGCGCAGGGTGGACAACAGCCGCTGAAGCAGGTAGGTGCAGACGGGACCCCTCAAAATTTAAATGATACGCATAATGCGTCCCATATTTTTACATTCAGATTGAAGTAAATGAAGAATAGCTAGAACATGTGTAGTTCATGTATCTATACACGGGACAGAGGAGGGGAACATATACAGGAAAGGTACTGAACAAACATGGGGAGTCCGTACCAATTCAATGGTTGTAGATGAAGAGTGACAAAGCAATCAGAAATCTTCCAATTACTCTCGTAGTATTCCACACATGTGAACCACACATACCATGGACCAAAGCATCATGCATGGCTCATTTAGATAAACATGGGGCAGAGGAGGGAAACATATACAGGAAAGGCAGCAAACAGACAGGGGGAGATCCGTAGCAATTCAATGGTGAGACTGAAGAGTGGTGAAGCATGTGATTCACGTAGCAGTTGATCCACAGACCGTAGAGGTATCAGGGGTAAATTTTATGAAAGAGGCATCGTCCAGGAGTTCCAACAATGGCATTCTGGTATCCAAAATTCTAGTGTCTCCTAGAGATAATGGAACAGGAACCCCACTACTCAAAGTTGTAATGTCTATCACTTTCTCCCTTCCTTCTTTATCCTCAGAATTGACATATTTCTCCCTCTCCTTAACCACCCCACCATCCCTACTTCCCATCCGTCCACTGTTCTTACTATCCTTCCTATTTGGGTAATATACAATATTTTGGTATAATCCTGTAACTGGATCTCTAGGGAACTGAACCCACTTCCTTCGAGTCTTGGATATATGTACTGCATTTTCATTTGCTTCATCCTTAACTGGAAGCCTCCTACTCTTTTGGAATTGGCTTCTTATCCCTATTAGATTCCTCTTACCTTTTAATGAACCCTTATTTTCCTTGTAGTCATTCTGGTCTCTAATAAGCTTTTTTCTCTTTCTAATCACCTTATTTTGCTCTAGATTGTTTAGTTTCTTATACATGTTATCTCGTAGCCATTTACAATGCTCATCTATGTATAATCCTTCTAATTGCTTTTCTATTACCTTTATTTCACTTTTACATTTTTCAATTCTCATTTCCCCATAATTAATTAACAATTTCATTAATTTTTTGGAGCAGTCTTCCAGAATAGTTCCCAGTCTGTAATAAATTCCAAATCTTCTACTTCAAAAGTAGATATTATGTACTAAATAATTATACAATGCCACTAAGTCATACCAATCCCTTGTTTCAGTGGATAATAATTTTTCCAATTTTTTAACTAACCCGTGTCTTTTCTGGCTGTGTGCTCCACAATTTCATCAACAAAATTCACATTTCTTGATCTGTTACTACTTAGTAATTGGTAATCTATTCTATAACCACGCTAGCTGCGAGAACACTTTTGGTAATACAATAGATGTTCAGAAAAATATCTTCGTCTGGAAGTGTGGCCTGTCAAATACCTAGACGTCTCCACACCTCCAGATTCAGATCTCTTGTGCTCTGTGTGGATTCAGTGTCCCCAAATACCAATAAAGCTATTTTTAACAAAGGGTTAAAAGAAATTGCAGACAAGAGAGTGATTTTAAAGAGGCACAAGTGGTGATCCAAAAATTTGAAGAGAAGGGCTATGACAAAAAAATCTTAGATGAAGCGTAAATAAGAACGAAAAATATTAATAGAAAGGAAATTCTTAAATATAAAGAAAAGAGTAATTATAAGGGCATACAACAAAACTGGCTCCCATGTTTTACAACATCATATAATACCAGTACGGGAAACATCAGTCACATTTTAAATAAGTACTGGTACATTGTCAAAAATTACTGAATTTTGGGCCCGGTCATGGGAGATAGGCCACAAATATTAAGAAAAATAAAAGCTTTAAACAAATGGTAGCTCCCAGTGACATTAAGGGAATTAATGGAAAAAATAAACAAGAGATGACAGGTACCAGTGTATTAGGAAGGAGTGGAACATTCAAATGTGGGAGGAAGCAGTGTAGTACATGCCCACTTATACCAAGAGGGACAAGTACTAGAAAATGTATATCCAAGTCCACGAAGAAAGAATTTATGGTACATGGAAAATATAATTGTAATTCCACACATGTGGTATATTTAATCACATGTATATGTGTATTACAATATGTGGGCAGAACATGTAGAAAATTGAAAATTAGAGCTAGTGAACATATAAGAAATATTGCTAATAGTTTTGAAAAGCATAGCCTTTCCAGACATGTATGTGAAGTAGATGGAGGGTTAACCAAAGGATTACAAATACAGGCCATTGACCAGGTTAAACCTAGGAGAATAGGGGGAAACAAATTGCTAATATTACGCAAAATGGAAACAAGATGGATAAAGGAGCTGGGGACTTTAGTGCCAGAAGGGTTAAATGTTAATATAGATCTGGCAGCTTTTTTAGAGAAATAGTGGTTTTTAAAAAATTGGCAGTCAATTACTAATTTAGGGATTTGTTGTAGTTTGTATTATTTATCCAGTATTTATAATTATAGTTTTTAGTTGTTAGTTTTATGAAGGTTTTTAGGATGGTGAGATTTATCCTCCCAATAAGTAGGATGTATAGGTAAATCTGCAGGATTAATTAAAAAGTGGGAAAGGGTAGTAAGGATGATGTGAGGGATGACGTGGATGGTGAACCCTTTATAAGAGAAAATTTCATTATGGTCTGTAACCCCTGAGGAAGCGGCTAGGGAGCCATGATACGCGTTGGGTGGATTACACTGGATAATAAGTGTATTAACGAAACATTGGTGCCTCCCAGCAAGGTTCATAATTAAGTAACCCGAGTCCGATACAAACGGAGAGAGAATACAAGGATTGTCCACTGATTGACGGAGACCTCATAATTAGAGGCAAATTGGAATCCCTCATTGGTATTGAATACCGGGACGAGAAAAGCTATTGTTGAATCGCCGGGAGGAGTTTTACCACTGCTATGACCGATATGTAATGTGTGTCAATAATCTGAGAAGGAGGATAGCATATGACAATGGTAAAAATACATACACAAATCACACCATGCCAGTCCCCCCCCACCACCACTACAATACACATTTGCCACATTGTAGGTTGTACTTTATTTTTTTATTACTTGACATCTTCATGAATATGTGCCAGGGTCACTTAAGCAGAAAGTTAGTGCTGTGGGCAAAGGACAAATGCATTCTGCATGCTAACACATTTTTCAAGCCATATGTTGCTGTAGGACTCACAACATTCTCTTTCAGCCATTTATTTCTAAACTTCAGCCCTCAGAAGAAGTAATATTACAGTGGAAAATGCAGTACCTATAGGAAATATAGGTGAAAAATGTGTTAAAATAGGCGATAGGATGACATTTTTCCATAGGAGGAAAAGCAACATTTTTCACGGGAAAATCTAAAAATCTGCAAGTTTTCATGAAAAGTCATGCAGGAAATTTATCACACTTTTTGCCCACCCGTAAATATGAGCTTGACATTCTTCATACGAGATATTGACGAGAGTAACATTTTTAATGCAACATTTTGATCGACGCCCAATATTGTGCGACAATTCAAAAGTGAACCCTTAAAAATCAACCAAAATCTCATACCATCTAAGTATCAGGTAGCAGAAACCACACATGACAGAGAAAGCCAGGACAAATGTATGATGTGAAGAAGGGTTGCTACCAACTACCACACTTGGGACCACTGATATGACCAATAAGTTAAGTGTATCAATAATCTGCCAGTCCCCCCACCACCACTACAATGCAAATCTGTCATATTGTAGGTTGTAATTTTTTTTTAATCACTTGACATAATCATGAATATGTGCCAGCGTCACTTAAGCAGAAAGTTAGTGTTGTGGACAAAGGACAAAGGCACACAACTTTGACTTTCAGCTACTACTTTCTCTACTACTGACCTCAGAAGAAGTAATATTACAGTGGGAAATGTTGTACCCATAGGAAATATAAAAAAAATGTTAAAATAGGTGAAAAGGTGGAAAATTTTGCATTTGCGAAAAGGAGAAAACTTGAAAATGAAAAAAGAGAAAAATTGGCCAGTTTCCACAAAAAGTCACGCAGAAAATCTTTCTCACTTTTTGCCCACCCCTACTCCTAAACCTAAATCTAATGCTAAACCTTATTCTATACCATGTATACCCTGAACCTATCTAACCCAACTTAAACTATCTAAATTACCTAAAAATCATTAAAAAAAATTTTATTAAAAAAAATAAATTAAATTAAATGGAAGGGAGGGCAAAAAAACCTACAGGTCAGCAAATGATCTGAGGCAATTGATCGCTAAATGTAGTGATCAAAGGGGGGAAATCAATATCACTTATAAGGATAGTGATGAAAGGGGGGAAATAAATGTTTTTTTCTATTTTTTACAGATTTTGAAGCTGGAACACAGGCTGTAACCCTGGAAACTGTGTCTCTGTGTAACCCTGCAACACTGTGTCTCTTTACGAACACATCCTCTGTAATTTTGCTTTTGCCACATGTGATTCGCTATTCTAGAAAATCACACGTGGTAACAAAGTAACTCTAGGCTGAAACAAAGTGCTCCAGTATCAGAGAACTTAGTAACAGCCAGCCCGCAGCTCTCCCATCACCCTCTGTGGTGGCGATGGTAGAGTTAAGCCTATTTAACAAATGAAAAACATTTTTTTAACTGCACTTTATGGTGTCACCTAGAACACCATTCTTCATTTGTGACAAATCCCCAACAGTATTTTACTCTGTAATTATTTTTGCAATTCTATATCACTACTGCTGGCTAATGGTGCCTAATAAATAAAGCAATAATACAGTCCTTATAATGTTATTTTATTGAAGTAGAGCACACACATATATACATATTTATGTGTATGTACATATAAATATATTTAATATATAGCAAAAAATGGAAAATCCTCAATCAAATCCAATGTAATAGTTGGGGCAAAAACTGCAAAGACCTACTGGTACAGACTGATACAGAGCACTTTTATAAGAAATCCACAGGAACCTGGTTGACAGCTGGAAAAATGAGGTGTTATTAATGTCCCAATTGCACCACCTGCAGAAGTTTACTGAAGGGTAACAAATTTAACAACCCACTCACAGGTGAAGAATTCTCTATCAAACACAGACTAACATGCACTAGCATGTATGTTATTTACTTCATCATTTGTCCCTCAAGATATTGTATGTGGGACTGACAACCTGTTCCTTCAGAGAAAGAATGGCAAATCACAGAACCAGCTGTTACGGTTTTATGACACTCAGACACAGTTAGAGATAAAACACAGTTTTATTAAAATAAAAATAAGGAACAGCGCCCCTGAGGGCCAGAATCGGTAATACAATACTGAGTGAATACAGGCTTGATAAAACAAGAGCAGGAACAGTATAGCAAGCACAATAGAGGGTTAACACCCAAGCTGGAGTCAGTCTCTGTGATGGTGATTAGCCAACACCCGGTATACAACAGTCCCAGGAGAAGATGTAGCAGCTAGCTCAAGCAGAGCAACCAACTGAATCACGGCCAGATCTCGGTCTGGAGATGCCCATGGGTATTGGGTAACCAACAGTAACAAGAGCCAATGCCCCTACAGGGGTGAGCGACAAGGTGCGTAGAAGTGTACACTGTGAGTACCAATGGGACCTGAGCCTCGCACCCCTTAGGTGCAGTAACGGAGGAAGCACTGCCCAAGCTGACTATTGAGCCAACACACAAATGAGTACGGATGGATGGACACATACACAGTGAGCGAATAGAACCGGAGTCAAGCACCCTTCCGGTGCTGACACGGAGCTTCCACTGCCAAAGTATAGGAATGCCCTTTGCACCACACGGCGCAATGCAACGGAGAATGGCAACAGACAGATATATGACTCTGCAATGTATAGCTAGGCTCGGTATACCGGAAAATGCTCAACCAGTGTAAGAGAGGCTCAGTAACGGAGGCAACAAGCTTGGCAGGCGTATGCAATGGCTCGGTATCACGGAAGCAACCGGCACAGCAGTGTTAAGACAGGCACAGACACATAGGTACAGCTCAGCAGTAATCTCTCGGGCTCAGTATACGGAGGAAACCAACAGGCTCAGAAGCGGAGGCCACAGAGAACGAAAGTGAGATCAGTTGGTGCTAACTGCGAGCAGGCTCACAATGTCGCCAGGCGGAAGAGGAACGCAGACTGGAAGGATCACAGAGCAGGAATGTCAGCCAGAATCGGTTGATCACGGAGCAGGATAGTCAGCCAGAACCGGGTCAATCACGGAGCAGGAAGTCAGCCAGAACCAGGTCAATCATGGAGCAGGATCGTCATCCAGAACCAGGTCAAACACGGAGCAGGAAGTCAGCCAGAACCGGGTCAATCACTGAGCAGGAACATCAGCCAGAACCGAGTCAATCACGGAGCAGGAAGTCAGCCAGAACCAGGTCAATCACGGAGCAGGAACGTAGAGTAGTCAGACAAGCCGGGTCGGTACACAGGAATACAGGAACACAGCAAAAATAGCACAGTCACAGGAACACCACGAAAGGGCACCTGACAGGTGCCATGATGCTCAATATAAAGGAACACCCTGGGTGGGCCAATCAGCTACCTCCAATGGACGAGCTCCAGCACAGAGAGTGACAGGAAAGCACGGGCACCGTGATACCAGCATTGTAAAAGCTCCCGCAGATAAGAAAAGTGACAAACCGGTTGCCAAACACTGGACTGAGCAGAAGTATACTCCATCAGACTTAAAATGCATGCTCATAGACCATATCCCTACATTAAGACGTGGTGGCAACAGGGAAAAATTGTTACATCAATTAGAGAGCAGATGGATATTTAAACTTCAGACCATGGCACCTAAAGGCCTCAATGAAAAACTTTCACTACACAGTTTCCTCTAAAGATTGACTGCCAAAGAAGAATACATCCAGGATGAACCAGACACCTATGTGGTCTATATTTTGGTCCCTGTCAGCGATAGTACATCTAAAGGCGGATCAGATCTGAGGAACTAGCTATGTGGTATGGAGGTTGGCGCATATATGAATATATATTTATTTAAATATCCTTTATTTTCTGTACATAAATCTCTTTGGCTGACTTTTGTAATCTGATTTGCAATCCCATTTAAATGACTAGGAGCTTGGAATCATCATCTTATTATATACATGCACTCTTTGGATGAATTCTTTGGAACTTTTCTGGACTCACAGTGCAATGATGGATCTATTGGACCTGTGTTAGATATGAGATACACAACAATATGGATGATTTAGATACCATGACATTAAGCATTAATTTTAGGGGTTACTTCACAGACTGTATTGGTTTAAAGTTTATGTATTTTAACCTTAAATATTTTCATGGTATTACGATTTGCTTTATTGTTATCAGTGTTCTTATTAGTGTGGTTTTGCCAGTGTCTTTTTACCCTGGCACACACAACGATACTCTTGATATTGCAGCATTTTTAGGTTGATTACCCAAATGTTGGAGGTTAATTTATCTAGAGACGTGTATAAGTGGTGTTCTTGCGCATCATATATGTTGGGTGCTGAGTTTTCTCGCACCACATGTATTGGGTGTTGATGCTCCATCTATATACGTTTTGATCTAGAAACATATAAGTTTTTTTATATGGAAATGACTATTTCATTGTCTAATTCAATTCATTTTGGCTTTGAATTATGTCTCCCTGTTTCTTTGTTTCATTCACTTGTAGTTTGCTACATTTCCCTGGATCTTGATTCATAAAATTGTCAGGTTCATGCATCTTGTTGCGCAATATATGTTTAATTTGAGTCAATATCTTTATCTTATCATTCACTGCTCTTGTAGTCTGCAATATTTTTGCTCAATCTGCTAACCATCATAGTGCTGGGATTATGTGGGATTCTTCCCATCAAATGCCTGCCACATACTCATGGAGGAAATTATGATAGAGCCATGCAGCTCCAGTCTTGCAAGACATCAAGATTGAGATGTCGCGTTTTGATTGGTTACACTGCACGAGCTATCTGGATTCTTCCGATCCAATGATACAGTGACAGGTAAACATTGGGAATGCCCTAAGTCATCTTCTCTAGCGTTTTGATTTATTAAATACAAATATTTAATTTGTTTACTTTTTCCTTCTTTTCTTTTTTTTTGACAAATTTATTTTTGGCATGTGCTTCACGATGTAGCTTCCTTTTATACAGTATTGGACTCTTTCCATGCACGGGCACCAAGTACAAAGCTGCAATGCCATGGATTAAAGGGACTTGTGAGGCAGCAGAGCAACATTGTTACATTGTTGCACTCCAGCCCTGAACACCCCATTTGGATTATTCAGCCTGTTTCTCGAGGTATCTGTGACATAGGTAAGAGGATACAGTCTACTTGTTTTAATTACATTGTCAGTTATGCTTTCTTTGTCACGACTGCCATATGACAGTTTTGATTATTACACAGTGTAGTACATCTTTGTTTTATTTGTTGTAAGATTATAACATAATATACATGTACACATATCTATTTGCATTTTTCTGTATTGGTGGATTCATTCTTTTTCCTTTTTCTATTTTTACTTTTGTTAATTAACTGTGACCTATGATGTTATTCAGACACCATTTTGTTGCACACAAAGGGTATTTAAAGGCTCTTTTCACACTTTTCTGTAACTATCTTGACAAAGGCCCAAGCTAGGGCCGAAAAGTTGATAATAAACTCTGCATCTGTTTCATCATTTGGAAGTCCTGTGAGTGCAGTTCTTGAACTAAAAAAACTATATATATATATATATATATATATATATATATATATATATATAAAAGAATAATCCTCATTGCATAATTTATGGTACCTCACACACAGAACATAATTTATGTCTCCTCAGAAAACAAACACACATTGAACAGAATACCTCATTACATAATTTATGTCTCATTAGGAGACACAACTCCTATTAGGTGATTCAATGGGGACTTTACTGCTCCCATTGGGTAATTCAGTTGGGGCATGTTTATCATACAGGGAGTTGGCCCGCCCCCTCCATCCCGCCCACCACTATCCAACTGACAAAAAAAAATATAGCTGCCACTTGCTCCTGAAGTAGGGGATATCAATAATTTCTCCCGGTCCACTCACACTCTCACTCAGGATCATGATCCCACAAACACACTGTGTCACCTCCCACAGATAACTTTAACCCTCCATACACTCTGTGTCAGTACGAGGGTGTAATGTTTCCATAAAATACAAACTCAGGGATAAACTTAATAACAACTCTTTTATTTAACTTTTTTCATCTCTTCAGTCAACCTCACTAACTGTCTGTTTTCAACTGTCACTCCTCCACTTCCTGCTTCCTGATTCTCGCCCTTTCTCCTTAAAGGGACAGAGATGCTTTGCTGTATGTTACAGAGGATAAGCCTCAAACACCAATTTCTATTTGTTCCCTCAGCATATTGCTACACTGTCTCAACTGAAGAGCCACCGTATGTTACCTCAACTTAACCCTTTGAGTGCCAGAGGGGTACTCAATGCATTGCAAAGCAATGAGTTGCGTACCCCTCTGGCACTCAAAGGGTTAAGTAAGGAGGAGTTACTGCTCCCATTGGGTGATTCAATGGGGGAGTGATTTAAAACATGCAGGGAGTCAGCCTGCCCCCACTATCCAGCCCTCCCACCACTATCCAAGTAACTGAAAAAACAAAATGGCTGCCACTCGCGCCTACACCACAGACACAAACACATCAGACAAAAAACACACACACAAACACACTCACACACACTCAATCACATTCAATCACATACTCACAATAATTCACACACTCACACTCTCTCACCCACACACTCAATCACACACACTCAATCACGCACACTCACACTCTCATACACTCTCACTCACCCTCACTCACACACTCATTCACACTCAATCACACACACTCACACACTCACATACTCACACTCTCTCACTCACACTCTCTCACTCACTCTCATACACCCTCTCACTCACACACACTCACACTCTCACACTCACTCACACACTCTCAATCACACACACTCACTCAATCACACACACTCACTAACACACTCACATAATCACTCACATGCAATAACTCACATGTAATCACTCACAGGCAATCACTCACTCTCGCACTCACACGCACTCACTCACTCACACTCACACCCCAGGAGCCAGCACGATCCACCTTCCACCATAGTCTCACTCACACCCCGGGAGCCAGCATGATCCACCTTCTACCATAGTATGTGCAATTACCACATGCATTTCAACTACATGAATGAATGCCAATCACTCACACTCACTCACACCCCGGGAGCCAGCACGATCCACCTTCCACCATAGTATGTGCAATTACCACATGCATTTCAACCATATGAATGAATGCCACAGTGGAGGCATAAGTACAAACACAAACTCATTACAATGACACATAAGTCACCCCCTTATGACTCACTTCTGTGTGTGCCTGTGTGTTCCTCACTGTGTGTGTTGCATGTCTGTATCACACTCTATTTGTCTGCATGTTGTGCATTGCATGTATGTGTGTATGACTGTGTAGCTCTTTATGCATCTCAGTGCATGCGCGTGCATTTGCGTGTGTGTCTCTGTGTGTTTGTCTTGCATCCGTGTGTGAGCATTAATTCCCTATATATCCTGACGGGCAGCGCCGTCCCACATTGCTAGTATATATATATATATATATATATATATATATACATATATATATATTTGGTACATTCTAATACAAAAAAGTAATTATATTTATATATAATTATAATTTATATATATATAATGTTTCTCTATTTGTGTAAATACGTAACTCTTTGGTGCAAACACTTCAGGACATGCTTGAAAATTAGAGAAATCTCAATGTGTTCTTCCTGATAAAACATTTTTCTAAATAAATAAATAATAATAAAAAAACATTAGATTAAAAACTGATCTCATACGAAAACTGCAGCCAAATGTTTAAATTGTCTGACAGTGTCCTTTTGATTATTAATTAGAAAAATTCACACAAATTATTTATTGTGGCTTTTCTGAATAGAGGTCACATCTATTAAATACTTAAGTGAAGTAATTAAACACTTTAGCTGAACAGTGATTATCCTAACAATGAAGGAACAAAACATCCATGTTTTCTCTGTAATTTATGTATTTTTTTAGGCATTAGTCTACTGAATTTAATAGCAATAGAAACATGTTGAGTCCTCTATACTGAGAAGAACTTGGAAGGTGGATATGCACTAAGGATAAATAAGAGCCAAGATGGTGAAATTTTGCTTATTTGCACCAATTCCATCTCATGATCTGAACTGTGAATGAACCACCACCAATAAGCTGACATTGTATAAACTGGCTGTCACCAAATGTAAGCTGGCTGTAACCCGGTTCTGTTGAGGAGCAACTCCAAAAAGAACAAGCAGGCATCTATTGAAATGAAAGAAAAACCCAAAGCAAGTGAAACACTGGTATAGAACAATAGCTACAGACAAACTCCTGGAGCTAGGGGGAAAGATGCTGGAGAAGAAGGAATAGGGAGCATGCTTGGCTAGAGTGGGCTACCCCTAGACAGTATTGCTGTGGCTGAAGCTAGACTAAGTGGTAGATTTAAAACAGACGTTAAGTAAAAAAGGCACATCATCACATGATGTACGTTGAATTCAACAGGTTGTCTATGAGAATAGCTAACGAGCATAGGCACAACTAAAACACATAACACAAAAACCCACATTGCACCTTTTTTTGCATAACAGTGCATCCTGTCACCCATCAAAACACGTCTTAAGTCAAGTAGTAACACAACGGTCAACGTTGGCTAGTAACCCTGTTTGGTGCACAAATTCAAACCCACAGCCAATCCCAAGACCCCAAAGTATCCAATATGTTCAAATACACCTATATATACCCAAAAATAATGGTCACAGCTTGTCTGTGTTTTGAGTTTTGGTGCGGTAGATCACAGGACCCAGGAGCGGAGGATAGCATTAAGAGTGAGGTAGAGAGAGGCAAACAGAGAAGTAAGGTAGAAGGAGTTTGGAGAGAAGAGATTTGCATTTGAATAGACACAGAGAACACTTGTGCACATATTACATACACCCATACAAACACAAACACATACACACACATAATCTTTTTTTTGTAACACATTACACATATTTTAACCTTTATTTTTACAGTGTGAATCAGTGAGTGACAGAGTGTGACAAAGAGTGAGTGGGATCAAGTGTGTCTGTGAGAGCCTGTGTGAGTGCCTGGATGTTGAGTGGGTGAATGATGGCAAGCAGAGGAGGACAGGAGAGAGGGATGGGGAGAGTAGTGGAAGAGGAGGAAGGCTAGCAGGGCATCCCTGGTGAGAGTAGGAGTGGGAGATCCGTGGGGCAGTGGGAGACCCAGCCTAGAACAGGCACTCGAAGGGCATGGACAGAACCGACAGTGGGACCGGGGGTATCTATCGGAGAACACCATACACAGATAGGTGCAATGCAGACAGGACATTCTGGCCACAGCTCTGACACCTCGCAGGCCGGAGCTGAGGAGGAGAGGCTCAGGGATCCTCGGTATGCTGACGAGGAGAACAGGGCCCTCGTGGAAGTGATCCAATAGAAGGAAAATATCCGCTACCCAAGGGAGAAGGTCCCTGTATGTATGTATGTATGTATCTTTATTTATATAGCGCCATACATGTACACAGCGCTTAACAGAAGTTGAAATAATACAATACAAAAACGACAGAACTGGGGTTAAGAGCATTAAGGTTAAGTACAATCATTACATTATTTGTGAGGGAAAGTGCAGCAAGGGAATCATACACTAGGAAAGGGACCCTGCCCCAAGGAGCTTACAATCTAGGCTGAATTCATATTGACAAACAGAGACACTAGGAGGAGTATTATAAGTGCAGGTGCAAGGTGTGGTGAAAGAAGTGCAGAAGGATTCTGATGTGACTGTCAGTGTGCAGAAGGAGGACATCGCTATTGAGATGCCTCCCTGAGCAAGTGGGTTTTGAGGAGTTGCTTGAAAGTGGTGATTGTGGATGAGTGGCGAACAGTGATGGGGACGGCATTCCAGAGTCGAGGAGCAGCCAGTGAGAAAGATTGTAGTCGAGAGATGGCTCGTGTTGTGTAGGGAGAGGACAGGAAGAACCCTTGAGAAGACCGTAGGGGACGGGAAGGGGTGTAGCGGGAGATAAGGGCAGAAATGTAAGAGGGTGCTGAAGAACAGAGTGACTTACAGGAGAGGAGGAGAATCTTGTAAGAAATACGATACTTTATAGGTAGCCAATTGAGGGATTTCAGGAGGAGATGAGATGGAAGTTATCTGGGAGCAAATGTGATTCTTGCGGCTGAATTGATAACAGATTGAAGTGGAGAGAGATGAGAAGCAGGAAGACCAGAGAGTAGAATGTAGCAGTAGTCAGGTCTAGAGAGAATGAGTGCCTGAGATAGAGTTTTAGCTGTTGATAGTCAGAGGAATGGACGTATTTTTGCAATATTTTTTAGGAAGAAGTGACAAGTTCTAGTGACAGCTTGGATATGGGGGGAGAAGGTTAATTTAGAATCAAGAATGACCCCAAGACAGCGTGCTTTGGATGCTGAGTGTATAACACAGTTTCCTATTGTGATGGAGAAGGGGGTGGTTTTAGGAGGAAACACCACCAGCCCTGTCTTAGCCATATTAAGTTTAAGGTGGCGGTGGGCCATCCATGATGAAATGGCTGAGAGACTGCACAGCTGGAGTGAGGTCAGGGACAGAGAGATAGATTAGTGTGTCATCTGCATACAGATGGTAATTAAATCCAAGAGATGAGATGAAGTCACCAAGTGAGAGTGTGTAGAGTGAAAAAAGAAGTGGTCCCAGGACTGATCCCTGAGGTACACCTACCGAGAGGTCGAGGGGAGATGAGAAAGTGTTAGTAAAAGAAACACTGAAAGTACGTTTAGAGAGATAGGAGGAAATCCATTTTAGAGGTGTGTCACGGATGCCAAGTGTATTAAGTGTGTCCAGTAGGAGTGGCTGCAAGGAGGAGGTCTGCCTGGAGTCAGGTCTGCAGCAGGGTGAACGCTGTGGCCACCTGCAGACACACCTTGGAGTTGGTGAAGAAGAGATGGAGCGACTACAAGAGGGTGTTCAAGACCCATGTTTGGGGATCCAGACTAGGGGCGAGGCTGGTCTACGATTTTAGGTTCATAGATGACCTTCTGTTCACCTGGCAAAGAGATATTTGTGAATTGGAATTATTCATATGTGGCCTGAATTATAATGACCATGGCTTCACCATCACACATCAGCTTAGTACTCAGGGAGTAAACTATTTGGATTTATCGTTGTCCTCAGAACAAGGAATGATTGTTACACATAGGTATATTAAACCAACTAGTGTTAATAGTTATTTACACTATAAGAGCTGCCATGTCAAACAGTGGAGGACAAAAATACCTAAGGGACAGTTTCTTAGAATGAAACGTAATTGTAGCAGACAAAAGATTATGAAATTCAATCCAAAGTATTAAAACAAAAGTTGATTAATGAGGGATATCCCAAAATGTTGATGGAAGATGCATACCAGCAGGTAGCATCTAGAGACAGGATGATAATGATAAATTCAGTAGAAAAAACTCTGATACAGTTACAACAAACAAATAGAATAAGCCACACTTTATTACCAAGTAAAATCTCTCACACAAGGACATTAGAGCCATATTAGAGAGATACTGGCCCATTCAATTAGAAGATCCCTTATTAAAGGATAGTATATCTAAACATCCCAATGTTATAGTTAGAAAAAATAAAATGTTAAAAAAATATATGGTCTAGAAATGAACCAGAAAAAGAACAAAGAAAAGGAAATAACCACTTTTTATATAAGAGTGGTATATTTCAATGTGGGATGAGTCATTGTATTGCATGTGGCTTTATCTCCCATAAAACGGAGGGCTTCCAGGATGAGAAGGGACGATATAATTTGATCAAAAGTCATATTACCTGCAATAGTACTTATGTCATCTATAGCATTATATGCACCTGTAAAAAGAGATACATAGGGGGAACTAAAAGGAAGCTCAAGGATCGCCTCCTAGAGCACAGGAGAGCTATATTGACAGGTGATCATAAATATCCATTAGCTAAACACTGTAAGGAAGAACATTACTTATGCCATTAGAACAGGTATCTGGTGATTTGAATGAAGGGGACCGATTCATTAGGCTATGCCAGAGAGAGGCCTACTGGTTATATCAATGTAACTCGCTAGGAGGACATAATGAAAGGATTAATGTCCATACTTTTATATAGACTATATTAGGGTTTTCTTATCTATGTGTAGGCACATTTGTATTTGGGTGATCCTCTTGTAGGTGACATTTAAGTTGATTTTCTATTCATATTTATTTTTCAGCATTCATTAATATTTCATTTTTTAAATTTTATTTCATTTTATTATTATTTTTATTTTTTATTTTTTTCTTTATTTTTATTTACATTAACATTTTTATCTTTATTTTCAGTCCCAGCATTTTTTTCTTATTATTTATTCTTTCCGTATTTCACATTATACTTAAGATTTTTATTTTATCATTTAGATTTTTTATTGTTTGTTGATCCATTTACAAGTACATATTTTTTTACTCAGTACATTCCATTGAGCAATTTTGTTGACACAATATTAAATCCAGAGAATTTTTGATATGCATGTATTGTAGCTAAGTTGTGTATAGATTGACAGGGTTGGAAAGGGTTAACGGGAAGCATAGTGCTAATGTCGCTAGGTTTAAATAGACACCGATCCAGCCAAGCTGGATATCCCTGAAGAAGTGCCTGCAGAGGTAGGTAATGCATTGGAAGAAGTTTACAGTTCCCACACCTTTTAGAGAATTTTTATACATTGTGAGGCTTCACTCCAATCTATTTTCAAATACCATTGTCATCTGAGTTATCACCATATACTGAGATTGGAACAATGGGACGGTTTTGGTTAATACTATACTGCCACGTCAATCTGATATCATTGAAATGGAATACAGAGAGCACCAGGACGGCTGACAGCATTGTACCTGCCCGCAGTAGAACAGCATTACAGGATGGAAAGTTGCCCTGTAAGCCCGAGGGACAGGCGGTTGTCCCCTGCCCACAGCTGGGAGGAGATGCTGAGGCAGAACATATCAGCTACGGTTGGGTGAAAATTTTCGCCTCAAACTGAAATCAGAGAATAATGTCACTTTCTGCTTGCCGAATAATTTCCAGCGAAAAGTGCTGTTTTTATGCTTTTTCTAGCCTTTTTCACTAGCTCATTTTGCACTGAAATCAAATGGGAAGAAAAATTTTTCTCCACTACACGAAAGTTTTCTACAGCCATATAAAAGGGTGTCAGGCTCTCACAGTATGCCATTCTGTTTTTGTGAAAGGAGAGAGCAGCACGTTGTTTGACACACAGCAGGCCAAAGGTGCCACAACTAGCAGCAGCAGAAGCACTTTAAAACGTTCCCAGAGCTCTAGAGCAGAAAAGTATGAAGTTATTTATGTGTCAGAGAGTGTGTTACTGCCAGTGCCAACAGTTAGTTCAGTCCAAATAACAGCTATGGTTTCTGCTGCAGAGGAGTATGATGACTCTGGATTTGCTGTAGGAGATGGCAATAGTCATAGACTACACATACATGCTGCCTCTACCGCCACCACCTTCTCTAGTCATGTTGTTAAAGCAATAACATTTCATACTTCTTCTGCCATGTCCTGCCAACCCACACTGACAGAGTTCCTGGGAAGGAGTCAAAAACTTCACAAAAACAATCCCAAAGTATTCCTGTGGAATGGAAAGGTTGCCAAGATGTTGGCAATGGACATGCTGCTGTATTCTTTTGTAGAAAACCAAGGTTTCACAGAACTGATGTCATTGTCATGTATAGCTCCATGCTGGAATATCCCAAGCTGCAGTTATTTTTCCCAGATGGATGTGTCTGAATTGTACAAGCAGGTGGTTAGTGTGGTGGGCAAAGGGCTGAAAAGTGTGTATAGCAAGAAAATCCACCTGACAACAGATATGTGGACAAGTGGGCAGACAACAGACTATATGACTGTGACTGCTCACTGGGTTTCCCTCCCAGCACTAACAACAACACTAGCTTACAGCATCAGGTGAAAGCCAGTAATCATGCTTCTGGTTCTGGCAGTGTGATTAAATGTTGGCAATAGCAGCTGCAGATACTGCATACCATCGTCATGCCACCTTGTGCATGCAGAGTTTTGAGAGACAGTTCTTAAATAAACTAGAGCAGGTGATAGAGGAATGGATTGTACCCCGTTCCTTAAAAGCTGATTTTGTGTCTGCTGATAACGGCTCCAACATAATCGCTGCTTTGAGAATAGATGGTATGGTGCATATGCCCTGCTTTGCTCATGTGTTAATTTAGTTGTGACCAGATTCCTGGCAGAATCTGAAATCCTCAAAGAGATGCTTACTATTGCCCTCAAAATCTGTGCCCATTTAGTTGCTCCTACAGTGAACTCAATGCTCTATTTTCCATACAAGTGGGAAGCAACGTAACCCATCACCAGCTGTAAATGGAGGTCCCTACTAGGTGGAATTCCACGATGTATATGATAGAGCGTTTGTACAAGCAGAATTAGGCCATTAGCGAGTATACCATGCAAAACTGGAAGGCTTTGGAGGGAGCCTCTTTGTCACCTGGCCAACTAATGTGCAATGTATGTGAGCTGCTGAAACCATTTGAGGAGGCAGCCATGCTGGTGAGTCACATTAGGGCAGAAATTAGTGAAACACTTCCAATGATATTTTTATTGCAGAAAAGAATATCGAGACATGCTTATTGATCAAGCGGAAGGTGGCATTGTGGAGGATGAGAGGGAAAAAGTGAAGGCACAACAAACATCTAGACAGTATAGTGAAAAAGGAGGCAGCAAAGCATTTCAACCAGCAGAAGCAGCTACATCATGAACCAGAATGCACCATTCAGGATACAAGGCAATTCATGGGTCTCAGCAGGGGCAGCAAAAACCCAACATGGCTAGTGGTGTTGGTGGTGGTAGTGGTGGTGGAACCATCAGCACATCTCTTTGGGACTTGCTCCCTGAGTACAGGTTGGTAACTGATACACAGGAACACAGTGTAGCTCCTAGAAATGGTACCACTGCATGTGATATGGTTTCTGCATACTTGCAGTATAGTTACATTTTAGGCAGAAACAATGACCCCATGGAATACTGTCAAACAAAGCAGTGTGTGTGGCCAGCATTGACACGTACTGCAGTGAAAACCCTCAGTTGTCCTCCAGCAAGCGTTGAGTCTTAGCAGATTTTCAGTGCAGTTGGTTACATTGTCAATAACTGCAGGACTTGGCTATCAAGCAGCAATGTTGGGAGACTAACATTCTTAAAAATGAACCAACATCTCATACCATCTGAGTATCAGGAAGCAAAAAACATACATGACAGACAAAGCCAGGACAAATATATTAACAGCACACAAATGAGGAGGTGAAGGAGGGATGTGAAGAAGGGTTTGCACCATCTACCCCATTTAGGACCACTGCTATGAGCGACATGTAATGTGTGTCAATAATCTGAGAAGGACAGCAATTTGATGCAAACATGACAACAGTAAAAAATTATATACATACACAAATCACACAATACCAGCCAGTCCCCACCACCACTAGAATACACATCTGCCACATTGTTGCTTGTACTTTATTTTTTTTATTACTTGACATCATCATGATTAATATATGCCAGTGTCACTTAAGAAGGAAGTTAGTGGAGGCAGCTCAGGGAATCCCAGAGGACCAACAGGTACGTCAGAGGCTCCAAAGGGATTCCCTTAGGAACACAGCCACCTTCCATGCCTCTAAAAGTCAAACTCTGACTACCTGGAACAGTAACTTGACTGATTATCAAACGAGTAGAACTCTGGGTGACTGGAATAGTGGACCGACTGACAGTAGAATGAGTCAAACTCTGAATGCACTACATAGGTGAAATAGTGAAAACTGAGTGAGTCAAACTATGACTAAGCAGGAGCAAGAGATATGAATGGTCAGACAAGCAGGGTTGGCAACATAGAGAAAAGAGACAAGGACAAATGCACAACATCTGAGAGTAGTCACTGAATCTATAGTGTTAAAAATATTAAATTAATCTACTTACAAGATCGTTTATAGTAAGGGAAGCCCAAAACAATAAAAAATATGACAGCGGTGGTTCTCAGTGTATCACCTTCGGCTCTCATGTAATCAGTCAAGGATCGCTCCACATGTAATATTGCACCGTGAACCCAAAGTGCCTCCAGCCATTAATTCCAAGAGGTGCTTAATATGTACTACAAGGTCTCACCCAGATCAGACCCCCAACTAGTAAGACTCACTGGATGGCCTTAGGTATATGTGTAAACATGAGAAGCCCGACCCTGCTTATAGTTCAAGTACCTACAGGAACAGAATAGTAGAAATAAATACTTTATTGCCCTATGCATTTCATGAACACTTCACTTCATCAGGGGTTAAGGCAAAGGGTATAATACCACTTATATTTATATATTTAGTTAAAGAGACATACCATAGTAACAGCAAATCTCTGCATCTGCTCCTGGAGGGGGTCTGATTTGGGCGAGACCTTGTACAGGTTTACTCTTAGAATCGGTGTTGCTTCCCATATTAAGTACCACTTGGAATTAACAGCTGGATGCCCTTTGGGTTCATAATGCAATATTACATGTGGAGCGATCTTTGATTGATTAACTGAGAGCCGAAGGTGATACACTGAGAACCACATGTCATATATTTGATTGTTTTGGGCTTCCCTTACAAGAAAGGATCTTGTAAGTAGATTAATTTAATATTTTTTTAACACTAAATATTCAGAGGCTACTTTCAGATGGTGTGCACTCTCTTCTCTTTTCTCCAGTTTCCTCCATATGTGAAAGGTGATTCTGAGGACACCACTGACTTAAGCTGCATTCACTAGACTTTGCCATATTTATATTTTGGACTATGTGATTTCTGCCTATTGCATTATTGATTAGAGCGCTGTGTGTGTTTGTTTTATTTATCAACATAATAGCAGAGTAGGTACAGAACCGACAAGCTGAAGAATGGCCCAGAAGGAGATCTGGGATGACAATGATGGAACTGCAATTAAACAAGTTACAGGAACAGCAAGCTTAAGAGTAGTTGGTAACAAGGCCAAGGTCGGTAACACAGAATCACAGCAGATAACAGAAACATAGGAACAGGACTGAGACTAACTCGAACACTTACTAGAATGTTAAGATTAGGAGCCAGCACTAAGAAGCTGGTGCTTAATAAAGACATAAGAGCAAGCAGAAACATGAAAATGGAATGAGGAATCCGGCAAACCAGGGCAATAATAGAAACCCAGACATGGAGTGACCAAGAAAACCCCAGCCAGCAAGGATAGAGTATGGCATATTACCATGCTTTCTTCATGCCTTATCAAGTTTTACGAAATTGATGTGCTACAAAATCTCTATTGTTTACAAAATATGTTCTGAGACTTCTGAACTTGATAAACCTCTTAAAATTCCACTCAATGTACATGTTTTAGGCCCTTTCTCTGCCAGAGGGATGTGCAATGTATTGCAAACAAGAAGTTGTGTTCCCTTCTGGAGCTTTGAGAGTCAACCCAAATATGCCATATACTTTGCCATCTTTGGCTGCAATCACAAACTCTTTACACACCATATCTACTGGAGATACATTGTGTTCATACTGGAATTTGTGCAAAAAAAAACCATGATTTTATGCTTTTCTCATGGAAAAGAAGGGTTTTTTTCACAGTAACATTTGTTAAATTGTGGAATTCCTTGCCCAAGGATGTGGTAATGGCAGATATTGTCACTGGGTAACTGATCAATAACGACACGGACAAGTACAGATACAGTAAAATCAATATATTTTAATATGAATAGCACTTCCCAACCCTCACAGGACCAGGTGTGAAGACAGTGCCTAAGCACTTCCCCAACCCTCACTAGCCAGGTATGGAAACAGCACAGGATCCACTGACTGTACAGAGGCTGGTACCACTCTGACTATAGTATGCAATGGTAGCAAGGATAGCAGTAGCTACTAGTGCAGGAGAAGCTGAAATGCCCAGGCAAAACAAAAGATATTCCCTTAGAACGCTAGGGTAGTACAAGGCAACAGAGACAGGAATCCTTAGAATGCTAGGGTAAACCTACAGGCAATGGACTGAGCTCCCTAGAATGCTTGGGTAAACCTACAGGCAATGGTAACTGAGCTCCCTAGAACACTAGGGTAAACCTACAGGCAATGGTGACAGCGAACCCCAGACTGCGAGGGTAGAATAGACAACGGTGACTGAGATCCCTAGAAGGCTAGGGTATACCCAATGGCTCAAACCAGCAACAGATAGAACAGGAATGCCAGAGACAAGGTATGACGCAGTAACTGAGCACCGCTTGAACTGGAGGAAACAGCAGAGCACGGTAAGCGCAAGTGGAAACAGTAGGCCAAGGGTAGGAAAAGATCAGACAGTCAGCCGGTGTCAGCACAGAGTGGGTAGTCAGCCAAAGCCAAGAGTCAGACCGGATCAGATAGTCAGATGAAGCCAAGGGTCAGACCAGAGCGGGTAGTCAGACAGAGCCAAGGGTCAGACCGGAGTGGATGGAAACTAGTCAAGGATCAAACGTAGCCGGAGTCAAACATAGCCAGGAGTCAATCACAGAATCAGAGCATCAGAATAACACAAAAGTTTAGCACACAGGTACACCATGAAAGGGCAAAGGAGTACTGGCAGGCTGAGGCTTATAAGGCCTAGCATGTAGGGGGAGACTCATTCTGGTAATTATCATCAGCCTATAAGAATAGCAAATGCGCCTAAGTGCAACAACCAGGAAGGAATGACAATGCAGCCTAGCACTCACGGAGGGCAATCACGGGCACAGTGATAGATACGATGAATACATTTATGAAAAGATTAGATACATTTCTTTCAAGAGGGAACATGAAGGGTTAATAGTAGGCAAGACAGGAGGTTCAGATAAAGACTAACTTATTTGGCAGCAGGAAAGATTATATCATTCTCATTTCTCTGGGTTATGAAGCAAAGGTTGAACTTAATGGACTTGTGCCTTTTTTCAACCTAATTTACTATGTTACACATACTATGTAATTCCCACCAACAGAGAACCCCATATAATTTCCACTGTTTCACTAACACCTTTGTAACAGAAGCTGAGAAGGGACCGCGTCGCCTTCCGCCGTCGTTCCTGGTTCTCTCCTTTTTGACGCAAGATAAGCGCCGTCAGATGCACCGGTTGAAGTATGGGCAGTCACTGGAAACAGACGCAGGATAGCTGGAAGCAGGGAAGAGTCCACGTCGTCGCCTGACAGTCCACAAAGTTAGGTCGCAGGAAACTGGCAGCAGGCAGTCGACGATTCAGGATACTTGGCGCAGATGGGTATCAGAGTGGATACTTTAGACCATAAGCAATACAAGACTCCAGGACACTCCAAACATAACTCTTTATTACAACAAACCACACCATATTTATACAGTTTCAAACCACACTAACTTGGAGCACAGTACATGAGACTTAATACACAAAATCACAATTCCTCCAATAGGGTACAGCAAATGGTAGGGTAGAACACAATGGGATAGTCACAGGGATAATTCAGTCATCACAAAGGGTCAGAGAACCAACAACAAATGATTCAGGGAAACATAATAGGGCAGACATGACTGGATTAAAACACAGCAGGGGGTCACAGGACAGTTCTCAATAAAATGCCTTGAGTCGCTAGAATATACATTCCCTTAACAATGGCCATGGGTTGAATAAATGCCATGCCCAGGCAAGGCTCTAGTAATGTCCTAAGGCCCGTTACATTACTCCCCTTTTTAAACTCAACCCAGGGTCCGGAATAAACTCAGAAAATCCAAAGTTCATAGGTCCTACTGGCGAGATAGTCCGTCAGCATTATGGTTGTCCTTGCCGGGCCGGTATTGAATGGAAAAATTAAAGGTTTGTAGTGCCAGGCTCCACCGTAGCAGTCTCTCATTGTCCCCTGAGACTCGGTTGAGCCATACCAGTGGAATATGGTCCATTAGTATGGTGAATTCTCTCCCGTACAGGTAGGGTTGGAATTTCTTCAGGGCCCATACTAGTGTAAGACATTCCTTCTCCACAGCGGCGTAGGATGTCTCCCTTGGTAATAGCTTCCGGCTTAGATAAGCAATGGGGTGCTCTTCTCCTTCTTGGTTCACCTGGCTCAGGACAGCTCCTAGCCCACAATCGGAGGCATCTGTGTGAACCAAGAAAGTCTTGTTAAAATCCGGGGCGGCCAACACCGGTTCCCGCCCCAACGCCTCGTTTAGGGTCTGAAAGGCTTGTTCGCAAGCCGGGGACCAGTCTACATTACGGGGTAGAGCCTTCCTGGTCAGGTCCGTCAGGGGTTTGGCTATGATGCTATACTGGGGCACAAATTTACGGTAATACTCTGCGGTTCCCAAAAAGGCCAGGACCTGCTTCTTGGTCCTGGGGGTAGGCCATTTTAGGATGGCTTTAATCTTAGCTGGCTCGGGCCGTTGTTGCCCTCCTCCTACCCGGTGACCTAAGTACTGGACCCCCCCCATCCCTATCTGGCATTTATCAGGCCGGATGGTGAGCCCGGCGCGTGCTATCCTCCCTAAAATAGCCTCTAGGTGTAGGAGGTGCTCCTCCCAGGAGTCGCTGAAGATAGCAATGTCATCCAGATAGGCACAGGCAAACTCCTGTGCCCCTGCCAGCAGATGGTCCACCAATCTCTGGAAGGAAGCCGGGGCGTTCTTCATCCCAAATGGCATTACCTTGAATTGGTAGAGGCCAAAAGGGGTGATGAAGGCAGACTTGGCCACCGCCTCAGGGGCCAGTGGAATCTGCCAGTAACCTTGACTCAGGTCGAGGGTGGAGACAATGCTAGCTCCAGCGAGACGGTCCAGCAACTCATCTACCTGGGCCATGGGGTACGCATCAGTGACTGTCCGATCACTGAGCCTCCGGTAGTCCACACAGAACCGGGTGGTTCTGTCCTTCTTGGGTACTAGGACTACCGGGGAGGCCCAAGGACTGGCGGACGGCTCAATGACCCCCATATTTAACATATCCTGCAACTCCTGCCACATGCTATGCTTGACTGACTCAGGGACCCGATAGGCTGGCTGACGTAGGGGCTCGGACCCTGTGGTGTGGACCTCATGTTGGGCTACTGTAGTGGAACGGGAAGTGGGGAGAATAGCGTGGGCCATTTTTTTCTTCTCAATCTGTCTCTGCTGAACCTCGTTCAAATGGGTCCCTAGCTTTAAGGGGTGCCTGCTTGCCTGGGTCTGGGATTCGGCTAGGAAGTCAGGTTTATCCTGCTCCTCTGGGTCTTCCTCCTCCATGTTACAGATGGCCATTACGGCCTCCTCTCTAGCATGGTATGCTTTAAGGGAATTGACATGGCAGGTCCTTTGGTCCTGCTGTGAATTCCCGTGGCCAATAACATACGTGGTGTCCCCTAGCTGATCAATTACCCAGTAGGGACCCTCCCATGAGGTCTGCAACTTATTTTGTCTCACTGGGCGCAGGGCTAAGACCTGCTGACCCACATGGAACATTCTTTGTTGGGCCTTGCGGTCATATTGCTGCTTTTGGGTAGCTTGGGCCTGAGCTAAATTCTGGTGGGCTAGTCCCTTAAGGGTCTTCAACTTTTCCCTCAGTTCTACAACGTAGGTGACGGTAAGTGTCTCTTCAGATTCGCACTTCCCCTCCCAGTATTCACAGAGTAGATTCAGGGGTCCCCAGACCTTCCTCCCGAACAATAGTTCAAAGGGGGAAAATCCTGTGGACTCCTGAGGCACCTCCCGGTAGGCGAACAGTAAGTGGGGCAGGTAGCGCTCCCAATCACAGTGTGACTGTGTGAAGGCTTTTAGCATCTGTTTCAAGGTTCCGTTGAACCTCTCGCAGAGCCCATTCGTCTGGGGATGGTAGGGTGTGGTATGGAGGGGTTTAACCCCGCATAGTTTCCAGAGTTGTTGCATTATATCTGAGGTAAACTGTGTGCCTCGATCTGATACTATCTCCCTAGAGAATCCGACCCGGGTAAATACCCTGACTAACGCATCAGCGACGCTTTCAGCAGAGATGCTGGATAGCGCCACAGCCTCCGGGTAACGGGTGGCAAAGTCCACAATGGTAAGGATATATCTCTTACCCGTGTGGCTGGGCCAAGCAAGTGGACCTATGATGTCAATGGCTACTCATTGAAAAGGTTCCCCTATCAAGAGTAGAGGGTGCAGGGGTGCTGGTGGATGATCTCCCCTTTCTCCTACCCGCTGACATGTGTCGCATGTGCGCAAAAGAGGCAAACATCCCGGGACACTTTGGGCCAAAAGAACGCTCGGGTTAGGCGCTTTTCGGTGTGCCGGATTTCCGAATGTGCTGCTAAGGGAATGTCATGGGCCAGGGCAATGAGGGCCTCCCTATGTTGTAGGGGCACTACTAACTGGGTGCGAGTGACTGTGTTGTGCCCCTGACAGGGAGTCTGGGTGGTCCGGTATAACAACCCATTCTCCCACACAAATTGTTCCCCCTCCCTCCCAATGGCTCTGGTGTCTGCCTGTCGTCTGTACCCTGCTAAAGTGGGGTCTGTCTGGAGAGCAGACCGGAAAGCTGGGGGCGGCAGCCAAGCTATACTAGGTTCGTCAAGGGCTACTGTTGTAGGGGCGGGAGGTGGTGTTGAGCTTACTCTCTGTTGACGTGCCTCGGATCTTGTGACGACATTGCAGTCCTCTTGGTCCCTGGCGGTGCAGAAGTCATTCCCTAGTAGCACGTCCGTGGGAAGTCCTGGTATGACCCCCACAATTCTTTCTTGGGGTCCTGCCCCCCAATCCAGTTGGAACTTGGCCATGGGAAGCTTGTACACTCGGCCTCCAGCCACCCGGATCTCCACCATTCGGGGCACTCTGAGTCTGGGGGGTAAACAGTGAGGTTGTACTAGGGTAAGAGTGGCCCCGGCGTCTTGCATTCCTTGAGTGGTGTGCCCGTTGAGACATTCCGTTTGGATGCGCTGGTGCAGGTTGTCGGTTGAGTCCTCCTGGGCCAGGGTAACTTCATGGAAATAGCCCCATTCGTGCCGGTCTCCTGCGGCCTCACCCATATCCACAGGACGGGGCCAGTCTGGGTCATAGTGTGTAGGGTAGGTATTCCAGGGGTCCTCCCCCCCTACACAATGGGCCTGATGTGGGGGCCCCCTAGCTGTTGTGGAGTTCTGATTTTCCCGAGGGGCAGATTGATACCTGGCAGTGGGTCTCCTATGCCTGGAGCAATTGGCTTGGCGATGACCAGGTTGCTGGCATGTAAAACATAGCGCCGGGGGTTTAGTGTGACGAGGTGGGTGGTAGGGGGCCTGTGGAGGTCGGGGCCCCGACCGGTATGCATTAGGGGTAGGGGCAGGGACCCGGGACCCGCCTCCCCTTGGGATGGATGGTACTTTGTGGCCCATGCTTCGATTGTCCTCATACTGATCTGCAAGCGAGGCAGCTTGGCTGAGGGTGGTGGGGCTCCGGTCCCGCACCCAATCCCGCACTGGGTCAGGAATATTTAGAAAAAAATGTTCCAGCAGCATTTGTTGACAGCAGTCCTCAAAAGTGGTAGCCCCACAGCCTTGAAGCCAGTTCCTAGTTCCTGTCTGTACCCTTTTTCTTAGTGTCCCTGAATTTCCAGCGATAGGTACCTGGTGTAATGGCATACCTAGCCAACAGTCTCTTCTTGACTGCGGCATAATTGCCGATGTCCTGGTCAGGCACCGTGCGGTAAGCCTCGCTGGCCCTCCCGGTCAGTTTTCCGGCAAGGATGCCCAACCAGTGCTGCTGGTCGACTTGGAACAGTCTGCATAATCTTTCAAAGTCCTGTAAGAACCCATCGAAATCTCCTTGTGTGTCATCGAACATGGAAAAGGACTGATGTGTAAGGGGCAGCCCAGTGCTGCTTTTCTCGGCCATCGCAGGAGGAGGTAGCCTCATACCCTGGTATCGGATAGCCAGCTCCTGCAGATGATCCTTTGGAGCCTTTTCCATGAGTTGGTTAATCAGTTCGATTGAGGGGTTAGGGCCGTAGAGCGGTAGTCAGCGAGCTACCATGGTCGCCACCGGGTCATTATCCACGAACTCCGGTTGCATCGATTCTCCATTTTCCGTCAAATGTCGGTTGTCGACTGATCGATGTCGAACGGGACTGGAATCCCTCGGTAACGGTGTGCTTCGAGCTAATTCGGCATCGTTCTCGTCCATCTCCTGCAGCAGCTGGATCAGATCCTTTCTTCCAAGCCCTTCCACATCTTGGCCTCTCTGGGTCCCCATCTCCCTTAGTGATGCCATAGTTGCATTATTGTAGGTGTGTGCCATAGTTCAGGCAGCCTGGTCCCAAGTGTTGTGTGAAACCTTGATTGAGAGAGAGAACCCTGAATCCCGTTGCTGAAACCGGGGTCAAGCCAGCGGCTGTATCTCCCCCTGGAAGCTGGTTTCAGTTAGATTTCGCGTTGCTGAAACCGGGGTCAAGCCAGCGGCTATATCTCCCCCTGGAAGCTGGTTTCAGTTTGATCCCACCGCTGCCACCAGTGTAACGGAAGCTGAGAAGGGACCGCATTGTCTCTCCTTCTTGACGCAAGATAAGCGCTGTCAGATGCACTGGTTGAAGTATGGACGGTCACTGGAAACAGACACAGGATAGCTGGAAGCAGGGAAGAGTCCACGTCTCCGCCTGACAGTCCACAAAGTTAGGTCGCAGGAAACTGGCAGCAGGCGGTCGACGATTCAGGATACTTGGCGCAGATGGGTATCAGAGTGGATACTTTAGACCATAAGCAATACAAGACTCCAGGACTCCTTGTTCACTCCAAACATAACTCTTTATTACAACAAACCACAGCATATTTATACAGTTTCAAACCACACTAACTTGGAGCACAGTACATGAGACTTAATACAATCACAATTCCTCCAATAGGGTACAGCAAATGGTAGGGTAGAACACAATGGGATAGTCACAGGGATAATTCAGTCATCACAAAGGGTCAGAGAACCAACAACAAATGATTCAGGGAAACATAATAGAGCAGACGTGATTGGATTAAAACACAGCAGGGGGTCACAGGACAGTTCTCAATAAAATGCCTTGAGTCGCTAGAATATGCATTCCCTTAACAATGGCCATGGGTTGAATAAATGCCATGTCCAGGCAAGGCTCTAGTAACAGCCTAAGGCCCGTTGCAACCTTCAATAACACCACAAATTTTCCCTTGACAATGCTTCATTTCTCACCTATATTTTCCAGTTGCTGTAAAACGCCTTGTCGCCTTAAAAAACTGACATTTCCTGCCATGCAGTGTGGTGTAGTTCAGGAATCAAAGTGAATAGAAGCATGCAGTGAGAAGGAAAGGCAAAAAATAACCCTATAAAATAAAAGTGAAAATTAAAGAAAAGTTTTTTTAAGTGCTGTCTAGAACTGTAACGAACAGGAGAAGTTGGATCGACCCTGATGAGCTGATTCTGCTGATACAGTGGTGGAGGAGGAAGTCAGTAGCACCAGCAGTAAAGGGAGCCAATATACCCCTGACCCAATGATTCTCATTCCCTTGGTGTTCTTCCTCTTAGGAAGTATATTGAAGAAGGTGGAACTGGTTACCTTTTTGAATATACTGGCTAACAGTATGAGCAGAATGTCATGTCAACTGCCTGGGCCTTCTGCTGTTGCTGACAGTGTGCCTTCTTCTGTGAAGATAGCAAGTATGACAGCAGGTGATCCACTTTCAAACTTTTCATCTCCAACCAGTCCCAAACTGCAGCAAAAGATTGGTTGTGGTGATTAGACTGAGGATGGAATAGAATGAGAGAAAGAGATGTGGATGGACATTACCACCACCACCATCAGCAGTGACAGTGTGGAATTTGGTGCCGCTGCTGTAATTCCTACTACTGAGTTGACAGAGGCTGACAATCTTCCATCACAGCAACAGAATGATGATGAGTAGGGTAGTCTGACACAGACCACCATGGCCACATGGGACTGGGGTTTTCAAGTAGTGATATGAGACTAGTACAGACTCCACTTGTTTCTAGTTTTCCTGATCCTAGCTATAGTGCTGGTTACGCTGCAGCAGCATCACCTGCCCCAGCCAGTGAAGGTGATTCTGGAGAGAAAGAAGAAGGCAATTCCTCTCCATCTCTCTCCTCACTGAAATCATGGGTGTGGGAATAGTTTTAATTTATGACAGGCACAGTGAAGTCATCAGTGACAACACTGATTATTAGTAATATTTTGGCAGCAACTGTGTTCTTGACCATTGTTCTCTAGCGATGAGCACCCTTTATACTCACATAATATATAGCTAAGGTTCAAGGGCTGTGTCACTATACAGCTAACGTATTTTTAAACAAGCTTTTTAAACATTGAACTTTATTAAAGGTTAAGTTTTAACCTGGTTTCTACACTGTTCTGAAGACTCCTTATAATGCGGAACAGGTTAATTTGTTCCATTAATTCGGGGTTACTAACCTTTATGCATTGGGGCTACAACACATTTTCTTTCTTTAATTTATATATCAGGCTGAAAGCTAGATCAGTTATTTGCATTATCATCTTTGAGAATAATTTAAGCTTGCATTATTCTTAGATTAATCATTGATCATAGCAGTTATCCCAACAGTGGTAGATGATAGCAATCATTCAAATCCCTCATCATACTTATTGCTGCTGTTTGCCTGTCATGTGTGGTTTGGTACCAGATACTCAGATAGTATTAGATGTTGGTTTATTTTTAGAAATATTAGTCTGCCAACACATGCTTGATAGCCTTGTTTTTAAGTCATGTACAATATAACCAGAAGCACTTAAAACCTGCACAGACTTTACACTTGCTAGTGGGCAACTAAAAGGTTCAACTGCAGTAGGCATCAGTGCCTAAAAGAGTTGCTGCTGACCATCATAACAAATTGTTCACTGTTTGGAAGGAATTCAGAAATGTTATGTTTAAAGTGGGAGTCAAGCAAAGTAGCAAGAATGTACACCTCATTGCTTTCAATGGACACTATAGTAAGATTTTGCTTAAAGCATGCTAACATGTCCCTCACTAGCTGGTTCATGTCTATATTGTTGTTATTTGTAAATTTCAACAGCCATGAGCCTCATTTTTTTGCAGGAAATATGTCAGTGGGAGAATCTGACTAATTTCTGTTCCAACACAACTAACCATCAATAGATTTTAGCAACTCATTTACATCACACATTGGTTGCTCTTGCATAGGTGATAAAGATACTCCATCCAAAGCCTTCCAGTTTTGCATTGTATACTCACCATATTATGCTCATTGCAAAGGATCTAGCATGTACAATGTGGAATTTCACCTTGTAGGGACCTCCATTTTAAGCTTGATATGGGGCAGGTTGTTACTTTCTTGTACAGAATACAATGTATTACGAGCACTGTAGGGTCAGCTAAAATTGGCACAGACATTGTGGGCAATATTCACCATCTCTCATAGGGTTTTGGAGTCTTAGTGGAATATAGTCACTACTAAATTTAGGACATGGGAAAACCTGGGTAATGCACCATCGCATAATTTATTCTTAAGGCAGATATTACTTTGGAGCCATTATTAGCAGACACAAAGCCAGCTTTCAAGAAGCAGGAAAAACTCATTCCTCTATAACCTAATCAAGTTTATTTAACACATGTATGACTTTGTGGGATTTTATCTCCAAAATCTTCATGCACAAAGTGGTATGACTATGGTTCCCTGCTTCTGTCCTTTAATAATACTGGCAGAACCTGAGGCATGATTACTATCTGTGACCAGATGCTGCAAGCTATTTTTGCCCACTGGTGGGAGGGAAATCCAGTCAGCAGTGATGGTCATATAGTCAGCACTCTGCACACTTGTCCACATAGCTGTTGTTAGGTGTGGGGTGAAATCCATTCGTCTATCACCTGCTCTAGTTTGCTTAATACATATATGGCTTTTTGTGACTGTCTCTCAAAATTTTTCACCAGGTGGAATTGCTCTTGTACATGTTAGGGCATTTGTACAAGCAGAATAAGGCCATTAGTGAGTATACAATATAAAACTTGAAGGCTTTGGAAGGAGCCTCTTTTTTACCCAAGCAATGGCATTTAATGTGTGATGTATGTGAACTTTTGAAACCTTTTGAGGATGCAGCCATGCTGATTAGTCATGTAGGGGCAGAAATTAGAGATATGCTTCCACTGATATTTTATTCAGAAGCATGGCTGAGGAATCTTACCATAATGACAAAACAGACATGAACCAGCTGGTCAGAGACATGGTAGCATACATTGAGCAAGATCCTTGCATAATATCCATTAAAAGCAATGAGGAGTACATTCTTGCCATTGTGCAGAACCCCACTTTAAACACAAAATTTCAGAATTTCTGCCAAAGCATGATTATTTTTTTCAAAACAAGGTGTCTTGATCAGCAGCATCTCTCTGAGGAATCAAATTCTGTCAAAGAATAAATTGATATGCTGATAGATTGAGTGGAGGGTTGCATTGTGGAGGATGAGAGTGAAAGTTAGGGCCAAGAACATCTAGAAAGCATAGCAGAAAGGAAGTCAGCAAGGGTTTTATACCAGCAGCAACAGGAGCAGCAGCATCAACCACAATATCCCATTCAAAGCATATTTCTGAACATGTGTAATCTTAATCACATAAATTGATTTGTGGGTCTCAGGGGCAGGAATCAAACATTTGTGGTGGTGGCACATCTACTGCTGGCAAACAAAACAATGTGTAGTGAAAACCATTAGTTGCCACCAGGATTGTTGAGTTTGAGTAGCTTTTCAGTGCAACAGGTTATATTGCAAATAACTAGTCTCCCAACACTGTCAAGCAGCAGTGCTGGGAGACTAGCTTTTCTAAAAATTAACTAACATCTAATAATATTTGTGTATCAAGTAGCAGAACTGGACAAAACCAAACATGACAGGGAAAGCAATGGCATATGTATTATTAAAGGGATAGTAACGTTTCAAAATAAATCCGCTCCAATTCATCTTCATAGTATTTGGGCTATGGAGAGTGTTACATCAATACTGTCAGAGTTGTAGTTCAAGAGTAATTAACATAGTAACATAGTAAATTTGTTTGGATGAAGACACAAGTCCATCCAGTTCAACCTTCTCCTCAAATAAGTTAGTCTTTATCAGACCTTTCTGATCTGCCTACTAATAAACGGTATAACTCTGTATGTTCCCTTTAGAAAGAAATGTATCTAATCTTCTCTTGAATGTATCCATTTTATCTGCCATAACCACCTCCTTGGGCAAAGAATTCCACAATTTAACAGACCTCACTGTAAAAAAAACCCTTCCTCTGCTGAAGTCTACGCTTCATTTCCTCTAATCTCAAGGGGTGTCTCCTGGTCATCTGATCTGGCCTTGGAATAAATAGCTCATTGCAGAGATCCTTGTATTGACCTCTCATATATTTGTACAATGTGATAAGGTCTCCTCTTAGTCGTCTTTTCTCAGAGCAGCAAGACTGTCCAGATGGACTGCAGAGAGGGACAATCTTCAGTGAGCATAAGGATAAACCTGAAAAACCTGTCAAGGGGGGCAGGGTTTTCCTTATACTCACAGTAAGAAGATTGTCCCTTGCTGTGAGCTGTCTGGTCTTAAGACCAGATTCCACATCTGAGGGGAGGTGGCTTACATTAGGTAAAAGGGGTGGGAGGGGGATACTTTATCATTAAATTACTCTTGAACTATAACTCTGACAGTACTGAACTAACACTCTCCATGACCTAAATACTATGAAAATTAATTGGAGCTGCTTTTATTTTGAAACATTACTATCCATTTAACATCAGCATAAAGGATGAAGGGGATGAGCAGGAGGAATTTAATGGGTTGCTACAATCTATCACTGTCAGAATCACTGCAATGACCATTATCATCAGCCATTATCAACCCACTGCACGATGAAGGCCTCCTCAACAAGCCTCTAATTAAATCTGCCTTGTACTTTTTGTTGTCACTGTTTACCAACAAATTTGGTAATTTCATCTACCCATCTTGTCTTTGTCTTCTTTTTTGTTTTTTAGATTGAATGGAGTCTATTCCAAAATTAAATTGTCCATCTACTGTCATGTCTTCTTGCTATGGGGCCTACCCATTTCCATTTAAGATGCTTTAATCTTTCAGTGATGTCATAGACCTTTGTTTGCTGATGAATCCATGCACATGTTTTTTGGTTTTACACTCATCTGTGTAACCTTAAAGGGATAGTAATGTTTCACAAAACAGTAGCTCCAATTAATCTTCATAGTATTTGAGCCATAGAGAGTGTTATTTCAATACTGTGACACTCTTCTTCCTATGAGAACAATGAAAGCCCTGCCCCCCTTGACAAGTTTTTCAGGTTTTTCCCTTATCTTAACTGAAGATTTTCTCCCTTTGCAATCTACCTGGGCACCTCCCTTCTGATCTGGCTGAACAGTGTTACGTCAGTAAAAGGGGTGGGAGGGGGATACTTTATCATTCAATTACTCTTGAACTACAACTCTGACAGAATTGAAATATCATCTCCAATGTCCAAATACTATGAAGATTAATCAGAACTGCTTTTATTGTTAAATATTACTATCCCTTTAAGTTCTGTATGGCTTTGGCATTCAGTGTCTACGTTTCAAAGCCATATGTAATGACTGGAAGGACACATTGGTCAAAAACCTTTTTCTTGAGGCAGAGTGGTAAGTTTGTCTTAACAGAAAAAAATGGAAGGGAAGAGCAACAATAGTGTAATACTGTACCAGTAATTAGACAATGAACTCAAATGAGGTGATGGCAAGAGAAGAAATATACCAAACTCTCACTATACAGGCAGGCAGAGATCATCCTCCATTTCTGCTAGGATTTCTGCATAGTGAAAGATCAGTAGCACCAGATGAGAAGTTCCCACTCGTAAAATATTTAAATCAAATATAAATGTAATACAAAACTATATGTCAATCAAACATTTGTAATGGTGGTGCTGGCACTGGTGACAGTACATCTCAATTGGACTTGCTTTCAGTGTCTGGGTTTTCAATATAGATACAGTAACACTGTGTAACTCCTAGGAGTGGTAGAACTGCATGTGAGGTGGTTTTAGCATTCTTGCAGGGTAGCCACTTTCTGAACAGAAATGATGATCCCATATACTCCTGGCAAACAAAACAATGTGTGTGGCCAGCACAGAAACCAATAGCTGTAGAAAACCTTAGTTGCCCATCAGGAAGTGATGAGTCCGATTCAGTGCAGCAAGTTATATTATAAATAACCATAGGACAAACCTGTCAAAGCAGCAGTGTTGGGAGGCTAAAATTTCTAAAAATTAACATCTAATACCATCTGAGTTTCAGGGAGCAGAAATGGACAAGATGATACATGACAAGGAAATCAATAGCACATGTATTAATAACAGCATCACAAAGAATGAGGGGGATGATGAGAAGGGAGATGAAGGGTTGCTGCCATCTACAGTTGTTGGGACCATTGCAATGACCATCATCAGTGGCAGAAGCCTTTGTCAATCCACTGCAGGGTGAAGGCCTCCTTAACAAGCCTCCAACAACTTCTGTCCTGTGCTTTTTGTTGCCATGGTGTATCAACAATTTTGATAATTTAATCTACCCATTTACTCTTCTTCTAGGGTGTTTAGTATCAAGTGGAGTCTATTCCAAAATTCGGTTGGTCCATCTACTGTCTGGTCTTCTTCCTATGTTGCTTGCTTTTTTCCATTTTAGGCACTTTACTCTTTCAATTATGTCATAGACCTTTGTTTGCTGTTGAATCCGTGCACACATTTTATGTTCTCTTTTTGCTATTTGATTCTCCATGCTTGTCTGTATAACCTTACGTTTTGTATGACTTTGGCATTCAGTGTCTATGTTTCAAAACCATAATTAAGGACTAGGGGTGGGCTAAAAGTGAGAAAAATTTCCTGCATGAGTTTTTGTGAAAAACTGACAATTTTTCTCTTTTTTTGCGAAAGTTTTCTCCTTTCTACCAGTGCAAAATTTCCCCTCTTTTTAGCCTATTCTAGTAAATTCTGCACCTATTCCAACACATTTTTCTCATATTCTAAAACATTTTTCTCCTATGTTCCCTATGATGCAATATTTCCTAGCACAATATTACTTGTGGGCTGTGGTAGATAAATAAGTAGCTGAAAGTCAAAGTTCTGAGTCTTACAGCAAAGTAAATCTGGTAAAATTTGTTAGGCAGAGTGCATTTGTCCTTTGCCCACAACACTAACTTCCTGCTTAAGTGACACTGGCACATATTCGTAATGATGTCACGTAATAAAAAAAAATATATAAAGTGCAACTTACAATGCAGCAGATGTGTATGGTAAGGGTGGTGGGGGACTGGCATGGTGTGATTGGTGGGACCTTGACGAACTGCATCCACCCTGGGAGGAGAGGGATCATCATCATTTATTGCACATGCTGCAGCAACCATTGCTGCAGTCAGTTTTTGAACTACCACTTTACTTCCACGTAGCTGAACTGTTCCACCTTTACCCTTCCCCCTGCCCCTGGTGCATTTCCTGGACATTACTCAACTACTGTGTTTGTGTTACACAACTGATGGAGTGTGATGTCTTACCTTAGCCCTCCAAAAATTCTCAATGTCATTTGCTGTTTATCAAGTCTGACTAAGTCACAGAGCTCACATCAAGCTCCCAGTCAGCAGTTTGTCACCTAATATATTTATTTTTTAATTATTTATAAATAATTTTTTTCTTTTATTTTTTTAAGTTGGTCACCCTTATCTTATCGCAGTAAGTCCAAAAAAAAAAAAAAACTAAAAAAAAAATTAACAGCACAGAGACAATAAAAGCAAAATCAGCAAAAACTTTGGACCCCAGATGCCTGTGTCTTGCCAGTCAGTCACACCCAATTTTGGGGTATTTGGCTTCAACCTCCTTCCTCCATACTTCTCCTTCAGAGGGCCCCCAGACTTCCCTAATATGGAGAACAAATGCCCTACCTAAACAACTCCCTAAACTACGCTTCAATCCCCCTTTATTTGCCTGTCTTCTATAACTCAAACACATGCTGCTTTCTCCTCTCACAAACATAGAATGGCATGCTGTGAGAGCCTAACACCCTTTTATATGGCTGTAAAAAAGTAGAGAAAACTTTTATGTGGTGTGGAAAATGTTTTCTTGCCATTGTTTTCAATGCAATTAACTAGGCAAAAAAAGCATGAAAAATTATTCGCAAAGCAGGAAGTGCCATTTTTTTCCATTTTGGTTCCAAGGGAAAGTTTTTGCCCATCCATAGTAAGGACTGGAAGGAAACATTGCTCAAAAACATTTTCCTTGAGGGAGAGTGGTAAATTTGTCAACAACAATTGCGGGTCACAATTTGTGTCCCATTTCTTTGAGCGTTCTGCTCTAAGTTGGGTATCCATCTTCAACATTCATTTGTGTATCACCCACAGGCAAACAGGCAAACCGAGAGGTTGAATCAGACCCTACAGCACTTGCTCTAGTGCTACTGCTCTCACCATCAAGATGATTGGATCCGGATGTTACCCTTGGAAGAGTTTTCTTTCAACTCTTTTCTGCAGTCCTCTCTCAGGTGCTCTTTTTTGTGGCTCTAGGTTACAACATTCCAGCTTTGACACGCTGCCCCTCTGTATCTGAGGTTCTCTCTTCTGAGTCTCACACCCTTAATTTGTTGGACCATTGGCAAGCTATTTGCTGCACTCTTTTGTCATCACAAATGAGGCATGAAGTAGCGGCTGATTAATATAATTCCTTGTCTCCTAGGTTTGCTCTGGGAGATCTAGTATGGCTCTCTGCCAAGAATATTCACCATCCGCTGGACAAATTGGGTCCTCATTATCTAGGGCCATTTAAGGTTCAGGCCCATCATTTCCCAGTCTGTTGCCAAGTGGTCTTACCTTGGACCTTGAAAATACATCCGTTCTTCCACGTATCCTTACTTAAGCCTTACATTCAGACGTCTGTCTCTCATCCCTCCTTATCTCCTCCTCCACCGGTGTCCATGGACGATTCCGAAGAATATGTCATCTATGTCATCCTGCACTCTCATCTCTTCTGATGTACTTTACAGTACCCTTTTAACTGGAAGGTCCAGAAGAGCATTGTTGAGTGGTGGCTTCGACATTCGTGATCCGTCTCTGGTTCACTGATTCCACCGGTCTTTTGCAGCCAAACCATCTTGGACTAGGGGGTGGGCAAAAAGTGAGAAAAATTTTCTGCATGACTTTTTGCAAAAGAGTTTTCTCTTTTTCTCCAATGCAAAATTGGTCTCCTTTTCTCCTATTCCAGCAAATTTTTTGCCTATTCCACACATTTTTCTCCTATTCCAACACTGTTTTCCTATTCCAACTCAATTTTCTCCTATGTTTAATATGGTGCAATATTTCCCAGCACAATATTACTTCTTCTGAGGGCTGTAGTGGAGAAATAAGTAGCTGGAAGTCAAATTTGTGAGTCCTACAGCAACATATACCTTGAAAAACATTTTTAGAATGCATTTGTCCTTTGCCCACAACACTTACTTCCTGCTTAAGTGATACTGACACATATTCATGATGATGTCAAGTGATTCAAAAAAATTAAAGTACAACCTACAATGTGAAGATGCGTATCGTAGTTCTGGTGGGGGACTGGCATGGTGTGATTGGTGGGACCTTGACAAACTGCATCTTACCCGGGAGTAGAGGGATCATCATCATTTATTGCACATGCTGCAGCAACCATTGCTTCAGTCAATTTTTATACTACAACTTTACTCCCACTTCCATGCACTGCTCCACCGTTCCCGTCCCGCTTGTACATTTGCTAGACATTACTCAACTACTGTGTGTGTTTTTACTCACTCCATCAGTACACAATTGATGGAGTGTGATGTCTGGCCTTGTCCCTCAACAAAATTGTCAGTGTCGTCTGCTGTCTACCAAGTCTGCCTCAGTCACAGAGTTCACATCAGGCTCCCAGTCAGCTGTCTAATATATTTATTTCTTTATTTATTCATTTTTTTTAAATTTTATTTATTTATTTTAAGATGTCCACCCTATCTTATCACAGTTAGTCCTACCAAAAAAAAAATATGCATAAATACAAAATCAACAAAGTCTTTCCCCAGACTTCCCCAGCACAGAGACAATTAAAAGCAAAATCAGCAAGCAATTTGGACCCCAGCTGCCTGTGTCTTGCCAGCCAGTCACACCAATTTTTGGGGCATCTCAGGTCAACCTCCTTCCTCCCTTCTTCTCCCCCAGAGTGCCCCCAGACTTCCCTAATACAGAGAAAAAATGTCCTACCTAAGTGACTCCCTATACTAAGCTTCAATTCCCTTTTATTTGCCTATCTTCTCTAGCTCAAAAATGTGTTGCTCTGTCCTCTCACAAACACAGAATGGCATACTGTGAGACTCTAACACCCTTTTATATGGCTGTAGAAAAGTAGTGAAAACGTTCATGTGGTGGAGAAAAAAAATTCTGCCCATTGTTCTCAATGCAATGAGCTAGGCGAAAAAAAACAGGACAATAGCACTTTTCGCAGGAAATTTTTCACCAAGTGGAAAGTGCCATTTTTTGAAGACTTCAGTTTGAGGCTAAAATTGTTGCCCATCCCTACTTTGGACTTCCAGAGGTAGTCCCTTTGTGGGCAGAAAGTGTCATGTTCTTCCCCTTTTTCTTTTCTTTTTGTGAATTCTTGTCTGTTTTTTTCATTTGTTTTTGCTTGTAATCTGGATCCTGGTTCCCTGCCTTGTATTGTGATTACTCTGAGCCTTTATAGAGCTTCAGTGCTTTTCTGTGGGACACGACCCCGGCTTGTTTCTGAGTGAGTTCTTGTGTATTAACCTGGCTCTTCCATTGATTTCTCTCCAGTTTGGTACCGTGATAATCTAATGCTACCGACTTTGGCTCCATTGATTGGACAATTCCTCCATTTGCTACCTTATACTGGGCTGCCCCTCAGGTCCTGATCTGGCTAGTCTGACTTCCCACTCTGGTGGGCTTGTATCACCTAGACTGTCAGTCAAACATAGATCACTTGGGCAACCAGTCAGACTTTGACTATGTTCCATGTCTTCTCAGTCGAGCTTCAGGACTCAGTGTCCTGTACAACAACTACAACTATACTGCAGGTGGGTTTTTGTTCAGTATCCCCTTCAACCTCAGCTGCTGACCATAGCTGCTGTTCTCTAGTTTATCATCTGGGGTGTGGGTTGGCTCCACGGGTCAGCACTAAATGGGCGTTGCAGCCAGCATCTCTAACTTGGCCTAGGCCTTAGCGAGGCAATCCAGACAGAAACCACCACCAGCTAGCTACATACTCTAGTCTTCACTTCCAAGCATCTGGCCCTCTGGGGCCTGCCTTGCAGTATACTCGTATTGTTTGTTGTTGTGCTCTTATTATATTATTTATATCAAATAACAGTCTGTCACCACTTTGTGGGAAATCTACTTCACAGAATCTAACCAGGCAGCTTACTTTGGGCGCTTAGTCTATAAGATTATCATAAGTTTCATCATACAAGATTTCGGAGTCCCCCCAAACTCCCCTATCACAGAAAACAAATTGACTGCCTACTATACTCCCTCCAACCTTGATTTATTTGCCTATCTATCCTAACTAGCTCAAAATTGTGCTGCTTTCTCTCTCTCTCTCACAAACACAAAATGACATGCTTTGGGAACCTGAGACCCCTTTTTATACTCCCTGTGACAAAAGAAGGGGAACTTGCCATGTGGTGGGGGAATACAGTCATTCCATTGATTTCAATGCAATCAAGTAGGTGGGAAAGAATGAAAAATTCACACTTTTTGTAAAAATGTGCAGTTTTCCGGGAAGTGTCTTTTCTTCTGTTGATGTTTTGAGGTGAAAATTGTAATCAATCCCTACTGTTCACAGACAAATAAATCATGTACCACTTGACCAGCTACAAAGAGATGCCTCTAATGGAATCTAGGGACTGATTTACACAGAAAATGGGGATAACAGATTAACGGGCTAGTAATACTTCATTATTTATTTTGTAGGCATTAAAAAAATATGAAGAATGATAGAAGTCTTATCTCTCAAACCTTTATGGTTTGAGAGATATTCACAAGCAAAGTTTCCCCTCCCGCCCCTTTTACCTAGTGTAAGCCATCTCTTCTCAGATGTGGAATGCAGTCCATAGACCAGACAGATAACAGAAGGGGACAATCTTCTTTATATGAAAACAATGAAATCCCTGCCCCCCTTGACAGGTTTTTCAGGTTTTTCCCTTATCTTAATTGAAGATTGTCCCTCTCTGCAATCTACCTGGGCACCTCCCTTCTGCTCTGGCTGAACAGTGTTACATCAGTAAAAGGGGCGGGAGGGGGATACTTTATTATTGAATTACTCCTGAACTACAACTCTGACAGAATTGAAATAGCACTCTCCAAAGTCCAAATACTATGATGATTAATTAGAGCTTCTTTTATTATGAAACATTACTATCCCTTTAACTTCCTGTCTAATTTAAATATGAAAACAGTTTGCATGAATGTATAACTTGTCATGTATTTTGTTGTCAGCTTTTACTCAGTTAGCCATTAAAAGTATAATTTTTACTCTACCAGTCTTCTACTTCAACAATAGCTCTCATGTATTTACATGTGGCTTAATGAGCCATTGTTGTATTCTTGTGAGAATACATATGGTGAATAACCACTGTAATAAATAAAAAAAAGTTCCAATAACTGGGTATACTGTTGGAGAGCACAGTCTCAAATTTGTCAAACTGAGAGGGTGAAGTTGGGATCTTCCAAAAGTTTCTATGGAGCTACTAAGAACAGTTTGTTGACTCTGATGGAGCGAAAAAACAGAAGCTACCCTCCCCTAACCCTCTGAGTGCCATAGGGATGCAAAAAGTATTATGGCACTAAATGGATTATAACATTAACAGCCCCTCACCCACTTCCTCAACAGACACTGAAAGCTGGCTAAGCAGTTGTTACATGTAACAGCTTTCTTGCTGGTTCTGTCTTTACCTGAAATGGTGGATCATCTGTTTGAAGTCCACAGTGGGCTATCTAATGATCAACTGATTCATATGAACCAAATACTGTAATAGAATTTTTGAAGAAAACAGAATCATCTCACCCATTCCATGGACCTTCTCATAGAAAGGTTAATAAACTATTCCCATATTCCTAGTATTTAACATGTGAAACTGATGCACAGTTTTAAAATTTAATACATTTGTAACCCATGGCTTTAGATTGGTAGCTGTTTTTATTTAATTAATTTAATTCATGAAATAAAGCCAAATTATTCTAAATCCAGAATATATTTTTTTAAATCTTAGTATATGTCTGTCCTTAGAGCATTATATTTAAGCTTAATTAATCAGGTAAATTTTAGTGCTGTTCTGCAGGAAAAGTAATACTATACATGCAAACTGAAAAACTCAACAATCATTTTGCATTTTCTTTCTAATATAATCAGTATTGCATTATACTTTTAAAAATGTTATATTTTCTTCCTGATTAGCTGTTTAAAAAAGAATGACTCTTACATGAGAAAAATTCTTTTTTCAAGGACTTCATACCACAATAAGAATATAACCAATGAAAAATATTGCCCTTTTAATTACTTCAGGTCAATTACTTTTCCAAGGCTTTATCCATATTTTAATGCATTTAGGTCCATGTAGATGTACTCAGAAACATGCCAATTTCTAGGTCAAAATGTATATATATATACTGGCAATAATTTTATCAGCTTATGAAGAATATGAACCTGCAATGCTTTATTTTATTAATTTATATTCCGTGCCGGCCACAATTGAGATTAGCAGATAATAATTAGAGAATATTTATTTCTGTTTCCAATATGCTCTCCCTCAAGATAAGGAAATGTAGTCATTTGTTTGTAAAATACTTTTAGGGAAAACAAATCAAATCACTAGCTCCATTATAATTAGTGCAGCAAGAAGTAAGTTTGACCTCAAACACAACTAACATACTTTGCAGCTAATTATTGTCATCAAAATATAAAAGTTTGTTTCTCAAAACCTTTTTATTTTACAGGAAATATATAGTACCTATAGAGGTAGGTTTTAATACTTTGTAAAACAAATAAACTTGTCTTAGAGTGACAGGTTCACTTTAAAATTCAGTATACTGGCATGGCCTGGTGACTATACTGGAAGGATGCACATTTCAGTGGCTCTGCTATCGCAGCCTAAAATTCTCTGCCGTCCATGCTATAAACTCAGTAATTACCCTTTAAGCACCTACTATATTGTCCATGAGTTGCTGAAGCACAAGTAGAGCTCCATCTCTGGTGGATTCATCCTCAGGCCTAGGCCACTGGCCCCAGCGCTGCAGCTCAGTGTGACACTGGGCCTTGAATTGTAGGTTGTGCTGGCTTGCCTAAAGGGAGGGAAGATGGGGGGGACAAGAAGAACTGTGCTCCAGAAACTGAACCCAGCTGTGATATTGGGCACTAATCTCCCCATATTGGCTCTGGCTATGTAAAAAAACAAAGAAACAAAGGGGTACCAATAGCACCTTATCAAATGGCTATAACAAATATATGTAAAATCTAATGGATACACTCACATGCTTGACATGCTGTGTCATATCATATAATTACACAGTTTTATCACATGCAAATAATTTCCTAACATCTCTGCTTGGTATTCAGTGATTGAAACATCTCCTTATCCTATCACAAAAAACCTCTCCACAAACACACCACATCCCCAAAGTATCAACTTTATTAAAATGTTCAATAAAATATTGATTTTCAAACAATAACTGCTGTCTGTACTTCAGTGTGTTTCATAGTGTATACTCTATCAAGAAAACAGGCATAGACAAAGTATAGCGAGACACCTTGCTATAACAGATGCTACAATGACCTCAGTGGAATCCTGAATACTGATATCCTACATGTAACTTATTTAAAGAAGCACAATGCAGCCTCATCTCAAATTACCTATCATTTTCTTGTCAATCTCTACTTGTTTATCATACAAAAACTGGTAGTACAAAAACTGAAGCAATCGCTGCTGCAGCATGTGCAATAAATGATGGTGATCCCTCTTCTCCCAGGGTGGATGCAATTTGTCAAGATCCCATTAATAACACCCACCAGTCCCCCACCACCACCACCATATACATATTGTACTTTATTTTTTTGTAATCACTTGACATCATCATGAATATGTGCCAGTGTCACTTACACAGGAAGTAAGTGACACGTAGTGATATATGTATGTTTCCCTGTCAGGTATCTCTATCCCAGACATACAACTGACAGCTATATACTGGGAGATGAGATGTTTGGAGACTTCTATACTTTAACTTAGATGAAGAACTAGGGAGTCAATAAGATAAACATTCTTGGAGTGTTTTGTTTTCTCCTAAAACACATGTAATCTTGACATTAAAAAAATGTTTCTTGTCTAATCATATGTGCAAGTTTTAGTCTTTTAGCACCATCTTCTGGTGCTAAAGATTCTTTCTACTAGGGTTTATATTCATATAATAGTATCATTTATTGACCGATCAGAGAGTTCCTGGAAATTTAGTCTGACCTCATATTCTAATGCTCTAGAGACTTAACCTATCAGTGAAGGATGGGTTGTACATTCCTGATAATGAATTATTGGTAATAAAGGCATGTGCAGAGAGGTAGAAGGATCTATAAGGGTATATATACATATAGACTGGCTGGGAAGCTATCACGATGACCGTGCTTGCCTGTCACTCTCTGTGCTGGTGCTCGTCCATTGGAGGAAGCTTATTGGCCCGCCCAGGGTTTCCCTTTATATTGTGCTTTATGGCACCTATCAGGTGCCCTTTCGTGGTGTTCCTGTGCCTGCGCTATTATTGCTGTGATCCTGTATTCCTGTGTACCGTCTCGGCTCGTCTGACTACTCTACGTTCCTGCTCCGTGATTGACCCTGCCCTGGCTGACGCTCCTGTTCCGTGATTGACCCGGTTCTGGCTGACTTCCTGCTCTGTGATTGACCCGGCTTTGGCTGACGTTCCTGCTCCGTGATTGACCCGGTTCTGGCTGACTTCCTGCTCCGTGATTGACCCAGTTCTGGCTGACGTTCATGCTCCGTGATTGACCGGCTCTTCCTGACGTTCCTGCTCCGTGATCCTTCCAGTTCTGCATCTTGTTTCAGCTTGGCGACATTCTGAGCCTGCTCACAGCTAGCACCAACTGATCATATTCGTTACTCTGTGGCCTCCATCTCTGAGCCTGTTGGTTACCTCCGTTTACTGAGCCTGTGAGAGATTACTACCGAGCTGTGCCTGTTGTCTGTGCCTGTCTAAGAACACTTGCTGTGCCGATTGCCTCCATTTACCGACCCCGTTGCCTACGCCTGCCAAGCTTGTTGCCTCCGATACTGAGCCACTTTTACACCTGTTGAGCTATTGTCCACATACCGAGCCTAGATTTACATTGCAGAGTTGTATACCTGTTTGGTGCCGTTTTCCAGTAGTGTTGTGCCGCCTGGTGCAAAGGGCATTCCGATACTCTGGCAGTGTGAGCTCCGTGTCGGCACCGGAAGGGTGCTTTGGCTCAGGTCCTTTCTCGCTCACTGTGTGGTTCCATACATCCGCACTTGGTAGTGCGTTGGCTCTAGTATTCAGCTTGGGCAGTGCTTCCTCCATTACAGCACCTAAGGGGTGCTAGGCTCAGGTCCCATTGGCACTCGCAGTGTTCCTCTCCTACCGTACCAGGGTTGCTTCCTATTCTGGCTCCATTGGCTCAGGTAGTTTCTCTCCTTCGTTGCTACACCCCTGTAGGGGCATTGGCTCTGGCTACAGTTGGTTACTATATACTCCTGGCATTTACAGACCGAGATCTGGTTGTGATTCAGTTTGGTCGCTCTGCTTGAGCTAGCTGCTGCACTACTACTACTGGGACTGTTGTTGTACCGGGCATTGGCTAATCACCATCACAGAGACTGACTACCAGCTTGAGTGTTAACTAGTGATGAGCGAGCACCCCAATGCTCGGATGTTCGGGTGCTCTGACCGAGCACCCCCTGAGGCTCGAGTGCTCGGCCGAGCACCCGAGCCCCATTGAAGTCAATGGGAGGACTCGAGCATTACACCAGGCACCCCCTGCTCTGATGAGGGGAGGGTGCCTGGTCCATAGGAAAAGGGCAGAAAAAGATGGAAACACTACAGAAATGGTTCAGGGACAGCATAGGGAGGATGTCTGGATGCACCTTGGACTCCAACATCGCTGCTGGGAACGATCTTTCGCCCGTAGTACGCCATTTTTACAGACTGACCGTAAAACACACAAAAAGGAAAATAAAAACGACTTTAGGCGAAAAATTGTTACCAAACAGTATTTGCTGTATATTTACTTGTATATCATCTGCAAATTCTCCCAAAAATTTCATCGATTTTCTGAAGTGAGGCCATGATTAAGAGGGAAACGTGCGCAGAGGCAAATTCTCCCAAAAATTTCCTTGATTTTCAGAACTGAGGCCATGATTAAGAGGGAAACGTGCGCAGAGGCAAATTCTCCCAAAAATTTCCTTGATTTTCAGAACTGAGGCCATGATTAAGAGGGAAACGTGCGCTGAGCTGACCATCTAAAACATTATGGGTGAGGGTCTGCTGCAGAGCTGACCATCCTAAACATTATATGCGAAGGCCCGCTAGTGAGCTGACGCTATAAAACATTATATGAGAGGGCCCGCTAGAGAGCTGACCCAATAAAACATTATATGAGAAGGCCCGCTGGTGAGCTGACCTATATAAAAATTGGCAAACAGGGCCCGCTGGTGAGCTGGCCCTATATAAAAATTATATCACAGGGCCCGCTGGTGAGCTGGCCCTATATAAAAATTATATCCCAGGGCACGCTGGTGAGCTGGCCCTATATAAAAATTATATCCCAGGGCATATGGAAGAGGAGGAGGAGGATGAGAACATTAAGAGTCAACCATATACCCGTTTTTGGGGTGGAAGGGGTGAATGGGAATACAGAGTATTCCCATCATTGTAAATAACATATATAAAGTGAGTTTATGTTCCCCCGGGGCTTTCCTCCAGTGGAGTGGAGAAGTCAGGGGAAATCCAGGCCTTGTTCATTTTTATAAGTGTCAACCTATCAGCATTGTCGGTGGAAAGGCGGATACGCTTATCTGTTATGATGCCACCAGCAGCACTAAATACCCGCTCAGACAGAACGCTGGCGGCAGGGCAGGCCAGCACCTCCAAGGCGTAGAGTGCCAGTTCATACCACGTGTCCAGCTTGGACACCCAGTAGTTGTAAGGCACAGAGGGATCATTGAGGACGCTGACACGGTCTGCTACGTACTCCTTCACCATCTTCCAAAACTTTTCCCTCCTTGTGACACTAGGCTGCGCATCAGGGTGAGGGTGCTGGCGGGGTGTCATGAAGGTGTCCCACGCCTTGGAGAGTGTTGCCCTGCCTTTGTCGGAACTGCTGTGTGCTCCCCTTTTCTCCCCTTCTCGGTTGGCCAAGGTAGCACGTACTCTGCCGCCAGCGTTGTCAGATGGAAAATTTTGGAGCAATTTTTCAACAAGAACCTTCTGGTATTGCACCATTTTGCTTGTCCTCTCCACCGGAGGAATGAGAGATGAGAAATTCTCTTTGTAGCGGGGGTCCAGAAGGGTGAACACCCAGTAATCCGTGTTGTCTAAAATGCGTACAACGCGTGGGTCACGGGAAAGGCAGCCTAACATAAAGTCAGCCATGTGTGCCAGAGTACCAACAGTCAAGATTTCGCTGTCCTCACCAGGAGGCTGACTCTCAATATCCTCATCCTCTTCCTCCTCTTCTGCCCACCCACGCTGAAGAGATGGAACTAAAGTTCCATGGCTACCCTCTGTAGCGGAGGCAACCGTGTCTTCCTCCTCCTCCTCCTCCTCCTCCTCCTCCTCCGCCTCCTCCAATTGTCGCTGAGAAGACGAAGTGAGGGTGCTCTGGCTATCACCTTGTGTAAGCTCTTCCTCCCCCATTTCCACCTCTTCCACATGCAAAGCGTCGGTTTTAATTGTGAGCAGCGAGCGTTTCAGTAGACACAGAAGTGGGATGGTTACACTGATAATAGCGTTATCGCCGCTCACCATCTGTGTCGATTCCTCAAAATTGCGTAAAACCTCGCAGAGGTCTGACATCCATTCCCACTCCTCACTTCTGATTACAGGAAGTTGAACGGAGAGGCGACGACCGTGTAACAGCTGGTACTCCACTACTGCCCTCTGCTGCTCACAAAGCCGGGCCAACATGTGGAAGGTGGAGTTCCAGCGCGTGCTCACGTCACACAGCAGCCGGTGAGCTGGCAATTGTAAGCGCTGCTGCAGCTTCAACAGGCCGGCCGAAGCTGTAGATGACTTACGGAAATGTGCACACACGCGGCGCACCTTGGTCAAGAGATCATGCACATTGGGGTAGGTTTTTAGAAATCGCTGCACCACTAAATTAAATACATGCGCTAGGCATGGTACGTGTGTGAGCTTGCCGAGCTCCAAAGCCGCCACCAAGTTACGCCCATTATCACACACAACCATGCCTGGTTGCAGGTTGAGTGGCGAGAGCCACTGCTCGGTCTGGTGACTAATCCCCTGCAACAGCTCTGAGGCCGTGTGCTGTTTGTCCCCAAGGCAGATCAGCTTCAGCACGGCCTGTTGACGCTTCCCCACTGCAGTGCTACACTGCTTCCAGCTACTGGCTGATGGGGGAGTGGCGGTGTGTGTAGAGAATTCGGAGGTGGAAACGGAGGAGGAGGAGCCAATAACGTAGGTGCTGGTGGAAACCCTGATGGAGGTAGGGCCCGCAATCCTCGGCGTGGGTAGCACCCGTGCCATCCCAGGGTCCGAGTCGCTCCCAGCCTCCACGACATTCACCCAGTGTGCCGTCAGGGAAATGTAGCGTCCCTGGCCACAAGCACTTGTCCATGTGTCAGTCGTTAAGTGGACCTTCCCAGTAACTGCGTTGGTCAGGGCACGGGTGATGTTACGGGACACATGGTGGTGTAATGCGGGGATGGCACACCGGGAAAAGTAGTGGCGGCTGGGGACCGCGTACCGAGGGACAGCTGCTGCCATCAGGCTGCGGAAGGACTCAGTGTCCACAAGCCTAAATGGCAGCATTTCGATGGCCAGTAATTTTGAAAGGTGTGAGGTTAGTGCTATGGCCTGTGGGTGGGTGGCTGGGTACTTTCTCTTGCGCTCAAATGCCTGGGGTAACGACATTTGGACGCTGTGCTGGGACAGGGAAGTGGATGTGGTCGCTGATGGTGCTTCAGATGCTACAGGTGCAGGGCGGGAGGTATGCGGGCCTGCGCCTTCGACAGGCGATTGGCCGGCACCGAAAACAGGGGAAGAGGAGGCAGTGGTGTGGCCTGCAGACACAGATGGGCGATCCAGGCGTTCCTCCCACTTACTACGGTGCTTGGATGCCATGTGTCGGATCATGCTGGTGGTGGTGAGGTTTCTAGTGTTCATGCCTCTGCTCATTCTGGTGTGGCACAGGTTGCAAACTACAATTCTTTTGTCGTCCGCACTTTCCTTAAAAAAACGCCATACCGCGGAACACCTACCCTTTGGCAAGGGAGATTTACGCAAGGGGGTGCTCCGTGGAACATTTGCGGGCCGGTTTGGTGCGGTCCGCCTTCTTTCTGTAGCCACACCACTGCCTCTTCCAGCCTGTTGCGGTGCTGCAGATGGCTCACCCTCAGGACTGCTGTCATCGCTCGGCTCTACACCTTCCCAGGTGGGGTCAGTCACCTCATCGTCCACCAAGTCCTCCTCCACTTCCTCACTCTGATCATCCTCCTCAAGTCTTGATCCCACCACATACTCAGTCATTGACAACTGTATAACATTCTCCTCAACAAGGCCTTGAGACGGAAATAGTGGTTGATTTAATGGCAACTGTGTCTCATCATCATCATCATCATCATCCACTACTTCCTTTGACCTTAAATGCCGTTCACATCTGTCATCTTCTTGTGATTGGGTAGCCTCTAGAGGTTGTGAATCAGGGCACAAGATGTCATGTTCCTCTGCAAGCGTGCTTGGAGAGAGGGTCAAATGAAGGATTGGTGATGAGACGAGCTCATCACTATATCCCAGTGTGGGATCACTTCTTTGACCAGACCGTGTATGGTGGGAGGAAGGATGATCAGAGTGAGGATTATGTTGACCAGACTCTTGGCTACTGAGAGTGGACTTGGTGGAAGACAGGGTGGTGCTTAACCGACTGGAAGCAGTATCAGCTGTCATCCAACCGACCACCTGTTCGCACTGGTCGGACCTCGAGAGTGATGTCCTGCGACGCCCTGTGAAATCAGACATGAAGCTAGGTATGGTGGATGTCTTTCTTTCTTGTGCTCTGGCACCAGGCACAGTTTCTCCGCGTCCTGACCCGCGCCCTGAACTTTCAGGATCACGTCCACTTCCCCGTCCCTTTTTACCCGCCTTCTTCATCTTACACGATATATATGACTTTAATATATATGAGTTTGAAAACTTAACAGTATTTCTTACTATTCTGCAACTCTGCAGAGTACACAGAATAGGCTGCTAAACTGCGGTGACACACACTGAATGGAATATGTGACTTTAATATTTGAGTTTGAAAACTTAACAGTATTTCTTATAATTCTGGAACTGTACAGAGTACACAGAATAGGCTGTTAAACGGCGGTGAAAGACACTGAATGGAATATGTGACTTTAATATTTGAGTTTGAAAACTTAACAGTATTTCTTATAATTCTGGAACTGTACAGAGTACACAGAATAGGCTGTTAAACGGCGGTGAAAGACACTGAATGGAATATGTGACTTTAATATTTGAGTTTGAAAAATTAACAGTATTTCTTACTATTCTGCAACTCTGCAGAGTACACAGAATAGGCTGCTAAACTGCGGTGACACACACTGAATGGAATATGTGACTTTAATATTTGAGTTTGAAAACTTAACAGTATTTCTTACTATTCTGCAACTCTGCAGAGTACACAGAATAGGCTGTTAAACGGCGTTGAAACACACTGAATGGAATATGTGACTTTAATATTTGAGTTTGAAAACTTAACAGTATTTCTTATAATTCTGGAACTGTACAGAGTACACAGAATAGGCTGTTAAACGGCGGTGAAAGACACTGAATGGAATATGTGACTTTAATATTTGAGTTTGAAAACTTAACAGTATTTCTTATAATTCTGCAACTCTGCAGAGTACACAGAATAGGCTGTTAAACGGCGTTGAAACACACTGAATGGAATATGTGACTTTAATATTTGAGTTTGAAAACTTAACAGTATTTCTTATAATTCTGGAACTGTACAGAGTACACAGAATAGGCTGTTAAACGGCGGTGAAAGACACTGAATGGAATATGTGACTTTAATATTTGAGTTTGAAAACTTAACAGTATTTCTTATAATTCTGCAACTGTACAGAGTACACAGAATAGGCTGTTAAACGGCGGTGAAAGACACTGAATGGAATATGTGACTTTAATATTTGAGTTTGAAAACTTAACAGTATTTCTTATAATTCTGCAACTCTGCAGAGTACACAGAATAGGCTGTTAAACGGCGGTGAAAGACACTGAATGGAATATGTGACTTTGATATTTTAGTTTGAAGACTTAACAGTATTTCTTACTATTCTGCAACTCTGCACAGTACACAGAATAGGCTGTTAAACGGCGTTGAAACACACTGAATGGAATATGTGACTTTAATATTTGAGTTTGAAAACTTAACAGTATTTCTTATAATTTTGCAACTCTGCAGAGTACACAGAATAGGCTGTTAAACGGCGGTGAAAGACACTGAATGGAATATGTGACTTTGATATTTTAGTTTGAAGACTTAACAGTATTTCTTCCTATTCTGCAACTCTGCACAGTACACAGAATGTGCTGCTACACTGCGGCGAAGCACACTGAATGGAATATGTGACTTTGATATTTTAGTTTGAAGACTTAACAGTATTTCTTCCTATTCTGCAACTCTGCACAGTACACAGAATGTGCTGCTAAACTGCGGCGAAGCACACTGAATGGAATATGTGACTTTGATATTTTAGTTTGAAGACTTAACAGTATTTCTTCCTATTCTGCAACTCTGCACAGTACACAGAATGTGCTGCTACACTGCGGCGAAGCACACTGAATGGAATATGTGACTTTGATATTTTAGTTTGAAGACTTAACAGTATTTCTTCCTATTCTGCAACTCTGCACAGTACACAGAATGTGCTGCTACACTGCGGCGAAGCACACTGAATGGAATATGTGACTTTGATATTTTAGTTTGAAGACTTAACAGTATTTCTTCCTATTCTGCAACTCTGCACAGTACACAGAATGTGCTGCTAAACTGCGGCGAAGCACACTGAATGGAATATGTGACTTTGATATTTGAGTTTGAAGACTTAACAGTATTTCTTCCTATTCTGCAACTCTGCACAGTACACAGAATGTGCTGCTAAACTGCGGCGAAGCACACTGAATGGAATATGTGACTTTGATATTTTAGTTTGAAGACTTAACAGTATTTCTTCCTATTCTGCAACTCTGCACAGTACTCAGAATGTGCTGCTAAACTGCGGCGACGCACACTGAATGGAATACGTGACTTTGATATTTTAGTTTGAAGACTTAACAGAATGTGCTCTAATCTGCAACTTTGCACACTAAACAGAATGTGCTCTAATCTGCAACTTTGCACACTAAACAGAATGTGCTCTAATCTGCAACTTTGCACACTAAACAGAATGTGCTCTAATCTGCAACTGTGCACACTAAACAGAATGTGCTCTAATCTGCAACTTTGCACACTAAACAGAATATATATATTTTTTTTTTTTTTTTTTTGTTTTTTTCCCCCCACACCAAATAACCTGCTGCCCCCACACACAGTAGTCCTAAAAAGGACTTTTGGTTCTTTTTTTTTCACAATTTTTGTTTTTTTCCTCCCTACACTGCCTTTCCCTTCCTATCCTCAGCTCTCCCTGGCTCAGACTGAGCCGAACTCGATGGTCAGGTGCTATACAGCACCTGACCACGGGTTCTGGCCAGCCAATCAGTGTAATGCCAGCAGCCAACATGGCTGCTGGCATTACACCGATGTCAGAGCCTCCCTGCACGTTTATTGGCTGCGCAGCAGCCGCAAAACGTGCGGGGAGGAGACCCGAACATGGCGGGCGAGCACATGCGGTACTCGTACGAGTACCGCCATGTGCCGAGCAGAGCGATGCTCGAGCCGATCCGAGCATCGGCCGAGCATGCTCGCTCAACACTAGTGTTAACCCTTTATTGTATTTATGCTATAATTTACTTGCTCCGGCTACATTGAGCCTGTATATTACTCAGTACTGTATTACCGATTCTGGCCATCAGGGGCGCTATTCCTTATTTTCATTTTAATAAAACTGTGTTTTATTTCTAACCCTGGTCTGAGTGTCTGAAAACTGTAACAGAAGCACTCTCACTTTTTTAAAGAATATCACCTGGGTGCAAATACTCATAGGAATCCATAGATAAAAATCAGAAAAATGTGCAAGCACTCACAGGAATTTTTTCAAAAATTGTTTTACTTAAAAATGTCAACTTTTCAATGTGCGAATCACATTTTCATCAGTATGGTCCAACAAGCCAGGAGTCATACACAGGAATCGATCGTCAGAATCACAAGAGCTATAGGGCACAGGTACACCACGAAAGGGCAAGGGAGAAGTAGCAGGCTGAGGCTTTTAAGGAGGAGACTCACTCTGACAATTAACAGCAGCCAATAAGAATAGTGACTGTGCTTCAGCTCAACTACCAGGAAGTAATGCAATGTCGCCTGTACACACAGTCACTGGAGGCAATCAAGGGCACCATGATAGTACCCCCCCTCAACGATCTCTCCCCCATGAGAGAGATCCAACTTTATTAGGAAATGTAGGAATCTGAGCAGCAGAACAGAAGCGTGAATATCAGACTGCTTCACCAAAGAACGCTCTTCAGGGCCATAGCCCTTCCAATGTACAAACTATTGAATGCGTCCACGGACTCTACAGGAGTCCAAAATGCTTCAAATTGCATACTCCTCATGGTCTTGGATGAGCTCAGGACCTGGCACCACTGGAGTAGAAGTGTAGCGGTTACATAGCAAAGGCTTCAATAGGGATACATGGGAAACATTGTGAATATGCATACTTCCAGAAAGGTCCAAGTCATTAGATACAGGGTTCACTCTCTGAAGTACCCGGAAAGGACCTACAAAATGTGGAGCCAGCTTATTACAGGGTATTTGCAAGGGTAGGTTTCTGGAGGACACCCACACTCTATCCCCAACTTGGAAAACAGGAGCAGGATGCTTCCTGCAGTTTGCATGCTTCTGGTAGTGCTCAGAGGACCTTCACAAGTTTATATGGAACTTCTTCACCATGGTTAAACCACTCACTGACATGACTCATAAGGGAGCAAATCCGACGGACTGGTCTCCTTGCTCTCTTTGGCCTTCGAGAATCTGAAATCTGCCTTTGCTAAGGCCCCAATCTTGCCCCATCCGAATCCCGCCCTGCCCTTTACCCAGGAGGTTAATGCATCTGAGTCAGGAGTGGGCGTCCTTCTGTCCCAGCGCTCGGCTCCCAGAAAAACCCTGCTTCCTTTATGGGTTTTTTTTCTAAAAAAATGTCTAAGGCAGAGAGGCTGTATGACATTAGCGATCATGAATTGCTGGCCATTATTCTCGCCCTTCGAGAATGGCGGTATCTCCTGGAGGGGACCAGTTCCCCGATTCTGATTCTCATGGATCATAAGAATCTGACATACCTGAGGCCAAGAGGCTTTCTCCCCGGCAAGCTAGATGGGCCCTGTTTCTTTCTAGATTTAATTATGTGGTCTAGTATCTCCCTGGCACAAAGAATATTAGAGCGGATGCTCTTTCCTGGCAGTTCGGGTCTAATCCTGAATCTGAGAGTTATCCTGTTCCTATCATTCCATTCGATCATATTTTTGTTACCATAAGAACTAGTATTACCTCACCCCTGGGAGAGGAGATTTTGACCTCTAGGCTACCGTGGATAAGCCTAGTGGTAAATGTTTTGTGCCTGAGCCCCTTAGCACCAGATTACTGAAGACATATCACTCCTCGAAAGCTGAAGGTCACATTGGGCGAGACCAATTGATTTGGTCCATGTCTGGGATCTTTTGGTGGCCCAGCTTGAGAGCTGACTGCTCTGCATTTGTTGCTGCCTGTTCCACATGTGCTCATGCCAAGACCCCTAGACATCTTCCTGTGGGTCTACTTCAAACAGTTCCTAATGGCGAGTGCCCTTGGTCACACTTATCCATCAATTTTATGGTCGAGCTACCTGCTTCCAAGGGCTACACGGTCATCTTAATGATCGTTGATCGGTTTTCAAAAATGGCTCACTTTTACTTCTCAAGGGACTTCCTTCCTCCAAGGAGTTGGCCGAGGTCTTTACTAAGGAGGTTTTTCGGATCCACAGAGTACCCAAATTTTTGGTCTTGGATCGAGGGAGCCAGTTTGTATCCCGTTTCTGGAGGTCTTTCTGTGGTCAGATGGGTATCCAACTGTCTTTCTCCTCTGCCTACCATCTCCAGTCGAACGGTGCGGCTGAGAGATCAAACCAAGGTTTGGAACAGTTTCTATGCTGCTTCATCTCAGAACATCACGATAACTGTGCGACCTTGTTACCGTCGGCTGAGTTTGCCAGAAATTGTGCTGTGAACTCCTCCTCTCAGAATTCTCCGTTTATGATTAACTATGGTTTTCAACCATCTTTGTTGCCCGAGTACTTTGAAGCACAAGACATTCCCGCTCTGTATGAGCATTTTAGGCAACTCCGCTTCACTTGGGTACGGGTTCAGAGAGCCTTACAGAGGTCCACGCAGTGCTATCAGAGACATGCAGACCAACGTCTACTTCCTGCTCTGGTCTTTCAAGTGTTTATCTTCTCATAATCTGAACCTCCAAGTACCCAGCCTGGCCCAGTAGAGGTCGAGGGTCATGAGGAGTATGAGGTACAACATATTTTAGACTCATGTAGCGTCAGAGGTCACCTGCGATATCTTGTAGACTGGAAGGGATATGGGCCAGAAGAATGTTCCTGGGTATCCAGTGGCAATATCCGTGCTCCTGCCTTACTTCATAGGTTCCATTCTCAGTTTCCCTCTAAGCTGGTCCATTTCCACGGGGGAGAGATCATTGAGGTGTGGGTACTATCACGGTGCCCGTTATCTGGCCTGATGGTGGCATTACCTGTCTAATTTCGATGGGGGTATGAGCAGCAGCATTGCTGGTCGCTGCCGGTCTGTCTGCTGGCCTCTCTGTTGCGAGTGTGTGTCACAATGTCGCACTCGCTGTTTTGTAACTTCTGCACTGATTGGCCGATTAATGTCCCACCTTCTCCATTGGCCTTATATGTATCATGGTGCCCGTGATTGCCCTCCAAGAGCGCTGCTGCGTGGTGTGGGTTACATTGTCTTTCACTTCCTGAGTGTCGTGCTTATGTGCTTTAGCTATTCTTATAAGCCTATGGTTAATTGCCAGAGTGAGTCTCCGCCTACTTGCTAGGCATTATAGACCTCAGTCTACCAGTACTCCTTTGCCCTTTCTTGGTATACCAGTGCATTTGCTCATGTGACATTCCTATGCTCTGTTCCGTGTATGACCTCTGGCTACCTCTGACTCTGGTTACGTCTGATCCCTGACTTGTTGCCATCCACTCTGGTCTGACTCTTTGGCTCTGTCTGACTACCTGCTCCGTGTATGAACCTTGGCCTTGTCTGACTACCCTCTCGGTGAATGAGTCTTAGCCTGGCCTGACTACCCGCTTCGTGTATGTATCTTGGGCCTTGTCTATACCTTTCCGTGTGGCCTCAGGTTAGTCTGCTGCTTCCTAGGTCTTGCCAGCAGTCTGGGTTATTACCGGGGGTATTGGCCTTGGACCCTATCATTCTAAGGTATTGCTTATCTGCTGTGGACCCAAGCGTTCTAGGGTGTCATGTGCCACCTCCCAGCCACCCTCTATAGAGCTCGAGTAGGCTGCATTCGTTCTTCTGTGAGATCCGTAGGCTAGCTTCTCTTCCATACTGCATTACCTATGTCCAGTAGTGCCGGCTAGGTTCAGTGTTCAGGTCCTGGGCAGTGGACTGTAGCGTTGACCTCACGCCTTACCCCGGGTAGGGTTGGGGAAGTGCTTTATCTGTATATTTTCTTTAATAAAGTGGTGTTGATCTTACTGTACCTATCTGAGTCATTATTTAGCTGAGCCACCGTGACAGCAACAGAGGCAGCACGTCTGACAGCAGGCACAGTACTGGTGGTAGCAGGTTCAGCGCTGGCAGCAGGCACAGCATTGGTGACAGCAGGAACAAAACCTGGCAGCAGGCACAGCACTGGTGTCATCAGGTTCAGCAATGGCAGCAGTCTCAGCACTGTTGGCAGCAGGAGCAGCACATCTGACAGCAGACACAGCAGTGGTGGTAGCAGTACCATGGGCAGAACGTCTGACAGCAGACAGAGCACTAGTGGCAGCAGGGGCAGCACGTCTGGCAGCAGGTACAGCAATGGTGGCAGCAGGAACAGCAATTGTGACAGCAGGGGCAGCACATCTTTCAGCAGGCACGGGCAGCTGAACTGTCCTGCTCTCAGTAATACTACCCTTCTCTTCCTCCCTTGCCATTAATTTCCCCAAGATCCCTAGGTGTGATTTAGGGGGACTGGACACCATTGGTTCAGTAGTGCTCACTCCCTCCTCCTCCTCAGGCTCAGTGGACACATAAGGTTCATTCCAGCTCTTCCTTTTACTATTTTTAAATTTGATCATGGTGATAGCAGTCACTATGAGCCTCTCCTGCTTCAATTTTTCAAACAGAACAGAACAACACAGCACATCTACCTTGCTCTGTAGCTGCTTCTGTTGTGTTTCTCTTTTGCAAATACATCACTTTTTATAGCGAAAAGGCGAAAACAACATAAATCAATGGGTGGAAACTTTCTAGCCATTGAAAAATTGACAGGGAATTTTGGTCAATGGTCATAAATTGTGAAGATTTTAATTGCTGTTTTAAAGGGATAGTAATACCTAAAATGTAAAAAAAAATATGTTGTAGGGTTTATCCCCCTGAGTAAAACAAGAGTACTCCCACTGCTGAAAGATGTTTCATTCAAAAGTTATTAATTTTCAAAGTCGAATTTTTTTAGGTGCAATATCACAGTGGCCTAAAATTGTACGTGGCGCTGTTGCTACACCATCCTATGGAGATTTATGGTCCTGAGACCAGAGCTGTCCATAGGATCGTGTAGCAACAGCGCCACTGTACAATTTCAGGCCACTGTGATATTGCACCTAAAAAATTCAACTTTGAAAATTAATAACTTTTGAATGAAACATCTTTCAGCAGTGGGAGTACTCTTGTTTTACTCAGGGGGATAAACCCTACAACATATTTTTTTTTACATTTTAGGTATTACTATCCCTTTAAAAACAGATTTTCCCGTGAAAAAGCAGACAACAGAATTTCTCATGGAAATGCAGCGACAGATTTTGCCCACCTCTAGTCACAAGTGCCACAGCTAGTAATAGCAGAAGCACTCCAAAAAGTTCCCAGGGCTCTGGTGAAGATAAGAGAAGTAGTAACTTCAATGATGTGTCACTGCCAACAGTTAGTTAATTCCAATTAAACACCTATGGCTTCTGCTGCAGGGGGGTATGATGACTCTGGGTTTGCCGTAGGAGATGATAAGAATCACAGAGGGCCTACACATAATGCTACTACCCCCACCACCTCCTCAAGTGGTGGCATTAAAGCAATAAAGTTTTCTTCTACTATGTACTGCCATTCCACGCTTACTAAATTCTTAGAAAGAAGTCAAAACCTGCACAAACGTAATGCAAAAGTACACCTATGTAATAGTAAACTTGCCAAAATGTTGGCAGATGCATGCTGCCATTTTCTTTTGTTGAAAAGGTAGGCTTTAAAGAACCAATGGCATATGTTGTACCCTGCTAGAATATCCTAAGTCAGTTATTTTTCAAGCATGGTTGTGCCAATGTTACATAATCAGGAAGTCAGTATAGTGGGTGAAGGCATTCAGCCTGCTAACGACCTTTTAAAGGCATATGTTGTTGTAGGACTCACGACTTTCTACTGAGGGCTGAAGTGGAGAATTAACTAGCTGAAAGTGAAATATTATTGTGTTGGGAAATGTTGCAGTCATAGGAAACATAGGGGAAAAATGTATTGGCAGTGGCAAAAAAAAAGAGAAAATGTTTACGAAAAAAACTTTTTTCATGAAAAGTCGTGCAGGAAATGTTTTCTCACTTTTCACCCACCCCTAATACCAAGTAAGTGACTGGTTCTATGTGAATTGTTTGCCACATAATTCACCTTGGTACAAGGCTGGGTCTGGTAGTATATATGGTTATATGGCTAACAAGGGACAATGCTAGGGGCCAATATGTATGGTTCTATGGCTACCATTGCTGTGGGAGAAGGTTGGAGATCAGTATGTATGTGGTGGAGACAAAAGAAAAAATCTTTCATTCATTACTAATGCTTGGGGCTCTAAGGATTTAGTAAGTTTGATCTGTAACTTAAATGTCTAATAATAGTATTTTTATTTGAATTCATAATGAAAATATTATTTGTGAGTTACAATAATTTGCCATAGTTCTTTATATAGTTGTTGTATGTAATGGTTATTATTCTTAAGGGACTTTCACTGTTTCTTTTCCTCATTAAACATCAAATTATTCAAATGCCTTGATTCTCCAACATTTAATTCTTGTAATGTTTTGAGAGCTCTTGACATCTTGCTCAAAGTAATCAGTGTTTTTCATTAATGAATGAAAGAAAGAGACATAAATGTATAACTTGTCATTGACCCAGCAGTCAAAATGTCTCTTGAGCAAAGTAATTTGCATTTATTTATGAATAATCAGTACACTTTAAGCACCCACAGTTTCATGTCTTTATATAATGCTCTATATGCACGGTCACTGACATATTATTCCACATTGATTTAAAATGCTTCGAAGTCGCTTTGAACAAGCTATATGATTAATTTGATAACATTCTGTAAATTAGATATGATTTACAGATACAAGCTTGAGAAGTATGCTGCTTCACACGTTTGTAAAACTCTATTTAAGGAAAAATTATTTTGTTTGTAGTTGTATTCTTGAAAAATATTTAATATAATTATATTTACATGGGATCACATAAGTTACATGATACCTAGTGTAAGAAGTTAATATAATATATAAATGAGAATTAATAATGTTTATAACAAATCACAGAAACACTATGAAAAAATACATGCCCTAGTTTATTGTCTTGTCATGGCACTCAACGCAACACAATAGGTACAGTTAAATGAACACCACCTTTATTCTGATAATGAACATAGAAAATAAAACAAGTACTTGAGCAATGCCCCGGAAAGGCTAAGACACAGGATAATGCTAGGCCGAGCCTCCCACAGACAAGGAAAACCCAGACCCAGGGCAGTAGCCAAAGCTGCCGGGGATACTAGGCAGGTAGTCAGACAGGACAACTCCCAGGGAGTCAGTCGGATAAAGCCTCGGACAAATACCAGAGCAAAGGGGCAGCCAATGTCACTGGTCAATATATGAGCGGGTATTCAGCCAGAGCCAGGGTCTGGAACCAAAGCGGGAAATCAGACCAATCCAATGGTCAATAACCAGAGCGAGTACTCAGCCAATGCCACTGGTCAATATCAGAGCGAGAGAAATTCTTAATAAACCTTCTGTAATAATTAGCAAAGCCCAGGAATCTTTGAATAGATTTGAGTCCCTCAGGACGAGGCCACTGCAGCACAGCAGATAATTTCTGGGGATCCATGGCCAACCCAGAAGAGGAAATGATGTAGCCCAGAAAGGTAACCTGGGGCTTGTGAAATTCGCATTTCTCCAATTTGCAAAACAAGTTGTTTTCTTTTAACAAACTTTGGACTTTAGATACATCCAAATGATGAGTCTCCAATGTAGGAGAGTGAATGAGGATGTCATCCAGATAGACCACAACACAACTTTGCAATAGGTCTTTCATTACTTCATTAATAAATTCCTGGAAGACAGCAGGAACATTGCAAAGACCAAAGGGCATGACATTGCATTCCATTCCATTCGTGGCCCTCCGTTATTCTGACCAGATTGTAGGCCGCCCTTAAGTCAAGTTTCATGAAAATTTTGGAACCTTTGAGGCAGTCAAATAGTTCCGTAATCAGTGGTATCGATAAGCGTTCTTAACCATTAATTTGTTTAAGCTACGGTAATCAATACATGGACACAACTCTCCGTCTTTCTTTTTGACAAAAAAAAATCCAGCACCAGCAGGGGATGTGGATTTGCAAATGATGCCCCTCTCCAGAGCATCGGCAACATAGTCCTCCATAGCCTTGTTTTCCTCCACAGTCAGAGGGTATATACGCCCCTGGGAGTGGTAGTACCAGGTAGTAAGTCTATCGAACAATCATAAGGCCTATGAGGAGGCAATGCTCCAGCCTGGACTTTATTAAATGCATAAATGAACTGAGAATAGGCTTCCAGAAGGCCAGCAGACTCAACATACGCCAGTCTAATGGGGAGTGATAGACAGGACTTATCACAGTGTGGGCCCCAAGACAGTATCTCACAAGTACTCCAATCAATCCTAGGGTTATGTGCCTGCAACCAAGGAAACCCTAGGATGATTGTTACGGTTTTCTGACACTCAGACCAAGGTTAAAAGTAAAACACAGTTTTATTGAATTAAAATTAATGAACAGCACCCCTGGGAGCCAGAACAGGTATAAACAAGTAATGACAGTAGTACAGGCCCAATAACGTAGGCGCAAATAGTAACAAACAGAATAAATGGAGGAACAAGGGTTAATGCTAAGAGCAAACTGATCAGTCTCTGTGATGGTGAGGTAGTGCAAAGGAAGGTGCAGTATGCGACTGAACTGAATCACTCTCAGATAGCTGTACAGTAAGGCGCCCAATGATACAGCAAGGACTGACTAGAGCTAGAGCCAATACACCACTAGGGTGATATAACGGAGGAGAGCCACTGCTGGATCTAATGGGACCAGAGCCTGGAATGCCCCTTAGGTCTGTCAATGGAGGAAACCCTGCATGTGCCAATGGGACCAGAGCCAAGAGCACCCCTTGGGTGCCACAATGGAGGAGACACTGCACAAGCGATCTGGAAGCCAACGCACTGTCTAGTGTGATACAGTAGCAGAACACAGTGAGCACTTGGAGACCAGAGCCAAGAAACCCTTCCGGTGCAGTTACGTAGCAACACACTGCAAGAGCTAACGGAATGCCCAATAGCACCACGCGGTGCAACAACGGTAATGAACGAGCAACGGGATGGATAACTGCTCTGCTAGTTTAAACGGATAGGCTCGGTCACTGAGGCAACAGGCTCATAAAGTGTTAAATGGCTCGGATAGAACGCAACAAGCTTGGCAAGTGTATAGATACAGGCTCAATATCGGAGGCAACCGGCACAGCAAGGGTATCTGACAGGTTCGGTAACGGAGGCAACAGCTCAGCAAGGTATGCAGACTGGCTTGGTAATGGAGGCAACAGCTCAGCAAAACTAAGCAGACTGGCTTGGTAACGGAGGCAACAGCTCAGCTGTAGAGACGTGATCAGTCAGGGCAATTCTACCCGCACAGTTCAGAATGTCGCCGGTAGGCGATCGAGGTCTCGCTGGAACACAGGAAACAAACACAGAGCAGGAACGTCAGCCGGAACAGGGTCAATCACGAAGCAGGAACGTCAGCCAGAGCCGGGTCAATTACGGAGCAGGAACATCAGCCAGAACTGGGTCAATCACGGAGCAGGAACGTCAGCCAGAACCGGGTCAATCACGGAGCAGGAATGTCAGCCAGAGCCGGGTCAATCACGGAGTAGGAACGTCAGCCAGAGCCGGGTCAATCACGGAGCAGGAACGTCAACCGGAACTGGGTCAATCACGGAGCAGGAACAGCAGAATAGTCAGACGAGCCGAGTCGGTACACAGTAACGCAGGAACACAGCAACAAAGGTGCAGGATCAGGAACACCACGAAAGGGCACCTGACAGGTGCCATAGACCCAGTATATAAAGGAACATCCTGCGCGGGCCAATCAGCCTCCTCCAATGCACAGGTACCATCACAGAGAGTGACAGGGAATCACGGGTACCGTGATAATGATGGCATAATGAGGAGAGTTGATAACCTGAAACTTCAGGGTTTCTTTATGGAGGGCTCCCACTTTCAGGGTTAATGGAGATATCTCATGAGTAATGTGTGATGGCAGCAAGGGTCCGCCATCAATGGCCTCAACAGCCAAAGGAGAGGCACATGACTGTAAGGGAATACCATTTTGCTCAGCAAAAGTGGCATCCATAAAATAACCAGCTGCACCAGAGTCTATTAATGCCGAAAATGGAAATAGACTAATTGGCCCAAGTAAGAACCACCACAAGCATGGGTTTATTCTGCGTGGCCTCAGGGGACTCAGAGATGCCACCTAAGATCTGTCCCCGACAGGATCTTAGGTGTGAGCGTTTTCCCGGACGTACCAGGCAAGACTTTAATAAGTGTCCAGGTCTCCCACAGTAGAGACATAGTCCCTCCCTCCTCCGAAAAAAGGCCCTCTCCTCCACAGAGAGCCGGGTGGCCCCAACCTGCATCGGTTCACCACCCCCAGAGTCGGAGCCAGGAGGCATCATGGGAGGTGAGGGAGGACTGGGTAGGCAAGTTAAGTGACAGGAGATTCTGGTAGGATGCCTCCACAGGTGCTCCTTAAACGAGGGTCTCTCTCGGACCCGAGTGTCAATCTGGATGATAAACGATATCACCTCATCCAGATCCTTAGGTAATTCATGGACAGCAATCTCATCTTTCACATAGTCACAAAGCCCTTGGGAAAAGGCGACTACTAGAGCCTCATTGTTCCAACCCACCTCGGCTTCCAGGGGTGCGGAACTCAATAGCGTACTCCGCCACAGTACGGCTGCCCTGGGGGATGGTCATTAAATGTTTGGAAGCCGAGGTCGCGGGACCTGGCACATCAAAGACACGTTTGAAGGAGGCCCCAAATTCATTAAAGCTATATATTATGGGAGAGAGAATACGGAGTAGAAAATGAGTGAGATTAAATGAGAGCTGTGTGTGTGTATAGTTTTCTATCCGAAACAGACTATAGATATTCTGGATCTACTGGTAATTTAAATTAAAAGTTGTGTGAATTGGAAGGCATTATTGAATGGTTATACATTTAATTCGATACATCCAAGAGAATTACAAACATTCAAAGCATGATGATTCAGTGTATGTATGTTGGAAGAGCAATATCTTGCAACAATTATGATGGTCTGAGTGTACTGTTCCTGAGAACCGGCGATATATTTTATTATTTCTTAAATGTGTTGGATGATTATACATGATTCTAATTTATGGAAGAGACAACTTAAAAAGTTCAAAAAGGATATAGAAGATTAATGGCTATTGAGTTTATAAAGAGAGGTGTGTGAAAAGAGATTGTTCTTGAATTGAACACTGTAAAGCAGTGACGTATTGATGATGAGAATGTGTGGTGTTTAGTTGAAAAATGTAAGTGTTGGAGCAATGTAATTGAATAATACAATTAAGTGAGATGTGATGTGAGATGTAGGAGAAAGGACTGAAAGTCAGAAGGATTGAAGTGAAGTTCCAGTTATGTTCAATAATGTTTACTGACACATACCAGAAAAAAATCACAAGAAATAAGGAAATAGGTTTCAGCATTTACGCCTATGCAAAAATGCCCTCCTTTTTGCCTATTTTAACAAATTTTCCACCAATGTTTCCACCAATAGGTACTACATTTCCCACTGTAATATTACTTCTTCTGAGGGTTGAAATTTAGAAATAAGTGGCTGAAAGTCAAAGGTGTGAGTCCTACAGCAAAATATAGCTTGAAAAATGTGTTAGCATGCAGACTGCATTTGTCTATTTTGGCTATTGAGTTTATAAAGAGAGGTGTGTGAAAAGAGACGTACTGATGATGAGAATGTGTGGTGTTTAGTTGAAAAATGTAAGTGTTGGAGTGATGTAATTGAATAATACAATTAAGTGAGATGTGATGTGAGATGTAGGAGAAAGGACTGAAAGTCAGAAGGATTGAAGTGAACTTCCAATTATGTTCAGTAACGTTCACTGACACATACCAGAAAAACTTCACAAGAAATAAGGAAATAGGTGAAGGCCATAAGACAATATATATATATATATATATATATATATATATATATATATATATATATATATATATAGGATAGGATGGGTCACAGAAAGGAGGCAAAATCGAAGTCTGCATTGAGACCTCTTGGATGCAGAGTACCAAACTCATATATCCAAAAGGACTCACGTCTCAGTTTCAGAAGCTGATCGCCTCCCCTGTGTCCCAACTTCACTTGTTCTATACCTTTGATGTGTAAGTTTTTATGTTCACAATTATGCTGATTTTTTAAATGATCGGAGAGACTGTGTGTGTCTAATCCTTTTTGAATATTGTAAAGAATATTGTAAAGTATTGTAAATCTGATTTTTAATTTCCTCTTTTTGCTTCCAACATACTGTAAACTACAAGAGCATGTAAGTAGATAAATCAAGTAAGTGCTAGCACTTGTTATATATTAATTGATGTAATAATTAATTTTTGTAGTACACACAAATTGTGTATTGTTTGCAGCATGTAAATGTATCTAACAGTTACAATATAATCTACCGCATTTAAACATGCCTTTTCTGGTCAAAAACGTATTTTGTTTTTTATTCGTTTTTGAATTTATGTCACTTGGTGCAATAAAACTGGCTAAGTTTCTATTTTTCCTGTAAATTATTTTTGGTTGATTACCAATAATGGGTCTGAGAATGGGATCTTCCATCTATATGACAGTGTTTTAATAAAATCTGATGGATTTGTCTGGATTGACTATTGTAGGTGGTGGTGAAAGATGGTATAGTGTTATTGAATTTGTTAGTTTTTGATTTATATTCGAAGAGTTCCTTTCTATTTAGTTTTGAGATTTTTTTTCTTCTGCTTCTTCAATTATTTTGTTATTATACTTTTTGTCTCTGAATTTTTTTGTGAGTACATAAGATTCTTTTATGAAGTCTTACATTTTTGAACAATTGTGTCTATTGTCCTTTGCCCACAGCACTTTCTTGCTTAAGGGACACTGGCACATATTGATGATGATATCAAGTAATAAAAACAAATAAAGTACAACCTACAATGTGGCAGATATGTATTGTAGTGGTGGTGGGGGGGGACCGGCAGGGTGTAATTTGTGTATATATTTTTACCATTGTCATTATCTATCCTCCTTCTCAGATTATTGACACACATTACTTATCGGTCATAGCAGTGGTCCCATCTGTCCTCCACCTCCTCATCTGTGCTGATAATATATTTGTCCTGGCTTTGTCTGTCATGTGTGGTTTCTGCTACTACTATTACTACTACTGGAGCTAGATGTTGATATTAGACTTGTGCACGGTTAAAATATTCGGTAAAATTCGATTTCGGACAAATTTTTTTTTTACCATTCAGAGGATCCGAATTTCGGACCGGACCTGTTCGACTCGGATGAAATTAGGCAATAGTCTGAATTATTTGGCCGAATTAAAAAAAAAAAAGTAAAATATTCAATAAAATATTAAAATTAAACAAATAAAAATAAAAACATACATCAAAGTAAATTAATAATAATATTAAATATCTAATGAGACAGGAAGGAGTATTTTATAAACCCCTACACACTTATATATGTATATGTCACATCAAATTAAAGCCCTTTCTGCCCTTTAAAAAATGGTACATAAAATTTATTAGTGCAATAAATGAGAAAAATAGGAATTATGGTTGAACACACACATAGCAAAAATGCCAAAATTGCTTGTGTCCTTATGTGTTTTATATCTGCACTTTGCATGATTTGTAAAGCGCCTGTTTTACCAGATCTATTTTTTAGCAGCATACAGCAACATTGTAATAGTTTCAGGTGGGAAAGCTCCATCTGAATTTCCGAAATTTACACTGAAATTTCGGACTAGGTCCATTTCGGATTCTGATTTTTTTTTGTGGGGGGGACCTTGGCTTTTGGAAGGTCCGGATGATGCCAAATGTGCCTTATTCATCCAAATTCCAAAATTAGCTGAACTGAATCCACAAGTCTAGTTGATTTAATTCTACTGCTGCTACTACTAGTACTAGGTGTCAAAGATGTAGCACTTACAGCAGCAGCACCAGAGGTACTCATCATATTTAACACTGTGGATGTTAACCTGTGTTGCTGTTGCTAGGTATTCAAAACAGGTGTGTGTGGCCGAGTTGGACTTGGACTTTGAAGAGGTGATGATGCCAATGATGACTGATAGGGTGACTGTGTGCTTTTTGACATCTGTGCTTTTCCAGGGTCAGACTTTCCAATGGCTTTCTCAAACAGTTTATAGACAGGCACAGTGCTCCTTAAAAGTGGTGGAACATTCAGCCTTTGACTTTCTGCTAATCTTATAGCCCTGTCATCATCCTCACGCTCAATTTCATATGTATCTGAACAAGAGAAGGATGCTGGAGGGATATATTCTAGATCTGCATCATCATCAGTCATCATTAGGTCATCCTCAGCAGCATCAGCATCACCTGACAATTCTTGCCTACTACCTTTATATTCCTCTAAGCTTTTGGAGGTCTCAAACAATTTCTTTTTACTTTTATTGTAACAAAGTTCCCTACTATGGGTGTTTTGGTGCTTGTTTGTCTCACTATCTGATGCAGCAGGCAGTTCAGCTGCTACACCTTCCTCTATTATGCTATTGCCAGCATCATCAACACTTGAATGCGACTTGTTGTCACCTTCAGTTCTTCTTATATGGTTCTTTATTTCTACTGGCACTGGTGTGCTGGATCTAGAATTGCTGGGACCTTGACTCCCTTGGAGTAGAGGGATCATCATTATTGAATGCACACGCTGCAGCAACCATTGCTGCAGTCAGTTTTTGAACTACTATTTTACTCTCACATCCCTGCACTGCTCCACCCCTCCCCCTTCCCCTTGTGCATTTGCTGGATATTACTCAACTACACTGTTTTTTTTTACTGTACGTACACAACACAACTGATGCAGCTGTATGATGCCTTGCCTAAGCCCAGTCAGCTGTCTGTCACTGTCACCTAAGATATTTATTTTTTATTTTTTTTTATTTTTATTTTATTTTATTTTATTATTTTTTTTAAAGTTGTTCACCCTGCTGTCTTATCACAGTCTGTCCAAAAAAATTAAAACTGAAAGACAAAATCAACAATGTCTTTCCCCAGACTTCCCCACCCAGCACATAGATAATAACAGCAAGATCAGCAAGCAAGTAGGTCCCTAGCTGCCTGTGTCTTGCCAGTCAGTCACATGGAATTTTGGAGTATTTGGGGGTCAACCTCCTTCCTCCCTTCACCTAGAGTGCTCCCAGACTCCCCTAATACAAAGAACAAATGTCCAACCTAAATGGCTCCCTAAACTAAGCATCAATTCCCCTTTATTTGCCTATCTCCTCTAGCTCAAAAACATGCTGCTCTCTTCTCTCACAAACACAGAATGACTGCTGTGCGACCCTGTCAGCCTTTTATATGGCTGAAGAAAACTTTCCTATGGTGGAGAAATATTTTTCTTCCCACTGATTTCAATGGGAGGAAAAGTGGGAAAAAGTGGGAGAACTGCACTTTTCACAGGAAATTATTCACCAAGCTAAACTGCCATTTTTCGCCGATTTCAATTTTCATCCATCCCTAGTCAGGACACCCAGGGCATCTGGTGAGCGTGTAGCTGGGGACCAATGCTGGGGAGCAAAGTTAGGGTGCGTAGTCAGCTTTCTACTTCCTTGCTGCGGCAATGGCTGAGGTAATGGTGCTGGCAGCGAAGCCAGATTGTTCCACCCCAGTTGAGCCGGGGTGCAACCAGGATGGAAGTAGAGATAGCTGAGTAAAGCTCTAGACCCCTTCTAGCAAAAATACATGTGATCAAGACCACAAGGAACCAAAGGTAGGGAACTTCCAAGACATAGAAACACCAAGAGGAAGGATGCCAGTAAGGCTGAGACCAACTTGAGCCAGACCTAGGTCGTAGGCAAATAGTGGGGTAGGACCGCCAACACGGTAGCCCAGAAGACAGCTACCCACTTGTAAAAGAAACCCCAACCCTATCCAACAGAACTTAAGGCCTCAAGGAAACAGGAGGAAGGGAGAAGCCTCCTTCTGAACACAACTAGGTGACCCTAGGCAGACTCACCCCACCTATCCCCAAAGGGGAAGAAACAAGCCAAGTTAAAGCCTGTAAGGAGGTCTCCAAACACAGAGCACTTAAAGGTGCCTGTAACTAGTGCTGGGCAGTCATCCAGAGAAGGTGAACTCTGCCTATCCCCAGGGGGAAAACTACCACAGGTGCGAGTGCCCTACTGGCTGGACAGGGAACCCCAATAGGGACAACAAGAGGGTACTTCCACAATGAGCGGCTAACAGCTGTTCCGATGAACTGAACCAAAGGAGGCAGGATCAGGTGTAAGACACGAGCAGGAAAGCCCACTCCATCCGAGGCAACAATAGAGAAGAGACAGGTAAAGCCGGTAAGCCTATACAGCTGCAACGGCTCTGGAATCCACCGGTTACAGGCAGACCGCACCAAGGAGGATCAGAGCACTCGCAATAGACACGCCCCTGAATCAGTACACTGAGGGAAGGACCCGAACTACCAGAGGGACCAGAACAGCTAACCAATGGAGGAGGGAGCTTCAAGCACTGCTCTGCTCCCAACGGGAGAACCTAGGTCACCAGAATGCCAGTATTATTGGGGCACAAGCTGTAGGAGAGAACAGACAGCACACAAAACAAACAGGCACACAATAAGGCAGAGTAAATATAACGAAAGCCAACGAGTCAGAACCAGGAGCGTCAGGAGCAATGTAGAGAACCAAAGAGCAACGTCAGATGGGAGCCAAGGATCAAGAACCAGCAAAGCCAAAAATACTCTGAGCCAAGGTCAGAGCATGGGAAATCAAGCCACAGCACAGAGGTAAACTCAATAATCGGGCAAGGGGAAGGAAGTGAGCAGGCCTCTAATACCCACCAGGGCCAATAGGAACACAGGGGGAGGAGAGCAACTCCAAGCAGGAGTCCAGTGGACAGAAACAGGTACTGCGGGCGTTCTGACATGAGTCCTATTAACGCCCCCTATTTTCTCCTAAAACATCGGCTTCCTAGCGTGCAGACTTGCCTCTCCACAAGGCTTTTCATCTGTCACCTGGGAAACACCATTTTCCCCCATCATGTGGTACTGTTTTAGGATTTTATTACATCCTATGCCTCCAAGCCTATAACCTTTGGATTATAAAATACTAACACAAGAAGCATGACAGAGTAACCACAGAGCTTACTTGGGAATTATAAAGGAGAATTGATCCAGTTTGACAGGAGAACAGTGAGGACATAGTTCATATTGGCTACAAAGAACAGGACCCATTGTTATATGCTTAAAGCCCAATAAGGGCTCCTATAAGTGCATTACTTATCTATTATATATTGTACTCTTAATAAATTACTACAATTAGATTATCTACATCGAGTTACATCGAGACCCAGTTTGCCAGTAGTGGACAAGGCCACTAAATACAACAGAAAACGAGACGGAAGAGCTCCAAGGAGCACCCTAGTGCAATCAAATATGAAACACGTATCCACCACCAAGTTTCACCCCACACGTGGGTCCTCACAAAAATAGAGGCTGTTAAATCACATATATGAATAACAGCTTTTGTGCCTGCTGAGATGTATATCCTGACTCAGCTCAGGAAACGAAGTGTTCCACGACTTTATAGATTACTCATAGGCAGCTTTTTCCACACTCTCTTCAAATGGCATTGTATCTCAAAACAAAAAACAAAAAAAACACTCAGTAGTGTAAAAAGTTCCACAAGTGTGTCAGAAAAATAGATGTATAAAATGTACTCACATTTATGTATGGTCAACCTTTGGATGATAGCCAAGAGATTGAGCATAAATTCCTAAGTGGAAAAAAACATGACTTTTCTCCCATCTCAAGTTGAAAAAGTGTGTGCCCAAATGTTAACAATAAACATTCATAGTGCACATTTAAAATTGTTACTTGAACTATTTGTAGCCACTGATTAACATACAGTGTGCATACATGAAATTTAGACACCTGAAGCTATAATCAAAATATAATTGCGATATGATTGAACCAATTGCTGCAAAATGATTACAAGAAATTACATTTAAAATATGTTTTTTTTTTTGCTGTGGTAACAAAACAGGTGTATATTAATGTTATCCTAAATTAATCAGTTTTTATTTATTCATATACTGGTCTGTTTTTTTACAATAATGTAATACGTTTTAATATGTATGTTAATATTTAATGCTACTTTTGCATTTAAATGATTTGAGAAAACAATTTGAATTAAGAATGATCTGCTGAAAGGAACTAACACTGCACACTTGTCATTTTTATTTACTGTTTACTTTTAGCATTTGAGTGCCATGTGTTGGATATCTCTCTGACACTCAAAGGGTCATTGCTTCTCGGGGGGTTAAAAAAAGCCTTAAGCAGTATAGAGTAATTTTGTTAATTTTACATACCTTTTCGTCACTACTCGATTGTTGCTTTATTTTTATTGATACTTTTGCAAATGCCTATCACTCCACTGTGCCATAAAAATTACTGCATCATAATCGCATAGTGGCATTCTATTCTTTCTAACAAGAAAAGTACAGTGATAGTCCTTGATTCAAAGAAGTACGGTAGGCAAATATTATTATATAAGGGCCTAGCTATCATGCCTAGAGCACAAAAAATATTTTTGTACACCATGCTTAATACAGCTAAGGCTATGATACCCCTTTGTTGGAAGTCGGATGCTACTCCCTCAGTGAGCGCTTGGTACAAGAAGGTGATAGATCAGATTCTCTTTCTGAAAATTGCTTGGAAAAGAAAGTCACTTGATTGCACCCAACTGGACAGGTGGCTGTCTACCGTTCTAACCCTGGACATCCAGTAGCCCCATTATACCACTCTCTTCCTGCGCGTTGTGTTGACCCAGACCTGTGCCTGCCTGTCTTCTCCTTCCCTTTTTCCTTCCAGAGTTCCCCTTCACTTATCATCTTTATCTTTCCTGAGTTTCAGGTTTACGAATATATTAAGTGCATGATTAAAACCTCTCTTCCTTTGAGTCAGACTCACTACTTCCTCTATCTTTCCTTTCTTTTCTTTCTTCTTCTCTTATCTATCTTCAGAAAATTGTATCCTCCACAGTCTGAGAATCTCATGGTGGGATATAATATGCTGATAGCTCTACTTTGATGTATTAGAAATGACTGATTCCACCTTGTTACAATGTATTCACACTTTTTTGATTGTGTATTGTTTATACAGCAATGATTGCTATATTTCTATGTATTCTGTGGAAATCCTTCAATAGTACGATAAAACCGCCTTTAAAGCAAAAAAGTCCAAAGATCTTAGCCATTCAGTAAGAATTCTACCAGAATGGCTAAAGAGAGTAGGCCCAAAAATTAATGTAGCTCAAAAGGGGTCAACAGCTACAACCTCCACCTCCAGTGTGACCCCTAAACCATCCATCAGAACTACGAAAGTAACAAGACACTTTTGCAGCACCTTCTAAAGCCACCCCCAAATAAATAAAAACCTTATTTGTGATCTTCCCCCACAATAAAAATGCACTTATTGATCCCATTCTTCAATGTGAATGTTTTTGGTTTCCAACAGGTTGAGTGGCAGAGATGTCTCCAATGCATTGCCAAGCAATGCAGTGGACACAACTCCTGCACATATTACTTGTTGTACCATATGTGTACCATAGGTAAGCACACACAGCACATACAGTTAGGGAAAAAAAATATTTGATCCCCTGCTGATTTTGCACGTTTGCCCACTGACAAAGAAATGATCAGTCTATAATTTTAATGGCAGGTTTATTTGAACAGTGAGAGGCAGAATAACAACAAAAAAATCCAGAAAAACGCATTTCCAAAAAATGATACATTGATTTGCATTTTACTAAGTGAAATAAATATTTCACCCCTTTGCAAAACATGACTTAGTACTTGGTGGAAAGACCCTTGTTGGCAATCACAGAGGCCAGACATTTCTTGTAGTTGGCTACCAGGTTTGCACACATCTCAGGAGGGATTTTGTCCCACTCCTCTTTGCAGATCCTCTCCAAGTCATTAAGGTTTTGAGGTTGACGTTTGGCAACTCGAACCTTCAGCTCCCTCCACAGGCTTTCTATGGGATTAAGGTCTGGAGACTGACTAGGCCACTCCAGAACCTTAATGTGCTTCTTCTTGACCCACGCCTTTTTGGTCCGTGTTTTTTGGGTCATTGTCATGCTGGAATACCCATCCACGACCCATTTTCAATGCCCTGGCTGAGGGAAAGAGGTTCTCAACCAAGATTTGATGGTACATGGCCCCGTCCATCGTCCCTTTGATGCGGTGATATTGTCCTGTCCCCTTAGCAGAAAAACACCCCCAAAGCATAATGTTTCCACATCCATATTTGATGGTGAGGATGGTGTTCTTGGGGTCATAGGAAGCATTCCTCCTCCTCCAAACACGGCGAGTTGAGTTGATGCCAAAGAGCTCGATTTTGGTCTCATCTGACCACAACACTTTCACCCAGTTCATCTCTGAATCATTCAGATGTTCACTGGCAAACTTCAAATAGGCCTGTACATGTGCTTTCTTGAGAAGGGGGACCTTGTGGGTGCTGCAGGATTTCAGTCCTTCACGTCGTAGTGTGTTACCAATTGTTTTCATGGTGACTATGGTCCCAGCTGCCTTGAGATCATTGACAAGATCCTCCTGTGTAGTTCTGGACTGATTCCTCACCATTCTCATGATCATTGAAACTCCACGAGGTGAGATCTTGCATGGAGTCCCAGACCGAGGGAGATTGACAGTTATTTTATGTTTCTTCCATTTGCAAATAATCACACCAACTGTTGTCACCTTCTCACCAAGCTGCTTGGCGATGGCCTTGTAGCCCATTCCAGCCTTGTGTAGGTCTACAATCTTGTCCTTGACATCCTTGGACAGCACTTTGGTCTTGGCCATGGTGGAGAGGTTGGAATCTGATTGATTGCTTCTGTGGACAGGTGTCTTTTATACAGGTAACAAGCTGAGATTAGAACTCCCTTTAAGAGAGTGCACCTAATCTTAGCTCGTTACCTGTATAAAAGACACATGGGAGCCAGAAATCTTGCTGATTGATAGGGGGTAAAATGCTTATTTCACTTAGTAAAATGCAAATCAATGTATAACGTTTTTGAAATGTGTTTTTCTGGATTTTTTATTGTTGTTATTCGGTCTCTCAGATAAACCTACAATTAAAATTATAAATCGATAATTTCTTTGTCAGTGGGCAAACATACAAAATCAGCAGGGGATCAAATAATGTTTTCCCTCACTGTACACTTTTGTCCAATTTCAACTTACAAACCACCCAGCAAAGAAAAACAACATGAAGGTATTGTGTGGCCATGATGTCGGTTGAACTTAAACAACTGACACCTACACCATAGCATGTTACAGACTGTCCACATTTGGTTTCATCCATTGGTGGTGTTATTAAGGTGATAGCCAACCATGTATTTGGGTTAAATTATTCACTGGCATGATAGGTTATCAAAACAAACGTGCTGGTATTCACATCCTGATAATGCAAAATCCAACACACTCCTTTTAATCTAAGGTTAATTATTGGGATCAATGTTGTGCTTGGTTACAAGACAGAATCAAGTAGAAGCCACTTGTCAGTAAATTGATTACACTATGCAGGGAGAACATTGGGGGTTATTCACTAAGGTGTGATAAAGAGTTGATAAGGTGGATATGACTTCTCTAGTGAAATCATTTCTCCATTTCCTATGTTAATGGAGCCTATACACTAAGATCTTTCAAATTAGAGCAATCTCAGTGCATAAGATCCATAAAATAAGATAGGAACTGGAGAAGTGATCTCCACTTTATTACATCTTTATCACCTCTTCATCACACCTTGGTTCCCATTTAATTAAAAGACCCCTAATATTAGGGACATGCCTTAATAAGTATAACTGAGACATAACTCATAATTGTTTTACTTTTGGAGGAATGGCTAATCCGATATCAAAATTAACAGACGTATTTTGGGGAGAGAGAAAGGCTTTCTTTAAAATGTTTAACAATACAGTAAATCATAAACTTTTGTATTATACAAAAATGCATTGAAAACACCCAAGAGTACCTTTAACCTAAAAATTGTTTAGTGGAAAAATGAAGCTGCTCATAGGTACTCCAAAAGGTATTTGAACTCTGAAGAAGAGCATTATTGTTGTATAGGTTTTTCCTCTTACATCTTAGGCAAATCATACACATGTACTTGAGCATATTATGAATCTGTGAAAGGTATTGCAGAGGTTGCTAACAACCTCATGTTTCACATTGAATACACACCAGAACTAGAGAACAGCAAGAGGTGAGCTTCCTGGACATGGAGTTAATGTTTTAGATGGGTCACTTGGACATTCCTCTGTTCCATGATGGGTCATGACATGGATGCCAGTGGTAAAAGATGACAGGATTTGAAACTGCACCATCTAACTGTCTGTCATGCAAAGGATGAACCATCATTATCCCATTAACCATTTGCATTTGAGAAGAGTAGACAACCCATAAGGTTAGCAACAAGGGTATGCTAACCAGCCATATGTACATGTGAACAGGACATTGTAGCAATACATCATCTAGCATATGATCCAAGCCCCATGAAACAGATGGTGTTAGCATGTCATTGTGTTGCACACATGCACAAAGGTCAGCATAGTGGGCCTTGCAACCTGACTCCCATAGAGTTACTCTGATGCTGTCAACAACACTAACACAGTATATCCATTCCATTAGGCTTTGCACAAGTATTGTTCTCATGCTAACTCCAATTACCCTTTAACACCTGGAATGACAGACTGGTATCCAGTTCATTTAATTGGATACTCCTCTATCACTTCAAGGATTCTGTGGTTATTATGGCTATGTCATCTCAGTAAATATTGTTTGCTGTCATTTCATCTCAGGGATATGATGAACATGGGCAATGTGGTGTACCTTTATTCACAGGGGGCATGATATCCTTGAAGTGGAAATGTCATCATTGCAGATGGAATGGCAGAGGCCAGATGAATTCACAACATCACCAAAACAGATCCATGGATTAGCTGCTGCATGGGTTATATACTGTAGCAGTTTGGTTTGGTTGGTTTGCTTGTGATGCTATAGCAGGCAATATCAGGGCTGTGAATGTCAATCATCCTGTGTAGTGAAACATATCATTATATGTTGTGTGAGTGTGTTTGCACACATTCCCCAAGCCTGATCATGGACAGACATGCATTGTGTTTGATTTGTGTATTATACTCACAGAGGAAGTGGTTCCTGATAAGCTGTCTCATATATCTGCCCCCCCAGAGCATCTGCATTCTGTGGAAGTGGAACAGGTACCTCTACAATGGGTTGTGGCTGCATCTCCTCCACTAGACATGTGTCCATGGCTATATTGTGTAGTATGACACACACACATCAGGATGCTACATACCTTGCTTGGTGCATATTACAGAACTCCCCTGAGTGATCCAGACACCAGAACCCGGATTTGAGCAGGCAAAATGTGTACTCATTGGCATTCCTTGTTCTTACGTGAGACTCGCTGGCACATTCCTATGCAGGTGTTTGTGAATTTGGTATTGGTGTAACGAGCTATGGTTTACACCCATACCCGGCATCACCTGTGGAAAGACAGTGACATTGTGAGACAGGGACCAAATGTTATGTGGATGATGCTGTTTAAGGGTGATGTACTACTTGTGCATCATGACAATGCTATGCTGTTTTTTTATTAGTTGTGTGAGTTCACCTATGGATGTGGTGTGATGTTTGGATTGTTGACTCACGCAAAAGCCATCCTTCTGTATAAATCTCATTCTCAAAGTCTCTGTGGATGGACAAGTACTTGAGGATATCGAGTCATGACAGCTGCCAGGATAGGAGGCACAAACATGAATTATCCTCATGTTAGCATTGTACATGATCTGTATGTTGATGGAGTGGAAATTCTGTTGTTGAAGAGATGTCCCTCATGTGTTGGAGCTCTTATATGCACATGTGTGCAGCCTATGGCTCATATGACCCTGGGCATGCTTCTCTTTCTGTAGGAGTCCTGCTTGAAAAGTGTCCATTCCATCTGTGTGGAGGTGAAGTAGTGCTCTGACTTCAGCATCCCTCATTCCAAGGAGTGTAACCCTTGTGCAGTGAATCCTGGGTCTTCGTTGCAATCTGTCATCACTGTGCTCCTCCAAACATCTCTGTGGCGTTGTGGGAGATCCTGTTGTGGTAGCTGAGGTGCTTCTGCCTGGTGTGGTCTTCCAGGTGGAGAAGCGCTTCTATCTGACTCGTCAGCTGGAGCATCATCACAGGATGTTCAGTAGGTGTGCTTGGAGGTTGATGGAGATCCCTAGCCCTTGCATTTCTTCATCTCCTATGACTTTGCAGGAATAGATATGAAAACTATCACGGCACCCGTGATTATTGCCTGCCAGTTATGTTTCCATTCCAGTCTCCTCTGGCTGATGAGATGCAGGCATTGCCAAGCACTGCAGCCTTCTGACTGGCCTCTATGCTGCTGGCATGCATCTTTGACATTGCGCTCAATTTTGTAGCATACGGCACTAATTGGCCGATTGTGTTCCACCTCCTGTTGCGGCCTTATATAAGGCCTGAGAACTGGGCTTAGTTGCCCTTTCGTGATGTATCTGTGCATTACTCTTGTGTTGCTCTCGTTTGACGCTAGCTTGGCTTTCGTGTATCCTCTGGTTTGATCTCTGGCTTCGTCTGACTATCCTCTCCGGTATCTGACCAGTGGCTCTGTCTGAGTACCTGCTCCGTGTATGACCCTGGCTTATCTGACTACTTATTCCGATCTGACCCCTGTTGTGGCTGACTACCTGATCCGGTATGTGGCTGTGGCTTTGTCTGACTTACACTCCGTGCTTACTCTCGTTAATGTCTGACTACCACATGTCATTATCGGCTTTTAGGCCTCGCTCCATACAGCCTAGGGCTTACCCCGATACTGTCTAACTCTGTCACTATCGGCCTCCGAGACCTCTCGCTCCATACAGCCTAGTGCGACATTTACCTCCCTGGTATTGTTGCCAGCTGCCTTAGGCTCAGCAGCATCAGAGTTATCTCTTTTCAGTGACTGACTGGCACATACCCTACACTCCAGGCATTTCCAGGCTTGTATTAGCCCGAGGTTATTTCCTATCTGTGACCTGGTTTTGCTATTGTTGCCTGGATTTCTGGCTCTCCAGGTTTCCGCTCATTCCGCTTACTATAATCAGAGTCTGGTTCTATATTCCGTATTACCTTGGCAATCAGTGGTAGCAGGTGACAGCTCTTTGGTAACAGACTGTGCTCTGTCCCCACACCTGTTCCTAACTAGGCTGAGGAAGTGTTTTATTGATTTTAAATAAACTGGTTAAGATTCACCTGTACCTGTGTTGTGTGTTTCATTTCATCTAAACCTACCGTGACACAAACATACTGTTCGTAATCTCTCTCTGTCTGTCTCTGAGTAGTCTCACTTTAAACACATCAAGTCTGAGGATGATGAGATGTCCCTTTAAGAGAATGGTGGGGTTTTTGTCTGACTGTGTTTTTTTTTTTTTTTTTTGTAGTGTGGTGTACAGCCAGAAAAACTGGGTGCAGAATCCTGCCAGTAAATGTATCAGTTTATCATGCGTTGGCACTGACCGCACAGATTTTAATGTCTCCTGGGTATAGCTGTACCATTTTTAAAAAGGTCGATTTTTCAACATCCATTGTGATTTTAATACTGCCATTATCAGTTTATAACACTGCTATTTGAATGGCTTACCGTGCTTAAAAACCTGTTGTTAGCTGTTTCCTTTGGCGTTTGACACATTTGAATTGAGGTCATAGTGTTTACATTTATAGTCTACTTGTTCCAGAGCTACAAAACTCTACATTTATCTTCAAACTCTTGTATTAGTTATTCACTACATATTGTTGCCATTTCACCATCCCAGCAGATAGTGCTGCTACCAGGAGGGATGGGTGAAACTTTTTGCCTTAAAATGAAACAGACAAAAAAATGGCACTTCCCAGTGAGTGGCCAGTTTTTCACAAAAAGTGCAGATTTTCCACTTTTTTCCTCATTGCATTGAGATCAATGGTAACATTGATTCCCACCACCCGGAAGCATAGAAAGTTTCCCTTCTTTTCCCACCAGGATGTCAGGATGTCTGTAACTGACTGAATAATTTGCAGACTGACTCTAAATAGACTAGAGGTGTGCAAGTTCGGCCTCAAGAGCTACTAACAGTTAGGGATGGGTGCAAATGTATTCTCAAACCAAAATCTTCAAATAATGGCAGTTCCCACTTGGGGAAAAATTTCCTGTGAAAAGTGCAGTTCTTCTTTTTTTTTCGCCTAGCTCATTGCATTGAAATCAATGAGAACATTGAATTTAAACACAACACATAGCAAATTTTATTTTATTTCCCAAAGGCATAGTATAAAAGGGGCATGAGGGTGCTTGTGTTGTGAGGTGTGGAGAAAGAATCAGTTGAACAGGGAATGTTATAGGGGGTTTTGTTTATTGGGATTGGGGGTGGGCAGTTAATAAAAAAATAAATCCTAAATACAATTAAAAAATCCTATAAGACATGGTGTGAAAGGAGCCTGAGGAGGGTGCCTTTGTTGGTGGGTGGACTCGGGGGAAAGAATCAGTTGAATAGGGAATTTGTTTTGGGGTGTTTCTTGACTGGTATTGGGGGGGGGCAGTTAATAAAATAAATAAATAAGAAATGTTTATGTAACATGATAGAGACAGGGAACTCCCTGAAGTAATCTGCCACTGGAGTAGACTGTTACTTGACGGGTGTATTTTGTAGGACTATTTTTTTTTTTTTTAAGCACAAGCCCTGAGGGGAAAAAAATACTCTACTGGCCTAGTGCCTGCAGGTCATATCGTGTTGGCCAATGGCCACTAGCCATTGTCAAATGCCTTGATGCAGATGTGGAATTTATGACTGCTGTTCTTGATGCTGCTGCTGAAGCAGAATGATTAGGCAACTCAAAGGGAATGGGATGAACAACAGCAGTAATATGGGTGATGGATGATGAAGGTTTCACTTACCATGACTACCTCCAGTGACGCATCTGAGGCAGTAACAGCACAATAACTAGCCCCTACCACTTCAGGTATATGTTTAGTAAAGAAGAAGTTGGCCAAAAATTCTTCTCCACCTGCCCCTCCTACAAAATCATGGGTGTGTTGATAATAGAATGGAATTTTTTCCTTTGTGAGCAGGAACTGCGTCTCTCATCCACAAATGCAATGTGCACAGTGTTTGTGGTAAACAACACCTGGCACAACTCTATCCAAACACCATGACACCAGAAATCAAGTACTGCTGCTGTCACTATTCCCCTAGTCCACACCCCACTAAGGAAACATGACAACTTGCTGACAGTTTAATAGTAATGATGAACCCTCCCTGCCACCAACTTAGCATATTCTACAGGATGGAATCTCCTCAGATGCCGCTTGATGCCCTGCTTGCAATTCTCCTCCACCACACTGCCATGTGTGGTCAGTGCACCACACAGTATGCAATGGGTGGACAAAAACTCCCACATCCTAACATTTACAGAGTGGCTATCATTTGTCGGGGGAGGTTACTATGAACGAGGTGGATTGGCAGAAGATGTAGTTACCGTAGAGCAAGAAGGTAATGGCGAGCTAGTTGTTTTGCTCATCGTGGAACTTCCACCCTCTTCCTGGGTTTCTCTATTCTTCCACCTCTTTGATATCTTCCTAGCCTCTTGTTTCCTTTCAGGGGAGTCAGGAGATTAAGCAACAGAGGTGCTCAATTTCTGTGGTGGGTGTTGGCTTTAAGATGTTTGACATAAATGTCATGGTGTCTGTGTTTCATATGTGTTATCAGCGGTTGTGCCAAGGTGCATTCCGTCCATTCCCCTTCTCACTGACTTGTCACTAATTGTGCACAGTGCCATTGGTGATTACTGCACTGTTCCTGCCCCAAGAGAAAAACAGTCCCATTCCCATGAATTCAGGGGGAGGGAAAAGGTGGAGAAGAATGGCCTCTTTCTTCTCCTCTTCCACATTACCCTTCACTTTCTGGGGAAAAGGATGATGTTGCTGCTATTGCCTCAGAATCAGCACTGCAACTAGGACCAGGAGTATTGCTGCTGCTGGCAAGTGGAAACTATCCTAGTCCCCTATCTCTTGTTGACCCCATTCCCACTGTGTCCACAGTGGTCTGTGGCACACTAGCCTTCTCGTCACAATCCTTCTGCCCTTGCAACTCAGCAGCAGCAGGAAGTAGAGCAGTTGCAAATTCCAAAAGCTCACTAGTGGTGGTGGTGATGCCCATCCCTATCCCTGTCTCCCATTCCTTCACAGTTTGGGCTAAAAAGGCCATCAAGTCTCTTCCACTTCAGCTTCTCCACCATTTTCATCACAACCACCAGCAGTCCCTCCATTCTGCTGCTGCTGCTCTATTACAGACGTCTCACTGCTGGTTGGAGGAGGTGATGAGAAATGTGAGAAAGGGTCCCCTAATGTCACAATTGACATTTCTTGTTGATATGAAGAAGGCAGACTAGCAGCTGGCACAGGCAGCTGATCTGTGCTCCTGGTGGTGGTAGTTAGGGGTGGGCGAAACTTATTGCAGTGTTCCCGCTGGAAATTTAGCGAAAACCACACTGTTATCCTCTTTTTCATGGGAAAATTCACTTTAACCCTTTAGTGACAGCCTCATATGTACGCGGCTGTCACCTTAATGCCCGGCTAACATTTTTTAGGTTTTTTTTTCAAATTGATTCCGGAGTCCCCGAATGGCGTGCAGCTGCACAGAGACCCGGACTTCCGGGACTTACCAGGTATGTCCTCTGTCACTAAGTGACAGTTTTTGCGGGATGTACCTGGTAAGTCCATTGTCGGGATGGGGTTAAAACTAGAGGTTAAAATTTTCGCATCTTTTGCCCATTGGCCAACATTTTTTGCCATTTTTTCAATGGCTAGAAAGTTTCCGCCCATTGATTTACGTAGTTTTAGCACTTCCACTATAAAAACATGATGTTTTCGCTGAAGGCAGACACAATAGAAGCAGCTACAGAGCGAGATAGATATGCTATGCTGTTCTCTTGTGATATTTTGCAAAACGTGAGGCAGGAGAGGCTCATAGTGACTTCTATCACTATGAGAAGGCCAAAAAATAATCAACGGAGGATCTGGAAGGACCATTATGTGTCCACTGAGTCTGAGGAGGAAGGGATCACTACTGTACCAATGCTGTCCAGTCCCCCTAAATCGCCCCAAGGGATCTTGGGGGATTTAATGGGAAGGAAGGGAGGGAGAAAAGGGTAGTAGTAGTGAGAGCAGGACAGGTCAGCTGCCTGTGTCTACTGCAAGACATGCTTCCCCTGCTGCCAGTGCCACCATTGATATACCTGCAGCCACTAGTGTTGTACCTGCTGCCAGATGTTCTGCCACTAGTGTTGAACCTGCTGCCAGTGCTGAACCTTCTGCCAGTGCTAAACCTGCTGCAGCTCTGAACCTGCTGCCATCAATACTTTGCCTGCTTGTAGTACTCGGGGGGGGGGGGGGAGAAAATGATGCCAAGTGTGACAGCAGGGGACCCTATGTCACATTGCTCGTCACCTCCTCCAAGCATCAGTGAAATGCCTGTGATAGAGCAGCAGCACGTAGGGACTAGTGGTGGTGGTGTTGTTGGAGAGGTTTGGGTGTAAGAGACATTGATGGCCTTTTTATCAGAAAGTGAGAAGGAATGGGAGACAGGGATGAGGATGGGCAATACTACCACCACTAGAAATCAGCTTTTGGAATTTTCAGGAATTACAACTGCTTTAATTTCTGCTGTTGCTGAAATGCAAGGGCAGCAGGATGCTGAGGAGCAAGCTAATGTGCCACTGACCACCGTGGACACAGTGAGATTGGGGTTAAAAAGTGATGCGGGACTAGGACAGATTACACTTGCCAGCAATAGCAATACTCCTGGTCCTAGTTGCAGTGCTAAATCTGAGGCAGTAGCAGCAACATTATTTGCTGCCACAAAAAGTGAAGGGGAATGTGGAGAAGAAGAAGAAAGAGGCCATTCTTCTCCACCTGTCCCTATCCCTCCCCCCAAAAGTCATGGGTGTGGGACTATTATTCTCTTCCGGCAGGCACAGTGCAATCATCATCAACAATGGTACAGTGCAAAATATGTGACAAGTTAGTGAGAAGGGGAAAAGAGGGAACACACCTTGGCACAACCTCCCTGATAACACACATGAAACTCAGATACCATGACATTCATGTCAAACATGTTAAAGCCAAACACCCATTACAGAAATCTAGCACCTCTGTTACTGTACCCCCTGACTCTCCAGAAAGGTGCAGATCAAAGAGGAAGAAGAATAAAGAAACCCAGAAAGACACTGGAAGTTCCATGATGAGCGAAATAACTAGCACTCCATCAAAATCACCTTCTTCCTCTAGGGTAACAAGTACATCTCCTGTCAATCCTCCTCGCTCATTGTTACTTCCCCTACAAAATGAGAGCCACTCTTTTGATGTTAGGATATGGCAGTTTGTCTCTACCCATTGCTCACTGTGTGGTGCACTGACCACACATGCCAGGTTGGTGGAGGAGAATCGATATCAGGCCATCATGCAGCATCTGAGCAGATTTCATCCCTCAGAATATGCTGATGGAGGCAGGGAGAGTTCGTCAGTACTATTAAACTGTCAGCAAGTTGTCATGTGTCCTTAGTGGGGTCTGGACAAGGGGTACAGTGCCAGCGGCAGTACTTGGTTTCAGGTGTCATAGTGTTTGGATACAGTTGTGCCCCCAGATGTTATCTACCACACACACACTGTGCACATTGTAGTTGTTGATGGAAGCCACAGTTCCTGTTCTCAAGGGGAAAATATATATTCTAATAACAACACACCCATGATGATTTTGGAGAGGGGGCAGGTGGAGAAGATTTAATGGCCAACTTCTTCTCTTCTCCACATATACTGGAGGCTACTTATTCTGCTGCTACTGCCTCAGGTGCATCACTGGAGCCAGTCGTGGCAAATGGAACATTCATCATCCATCTTCCATGTTACTGCAATTGTTGATCCCATTCCTTTTCAGCTGCTTAATCATCCTGCTGCTTGAACAACTCAGCAGCAGCAGTAAGAACAGCAGTTGCAACTCAGGACTCAGGAGGACATTTGACGGTGGCCACTAGCCAACATGACCTGCTGGCATTAGGCCAGTAGAGCATTTTTTTTTTCTCAGGGCTTGTGTTTAAAAAAAAAGGAAATAAATAAATAAATACTAGTTCTACAAAAAAATAAACAATTTTTGGGGAGTTTGTTTCTAACAAGCCTAAGTCCTACAAATCAATGTTTCCTTAGGGCTTGTGTCAAACAAGCTTAAGTCCTACAAATATATGTTTCTTCATGGCTTGGGCCTCTAATAAGTCTAAGTCTTACAAAGGCCTCTAACAACAAATCAAACAAATCTCCCTCTACAAAATACTCTGTCAAGTATCAGTACACACCAGTGGCAGCTTATGTCAAGGGGTTCCTGTCTCTGTCACTTTAAATACAAATGTCTTATTTTATTTTATTGATTTATTTTTTTATTAACTGTCCCCCCAATAGCAGTCAAGAAAGCCCCCTAAAACAAATTCAAATGATTCATTCATTATGGTTTTTATTTTATTTTATTTTATTTAGGATTTCTTTTTTATTAAGTGCCCCCCAATCCCGGTAAACAACCCCCCAACAACTGATTCTTTCCCCACACCAACACAGGCACCCTCATGCCCTTTTTATACAGTGCCTTTGGGAAATAAAATATTATTTGTAATGTGTGGTGTGTAACTTCTATGTTCCCATTGATTTCAATGGGTGAAAAAAGTGGAAGATTGACACTTTTCACGGTAAATTTTTCACCAAGCAGAAAGTACCACTTTTCACTGATTAAAGTTTCAGGAGGAAAGTTTTGCCCATCCTTAGTGCTGGTATTATTGCTGCTAGGTAACAATTCTGCCTTCTTCATCTTCCTCCTGGACAATGCCATGGGCAGAGGGGGACTCCCAGGGTCAGGGGAATGGTGTGGGCTCCATTAAATGCTAGCCTGGATGCTCTCATTTGCTTCCCCTACCACTCCCCTAACACTAGTCCCACCGGTTGCTTCACCATTACTGTTACTAGGACTACCACTAACACCAACCAAATCAATTTCATTCCCTGAGTCTTCCTCCTCACAGTTACTAGTAATATGATGATTGCCACCTCCTTCACTCCACTGGTAGCATCAGGGGCAGCACTGGATGCAGGCACAGCACTGGTGGCAGCAGAGGCAGCACATCTGACATCAGGCACAGCACTGGTGGAAGCACTGGCAACACATCTGACAGCAGGCACAGCAGTGGAGGCAGCAGGGCCAGCACATCTGGCAGCAGGCACAAACAGCTGACCTGTCATTCTCTTGGTACTACCCTCTTCTTCCTCCCTGGATATTAATTTCCCCAAGATCCCTAAGGGTGATTTTGTGGGACTGACCAACATTGGTTCTGTAGTGGTCACTTCCTCCTCCTCCTCCTCCTCAGACTCAATGGACAAATAAGGGTCCTTCCAGTTCCTCCTTTTATTAGTTTTAAAGTTACTCTAGTGATAGTCACTCTGAGCCTCTCTTCCTCAAGTTTGCCTCAAGATCACATCAGAACAACACAGCACATCTACATCACTCTGCAGCTGCTTCTATCATGTTTCACTTCCAGGAATATAGCACATTTTTATAGTGAAAAGTCAAAAAAGTATTTATCAATGGGTGGAAACTTTTTAGCCAACTGAAAAAAATGACAAATAATTTTGCCAGTGGCCAAAAAATTAGAAAATTTTAATTGTTGTTTTTAAAGCTGATTTTTCCGAGAAAAAGTAAACAAGAACATGGTTTTCTCTTATTTTTCGACTATAACATGACGGGACCGTTTTCCCACCCCTACTTTCATGCCATGACAGATGAGAAATTTCCATGTACACATTGGACAAATCCAACCCAAAAGGACTGTCCAGTTACAGAATGACAGGCAACCCCACCAGCTAACCCCAGACATATGTTTTGGCCTTATTGGGCCTCGTCAGTGAGGTGCAACTGGATTTCCTAAGCACTGAGAGCAAGAGGTCCATGTCTGGATTACTGTTCACTCTTAGGGAGTGCACTAAGAGTATTAAAATACACGTACAAAATGTGAGAGGTTTCAGAGGATGAACAAACAGCACAACAGCCTCTTCTTCAGCTTGTCAATGCTCTGAAGCATCGCATCTTAGCTCTCAGCCATTACAGAGGCAAAATTTCCACATACATACTAGACTAATCCTGCCCAAAAGGGCAGTCCAGTTACAAAATGATGGGCAAGTACCCTCTGCACAAGAACACCAGCTAACCCCAGCTATACGTTTCAGCCATGTTGAGCCTTGTCAGTGAGGTGCAGCTGGATTCCTTAGGCATTGAGAGCAAAGGATCCTTGTCTGGATGATCCTTCATGTTCTCACGTGATCCTCATTGTAGCACTCCTGGGCAGGTGTTTGGGGATTTGCTAGTGGTGTGATGAGCCACTGTTTACACCTACAGCCAGCATCACCTGTGGAAAGAGAGTGACACGGACCACATGTTGTAAGGATGATGTTGGGTGAGGGGGAAATACTACTTGTGTTTCAAGAGCATGTTGAGCAGTGTTGGATGTGGATGTTGTCAGAGACTTTGTCCTGTTGGAGAGTAGAGGGTTAATTTGTCTGAAAGTTTTTTTAAAATGTGTGTAAATGATCTCATGTTAGAATAATGGGCCTCTTTGCCTAAATGTAGGGGGTGGAAATATTTTGATGAAGTTTTATGGTTATTTATAACCAATTGTAGACGCAATGTCTAGAGAATTGCTATAATCTTACATAAAGATCTCAGACATAGGATTATAGGGTGACATGTTTATATGACGTATGATGACCTCTTGAACATTTCACTGGTGAGAGAATACAGACCATGTATCATATGTATAACATTGTAATATGGTATTAGAGTGCCATCTTCAGGAATCAGAGTTATTTGCTAGACGAAATCCCAAATTTTTACAGCAAGGAGTCTACATTAACCAATCAGAAAGTATAGATAATGCTGACATCATATTAAAATGAGGTTACTGATCAGCGATTCAGAAAAGTACAGCTGAAGTCATATCCAATAAGGAAAGGTTGGTCTGTACTTTCTGATAAGAGAAATTGTACTTTAAAAGGTTGTGAATTGCTATAGGGGGGTCTCTTGGTTCCTGGCTCTGTTTCCTGATTACTCTTGATTCCTGATTCCTGGCTGCTAATTCCCGCTAGGCCCAAAGAAACTCTAAGAAACCTACACTTATTGTCTGGTAACTATTGTTTTCTTTATTATTGATTCTGCAATGTTTTAGGAAAATATATATATTTCATCTATATTTGAGGAAAGATATTTTATTATATATTTTTTAGAATTTTTAGAATAAGCCATATTGGCTGTAGTAATTATGTAACTACCCAGAATTAATTAATTAATTTGTAATTGTATCCAGATAATTGTAAAATAGTTGATAGCATTTAGCTCAATATAGCCTTGTTTATATATTAGTTAATCTGATTATTGATAAATATTGAAAAAAGGGAGAAAAAAGAGCCCTTCAATTCTAAGCACACTATCTAATTTTCACCTCTTCTGTTCATATGTAATGCTATTGGTGAAAAGAAAAAAATCCTAAAACTTAACGTTTACTATCTAAATATTAAAATAATCCCGATCAGGATGAATTTGGAAACAAAAGTAATAAATATTGTAGCACTGAAATGCTAAATGTAGATCCTATATTAAAGATCAATAAAATTATATCTATGACTCATTTCTATAACACTATTATTCTGTTACCACCAATAAGATCAATATACTTTAGTGAACAGAGCAATATAGATTAAACTAGTAAACCACTCAACAGTTGTCGATGTTCTAAGCATTAGAGCTATAAGTACGTGTCTATTCATCTGTACCCTGATTACATGTTACCGGGGCATGATCCGGATTGCCATAGTGACTATCTAAAACACTATATATTGCTGTATGTCAAAATATTAGAGTCCAAATATATAGAGACAAATATATGTTGATGTGTCTGTACCCTGGTTAGCGTGTTACTGGGGCATAATCCAGATTGCCATATAGTCTGTCTAACGTGTTATAAACGACCCGTCATCTCTAAAAATGAGACAACATAAATCCAGTCATACTAGTAATGAGTCTTGAAGTCATTTTAATATAGGATCTACAGTTAGCATTTCAGTGCTACAATATTTATTACTTTTGTTTCCAAATTCATCCTGATCAGGATTATTTTAATATTTAATAGTAAACGTTAAGTTTTAGGATTTTTTTCTTTTCACCAATAGCATTACTTATGAACAGAAGAGGTGAAAATTAGACAGTGTGCTTAGAATTCCATGGCTCTTTTTTTTCCCTCCCTTTCTTTGGTTAATTAGTTAACCCTGTGAGCACCTTCTTCTCACCATTATGTTCAAGCAAATGGGTTTATCGTGTGCATAGGGTTATATTTATTTTGTACCTTATTGATAAATATTGAAGACTATAATTGGGTTTCTGGAAAGGTTATTGAGCTTGTATTTGATCTGGGAAATTCTTTTAATTCTTTTATTAACCCTTAATCTGCTATTGTCTACTTTGCTTTGTGTTTCAAGGAATTTTTTTTGTTGCATGTGTGTTTGGGCCTAACTTTTGTAAAGTGGAAGTTTATTTTAAACTCTCACTAGACAAAAGAAGCCACCATCTTGGGTGGGGCATCCTTATACCTTGTTGTTGTGTATCTAGGAGTGCTGTAGGTGTAAATAATAGGATTGCTATTGTCATTTTTATAGTATATGTTGCATGAAGGTAATTGTTTTTAGGGTGCTTTATAGAGATATGATTAGCTCTAATTATAAGAACATTCTTGGTTTAATCTATTATTGACAAAAATAAATGCTATTTATATGTTTTTTTCCAGAAGGTATGCAACATTGAAAACAGTAGATAAATAAATTCTATTTATCTAAATCTGAGATTTTGCTCAGATAGTTTTTCTATGGTATAAGTAAATAGTTATACGACCTGTTTTGTTTTATTAAAAGAATTCACATAACTACATACCTTAGACCTTAATTAACATAGTTTATAGAGTTTCTGGGGCAGAGGTATTTATATACATTGCTGCCAACTCTATTTTAATTAATTGTGAAGTAGAGTATCAATACCTAGTTTAACCCTTTCCTGTATATCCTCGACACTGTGAAGTGATTTTTATTGTTAACTCAATTCATGCCAAAATGAATCATAATCTAAGCTTTTGAAAATAAAGTGTAATAAATAAAAAACAGTGTATATTGTGCAGATTTCTGTAGTTTTATTCATTTTTACCATAGATAATAAAGCTTTTGTTGAAAAATCCATATTGATCTGATAATGTACAATATAACATACATTATAAATGTAACCCTATTATATAATTATTCATTTTAGTACCTTATTAACATTTAAATTTAGTTCCATTAGTAGTTGCTTTTGTACAAAGTATGAATCATCTACACAAGAAAATGAATGGCATAACTATTTTTCAACAAATGTTTAATTGCAGATATATTTGGATGATATTGTGTGGAGTAATACACTTTGTATTCAAAGATGATACATGTTGGTATGTTTTCAGAGTGCCAACCTTCTTCCCCATCTGTTTGGATAGAGAAATAGTTAACGATTGATTGTGTTCATGCCATAGGGCAGAGTTGCCGTACAATAATGGGTTCTGCTGGGTAGACTGATTAATATATCCTACTATATATTTCTGCTGGATATACCTTTTGTATGCCAAGAATAAAGTGCGATACAATATGTAACTCTACAGACTCTCACACCTGTTCATTTAATCATTGTGCCAAAAATAGTATTTATTTGAAAGAAAACAAAACCTCACATTCAAATCTATTTAATATATATTCCATTGTGAGTATCTGATAATTGTGTTTTTATGAACCCTTATTGTATGCATAATAATATCAACATTTTATAGTGACTGTATTTTGACAGCCATTCACAGCCGTCCAAAAAAACCCCAAAAAAACTATTTTCAGTTAAAAAAGTTATTGGTTGAAGTAACTTTAAATGTCTCTGTATTTACAGCTAGCAAAGGTAAATCAATTTTTTCTATATATCATCCCCAAAATAAAATGTTATACTTGCTTTTTAACTCATATGTAAACTGTTACATTTAGAGAGCTTTTTTAATTTTGTTTATGCTGTTTGCAATGAGACACAAGAGCTGAAATCAGTTAATCCCTTGTAATTAGAGTACAATACTCTTACACAAAAGGCTTTTATCTTATCTTAGCTCCTTTTGTCACAACCCGTCCAGCTCCTCCTGTTCGTAGGCGGACGTATCACTAATTATTAAGCATCCACACCTTGTTGCAGCTAACTTAAACCCTAGTCCTTTCCACTATCCTTGACCTTGAATGGTCTTACACTCAGTGTCTTGCACCTGTGATCTGTAATCCATCCTTTTCCTTGGATACAGGGACAGGGATCCCCTCAACAGTGGTAGCTGACAGGCTATACCTCAGCATCCCCTCCCAGATGTTGAAGGTGATCTGGACAGGGGGACCATCTCTGGTGCCTCGGGTATGCAACCTCACCCATCTTGTGCTTCACCAGGCTCTTGCAATCCCCCAGCATTATTTTATGGACTCCACGGTCTGGTTGCAGGTGGACACTGCAATGGCCCTGCTAAGTACTCCAGGTGACCTTATTCCTAGCAGCCAGGCCAGGGACCCTCTCCATCAAATACAGGATATTCTCCCTCTCCAGGATGCTTTGGATGAGGGGCCTGTTTTCCTTGTAGCTGTAATGGGGGTCACGCATCCTCTTCTCCTTAGCCCCATCCTGAGACATATAAGAGCTGTGGCTTTCGGGATCTGCTTGACTTGACCCTGACTGTGTGCGTTGCTCCCCAGTATCTACCCATTGTCCCATTGACACAACTGTCCCTATCCTCTGTGTGCCTCTTCTAGGTCAGGTCCCCCTCCACCTAACGGATCTACCTCTCCCACTCCTACCCTGACCAGAGATGCCCTACTGACATTCCTCCTTTCCTGCTACTCTTCCTATCCCTCTCTCCTCCTTACCATCATGTACCCACACATATCCAGGTAGTTGCACAGGCCGTCACAGACACACTCGATCACACTCATGCTTTGTCACTCACTGATTCACACTCTCAGAAAATAAAAGATAAATGTGTGTAGTGTGTTATAAACAAAAAAAAATGTGTGTGTGTTTGTATGACTATATGGCAAATGTGCAAAGGTATATTATGTGTAGATTTTACTGCAACTCTCTCCACTCCCAAATCCCTCTACCTGCCTCCAATGTACATGCCTCTCTCTCTCTTTCTCTAATTTGCTATCCTCCTCTCCTGGGACCTGTGCTCTGGCTCACCAAAACATGAAACACTGACAATATATGTTGGTTATTTTGAGGTATATATAGGTGTATTTGAATGTATGTGATACTTTGGTTTGTTGTGATTGGCTGTAAGATTGAAATTGTCTTGACAACAATCAGGGTCGCTAGTTAATGCCAACCATTTTCTTGACATTAGACATATTGTACATTAGTTATCGACTGATTTGGACCCACAGTGATGCGAAAAAAGGTGCAGCGTCTATGCTTGTTAGCCATTCTGGTAGACATTTTATTGAATACTATGTAAGTCAGAGATAGCTGATATCCATTGGCCATTTCTGATTTAATGGCAGTTTTACCTGCCACAATTGAATTGAAACCTGATTCTCTAGCTGCTGAGTCTTAGCAATAGTAGTGGGACAGTTTGGGGATGGCAAATGTGCCCTGCTGTCACACTTGCCATCCCCAAGCTGTCCAGTCAGTGCTAGTACTAACAAGGTACAGCAGCTTGTAAGTGTTAGGAGTGAAGGAGGGGGTAATCAACATTTTCATATTACTACTGACTGTGAGGAGGAAGACTCGCGGTTGAATTTGATTTGGTTTGTGTTAGTAGTAGTAGCAGTACTGGTGAAGCAGCCGGTGGGACTAGTGTTAGGGGAGTGGTAGGGGAAGTATTTGAGAGCGTCCAGACTAATGGTCTAGGGAGCCCACACCATTCACCTGACTCTGGAAGTCCTCCTCCCCTTCCTTTCACTACAGTGTCCAGGTGGAACATGATCCTGGAGAGGCCAGAAATGGTGTAGGGGACAGCAGGAGCATAATTAATACCACCACCACCAGCAGGAGTGCCTGTTGCTACTGCTGCCAGTCTTCCTTCTTCAGGTCAAAAAGAAATGCCGTGTGACATTAGGAGACCCTCTGTCACATTGCTCATCACCTCCTCCAAGCAGCAGTGATATGTCTGGAATAGAGCAGCAGCCCGTAGAGACTAGAGGTGGTGGTGATGATGATGGTGGTGGAGAAGCTGGGGTGGAAGAGACATTGATGGCCTTCATAGCAGAAACTGAGAAGGAATGGGAGACAGGGATGAGGATGGCCATCACCACCACAGGCACCATTAGCAATGAGCTTTTTGAATTTACGGAATTTGCAACTGCTCTAATTTCTTCTGCTGCTGAGTTGCAAGGGCAGCAGGATGCCGAGGACGGAGCAAGCTGGTGTGCCACAGACCACCGTGGACACAGTGGGAATTGGGTCAACAAGTGATTCAGGACTAGGACAGGTTCACTTGCCAGCAGTAGCAATACTCCTGGTCCTAGTTGCATTGCTGATTCTGAGGCAGTAGCAACAACAGCCGCAACATCATCCGCTTTCAGCACAGACAGTGAAGAGAAATGTTAAGGACAAGAAGAAAGAGGACATTCTTCTCCACCTTTTCCCTATCCCTATCCCCTGAATTCATGGGTGTAGGACTATTTTACTCTTGGGGCAGGCACAGTGCAGTCATCACCAATGGCACTGTGCACAATTTGACAAATCAGTGAGAAGGGAAAAAGAGGGAACGAGACTTGGCACAACCGCCCTGATATCACACATGAAAAATAGACTGTGACATTTATGTCAAACATGTTAAAAGCAAACACCCAACACAGAAATCAAGCTCCGCTGTTGCTGTACCCCTGACTCTCCAGAAAGGCAACAAGAGGAAAGGCAGAGATCATCCTCTTAAAAATACTCTATCAAGTATCAGTCCACCCCAGTGGCAGCTTATGTCAGGGGGTTCCTGTCTCTATCACTTGTCTCTATCACTTTACATATTTACAAATTTCTTATTTTATTGATTAATACCAGTCAAGAAACCCCCTAAAACAAATTCCCTGTTCAACTGATTAATTCCTCAGACTCCACCCACCAAAACAGGGACCCTACTCAGACCCATTTTATACCATGTCTTATGAGGTTTTTTTTATTTGTATTTAGGATTTATTTTGTATTAACTGCCCCCAATCCCAGTAAACAACCCCCCCAAAAAAACATTCCTTGTTCAACTGATTGTTTACCCACATGTCACCAGCACAGGCACCCTCATGCCCCTTTTATACTATGCCTTTGGCAAATAAAAAAAATTTGCTGTGCTGTTTATAAATTCAATGTTCCTGCTGATTTCAATGGAATGAGCTAGGTGAAAAAAGTGGAAAATCGTCACTTTTCGAGGGAAATTTTTCTCCAAGCGGGAAATACCATTATTCGCTAATTTCAGTTTTAGGCAAAAATTTTCTTTCTGTCCCCTGTCTTATTCATCTTGACTTTGGAACCTCTTCTAAACATAATTAGTTTGCAACCAGATATCTGAGGTTTTGAGATTGTAGGTACCTCTTTGAAAATATCATGCCAATGACATTCTCTTCTCTATCCTGTCTCCTGACACATCTTCACCACCGCTGATGAACATACTGTGTCTATATGGTCAACTTTTAAAGTTAATATTCATATATCCAAAATTCTGAACTTACCAACAACCTTAAAATATAATGCTAGAAACTAACCTAAAACAATGGACCTCTTTATTCATCTCTTGGATGGGTCAGGTCAATCTGGTAGCACTCCCAAAGATCTTAAATAAATGCTATGTAGTAGTCGTATGCATACACATAGCTTTAAAGGCATACAGAGAATTTCTCACGGTCTCTGCCTGGTGTGTCTCCTATGAATGAGGTCCCAGCTCTTTATCCATTGTAAACTCGATCCAGGGGTATAATCCCCCCCCCTTGTTTGTTTTTTCTGTTTTATGTATCGGGCCTTGTGAGTGGGGCATTGGGGAGAACCTTCAGAAGATATTGATTGAGATCTTACAGAGGCTGTTTTAGGGGAGCAGCTATATATCTCCTAAGCTTGACTCGCTAATGTGTGCATATGTACAACTCTAGTACACACTACAAGTGAGAATAATAATAATAATAATCTTTATTCATATAGTGCCAACTTATTCCGCAGCACTTTACAATAGGGGATAGACATATAGAGATATTAAATAGTACAAATCATATGTGGAGAGCAGAAGGATCAGAGGGCACTGCTCATGAGAGCTTACAGTCTAGAGGAAGGTGGGTAGGATACAGAAGGTATAAGTGCTGTTGGGTGTAAGTGTCTCCTGCCACATAAGCTGCCGGTCAGTGAGTGGGAGAGAGAAGTGCCAGTGAGTGTAGTGGTTCAGGGAATGGTTGGTTCTTGGTGATAATATTTATGGAGGTAGTCGAGAGGCCTCCTTGAAGAGGTGAGTTTTCAGGGAGTGTCTGAAGATCTGAAGGCTAGCGGAGAGTCTGATGGGGTGGGGGAGGGAATTCCAGAGCTCGGGTGCAGCACGGGAGAAGTCCTGTAGGCGCAATTGGGAGGATGTAATGAGAGATGTGTAGAGGAGAAGGTCATGTGCAGAATGAAGATGGCGAGTGGGAGTGTATTTGGAAATGAGAGATGAGATATAGGGGGGTGAGGTGTTAGTAAGAGCTCTATAGGTGAGCACCAGGATTTTGAATGTAATTCTGTGTGCTAATGGGAGCCAGTATAGGGATTGGCAGAGGGGACTGGTTTTGGAGAAGCGGTTGGTGAGGTAGATTAGTCGTGCTGCTGAGTTCATTATGGACTGTAGTGGGGTTAGTTGGGCAAGAGGATGGCCAGTTAGTAGTGAGTTACAGTAGTCAAGACGGGAGATGATGAGTGTTTGGATTAGAATTTTAGTAGTGTCTTGGGTAAGTAATGGTCGGTTTCTAGAGATGTTGTGGAGGTGGAGGCTGCATGATTTGGAGATTGACTGGATGTGAGGAATAAATGATAGGGCGGAGTCGAATGTGACCCCCAGGCATCGTGCTGTAGGGGTTGCTGTGATGATAGTGTTGTTGACAGTGAGGGTAATATCTGGAGTAGGACTGTTAGGAGAGGGAGGGAAGATAATTAGTTCTGTTTTGCCAAGGTTAAGTTTGAGTTGACGGGAGGACATCCAGGAAGACACAGCGGACAGACAGTCAGATACCTGTGACAGGAGGGAGGGGGAGAGGTCTGGGGAGGAAAGATAGATTTGAGTGTCATCAGCATAGAGATGATGTTGAAACCCAAAGGAGCTTATTAGTTTGCCCAGGGATGCAGGGTAAATTGAGAAGAGCAAGGGGCTGAGCCCTGAGGCACTCCAACAGACAGTGGGAGGGGTGGGGAGGTGGAGTCAGAGTAGGATGCACTGAAGGAGCAATATGATGAAAACCAAGAGAGGGCAGTATCACAGAGACCTAGAGAGTGGAGGGATGGGAGGAGGAGTGGGTGATCTACTGTGTCAAAGGAAGCTGACAAGTCCAAGAGAATGAGTAGGCAGTAGTGACCTTTTGACTTGGCAGAGAGCAAGTCATTGGCCACTTTAGCTAGGGCAGTCTCAGAGGAGTGATGAAGACCGAATCCAGATTGCAAGGGATCTAGCAGGGAATGGGAGTAGAGGAATTTAGTGAACTTGTTATATGCGAGACGCTCAAGGAGTTTGGAGGCTAACGGGAGTAGGGAAATGGGCCAGTAGTTTGACAGTGAGTTTGGGTCCAGGGAGGGTTTCTTTAGAATGGGTGTGATTAGTGCGTGTTTGAAAGAGGATGGGAAGGTGGCAGTTTGCTGTGATGATAGTGTTGTTGACAGTGAGGGTAATATCTGGAGTAGGACTGTTAGGAGAGGGAGGGAAGATAATTAGTTCTGTTTTGCCAAGGTTAAGTTTGAGTTGACGGGAGGACATCCAGGAAGACACAGCGGACAGACAGTCAGATACCTGTGACAGGAGGGAGGGGGAGAGGTCTGGGGAGGAAAGATAGATTTGAGTGTCATCAGCATAGAGATGATGTTGAAACCCAAAGGAGCTTATTAGTTTGCCCAGGGATGCAGGGTAAATTGAGAAGAGCAAGGGGCTGAGCCCTGAGGCACTCCAACAGACAGTGGGAGGGGTGGGGAGGTGGAGTCAGAGTAGGATGCACTGAAGGAGCAATATGATGAAAACCAAGAGAGGGCAGTATCACAGAGACCTAGAGAGTGGAGGGATGGGAGGAGGAGTGGGTGATCTACTGTGTCAAAGGAAGCTGACAAGTCCAAGAGAATGAGTAGGCAGTAGTGACCTTTTGACTTGGCAGAGAGCAAGTCATTGGCCACTTTAGCTAGGGCAGTCTCAGAGGAGTGATGAAGACCGAATCCAGATTGCAAGGGATCTAGCAGGGAATGGGAGTAGAGGAATTTAGTGAACTTGTTATATGCGAGACGCTCAAGGAGTTTGGAGGCTAACGGGAGTAGGGAAATGGGCCAGTAGTTTGACAGTGAGTTTGGGTCCAGGGAGGGTTTCTTTAGAATGGGTGTGATTAGTGCGTGTTTGAAAGAGGATGGGAAGGTGGCAGTTTGCTGTGATGATAGTGTTGTTGACAGTGAGGGTAATATCTGGAGTAGGACTGTTAGGAGAGGGAGGGAAGATAATTAGTTCTGTTTTGCCAAGGTTAAGTTTGAGTTGACGGGAGGACATCCAGGAAGACACAGCGGACAGACAGTCAGATACCTGTGACAGGAGGGAGGGGGAGAGGTCTGGGGAGGAAAGATAGATTTGAGTGTCATCAGCATAGAGATGATGTTGAAACCCAAAGGAGCTTATTAGTTTGCCCAGGGATGCAGGGTAAATTGAGAAGAGCAAGGGGCTGAGCCCTGAGGCACTCCAACAGACAGTGGGAGGGGTGGGGAGGTGGAGTCAGAGTAGGATGCACTGAAGGAGCAATATGATGAAAACCAAGAGAGGGCAGTATCACAGAGACCTAGAGAGTGGAGGGATGGGAGGAGGAGTGGGTGATCTACTGTGTCAAAGGAAGCTGACAAGTCCAAGAGAATGAGTAGGCAGTAGTGACCTTTTGACTTGGCAGAGAGCAAGTCATTGGCCACTTTAGCTAGGGCAGTCTCAGAGGAGTGATGAAGACCGAATCCAGATTGCAAGGGATCTAGCAGGGAATGGGAGTAGAGGAATTTAGTGAACTTGTTATATGCGAGACGCTCAAGGAGTTTGGAGGCTAACGGGAGTAGGGAAATGGGCCAGTAGTTTGACAGTGAGTTTGGGTCCAGGGAGGGTTTCTTTAGAATGGGTGTGATTAGTGCGTGTTTGAAAGAGGATGGGAAGGTGGCAGTTGATAGAGAGAGGTTGAATAAGTGAGTAAGGGGTGGAGTTAGTAGAGGTGAAAGTTCTTGAGTGAGTTGAGATGGGTTAAGTCAAGAGGGCATGTGGTTAGGATTGAGCGAGTGAGGAGAAGGGAAATTTCGTCCTTGGTGACTGGTGAGAAGGAGCTTAGTGAGTGTGTGGGGGAGGTGGTGGGGCTAGGCTGGCTGGGTGGGAGTGTAAGTGATGAGATATCATGTTTGATGGAGTCGATGGGTGCGAGATCTTGGGCAGAGAAGTTGGTGGCAGGGGTTTGCATTGGTGGGTGTAGAAGTGACTTGAAGGTTGAGAAAAGGTGTTTTGGGTTTGAAGAAAGATTAGAAATTAGAGAGGAGAAGTATGACTGTTTTACCAGGGAAAGTGCAGAGCTGTAAGAACATAGAATGAATTTGTAGTGTATGAAGTCAGCTGTGGAGTGCGTCTTGGGGGCACAGGGTGTTACAGTAACAGGACTGCCCTTGTACTGGTTGGGGGAAAAAACCCTGGATTGTGTAGCACGTGTGCTGTGGCTTTGCCCTGGGCTATCCCCAAGTACCTACCCCTGCCCAGGGGGGTGAATGTCCCCTTTGCCCTGTGTGACCAGATGGCGTGACTTAGGACACTGCTGGGGGAATCAGCACAGGCACATGTGGTGACGTTCAATTCCAATACTATAAAATTTGAAATATTGCTGATTGTATTATATATTGTGTAGTATAATGTAATAGTGTGTAAAGGAATTTGGTATTTGGGAGCCAGAGTGCAGAGAGAATGGGGGATGGCGTTGCTTACAATATACTCCAGTTCTATGTAACTTGTGTTGGGGAATGATTGGAATGTTGATTGATTCCTACTGTGCTTCCTTGATCAGGGGAGGTTATTTATGATCCATTTAGAATGTCCCTTTTTCAAGCCCTAATTTGCATTCTTATCTTGATAAGGGTGTCTGGTGGCTGATTGGTCAAGTGCAGCAACACTGTCCCAAACCCTAGTTTACATTCTGATCTTGATAAGAGTCTCTGGAAGTGTATATAAGCAGTGTGTTTCATTCAATAAAGGGTTCTGATTTTAAACACTACACTGGTCGTGCCTAGTGATTGTTGTAACAGCGATATTCCAGCGGAGCAGCCTTGCTCAGGTTTGAAAGAAGCAGCAACAGATGGGGACTCCCAAACAGGGTGTCCTCTGGTACTGGTACCATCACACATATGCTTTCCTAATAGTTTACATTACCAATGATCAACCATGAAAGCAGAAATACAATAGCAAAAAATTCTAGTACTAGTTTTCTATTGCTAACTGTCAAAACCAGACTACCTTAGTAACAGTTAATCTCGTAAATATTTTCTTGTGGAATCTTCACTTTTTATTAAAAAAAAAGCATGCCAGATGTTTTCCTTTTTCTTTAAATTGATCCCTTTTTATGTGCTCATCTTTCTTTTTCAGAGAGACTTGCCTACACTTTTCAATAAATAAATTTACTGCAGACAACTTTCTCTCAGACACAGTTGATTTCACAGATGATCATAAAATGGCCAGCAGAGGCTAGTGTAATGGAAAAAATGACGGCCTGACAGAACACTATTGCTGTAGTCATTCATAAATAATAGTACATGATTAAAATGCTGTGGAAGAGATGACCATTGTTACATCCAGCTAAAGTCAGTCAGAGCATTACCACAAGTCATCTATATCAGATGTTATTTCTATGGCTTACGCTTATTTTTTTAAAGTTTTTTTTATCATTCATTTCAATGTGTTAAAATACAGAGAATGATTTTTCCTAGACTTTTGAGCAAGCAAATGATTCATTTACATGTGATGAAATATAGATTTTTTTTATGTGACCTTGTCTTAAACAGTTTATAATGTATGCTTCCTTCCATAAGTGTATATTTATGTCTCCCAATATGAAAGATTTTAAACCATAAACAAAATAAAAATACCTATTTAATTACAGCTGATGTCTGCTAAACTGAAAAGCCATAAAAAAGTAAATAAATCATACTGAAGTGTGTGTGTTTTAATTTAGTATGGCATATACATATATAATTTTACTGGATGTGCAGCTAAATTAAAATAGGGGGCATCCAAGGTTTACTTAGACAACATTGCTAGCTGTGAATTAATGAAATGACAGTCAATAAATTTTGAATTTGTGGAGCTACACATTTATTGCCAGCTCTGGATTTCTTATTGGTGTATTGATCTATGATTTCAGAGGATCCTTTCTTCTAGATTTTTTTTGATAATTGAAATGGTACTGGTTGCACTGTTAATACTGAACAAGTAAATTTGTCTATTTTGACATCTGAGACATATAAATAAAGCAAACAAAATATGCTAGGAAAAAAAGAGATGTAAAGAAGTTAATCAGAATGCTGTAGGGTTAAAACTGACTACTTTAAAATCTTTTAGGAAATAAAAATTAACTATGACCTTGTTAAAATGATAAGAAAATACAGTAATCCATTAGGACATTTAAACAAAAAAAAAAAAAGACAACATTCATAAAATATAAAGTATGTTAAAATGAAATGATGAATTTAAACGGCCTGGTATACTGTACATTATATTATAACTAGTAATATGAATGGAAATAATTGTTATAGATATCCTGACTAGTTATAGATATCCTAACTAGTTTTCATATTGTTATTACTGTTATGAAACACTCATTTCCTGTAACTACTTATAATTTAAAACAAAAACCTAGAGCGCCAGGTAGAGTCTCAGTCTGAATTGATTATTCTCTTAAAATCAATGAATGAAAAAAATGTACTGTACCAATATAAATAATAAACTACACAAATGTATATACATAATCCCCAGACATAGGCATGGAACACACCTTGTTGATCTGCTGCCATCTCTTCATATAAACCACGCTGTTGAAGAACACAGTGACAATCACAATAGACTGCAGAGGCTCAAAAGGATCAAGCCTCAACCAATAGTCTAGGAACAAACTAACTGGCACATATACAAGCAAAACAAAATCCCAACAAAATATATAAAACTTGGTATGACCTCATATAGTCACATTGGGAACCCAAAGCATCATTGTGTTTGGTTATAGTTATGCCTGGTGTTTTATGTGAGTGCAGATGCGCCCATTGTTCCCAGTTCTTCTCTTATTTACCACACAAACACTGTGTAAATTGCAATTGCTGATGTGAGGCACAGTCCCTGCCCTCAAGGGAAAAATGTATATTGTAAATATACACCCATGATTTTGGAGGAGGGGCAAGTGGAGAAGCATTATTGACCAAGTCCTTTTCTCGACATATAACTAAAGCGGTGGGGACTAGTTGTGGAACTTCTACTGCCTCATGCACATCTATCACGGTGCCCATGATTGCTTGTTTTTCCTGTCAGTTAGCATTGGATGCTTCCCATTTGTTACCTGTGATTAGCCCGTCCAGTATTGCCTATATAGACTGGGCTCCTGCACCCTTTCACTGCCCTTTTGTGGTGTTTCTTTGCCAGTGCAACAGCTGTCTGCGGATTCCAGTGTACTTCCTTGGCCTGCCTGACATCTCTTCTGTTCCTGCGCCTGTGTACCGACCCGGATAGCCTGACTACTCTCCTGTATTGTTCCTGTGTACCCTTCTGGCCTGGCTAACGTTCCTGCTCCCATATCCGACCCGGTTTGGCTGACGTTCCTGCTCCGGTATCCTGACCCGGCCTGGCTGACGTTCCTGTTCCTGGATCCCGACTTTGCTGTGTTCCGCTTTGACTCTGGTCGCCTCGGCGACATTCTGACTTCCGGTGCCTTCCTGGTATGGCACTGCTGCCCACAGGCTTGCCTTGCCTCCGTGATTGCATTGGTATTCAGTAGCTGGTTTGCTCCACTCAGTCACCGGTTGCTAGTGCTGCCTCCGTTATAACACCGGTAGGGCCTTCGTGTTTGTCCAGTACATGGTACTGGTTTGCTCCACTTTGACCTTCCAGTCACAGGAGTTGCCTCCGTGATTGCACTGGTATTCAGTAGTTGGTTTGCTTCACTCAGTCACCGGTTGCTAGTGCTGCCTCCGTTATAGCACCGGTAGGGCCTTCGGGTTTGTACAGTACATGGTACTGGTTCACTCCACTCTGTCCTTCCAGTCGCAAGTGTTTTCTCCATGATTGCGCTGGTACACAGTAGTTGGTTTGCTCCACTCCGACACCGTTGCTAGTGCTGCCTCCGTTATAGCACCGGTAGGGCCTCCGTGTTGCTCAGTTTATGGCACTGGTTCGCTCCACTATGAACCTCCAGTTGCATGTGTTGCCTCCGTGAATGCGCTGGTATACAGTAATTGGTTTGCTCCACTCTGACACCGGTTGCTAGTGCTGTCCGTTATAGCACCGGTAGGGCCTCCGTGTTGCTCAGTTTATGGCACTGGTTTGCTCCACTCTGAACCTCCAGTCGCATGTGTTGCCTACGTGAATGTGCTGGTATACAGTAATTGGTTTGCTCCAGTCCATCTAACCGGCTGCTTTGCTACCTCCGTTATAGCACCGGTAGGGCCTCCGCTAAACCGTGTTGCACCAGTCATAGGCTGCCTTACCCGATATTTGGTAAGGCCGGTAGAGCCTCCTCAGTTCCTTGTTGTACTGGATTTGGCTGCCTTACCCGGTATTTTGGTAAGGCCGGTAGAGCCTCCTCAGTTCCTTGCTGTTCCAGTTTAGGCTGCCTTGCCCGGTATATTGGTAAGACCGGTAGAGCCTCCTCAGTCCTATTGCACCATCTTCAAGGCTGCCTTACCCGGTATTTTGGTAAGACCGGTAGAGCCTATATATGTATTCATTGTATGCTATATTACTTGAACCTGTCGTGTGTCTGTAACATATGTGTGATGTTCAGGACCTGTGAGGGTTCTTTATTATTTTTTTTTCAATAAAGCTGTGTTTTTATCTTAACTCTGTGTCTGTGAGTCAAACAAACCGTGACAACATCACTGGAGCTAGTAGTGGCACTGGCAAGTGGAACCATGATCATCCATCATCCATGTTACTACTGTTGTTGATCCCATTCCCTTGGAGCTGCCTAAGCCTACTGCTGCTTAAAGAAGAAAAGCAGTCACAAATTCCGCAATAACATCAGGACATTTGACAATAGTCATTGGCCATCATAACATGACCTACTGGCACTAGGCTTCTTTGACTTCTCCTCTGCCTAATGATTATATGCCTCTTTGCTTGACAGATTTTGACCTTGGCTTGCCCGACTATTCATTTGTCTCATCCCTGGTCCCACCTTTGCCCGCCGGTCCCCGACTTGGCTTGTCTATTACTCTTCCATCAACTCTGAGGTTTCTCCTGTGCCTGTTGTATCATGTTCGATGCTGTTGACCACCCAGTCTAGTTCGAGGCTGTTGACCCCAAGTCGAGATTGACATTTTCCTTTTGACCCTCCATTGAGCAATAGCCTTGTGACCCCTAGTTTGAACACTGTTGTTCCAGTTTCTACCTTACTACAGAGTCAACTATTATGCCAGTAGGTTACCTAAGCTGATTCCTGACTCAGTACAACATAGATATCCTGCAAGTATGCAGAAACCATCTCAAGTGCAGTGTGACCACTTCTAGGATCTACACAGTGTTCCTGTGTATCAGTTAAAAAACCCATACTCAGGAAGCAAGTCCCAAAGAGATGTGCCACCACCATTACCCCCACCAATGCTGGGTTTTTGCCGCCCTTGCTGAGACCCATGATTTACCCTGTGTTCCGAATGGGATTTTCTGTTTGATGATGTAGCTGCTTCTGCTGGTTGAAATGGTTTGCTGCCTTCCTTTTCACTGTACCATCTAGATGTTTGTTGTGCCCTCACTTTCACACTCTTATCTTCCACAATGCAACCCTCCACTTGAACAATAAGCATATCTCGATATTCCTTGACAGAATCCAATTCACCAGAGAGTTGCTGCTGATCGTCATGACTCCTTGCTGTGACAAATTGCTGATGGCCCTTTGGCAGAAATTCTGAAATTTTGTGTTTGAAGCGGGGGTCCGGCAAAGTGGCAAGAACGTATTCATCATTGCTTTTAATAAACACTGTGAGGATCTTTTAGAAAGCACGCTAACATGTCATTTACCAGCTGGTGCTTGTCTGTGTTGTTATTAAGGTAAGAATCCTCAGCTACACTCCTCATTTTTTTCTGCAAAAAAAATATAAATGGTAGAACTTTACTAATTCCTGTCCCAATGTGACTCAACAGCATGGTTGCCTCCTCAAAGGGTTTAAAGCAGCTCAAATACATCGCACATAAGTTGCCATTGACCAGGTGACAAAGACGCTCCCTCCAAAGCCTTCCAGTTTTGTATGGTGTACTCGCTAATGGCCTTATTCTGCTTGTACAAACTCTCTAGCATGTACAGTATGGAATTCCACCTATTAGGGACCACCATTTTCAGCTGTTGATGGTGCAGGTTTTTATGCTCTTGCATGGAATATAGAGCATTGCGTGCACTGTAGGAGTGACTAAAATAGGCTCAGATTTTGCACACAATAGTAAGCATCTCTCTGAGGGTTTCACATTCTGCCAGAAATCTGGTCACAACTAAATTTAGCACATGTGCATAGCAGGGGTCATGCACCATACCACCTATTCTCAAAGCAGAGATTATGTCTGAGCCATTATCATCAGATGCAAAACCAGCTCTTAAGGAGTGGGTTAAAACCCATTCCTCCATCACCTGCTCTAGCTTACTTAAAACATGTACAGCTTTGTGGGACTGTCTCTCAAAACTCTGCATGCAGAAGGTGGCGTGACAGTGGTACGGGCTATCCTACTTCTGATGCTGCCAGCTTTTAATCACATTGTTAGAACCAGAAGCAGGATTACTGGCTGTCACCTAATGCTTTAAGCTAGCGTTGTCCACTTTTGATGCTGGGAAGGAAACACAGTGAGAAGTCACAGTCATATAGTCTGTGCTCTGCCCACTTGTCTACTTATCTTTTGTCAGGTGGATTTTCTTACCATATGCACTTTTGCCCACCACACTAACCACTTGTTTGAACAATTCAGGCACAGCCATCCTGGAAAAATAACTGCTGCTTTGGATATTCCAGTGTGGAGCTACACATGACATCAGTTCTCTGAAACCTCAGTTTTCTACAAAAGAATACGGCAGCATGTCCACTGCTAACATCTTGGCAAACTTAACATTCCACAGGCATACTTTGGTATTGTTTTTGTGAAGTTTTTGACTCCTTCTCAGGAATTCAGTCATTGTGGGTTGGCAGAACATGGCAGAGAAAACTCTGGAACTTTATTGCTTTAACAACATGACTAGATGAGTTTGTGACAGTAGAGGCAGCATGTGTGGGCAGACCATAACTCACCTCCTACAGCAAAACCAGAGTCATTGTGCTCCTCTGCAGAAGAAGCTATAGGTGTTATTTGGAGTGAACTAACTGTTGGCAGTAGCGTACTCTCTAACATAAATAATTTAACTATTTATTTTTTCTGCCCTAGAGCCCTGGGAACTTTTTAGAGTGCTTCTGGGGTTGTGCTTCAGGTGGGATTTCAAAGAGGAGGTGCTTAGATGTGAGCCTGCTTTCATTTGCTCATATGCCTTTTGCACAGAGAACAGGTAGCAACATGCTTAGCTTGAGGATCCTGAGTGAAGTATCTCCATACTGTGGACTTCATGGACTGAGGGGTTCTTGAGGTTCTGCTGCTACTACTACTACTGGGGCTAGATGTTGATGCAATTATACTGCAACTACCACTAGGTGTCAAAGGTGCAGCACTTCCAACAGCGGCAGAGGCACTCATTATATCTAACACTGGGGATGTTAATAACCTGTGTTGCTGTTGTTGTTGCTTCTGCTTGGTACTCAACACAGGTGTGTGACTGAGTGGGACTTGGACTTTGAAGAGGCGATGATGCTGATGATCTTTGCTTTTGTGTGGTGGAGAAAAATTTTTATTACCATTTATTTCAATGCAGAATGAGCTAGGCAAAAAAAAAGTGGGGGAAAAGTGGAAAATCAGCACATTTCACAGGAAATTATTAGCCAAGTGGGAATTGCCAATTTCAGTTTGAGGAAAATATTTTCGCCCATCCCTAATGGCATCTCCTGCTGTATTGTACTATTACCAAGTATACTTTGCACATTTTTGCACCAATTTTGGGGTAGAGATATTTATACATCTTCCTGAGACGTTTCTTGGGTGACTAGTACTCAGTGTATCTCTTTAGTTTTGCACATTATTGTTTTTATGCTTGTTGCTATTATATTCTTGCAATGGGAGTCTTGTTACTATAGACAGTCTATCTTCGATTTTAAGTGTATTTCTGATTATAGACTGTATAATACACTTGGCCGTGAGTCAACCTTGTATGTTTTTAATTGTTTTTAATGCTATTGATATATTGTATTTTGTATTTGTACTAATAAAAACATTATATTTCTACATTAATTGACACCGTTTTGGTGTGCCTCAGTTAGGAGATTATCCTCATGGGTGATTCTCTATTTCTCCCTTTGGTTTGTAGTGTATTAAAGGAAGACCCAGTGTTGGGATTGATACTAGAGGATAAGCCAAAAGTTTCCTTTTGGAGAAACAAGTGTATCAAACAGGTAGAGGCTCCTAGTGACATTCATTATAAGAATAAAAAAGAAACCACTAATAGGAGCTTTTTGGGTAAGATTACAGGTATCATCAAATGCGGCAAAAGAGAGTGTACTACATGCTCACATTATTGTTTTGATAATAAGAAAATTATGTCTGCAGGGAAAAAGTGAATTAGAAATATTTTCCAATCCAAGAGTGCTGGTAAACAGTGTGAAATTAAACACTTCCTAAATTGCAATTCCATTTTTGTAGTGTATTTCTTTACATGCGGCTGCGGTCTGCAGTATGTAGGGAGAAAAATGTGGTAATGAAAAACCTGTTTCTCTGAACATCTTAGAAATATAGAATATGGTAATGCCAATCACAGCATTTCTAGACATTGTAAAGATTGTGGGGATGCAAGAAAAAATTATATTTCCATTTGTGCTTAAAGGGATAGTAATACTTCATTTTAACTTTATTTTATTTTGTAGGCATTAAAAAAACATGAAGAATGATATAAGTCTTATCTTTCAAACCTTTATGGTTTATGAGATATTCACAAGCAAAGTTTCCCCCACCCGCCCCTTTTTCCTAGTGTAAGCCATCTCTTCTCAGATGTGAATCTGGTTGTATGACCAGACAGATAACAGCAGGGGACAATCTTCTTTGTATGAAAACAATGAAAGCCCTTCCCCCTTGACAAGTTTCTCAGCTTTTTCCCTTATCTTAATTGAAGATTGTCCCTCTCTGCAGTCTACCTGGGCACCTCCCCTCTGATCTGCTTGAACAGGGGGGGGTACTTTGTTTGTGAATATCTCTTAAACCATAAAGGTTTGAGAGATAAGACATATCATTCTTCATGTTTTTTTAATGCCTACAAAATAAAATAAAGTTAAAACGAAGTATTACTATCCCTTTAAGATCAAGTGATTCTTGATAGGAGAGGTGGTAATAGACTAAAAAAACTCAGACAGCTGTAAATATTCTGGATTTAAGAGTTAAATAAATTTGCCCCTGAAGCATTCAACATAGATATAGATCTTGCAGCTTTTACAGTATGCTTGTGTAAGGGGCAGTCATTTTATGAATATTTGCAGTTGGTCTCATCTTTTGTATAATAGTTGTTACACATCAGAAGCTCTCTTCTAGCGATATTACTATAAATTTAGAAAGATTCAACTCTGACTTTTTTTTATATGCATATTATTTATGGTTTTTAGAGATCGTATCTTGTCAGTACCAAGATTATTTTTATTAAATATAGGAAACTGGCCACACAGTTCTTGTTTAATAGTTTCCGACTTAGTGTGTATCACATGCTTGTATTTATATGTAAGTGGATGTATATTTATATTTTTGTTCTACATTTAGGGGATTGTTTAATGGGGTTCTCTTCATGTACGGAGAGCAATAAGTAGGAAGCATGTGAAGATACTATGTTTTTAAAATAACTTTAGGAAATAGGACTCCACCTTTTAACCTTGAGAAAGCAGGTAGTGTACTATTGCTCAACTGGTAGACATTCATTTCTGGTGTACCCTTCTATACATCCTTTGTGAGACTCTCCCATGTCCACTCTGTTTGCTTGCATGGTTGCTCAATATCAGGAATACTAGGCTCTAAGACACCAACATGATCATATACATTGAGGAATTTGGAGTTGGGCCAAAGTCAGGGAAAGGGATATAGCTTCATAAGTATAAGATATTGGTACCCTATAAGGTCAGGGGAGCAATATTCACTACCTTTCTGAAAGTGCAAGGTTTTCAGAAATATATAATAAACACCACTTTTAGATTTTGCTTCTTTTGCGCTCTTCTTTTAGATGTATTGACTTATAATTTAAACATTCAAATTATTGAAAAATTAAAAATGCTGATTTATTTCTGTACAGAATGCAGTTTATTGTAGTATTGTTATGGTTTTCAGACACTCAGACAAGTTAGGTTTAGTAAAACATAGTTTTATTAAACAAGAATTAAGTACAGGCCAAACAATAGTAATAATAGTCTTGGCAAGACAGGCACAGATACGAGAATACAATGAGGCAGAGAGGTACTCCTGTGGACCCAGGATCAGGAATAGTACAACAGTAGCGAAATACTGGGACAGAAACAGCAGATCCCACCAGTTGGTAGGAGAGATGAGGAGGCCCAGACTGAGTAACTGGATCCCTAGAGTGCTAGGGAGGTCAGCAGGATTGACAGGAGCGAAGGCAACCATACACCTGGAGGCCAGGTGAAGACATAGCTGACAATGGATAAGACAAAGCAATCAAACTCCTAGCACACTAGGAGGAGGAGGAGTGATGGCAGCAACGAGGCTAGGCAACCGGACTCCAAGTACACTAGGTGGTAGTGCAGTACTGGCAGTTACAAGGCAAGGCAACCGGACCCCTAGTACACTAGGTGGTAGTGCAGCACTGGCAGTGACAAGGCAAGGCAACTGGACCCCTAGCACACTAGGTGGTAGTGCAGTACTGGCGGTGACAAGGCAGCTGGACCAACCTGGGAGCAAGCAATGACAAGTGACAGAAGTCACTAAACCACGGACCAGCTCTAGTCAGGCTAAGGACGCTAAGAGACCTCTGGCAGATGGAACGACTGCACAAGTCAAGATAGTGAGGTGCAACGGAGCAACAACCACCTCGAGAGAGAGCGGATACCTATGCCAGGTCAAGCATACAAGTGCGGGTGACTCAGGAGGAGGAAAACCGTGCCGGACAGGTACTGACAAATCAGAACAGTCAATGGGCTGAGTAGGAACTCAGACAGGCTTAGGAGCCAATAGGATCAGTGAGCAAAGCAGGATAGTCAGCCTCGCCGGGTTGGTACACGGAGCAGGATAGTCAGCCTCACTGGGTAGGTACACGGAGCAGGATAGTCAGCCACGCCAGGTCAGTACACAGAGGCAGGCTAGTCAGCCACACCGGGTCGGTACACAGAGCAGAATAGTCAGCCAAGCCGATTCACAACGGAAGTCAGGATCAGAGGAATACTCAGGAACGTAGTCAGTCAAGCCGGGTCATGCGCAAGATACCAGGAACCACAGGAACAAATGCTAGATACTGGAACACCACGAAAGGGCGCCACCATAATGACAGTGCTAGCATATATAGGTAACCAATGGGAGGAGTAATTACTGATCGTCAATAAGAAGGCTAGAAGGAAATGACCAGGTAGTAGCAATGTCGCAAAATTGAGGAATCACGGGCACCGTGATAGTTATATAATCTTTAGTGACTTTTCTTTTATGTCAATTCAGGCACACAAATTGGGAGGTGAGAAGGTTGAAAGTTTATTATAGGCCCTTAAATTAATGGGGCAATAATATATCAGGACATTCATTATTATCAGGCTTCTTCTGTTGATATTACATTTATTTAAGCTTTCTATTAACAGATAATGTGCTTATCAAGTATTTCTATAATTACTGAGCACAGTAATAGAGAATGTAATAAAAAAAGGAACATATTTACTTGTTTTTCAATAAAAATAGGAAGACCACATTCTGTACTATTTCTTGAATGAAGAATTTCTTAGCAGTGTACATAGCCTTGTTTTACTCAGCATGAAAAGCTATACAATATTATTTTGCTATTAAAACTTCACTGTTCATTTAATGAACAAGTAACACTCATATAAGAGCATACTCAGCATGAAAATCCAAAGACTGCATTTTGAAGCTCCAAAATGGTTCCTATTATGCTTTTTAGGAGTTAGAAAGGTGACCCCTTGAACAGTAGATGCCTTGGATGAACAAGTAATCAGGTGACAGACAGATGAATAAACCAGTCAATAGTGGTGCTATTTTATTCCTCATTTGCGACTACAGGCTTTTTCATAACAAGATCAGAATATTTATATTCTAGTCTAAGTTGAGAACAGTATTCTGATAGCTATTGAATCATGTTTGAGTTAATGTTATTTATCCTAATCATATATGAATATTTTATGTAGCACCCTGTAATACCTATTTAATATATTTATCTTGATGGTTTCTCATAGTCACAACAGGTGTAGAACATCCTGTAGTATTATGGGAGACTAAGCAGCACCCTTGCTACTTATAGAAGAAGGATGACATATTTTCTACCCGTCTAGACCTCTAACTAATGATACAGGGAATTGCACCTGAAAAATAACTAAACATGCTGGAATTGTATAAAAGACATTGATGCTTTACCTTAATATTTGCTAGTTAAAATAGTCAACCATACACGAACATTAATATCAAACATCGCAGAATCAAAATATATTCTAACAGTTATGACCACTTGAGAGTATACAACTCAGAAACTATTAAAGGTTAGACTTGTGCACAACAAAAATTTTTGGTAAAATTCGATGTTGGACGAATTTTTTTATTTTCATTCGCCGACTCCGCAATTCGGATCCGACCTATTTGACTTGGACGAAAGTCGGCGACAGTCCAAATTATTCGGCAACTTTAAAATACCTTTAAAAATACAATAAAAAATGAAAATTAAATGAATGGAACCATTTCCCGGGTCTAAACGAAGATGGTGGAACAGGGTAAGGTGGGCACTTAGCCTTATGGTACTATAGATGAAGTATGGATGTAGCAATAAGGCACCCTGCCTGCCTACAATACACATACACAACAGTGAGACTGACTGATGTGTCACTCTAAGAATTATTCAAACAAATTCCTCATATTAATTTTAATGTTAAACACAGAAACAAAAGTGACTCTACCTTGCGGACGTAATAAGGTGCTAGGCCTGCCTATAGAACTGGCTGATGTGTCACTCTGAAAATTATTCAAACAAATCCCTACTATTAATTTTAATGTTTAACACACAAACAAAGGTGACTCTCCCTTGCGGTGGTAATAAGGTACTAGGCCTGCCTACAGAAATGTGAGACTGGCTGATGTGTCACTCTGAAAATTATTAAAACAAATCCCTATTATTACTTTTAATATTTTACACAGGAACAAAGGTGACTATCCCTTGCGGATGCAGTAAGGTACTAGGTCTGCCTACAGAACTGTGAGACTGGATGACGTGTCACTCTGAAAATTATTCAAACAAATTTCTACTAATATAGTATTTTTAATATTTAACACAGAAACACAGGTGACTCCCTTGCGGTGGTAATAAGGTACTAGGCCTGCCTGCAGAACTGTGAGACTGGCAGATGTGTCACTCTGAAAATTATTCAAACAAATCCCTATTATTAATTGTAATATTTAACACAGAAACAAAGGTGACTTTCCCTTGCAGTGGTAATAAGGTACTAGGCCTGGGTGACTGTGTCATTAGTCCAACCCCCATCATGAAACAAAGAAGCCAATTGGAATAGAGACAAAGCGGGAAAGTAGTGCATGAAACGGAGAAGTAAATTGGACTAGAGACATGGAGAGAAATTATGAAGGGAAAGTAATCGAGCGCGGGTAGTAGTCGCCGAATTTCTGAAAATTTCGACGACATTCAGACCAGGGCTAGTCGGATTCGTACTTTTTTTGGTGAACGACCCTTGCCTGTCGGAAGGTCTGAATGTCACAGAATTACCCCATTTTCGTTGAATTCCGAATGTTGCTGACCCGAATAGTCTATTAAAGGCCTCATTCTTAAACACAAAGTATCGATACTGAGCCCATTTGCCTTTACCTTGTTGTGTGAAGGGGAAACAGAGGGGAAGCTGAGGATGGCTTAGGCCACACATATCTCAGTTGTGTTTAAGGCCTCTTGGATTGAAGCGGGTGAAGGAGACAGAATTGGAGCATCCATATACTCTGTGAGGTGGGGATTAGCACAGATTGTGTGCAGCATCTAAACTTGCATTCTTTCTCATGGAGGTGGCTTTGAGTAATGGAAAGAGCAGTGCATCCACGGACAGAGCTTGGGGGAAGCTGAGGATCAGTTTTAATCCCTCCCTGGGTTCTGTTCAAGAGATCCAAACTGAGTTCAGTGCATTCCATATGTCACTAGCACTTGATACTGGCCCTCAGCTACTAGTTGAGCATATGCAAGTTGGGTTATCCCCTGAGTCTGTTCTGCTTATGAACCTGCTACTCCTCATACTACTCAGGTCTCCATATCCCTGTGGAAAAAGTCACCTGTCTCCTCTTTACCACTCCCATTAGTGAATCCTCCTGTTTGTTTTCTTTGGTCCCAGTTCCCTTTCTGCCCCCATAGGTCCATGTATCCATGTATACTTCACAGGTCACTACACTGCTATATTGTGTGCACAGCCGCTCAATGTGTCCAGGTGAGCTGCCTGCCCTGTTCTTCTCTACACTGAGTTCTGTCACTGTATGCCAGTGTCCAGAGATGGGCATGCTTATGACCTCTGGGTTAGGAATGGGCAAAAATCTTTGCTTCAAACCAAAATTTGCAAATAATGGCACCTGGTGAAAAATTTCCGCTCGAAAGTGCAGTTTTTCCACTTTTTTCTCCTAGCTCTCCATTGAAATCAAAGGGACCATTGAATTTACACACAACACATAGCAAATGTTATTTTATTTCCCAGATCATAGCATAAAAGGGGTATGAGGGTGCCTGTGTTTGTGAAGTGTTGAACATGAAATGTTTTTGGGGGTTGTTTGCTGGTATTGGGTGGGCAATAAAAAATAAAAACTAAATACAATAAAAAAAACAAAAGACATGGTATAAAATGAGTCTGTGAAGGGTGCCTGTGTTGGTGGGTGGAGTCTGGGGAAAGAATCAGTTATTCATGGAATTTGTTTTGGGAGGGTTGTTGACTGGTATTTCAGGGACAGTGCATAAAAAAAGAAATGTGTAAGTGATGTGACATAGACAGGGACCCCCTGACATAAGCTGTGAGTGGTATAGTCATGTCATGTGAGTATTTTTTTAGAGGATGATTTGTTGTTAGAGGCTCAAGCCCTGAGTAAACTTTGAATTGCAGGACTTAGACTTGTTCGAGGCACAAGCACTGAGGAAACATTGATTTGTAGTAGGAAATAAAACTTGTGTTAGGCAAAAGCACTGAGGAAACATTGATTTGCAGGACTTGTTTGGGCACAAGCCCTGAGGAAAAAATAATTTGTAGGACTTCTTTGGCACAAGCCCTAAGGAAACAATAATTTGTAGGACTTGTTTGGCACAAGCCCTAAGGAAACAATAATTTGTAGGACTTTTCCCCAAAAAAGTTTTCTTTTTTTTAAGGCTTCTGTGGGTTTTTTTTTTTTTTTTTTTCTTTTTTTTTTTTACTGCCAGCAGTTCATGTCGTATTGGCAGTGGACACTGGCCATTGTCAAATGCCCTGATGTAATTTTGGAATTTGTAACTTCTGTTCTTGCTGCTGCTGAATTGTTTAAAGAGTAGGATGATTAGGCAGCTCAAAGGGAATGGGATCAACAATAGCAGTGATATGGGGGATGGATGATGAAGATTCCACTTGCCACAAGTAGCTTCTGTGATGCACCTGAGGCAGTAGCAGCATCATAGCTAGCCCCCACCACTTCTGGTATATGTGGAGAAAAGAAGAAGTTGGCCACTAATGCTTCTCTACCTGTTCCTCCTCTAAAATTATGGATGTGTTGTTACTAGAATAGAATTTTTTACCTTGAGAGCAGGAACCATCCCTCTGACATCAGCAACTGCAATGCACAGTGTGTGTGGTAAATAAGGGAAAGACTGGGAAGAATGGGTACATATGCACTCACATCAAACAACTCTATTCAAACACCATGACACTGCTGCTGTCACTATGCCCCTTGCCCACACCCCGCTACGGACACATGACAACTTACAGACAGTTAAATTGTAATGATGAACCCTCCCTGCCACCAGATTAGCATATTCTATGGGATGGAATCTCCTCAGATGCCACTTGATGCCCTGCTTGCGATTCTCCTCCACCACACTGCCATATGTGGTCAGTGCACCACACAGTTGAAATGGGTGGACACAAACTGCCACATCCTAACATCTACAGAGTGGCTATCATTTGGTGGGGGAGGTAATGATGAATGAGGTAGATTGGCAGAAGGTGTAGTTACCCTAGAAGGTGATGGCGAGCTAGTTGTTTCACTCGTCATTGAAATTCCAGCCTCTGTCTTGGTTTTACCTATTCTTCCTCCTCTTTGATCTCCGCCTTGTCTCTTGTTGTCTTTCTGGAAAGTCAGGGCATACAGCAACAGCAGTGCTCAATTTCCATGGTGGGCGTTTGGCTTTAACATGTTTGACATAAATGTCATGGTGTCTGTGTTTCATGTGTGTTATCAGAGCAGTTATGCCAAGGTGTGTTCCCTTTTTTTTAACCTTTCTCACTGATTTATCACAAATTGTGCAAAGTGCCAATGGGGATGAGTGCACTGTGCCTGCCCCAAGAGAAAAATAGTCCAAAACCCATGACTTCAGGGGATAGGGAACAGGTGGAGAAGAATGGCCTCTATCTTCTTCTTCTCCACCTCCACATTCCCCTTCACTGTCTGGGGCAGCGGATGATGTTGCTGCTGTTGCTAATACTGCCACAGAATCAGCACTGCAACTAGGATCAGGAGTATTGCTGCTGCTGCTGGCAAGTGGATCCTAGTCCCGCATCACGTGTTGACCCCATTCCCACTGTGCTTACGGTGGTCTCCGGCACACTAACCTGCTCCTCAGCATTCTGCTGCCCTTGCAACTCAGTAGCAGCAGGAATTAGAGCAGTAGAAAACTTCACAAATTCAAAAAACTCACTGCTGTTGGTGGTGGTGATGCCTATCCCCATCTCCCGTTCCTTCTCAGTTTGGGCTAAAAAGGCCATTAATGTGTCTTCCACCTAGGGATGGGCGAAAAGTGTGATAAGTTTCCTGCATGACTTTTTGTGAAAACTTGCCATTTTTTGCTTTTTTTGTGAAAGTTTTCTCCTTTTTGCCTATGCAAAAATGTCCCCCTTTTCATCTATTTTAACAAATGTTTTGCCTACATTAACACATTTTTCTCCTATATTTCCTATAGGTACTGCATTTCCCACTGTAATGTTAATTCTTCTGAGGGCTGTAGTTTAGAAATAAGTGGCTGAAAGACAAAGTTGTGAGTCCTACAGCAACATATGCCTTGAAAAATGTATTAGCATGCAGAGTGCATTTGTCCTTTTCACACACTAACTTCCTTCTAAAGTGACACTGGAACATATTCATGATGATGTCAAGAGACAAGGACAGGGGAATGGTGTGGTCTCCTTTGACAGCTAGTCTGGAATGTCTGCATTCTTGCCCTACCACCACCCTAACACTAGTCTAACTAGCTGCTTCACCATTACTGTTACTTCTAATAACACCAACCTCATCAATTTCAGTCCCTGAGTCTTCCTTCTCACAGTTACTAGTAATATGATTATCAACCCGTCCTTCACTCCTAACACTCTGTACAAGCTACTGCACCTTATCAGTAGTAGTACAAGTGGTGGGACTGCTTGGGGATGGCAAGTGTGACTTAGGGTTCCCTGCTGTCACACTTGGCATCATCATCCTCCCCACCCTCCTGAGAATTAAAAGACACACTAGCAGCAGGTTCAGCACTAGCAGTAGATTCAGCACTGGAAGCAGGTGCAGCACTGGTGGCAGCAAGTGCAGCACTGGCACCTTCTTCAGCACTGCTCTTCTTCCTCCCGTGAGATAAATTTTCCCAAGATCCCTATGGGTGATGTAGGGGGCCAGTCAGCATTGGGTCTGGGGAACCAGGGCATTCAGGCCCTTTCATGTTGGTGGTAGTGGTCACTTCCTCCTCTTCAGATTCATTGTACGCATACCACTCCTTCCAGGTTCTTCTTTTATTGTTATTAAACTTGTTTATAATGATAGCAGTCACTACGCATTGCAAAGCATTGCGGACATCTCTGTCATATAGGGTAAATGTTAAGTTGTACCTTCAACCGCAGTGCTCTGCCTCCCCCCTGTCTGGGCAGTATTCTCCATTTTGCACAATGCCAAGTATGTAGCCACCTCACACGGCCCACATGAAGAGAGCTAGGAAGGTAAGTGCTCATGCAGGGTGCTGCGGCCCCTGAATCTGCTGTAAATGTATCCTCCACCACTCTCGTGTCCACAGCAGCACCACAAGGAACATGAAGTGGCTACATATTCACCACCTGGCATTGCGCAAAAGGGAGAATGTCATTGTAATCATGCAGAAACAGTACAATAAGTGCCATATAGCACTGAAGGACTGAATGACTGAGCTGTGAATATGGAGTGAGACAGCAGCAGGGGAGATGAAGATGGGAGAAACATGAGCAGGAGGGCAGTGACAATTTTTTAATAGCTACCGCTTTAAGATTTACACTAAAGATAAGAAAACAGATCCCAGAGCGAGGGAATTAGTAGTACCAGAATGGCATTCCAGGGTTACTTAATATTACTGATCAGAATAACTTATATACTAGAATACATGAAAAATAAAAAAATCAATAAATAAAAAAGTGAAAAATAAAAAATAATAAATGAAAAATAAAAAATGTAAAAAAATAAAAATACAAAAAAATGAAAATATACAAAAATAAAAATGCAAAATATATATTAACAAAAACTTTTTTTTTCTTAAAGAAAACAAAAATATATTCTTGATGAGAATCATGAAACCAAAAAAAGGATAAATTGTTAAAAGACAAAAAGCAAAAAATAAAAATTTAAAACATTTTCTCAACATATGTAGGACATCATAGCCATACCACGGGCAATCTCCATGATGAAACCCTACCATCAATTTCTGATCAAGACCCCACTCAATTACTGTCCCATAAGGTGGAACCAACCTATATTTCCATGAAAAAGCAGGAGAATATGTTATTCTCATTTAAACCATGAGGATACAGAGTATTAAGTTCTTGGATCCAATAACACTATTTTTGTAGCAAAAACTTTGTTCTATTGCCCACATGTTTCAATGGGGGTACATGGTCAGTTGCAATAAAACTGAAGTTGGTAGGTGCACGGTTCTTCTCAAGGTATTGTTTGGCCACCGGTTTATCTGTGTTGTTGTCACGAACAGCAGTGTTGATGGTGGATCTGTGTCCTGTACCAAGTAACCCTGGTCTGCCATTATTATACTACTAATGCCCTCAGTCTGGGATTTATTTTCTTATCTTTAGTGTAAATTTGGTCAGGCATTTTTTCCATATTTCTTGTCTCTCTATTGCTTTTTTTAGTGATTAGCATTCTTGTTTTAGCTGGTGATAGGGTCAGACATACACTGTGATAGCACTAGAATTTAGATTAACCCTTTGATGCCAGAGGGGTATGCAACGCATTGCTTTGCAATGTGTTTCGTACCCCTCTGGCACTCAAAGGGTTAAGAGTACAGGATTGTTTTAGCCATGGTAACCTCTTGAGACGCAAGCAACATACCAATGGAATGGCATCACCGTGATACTCATTTATACATGAGACTTCCATTACGCCACTTCCGGTGTGACTCACATCCACATGGCTGGAGTTTTCACACTACTACAATGGGATTTCCTGGTTCCTCGATCTTCACGTGGTGAGTTAACAACACTATATATTTCTCAGTTATTCACATTCATTGTTTGGCTTGATGGCACAGGACCAAAATGCTGCTGCTGATACATATATTGAAAATGTTGGTTATATTATAATGTTTCCTACACATCCTGTGAGTGTGTCCCTTTTCTACTTTACACTGTATTTACAGTTGTAATCAAAATTATTCAACCCTCTTTGCAAGTCAGGTTTATTGTCAAAATGTACAGACTTTCAGCTGTTTGCAATGAACAAATCAAACAAAAGCAAATGAAATAGCTCAACACAACAAATGCTTCAAGTTGTTTCCCCAAATTCAACTGAAAATACAACTTATAATGACTTCCCCAGTTTAAAAATGAATCAACCCCTGAACAGAATCCCTCACAACAGCACAAATATGCAAAACAGATGTTGTCTCAAACACACCTGAAGTAACTAATCAAGGGCTTCATTAGTTGCACCAGGTGTGCTTGAGCTGGAACTCATGAAATACCTGAACTGGCGAGGGGTTTGTTGAGTGTCACGTTTGACTGCATGTTAGAAATATGGCTAAGTCAAAAGAATGGTTCAAAAAGTTAAGATAAGAGATCATTGCCCTTCACAAGTAAGGAACAGGACAAAAAAAGATAGCGAAGGCATAGAATGTTCCTAGAGACACCATTGGAAGCATAGTTCACAAGTTCAAAGTCAAAGGAACAGTGGTTACACTACCTGGGTGGGGCAGAAAAAGGAAGCTATCAATGACTACAACCAGATTTATGAGAAGGAAGGTTGAGAAAAACCTCGAGTGACTGCAAAAGACCTGCAGCAAGACTTGGTGGCAACAAGCACTGAGGTTTCAGTGAGCGCAGTAAGGCGCGTACTAAATGCAAAAGATTTCCATGCAAGAACTCCAAGAAGTACACCACTACTGACCTAAAAGCACAAGAAAAGTTGGCTCCAATATGCTCAAAATCAAATAAATAAGCCACAGAAGTTTGGGGATTCTGTTCTGTGGAGGGATGAAACAAAACTGGAACTTTATGGCCCGATGGATCAGCGGTATGTCTGGAGGAAGAAGAATGAAACATATGATGAAAAGAACACTGTGCCTACAGTTAAGCATGGTGGTGGTTCTGTGATACTCTGGGGCTGCTTTGTATCCTGTGGTACTGGAAACCTGCAGCGTGTGGAAGACAAGATGGATTCATTGAAGTATCAGGAAATCCTACGAGAAAACATCATGCTGTCTGTGAGGAAGCTGAAGCTTGGGTGTCAATGGACCTTCCAATAGGACAATGATCCCAAGTATTCCTCAAATTCCATCAAGGCTTGATTGCAGAAGAAGTCCTGGAAGATTCTACAGTGGCCATCACAGTCATCTGACTTGAACCCCATACAAAATCTCTGGTGGGATTTGAAGAAGGTGGTTGCAGCACGCAAACCCAAGAATATTAATGAACTAGAGGCCATTGCTCATGAGGAATAGGCTAAGATTTCTCATAAACTCTGCCAGAAGCTGGTGTCTGGCTATGCATTTCATTTGCAGCAGGTCAAAACAGCAAAAGGGTGCTCTACTAAGTACTAAAGATGTTTGCCATGAAGGGGTTGAACAATTTTGAGACTGGAGTAGTCATTATAAGTTGCATTTTCAATTGAATTTTGGGAAACCACTTGAAGCATTCATTATGTTGAGCTATTTCAAGTTCTTTTGTCTGTACATTTTGACAATAAACCTGATTTGCAATGGTGGTTGAATAATTTTGATTATATATAGAAATAACAGGTTGAATAAAGCACACTCAGGACTTCAGGAGGTGTGAAATAAAAATGAAAGTTTTATTCAAGGTTCAATGTTTTGTTATTCAAGAATAGGTTACAATCAGCTAACTGAAATGTTGATTCTTGAATAAAAGTTTTGTTTTTTTCTTCACACATCTTGATGTCCTGAGAGTGCTTTATTCAACCTGTCATTTCTACAATTCTCTGTCAAGGATTATAGGACCCAGGCACTTATCCCAACAAGTGTGAGTGCATCTGATACTGCATTACACAGCAATGTGTTGCATACCTCTCTTGTACTCAAAGAGCTATAGTGCTTCGCTCCAACCAATTGCTACACTAGGTCTGTATAATGCAGTAACCCTACAGCCCTGTATTTCATGTCTATTTCACTGTCTATTTATAGTAATTTCATCCCTTCACCCTTGTCATGCCACTACATTAACACTTCACTGTCCCGCTTCTCCTCAATCTCTCCTCTCCTCTCCCTTGTCACCTCCACTCACTATCACTATCACTGCATCTAACTGTCACTTAACCCTCTGTCTGCCAACCTATTTCTTCAAGTTTACTGCGGTATCTACTGCTATAATCTAAATTATTCCGCTACTCACAAATATCTTCTCACTGTGACCTTCAATAAGTAACATAGCACACTCACTTCAACTGTAAGCTTTTAAAGTATAAAAGGATACAGGGCCTTATTCATCAAGCTGAAGAGCTGCAATTAAAACATTTTTACAACTCTTAGAAACTCTTACATCCCTAGTGCGTCTGTCACACACTGTCTACATAAGTGACATCATATATCCATGTGTATGTGTGTGTGTATATCTAAATGTATGCTTTTCACAGTGTGTGACACACTCTGTCTCCCTTTAAGTGCTTGTTTGTAGCACTGTGTATGTCTGTTTCACACAATGTAAGTGTAAGTAATATGACGGGCAATGCCGTCCCACATTGCTAGTATATATATATATATATATATATATATATATATATATATATATATATATATATATTTATATATATATTGGGTATTGATTGAAAGCACTCACTCATAAGAGACCTATTCCCAGGTGCACAATCCCCAAAATAGATGAAATAGAAGAATGAAAGAGGGCAGCACCCGTGCGACTTATGAAATAGGTTTAATATATTCAATTGGCAACAATATAAGGTCAACGTTTCGCTCCTACTTAGTGACCTTTCTCAACTTATGAAATAGGTTTAATATATTCAATTGGCAACAATATAAGGTCAATGTTTTGGTCCCACTTAGAGAAAGGTCCCTAAGCGGGACCGAAAACGTTGACCTTATATTACTTTATATTATATTACTTTATATATATGTTATATAATATATATTATTATATATATTACTTTATATCGTTGGATTTCCACGTTGCATTATATTTTTATGCCTGAAATTGTATTTTGACATTGCACTACAGTAATTCATATGGTTGTTATGCTCTGCTTTGATGTATTCTTGTTTGTACTACTTTTTCTCTCAATAAAGCTTTGAAAACTTAAAAAAAAAGAAATGACCTTGTTTTCCATGAAAACATACATAAAATAAGTTGCGAAATGAATAGGAAATACAGTCAAGACATTGACAAGGGTAGAAATAATGATTTTTAATTTAAATAATAATTGTGTCCTTCAAACTTTGCTTTTGTTGAAGAATCCTCTATTTGAAGCAAGTGTAGATCTTCCATTAAAAATCAGCCATTTCCAGCTACAATAGTCGTTTACAACATTAACAATGTCTACACTGTATTTCTGATCTATATGATGTTATTTTAATGGAAATTATTTGCTCTTCTTTCAAAAACAAGTACATTTCTAAGTGACCCCAAACTTTGGAATGGTAGTGTATACATAATAACATAGATGACAAGGCTGAGAAAAGACATGCGTCCATCAATGCCATAACACCCCCGTTGATCCAGAGGAAGGCAAAAAAAATAAAAAAAACTACTGAAGTCATTTCCAATTAAGCCCCAAGTGGGTAAAAAAAATAAACTATTCATAAATGTGCTACCATATAGTGTCTACTGTCTCATTTAAACCTGTAGGAACTAAAGTGTTCAATCTAAAAATCCAGTACGATTCCCTCATAACTAGTCTCCTAAATCGATCAGATGTGTTAGTTATCTCTATCTGCTCTATTGGGACCACTCTCAAAGAACTAAAATCTTTCTTGTGTATCTCAAAAATGGCGAGACACACTGTGAAAATAAAATCCCTTTTTAATGTTACACTTATGCTGACCTACCCTGGTCCTTACGAGTAGAGTTGTTCTTCCAATATACTGGAGCTTGCAAGAACATGACAATAAATATATTACATATACTGATGCACAATTTATACAGGATCTTATTTCAAAAGGTTTCATTTGTCACTGTTGACATATAAGAAAAGACTTTACTTTATAGAAAAGGGCATGTAAGACATCTTTTTGAAAGAAATCTATATGCTTCCCTTTCTTCACTAATACTTACAAATATCATATTACTTTTATCCTTCTCAAACAATTCAGAATTAATCAACATTAATTTATCCATTTTCTTTATTTTGTTTAATTTACTAATTTATTAGGGTCTTATATCGTCTAAACACCACTTTCGGTTGTCATGGTATATCCACCTTTAGGATACTGTCTTTTGATATTATCTCCCAGTGCTTCTGTAAAATATGTCTTATATTGTTATCCTGAGAATTTTTTTTTTTTAAACATTTTTATTAAGAGGACAGTAATAATGCGTTCTAAACATAATGATAGTTTACACAGTAAATAAGTAAAAGAAAAAATACATACAATCAGGTATATATATAACAAAAAGATACAGCTGTCCCATTTTAAATTTTAAGGTAAAGACCCAAACTAGACCAAACCTACACTACCCCCCTCCAACCCTAGCCCTAACTAGAATCCCAATAAACCTCAACCCATTCTCCCCCTCCCAGGAAACGAGCACCACACCACCACCATTAAATATTTATAAACATATCCAAGAACTATTGGAGCTTCAATATGTAAATACGCATAGAAGCAGTACTATATGTAGCCACAGTCTCCAGGGGTAATAGAAACGGAGTGCAAAACAGTGTTTAATAGTTATATATCATGCAACCCTTGCCGAAAAAGAGTTCTAGAATTACAGTAAGAGGTCCATAGACCCCATATTTGTTCGGAGTGCCCCAATGCAAGTAAAGTCCCTTATAATGAGGAACATTATGTGCTATAAGAGCCATCCATTGGTCATGCTTGGGAGGTTGTTCTGACATCCACGATTGTGCCACCACCTTTCGTGCCATGATCAACAGCTCTCTAAGCAATATTGTATGAAAATTTGAATGGAACTGATCCTGGAGAATAGAAAATATACACAGCTTCTGAGAGAGTGACAAGTCCCACTGCACCACAGCCGACATAGTAGGGAGCACATCAACCCAAACCCACGCACCAGAGGGCACTCCCACAGAAGGTGGAAGAAGGCGGCACCTGCCTCTCCACACCTCCTGCAACAATCACTATCCATCCTGCCCATTTTAAAAAGACGCACAGGGGTATAGCAGGATCTATACAAAATCTTGAGTTGAATCAATTGATGTCTGGCCGTAGTTGCTACCAGTGCAAGACTTCTCAAAGCTACTTCCCATTCACAATCCTCAAAAGTGCCTACATCAGCCTCCCATTTAAGTCTGAGTCCATCCTCTGCCACCTCAGAAGCTTTATCTAACCACGTATAGATTAAAGAAACAGGTCTAAGAGACTGTTTCCTCTTGGCCTGCGTGATCAATGGAAACTCCTGTATATTGGGAGTTTTGGCACCCCATACAGCAGTCAGAGCGTGTCTCAACCGTAAATACGAATAAAAGAAGTTAGCAGGAACATTGAACTCCTCACGCAGCTGATTGAAAGTTTTCAAGGTATTGCCCTGATACCTATGACCAAGCATAGTAACACCATACGACGACCAGGATCTACCAAACTCCAGATGTCGAAGGTGCATCAACCCCTCTGACCCCCAGAGAGGAACACCAGGGTCCAATGCAACAAAATTTGAAATAGACTGGATATTAGACCATACACTACAGGCCGTCCGAGAAGTAAAAGGGGGATCCTTAAGCACATCTGAACCCAATAAGGGAATGTGCGTTAAAGAATAACCTGGTTTAAGAAGTGATTTGTCAATTCTATGGAAGGTATGCAGTGTATCAGTTAAAACATATGCAAACTGACCCTGTGATGCCAAGTAATATTTATAAAAATCAGGGAGGGCTATTCCCCCCTCCCCCATCGGACGTTTAAAAGTGGAAAGCCTAATCCGAGATGGACCTCCCGACCAAAGAAAATTCCTAATGTTCTTATCAATTACCGTAAAACATTGTTTAGGGATAGTCACGGGGGAGCCCTGAAAAACATATCAAAATCATGGGAGAAATACCATTTTAATCAGGTTAGATCTACAAATAACTTTTAACGGTAGTGAAAGCCAGTATGTTGTCTTACACCGAAATTGTTCAATTAGTGGTTCCAAATTATCTTTCACATAACTATCCGCGGAAGCAGATACTAGAAGCCCCAGATACTTTATCGAGTGTTCATACCGCAGAGGAGCGGACAACACAGGACCTTCAGTCAGAATCGGGTCCACAGGGAGGCTAGATGATTTAGCCCAGTTTATTCGTAACCCTGAATAATCACCATAGGTATCAACTAGATCTAGAACACATGGAAGAGATCTAGAAGCCTCTCCCAAGAATAACAGTATATCATCCGCATATAGTGCCAGCTTCTCCTCCCTACTGCCCAGTACAAACCACCATCGGGTCACTACGGATCAAGCTGGCTAATGGTTCAATGGCCAGTGCAAACAGACCCGGTGACAAGGGACAACCCTGTCACTTGCCTCTTTCAAGTGTAATTTAACTCGATTGGACTGATCCAGTTAAAACCCTTGCAGTGGGGTTTGCATAAAGAAGTTGTACCCATTTCAAAAAGTCAGCCCAAATCCAAATCTCCGTAGTGTACACCAGAGATAATCCCACTCCACAGAGTCGAATGCTTTAGATGCATCTAGCGACACTACTACTCTGTGGCCAATGTTATCATGTTTTGTATGCAAATGAGAAAATAATCTTCTTAGATTGTGAAACGTTGACTTCCCAGGCAAAAATCCCGCCTGATCCGAGTGAACAAGATCTGAGATCACTGCGCTCAATCTATTAGCCAGCACCTTGGCCAAGATTTTAGCATCCGATGTAAGCAATGAGAAGGGTCGATACGAGTCACATTTAGTTAAGTCTTTACCTGGTTTAGGAAGTACCACTATCGTAGCTTCAGTAAGGGACAAAGGAAGCCTACCCTCCTCGAAAGCTGCATACAGAGTATTGAGCAACTGTGGAGCCAAAGTATCTACATACTTCTTGTACCATTCAGCTGGTAGTCCATCAGCTCCAGGGGACTTACCCGTAGGGAGGGAGTTGATGGTAACCACAATCTCACCCAGCAAAACGGGAGAATCAAGCATCCTGCGTTGATCAACAGACAAGACTGGTAGAGAAATGCCCGTCAAATAACTCTCCACCTGTCAAGGGGAAGAATTGGCCTGAGTCTTATATAGAGTAGAGTAAAAGTCTGCAAATACCTCATTAACACCCAGTTCATCATGTATAAGATTCCCAGTCTTATCGTGTATGGACGCTATACTGCGTCTGCCCTCCCTAGCTCCCACCAAGTAAGACATAAGTTTTCCTGCCCTATCTCCGTTTTCAAATATTTTCTGTTTCTGGTACATTACAAAGTTCACATTTCGTTCCATTAGTGCAGTGTTGTATGCAGAGGAAGCAAGCAAGAAGGAATCATATGAAATATTATCACCTTTGTCTATATACGTTTTTTCTGCCATAGTAGCCTCTTTCTCCAACTGGACCACCTTATCCCTTGTACGTTTTTTATGTGAAGCAATTAATGAACCAAGGGAAACTCGTGTCACTGCCTTTGCTGTCTCCCAAACCACTCCCTGTGACGCAGAACCCACGTTGAAGCAAAAGTAATCCATCAATGCGGCCCCAAGACTTGTAGCAATGTGATCCATAGATAGCCAATATGGCTGAGGTCGCCAACTAGGAGCCAAGTAATCTCTGTCCACACGTAGATGCAAACACATTGGAGAGTGATCTGATGCCACTCTAGGTAATTAGGAACAATCATCTACCAAATGCCAACCATGGTCGGAAACAAACGTATGATCAATCCTAGACAACGATTTATAGGTGGAAGAGTGATACGAATATTCCCTAGTGTTAGGATGAAGAGCTCTCCATGCATTAGTGAGGTTCATATCCTCTATGAAATTTAAGAACTTAAGCCTAGAGGTCAAAGAGTCACCGGATCTGGCCTCCAACCTATTCAAAGCAAAGTCAGTGTACATATTGAAATCACCCATAACAATAAGACAACGGCCAGATTTTGCAGATATATATAGAAGAGCCTCCTGTAAAACATCAGGCACAAAAGGTGGAGGGATGTAGATATTCATTAAAATAACCGGGATGCCAGCTATCAAGCAGTCCAAAAAGATGTACCTACCTAATGCGTCAGATTTTAAATCAACTAGCTCATACTGTAAAGACTTACCAATCAAAATAGAAACCCCCCTTGCATGAGTTGAGAAGGTTGCATGATAATGTTGCCCCACCCATGCTTTCTTAAGAGCTAGTATTTTGCCACCTAGTAGGTGGGTCTCCTGAAGAAGCAGAATATCTGGTTTATATCTTCTGGAATGATTCAAGATCAAGGATCATTTGATACCATCATTGAGACCCCTAACATTCGAGGAGATAATAGTCACCACTTTATTAGCCATATTCCTTAAAAGAAACGTAAGGTGCATGCCCGTCTCCCAGACAACAGAGGTATAACCTGCTGAAAAAACCTCCCAACCTAACATCCCTATTTATAAAGAAAACTAAGCCCCCCTCCCTGTCCCCATCCAACCCCAACCGGAAGAGGACCCATGCCCTAACAACAACCCCTAGGGATATCCCGAGCCGGACCCGGGACGCTCCCTGCATAAGTAACCGCAAAGCTAAGAAATTAGCTTAATGAAAAATGTAGAACAATAATCAAACATTGTATCAATCCCATAGGTGTCCATGGCGACCCACACCAACTCTACCGCTACACCACCCGGCACCTTCAGGCGCCGCTTGGTGATCCAGCGGCGGAGCCGGCGCAAGCACCCACGGCACATACATGTCGAGAACAAAGATTACAATGGAGAAAAAAAAAAACACATACCCCCACATCTATCAGAAGTAAACCAAGCAATGCACTGGAGGGATTAATGAGAAATGCAGACCCGCCACTCTCACTGAGCATTAGATAAACATTTCCCCAATCAGCTGGCATAGTATAGTGTAAACTAAGCATATCACGGATGAGAGAAAAACTTAGAATCCCAGAGGAACACCCCAGAAGCGGCCATAGTAACCGCACCATAAAGTATCCACCCACTATAGAGCCTAGGAGATCCACTAGTACCCCCCACAGTGGTCCTCATATGCCCAGAGTGTGCCCCACAGCTCTTACAATTAAAGGGTACATCCGTGCAGCTATAATCAAAATCTTTCGTACCCCCATAAATTAACAGGTGTAGGAACGAGCGGGTCCACACATCACATCCCCTCATTAATTATCACATCTCTCCAAATCAGGTCAGTTAAGAAATTATTAATAGACATATATAACTCTGCAGCACACATCCCCACCCCGTGAGATGCACATCACAGAGCACAATCTCACACATCACTGAGGTTGTGCACTCAACACACCAATGTATTGATCCCCACATCACCCACCCCCCCACAAACAAAATCAGTAACTATCAAAGGGTGTAAGTCTCGACAGTCCATAGAGCATCAATAGAAGTATAACAGTGTCGCGGCTAGTGAGCCGCCAATTACAGATATTACCCCATCTACAAGGCCTCGATCCAGCTCATAGCCTCAACCTCAGATGTAAAAAAGGATGTAGTTCCATTATGAGTCACACGAAGTTTGGCTGGGTATAGCATGGCATATGAAATTTCCTTTTCTCGTAACTTGCGCTTCACTTCCTGAAACTTCATTCTTTGACATTGAACATCCATCTAAAAATCAGGATAAATGGTAATACGGGCATTACCATGCATGATAGGGCCATTCAGGCGAGCCATTCTCAGTATTGCATCCCTGTCCCTGTAATTGAGGAGCTTGGCAATCAGGGTTCTTGGAGTTGCCCCTGGGGGTGGTCACACAGAGGGAATTCTGTGTGCTCTCTCCACCACAAACAAACCAGAAAGTCCCTCTGCACCCAACTTCTCCTTCACCCAGTCCTCCAGGAACCGCTCAGGATTACGGTCTTCACTATTTTCCAGTAATCCAATAATTTGAATATTACAGCGACGTGACCTGTTTTCAAGGTCATCAGCGTTTTGCTGTAACGCTCTAACCTGCTGCCTCAGTGATTCAAGCGATTCAGTAATGGGGGGTAGAGAGTCCTCCACCGTGGAAACCCTTCTCTGAGTATCCAACACTTTCTCCCTCATATTTTGCTGATCAGCTCGGAGCAAATTCAATTCCATTTGTACAGAATCAATTTTAGTGGTTAGAACATTATGACAATTAGAGGTGGCTGCCATCAGTTCTGCAAAATGTGAATCAGAGGACTCCCCAGCATCAGACGAGTGAGCAGGTGAAGACAGGGCTAAAGATTGTTCCATAATGTCCTGAACCTCACCCTCTTCCATCTGTCTCCTGGCGAATTGACTAAGCCTGTTTTTAATATCCCCGATTTAGACTTTTTACCCACCATAGCAATTAACAGGAACAGAGCAGCACTATGTTAAGTATCGTAGTAGATCAAGGCCGTGAAATGGGAGTGTAGACACCCTGGGACATCTGTGAAGTATTACTCCATAGGAATCAGAGTATCCAGAGCCATGATACAAAGATAAGATCAAGTAGAGGTAACACCAGGGTGGTGAGTAACCTTAATTATACATGGGATAGGAGGGGGTCACATATATAGAGCAGAAAGACAGACAGGCATTGGAGTATGTAATGATGATTTCCCTGTAATGCAAACAAATACGTGCAAGTCGGAAGCATAGGCATAAAGCTCCACAGGGACTAAAGGCTCAACTCCTCACAAGACGAACAAGGCCTCCGATGTACACTGAACAGTAGACCCTGTATCTCCACAATGGCCAAAGGGGCAAAGGCAGCATCAGAGAGTTGAATGGACTCAATTTTTTTTCCTCTTTCTCCTCTTCCTTCCTCCCCCTTTCTCTCTCTTTTTCCTCTTTTCTTTTTGCTTCTCTCCTTCTTCCCCCCTTCCCTCTTCTTCTGTTTTATAGTGGCACAACCACACCTCACAAGGTGAATGGTATATCAATGGAGCAGTAAGTCAGTGACAATTGACTTGAATTTTACATGGGAAAGAAGGGGTCATATATAAGGAGAGAGGACAAACAGCAACTCAGATCATATATCTCAGAGAATTGCTTGTGAGCTGAGAGTGTAAACGCCAAGCTGAGGGAATTCTACACTGTACTGGTATGTGGTAAGAACAGTGCAGCTCCAACTATAATCAAGTAGATAAGGATCACAGAAGATTGGCTGAGTGCTTTAATCATACATGGGATAGGCAAGGATCACATACATGCGAGACAGAGACAAACAGGGATTCAGATGAGTGTTGGCCAACACAATATTTTCAAGAAGCCACACTGCAGGACCCAGTGCAGAAAATCTAGTGTTGGATGGTACTTAGGATGCTCTAAACACAAAGGCCCCAGTAGAGGACTGAGTGGTTTCTCTTGCAGCAGGGTGCCTTAAACGTGCAGCTGCATTGTATAATGAGCCTAAGGGGAGGGGATGGGAAACTGGGTTGAAAAAACAAAAAATAGGAAGGTGTTCTAAAGGAGGGCCTCAGGGATAATTACACACTGACTGAAAGCCCAGTACAGTGAGTATAGCGCAGGTAACGCTGGATTTCCCAGTTATAAGGCACTCAATAGTGTTGAAGGCACAGTGTCCCCGATGGTTACAACATACCTCAGCGAGCCAGCCTCTACACCCGCTGCTGAGTTCTTCCGTCTCTCTCTTTCTTCCTTACCCCCCTCCTTTTCTCTTTCTCTCATTTTCCCCTGTCCCCTTGATGTACCGCCACACGTCCATCACTGCTGCCTGGAGATAGAGCCAGTCATGCGACACAAGCCTCCACCGAATCAATCAGCACCAGGACAGAACGCATCCACAAAAGCTGGAAGGCGAGGGCCCGCAGACAGACATCCGCATCCGGATACTTTGCTCTAGACGAGCTTGATAGTGCTCCGTCACCTCCCAGGCCTGCATCCACGGCCTTCCAGGCCCACGTCCAGCAGCTCTCACCAGCTTAGTCTCCGGTTCCTGGTACGTATAATTTTGGTATGAATCAACTCCCCTGCTCAAGAGGAATACCGTGGTGGCACTTCAAAGCACAACACTGTCAATACAGCAGATGAATTTGCCCAGATTTTACTCTAGCCCACGGAGCAGTGCAGGGACACGTCCTCCCGGTCCGGCTTCCAGCCACGCCCCCCGTTATCCTGAGAATTAAAGTTAGTACTAAACATATGAAAATAATTGAAGTTCTCATTTCTTGTGATGTGTCCAAAAAATTATTAGTCACCCCAAGCAATACTTCCTCTATCATATGAATCCTCCACTAATGCCTTAGGATATGATTTATTTAACAGTTTTTAGATTTCAGGAGAGGAGCTGCCATAACAGACCATGGTTAAGGAATGTTCCATATGGATGTTGTTGACCCAATTCCCACTGTGTCCATGGTGATCTGAGGGACACTAGCCTACTCCTCAGCATCCTGTTGCCTTTCCAAACTCCACAAATTCCAAAAGATCACTGCTGTTGGTGGTGGTGATGCCCATCCCCATCCCTGTCTCCCATTCCTTCTCATTTTAGGCTAAGAAGGCCATTTGTGTCTCTTCTACCCAGTGCTTCTCCAGCATCATCATCACCACCACCACCATTAGACCCTCCTTTCTGCTGCTGCTCTATTATAGGCATCTTAACCGTTGGAGGAGGTGATGAGAAATGTGACAGAGGGTCCCCTATTGTCAAATTTGCCATCTCTTCTTGACCTGAAGAAGGCAAAATGGCAGCACTAGCAGTAGACACAGGGAGCTGATCTGTGCTCCTGTTTGTGGTGGCATTATTATTGCTAGGCAACAATGTTGCCTTCTTCAGGATCATGTTCCATCTGGACAATGCCGTGGGGGGAAGGGGACTCTCAGGGTGAGAGGAATGGTGTGGGCTCCCTTGACCATTAGCCTTGATGCTCTCAATTGCTTCCCCTACCACTGAGGCTTCACCATCACTGTTACTGCTAACATCAGCTTCAGTTTGTGTGTCTTCCTCCTTACTAATAGTATGATCCCCCTCACTCCTATCACTCTGTACAAGCTGCTGTACCTTCATTTTAGTAGTAAAGTGGAGAGACTGCTTTGGGATAGCAAGTATGACTTATGGTCCCCTGTTGTCACACTTGGATTCAGCTCCTCCTCCCCTAACTCTCCTGATATTTACAGTACACACTGGCAGCAGGCACAGCACTTGCAGCAGGCACAGGTAGCTGACCTGTCTTGCTCATGCTCACTCTACTGCTACCACCCTCTTCTTTCTCCCATGAAACACATTTCACCAGAATCTCTAGGGGTTATGTAGGGGTACTGGTCAAAAATTGGGTCTGGGGCCTTGCAGCCCCTTCAATACTCTTAGAGGTATTCTCCTTCTCAGACTCACTTTTATTATCATTAAAATTGCCCATAGTTATAGCAGCCACTATGAGCCTCTCCTGCCTCAGTTTTGCAAACCAACTCACAGTACAGCAGCCTTGCACCTCTCTCTTGTTCTGTAGCTGATTGTATTGTGTTTCTCTTCCTGGAAAATGGCACTTTTTTTGTGAAAAGGTGAAAAACGTGATTAAAGGGGCAAAAACTTTCCAGTCATTGAAAAAATAGCAAAACAATTTTGTCAATGGTCAAAAATGGCAAAGATATTAATTGTTTTATTTAAAGTAAATTTTCCCTTGAAAGTATGGACAACCATGTCATTTTCACTGATTTTTTCACATGAACACAACTGGACCTTTCTCCCACCCCTAATTGTCTGTTCTTCTTTTTATTTCTTTTGTTAAGTTGTTTTAATATTGTTTTACTATGTGATGTCATTGATTGAAGGCTTTTCTGGGATAAATGGCAATAGTCTTATATACTGTTGTTGCCTTTAGGAGCTTTGCATTCAGAGTATGGCTTTGGTTACGAGACTGCAAACACATGCAGCTCTCTAGTTGAGCATTGGTGTGTTTGTTTTTGGCTTTCTGTATGCTCATATTTTCCAGTTTATATGTGTACCATTCAATTGCACCATGGACTATTACCACTCTTTAACCCTTGAGTGCCAGAGAGGTACGTAACACATTGCTCTGCGATGCATTGCGTACCCTTTGGCAGTCAAAGAAGAAAGTAAGCTGTTACTGATCATAATGTAGGCTGAAGTACAAATAATTAGGTACACAATGGTGACATAAATGCAGTGACTGTGTGAAGATAACAGCATGCTTAAAATAATTATTATTTATAATCTGACTGGAGTGCAATTGCCCTTACGGTGCTAACTGACACATTATAAAGTAACAATGAATTGTAGGGTTGATAGGTTTGTGCCAATTCCTCAGTTTTTTATTGGTATGTAATGATTTAAAAGAGTTGATCATTGACACATTTAGTTCACTATTATTACTGCTTGTTTATGTTGTTTTTATGCTGCCTATTTACTATGTGTAACTAATAAAGTTGTTCTATATGTTTTGACTCCTTCTCCTGTGTGCCTAGTTTAAGTAGGCTTCTGTTTTGGGGAGACCGTTCAGTTCTCTTTACTCTATGGTTCTCCTCCTTGTTTATTAATGATGTGTTGGCCTATGCATCCACCTTGGCTATTAGTGCCCTACTTTTAGGTGTCTGTTATATTTGGCTGGTGCAGTCCTGTGCTATTAGTATTTCACACACTGCAGTAACCACGGCTGCAGTCAGTTTTTGGACTACCACTTTACTAACACATCCCTGCAGTCCTACTACTCCTTTCAGCATGTCCCTAGTGTATTGCTGGACTATATTCAACTATAGTGTGTACTTGTACACTGCCGTTCACAATAAAATTAAATGTGATGTCTTATTGTGTAAAAAAAATCTCTATTTTCTCTACTATCAAGTCTGACTCAGACACAGCTGTCAAACTACTGTAATTTTTAACTTTTTTTTGTTTTCAATTTAAAAAAAAAAAGTTTCTATCCTATCTCTGTCAGCAAAACCCAAACATAAACACTCCCTGTTCAACTGCTTCTTTCCCCACATGCACAGAGATAACAGACAGAACAGAAAGAAAATTTGATCACTGATGTCTGAGTCTTCCCAGTCAGTCACATGAATGTTGGGGTATTTGGGGTAAATCTCCTTTGCTCCCTTCTCACACCCCCAGACTCCTGTAGGTCAGGGACAACAGCCAGATCAGGAAGGAATTTGGATCAGGACTGCCTTTGTCTTCTCAGTCAGTCACACAGAAATTTGGGGTGATTTGGGGTCGATCTACTATGCTCCCTTCTCATGCACCCAGCCTTCCCTAGCACGGAGATAACACCCAGATCAGGAAGAAACTTGGATCATGGCTGCATGTGTCTTCCCAGTCAATTACACAAACATGTTTGGTATTTGGGTCAAACCTCCTTTTTTCCCTTCTCACACCCCCAGAATCCCCTAGTACAGGGATAACAGGCAGATCAGTAAGGAAGTTGGATCATAGCTGTCTATGTCTTCCCTGTGAGCCACACAAAATGTTGGGTTATTTGGGGTAAATCTCCTTTTCTCCATTTACACACCCCAAGATTCCCTGGCACAGGGCTAGCAGACCGTTAGGAAGGGACTTGGATCACAACTACTTGTGTCTTCCCAGTCAGTCACACAAAATGTTGGGGTATTTGGGCTCCCTTTACATATACCCCAGACTTCCCTAAAATTAACATAACAGACAGATCAGGAAGGATCTTGAATCATGGCTGCCTCTGTCTTCCCAGTCAGCCACACAGAATTTTTTTTACAAACCCAGACAACCATAGCACATAAATAACAGCCATATCAGGAAGGAACTTGGAATACAGCTGCCTGTGTCTTCCAAGTCAGTCACATAAAATTTTGAGTATTTGGGGTAAATCTCATTGAATCCCTTTACGCAAACCCAAACACAGAGATAACAGCTAAATCAGGAAATAAATTCGATCATAACAACCTGTATCTTCCCAGTCAGTCTCACTGAAGTATTTGGGGGTCAACCTCCTTTGCTCATTTAACACACCCCCAGACAGCATCCAGATGAGGAAGAAATGTGTATCACATCTATTTGTTTTGGGCAACCACATTTTTTGGGATATTTCAAGTCAACCTCCTTTCCCCTTCCCCAGAGTCCCCCAGATTTCCCAAACACACTGAACACATTTCCTGCCTACAAGACTCCTTAAACTAAACTCCAATTTTGATTTGATCATAACTAACTGCAATATTTCTCTTGCTTTCTTACAGAAATTACATGTTGTGACTTTTATGCTATCCTTTTGGTGAAAGAGGGTGGGGGGATTCAGTCTTTCCACTGATTCCAAAGCAATTAAAGGGATAGTATTACTTCAAAATTACTACCCTTCATATTGTAGCCCTTAATAAACTGAGTTAAATGACACCAGCGGCATCTCTCAAACCTTTATGGTTTAAGAGATAGCCGCTTTCAAAGTGTCCTCTCCCCTGCTGTCAGCGTTCTGCTGCCAGCAGGGGAATCCGGTCCCGGGACAGGTGGAAGCTCTTAAACAGAGCCGATATCTCGTTATGGAAGGAAAAATTATTCATTGAAACAGTCTTATACGTGTACTTGGTTACCAAGCACACGTAGAAGACTGTTTCAATTAATCATTTTTCTTTCCATAAAGAGATATCGGCTCTGCTGAAGAGCCTCCGCTTGATTCAGAGACCGGATTCTCCTGCTGGCAGCAGAACGCTGACAGCAGGGGAGAGGACACTTTGAAAGCGGCTATCTCTTAAACCATAAAGGTTTGAGAGATGCCAATGGTGTCATTTAACAAAGTTTATTAAGGGCTACAATATGAGGGATAGTAATTTTGAAGTAATACTATCCCTTTAAATAGGTATGAAAGAGCAGCAAATCGGCACTTTTCATTAAAAATGTCCTATTCAGAGGCAAGTGTTATTTTTGACCTGTTTTGCCGATCCCAAGTAGCAAATAGCATTTTTACATTTGTGCTAGTGTTCCAAAAAGATTGTATGATCAGCAGATGCATGCCTATGGCGCAGGATTTCCCATCTACATAAAATAAAATGGCTAACATTCATGCTGTGCTAAACAGTGTTCAGAGTTTCAGATATAGATGTACTAGAGTAAGAGAGGAGTCACCAATACAGCAGGACAGATAGACTGGTGTGTGAGGGATACCCCACAGAGTGCTACTGATAGTGCAGCAGACATGAAAGCATCAAATGAATATCTTAGGAGAAATCTGGAGGGACTGGGTTTTACCACCACCCTTGGAATATTGAAATGACGCAGTTAGCTGCAACTTTATATCCTGTTGCTGATGATGCATCCAACATACACACCACAGATCTAACTCTAGGTGCTGGGAGTTGTGGTGATTAAGATGATTATGTATTTCCTAATGGTAATGACATAGGGCAGACAGTGGTGGAGTATGTTGTTATATCAGTGGCACTAGTGAGGCAGCACCAGGCACAGCAGCACCATAAATTACTGCAGGACCAGCACTGGAAGGCACTTCAGGTGGTGACAGACAACAGTCCAATCTCTTTCCAATTAGCTGAAAAATCTGTACTAGGACTGGCCACTTGGTGTAATTTTGCATTATACTTAATCTCTGAGGTTGAATTCTAGTTTGAAAGGGAGTTTTGGGTTTGCAATAATATTAGTAACTTAAAGGGATGGCTATGTTATATAGCACTCAGTAAAAGCATAAAATGGTATAATGGAGGATACCAAATTCTAGACAAAGAGAAGCAGACAAGGGTATGCTAATTTTATCTTTGCACAATGAACTAAATACTAGAGACGGATGCAAATATTCACTTCAAAGCAAATAATTTCACCCACCATGTCAGCCACCAACATTTGTCAAGTTTATTATTCCATAGGCATTATTTTTGTGCAGGTTTTGACTTCTTTCTAAGAACTTGGTAAGTATGGCTTGGCTGTACATAGTAGAAGAACTGTGCAACGTTCTTGCTTCAACATTGACATTTGACGTAACTTGTCGAGGTGGTGGCAGTATGTGTAGACACTCTATGGCTCTTGTCATCTCCAAACTCAGAGTTGTACTCCTTTGCAGCAGGAACAACATCTTGGAACACAACAGCAACACTTCTATTATGTACCCCAGGCCCAGAGCCCCCATTTAGGAGTAATTCTGCTGCTGCTACATGTGGCACCTCTCACCTGTTGATGGTGTGTCTCACAGTAAGACCTGTGCTTGTGTTTCAGGTGGGACCTCATTGAGGATGTGCCTAGGCTTGATTCTGCTTTCCCCTGATCACATGCTTCTTGCACTTACAACATGTAGCAGCATGCTTTTGGATCCTGAGTGAAATATCTCCATAATGTTGACTTCAAAGTCTGTGTGGTTCCTGATAGGCTGCTAGTACTACATCTGGGGCTAGATGTTGCTGCAATTTTACTAGTATTAGGTGACACAGGTGTTGCAGAGGTGCTCCTCCAAGGTAAGTCTGTGGATGCTGATAACCTGTGTTGGTGTTGGTTACTCAACACTATTAATGTGTGGTTGAGTGGAACTTGGAATTGGAAGTGGTGAATATGCTGTTGAGTGACAGGATGACTGTGTACTTTTTGCTACCTTTGCTTGTCCAGGGTTTTCTCTAACAGTTTGCAGACAGGCACAGTGCTCCTTTTTTGTGGTGGAAGATTGAGATTTTGCCTTTTCGCATCCTCCTCTTCTTCAGATACAGATGAAGTTGACAGTAAGATCAATGATGACATGGCCAGAAAGTTAGCTAAAAGGCAAAGGTTCAGTTTTCCACCACTGAAAAGAGTACTTTGCCTATCTATAAACTGTTTGAGAAAACAACTGGAACTCTGACCTTGGACAAACAAAGCTGGCAGAAAATATACTATCATCTTGTCAGCTATCATCAGCATCATCACAGGTGCTTCCAAGTCCAAGTACCACTCAGCCACATACACACTAGTGTTGAATAATCAGCAATAACACAGGCTATCAGCATCCACAACCTTAGCTATGATGAGTGCCTCTGCTGCTGTGACACCTAGTAGTAGTACAATTTCAGCAACATCTAGCCCCAGTAGTAATAGTGACCCCTCAGGAACTCTGCAGTCTATGAAATCCACAAGTCCAAAAGCTAAGCATGTTGCTATCTAGTGTATGTGTAAGAAGCATGTGAGCAGATTGAAAGCAGGCTTACACCGAGGCAACTTCTCAATGCTATTCCATATGAAGCACAACCACAGAATTGGGAGAACACCATCAACAGGTTAGAGTTGCTACAACTTGCAGTAGCAGAAGTACTCCTAAAAGTTCTTGGGGCTCTGGGGCACATGATAAAAATGCTGTTGATGTGTCAAAGAGTGTGCCAAGATTTTCCTATCCTGCTGCAGAGAAGTATGTTATGTTCATCAAAACAGACCCCAGGACAGCTAGAATCCAAACACACAGTAAACATAGGCAGGGTTATTCAACACTATTGGAGATCACTTCTCTTTTTTCCTATAGTATGCTATGGAGCCTAAGAACTGATATGTCCCAGGTTGTTCACATCTCAGTGCAATGGCTCCACAGACCAACACAGGGATTGCAGACGTGATTACACTGCAGTTGTCATGTACACATTGTCACCTCTTTCTTACCCCCTAGTGAATGTCCCCCTGGCATGGGAATTACATATGTCCTGCAGAATGGTAATGGCAGTTAATGCCCCCTGGCCATCCACACTCTTCAGGCTACATATAATGCGGAAAGCCGAACCTTGTCTATTCCACTTGAACTAACTACCTACATGTACAACTCCTAGGCCTGACATGCAGTAACAATACTCCAGAACACGTCACTTCCTCTCCTTGCTATCTTCTATGACTCTTTGAGTGCCATGGGACAAGCCAATGTATTGTGAAACAATGCATTGCTTATCCCTCTGGCAGTCAAGGGGTTATGTGCTGACCTCTTTTTCTCTCGACGTATGACACTGTGATACACATAACTAATATCTTTGCCTCAGACATGATGGTGTGCATTGTTTATGTGCTGTGAATGATGTTGTTGTAGACAGCATGAAGTGGGTTAAACAGGGACTTGACCACTATCATTCAGGCTGGGTTGGGTTGGTCACATATTCCATCTTTGTTTGAGGTCCCTCAAAGCTGTGTTGCTGAATTTGTGGTGTGGAATGCTGACCATGTGTTCAGGTGTCACTGTGTTGGCCTCTGTCTGGTGGGTGTCAAGATTTGTGTGATGTGTGTGTAGGCCTTGATGCACTTACCAGTGGACTGGAGGCTCCTTTCATCCCCGGTGTCACTCCATCCTGGGATTCCCTGCACTGCTGTCGCAGACAGGATCATCCACACTGCCTCCTCCCAATCCGCGTAGTGCATGCGCAGGGGCGGACCACTCGTTGTGCAGGCAGCATGCAAAGACTCCTGGCCCATATTTTTCTGCTTTGCAGTCGGACCACCTTTTCTTCACCACATCCAGTGACCGGCTGCAGCTGGACACAGCACTGACAGCAGCCAGGACCTCCCTCCATGCGGCGTTTCACTTGGCGCCCATACCAACAACATTCCCCCTAGGGAAGAGGATCCTATCCCTGGTGATGACTGCCTCCACCAGGACGAGGTTCTCCTCCTCAGTAAACTTGGGGTCTCTCACCCTGTCCTCCTCCTCACCCCCAGAGGTTATTTGAGAGCCCTAACTCTGGCTCTCCAGCCCTGCCTGTGCTGGTGCTGGTTGTGTTGGGTGCTCCCCATGGAATACCCCTTATCCCACTGCCATCTCAGGCCCTGCACTAGGAGTGCCTTTTCTACTGGTAGTTGCCCTCCTCCCCAGGGCTCTCCCTCTCCCTCCCTTAACCTGACCGTGGATGCCCACCTGCTCCTCTTCCTCCTCTCCTCCTCCTCTCCCCACCCCTCTCTCCTATCCTCCTCTCCTTTCCAATGCTCTCACTTACTCACACCCAGGCACTCACTCAGGCCCTCACACACTCACTCTCTGTCACTCACTTGCACTCACAGACTCTCATTGTCAACAAAAAAGATAAAAGTGTATGTGTTTTACTAACAAAAAAATATGGCCTGTGTGTGTGTGTGTGTGTTTGAATGAGTGTATTTGGTATGTACAAAAGTGTATTATGTGTCGCAAAGTGTGCTACCAATCTCTCCAACTCCTTCTACCTGTAGGTGATGTGCCTAAACTCCCTTTCTCTCACTCTAGCCTCCACACCTGGGTCCTGTGCTCTAGCTCAAAAGGTGCGTCAGTTATTTTGGGTCTATATATAGTTTATTTGACTGATCTTGATACTTTGGGTTGCTGTTATTGGCTGGGGCACTAGGTAACATCGGCCTTTTCACTTGTTTGTTTTATTGGGACGTTTCTTACGTTATTTATTGTGTGTTTTGCAAAGGCGATGAGGTCAGATTTTTGGCGACTCCAGTTTTGTAGTTTTCATGTGTTTTGTAGGCCGTCGCATGTTAACATCTCTGGGTAAGGAAGATTTGAATCTGTCATTACCCGGTCTTGGTTAACTCGCGATGGCATTTTTTTCCTTCACGTTGGTTTTAACTCCAACGTTTGGATCAAGCCCTAAGTTCTTAGAAAGAAGTTGAAACTTTCACGAAAATAATGCAAAAGTATGCCATGGAATAGTAAAATTGCAATAAAATGTTGTCAGTTGACATGCTGCCATTTTCTTTTTTTGAAAACAATTAATTTAACCCCTTAGTGACCGGCCACGCACGCACCCGGCCGGCACTTAACGCCCGCCAAACTTTTCTACCTATTACTTCCTATAACTCTCTGGACGTACATGTATGTCCTCTGTCACTAAGTGACAGTTTTTGCGGGACTTACATGTACGTCCAATGTGGAGAAGGGGTTAAAGGATTGATGTCATATGATGCACCCTACTGGAATATCCTAAGCCACAGTTATTTTTCAAGGATTGCTGTGCCAGTGTTACTTAAGTAGAAAGTTAGTGTTGTGGGCAAAGGAGAAAGGCACTCAGTGGTGAAAAATGGAAAGGTTCCGATGAGAAATTTATTAGCAGTGATGAAAAGGAAAACATTTGATGTACTATTTATGGGTGGGGATTTTTCTGACTATGCCTATTCCTACTGAACAGCTATTTTGTGGAGCTGTATTCCAATCAAGAATTCAAGGAACCTATAGAGAAACTAATTTGAACAGTTTGATTTGCACATTGTCACTTGTTTGGAATGAAGAGGACATGCATGGGTGTTGCATCAGTTTTGGATGGAAGCGTTCAAGTTTCTTTTCCACACACAGTGTAAGTTTTGTGTGTAAGCGTATCCCAGAAGCAGTTCTAATCTGGTGAGTAAAAGGTTTTTTACTCTTTATTAGAATAGAACTAATTCACAGATATTCTAAGGCTGCTAACAATGAAGATTATTTGTTTAATGTGTTTAGTAGTGTATGGGTGCAGTGTGAGGAAGCAAATAAGAATAGCAATAAAACATGCTTTTTTTTTTTTTCAAGAAACCAGAAAAGAAAATTTCAAACCTAATTTGTATGTTAATTTTAATGAAGACAAATACAGAGCAAAAGTACAGTTAGCCAGTAAATGTAATGGAAAATGATGGTGACGATAGTATCTGTCCTACTTGGAATAATTGACAAAGAATATATTCAGAATATTGAAGATCACATTGAACTTTGAGAGAATATGATTGCATCTTTATGAAAGCAATTAAAACAGCAAAACTGTATTATTTCTGCTATTAAGAAATAATGCAGGAAAAATGTTAGCCTCTGTGTTAATGATATGGGGAGCTAGGATAAAGAAGTTTATTTCACACGAGGATTTTAAAAAAGCATTTTAAGACTTGACATTTATTGTCATTGTCTAGCTATTAAATCAAACCCACCCTACTAAACAGCTAAAATTGAAACTACTCATAAACTTCATCTTACGTCTTCTGTTTACCACATTCTCCTGAACTTACGGGCTCAGTTGGCAGACTTATGTAACAATCAAGCTCAGATATCGTATATGCAGGTGAAAAGGTATTACCCTGTCCATAGGGATAATATGGGTAGTGGGCAAGAATTGGCAGGTGATACAGATGATGACCTAATAATTAGGAGTGCGTGAAAAGTGGGATAAAAAGATTTTTCTCTTTTTTTTGTCTGCTGATAATGGCTCCAACATAATCGCTGCTTTGAGAATAGATGGTATGGTGCATATGCCCTGCTTTGCTCATGTGTTAATTTAGTTGTGACCAGATTTCTGGCAGAATCTGAAATCCTCAAAGAGATGCATACTATTGTTCTCAAAATCTGTGCCCATTTTAGTTGTTCCTACAGTGCACTCAATGCTCTGTTTTCCATACAAGTACGTAACAACCTACCCCATCACCAGCTGAAAATGGAGGTCCCTACTAGGTGGAATTCCATGATGTACATGATAGAACGTTTGTACCAGCAGAATAATGCCATTAGCGAGTACACCATGCAAAACTGGAAGGCTTTGGAAGGAGCCTCTTTGTCACCTGGCCAATGGTAACTAATGTGCAATGTATGTGAGCTGCTGAAACCCTTTGAGGAGGCATCCATGCTGGTGAGTAGGGCAGGAATTAGTGAAATACTACCACTGGAAGACATGGGCCATAAATACATCCTTGTGATGTATGAAAGTAAAAATGTGGTACTTACAAGGTATAAATGGTGAGGGCAAAAATAATCCGTAAAGGAAAAATAATGAAAAAAGATTAATAAATGGGATATTATAGGTGCTCAAATAATAATAGATATATTGAAGAAATCAATGACAACATTTAATATTAAGTTGGTGGCAACAATGCCAACGGCCCTATTTATAGTCAAAGAATGCCCCAAAATAAACCAAAATTTGTGAAGAACTAAAACACTGATTGTGTACAATCTATAAGTAAAGCCGCATAATTAAATAATACCATTATCAAGTAAGGAGCAGGCTTAGACCTTTATGATATAAACCGAACGCCGTATATGATGTCAATAAAGCCACATAGTTACATAGTAGTAGTTACATAGTAATTTAGGTTGAAAAAAGACTTCTTTCCTTCAAGTTAAACCCTTTTCCTATTCCTGGTTACTGTCGTTGCGCCAAAAGAAGGTAAAAAAAAGTACCACATTTTTACTTTTATACATCACAATAATGTATTTGTGGCCCGTGTCTTCCAGCCATTCTTTCGCTGCTACTTATGGGGGTTCTGGCTTCATCTTGCAGCACTGAGTCTTGATAGTATTTAGCGAATGTCCTTGTATTTCTTACGCACTTGCGCTTTCAGATAATTATTTCCGCTACTGCTATCTTGTTTGCCAGTACTACTTATGGAGGTATTGGCTCCTTCCTGTAGTTCAGAAATCTTTTGGCATTTAGTGCATGCGGCTATTGTATATTATTGTATTATTATGTGCATTACGTTTGCCATCTTGATCTGTGGCTTTCTATTTTGGGCTTTGATTATCGCTGTGGCAGAGAGAAATGAGACTTGTACTTTCAATTGTTTTTCTATACTCTGTGGTAATTTTTGGATGGTATCTGTTTGATCATTGGCAAGCGCGTCACTTGCAATATCAGTCATTTTTTATACACATCCCCTGATCAGATGTCCGTTTGATCACAGCAGTTGATTATTTCCTGCTTTTTCAGCTGCAGGATTTTCTCCTCTGGGGCATGTGTATTATGTGATTTGTTAGTCTTCTACGATTGGAGGATATTCTCTATTTAAACTGGATTTGTTTATCCACAAGGCATCCCCTGACAAAGCCTTTGGGTGATACGTGTTATGCTATGTGGTATTGAGGAGGCATTTGTGAGGCTGTTTACCTTCTACTTATGATTTATTTGTTGCTGTTCTGGCTGATAAGTATCATTTCATTCATTATTTTCACATACTTTTTTGGCGGTATACTTACTATTGTTAATTTTGATTAACAGTTTTGTATTAATAAGATTTCACTATTTTTGGTCCACGTATTGGGCTCTTTTATGCACTAGCACTTTATTGCATTAGGTATTCTTCAGTTGTGTATATAGATAGATAGCTAGATAGATAGATAGATAGATAGATAGATAGATAGATAGATAGATTATATATGTGAATGTCTAATATTACTTTATTATATTGTTACATAGGACTATTTAGTGTCCATAGCACTAGGCATGTGATGTAGTACTTTAGGTACTACACAGACATGTGATGTAGCACTTATTGCCTCACTTAACCCCATCTCATGTATGTATTTTAAGTATGTTTTCATTGTCTGTGTATTCTGATTATATTTGTATCCAATAAAATTTATATTTTTGTATTTGTACACATGGTAGAATGCCTCATTTAAGGATGTTGCTTGTTAGGGATTTCTTATATCCTTATTGTGTTTAGCTATATAGTTTTTGGCCCCAAGTGCACCAGCCTATTTGGCTTTTATAGTTCCTATGTTCTTTTATTAATTGAAGAAACAACGGTGAAAAAACTGTTACGTGATAATATGGTAAACACCAAAGACAGTGATAGGAAAACTTACAAGGATCTTACAAAATCAAAATTAATTTGTTTCTGTTGTGTTTTTGGAGATGGCAAGAGTCATAAACTGCCCACACATACCACCACCACCACCTCCAAAAGTGATGTTGTTAAAGTAATAATGTTGCACAGTTCTTCCACTATGTACTGCCATCCCTAACTTACTAGTTCTTTGAAAGAAGTAGAAATCTTCACAAAAATAATGTAAAAGTATACCATGGAATAGTAAACTTGCAATGTTGACATGCTGCCCATTTCTTTAGTTTATGTTGCTGTAGGACTCACAATTTATTCTATGTTTATGCCAGACCCCTCTCCTTTCAAATTCATAAAAGTTCTGAACTCGCCTTTAATTTTTTCTTACTAGTATTATTTAGATTTGAAAAAAGGAGAGTATCTCCTGAAAGCCTATCTCCATAAAATGTACTGTTAGTACAATAAAAAAGGTATTATTACATACTGGAATACTCATTAATTTGTCTCTACACCACTGAACTAACACATCTAACCCAAATGGTCCCCTCTCTCTCTCTCTTTCTCTCTCTCTCTCTTTCTCTCTCTCTCTCTCTCTCTCTCTCCCCCTCTCTCTCTTTCTCTCTCTCTCTTTCTCTCTCCCTCTCTCCCTCTCTCTCTCTCGAGATATATATATATAAACACACACACAGTTATGTGCTAAAGTTTTAGGCAGGTGTGAAAAAATGCTGTAATGTAAGAATGCTTTAAAAATGAAAATGTTAATAATTATTTTTGTCAATTAACAAAATACATAGTGAGTGAACAGACTAAAAATCTTAATTGAATCAATATTTGGTGTGACCACCCTTTGTCTTTAAAACAGCATAAATTCTTCTAGGTATACTTGTGCACAATTTGTTAAGAAACTCGGCAGGTAGGTTGTTCCATACATCTTGGAGAACTAACCACAGTTCTTCTGTGGATTTAGGCAGCCTCAGTTGCTTCTTTCTCTTCTAGTAACCCAATGGTGTTGAGATCAGGGCTCTGTGTGGGCAATATCATAGCTTCCATGATTCCTTGTTCTTCTTTAAGCTGAAGTTCTTAATGACTTCGATTGTATGTTTTGGGTTGTTGTCATGCTGAAGGATAAATTTGGGGCCAATCAGATGCCTCCCTAATGGTATTGCTTGATGGATAAATATCTACCTGTACTTCTCAGCATTGAGGAGACCATTAATTCTGACCAAATCTCCAAACTCAGTTTGCAGAAATGAAGCCCCAAACTTGCAAGGAACCTCCACCATTCTTTAATGTTGCCTACAGACACTCATTCATGTACCGCTCTCCAGCCCTTTGGCAAACAAACTGCTCTCTGATGCAGCCAAATATTTAAAATCCTGACTTATCAGTCCAAAGAACCTGCTGAACATTTTCTGCACCCCAGTTCCTGTGTTTTCATGCATAGTTGAGTCGCTTGGCCTTGTTTCCATGTCAGAGTATGGATTTTTGGCTGCAAGTCTTGCATGAAGACCTTTTCTGACCAGATGTCTCTGGACAGTAGATGGGTGTACCAAGATCCCACTGTTTTCTGCCAATTCTGAGTTGATGGCACTGCTGGACATCTTTCGTTTGAAAAGGGAAGTAAGCACGGTGTGTCTTTCATCTACTGCACTAAGTTTCCTTGGTCGAAACTACTATTCCTCCTACACAGCTGTTTCATTTTCAGTTAATGATTGTGTTTCAACCTACATATTAGATAAACTGATGATCATTAGCACCTGTTTGGTATAAATGTTTAATTATACACCTGACATGGCTATATGCCTACAAAATCCCTGACTTTGTGCAAGTGTATCTAGAAGAATTTATGCTGTTTTGAAGGCAAAGGGTGGCCCCACCAAATATTGATCTGATTTAGATTCTTCTTCTGTTCACTCACTATGCATTTTGTTAATGGATAAATATAAACTATCAACATGTCTATTTTTGAAATCACTCTTACTTTACAGCATTTTTTCATACTTGCATAATACTTTTGCACATTACTGTATATGTAGTCTAAACCTTGCCCCCTTTTTCTGTTCACTCACCCCTCTTTCAGAGGCCTAAGGTCTACGCTCCTTTCCTCGCTGGCAGAGGGTGAAGGTCTAGCTTCCTTTCCTTACCTTTTCTTCAGAGGTCAAGGTTTAGCATATGTTCCTTACCTCAGCAACAGAGTTTGAAAGTCTAGCTTTTACGTCTTACCTCAATACATAGAGGCCAAAGGTTTAGCTTACAATTCTTACCTCATATTCAGAAGTTGAAGGTCTAGCTTACTCTCCATACTTCCCCCTTCAGGCCAAAGGGACAGTGTGTTACCTCTATCGCAGGCTTCCCTTTCCTGCATATAATTCATAGCTCTAACCCTGCTCGCCCTCTCCTGAGGCAAAGTTGTAGCCCTCAACTTTACCTATTTCCTGTAGCACAACCTCTAGTCTTCACTTCCACATGTTAATTCTCCCTCTGCTTACAAAAGATAACCTTTCTCCCCCACTGTGCAGTGGTACCTACCTCATAGCCATTATGGTTAACCCCCAATGCAATTATGTTGCTTTCTCTTCAGGATCCATTTATCATGGCACCCAGAATACTATGGGATTAGAAGCCTCTTATTATTATTCCGAATGCTGTTCCCTCTCTTATCCTCCCATTCACCCAATACATCTGCATCATCACAAGAACAACCTCAAATTTACCAGATTTGTAGTCTATTCACCCAACTTGAAATCTGCAGTTTCTGATATCTAGTCAATAAACTTGAAAACCCTCAGCCCCAAGCATCATCCTCCACTCAAGCTCTTCCATCTTCATAAAATCCAGGTATACAACTCATTTAATCCTCAGAGCCACTCCAGCTCACACTAATCATCTCCATAAAGACATGTCGAAGGTAATGATGTCAACCTCATTTCATTCTTCATTGCAGTATATAACCGAGAATAAAACAATTTCATGTGGAGACATGCCCACAGTCATGAAGTCCAGAGTCCCTAGCCTTGCAAAAACCCTTTCCATACCAGAATTTGCTCAGCTCATCCTCATAGAAGGCAGGAATCTGACCAGTATATGTTCAAAACTTAGGTTTTAGATACTGAGGGTGACCATTCTATGACTACCATTGCTCTTTCGCCACCAAATCAGCAGTTTCCTTGGTCCAATTCAGTTTTTTAGTAGATTGGAGCTCCCAGGTAAACAACATAACATTTTGTAGTCATTTTGCAGGTTTGAAGACCCTTACAGGCCAGTCAGGTCAGCCTTTACCCCAATACACCAGTGCCTTCCTGCAATCAATCCATTACTCACTCCATGCCTCCATTACTTCCACCCTCCTCTTTCTTCATTTCCCAAACCCAAATGGACAAATTGGGTAGACCCATTCAATTCTTGGGGAAATCAACCATCTGTAACAACATAATTGCCAAAGCTTGTTTCTATGGTGCATGCTATGTATTACACATATGTACCTACTGCAGGAAGGCTCACTCTAGATTAATTTGTCCAAAAATATCCAATAAATGACTATATCTGTTTGATGTGTCATTCTATTTCTCCAGACTCATACATTTGTCCACCAGGTGCACTTTCATTCTTCAGGATTCTTGGAAGGTTTCCACAATGGTCTGAACATATACCCTACAAATTCTTATGAATTCCCTAACCTCATATCAGCCACCAATGACCCCTCTACAGTAGACCAGCTGTAAGCGAAGGAGGTGGATCATCAATTTATCATCACGCCTCTTTCCTCTACTCCATTTCTGCATTGTAAAGTCAGTCCCATAGGGATAGCCTCCAGGAAGTTCGCTGCAATGAAAAAAATGATCATTTATTTCTCAGCCCCTCAATCTACCCTAAACTCTCTTATTCTGTCAGGGTAATTCCCAATGCACTAGGCCAACTTTGACCACTCTGTACAGACCATTAAAAGTTTCAGAAAAGGGGTTTGGCTCTCAAAGACTGACCTGGCCTACACTTTAAAAATGTACTTATTCGCCTTTTATTATGGCACCTTCACAGCATAAAATGCAGAAGATTACACTATTTCACTTACTTACCTTTAGCTCAAAAAGTAACCCCAAAACATTTGACACCTTTGAGGAGCCTCTGAGCTGGATTCTTCTTAACTCTTCAGGTTGCCCTTACATTATTTATTATCTGGATAAGTTTCTACTAATTTAACCCCCTAATGTTCCTGCTAGCCTGTCCAGTTTACAGTCCTTATTCTATAAACTGAACATTACACATTAAAAGACTGCTGGTCCTTCCACATCCAGGGAATTCCTTTTCATTCAACTTGACTCCATCAATATAAAAGCCAGTTTGCCTCTATTGAAATATATCAGTTTTACAACACAAGGAAGGTCTTTCATTTCTCATCTGCTCCATTTTCTTGCTTCTGCAACAGAACCTTCCAGCTCTAAAGTAATCAATCCAGCTACAAAATCAGATATTGATACGTGGGCTAATATTCTCAAAATCTGGGATGGTCAGACCATCTCTTCTCTAGAACCATCCCCATCCTTCCCCAAGTGTTTTCTAATGCTTCTCCTCTATATGGTTTTGCAGCCATTTTTGTTGAAGAATGGTTTGCCAAGCCTTGGCCACAGGAAGTCCTGGATATTACCCTATTCTCTCAGACCTCTCCCCTCTTGGATTTATATGACATTGCACCACACCCAGTCTATGAGGCCTTTTCTGGTTAGGTTTCTCATGCCGATAGCTTATCCAGTTAACATATATTACTCAAAGGCCAATTCTAATCACCCCGTTTTCTGTTGTGTGTACGAGAATTCACCTGGCTTTCTCTGCACTACAAATTTTTCATTCACTCTTAATTCATACCAGGTGATGAGAACACCTTATCTCTTTAAAATTTCAGGATTTCTTCAACATGAATCCCTCTACCAACCCTTTCCCTTCAATTCTGCCATCCTTCGATTATGCTCTGACCCATCACCTCAGCAATGCCAGCAGGATAATCCAGTAAGCTTTTACCCCTAATACATAAATGAACTATTACATAGCCTGGAAATACTTCAATGACTTAATCAACCAGTATAAGCCTACTAACCTCTATGCTTTCACCTCCATATTAGCATTTTGCCCTTACTTCCATGATCCCCTTCATCTTTAGCTTGTTACAATTAACCATTTGAATGCCAGAGTTGCACACAATGTATTGTAGAGCACCCAAAGGGTTAAACTACACCTCTCTGGTATCCAACTCCAGCTGGCATTATTGCACCCCTGCTTTGCATCCATTTTCTCTTCCATTCAGATAAAACTTTTCATCAAAGGCCTTCAAAAATTACCTATAGAACAACTCTAACCTATCTTTCCATAGACTGACCACTGTCACATTTGTCATCATTGCAAACCCATTCCACTCATGTAAAGCAGGAGCAAGAGACCGGTGGTGGTGGTGGCAATGAGAGTAAGGATGATGAGGAGCAGCTGAGGTGTAGGAGAGAATGAAGGCCTTTTTAGCTGAAAAGGAATGGGAGACAGATATGCATATAGGGATGGACATCATCACAACTACCAGTATTGATATTGCAGAGTTTGATACTGCTGTAATTCGTGTTGCTGCTGAGTTGCAAGGGCCAGATATTGATCTGTTTCAGCAGAAGGCTGATGATGAGCAGGTTATTGTGGCTCAGACCACCATGGCCACAGTGGGACTGGGTTCCAGCAGTAGTAAAGTGGGGCTAAGACAGCTTCCACTTGAAAGTATAATCCTGGCCCTTGTGCTGATCCTCTGCCCCAGCCAGTGAAGGGGTTTGTGGAGAAGAAGAAAGAGTCCATTATTCAACACCTTTCCACCCCCCTCTGAAGTCATGGGTGTGGGACTATTTTTTTTTGGGGGGACAGGCACAGTGCAGTCATCAGCAAAGGCACTGGGCACTATTTAGTGAAACAGGGAAAATAGGGAACATACCTTGGCACAATCGCCTTCATAACACACATTGAATACAGACACCATGACATTTTCGAGAAGCATGTTAAAGCCAAACTCCAACAAAAGGATAGGGAGCACTTGCTGCTGTACCTCCTGTCACTCCCCAGTTTCCTCAAGATGAGGAGAGGTATAACCATCATTTTCTGCAAATGCAGCAGCAACCATGGCTGCAGTCAGTTTTTGGACTAACAATTTACTCATACATCCCTGCACTGCTCCTAATTCTACCCTTTATGTGTTTGCTAGACATTACTCAACTACTGTTTGTATTTTTACTGTAATGTACATGTACACCATAGAACTGATTGTGTGTGATGTTAGGGATCAGTGAAAATTTTTGCCTCAAATTGAAAAATGGCACTTTCCACTTTTTAAAAAAATTTCCAGTGAAAAGTGCCATTTTTTTCTGCTTTTTCTCGCTTTTTTTTTGCCTAGCTCATTGCATTGAAATCAAAGGGTAGAAAAATTTTTCTCCACCTCACAAATGTTTTCTACAGCCATATAAAAGGCTGTCAGGCTCTCACAGCATGCCATTCTATGTTTGTGAAAGGAGAGAGCAGCATGTTTTTGAGCTAGAGAAAATAGGCAAATAAAGGGGAATTGAAGCTTAGTTTTAGGGAGTCATTTAGGTAGGAAATTTGTTCTCTGTAGTAGGGGAGTCTGTGAGCACAATGGGGAAAAGAAGGGAGGAAGGCCCCCAAAATTTGGTGTGATTGAATGGCAAGACAAAGGCAGCTGGGGTCTAATCGCATGCTGATTTTACTTTTATTGTCTCTGTGCTGGTGAAGTCTGGGGAAAAAAAAGTTGTTGATTTTGTTTTTTATTTATATATATCTTTTTTGGGACTAACTGTTATAAGATGTGGTGGACAACTTATAAAAATAAAATAAATTAAAAAAAACATAAATGATTAAATAAATATATTAGACAGCTGACTTTGTGACTGAGGCAGACTTGATAGACAGCAGACGACATTGAGAATTTTGTTGAGGGCCAAGGACTTCACATTCCATCAGTTGTGTACTGCAAAGAGTAAAAACACACACAGTAGTTGAGTAATGTCTAGCAAATGCACAAGTGAGAGGGAGAAAGGTGGAGCAGTGCAGGGACGTGGGAGTGAAGTGTTAGTGCAAAAACTGACTGCAGCAATGGTTGCTTCAGCATGTGCAATAAATGATGATGATCCCTCTCCTTCCTGGGTGGATGTAGTTTGTCAAGGTCCCACCAATCACACCATGCCAGTTGCCCACAACCCCTACCATTCATATCTGCCACATTGTAGGTTGTACTTTTTTAATTCTTTTAATCACTTGACATCATCATGGATATGTGCCAGTGTCACTTAAGCAGGAAGCAAGTGTTGTGGGCAAAGGACAAAGGCACTCTGCATGCTAACATATTTTTCAATGTATATGTTGCTGTAGGAATCACAATTAATTTTGACTTCCAGCTACTTATTTCTCCAGTACAGCCCTCAGAAGAAGTAATAGTGTGCTCCGAAATGTTGCACCATATTAAACATAGGAAAAAAAGTATAATGTAATAGGAAAAACGTGTTAGAATAGGCGAAAAATTTGCTGGAATACGTGAAAAGGATGGAAATTTTGCATTGGAATAAAAAACTTTCATGAAAAAAACAAAAATTGCCAATTTTATGTCACACACGGAGGCTCATATTATGCATCAACTCTCTTCACTGCCACCCTCAGCAGCAAAGGGAAACTTTATTTGCACAACATACATAGAAAACTTGATAGTCACAACTCCTCCCAATAACCAATCATCATTCTACCGCCCCCCTATAAATAGTCTTCCTCAATAAAACACTCCCTCTTTCTTTGCTGCTAGCCCTCAGATAAGTATTCATTTCATTCCTCCTTGAATGTATAGTGTTTCTATTATCCTGACTGTTTGGATTTTTACTAAATTCCCTTCATTTTTTGTTTGTCCTTCTTATTTATTGTCCTTTCTTACTGTGTCTCTTTTAGACGCGTTATTGTACCTCCAATCTGCTTTATGTGGTACCTCAGTTCTGTGTTGTGCCTCCGATTGATTTGAAGTTGTCCGCCTTGGCTGACTTCATTCCTTGCTGCGCGCGTCTTTCGCTCCATTCGGGGAGCGCTTTCTAATTCATCCTGGGTGTTTTGCCTGGCCTTGCATAGGCCTTTTTCATTTGTGGACGGCGCATGCGCTGTCTGTTTCTCTCCTTCGCGGGCTTTTGCTCTCGTCAGTGTCGGGTGCATGCGTGAGGCGGTCCTTATCTAGGAGCCTTCGGATGCGCCCGACATTTTGTTTTCTATCCGGTGGTGTTCCCTGTTAGGTACAGTGCGCTTGCTTTTTCCCTGCGTTTTTACAACTATCTGGAGGTATTTCTCCTGTAGTTTTTTTTTTTTTTTTTTGTCTTCTTATTTGTCTCTGTTTTTCTGACTGTTACTATTATTATGTCGGACGCTAGTAGGGAAAGTGATTACCCTGATCTGTCTGGTACTGGAGGTGATCAACCTGGTTACACTAGAGGTGATCAACCTAGTGCTAATGCAGATTTGGGTTTAAGGGGATCTGCTGGCTTTTCTGGCCGTTCCCTTCCTCCTTCTGATCAGTTCAAACGTTTTATGCAGGAGTCAGTGCAGGCTGCTATGCAGAAGCTCTCTGCATCCTTTGCAGAATCTTTTGCTGTAGCATTAGGTCAAACTAATACAGATATGGGAAATTCTGCTTTGCAATCCTGTGCTGATGGAACCCCTGGTCTGGGAAGTGACACAAATTTACCCCCCTCTATTCCTATCCAGAAGGGTGGTAAATGTCTCCAAAAGAGGAAGCATAATGTAGGTACCCCTGTTGTTTTACCTCTGTCTGAGAATGGTCATACTGCTGTGACTACAGTTGATCCGTGCGGCTCTGGCCCACACCTAAGACCCCCACCTCAAGGGGAAGAAGTTTTGAGGCACAAAGGTAAACGACGTAATAAGCCTGACTCATATTGTTCCTCCTCTAGCGAGGATGATTCTGACTCTGACTGGATTCAGTCTGATAAAGAGGACAGTGATTCTGAAGTTGTACCTCCGAAGAAGGCAAAACCTGTAACTACTGACCGCCCTAGTGAGCCTTCTAAAATTATTCTTGATGTTCAAGGGGAGCCTCTTTTTGACCCGGAGGGGATTAAGCACCCCCGTTCTTTGGAGTGGACTCCATACATTGCTCAGTATTTACAAATGTGGGTGCGCAAACCTTTGACTCGCACCACTAGAAATAAGTTACGGGGGAATGCCCTAGACCTACTATTCCAGACAAAGTCTGCGAGACACCGGAGTTTGACATTAAAATGGTGCAATTTATCCAAAAATCCGGTAAGGACCCCAGAAAAGGGATTGATCGCTCTCTTAAGGCTTGCCAAGATAAATTACTTGATGTATTAGGGCCAGCGACCAAAATTTTTGAATTAACTGAAGCAGCCTTACAGGACGGTTCACAGGTTGATGTCCAAATCCTTAGGGGTTGGATTCAACAGCTCATTTGCTTACTTGGTAATGCCAATGCGGCTTTAGCGGCAGAACGTCGCAGGGCCATACTATTGAAAATTGATCCCAAATTGGCAGACATGGCTACTACTGAGCCTGGTCCAGCTGCACAAGGCCAATTATTTGAAGACAACTTTATTAAAGAATTAGGCAAATTTGTAGCCTCGTTTACTGCCTTGGATAAGGCTCAATCTTCTTTGAGAAAAGTATTTCAACCCAAAATTTTTTAGAGGGCCGGAAGAGGTAGGGGCCGTTCTTCCGGCCGGTCCAAGTTCTTTCAACAAAAATTTCAAGGCCCCTCGTACCCTACCTATCGGGGACAACCACCTCAGGACAATAAACCGCCAGGTCCGTTCTTCCCTCAAAGAGGCAGACCATGGAGATCTAGAGCTGGCAGAACACAATTTCGTGCTCGATCCTACACAGGTATGTCTTCTGTTGTTTACCCTTTTTTCCCCGGCTCGGGTGGGGGGCAGGCTATTACATTTTTTCCAAAATTGGCAAAGGATAACTGCGGATCGGTGGATCCTTCAGACGGTACGGGGCTACCATATAGAATTTTATGCCCCACCGGTTCAAGAGGTAGTTCCCCCTCCTTTTCTATTTTCCGGGGTAGACAAAGAATTGGTAGACACAGAGTTAAAGGCATTGGCAGAGAAAGGGGCTATCATTCGGGCTCCAGAAGTGACAAAGGGTTTTCTGAGCAATATCTTTTTAGTAAAAAAGAAGGACTCAGGTTTCAGACCGGTGATCAATCTACGCGACCTGAATCGGTTTGTGCTTTACCGCCATTTCAAGATGGAGGGCATCCATCTTTTGAGGGATCTTCTGTTGCCGGCGGATTGGATGATCAAACTCGATTTGAAGGATGCCTATCTAACCGTTCCTATGGCTCCGTCTTCCCAGGTTTTTCTCCGTTTTCGGTGGCAGGATCGGATTTGGCAATTCACATGCCTTCCTTTTGGCTTGTCTTCTGCTCCTTGGTGCTTCACCAAGTTACTGAAACCAGTGGTAAGCCTTTTGAGGAGTCGCGGTGTACGTCTGATTATTTATTTAGACGACATGCTTCTCATGTCTCAGGACAGAGAACTGTTGTGTACTCACATGGATTGGACGATCAGACTGTTGACAGAACTCGGTTTCCTGCTCAACTGGGAGAAGTCCTTGACGGTTCCGTCTCAGTGCGTGGAGTTTCTAGGGTTCATGATCGATTCCGTTCACACCTCTTTAAGTTTACCGGGTGCGAAGATTCGCAATATATACGCAAGGAGATTCGGACGATCTTGAGAAGGGATCGAATTTCCTTGCGCATGTTGGCCAGAGTGGTGGGTCTTCTGTCCTCCTCCATTCAGGCCATATTACCGGCTCCCCTTCATTATCGGGCCTTGCAACGATTGAAGGGCCTTCATTTACGCAACGGCCTCGGGTTCACAGATCTTATCTCGCTTTCATCAGACGCCAGAAAAGAGCTGTTATGATGGCTAAAGCATCTAGACGCCTGGAATGGCAGGGCCATTTTCGGTTCGGCTCCAGATTTTGTTATAGAGTCAGACGCCAGCCTTCTCGGTTGGGGTGCTCAGCTAGGAGACGTTTCTACCGGCGGAAAGTGGTCGCCTCAGGAGACCTTGCTCCATATCAACTGTCTGGAACTTTTGGCAGGTTCATTCGCGATCAAAAGTTTGCTCAAGAACCAGGTACGATGTTGTGTCTTACTCAGGATGGACAATGTATCAGCAGTCCAATATGTCAACAGATTGGGAGGCACGAAGTCCAAGCAGTTGGCAGAGTTAGCAAAAGATCTCTGGCATTTTTGTTTGGATTGAGATGTAACGATCATGGCGGAGCATTTGCCTGGTCTTTCAAATACGGTAGCGGATTGGAATTCCAGGTTCCTTTCCGATCGGGGAGACTGGATGTTGCACAATCAGGTGTTCTCGCATCTTGTGGACATTTGGGGTCCTCTACGCATCGATCTGTTTGCGTCTCGTCTCAATCGCCAACTTTCCAATTTCTTCAGTTGGAGACCGGATCTGGAGGCCCTTGCTACCGATGCTTTTTTACAGGCTTGGACTCCAGGGACTTGTTACGCTTTTCCTCCGTTCTCCATGATTTCACGTACAATTTGGATGATCAGGCGTCAGGAAGCGACAGTTGTCCTGATAACTCCCTTTTGGCCGTCACAACCCTGGTTTCCCCTTCTGTTGGAACTTGCGGTGGACGTACCTCGTCTACTTCCGGTTTTTCCCTCTCTCCTTATCAATCCTATCGGCGATCTTCACGATCTTGTGATATCGGGGGAACTTCAATTGATGGCTTGGTTGGTTTCAGGCCTTCCTCAGGCTCCGGTTCGTTTTCGGAATCAGCTCGGTCGTTATTGGCTGAAGCATGGGCTCCAGGCACACGGGCCGTGTACTCTTCTGCCTGGTCCTGTTGGTGTCGTTGGTGCCTGGAACGGGGTTTGGATTCCGTTTCAGCATCTCCTGTAGTGGTTGTTAATTTTCTTTCCTATTTGTTTGATTTAGGAAGAGCTTATAGGACTATAAATACTTACCGTTCAGCTATATCTGCTGGACATTCTGTTGTGGATGGCCATCCTGTTGGTCAGCATGTATTGGTGTGTCGTCTTATGCGTGGTATTCGTTTTTCGCGTCCTCCTCAGTCTCGGTATTCTGATACTTGGAGTGTCGCGGATGTACTGCGTTTTTTAGAGAACTGGCCTCCAAATGAACTTTTGTCCCTTAAACAGTTATCGGCCAAACTAACTATATTGTTATGTCTTATTTCTTTCAAACGAGTATCTGATGTTAAGGCTTTGGATCTTAGTAATCGGTCCTTTACACCATCTGGGGTTCAATTTCAATTAGTTCGACGCACTAAGACTGGTTTGCGTGTAGTTTCCTATCCGGCTTTTCCAGCTAAACCTCAGCTATGTGTGGTGAGGTGTTTACGAGAATATGAGATTCGGACTGAATCGTTAAGGAATAGGATTTATTCCCAATTATTGATTTCTTTTCGCCGCCCTTTCTTGCCTGTTTCTGCGGCCACTTTGGCCCGTTGGGTTCGGTGGATTATGCAATTGGCGGGTGTTGACGTTTCTTTGTTTGGGGCACATTCCTCTAGGGGTGCAATGGCATCCATGGCTTTACAGGTTGGTAGTAGGCTTGAGGATATCCTGCGAGCGGCGGATTGGTCTAGGGAATCCACTTTTCGTGAATTTTATTGTAAACCTATCAATCATGTGTCTAATCAGGTAGTTCAGGCTCTGTGATTGTTTTCTTTGATTGATTTCTTGTCTTAGAAATTGTACTTATTTATATATTGCAATGTTTTTATTATTAGCTTTAAACTTGCATAATATGAGCCTCCGTGTGTGACATAAAATTCGTGGATTTTCCTAACATTTGTGATGGAAAGTCAGAATTTTATTAAAAACACGGAGGCGAATATTATCCCTCCCTGTTTCCCTCCCTATTGTTATTTTCTTTTTGTTTTCTTTTAGGATAATCTCTTGATGGAACGGACTAGGGATTCATAGTGGTCCTGTTATCTTCGGTTCTATGTTCTTCAGTGCTGCAGTGCTGTCCTGATGATGTTTGGATCAGTGTGCAGGGGACTTCTGTTCCAGTTGTTTCAACGATGTTATCAAGTTCCGTTGCAGAGTTCGCGGTGAAGATGATCGCACAAAGAAAGAGGGAGTGTTTTATTGAGGAAGACTATTTATAGGGGGGCGGTAGAATGATGATTGGTTATTGGGAGGAGTTGTGACTATCAAGTTTTCTATGTATGTTGTGCAAATAAAGTTTCCCTTTGCTGCTGAGGGTGGCAGTGAAGAGCGTTGATGCATAATATTCGCCTCCGTGTTTTTAATAAAATTCTGACTTTCCATCACAAATGTTAGGAAAATCCACACATTTTTATCAAAGTAATGCAGGAAATTTGTCTCACTTTTCGCCCACTCCTAGTGATGTTTTGCCTTGACCCTCTATAAAATACTCTCTCTCATCAAGTGTCAGTCTGCCCCAGTCACAGTTTACATCAGAGTCCCTGTCTCTGTCACATACCAATTTTTTATTTAATTTTTTACATCTTATTTTTTATTACTATTTTTTTTTTCAACTAACTGTCCCTCTTATTCCAGTAAGTATTCTTTCCCCTGCCTCCAAAACAAAGAGATAACAGCCAGATCAGGATGAAACTTGTTTCACAGCTGCCTGTGTCTTCCCAGTCAGTCGCACAAAATGTTTGTGTATTTGGGGTAATTCTCCTTTGCTCCCATCTCAAATCCCCAGACTTCCCTGTCCCTGACACAGAGATAAGTCTGATTAGAAAGGAACTTGGATCATGGCTGCCTGTGTCTTGCCAGTCAGTCACACAAGATGTTGTATTTGAGGTCAACCTCCTTTCTCCCATCCTGTCCCCAGAGTGCCCCCAGATTCCCCTAATGCAGTGAACAAATGTCTTACCTACCAGATGCCCTAAACTAAGCTTCAACTTCTATTTATTAGACTCTCTTCACTAACTGCCAAATGTGCTGCTGTCTCCTCCTCTCACAAACACAAAATGGCATGCTGTGGGACCCTGAGACCCCTTTTATACTATGCTTCTGAGAAATAAAGTACATTTGCTTTGTGGTAGAAATTCAGTCTTCCCCTTTATTTTAATGCAATGAGTTAGGGGAAAAAAGCAGAAAAATAGCACTTTTTGCTGGAAATTTCCAGCTAGGGGGGGGAAGTAACATTTTTCTCCTGTTTCTCTTTTGAGGGGAAAATGTTTGCCCATCCTTAAATAATAGTTAAATCAACATATTTCCAAAGTTTTAAAGAAAAAAAAGGGGGGGGGGACTGAGAAGGCAATAGCACGGCAACCTCCATAGATACCTGACTGTCATTGCACTTTACATAAGGTTGGACTAAACAGGACATTGAAATCTTCTAATTAACAAGTTTAGGGACTATTCAGGGGTTGTCCTGCTTCTTAAGGTAAAGGTTTGAATGACACTGAGCCTATAGAATATCCACAGCAATAAAGTAACATACATGTGTTTGTCCAAGTAGGGGTGGGCAAAAGATCCCACCATGTTCCCATGAAAAAATCAGCAAAAACCACGTTGTTGTCTGCTTTTAACAGAAAAATCTGCTTTAAAAACAGAAATTAAAATCCTCACATTTTTCACCCATCGGCCAAAATTCTTTGCCATTTTTTTCAATGTCTAGAAAGTTTTCACCCATTGATTTACATGTTTCTCACCTTTTTTGCTACAAAAACATGACATATTCCAGGAAGAGGCACACAATAGAAGCAGCTACAGAGCAAGGTAGACATGCTGTGCTGTTCTGTTGTGATATTTTTACAAAATTGAAGCAGGAGTGGCTTATAGTGACTGTTATCACTATGAGAAAGTTTAAAAGTAATAAAAGGAGGAACTGGAAGGACCCTTATGTCTTGTCAAGGTTTGGCTGAGCTGCTCTAACTCTGCTACTTGATTCTGCTGTCTGAACTAATCTAGAGCTCTGCTATCCATTGCTGCTGCCTTTACTTTCCTGGATTAGGTTGAATCAGCTGATCTCTCTGTGATTGCTCACCTGACTGTTACCAGACAACAATCCCAGGGTATTTAAAGCAACTTGGCTCACTTCCTGAGTTATTTGTGCATGACCTGGCTTCCCTTCTGGCTCCTGTCTTGTTCCTGACATTGTTAATCTCCGTATTCCTGACCCCGGCTTGGCTGAGTACCTGTCTTGGTTCCTGACCCCTGCTTGTCTTTTGGTTTATGCTTCTGGATCACGATTTTGCTTTGTTTGTTTTTGTTATTTTAATAAAGGTGTTTTGTATTTTACAATTTTGTGCCTGTCTGGTTCCTGGTCCCTAATATGTGTCCACTGTGTCTGAGTTTGTGGACAATTTTTTTTTCTTAGAGCTTGTGCTTTAAAAAAAAAAACCTAAAAAAGGAAAAAACATACTCTGACAAAAAGATAAACAATTTTTGGGGTTTGTTTCTAACAAGTCTAAGTCCTACAAATCAATGTTTCCTTAGGGCTTGTGCCAAACAAGTCTAAGTCCTACAAATCAATGTTTTCTCATGGCTTGGGCCTCTAACAACAAATATTACAAATCATACACTACAAAACACTCTGTCATGTCAAGTATCAGTCTACCCCAGTGGAAGCTTATGTCAGGGGGTCCCTGTCACTGTCACGTTACATACAAATTTCTTGTTTTATTTTTTTTATTAACTGATCCCCCTATATCAGTCGAAAAGCCCCCCAAAAAATTCCCCGTTCAACTGATTCTTTCTCCAGACTCCACCCACCAACACAGGCACCTTCCTCAGACCCCTTTTCTACCATGTCTTATGGGGTTTTTTAATTGTATTTAGGATGTATTTTTTATTAATTGCCCCCAATCCCAGGAAATAAACCCCTAGAAAAAGGCATTCCCTGTTCAACTGATTCTTTCCCCACACTCCACCAATACAGGCACCTTCATGCCCCTTTTATACTATGCCTTTGGGAAATAAAATAATATTTACTATGTATTGTGTATAAGTTCAATGTTCCCATTGATTTCAGTGGAATGAGCTAGGCGTAAAAAGCTAAAAAACTGCACTTTTCGCAGGAAATTGTTCATCATGCGGGAATTGCCATTATTCTCCAAACTCAGTATGAGGCAAACAATTTTGCCAGTCCCTATACCCGTGCCACCATATTCCCACCCACGTGCATATATTGCAAACACATGATCTAGAACATATTCCCCCTCATTAACAATATCTATTTATATCTGTATAGAGTTGAGGGGGAGAGAGAGGGAAAAAAAGGGATCAATTCACCAATGAGAGAGACCATCAGTCTATGATATATTCAGGCTGGCATCACCCAGAATAAACCAATATTCATAGAGCTTCCAGCCAAGCCTGGGCTTCTGACTCGAATATGAAGAACAAGGTATGCTCATTATGGATGTTTCTCAGCTTGCCAGGACATATCAAGGATTACTGGATATTCTTTACCCTCAGACAATGCTTCATATCAGCATTTGAAATTGATTCCTTTGTTTCTGAAACTCCACACAGAAGTCAGGGTAGATATAGTGGTTCTCGATTGATATTTGACTTTTCTGTCTTGCTAGAGGCAGGACTGTATCTCTCTCATTCAGAAGCTTTGCAATCAAGGGTCTGGGAAAAGCACCCAGTGGTCTTTGTGATGATGGAATATGATATAAGGTGAATTGTGGATTTTAAACAATTTTCTAGGAACTGCTCCACACTCCTCCCTTCACTCCCATCAGGGAGACCAATTAGATGAAAATTACTTCTGTGAAGCTTGTTTTCAAGGTCATCAGATTTCTTTTGTAGATCTTTAAACCTATGAGTGCATATACAATGTATTGCTCTCAATGAGTTGTGTACCCCTCTGGCACTCAAAGGGTTAACTTGCCTTTTGAAAGTTGACATAAATTCAGACATTGCCGGAATAACATTATCCACTTTTGAAACTCTGTGTTGGCCTTTGGCAACATTTTCATACTGATTGCTGATCCACCCAAAGAAGGTTTATATTAACCTGGAGCATGTCAGTTTTGTTTGTGAGCACTGATTGACAGTGGCAGATATGGTAGCATACTCAGATTCTGAAGATTGTGCCAGTGATGCTGGTGGAGATTGCTCTTCTAGCATAGCATCCATTTCCTCTTTTGCCGTTTGTTTTCTCGCAAATTTGCTACGTTTGGAGTTGTAGTCTACTCACTTTTCCCATAGTGTAAAATGGGAAGAAACACAGTAAAGAGTACCCCAAGGGACCAGATCTAGTCTAGATGTTAGCAAGATCGGTATAAAGATTGCAGGAGTACTTGTAGAACTAGGAAGGGCTCATGAAATCATTAACATTCCTCTAAGGAATGATAGTGTGGTGAGTATGGTATACGTGGTGTGTACAGCTATATGCCACAGTGATGCAGATGTACGAGATAAGATAGCTTACATAGAAGGGATCTATCACAGGGAGGGCTCCGGACAGTCGTCATGGTGTGAGAGCTGTATCAATGATCACCTAGTTTCCAACAAAAGACAATATTACTGGATTTGAGTAGATTCCATGCTCTCCCACAGCAAAGTTTCCCCATGTTTGGGCAGTAGGTGGTCGATAGATTATAGTATGGCATAGTATAGTATATAATACAGTATAGGTTTGCTGGATAGGCCTAGTAGCCCCTTAACTTGACCATCTTCTCTTCTATTTCCTCAGCCCCTTCTGTGTGATTGTTAGTGGCAGTTAGAAATACCCAATCAAATATTTAGCGTCAAAAATCTGTCCATACATAGTTTGAACGTAGCATGAACCATGAATGAAGTGACTGGTAGCCCATTATATTTTCACGCCTGTTTAGCTTGTTGTGTTGGTGTGCCTAGGTTAGTCAGTTCCAGTTAGGATAGGGTGTAATTATACTGAACTGTCTGCATGTCCCCTGAGTGACAGACCCAATCAATGGAGTGGTAAAAGACCACTCTCTATATATTCCCTCCACAGGGCAGTACTCTCATTTCACATTCAACAAATTTTCAACAAAAATTTCAAAACATTTTCTCCAGTCCCCCTTACCCCAGGATTGGGGGTGGGATTGCATGCAGGATTGGATTTTCAGTGTGGGGTACTATTCATGGTCACGGGAGCCCCTGGTTGGTAGTACCACCTGAGCCGAGGTTGCCATAAAGTGTGTAATGATGGATGTCAACAGTAACTTCATGCTTCTTGGCAGAGCCAGATTAACACTTCACACTACACACTAACCAAGATATAATCCTCTAATGCTCTTATAAGTAAACCTGATACCCAGAATAGTGGTTCTTCTCTTTTTTTAAGTCACCCTAACACATAACTTGTATTCACTGGGTCATTTTTCATGAGTATTTTGAGGGTTACAAATACTAAAATATATAGTTACCGTATTCATCTCACAATTATAATGACAATGAATGAAAACTTACTTTGCAAAACCATTTCCATTATTGTGCATTTACGACTAAACATTCACAACTTTATCACAGTCTTGTTCATCAGAGGACACATTGCTTGCCCAGAGTTAACCCAGAGTAGAGATACACTCAGGACCAGAAAGGCACATTGACTGTCCTAATGTGAGTACCCTGAGATCTTGGCAATATTAACCCTTACAGTTTCTTACAGTACCAGATATTCTGGGTGATATGTGCCTGCCTGCTCACATGCAGATGTGCTCAAATAAATCCTCAAGCACTAATGTAGAGATCTCACTGCATGAACACAAATAAGACATATAGGATTTTTCCCTTAGCGTTTTCTAGTTAAAACTCTGCCCAAAAAACAAAGAAAACAACAACAATGTAAAGATTTACCCTTTGAATATCATGGGGTGTACATCACATTTCAGAGCAATGTGTTTCATATGCCTGTGGCACTCAAACTCCACACACAACTCACCCAAAGAGACTGTTTCCCTGATCCCCTCCGATGCTCCACTTTAACATATATTGTGACGTGGGATACAATACTTTAGTGGGGGCAGTGGGACACTACAGACATTTATTTGAATGCCAGTATTTGAATGAATTGCAACAATACATTTGTATTTGTGTGTAGCACCATTGTCAATGTAGAACAGCAGTGCCATCCCAAAAATATTTAGTAAAAAAATAAGGAAAACAGAGCTGTCTGGGAAAGATGTTTGCTAAAAAATAAATATAATTACTTAATTTTTATTAAAGGGAAAAATTTCCTGGCTCTTAATTTATCACATTGATCTACATAGGGAAATGTTTTTCATGCAGTAGTTTGTTTGCATTGCATTGTAGATGAAGTTTACTGGATAAAGTGATCTCTTTTTAAATCTCTCTCTAGATCCTGCTGTCTTACTCCAAACAACAGTATTCATTATATATGAAAGACTTTTGAAGTACACAAATCGTTAGGTTAGAAACTAAAACATCTAGCACAAGCATGTAAAATATGTGGCCCGTGAGTCTCATTCAAGCCACTCACTGCTAAACTGCCTCTTACAAGCTCTTCAGCTGCTTTCAGTTGTCCTTACTGAGTTCCAGAGTAATCAACAGCATATTACTATAAAATGCATGATTAAATACTGATTATAACTATATCATATCCAGACATTGCAGCATTTCACTTTCTGGTCCAAATTTTCAAAAGTTCAAGTTGGGCAGGCTTGGTGGCTCCATTTAACTTTAAACTTCAAGATTAGCTCCTCAGACCCAACAGCAAACAACAACGCACTACAATTTTGCCTGAGCCATCATTTGTCCATGGAAACATTTCAGCACTTCCCCCTAGCAACAGCAGCCGGTGTTTCATTGCATAGATTGTATCCAGGACATCAAGATGTCTTGGTTTCATCTCACATACTGGCAGTGCGCTAAGTGCGGTGGCATAATGGACTTAAGGGGAACTGGGAGGGACTTGGGGAGCACTGAAAGGGACCAGAAGAATGATGTTTTCCGGGCCCCCCTCATTTGGCCGGGCCCTAGGCAGGTGCCTTGTGCGCCTTGCCTGTGATCCGGCTCTGCTTCTTGGATGTGTACAGCAGATTCATTCAGTTGTGAGGTGAGGTAATATGAGAAGCTGTGCTCACCAGTTTGTCAATAATCAATAAGACTGAGCCTCTGATCAACACACCTGTACTCTAGTAGGGAAATTCCTAAGTCCTGGCCTGTAAGTTAGTCCTGAGGGCACAGGTTGAGAATCCCTGGTCTAAACAGATAAAAAAAATATATATATATTTGTTGCTAAATTCCCTAGTGTTTCCAATTTTTGTCCACCCCTGTATCTCCCAAATACTATTATTCTGTGACAATAGATTTATTGAAGGCATAAAGTTAGATGTGTGAAATCAGTCACAATATTATACTACATACCTCTATGTGCATACCTTATCCTGTAAATAATGTATGGTAAGTAGCATAAAGGTCACTAACTCCCCCTGAACTTATTTTTAAGTTATTATATTTTTTTAAAGTAATGCATTTAATAAAGTGAAATGTCAAACAGTTCAACAGCAAGAGCTCCAGTGAATGGAAAATTAAGTTCATGTAAATTGTGATATTTATTAGGATTCAAATTATACACTCTGAAAATACATATTAGCAACCCCCAGCCTAACATTTTCTTGAAGTCACTGTTGTTTACATACGATTCAGTGTGAAATAGTCATAAGATAAATAAAAGCAAAGGAAATAATTTTTTAATGTCAGATATGCAACAGATTCCTGCTAATGCTTGGAATGAAGAAAGATGTAAGAGTGGAAAGATTGTTATGCAAAATTACTATGAATCTTAATATATGGATAAAATCAGCTGATTTTGTAGAGGAATGTGTGGTTTAAAAACTGTTAGAAACTCTGCACCAACAGGATAACAATGAGACAGGGAGGATACTCAAGGCAATCAGCTATAGAAAAAAAATATTTTAATAACATATGTGGTAGAAATAGTCATCCAGAGATGCCACTCACTTTATAATTTATAATACTTGAGCTTATTCTGGTCTATTTAGCACACTGATACTCAGCTTTAATCCTCATGGCACACCAGCTAACACTGATTTAACATATTATGTATAGAGAAAGCAAAGACCTTCATAGTCCATGTTATAATGTGAGAAAGGAGATTAATATAGTTCTACCATCTACCATAAATTGCTATTCTAAGCATTCTGAAGCTATGCTATTCTAAGCACATTGAAGCAGGCTTATATAACATGAATTGCAGCCAGAAGTATTTTGGTTTCATTTTTTACAGAAAAAAAACTTATTCTACTTTAGACCTAAAATAGGGCTGCCATTTATCTGGAAAAAAGTATACTATATGTTCAAAAAGAAAATCCCACTGAAATCAACAGATTTATTTTGATATATGATACATGTTTTACTTCAGATATTCAGGCTATAGTTATTTCTATTATTTATAGGTAATTTAAACATTTTTCATGATAGTTTCATTTTTATGAATGATGGAGTCATGTGGTCTGGTATTAGATTCTGTCACTTTAGAAGTAAGATCTGAAACTATTTCAGTCAAGCTATTAATTCCCAGGTGTATACAACTTCTGAAGGTTAAATAATGATGTGACTCAGCAGCCTCTGCTCTGCTGTACAAAGCAACACATTGAGAAAAACCTCTATGGATATTATGTATCAATACAGCAAATGTTTATATCCTTTTTAATGAGAAATGTATTTGCATGTTTCCCCTTATGTGATTTTCTTTGTGTCAACATGCCAAGAAACAAAAAACTAATGTTGCTTTTGGCAAAACAATTATACATTGTTCTCTTATGATAAACAATCAGATAGCACAATATGGGATCAGGTGATCACAAGGAAATAAAAAAGCAGATTATCTTATCTTCATATATCAATCAGAAAGGTTCTTGTTTGGGTCACTTTTCTGACCAAGGTAGGACAATTTCTTTGATGGATGGCAGGAGTACTGGATGACTCACCCCCCCATGTTTCCCATGTAATCTGGTGGCATCCCCTTACTAGGGGGCAAAAAGTCTTAAAAATTACCAGCATGACTTTTCCGTAAAAAACAAGTATTCCATTTTTTTTTTTTTGCAAACGTTTTCTCCATTTTGCCGCTGCAACAGTTTTCTCCTTTTTCCCACTGCCAATACATTATTCACCAATGTTTCCCATGACTGCAACATTTCCCAGCACAATATTTCATCTACTGAGGGCTGAAGTGGATAAATAATTAGCTAAAAGTCAAAGTTATGATTGTAAGTCCTCCAATAACATATGCCTTGAAAAGGTTTTTATCAGGCTGAATGCATATGTTCTTTATCCACAATGCTAACTTCCTGCTTATGTAACATTGGTACAACCATCCTTGAAAAATAACTGGGGCTTGAGATATTCCAGCAGGGTGCAACACATGTTATTCATTCTTTATAGCCTCTGTTTTAAAAAAAGAAAAAGGGCAGCAGGTCAACCGACCACATTTTGGCAAAGGCTTACTTTTGCATTATATTTGTGCAGGTTTTGATTCTTTATAACAACTTAGTAAGTGTGAGATGTCAGTACACAGAATTAAAACTGTTTATTGCTTTAATGCTATCACTTGTGCAGGTAGTGGTGGTGGTGGTGGCAGTATGTTTAGGCACTTTGTCATCTCCTACACCAAACCCAGAGTCATCATACTCCTCTGCAGTAGGAGCCATAGGTATTATTTGGAATGAACTAACTGTTGACTGTGAATTTTTGACACATCAATAACATCACTACTTCTCTTATCTGCCCCAGAGCCCTAGCAATTTTTTGGAGTGCTTCTACTGCTGCTAGTTGTTGGCACCTCTGACCTGTTGAAGTTTGTCTCCCAGTCAGACCTGGGGTTGTGCTACAGGTGGGATCTCATGGAGTAGGTGCCTGGGTGTGATCCGCTTTCTGCTGTCCATGATATTTTTTGCACAGACAACATATAGCAACATGATTAGCTTTTAGATCCTGAGTGAAGTATCTCCATACTGTGGACTTCATGGACTGCAGGTCCCAGTGGGGCTAGATGTTAATGCAGTTCTACTGCTACTTTGTGTCAAAGGTTCAGAACTTCCGGCAGCAGAAGAGGCACTCATCATAGCTAAGGTTGGGTATCTTAATAACCTGTGTTGTTATTGTAGGAACGAGCCTGCAACACAAATTTGTTTTGGCCTTGTTGGGCCTCTTCAGTGAGGTGCAGCTGATCTTTCTAGGCACTGTGAGCAAGGGGTCCAGTGCTGGATTTCCCTACTACCCTTGAGGTGTCAAATCTCAAGGATAATTTGCATATGTAAAGTGGAAGTCAGAGACGCTCAACTAGGAACGATCCTGCAATACAAATTTGCAGGCTATCTAGGAATGGTATCCTACCCAGGCCGCAGTCTCTTTTAGCCCACTAGTGCCTTTCACAGAGAGGAAATATCCTAAAGCATATCATATTGGTCCCGCCATAACAGCAGTCCAACCAAGAAATGCCAGGCAATTCCTCTCTGAAAAAGAGAAGCAGCCAACCACAGACGTATGTTTCATATGTCTGGGAGTGTGAGAAGGCAGCAGAGGAGGTTGACCCCAAATACCCTCACATTATATCTGACTGATTTGACTTGAAAGACACTGACTGGGACCCTGAAGTGAGCTTTGTGACTGAGACAAACTTGATAGATAGCAGACGAGACTGAGTATTTTGTTGAGGGCCAAGGCAAAACATCATACTTCATCAGTTGTTTTATGTACTTTAGAGTAAAACCACACTAGTAGTTGAATAATTATGACCAGCAAATGCACATGGGGCAGGGGGCAGGGGGAAAGGAGCAGCAGTGCAGGACGTGAAAGTAAAGTAGTAATTTAAAAACTGACTGCAACCATGGTTGCTGTAGCATGTGCAATAAATGATGATGATAACTCTACTCCTGGGGGAGGATGCAGTTTGTCAAGGTCCCACCAAAAGTTTCCCCCAGTGGTACTATAAAATATAAATATATATGAAGAACACTGAAGACGACGACTCACAGTCTAGTGTTGATGGAATAATGGAGGAAGGTGCAGCAGCTGAACCAACTGCTGCACCTAGCAGTGAGACAAAATCAACAAAACTCCTGTCCTCAAATCTTTGTTAAATTGTTTGTCACCTCTAAAAGCTTAGAGAAATATAAGGGTAGTGGACGATGCTTAGGATGACCTAATGAATGATGATGCTGTAGAGCTAGACTATATCCCTACAGCATCCTCCTCTTGTTCAAATATAGATTAATTTGAGAGTGAGAGAGATGATTGCATTGCCTGAAAGTTAGCTGAAAGACAAAGGCTCAATCTTCCACCACTGAAAAGGAACACCTGTCTATAAACTGTTTGAGAAAATAATCGGAAGGTCTGACCCTGAACAAGCAAAAACGCCTAAAAATAGTCATCCTGTCAGTCATTAACAGCATTGTCTCTGCTTCCAAGTCCAAGCCTCACTGAGCCATACACACTTTTGTTGAGTAACTTGCCACATCAACAACAACACAGAGTACCTACAGAGAACAAATGTCCTACCTAAAAGACTAAACTAAGCCTCAACTCGACTTAATTTGCCTATATTTTCTAGCTCAAACATTACCTATTTTTCTTCCTCTCACAAACACAGAATGGCATGCTGTAAGAGCCTGACACCATTTTGTATGACTGAAGGAACAGAAAATTCCTTGTGGAAGGGAGAAATTCAGTTTTCCCATTGATTTCAATGCAACGCGCTAAGTGAAAAAATCAAGAAAAATTACATTTTCATGGGAAATTTCCCACTAGACGGGAATTGCTATTTTTCAGGTGAAAATATTCCCCCATTCCTAGTTGTGAGCATCTAGGGATGACAGGAGGATCAGTCCAAGCCTTTAAGATTGCATAGTGGAAGTTGCCTTAAATTTCTGTGATTGCCCGCTTCACATATGCAAGGGAGATCTGTACATATAGTGCAATGAAAAACATATCTTCTAATAGCTGTTCACAGATAATACAGCATCCTTAACAGGAAGCCACTGTGGACTGAGAGGAGACACAAGTCCGGAGAGGAAATATAGTTCCACTTTACTACAGCTGGGAGAGGTCCGGCATTCATTGTTTGTACAGCTACATATAGCTATTTGATATCTAGGACTTTGTGGGACATTAAAACCAAAGAGCACTGCTGTGTTATTTTAGGTGTGGACTAAGTGTGTTTTAGCATTGTATGTTTATGGGTATTGTGTATTTGTATCTTATATGAGTAAACTTTTAAATTTTATATCTGTATTTGTGCCTCATTGTTCAAAGGATATTGGTGTGTTAGTGCCCCATATTATATTACTTTGTTTCTTGATTTATCATTAGCGGTCTCCTTCTATATATTTCGTGATTTGTGTGTTATCTAAAAAACACACCTTGTTGTATAGGATTGTCGCAGCTTTAATACATGAAGAGAGAGAAGTAACTGAGGCTGCCTAATCCACAGAACTGTGGTTAGTTCTTGAAGATGTTTGAAACAACCTACCTGCCAAGTTCCTTAACAAATTGTGTACAAGTGCACCTAGAAGAACTGATACTGTTTTGATGGCAAAGGGTGGTCACACCAAATATTGATTTGATTAAGATTTTTCTTCTGTTGACTCACTATGAATTTTGTTAGTTGATTAAAGTAAACTATTAACATTTCTATTCAATAGACACATATAGCACGCACAGTGGGCAGAGGTGGTAGAACAGGTGTACTGCTATCCCCCCATCCCTTTCCACTAACTCATTTGATGTACATTCAATTTAATTATTCCACTGGAAGCACTGCATGTTGCATTAGTATACAGACCTCCGACAACCACACCCTCTGCTTTCCTTTCAGACTTTGAGTGCTGGCTTGCATTCTTTCTATCCTCTGACTCTCCTTCTCTCAAACTTTGGGACTTCAGTCACATTGATGATCCTTCCCTTTCTTGGGCCTCACGCCTCCTTCAACTAATCTCATCCTTCACTCTTCAACAATGGACTCACTCTAACCACACAAAGACGGTCACACCCTCAACTTGCTCCTTACTAGATTTTTCCATATCTCCTTCCCCACTCTCTGACCACCATCTCATAACTTTCTCTACCACCCTTTCCCTCCTTCCCTCACCAACTACAACCCCGCACTACACACTTATCTTCTGCATTGCATTTCAACCTCTCCCACTTCAACACTCTTTCTGAAACTGACAGACTTATAGAATCCTACAACAACCTGCTCTCCTCATCACTTCTGCATGACCCCCCTCCAGGACCATCACAAACTCCCCTCAACCGCATGCCCTTAGCTCAACTCACAAACATGCTTTCTTTGCTCCTGTACCCACACTGCTGAACACTTGCGGAGGAAGTTCCACTCTCATGCAGACTTTATCCACTACAAATTCCTAATGTTCTGCTACAACACTGCTCTATCCTCTGCCAAGCAGCACTACTACTCTTCACTAATCAATACTCACAAATTTAACCCACACCAACTCTTCTGCATCTTCAATTATCTCCTTCACCCTCCCCCTCCGTCTTTCCCTCTCCCCTCCCTAACCCCTCTAGTCTTTTCAGAATTCTTCATACAGAAGATTAACACAATACATCAAACAACCCCACCCTGTCAGTCTCCACAATTATATTTTCCTTATCCTCCATCCTACTTATTCAATTCCTTTACTTCAGTCACAGAATCAGAGGTCTGCCTTTTGCTGTCCACATCACCACTCACCACGTGCTCCCTGATCCTATACAATCCCACCACCTCAATACTCTGTCATCCACATTAGTTTCCATGCTAACTCATGTATTCAACTCCTCCCTATCCTCTGGCATCTTCCCCTCCTCCTTCACACAATCAGTAGTATCTCCAATCCTTAAGAAAGGTTCATTAAACCTCACCAAATACCGCCCCATATCACTCTTGCCCTTTGCCTCTAAGTTTCTTTAACGCCTAGTCTACTCTTGTCTACTTACCTTCCTCAACCCCCATAACACTCTGGACCCAGTGCAGTCTGGCTTTCTGCCCACTTTCTGTACAGAAACTGCCCTTATAAAAGTAACAAACAATATTCATATTGTAAAAACCAATGGCATTTTATCTCTACTTATCCTCCTAGACCTATCAGCAGCATTTGACACAGTCGACCATACCCTTCTCTCCCAGGTTCTCAGATCACTTGGCATCTGTAGCCTGGCACATTCCTGATTTCTATGTTATCTCTCTCAATGGTCTTTCTCTGTGACATATGCTAACACCTCCTCACCTCCGACCCCCCTCTCTGTAGGTGTATCCCAAGGCTCTATTCTGGGGCCTCTTCTCTCTGCACCCTCAATATCACCTGAAATACAGCAGAGGGTCTCATATTGTCTCACTGTTATCAATTCCTGGATGACTCATCACAGCTGAAGACTTAACATGTCTAAGACTGAACTCCTTATCTTTTCTCCTAAATCCTGCACAATACCTCAATTTTCTATAACTGTTGAGGACTCCACAATTTACCCTGTAGACAAGGCATGCTGCCTCGGGTTATTATCATCCTATTGTAGACGCAAGTGGGTTCAATAAGGGGATTAAAGAAAAGCACCTTATCTATGGTCATTATAGCAGTGTATCTATAAGTGTAGTGTATCCCAAGTGACACATGTTTCAGTTGAAAGAGACACTGACATTTGGAGAAATTCGAATCCTATTTGAAACACCGTATTTAACCCAGAATGGTCACAAATAAATAGCCCTGTCTGTTTCCTGTTGGAATGATCTGTGAATTGCACAAAAAGATGTGGATCAACAAGCACTAAATAAATATTATTCTCAATAGTACCATACATAGCACTCTATGTTCCAGGCCCCTTTTAAAGGCATCTAATGTATTCAATAGCACCACCTCTTCAGCCAGTGAATTCCATACCTTTATTGTACATACTGTAAAGAATCCACATTCACATTCCCAAAAATTGTCACTATTGCTTTTAAAATGTAAAACAATATTAGCTCTGGCTTTATTTCTTTACTCCACTGCCTAAGAGTGGATATATTAATCATTGAAATGTGGCACTTCCACATTCTGAGGAACCGTGTATGAGTGGCAGGACTTCCCACCTCCCTCCCAGCAGCCCCTGGGGAGCGTGTTCGTGGTTCCCTTCAGAGCTGCATTTTTCTGGGCTAACGTGACACCAAGCTACGTTTACCATGCTACTGAGGTTGCCCATTTTCCGCTTTTTTCCGCTTTTTCACCTAGCTCATTCCATTGAAATCAATGGGAACATAGAAGTTACACACAACACATTACAAATAATATTTTATTTCCCAAAGGCATAGTATAAAAGGGGCATGAGGATGCCTGTGTTGGTGGGATGTGGGGAAAGAATCAGTTGAACAGGGGATGATTTTTTGGGGGGTTGTTTACTGGGACTGGGGGCCGCTTCATAAAAAAGAAATCCTAAATAAAATATATTAAAATAAAAACCATAAGACATGGTATAAAGGGGTCCGAGGAAGGTGCCTATGTTGGTGAATGAATGAATCATTTGAACAGGGAATTTGTTTTGGGGGGGGTTTCTTGACTGCTATTGGAGGGACAGTTAGTAATCAATCAATCAATAAAATAAAATAAGACATTTATATGTAAAGTGATAGCGACAGGAACCCCCTGATATAAGCTGCCACTGGGGTGTACTGATACTTGCCTTGATATAGTATTTTGTAGAGGATGATTTGTTAGAGTTGTTGTTAGAGGCCCAAGGCCTGAGGAAACATTGATTTGTAGGACTTAGACTTATTAGGGAAACAAGCCCTGAAGACGCATTGGTTTGTAGGATTTAAGCTTGTTTGGCACAAGCCCTAAGGAAACATTGATTTGTAGGACTTAAGCTTGTTTGGCACAAGCCCTAAGGAAACATTGATTTGAAGGACTTAGGCTTGTTAGAAACAAACCCCCCAAAAATTGTTTATTTTTTGTAGGACTATGTTTTTTTCAATTTATTTTTTATTTTTCAAAGCACAAACCCTGAGAAAAAAATAAAAAAATCCCCTATTGGTCTAGTGCCAGCAGGTTATGTTGGCCAGTGGCCACTGTCAAATGTCCTCCTGAGTCCTGAGTTGCACCTGCTGTATGTACTGCTGCTGCTGAGTTTTTTAAGCAGCAGGATGATTAGGCAGCTGAAAGGGAATAAGATCAACAATAGCAGTAACATGGAAGATGGATGATGAAGGTTCCATGACTGGCTCCAGTGATGAGCCTGAGGCAGTAACAGCAGAATAAGTAGCCCCCAGTATATGTGGAGAAAAGAAGAAGTTGGTCATTAAATCTTCTCCATCTGCTCCTCCTCCAAAATCATGGGTGCGTTGTTATTAGAATATATATTTTTTCCTTGAGAACAGGAACGGTGGCTTCCATCAACAACTGTAATGTGCACAGTGTGTGTGTGGTAAATAACATCTGGGGGCACAACTGTATTGAAACACCATGAGCCCCGAAACCAAGTACTGCCACTGTCACTGTACCCCTTTTCCAGACCCACTAAAGACACATGACAACTTGTTGACAGTTTAATAGTAATGATGAACCCTCCCTGTCAGAATCCTAGCATATTCTGCGGGATGGAATCTCCACAGATGCCACCTGATGACCTTGTATTGATTATCTCCACCACACGTGTGGTCAGTGCACCACACAGTGTGCAATAGGCAGAGATGAACTGCCATATCCTAACATTAACAGAGTGGCTATCATTTGGCGGAGGAGGTAACAATGAATGTGGTGGATTGGCAGGAGATGTAGTTGTTACCCTAGAGGAAGAAGGTGATGTTGATGGCGAGCTAGTTGTTTCGCTCGTCATGGAACTTCCAGTGTCTGTCAGGGTTTCTTTATTCTTCCTCCTCTTTGATCTCCACCTTCCTGGAGAATCAGGGGGTACAGTAACAGCAATGCTAGATTTCTGTAATAGGTGTTTGACTTTAACATGTTTGACATAAATATCATGGTGCTTGTGTTTCATGTGTGTTATCAGGAAGGTTGTGCCAAGGTGTGTTCCCTCCTTTCCCCTTTTTACTAACTTGTCACATATTTTGCACTGTACAGTTGTTGATGTCTGACTGTGTCTGCCGGAAGAGAATAATAGCCCCACACCCATGACTTCTTGGGGGAGGGATAGGGAACAGGTTGAGAAGAATGGCTTCTTTCTTCTTCTTCTCCACATTTTCCTTCACTTTTTGTGGCAGCAGATAATGTTGCTGCTACTGCCTCAGATTTAGCACTGCAACTAGGACCAGGAGTATTGTTGGCGCTGGCAAGTGTAACCAGTCCTAGTCCCACATCACTTGTTGACCCCATTCTCACTGTGTCCACGGTGGTCGGACAAAAAAGCTGATTTCTAGTGGTGGTAGTGATGCCCATCCTCATCCCTGTCTCCCATTCCTTCTCACTTTCTGATAAAAAGGCCATCAATGTCTCTTCCACCCGAACCTCTCCAACAACACCACCACCACTAGTCCCTACGTGCTGCTGCTCTATCACAGGCATCTAACTGCTGCTTGGAGGAGGTGATGAGCAATGTGACATAGGGTCCCCTGCTGTCACACATGGCATAAATTTTCTCCTTTCCCCCCGAGTACTACAAGAAACACTAGCAGCAGGCAAAGTATTGGTGGCAGCAGGTTCAGCACTGGCAGCAGGTTTAGCACTAACAGCAGGTTCAGCACTTACAGCAGGTACAACACTAGTGTCAGCATATCTGGCAGTAGGTACAACACTAGTGGCTGCAGGGAAAGCAATGGTGGCACTTGCAGCAGGGGTAGGACATGTTTCAGTAGGCACAGGCAGCTGACCTGTCCTGCTGTCACTAGTACTACCCTTTTCTCCTTCCCTTCCCATTCCTCAAGATCCCTTGGGGTGATTTAGGGGAACTGGACAGCATTGGTATAGTAGTGGTCCCTTCCTCCTCAGACTCAGACTCAGTTGACACATAATGGTCCTTCCAGCTCCTCCACTGATTTTTTTTACCCTGCTCATAGTGATAACAGTCACTATGAGCCTCTCCTGCCTAAATTTTTGCAAAATATCACGCAGAACAGCACAGCACATCTATCTCGATCTGTAGCTGCTTCTATTGTGTCTGCCTTCAGCAAAAACATCATATTTTTATAGCGGAAGTGCTAAAACAACGTAAATCACTTGGCGAAAATTTTCTAGCCATTGAAAAAATGGCAAAAAATGTTGGCCAATGGGCGAAAAATGCAAAAATTTTAACCACTAGTTTTAAAGTGGATAACAACGAGGTTTTCAGAAAATTTCTCACGGGAACATGGCAACAATTTTCGCCCATCCCTACTCACAACTTTGATTTCCAGCTACTTATTTCTCCACTACAGCCCTCAGAAGAAGTAATATTGCACTCAGTAATGTTACACCATATTAAACATAGGGAAAAATGTGTTAGAATAAGAGAAAATGTGTTAGGAGAAAAATGTTTTAGAATGTATTAGAATAGGAGAAAATGTTTTGAATAGGCTCAAATGTATTTAACTATGCAAAAAATGTGTTCGAATAGGAGAATAATGTGTTGGAATAGGCAAAAAAAAAGTGCTGGAATAGGTGAAAAGGAGGAAAATTTTGCATTGGAGAAAAAGAGAAAACTTTCGCGAAAAAAGCTGAAAATTGGTCATTTTTCGCAAAAAGTCTTACTGGAAATTTGTCTCACTTTTGCCCACCCCTAATATTTATATAATTTTATCATATCCCCTGTAAGACACCGTTTTTCTAGTGTGTAGAAATTTAACTTTTCTAGCCTTTCTTCTTAACTAAAACATTCCATTCCCCTTATTAGTTTTGTAGTCCTCTGCACTTTCTCCGGTTCCATAATGTCCTTTTTCAGAAAAGATGCACAAAATTGAACTGCATATTCAAGGTGGGGTCTTGCCATGGACCTGCATAGAGGCAGAATAATATCTTTCCTCTGAGTCAATACCACTTTTTTTTTTAAATCATTTTTTTTTGAAGAGGACAAAAATAAGTCATTACTGAAGCATTAATAATTCACAGGGCAATCACAGAGGAGATACAATGCATATACAAACAAAAAGTATCATAGCATATGTATACGCTTGTCCCATTTTTACAAATTAACCCCTCTACCCCCTCCCCATAACCTATCCTCCCCGGGAGACGAGCACAGCTTCTCAATATCCATTATATTTATCAGATAGTAGCATTTGCACCAAAATAGCCAAATTCAAGACAGGGAGCGACAAGCACGCACCACACAATCTAATTCGAGTGTCCGGGAATTGCAATAAGAAATCCATTACCCCCATATGAGATTGAGTTTGCCTGGGGACCCCCTGCGTAGATAAAGCCCTTTATAATGAGGAAGACTGTTATTCACCAAGGCAACCCAGTGGTTATGCTCAGGAGATTTGTCTGACATCCACAATGATGCCACCACCTTCCGCACCATGACCAGTAGCTCTCTCATTAGTATATTGTGAGTACACAGGTAAGGCTGATTAGGTAGAATGGAAAACACACATTCCTTCGGGGAGAATGGCACAGCCCACTGCACCACAGCTGAAATAGTCTGCAGCAAAACTGGAGTGGAGGCACTCCCACAGGAGATGCAGGACCGACACGAATCTCCTGCTGACTAGTGATGAGCGAGCGTGCTCGGCCGATGCTCGGATCGGCTCGAGCATCGCTCTGCTCGGCACATGGCGGTACTCGTCGAGTACCGCCATGTGCTCGCCCGACATGTTCGGGTGGCGGGGATCTGTGCCGGAAGAGGCACAGATCCGAAGAAGCTCCGCTGGACCACCAGGGACTGGAGGTACGGGGGCATTGCGGAGATGAAGGGGGCATTGCGGAGATGAAGGGGGACATTGTGGAAGAGGGGCATAGACTCTATGCCCCTCTTCCACAATGTCCCCCTTCATCTCCGCTATGCCCGTCTTCCACAATGTGCCCCTTCATCTCCGCTATGCCCCTCTTCCACAATGTGCCCCTTCATCTCCGCTATGCCCCTCTTCCACAATGTCCCCCTTCATCTCCTCTATGGCATAGAGGAGATGAAGGGGGACATTGTGGAAGAGGGGCATAGCGGAGATGAAGGGGCACATTGTGGAAGAGGGGCATAGCGGAGATGAAGGGGCACATTGTGGAAGAGGGGCATAGCGGAGCTGAAGGGGGACATTGCGGAGCTGAAGGGGGCATTCTGAGATGAAGGGGGCATAGCGGAGATGAAGGGGGCATTGACCAGGCACCCTCCCCTCATCAGAGCAGGGGGTGCCTGGTGTTGCCCCATTCATTCCAATGGGGCTCGGGTGCTCGGCCGAGCACTCGAGCCTCAGGGGGTGCTCGGTCAGAGCACCCGAGCACCCGAGCATCGTGGTGCTCGCTCAACACTACTGCTGACAGCTTTACAGTTGTCAGTAGGAGACAGCGAACTTTAAACACCTGTATCTCTTAAACCATAGCGGTTTGAGAGATAGTTTTTTGCATTTAGCTCAGCTTTTTAAGCTCTTCTAAATGCAAAAAACTTTTTTTTAGACATTACTAACACTTTAAGTCTTCCTGTGGATCCGATCTAGGGTGGGGGTTCCATGTTATCTGTTCCTTTGCGTTGCGTTTAAACCAGTTGATCCACAGGCCCGAATAAGCACCAAAGGAGTTCACTAATTCCAGGACACGGGGCAAAGACCTGGATGACTGCCCCAGAAATAATAGAATATCATCTGCATATAATGCCAATTTTTCCTCCCGGTTGCCCACCCGAAACCCTTCTATAGAGACTTCACTTTGAATCAGCGCAGCCAACGGTTCAACAGCCAAGGCAAACAATCCAAGTGAGAGTGGGCATCCCTGTCTTGTACCCCTCCCTAGTGCAAAGGGCCTGGACTTGATGGAACAAGTCAGAATCCTAGCACTTGAGCCTGTGTACAGGAGCTGCACCCATCGTAAGAATGTTGACCCAAATCCAAATCTGTGGGGTGTACACTTAAGATAGTTCCACTCCACAGAGTCAAACGCCTTAGATGCGTCCAGTGAAACCACAACTCTGCGTCAATAGTCTCCTAAGGTTATGGAACGTGGATTTCCCGGGGCATAAATCTCGTTTGATCCGGGTGAATGAGAACTTGAATCACTGCGCTGAGTCTAGTTGCCAGCACCTTGGCCAGGATCTTAGCATCTACTGTAAGCAAAGAGATAGGTCAGTATGAGTAACATTTGGTTGGGTCTTTACCGGCTTGGAAGTATAACTATTGTGACTTCACTAAGGGACTGTGGCAGAGCTCCCACCTCCAAAGCATCATACATAGTGTTACGTAGCTGTGGGTCCAAAACATCAGAGTATTTCTTATACCATTCAGCTGGCAGTCCATCCATGCCAGGGGACGTACTGCAGGAAAAGTCTCAATGGCCACTACAACCTTGCCCAGCATAACAGGAGAATCTAACACCCGCCAATGGTCTTCAGACAAACTTGGAAGAGGTATCCCATTGAGATATTCCTCAACCTGCCAGTCAGTAGAGTCAGTTTGTTTAGTATACAGATTAGCATTAAACCAGCAAATTCATCATTAACACCCAGTTCGTCATGTATAAGTTCTCCTCGCTTGTTACATATAGCAGTGATGCTACGTCTGCTATCCCTGCCACCGATGAGATGGGCTATCAGTTTTCCTGCTCTAGCCCCGCTTTCAAGCAGTTTCTGTTTCAGAAAGATCATAAAGTTCACACTTTGTTCCATCACTGCCGTATTATATGCAGAAGAGGCAAGCATAAAGGAGTCATATGAAATACTGTCGCCTTTCTCCACATATTCCCTCTCTGCTTCACTAGCCTCCCTCTCCAAGTGGCCCACTCTATCTCCCGTCTACTTCCCATGTGCAGCAATCAGTGAAATGAGAGTCACTACTCCATTTAATACAGGTCAATTTCTTATTGGCCTTTGCAGCCGCCAGCTGGCACTGCACACTACTGCTCAGTCTATTGTCGCCATTACTAACAAATGATTTTCATTAGTAGATTTCCCCAAAGAAACACCATTTAAACTATATGTTGCATTTTTTATTATTATTATACCCAAAATGCATAACTATACACTTGTCTATACTGATTCTCATTTGCCATTTGCCTGCCCAGTTAACCATTTTGTCCAAATCCTCTTGTAATGAAGACATATCCAGTTCAGACTGTATTACCCTACTTAATTTTGTGTCATCAGCAAACACTGACACCTGGCTCCCTATGCCCACTGGGATATCATTAATAAACAAATCAAAAAGAAGAGGACCCAGGACAGATCCCTGACGTACTCCACTTGTAACGTTTGTCCAATTTGAGAACTTCCCATTTACCACCACTCTTTGCATTTCAGCCAATTTACAATCAACACACAAATGTTTGCCCCAAAGCTTATTTCAGTCAATGTATACAGTATCCTATTGTGTGGAACCGTATCAAATGCCTTAGCAAAGTCTAAATAGATCACATCAACCGCAGCACCCAGATCTATATTTTAGTTCACTTTTTCATAAAATGCAATTAAGTTAGTTTGACAAGACCTGTCTTTCATAAAGCCATGTTGGCTCCTGCTAATGATATTCCTGTTCAAGATGAATTCCTGAGTATATTCCCTTAGCAACCCTTCAAACAGTTTTTCCACCACAGATATTAAGCTTACAGGTTTTGATCCCTATTTAAATATGGGCACCACATCTGCTTTACACCAGTCCGTGGGCACTATACCTGAAATAAAAGAATTCCTTAAAATAAAAAATAGTGGTGATTCCAGGGCCTGGCTTAGCTCTTTAAGTACCCATGAATATATATCATACTGCCCAGGGGCTTTGTCTACCTTAAAGGGATAGTAATACTTCGTTTTAACTTTATTTTATTTTGTAGGCATTAAAAAAAACATGAAGAATGATATAAGTTTTATCTCTGAAACCTTTATGGTTTAAGAGATATTCACAAACAAAGTATCCCTTCCCTGTTCAACCAGATCAGAAGGGAGATGCCCAGGTAGACAGCAGAGAGGGACAATCTTCAATTAAGATAATGGAAAAAGCTGAAAAACTTGTCAAGGGGGGAAGGGCTTTCATTGTTTTCATACAAAGAAAATTGTCCCCTTCTGTTATCTGTCCTGTCTAGTGATGAGCGAGCATGCTCGGCCGAAGCTCGGTTCGGCTCGAGCATCGCTCTGCTCGGCACATGGCGGTACTCGTACGAGTACCGCATGTGCTCGCCCGCCATGTTCGGGTCTCCTCCCCGCACGTTTCGCGGCTGCTGCACAGCCAATAAACATGCGGGGAGGCTCTGACATCAGTGTAATGCCAGCAGCCATGTTGGCTGCTGGCATTACACTGATTGGCTGGCCAGAACCCGTGATCGGGTGCTGTATAGCACCTGACCAGCGAGTTCGGCTCAGTCTTAGCCAGGGAGAGATGAGGATAGGAAGGGAAAGTCAGTGTAGGGAGAAGAAAAGCGAGTTTGAAAAAAAAAAAGACCCAAAAGTCCTTTTTAGGACTACTGTGTGTGAGGGCAGCAGATATATTTTGCTTTGGGGGGCAGAGTTTAAAAAAAAAACGTCATATATTCCGTTCACTGTGCCTAGCCGCAGATTAGCAGCACATTCTGTTTAGTGTGCAAAGTTTCAGATTAGCAGCACATTCTGTTTAGTGTGCAAAGTTTCAGATTAGCAGCACATTCTGTTTAGTGTGCAAAGTTGGAGATTAGCAGCACATTCGTTTTAGTGTGCAAAGTTGCAGATTAGCAGCACATTCTGTTTAGTGTGCAAAGTTGGAGATTAGCAGCACATTCTGTTCAGTGTGCAAAGTTGCAGATTACCAGCACATTCTTTTTAGTGTGTAAAGTGTAAAAATTAAAAGTCACTTATTCCGTTCACTGATCCTAGCCGCAGATAAGCAGCATATTCTGTTTAGTGTGCAAAGTTGCAGATTATCAGCACATTCAGTTTAGTGTGTAAAGTGTAAAAATTAAAAGTCACTTATTACGTTCACTGATCCTAGCCGCAGATAAGCAGCACATTCTGTTTAGTGTGCAAAGTTGCAGATTAGCAGAACATTCTGTTTAGTGTGCAAAGTGTAAAAACTAAAAGTCACATATTCCATTCACTGTGCCTAGACGCAGATAAGCAGCATATTCTGTTTAGTGTGCAAAGTTGCAGATTATCAGCACATTCAGTTTAGTGTGTAAAGTGTAAAAATTAAAAGTCACTTATTACGTTCACTGATCCTAGCCGCAGATAAGCAGCACATTCTGTTTAGTGTGAAAAGTTGCAGATTAGCAGAACATTCTGTTTAGTGTGCAAAGTGTAAAAAATAAAAGTCACTTATTCCGTTCACTGTGCCTAGCCGCAGATAAGCAGCACATTCTGTTTAGTGTGCAAAGTTGCAGATTAGCAGAACATTCTGTTTAGTGTGCAAAGTGTAAAAACTAAAAGTCACATATTCCATTCACTGTGCCTAGCCGCAGATAAGCAGAATATTCTGTTTAGTGTGCAAAGTTGCAGATTATCAGCACATTCAGTTTAGTGTGCAAAGTGTAAAAACTAAAAGTCACATATTCCATTCACTGTGCCTAGCCGCAGATAAGCAGCATATTCTTTTTAGTGTGCAAAGTTGCAGATTATCAGCACATTCTGTTTAGTGTGCAAAGTGTAAAAAATAAAAGTCACTTATTCCGTTCACTGTGCCTAGCCGCAGATAAGCAGCATATTCTGTTTAGTGTGAAAAGTTGCAGATTATCAGCACATTCAGTTTAGTGTGTAAAGTGTAAAAATTAAAAGTCACTTATTCCGTTCACTGATCCTAGCCGCAGATAAGCAGCATATTCTGTTTAGTGTGCAAAGTTGCAGATTATCAGCACATTCAGTTTAGTGTGTAAAGTGTAAAAATTAAAAGTCACTTATTCCGTTCACTGATCCTAGCCGCAGATAAGCAGCATATTCTGTTTAGTGTGCAAAGTTGCAGATTATCAGCACATTCAGTTTAGTGTGTAAAGTGTAAAAATTAAAAGTCACTTATTCCGTTCACTGATCCTAGCCGCAGATAAGCAGCATATTCTGTTTAGTGTGCAAAGTTGCAGATTAGCAGAACATTCTGTTTAGTGTGCAAAGTGTAAAAACTAAAAGTCACATATTCCATTCACTGTGCCTAGCCGCAGATAAGCAGCATATTCTGTTTAGTGTGCAAAGTTGCAGATTTGCAGCACATATTCCGTGTACTATGAAGAAGGCGGGTAAAAAGGGACGGGGAAGTGGACGTGATCCTGATAGTTCAGGGCGCGGGTCAGGACGCGTAGAAACTGTGCCTGGTGCCAGAGCACAAGAAAGAAAGACATCCACCATACCTAGCTTCATGTCTCAGTTTACAGGGCGTCGCAGGACATCACTCTCGAGGTCAGACCACTGCGAACAGGTGGTCGGTTGGATTTCAGCTGATACTGCTTCCAGTCGGTTAAGCACCACCCTGCCTTCCACCAAGTCCACTCTCAGTAGCCAAGAGTCTGGTCAACATAATCCTCACCCTGATCATCCTTCCTCCCACCATAGAGGGACTGGTCAAAGAAGTGATCCCACACTGGGATATAGTGAGGAGCTCGTCTCATCACCAATCCTTAATTTGAACCTCTCTCCAAGCACGCTTGCAGAGGAACATGACATCTTGTGCCCTGATTCACAACCTCTAGAGGGTACCCAATCACAAGAAGATGACAGAGGGGAACGGCATTTAAGGTCAAAGGAAGTGGATGATGATGATGATGATGATGAGACACAGTTGCCATCAAATCAACCACTTTTACTGTCTCAAGACCTTGATGAGGAGGATGATATACAGTTGTCAATGACTGAGTATGTGGTGGGATCAAGACATAAGGAGGATGATCAGAGTGAGGAAGTGGAGGAGGACTTGGTGGACGATGAGGTGACTGACCCCACCTGGGAAGGTGTAGAGCCAGGCGATGACAGCAGTCCTGAGGGTGAGCCATCTGCAGCACCGCAACAGGCTGGAAGAGGCAGTGGTGTGGCTACAGAAAGAAGGCGGACCGCACCAAACCGGCCCGCAAATGTTCCACGGAGCACCCCCTTGCGTAAATCTCCCTTGCCAAGGGGTAGGTGTTCCGCGGTATGGCGTTTTTTTAAGGAAAGTGTGGACGACAAAAGAATTGTAGTTTGCAACCTGTGCCACACCAGAATGAGCCGAGGCATGAACACTAGAAACCTCACCACCACCAGCATGATCCGACACATGGCATCCAAGCACCGTAATAAGTGGGAGGAACGCCCGGATCGCCAATCTGTGTCTGCAGGCCACACCACTGCCTCCTCTTCCCCTGTTTTCGGTGCCGGCCAATCGCCTGTCGAAGGCGCAGGCCCGCATACCTCCCGCCCTGCACCTGTACCATCTGAAGCACCATCAGCGACCACATCCACTTCCCTGTCCCAGCGCAGCGTCCAAATGTTGTTACCCCAGGCATTTGAGCGCAAGCGAAAATACCCAGCCACCCACCCACAGGCCATAGCACTAACCTCACACCTTTCCAAATTACTGGCCATCGAAATGCTGCCATTTAGGCTTGTGGAGACTGAGTCCTTCCGCAGCCTGATGGCAGCAGCTGTCCCTCGGTACGCAGTCCCCAGCCGCCACTACTTTTCCCGGTGTGCCGTCCCCGCCTTACACCACCATGTGTCCCTTAACATCACCCGTGCCCTGACCAACGCAGTTACTGGGAAGGTCCACTTAACGACTGACACATGGACAAGTGCTTGTGGCCAGGGACGCTACATTTCCCTGACGGCACACTGGGTGAATGTCGTGGAGGCTGGGAGCGACTCGGACCCTGGGATGGCACAGGTGCTACCCACGCCGAGGATTGCGGGCCCTACCTCCATCAGGGTTTCCGCCAGCACCTACGTTATTGGCTCCTCCTCCTCCGTTTCCACCTCCGAATTCTCTGCGCGCAGCGCCACTCACCCATCAGCCGGTAGCTGGAAGCAGTGTAGCACTGCAGTGGGGAAGCGTCAACAGGCCGTGCTGAAGCTGATCTGCCTTGGGGACAAACAGCACACGGCCTCAGAGCTGTTGCAGGGGATTAGTCACCAGACCGAGCAATGGCTCTCGCCACTCAACCTGCAACCAGGCATGGTTGTGTGTGATAATGGGCGTAACTTGGTGGCGGCTTTGGAGCTCGGCAAGCTCACACACGTACCATGCCTAGCGCATGTATTTAATTTAGTGGTTCAGCGATTTCTAAAAACCTACCCCAATGTGCATGATCTCTTGACCAAGGTGCGCCGCGTGTGTTCACATTTCCGTAAGACATCAACAGCTTCAGCCGGCCTGTTGAAGCTGCAGCAGCGCTTACAATTGCCAGCTCACCGGCTGCTGTGTGACGTGAGCACGCGCTGGAACTCCACCTTCTACATGTTGGCCCGGCTTTGTGAGCAGCAGAGGGCAGTAGTGGAGTACCAGCTGTTACACGGTCATCGCCTCTCCGTTCAACTTCCTGTAATCAGAAGTGAGGAGTGGGAATGGATGTCAGACTTCTGTGAGGTTTTACGCAATTTTGAGGAATCGACACAGATGGTGAGCGGCGATAACACTATTATCAGTGTAACCATCCCACTTCTGTGTCTACTGAAACGCTCGCTGCTCACAATTAAAACCGACGCTTTGCATGTGGAAGAGGTGGAAATGCGGGAGGAAGAGCTTACACAAGGTGATAGCCAGAGCACCCTCACTTCGTCTTCTCAGCGACAATTGGAGGAGGCGGAGGAGGAGGAGGAGGAAGACACGGTTGCCTCCGCTACAGAGGGTAGCCATGGAACTTTAGTTCCATCTCTTCAGCGTGTCTTGGGCAGAAGAGGAGGAAGAGTATGAGGAGATTGAGAGTCATCCTCCTGGTGAGGACAGCGAAATCTTGCCTGTTGGTACTCTGGCACACATGGCTGACTTTATGTTAGGCTGCCTTTCCCGTGACCCACGCGTTATACGCATTTTAGACAACACGGATTACTGGGTGTTCACCCTTCTGGACCCCCGCTACAAAGAGAATTTCTCATCTCTCATTCCTCCGGTGGAGAGGACAAGCAAAATGGTGCAATACCAGAAGGTTGTTGTCGAAAAATTGCTCCAAAATTTTCCATCTGACAACGCTGGCGGCAGAGTACGTGCTACCTTGGCCAGTCGAGAAGGGGAAAAAAGGGGAGCACACAGCAGTTCCGACAAAGGCAGGGCAACACTCTCCAAGGCGTGGGACACCTTCATGACACCCCGCCAGCACCCTCACCCTGATGCGCAGCCTAGTGTCACAAGGAGGGAAAAGTTTTGGAAGATGGTGAAGGAGTACGTAGCAGACCGTGTCAGCATCCTCAATGATCCCTCTGTGCCTTACAACTACTGGGTGTCCAAGCTGGACACGTGGTATGAACTGGCACTCTACGCCTTGGAGGTGCTGGCCTGCCCTGCCGCCAGCGTTCTGTCTGAGCGGGTATTTAGTGCTGCTGGTGGCATCATAACAGATAAGCGTATCCGCCTTTCCACCGACAATGCTGATAGGTTGACACTTATAAAAATGAACAAGGCCTGGATTTCCCCTGACTTCTCCACTCCACTGGAGGAAAGCCCCGGGTGAACATAAAGTCACTTTATATATGTTATTTACAATGATGGGAATACTCTGTATTCCCATTCACCCCTTCCACCCAAAAAACGGGTATATGGTTGACTCTCTTCCATAATCCCTGTGATATAATTTTTATATAGGGCCAGCTCACCAGCGGGCCCTGTGATATAATTTTTATATAGGGCCAGCTCACCAGCGGGCCCTGTTTGACAACTTTTTGTATAGGTCAGCTCACCAGCGGGCCTTCTTATATAATGTTTTATTGGGTCAGCTCTCTAGCGGGCCCTCTCATATAATGTTTTATAGCGTCAGCTCACTAGCGGGCCTTCGCATATAATGTTTAGGATGGTCAGCTCCGCAGCAGACCCTCACCCATAATGTTTTAGATGGTCGGCTCAGCGCACGTTTCCCTCTTAATCATGGCCCCAGTTCAGAAAAATCAAGGAAATTTTTGGGAGAATTTGCCTCTGCGCACGTTTCCCTCTTAATCATGGCCCCAGTTCAGAAAAATCGAGGAAATTTTTGGGAGAATTTGCCTCTGCGCACGTTTCCCTCTTAATCATGGCCCCAGTTCCGAAAAATCGAGGACATTTTTTGCAGAATTTGCCTCTGCGCACGTTTCCCTCTTAATCATGGCCCCAGTTCCGAAAAATCGATGAAATTTTTTGCAGAATTTGCAGATGATATACAAGTAAATATACAGCAAATACTGTTTGGTAACAATTTTTCGCCTAAAGTCGTTTTTATCTTCCTTTTTGTGTGTTTTACGGTCAGTCTGTAAAAATGGCGTACTATGGGCGAAACATCGTTCCCAGCAGCGACGTTGGAGTCCAAGATGCATCCAGACATCCTCCCTATGCTGTCCCTGAACCATTTCTGTGGTGTTTTCATCATTTTCTGCCCTTTTCCTATGGACCAGTCACCCTCCCCTCATCAGAGCAGGGGGTGCCTGGTGTAATGCTCGAGTCCTCCCATTGACTTCAATGGGGCTCGGGTGCTCGGCCGAGCACTCGAGCCTCCGGGGGCGCTCGGTCAGAGCACCCGAACACCCGAGCATTGGGGTGCTCGATCATCACTAGTCCTGTCATACAACCAGACTCACATTTGAGAAGAGATGGCTTACACTAGGAAAAAGGGGCGGGGAGGGGAACTTTGCTTGTGAATATCTCATAAACCATAAAGGTTTGAGAGATAAGACTTATATCATTCTTCATGTTTTTTTTAATGCCTACAAAATAAAATAAAGTTAAAACGAAGTATTACTATCCCTTTAACACCATTTAATTGTTTTAACACTTTTTCTTGTGTCAGTCCATCACATGCTTGATATGACTGTTCTGTAAAGGTAGCTTGGAGGTTCTTGCGCATTGAATCTTCCTTGGTAAAAACAGAAAATAAATTATTTAAAATATCTGCTTTCTCTCTGTCCCCATTGACAATCTCACCCATTTCAGATAACAAAGACCCAACATTATCCGATCAATTTTTTTGCCATTAATGTATTTAAAGATGTTTTTGGGATTGCTCTTGCTCTCCTTATCAATTATTATTTCATTCTCCAATTTATCTAATTTAATCACCCTTTTTACAGACTTTATTGGCGTCTGCTGATCCCTCAGCTTTATAACGTTTGAATGTTACTTTCTTCTTATTTATTTCATGAATTACTTTACTGGTTAGTCACATTAGTTTTAATTTGCTTATTTTGTATTTTTTTCCAAAGGGTATAAATTTATATGTATATTTTTGTAATGTCATTTTGAAGGTATTGCATTTACCTTCTTTGTTTTTTCCAGAAAATATTCAATCCCAGTCAACGAGACCAAGGAATGCATTAAACCTGCGTAAAGTTTAGCTGATTACTAAATGCTTTTTTGAATTAATCTCAAATGATACCATGTTATGGTCACTATTCCCCAAGTTCTCCCTTAATTGGATGTTAGAGATAAGCTCTGTTGGTTATTACCAGATCCAGACACGCATCCCCTCTGGTTGAGGTCTGTACTAGTTGAGACAAAACATTGTTATTCAACAAGTTCAGAAACTTACTGCTTTTAGCAGAATTAGTTGTTCCATTTTTCCAGTCTATTTCTGGATAATTAAAATCCCCCATAATTATAGTTCTCCCTATTTGAGAAGCCTTTTCTATTTGCATTAATAGGTGTTATTCTTCAAGGTCGCCAATGTTTGGTGGGTTGTAACAAATGTCCACGCATTCTAGAAATATTTACCTCCACTGACTATTTCAACCCACAAGGATTCTACATGTTCATTACTGTCATTGCATATATATTCCTGCAAATGAGGCAATAATGCGAGACAGATCCCACCACATCCTTTGTTTGACCGATCTTTTCTAAACAAAATGTAACCCTCCAAATTGATTGACCAATCATGTTTCTGTTATGCCAATCAAGTCATAATTTCCGTATTTAGCTACCAGCTCCAATTTCCCTATTTTACCAGTTAAACTTCTGGCATTTGCAAGCATGCAGTTAATGCCACTGCCATGTTCCATTTGTGATTTAATTTTGATGTGGTTTATAGGCTTCTCCCTATTATCGGTACTAACCAAGCCCCTAGATCCTCCCACCTGGGTAGCAACTAAGTTGCCTCCTCTGTCTAGCCCTATCATTATTGGCTCCTCTCCCCATTCCAAGTTTAAAATATATCTCCTTCACAATAATGTTTTCATTGTGGGTAGAAATGTCTGTTTCTGGGGAGGTCTTGCAGCTAACTGTTTCTTTTGGGCTGTAAGACCTCCTCAGAAATAGACTTTTATACCTACAATGAAAAAAATATTGAGACTATCTTAGAAACTGCTCATGCCCTTACAACAACCCAGAAACCCTCTCATTCCTTGTTGATTTCTATATATTTATTTTTTATTCTCATTAAAACTGTATCTACTATATGGATGTGTTATAGTGAGGTAGTGCTGTGAGCTTTCATTTTCTCTGTTCTTGTAAGCATTTTTCCTCTGCTCATTCTAGCAGCTTCTCATTTCATCCTATTTAACTATCAATGTAATAGGAAATGACGCAATGAAATATTTTGCCCTTCTTCTTTCTTTATACTTGGCCTTTAAGGACAGGGCTTTCAGCCTGTCTTAGCTTGCATGCACCCTGTCTGTTTGTAATTAATTATTTAATTATTCCTCACATGACCTGTGGGGGTAGATATAAATGTTTTACTTATTGAGAGAGGTGGTGGATCCACAGCTCTCCTATACATATGCTCACACAATGCAGACCCATTGGGTTTTTGCATCAGGTAAGTCCTCCATTTACATTTTTTTACCATATTGCATGTCTTCTGTTTATAATATAAATCCACTGGGACCCACAAGCATTACAAAAAGCATTGCAGATCATAAGGGTACCTCTCCAATGTGTTTACTACAGCATCGACTAAGGTAATTTTTAATTTAGATAGTGCTCTGTAGGTGTATTAGAGTAGGACTTGCCATAAAGATACCTTGAAAGGGTGGCAAGCTTATACATGACTTTGCCAATTTGTGGAACCAAAATCTAATTTATTTACTAAGAAATATTATATATACCCAATACAGGGTACACATTTTCATTTTATATAGAGGAGAGCAGGTTTGTCTTTCTTTTTGTCACAAATAGTGAACAGTACAGTGGCTGATTACTGCACTGTGCTTGCCCCAAACACAGATTTCTCCCACTCATGATTTCAGTCAGGGGACATGTGGAGAAGAATTACCCTTTTCTTCTTCTAAACAATCACCATCACTGGCTGGGGCAGGTGCTGCTGCCTCAACATTATCACTGGGGAAAGGACCAGGATTATTGGTTGCAACTGGAGCAGGCCCTGATGCCATATCTCAGCTCGAAGAAGCCAGTCCCATGGTGGCACACTAGCCATCTCATCCCATCCTGCTGCTGAGACCCATGAAAGTCTGAAGCAAATGCCACAATGTCACTGCTCATGGTGGTGTCCGTGATGCCCATCCTTACTTTCATCTCTTTCTCACATTCTTTTACACTTTACACCAAAAATGACTCCACACTAGCTGCATCATGACTACCCTTGCCCTCACAAGACCTCTTGGAGTCACTAGCCTCAGGACTATCCAGTTTCCCTCTTTTTTTAATACAACAGTGGTGTGGTAGTCATAGTGTCAGCTAACTCTGTGAACCACTAAGTAACTACTTTATTTTTTTTATATTTGAATTAAATGTATGGTATTCTTTCTCACTCTATCTCCTTCTACACTGATTTTCTACTAAAATCCACCACACTACAGTCTGGGAAATTATGGGTTTATTTAGTATATGGGTGGGAAGTTTTGCACCATCGAATAACATAGGTGGGAAATGGAACCATTTTAGCAAGATTTTCTGTGCTTTTAGTAACATAGTAAATTAGGTTGAAAAAAGACACAAGTCCATCAAGTTCAACCTTCGCCTCATACCTCAGTAACTGAGAATTTTATAGCTTTCCTGCTACCAATTAAATTAGTCTTTATCAGACCTTCCTGATCAGCCTACTGATACAGTATAACTCTGTATGTTCCCTTTTGAAAGAAAAGGTGGAAAATATGCTTGTTTGTCTATGTGTGAAATTCCACACAGGACAAGTGAAAAGCCATGCATTTTTCGTTAACTTCCCCCCTGGAAAAAAACGTGACTTTCGCCCATCCCTACCCATGACCTACAGCTATTCACTTTCCTATTTTCAGCAGAGATAGTCTGCCAGTACTCAATAAGCTAAGATTATGCCAAATCAGAAGCAAATCTGCTGCACCATAAGTGACAGATGACAATTCCTCAACGTTTTAAATAGACTTCTAACATAATGAATGCATGTAAGTTTTAAAGAGCCCCAAATTAAATCAAAAGGAATTATGTTGCAGCTGAGGTTTTACAGAATTATACCTCTTCAGCTTACTTAATACAGCTCTAAATTTTCTCAAGTATTTACAATCTATAGTATATAAACAGAGTTTACTGAAGATGCATGTATTAAAATTCCAACACATTTGAATCATGTCTATTAAAATAATATGTAGCCATATGTATTGCATCCCAATAGTGACAGCTGTTTTGTTATGTTATACCTAGTAAATTAATGTATACTGGATGATAGGGCTTATAATGTACCAAATATGACTCGCCACCTTTTTAATTTTGTAGAATGACTGTGTTATTTGGTTGCTTTGTAGTTATTCTCCATTTTTCCATGGCATGAAATAAAATCCTAGAAAGTGAATGCTTCAGTTTATACATAAAACTAACCTATACCAGTATAAAAAGGTTAAACTGTAACATAACATAAAATAGTAACATAGTAGATAAGGCTGAAAAAAGACATGGGTCCATCAAGTCCAGCCCATGCCAAAAACACCCCTGTTGATCCAGAGGAAGGCAAAAGAAGCCCTCTGGAGCCATTTCCAATCTAGTCCCAAGTGTGTGTACGGGGGGAATTATTCCTTCCTGACTCCAATTGGTAGTCAAATAGCTCCCCTGATCAATATCCTATTTGCTTTGAAGCCATCTGTCATACTTGTCAATATTGTTCTGTGCTAGATAGGCATCCATTGCTTTTTTGAATGCAGTTGCATTACCTTCAAGCACAACATCCTGAGGCAAAGAATTCCATAGCCTTATGCCCTTACTGTAAAGAATCCCTGCCTTTCTTTTAGTCGAAAGCACCTTTCCTCTAGTCTTAATGGATGACCTCTTTTTCTTAGCTCAGCTCTTTGCATAAATAATTAATTGAATAGTTCTTTGTATTGACCTTGAATGTATTTGTAAATGGTAATCATAAATTGTAAATGTTGAATAACTCAAAATAATATAAAAGGCCAGCACATTTTATAATCATGTTACTTGTAGTGTAATCAAAAGAAAAAATGTTCAAAATGAAGTGCAAAAGGATCCAAATAACTGTATACTTATGTACTTATACCAAAAGACTAAATCAAACAAGATTATAATTATAGTTCAAATTACTTTGTTCTCTTTATGCCTTTAGTGGATCAATAAGAACTATTGGAAATACTTCTAGTGGAATCTTAAAGAATCATTATTAGACAAAGTGGCAATTATAAAATAAATAGTAAAGCCTCAACAATAAAGGAGGACATCATAGTAACATGGAGAACCTGGTATTAAACAGCAATATCAAACTGTGTTTAAAGGGATAGTAACGTTTCATAATAAAAGAAGCTCTAATTAATCATCTTAGTATTTGGACTTTGGAGAGTGTTATTTCAATTCTGTCAGAGTTGTAGTTAAAGAGTAATTCAATGATAAAGTATCCCCCTCCCACCCTTTTTACTGCTGTAACACTGTTCAGCCAGAGCAGAAGGGAGGTGCCCGGGTAGACTGCAGAGAGAGACAATCTTCAATTAAGATAAGGGAAAAACCTGAAAAACTTGTCAAGGGGGGCAGGGCTTTCATTGTTCTAATAGGAAGAAGATTGTCCCCTTCTGTTATCTGTCAGTCTTACAACCAGATTCACATCTGAGAAGAGATGGCTTGTACTAGGTAAAAGGGGCAGGAAGGGGAAACTTTGCTTGTGAATATCTCTCAAACCATAAAGGTTTGAGAGATTAGACTTATATCATTCTTCATTTTTTTTAATGCCTACAAAATAAAATAAAGATAAAATTAAGTATTACTATCCCTTTAACATGGTTTGCAATTGCAATATTCAAAAGTAAGTTTAATTTTGCAATTGACTGACTAATGTTCCCTTTGTGTGCACTCTTCTCTGAATAACCATCTTGTCTGAAAATAAATCAAGGGAATTTCATTTTATAGAAGGCTGAAGTTGAATCATAAATCTTATATATTTTATACATTTTTTTCCTTCAAATGGACCAGACATTGCATAGTAATAACTTTTTCAGATATTTATTAACAATTAAACATGACTCTGGTTGTGAAGTTACTGCTTCTTGCTCTTAGTGGAATTTGTTGGGATATCTTCTGTTTTCAGGGTTGATTTTCTAAAAAGAAAAACACTCAGTCACTTTATTTTGTGATATTTTATTGCCTGGTTGGTGGCACGTAATATTGTTTTACTCTTCATGTTGATACCCCCAGAAAAAAAACACAATGAGTTGTTGAGTTGGATGTGCCAATAGTTTCGTATAAATGATAATATTTTTAAAGCCATGAACAAGGCAAAACCATGTAAATAAAGTTATATATCTTGCAACTACATGTGTGAAGATCTGTGAGTGCTGGATTAATCATACAATACCATATCTGCTCATTTTACTGAATACCTAGGCTGTTGCTTTTTATTGTGAGTGCATTCCTACCACATTACTTTCATATTCATACAGGTTTTATACAGTCTGGAAATGCTTGCCTTAGGTAGATTTATGGAATGTTGACCCCTAGTTTGCAGAAGGGTATCACTGCTGTAAATTTCCGTTGTAGTAAATCCTCATCTGCTGTGTCAATAACACTAGAATGTGTGTATTATTTTAACAACTGGCTACCACCAAATCCTTAAATCAAGCATGGTAGCGGGTAGTCAGACAAGCCGGGGTCATACACAGAGCGAATCTTCAGACCAGACAGAACCAGTAGTCAGCATGGTATTGGGTAGTCAGACAAGTCAGGTCATACACGGAGCAAAACTAGACAGAACCAGAGGTCAGCATAGATCGGGTAGTCAGGCTAGCTGGGTCATACACGGAGCAAATACTCAGACAGGCACGGATCACAACGGAGCAAGCAGAAGCTATCAGAAACACCACATAAGGCCAATGGCTCCTATGCATAAGAAGGGATATAAAGGAGCGGAAGGAGGTGGAACCCAATTAGGTAAAGTAGCATAGGCCCATAAACAGGTGTCCAGGCCAGTACCTGTCTATGCTGAGTAAAGAGAAAGTAGCCGCCACCATGCCGCCCGACACATCACAGGAAAGGAAGCACATGATCACGCAAATGTGGGAGACTGTGATACAGATACTGCATATACAGTCATAAATATATTCATCATACATACAGTCATCATTCTTTCCAGACAGACAGGTACAACTTACATGATACTTACATACTACTAAACTATGCAGGAACAAAAGGGACAATTATATACTGAGGTTGACAGTGCTATACCAGCCACTATCCATTATTTTGATCTGCTGATTTTGAAACTAATTGTCCTATCTTATACTGTACTGTAAAAAAGAAGAAGAAAAAGCTGTGGACATTTTCACAGTAGATACTTGTATGTTGAGGCAGACAGACAATGAAGGGGAGCTTGAGTTTCTTTATTTAAAGACTACTGGTACAATCCAGTTCTCTGGATGGTTGCAGGGAGCATGGATGTGATTTGTAGATTGTGAGGACACTGACAGTGAACATAGGGGTGGGCAAAAAGTGAGAAAAAATTTCCTGCATGACTCTCCGTTAAAAACTGAAGATTTTTCTCTTTTTTCGCAAAAGTTTTCTCCTTTTCTCCAATGAAAAATGTTTTCACTTTTTCACCTATTCCAGCATATTTTCTCCTATTCCAATGCATGTTTCTCCTATTACAACACATTTTTCTCCTATGTTTAATATGGTGCAACCTTATTCAAAGTTGTGAGTCCTACTGCAACATATACTTTGAAAAATGTGTTAGCATGCAGAGTGAATTTGTCCTTTGCCCACAACACTTACTTCCTGCTTAGGTGACACTGGCATATAGTAAAAAAAAAAAAAAAATAAAGTACAAACTACAATGTGGCTGATTTATATGGTGGTGGTGGGGGACAGGTGTGGGGTGATTGGTGAGACCTTGACAAACTGCATCCACCCCAGGAGGAGAGGGATCATCATCATTTATTGCACATGCTGCAGCAACCATTGCTGAAGTCAGGTTTTGAACTATTACTTTACTCTCACGTCCCTGCACTGCTCCACCCCTCCCACTTCCCCCTGTGCGTTTGCTGGCCATTACGCAACTACACTCTGTTTTTTTACTGTACGGTACACAACACAACTGATGGAGCTGTATGATGCCTTGCCTAAGCCCAGTCAGCTGTCTGTCACTGTTACCTAATATATTTAGTTCTTTATTCTTTTTTATTTGTTTTATTTATTTATTTATTTTTTAAGTTGCCCACCCTGTTGTCGTATCACATGTCTGCAGCATCTTTGGGGGAATTTTTTTTTTTATTTTTATAAAACAAAACACTAATAGATTTTTTTTAAGAGAAGAAGAAAGATCAGAGGAAGAAGAAAAGACTGAAGTAAAGAAAAAGCTGTCCGCGACCCTGCCGGACATCAGAATTACTGGTAAATTTTTAAATGTCGGGACATGTGTGAAACTGTTTCTAGATTAACCCTTTGAGTGCCAGTGGGGTATGGTGTATGAGGTACTCATTGGGTTAATCTTTTTGTTTGCTTCAACCTCGGGTATGTGTTGGAAACCAGTTTTCCAATACATACCGGTGGTTTTGACCACCTGTTTTAGGCTCTGCTCCTGCCTTCTCATGGCACAGCATCTGCTCCACCTTTCCCCTCCCCCTTGTACATTTGCTAAACGTTACTCAACTACTGTGTGTGTTTTTACTGTCTGCTGTACACAGCTGATGGTGTGTGATGTCATACCTTGGCCCTCAACAAAATTCTCAATGTCGTCTGCTGTCTATCAAGTCTGCCTCAGTCATAGAGCTCACAGGCTCCCAGTCAGCTGTCTAATATATATTTTTTGTTAATTATTTATGTTTTTTTATATATTTATTTTATTTATAAGTTTCCGCCCTATGTTATCACAGTCAGTCTCAAAAATATATATATATAAAACTAAAAAAAAACTCCTTTCCCCAGAATTCCCCAGCACAGAGACAATAAAAGTAAAATCGACAAGCAATTTGGACCCCAGCTGCCTGTGTCTTGCCAGTCAGTCGCACTAAATTTTGGGGTATTTTGGGTCAACCTCCTTCGTCCCTTCTTTTCTCCCAGAGTGTCCCCAGACTCCCCTAATACAGAGAACAAATGTCCTACCTAAATTCCCCTTTATTTGCCTATCTTCTGTAGTTCAAAAACATGCTGCTCTCTCCTCTCACAAACACAGAATGGCTGACACCCTTGTATATGGCTGTAGAAAATAGAGAAAACTTTCTTGTGGTGGAGAACATTTTTTCTTTCCATTGATTTCAATGCAATGAGCTAGGCGAAAAAAGCTGGAAAACAGCACTTGTTGCTGGAAAATTTTTGCCAAGTGGAAAGTGCCATTTTTTGCCAATTTCAGTTTCAGACAAACATTTTCAACCATCCCTAAGTGACCGATATGGTTAAAAAAAAAAAAAAATAAACATTTTTGACTGATAGGTGACAGAAACAGGCAGAAGATCCTATTCCTACACCTGACCTGAGTAGCGCTTAGTAACATAATAATATAATTAATTAGGCCAAAAATATACATGAGACCATCATGTTCAGCCCATGTCATATCATCCCAGTTGATCCAGAGGAAGCCAAAAGTTAAAAAAATAAAAACTGTAAGTGCTTTCCACTTTAGCCATACTTAGGTAAAAAAAATATGCCTTCCTGACTTCTCCAAAAGGCTTGGGATATTTCCCTGGATCAACATCCTATCTGCTTTGAAACCAGAATTTCTCAATATTATTATAAGCTAGAAAGATATGCAATACTTTTTTAAAGCAACTTTAGTAACTGCAATCACAGAATCCTGAGACAAAGAATTCCATAACTTTACTGCCCTTACTGTAAAAACCCTGTCTTTGTTTTATTTGAAAGTAATTATTTTGTTCAAATTACTGCTTATGCTTTCAAATACAAGTAAATTAGTTTGACATGAACTAATAATTTTGTTGGTTGTCACATACTCCTGATTAATATTGGTTAGTAGCCCTTCTAATATCTTATAAGGGCTACTAACCAATATTAAAACTCACAGGCCTATAACTTCCTGCTCTAGATTTTGCTTCCTTTTTAATCATGACATTACAAATGGTTTCCTCCAATCACAATCAATAAAAAGTATAAGGGTTTTGCTGGTACAGAACTAAGGGGAAGATTTATAAAAGTGGAGTTAAGTGAAGACCAGCGTTAAAATGGTATTAAAAATGCATTTTTTAAAAGTGGCATTTGGAATTACATAAAAATCAGTGCAGCAAATTTCTAAAGATATGTCCCTATTTGCGACAGTTTAGTGACAGAACTTTAGTCAATAGTTTAACTCCATGTCTGACCTGTTCTAATTTCTGGTGTTTCTGCCTCATTTATGAAAGTTCCTAAAAATCTTTTATATGCCAACACTCCCAGTAAGGATTAAGGACATTTTTATAATCCATTTGAAACACCGAACAAGAATGTTTTTTTATAATTCTGCCCCCGAGTTACTTAACTACCCTTGGTTATATCACATCACATCCCAGTGTTTTATTCACCATAACCTTTTATAGTCTCTTTTAGGCTTTGTCTTTAATAAGCCACGAACATGAAGGAAGAAATTGATGTGATTCTCCCTTTTTGCCCTTAGCTTTCCTTTGTATATACAGAAGGAAAGAACCAACCACTGACTTATCCTCATTAAAAATTCCCCTCTCTCAGTTTAAAGAGGACCAAATATCATCCTTATAAAATTGTTTTGGATTTTTCTTGATTTCTTTTTCAACATATTTCTCATTCTCAATTTTAGGTAGCCTAATTGCTTGTTTATAGAGTCTACTATATTCTTTATATTTTTTCATTGAGACATCTGACCTTTCTGACCAGTTTAAAAGCCTGCTTCGTATTCCTCATTTTCCTAAAAAAAAATCAGTGGGAAGAAAAATGTTTCCGCACCACATGAAAGTTTCTTCTACTTTTCCTGCAGACATGTAACAGGGTGTCAGGCTCTCAAAGCATGTCATTCTGTGTTTGTGACAGGAGAAAGCAGCACACTTTTGAGATAGAGAAGATAGGCAAGTAAAGGAGTATTTTAGGTAGAACACTTGTTCTCTATATTATGGGAGTTTGGGGGCACTTTGGGGGAGCAGAAGGGAGGAAGGAGGTTGACCCCAAATATCCCAAAATTCTGTGGGAGTGACTGGCAAGACACAGGCAGCTAGAGTCCGATTTTCTTTCTGATCTTGTTGTTATTGTCTCTATGCTGGGGAAGTCTGAGGAAAGAGGTTGTTGATTAATACAAAAAAAAAATAATAATAATAAATAAGTAAACAAATAGATATATTAGGGAACAGCGTTGCTGCAGCATGTGCAATAAATTATGATGATCCCTCTCCTCCCAGGGAGGATGCAATTTGACAAAATCCCACCAAAAGTTCCACCAGCACCAGTACAAAAAAAAAATATAAGCGGAACACTGAAGATGATAATGAGCTGCATTCTAGTGTTGATGATGGCATAATGGAGGAAGGTGTAGCAGCTGGCCGAAATGTTGCATCTGACAGTGAGACAAACAAACACCAAATCACCTGTTCTCAAAGTTTGTGAAATAAAAGTAAAAAGACATTGTTTGACACCTGTAAAAGCTTAGCGGAATCTAAGAGTAATGGGCAAGAAATGGTGAACAATCAGATGCTGAGGATGACAAAATGTTGACTGATGATGATGATGATGATGCAGATCTGGAATATATCCCACAACCTTTTTCTCTCTAACGCTTTAAAACTATTTGCTATCACTGAAACCTGGCTCTCACACTCTGACTCATCTGCTGAAGCTGCTTTCTCTTATGGTGGCCTATCTTTCTCACATTCCTCACCCTGATGGCAAGGGTAGAGGTGTGGGACTTCTTCTCTCTCAGCTCTGCTGCTCCAGGCCTCTATCCCTTCCTCCTTCAGTCTCCTTTACCCCTTTTGGAGTGCATGCAGTCCAGATCTTCTCCCTTGTACCCCTTCTGGTACCCATGATTTACAGGCCCCCAATCAACCCTTCCTCCTTTCTCTCCGAATTTGAAACTTGACTCTCTGTCTTTCTGTCCACCTATACGCTGATGATGCATCCTCATCTAGTGCTTCCTGATTTCTCTCTCTGACCTTGTCCTTTGGCCTTCAACAGTGGACTGCTGCCAGAACTCACAGGGAAGGTCACTGGCTAGATCTAGATTTCACCAGAAACTGTTCAGTCTCTGACTTCACATCTTATCTCCTTCAAGCTATCTCACACACCTTCCCCTGACCTCCCTAAATCACCCTTCCTAACCAGGAACCTGCACTCAGTCAAACTACCAGACCTGGCTGACTTTCCATATCTTCTGTCTGCCCTATTGCTACTACTACTAACACAGACACTCTGGTCCACGAATTTAACATCTCATTAATGTTCTCCTTGGACCTGCATGCTCCACTCCAAAGTCAACACTCCCACCCCACGAATCCCAGACCCTGGCTAAATTCAACAACCCACATGCACGCACCTGTTGTCGAGCTGCAGAACATCTCTGGCGAAAGTCTCTTTCCGTTGCTGACTTCCTATCACAGTGCCGGTGATTGCTGCCTTTTCCTGTCAGTTATCTGATTGGGCTCTCCATTGGCTGCCTGTCTTCAGCCCGCCCTGTATTCCTATTTAGACTGGGCTTGGGCACCCTTTGGTTGCCCTTTCGTGGTGTCTCTATGTCGTTAGCACCTGCACTGTTTTCCTGAGCTTCCTGGGCCGTGACTGATTCTACTACCCTCCAGAGATCACCTGTGTACCTGCCTGACAGCTTCCTCTGTATCTTGGCTCCTTGCTCCATTCCTGATCCACTTTGGGCTGTTGTTCCTGCTGCCGTTCCTGATCCGGTTGGCTGCCGTTACTGTTCCTGTTTCCTGTCCTGGCTCTGTTCCTGCTCCTGGATCACGTGCAGAGTCTCTCCTCCTTCATGTCGCCTTGGGCGACATTCTTACCATTTAGTGACTTGTATAGTCCAGTACAGGGGTACTGGTTCGCTCCATGTATAACCGGTTGCTTGCTGCATTCCATACAGCACCGGTAGAGTCTTGTGTATCCAGTACGCGGGAACTGGTTCACTCTATGTATAACCGGTGGCTTGCTGCGTTCCATACAGCACCAGTAGAGTCTTGTGTAATCCAGTACGCGAGTATTGGTTCGCTCCATGTATAACCGGTTGCTTGCTGTGTTCCATACAGCACTGGCAGAGTCTTGTGTAATACAGTACGCGGGTACTGGTTCACTCCATGAATAACCGGCTGCTTGCTGCGTTCCATACAGCACCGGCAGAGTTTTGTCTAATTCAGTACGCGGGTACTGGTTCGCTCCATGAATAACCGGCTGCTTGCTGTGTTCCATACAGCACCGGTAGAGTTTTGTGTAATCCAGTACGCAGATACTGGTTCACTCCATGTATAACCAGTTGCTTGCTGCGTTCCATACAGCACCGGTAGAGTCTTGTGTAATCCAGTACGCGGGTACTGGTTCACTCCATGTATAACCAGTTGCTTGCTGCATTCCATACAGAACCGGTAGAGTCTTGTGTAGTCCAGTATGCGGGTACTGGTTTGCTCCATATATACCGGTTGCTCACAGTATCCATATAGCACCGGCAGTGTCATAGTTGGTCCAGTACGCGGATACTGATTTGCTCCATCATTACCGGGTGCTCGTTGACACCTATACAACCCCGGCAAGGCCTCTGTGTGCTCAGTATAGGCGACTGGTTTACTCCACCAATATTCTAGTCGCTTAGGCCTTCTCCGCTTATGCACCAGTGCTTGCATTTCTCTGGGTGTAGCGAGGCTGCCTTGCCCGGTATATTGGCAAGGCCGGTAGAGCCTCATCTCTCATTGTGCCAGTCGCAAGTCTGCCTTGCCCGGTATATTGGCAGAGCCAGTAGAGCCTCCTCTCTCGTTGTGCCAGTTTCAAGGCTGCCTTGCCTGGTATATTGGCAGGGCCGGTAGAGCCTCCTCTTTCGTTATGCAAGCCTCCAGGCTGCCTTGCCCGGTATATTGGTAAGGCCAGTAGAACCTATTTCCATATAGTGCCAGTCTTAAGGTTGACTTACCCAGTATTGGCAAGGCCGGTAGAGCCTTTCTCTTATTCACTGTACCACTATTCACTATTGCATTGTACAAATTACGTGTTGTTATATGTGTATGCCAAACCTGCAAGGGTTCTCTTTAAACTTTCAATAAAGGTTTTATCTTAACTCTGTGTCTGAGAGTCAAAACAAACCGTGACACTTCCACCCTTATAAATTCATGTTATTCTGTTTTAACACAGCTCTCACCCAGAAATACTTCTCTAACCTCATCACTACCCACAAATCTAACCCACATGACCTCTTCAGAATCTTTGATTCTCTTCTCAAACCCCAACCTTGAACTGCTCCTCTTTCTCCAATACTCCACAGGACTTTACTGACTTCTTCAAAAATAAGGTACAGTCCATTCAACAATCCATACCCTCTACATCCTCTCCTCCTATGCCCCTGATTCCTAGTCCACCCCGAGCAACCCTTAGCTCAGTCTCCCCTACAACAGAGGAGATATCTCTTTTACTATCCTTCTCTCCACTCACTACCTGCCCCTCGGATCCCATGCCCTCTCACCTGGTTAAGGCTCTTACAACTACTCTTCCTCCCAACCTTACTAATATCTTTAACTTCTCAATTTCTACCAGAACTTTTCCATCCTCATTCAGACTTGCAATAGTCAGACCTATACTCAAAAAACCCTCACTCGACCCCACCTGTCTTTCAAATTACCGTCCAGTTTCATTCCTCCACTTTACAGCTAAGATCTTGGAACTCTTTGTATTCTCTCATTTAATCTCTTTTCTCATTTCAAACTCTCTTCTTGACCCTTTACAGTCAAGTTTCCATTCTAACTATTCCACTGAGACAGCCCTAACAAAAATTACTAATGACCTATACACAGTAAGGGACAAAGGACAATTCAGTATACTAATTCTACTGCTTTTGACACTGTTGACCATGCATTCCTACTGGACACACTGCACACCCTTGGCATCCGTGACACACCTCTAGAATGGATTTCCTCCTATCTCTCTAAACGTACTTTCAGTGTTTCTTTTGTCAATGCTTTCTCATCTCCTCACGACCTCTTAGTAGGTGTACCTCAGGGATCAGTCCTGGGACCACTTCTTTTTTCCCTCTACACCCTCTCACTTGGTGACTTCATCTCATCAACTGCATTTAATTACCATCTGTATGCTGATGACACACTAATCTATCTCTCTGTCCCTGACCTCAATCCCGCTTGTGCAGTCTCAAATCACTCAATGTCTCTCAGCCATTTCATCATGGATGGCCCACTGCCACCTAAAACTTAATATGGCTAAGACAGAACTGGTGATGTTCCCTCCCAAAACCCATCCACCAACCCCCTTCTCCATCACCATAGAAAATTGTGCTATACACTCAGTATCTAAAACACGCTGTCTAGGGGTCATACTTGATTCTAAATTAACCTTCTCCTCCCCCCCTGTCACTAGAACATGCTGCTTCTTTCTAAAAAATATTGCAAAAATTCATCCTTTCCTCTGCATGTCAATGGCAAAAACACTATCCCAGGCACTCATTCTCTCTAGACTTGACTACTGCAACATTCTACTCTCTGGCCTTCCTGCTTCTCATCTCTGTCCACTTCAATCTGTTATCAATTCAGTCCCAAGAATCACCACATTTGCTCCCAGATACCTTCCCTCTCATCTCCTCCTGAAATCCCTCAATTGGCTATCTTTAAAATATTGTATTTCTTACAAGATTCTCCTGCTCTCCTGTAAGTCTCTCTGTTCTACAGCACCCTCTTACATTTCTGATCTTATCTCCCGCTACACCCCTTCCCATTCCCTATGGTCTTCTCAAGGGTTCTTCCTGTCCTCTACCCACACAACTCGAGCCATCTCTCGACTACAGGCTTTCTTAGTGGCTGCCCCTCGACTCTGGAATGCCCTCCCTATCACCATTCACCAATCATCCTCACTCATCACTTTCAAGCATCTCCTCAAAACCCACTTGCTCAGGGAGGCACCTCAATAGCAATATCCTCCTCTTGCACACAGATAGACACACCAGAATCCTTCTGCATTTTTTTCACCAGGGCCAGGGTCCCTTTCACAGTCTATGATTCCCTTTCTGCACGTTTCCCCACAAATAATGCAATGATGGCACTTAAGCTTAATTCTCTTAACCAAGTTCTGTAGTTTGGTATTACATTGTTTAAAATTTTGTTAAGTGCTATGTACATGTATGGCGCTATATAAATAAAGATACATACATTCATACATACATACAAACAATTAGTCCAGAATTCTTAACTACAAATCAGATAAGATGTTACGTTTATCTTGTTATGGTGAAGAGAAATTATCAGCAAGACTTCAACGCACTAAAAAAAAAAAAAAAAAAAAAAGCTGTGCCACAGAACATAACAGATGGGATGTCTAACATCCTTTTTATATTTAAAACATGCAAGTTGTAATCATCAAGAGGGTTTTGAATGTAAACCAGCCAGCCATACGAAATGTGTCACTTCTTTTTCTGTTATTCTAATTAATTAGATAGCATTATTTCTTATCCCCAATGAGTTTAAAAGAGCTGAATGAATGACTGTTGAAATGCTATTTTTTAATATTTATTGGCTAAGTGAGATTATCAACACATTTTGATGCATTGTTTTAGATACTTCTCTGACACCCAATGATGAATATTTATAAGGACAAAAGTGAAGGCAAGAGTGGGAAAAAAATCTCATTAAGATTGCATGGGGATTTTTATCACTTCAGTGCTAGAATAAGAAGCAATGCATGTAAGACCTCTCTTGAATTTAAGGGGTTAAAAGTAGGGATGGGCAAAACTTTTCACCTCGAAAAAGAAACAGGAGGACCTAATTCAGCATGGAAATCAATGGGAAGAATTAATTTCTGCCCACCACATGGCAAATTTCCTTTTGTTTCCCACAGGTATAGCATAAAGGGGTCTCAGGTAGGGGTGGACGAAAGGTCCCATTGTATTCCCGTGAAAAAATCTGCGAAAACCACGTTGTCTGCTTTTTCGCATGAAAACCTGCTTTACAAACAGTAATTAAAATCTTAAAATTTTTCTCCCATTGGCAAAAATTATTCGCTATTTTTACAATAGCTAGATAGTTTACACCCATTGATTTAAGTATTTTTCACCTTTTCTTTATAAAAACGTAATATATTCCAGGAAGTGGAACACAATAGAAGCAGCTACAGAGTGAGGTAGATGTGTTGTGCTGTTCTGCTATGATCTGAGGCAAAATTGAGGCAGGGGAATCTCATAGTGAGTGTTATCACTAGGGAGGAAGAAGAGGGTAGTAGTGAATGCAGGACAGGTCAGCTGCCTGTGCCTGCTGCCAGAAATGCTGCCCCTGCTTCCACCATTGCTGTGCCTGCTGTCAGATGTGTTGTCAGTGCTGTGCTTACTGCCAGTGCTGTGCCTACTGCCAGGGCTGCCCCTGCTGCACCAGTGCTGAACCTGATGCCCATGTGTTCTGAAATGTTTAGGATGGGGGGAAGGAGAAGATAATGCAAAGTGAGACAGCAGGGGACCCTAAGTCACACTTGCCATCTCAAATCAGTCCCTCCACTAGTACTGCTACTAAGGAGGTCCATTAGCTTGTTGGCATTAGGAGTAAAGGAGGGGTTAATCATCATATTGCATTAGTGTGTAAGTGCAGCAGGGTGGTAAATGTTGGGCATTTAAACAGCAGGGGATTCAAGTAAGTGCAGCAGGGTGGTAAGTGAAACAGCAGGGGGATTCAAGTAAGTGCGGCAGGGTGGTAAATGTTGGGAATTTAAACAGAAGGGATTCAAACATGGGATTACACATGGGAACACATATTTATTAGCTTCATTGTGCAGATATTTTTTTCTGCCTACCTTTTAGCTTGTGGTAATGTGGTAATATGAGTCGTAGAGTGACTGTCCATTTAACTCAGTGCACAAACTACCATATGTTTGCACACCTAGAACAACAGTTCCAGGGTCCATACCTCTGTGGAAGATGTGAGCAAGTAGTCTCTCTGGAAGCTCAAATTTGAGATCTGGAGAGGCAAGTTTCAACATTGTGGGAGAAGGCCAATCTTGAGAGGGGTCTGGTGAATGAACAGAAGGAAGCTGTTGTAAGAAGTTCTGGGGTGGCAACTGCAAAAACATAGAGTGGGTAGCTATTTGGGTTATGGTTAAACATGGCAAGGGAGGACAGAGGAATAGGGAGTACACTCCTGTATTTACTAACCCTAACAGATTTGCCACATTGAGTGATGATGTTGGGGATGTTGGCACAGGAATGCCTTTGCTGGGGAAGACTGTTATTGCTAACAGCTGGGAGAACAACCCCTCTATTATTGATGGTATCTGAGACTCAGTCAGACCTAGACAGATGGTGGTGGTAAGGGATTCTATTATTAGGAAGACAGACAGGGTAATCTGTTGACAGGATCACTACAATAGAACAGTTTGCTATCTCCAGGGTCCTCGGGTAAAACATGTGGCAGATCAGGTTGATAGATTGTTGGGAGGGGCTCTGCATGACCTGGCTGTCATGGTACATGTTGGTACTAATGACAAAGTCAATCGAAAATGGAGGTCCGTTAAGAAGGATTTCAGGAATTTAGGTTATAAGATATAAGCAGTGGACCTCTAAGTAGTATTATCTAAAATATTACCTGTGCAATGTACTACATTAGAAAGACAACGGGAGATTAGGGAGTTAAGTGTGTGGCTAAAGTATAAGCAGGAGTGATTTGGGTTCCTAGAGCACTGGGCGGCCTTTTCTCTTGGGAGCAACCTTTATAGTTGAGATGGATTGCAACTTAGTGGGAGGGGGGCCATGATGCTAGCAGTTATGATGGTTAGAGAGTTGGAGCAAACTTTAAATTAGAAAATGGGGGGTAATGCAACACAGAATGGGGAAGGTAGTATAATTGAGGAAATGGGATTGAGAAGGGGCATAAAGATGGAGAGGGGAACTGGGCTAGTTCATCTAATAGAGAGGTGCCATTATTACACCCTGATAAGCCAAATACATTTTACAAAGAAAGAAAACTTTCAGAATGGCAAAAAGATAAAAGGCATGCATGTAAATGCTCATTGTCTAGCTGGTAAGAAGGGGGAACTTGAAATAATTGCAATGTATGAGCAGTTTGATCTGATTGGTGTATCTATATTCTGGTTAGATGACACATATGGCATGGCAGTCAATCTAGACAGTTAGTCACTTTTTAGGAGTGAAAGGTGAATAAAAGGGAAGGGGGTATGCCTATATGTAAAGCATGCATTAAACTCTAATATAATAGAAGATATAAATGAAAGTAGCAGTGAAACTGCAGGGGCTCTGTGTGTTGAAATACACACAGAAGATGGAAATGGAAATGGAAAAGATCTCTAGATCAGGAAATGTAATCATAATGGGAGATTTCAACTATCCTGAAATTGAATGGATCCATATGACTTCCAGTATGGGTGGGTGAAATGTCCTGTTGTGTTCCTGTGAAAAAATCTGCAAAACCAATGTGATTGTCCGCTTTTTTGTGGGAAAATCTGTTTTAAATTCAGTGACTAAAATTTTACCGTTTTCACCCAATGGCAAGAATTATTCGCTATTTTTTCAATGGCTAGGAAGTTTTTGTCCCTTTATTGATGTGTATTTCAACTTTACTCTATAAAAATGTGCAATTTTCCAGGAAATGTAACACAATACAAGCAGCTACAGAGTGAGAGAGTGGTGCTAGGCTGTTGTGCTGTGAAATTAATAGCAAAATTTAGGCAGGAGAAGCTCATATCGACTACTATCACTATAAGCAGGTTTAATGACAATAAAAGGAAGACCTGGAAGGACCATTATGCATCCAGTGAGTCTGAGGAGGAGGAAGTGACCACCAAAATGAAAGGGTCTGGATGCCCTGGTTCCACAGACCCAATACTGGCCAGGCGCCCTACATCACCCTGAGGGATCGTGGGGAAATTTATCTCACAGGAGGAAGAACAGGGTAGTATTGTGAACAGTACAAGTCAGCTGCCTGTCCCTGCTGCCAGTGCTGCATCTGCTGCCAGTGCTGCCCATGCTGCCACCAGTGCTGTGCCCGCTGCCAGTGTGTCTGTAATTGTCAGGAGGAAGGGAAGGAGGAGATGATGCAAAGTGTGACAGCAGGGGACCCTAAGTCACACCCTTGCCATCTACAAGCAGTCCCGCAACTAGTACTACTACTACTAATAAGGTGCAGTATCTTGTACAGAGTGTTAAGAGTGAAGGAGGGGATGATCATCATATTACTACTGAAATTTACGTGGTTGGTATTAGTAAAAGTGATGGTGAAGCAGCTGCTGGGACTAGCACTAGGGGAATGGTAGTGGAAGCAATGCAGAGCATCCAGACTAGCAGCCAAGGGAGACCACACCATTCCCTTTACCCTGGTAGACCCTTCCCCTCTCAGCTTGGTCCAGGTGGAACATGATCCTGAAGAAGGCAGAATTGTAGCCTAGCAGCAATAATACCACCACCACCAGAAGAAAAAGTCAGCTACCTGTGCCTGCTGCTAGTGCGCCAGTATACCTTCTCCAGGTCACCAAGAAATGGCAAGTGTGACATTAGGGGACCCTCTTTCATATTTCTCATCAACTCCACCAACCTCTGAGATGTCTGTAATAGAGCAGCAAGGATTGACTGGGGTGGTGGTGATGATGATGGTGCAGAAGCTGGGGTGGAAGAGACATTAGTGGCCTTTTTAGCCCAAACAGAGAAGAAATGGGAGACAGTGATGGATATGGGCACCACCACCACTACCAGAGTGAGCCTTTGGAACTTGCGGCATTTTCTACTGATCTAATTCCTTCTGATACTGAGGAGCAGGCTATTGTGCCACAGAACACAGTGGACACAGTTGGAATGGGATCAACAAGTGGTGGGGGACTAAGACAAGTTCCACTTGACAGCAGCACTACTCCTGGTCTTAGTTGCAGTGCTGATTATGAGACAGTTGTACCAACAGCTGCAACAACATCCATTGTCCCAGCCAGTGAAGGGGAACGTGGAGGAGAAGAAGAAAGAGGCACTTCTTCTCCACCTTTCCCCTCCCCTGAAGTCATGGGTGTGTGACTATTTTTCTCTTAGGGAAGGCACAGTGCTGTCATCAACAACTGCACTGTGCACAAGTCAGTGAAAAGGGGAAACGAGGGAATGCGCCTTGACACAACCGCCATCACAACACACATGAAACACAGACACCATGACATATATGTGAAACATGTGAAAGTCAAACACCCACACAGAAATCAGGCACCACTGTTACTGTACCCCCTGACACTCCCTAAAGGCAACAAGAGGTGAGGAGGAGATCAAAGAGGTGGAAGACAACTATGCTAAGCTAGTGGCAGGGAGGGTTCATCATTACTATTCAACTGTCTGCAAGTTGTCATGTGTAGGGATGGGCAAAAGTTGTCTCCGTGTTCCCACGAGAAATTTCGCCAAAACCACGTTGTTCTGTGCTTTTTCACGGGAAAATTTAGCAATTAAAATTTTTGCGTTTTTTCGCCCATTGGCCAAAAGTTTTTGCTAACTTTTTCAATGGCTATAAAGTTTCATCCCATTGATTTACGTTGTTGTCGCATTTCCGCTACAAAAATGTGACATATTTGCAGAAGGCAGACACAATAGAAGCAACTACAGAGCGAGATAGACGTGCTGTGCTGTTCTGCTGTGATATTTTGGAAAAATTGAGGCAGGAGAGGTTCATAGTGACTGCTATCACTATCAGCAACAAAAGGAGGAACTGGAAGGAACCTAATTATGTGTCCACTGAGTCTGAGGAGGAGGAAGTGGCTAGCAGTACTGAACCAAATCTCTCCAGTCCCCCTAAATCACCCCAAGGGATCTTGGGGAATGTAAAGGGAAGGGAGGGAGAAAAGGGTAGTACTAGTGAGAGCAGGACAGGTCAACTGCCTGTGATTGCTGTAAAACATGCTACCCCTGCTGCCAGTGCCACCATTGCTGTACCTGTGGCCACTAGTGTTGTACCTGCTGCCAGACATGCTGATCCTGCTGCCACTCATGCTGTACCTGCTGCCAGATGTGCTGCCCCTGCTGCCAGCAGTGCTGTACCTGTAACCACCATTGCTGTACCTACTGACAGATGTGCTGCCCCTGCTGCCACCAGCGTTGTACCTGCTGCCAGTGCTGAACCTGCTGTCACCAATACTTTGCCTGCTGCTAGAGTGTCTTGTAGTACTCAGGAGGGTGTGGGAGGAGAAAATGATGCCAAGTGTGACAGCAAGGGACCCTAAAACACACTTGCCATTCCCAAGCAGTCCTGCCAGTGTTAGAACTACTGCTACTAAGGTCCAGTAGCTTGTTAGCGTTAGGAGTGAAGGAGGGGATAATCAACAATATCCTCATATTACTAGTGACTGTGAGACTAAGGAGGAAGGCTCTGCAGCTGAATTTGATGTGGTTGGTGTTAGTAGTAGTAGCAGCAATGCTGAAGCAGCCAGAGTGGTAGGGGAAACATTTGACAGCATCCAGAATAGCGGTCAAGGGAGCCCACATCATTCCTCTCACCCTGGGAGTCCTCTCCTTCCCTTCATTACAGTGTCCAGGTGGAACATGATCCTGAAGAGGCCAGAGCTGGTGTCGTGGGAGGAGAGCAGGCTCAGAATTAATACCACCACCACCACCACCACCAGCAGCAGGAGCACAGATGATCTGCCTGTGCCTGCTGTTACTGCTGCTAGTGCTAGCCTGCCTTCTTCTTCAGGTCAAACGGAAATGGCAAGTGTGACATTAGGTGACCCTCTGTCACATGCAGCAGTGAGATGTCTGGAATAGAGCAGCAGCACATAAGGTCTAGTGGGGGTGGTGATGATGATGCTGGAGAAGCTGTGGTGGAAAAGACATTGGTGGCCTTTTTAGCAGAAACTGAGAAGGAATGGGAGACAGGGATGAGGATGGGCATCACCACCACCACTAGCAGTAACATTTTAGAATTTGAGTAATTTGCAACTGCTCTAAATCCTTCTGATGCTGAGTTGCAAAGGCAGAAGGATGCTGAGGAACAAGCTAGTATACCACATACCAACGTGGACATAGTGGGAATGCGGTCAACAAGTGATGCGGGACTAGGACAGGTACCACATACCAGCGCCAGCAATACTCTTGGTCCTAGTTGCATTGCTGAATCTGAGGCAGTAGCAGCAACAGCAGCAACATTATCCACTGCTACAGTCAATGAAGGGGAATGTGGAGGACAAGATGAAAGAGGCCATTCTTCTTCATCTGTTCCCTTCCCCCTGAAGTCATCATGGGTATGGTTGGGGCAGGCACAGTGCAGTCATCAGCTGTCTAATTATGTTGAAGGTGTCCAAGGGGTTAAAAGAGAACCAATCAGGTTGGATATCATCACATAAATAGATAAATTACAATATTAAATAATTTTGAGAACTTTACACTATATTAGGTATTGACACGTAACTTTACAATAAAGAATTGATCAAAATAATCAATCCCGCATATTTGTGCAAAAATATATATAATTTATTAAAGTACAATATACTATCTATATAAAAAGTGTAAGCAACAATGAAATAAATGAGTGCCCAACAATTACAATGGATTTACAGTAACTCAACCCACAATGATCACCATTAGGATTAACAGCAATTAAAGGGTTAACCACACTTAGGTATATTCAGAGGTATTAGATAACAATAATTGTACTCAGCAGCATAGAAAAGGATAATTGATCCTTACAATAATAAAATACAGTTGGCAGCAATGTATATTAGTACCTTCTGCCCCGGAAACTGTATAAACTATGCTAATTGAGGTTTAAGGTATATTGTGAGGTGAATTAGCTTTAATATTAAGCCAGGTCCTCTGACAATTTTCCTTGTACCATATATATAATAATCAAATTTAGAGACTAACTGGAATAAAATCCCAGATATAGATCACTATAATTTAATTATGTACTGATTTCAAATATTGCATACCTTCTGAATAACACATATAAATTGCAATTCATATAGTCAGTCATAGGTTATACCAATAGTATATTAAGAATCAATCCAATAATATATGTCTAGATAGTATACCAACTTCATGTAACATATATCATAAACACGACTATAGCAATCCTATGTAAAACCTATAGGGTTCGTCAAGGGTTAAATCAATAGTAAAATAGGGTGCCATACCCAGATGGCTGCTTCTTTTGTCTAGTCAAAGTTTAAAAGAAACCTTTACTTTACAAAAGTTAGGCCTAGTACACACACAAAGAAATCCAAAGAAACACCACAAATAAATAGACAAATAGCGGTTAAAGGGTTAATAAATAAATTAAAAGAATTGCCCAGATCAAATCTTAGCTATATAATCTTTCCAGAAACACAATATTCTAGATATAACATAATTTATATTAACTAATAAATTATCACGGTGCCCGTGATTGCTGACTTCTGCTGTCAGTCAGGTGTGTGTACTCTCCATTGGCCACCTGTCTTTTGCCCGCCCAGTATTGCCTTTATAGACTGGGCTGAGGCACCCTTTGGTTGCCCTTTCGTGGTGTCTCTATGTCAAGCAGTCACCTGCCTTGTACCTATTCCTTGGGCCTGTTTCGCTCTGCTGCCAGTGTCAGCGTTGCTCCAGTAGTCAGTGCCTCTCCTGCGTGGTTCCTGCCTCCGTTCCAGATCCGATTGAGCTGTCGTTCCTGCTTCCATTCCTGATCCCATGCTGCCATTGTTCCTGCTTCCTTCCTGACCTGGTTGGTGGTTCTGTTGTTCCTGGGGTGGTCCTGGCTTGTCTGCTGTTTCTGCTGCTGTATTCTGATTGTCATCCGTCTGGCTGCTGGGTCGCCTGGACGACATTCTGATCACCGTTTACTCCATGTTCACCGGTTGCTGATTCCGCTTGTATAGAATCAGTTGGACTATACGTTTGTCCAGTACGCGGTACTGGTTTACTTCACCTTCACCAGTTACTGATTCCACTTGTATAGAACCGGTTGGGCTATATGATTGTCCAGTAAAAGGTACTGGTTTACTCCACATACACCGGCTGCTGATTCCGCTAGTATAGAGCCGGTTGAGCGCTATTGTTGTCCAGTACGCAGTACTGGTTTACTCCACATACACCGGCTGCTGATTCCGCTAGTATAGAGCCGGTTGAGCGCTATTGTTGTCCAGTACGCGGTGCTGGTTTACTCCACATTCACTGCCTGCAGATTCCACTAGCATAGAGTCGGTTGAGCGCTATTGTTGTCCAGTACACAGTACTGGTTTACTCCACATACACCGGCTGCTGATTCCGCTAGTATAGAGCCGGTTGAGCGCTATTATTGTCAGTACGTGGTACTGGTTTACTCGACCTTTACCGGCTGCTGATTCCGCTAGTATAGAGCCGGGTGAGCGCTATTGTTGTCCAGTACGCGGTACTGGTTTACTCCATATACACCGGCTGCTGATTCCGCTAGTATAGAGCCGGGTGAGCGCTATTGTTGTCCAGTACGCGGTACTGGTTTACTCCACCTACACCAGCTGCCGATTCCGCTAGTATAGAGCCGGTTGAGTGCTATTGTTGCCCAGTACTCGGTACTGGTTTACTCCACAGCCACCGGTTGCTATCCCGCTAGTGTAGAACCGGTTGGGCTTACTGTTTTTCTATCCATGGTACTGGTTTACTCCACATTCACCGGTTGCTGATCCAGCTAGTATAGAACCGGATTGTTGTACGTTTGTCAAGTGCACGGTACTGGTTAACCCTTCATTCACTGGTTGCTGCTGCCTCCATTATGGCACCGGTTTGGTCTCCCTGGTTGGGAGACTGGTTTGCTCCACTGTTCCATCTTATGCTACTGCTCCATCTATTCAGCATTAGTGGAGCTGTCTTTCTGTCCTCCTGGCTGCCTTGTCCGGTATATTGGCAAGGCCGGTAGAGCCTGTCTCCATTCATTTGTGCCACCTTTCAGACTGCCTTGCCCGGTATATTGGCAAGGCCGGGTGAGCCACATTCAGATTGCCGTGTAAACCTCTAGGCTGCCTTGTCCGGTATATTGGCAAGGCCGGTAGAGCCACAATCAGCTTGTCGTGTAAACCTCCAGGCTGCCTTGCCTGGTATATTGGCAAGGCCAGTAGATCCACATTCAGATTGTCGTGTAACCCTCCAGGCTGCCTTGCCCGGTATATTGGCAAGGCCGGTAGAGCCTACCATGTTGTGTCTTGCAATAACTACTGTTTGAACCCATTTTGTACATGTGATTATTGTGTATGTTCAGGACCCGTGAGGGTTCTCATTAAACTTTTCAATAAAGTTTGATTTTTATCTTACTCTGTGTCTGTGAGTCAAAACAAACCGTGACATATATAAACTAAGCTATTTAACTATATTACACTTGTCTGGCAAAATATAACAATGTACCAATAAATGAATGAATTCTGTTTAATTTCAGAATTTTTAGAGCTAATATAGCTTATTATAATTGATCCCAAATGGTTGGCCAGTCCAATTAAGACAATTATAAGAAAATTAAGTTTCTTTAAATATAGAAGAAATAAATATTTGATTCTGAATTTTGCAGAATTTAAATAAGAAAAGATATATAGTTACCAGTCCACTAAGTGTTTCTTTGTATCTCTCAGCTAGGTACACAGATCAGGACTCAAGAAGACAAGCCCTCCCAAAACCTTACTTTTAAAGTAAAATATTTTCTTATCAGAACTCCGTCCAACCTACTCTGGTTGGTTAAAGATCCATTTCATTATACAGTGGCATCATCAGTATTATCTGATTGACTGCGCCTAATCCCTAATTTAACTAGGAATGTGATTAACCCCTACTAATGACACTATATAAACTGTAGATGGCACCCTTACTCCACATTAAAATTGTACATATAATCAATTTCTATGTCATCAATGATGTATGTAAGAGGTCAATAAACGTCATATAAATATGCCATCCTCTCAGACGTTCTCATAGGGGAGTATCACTGTTTTAGACTTTGAAATTTTCTCATAAGATAATAATACTACACCAGACTGTGATTGTCTGCAATTTGATATCAATTACCATAAAAATCTCCCAAAAATGTTCCCCCTCCACAGAGGAAGAGAAGCTGATTGTTACATGAGGTAATTTAAACACATTTTAAACACAGATTTTTAGAGGACTTGGTTTATAAGAAAAATTAACCATTTCGTCCCCATCATGGCAATGTCTCTGACACAGCAATGGCAAATCTAACAAATCATCCTGTACAAAATACTCTATCAAGTATCAGTCCACCCCAGTGGAAGCTTATGTCAGGGGATTCCTGTCTCTGTCACATTACATACAAATTTCTTATTTTATTGATTTATTTTTTATTAACTATCCCCCCAATAGCAATCAGGAAACACTCCTAAAACAAATTCCCTGTTCAAATGATTCATTCATTCACCAACACAGACACCCTCATCAGACCCCTTTTTTACCATGTCTTATGGAGTTTTCTATTTGTATTTAAGATTTCTTTTATATGAACTACCTCCCCCCAATCCCAGTAAACCCCCCAAAAAAGTCATCTCCTGTTCCATTGATTCTTTCCCCCACTCCACCAACACAGATACCCTCATGCCCCTTTTACACTATGCCTTTGGGAAATAAAATAATGTCTGCTATGTGTTGTGTGTAACTTCTATGTTCCCACTGATTTCAATGGAATGAGCTAGGAGAAAAAAAGCAGGAAAAATCGGAAAATCAGCACTTTTTGCAGGAAATTTTTTGCCAAGAGGAAAGTGCCATTTTTTGCTGATTTAAGTTTGAGGAAGAAATTTTCACCCATGCCTAGTCATGTGTCCTTAACAGGGAGAGGACAATGGGCATAGTGACAGCAGCAGTGCTTGTTTTCCGGTTGGGGGGATTTCACATCGGGGACCTTAAGTTTTATGGTGGTTTGGATAGAGTTATACCAGTCGTTTGATGTGAATTCAGATTTACCTCTTCTAACCAGTCTTCCCTTTATTTACCATACACACTGTGCACATTACAGTTGCTGATGTGAGAGGCACAGTTCCTGCTATCAAGGGAAACCTTTCTATTCTTAACACACCCATGATTTTGGAGGAGGGGCAGGTGGAGAAGCATTATTGGCCAACCTTTTCTTTTCTACTCATATACCTGAAGTGGTGGCAGCTAATTATGGTACTGCTACTGCCTCAGGAGCATCACTGGAACTTCTCGTGGCAAATGGAACCTTCATCATCCATCACCCATGTTACTGCTGTTGTTGATAGGGATGGGTGAAAATTTTTGCCTCAAACTTGAAATCGACAAATAATGGCACTTTCTACTTGGCAAATAATTCCCCTTGAAAAGTGCAGTTTTTTCCACCTTTTCCCTCCTTTTTTGCCTAGCTCACTGTGCATTGAAATCAATGGGAGAAAAAACTTTCTCCACCACACAAAACTTTTCTACAGCAACATAAAAGGGTGTCAGGCTCTCACAGCATGTCATTCTGTGTTTGTGAGAGGAGAGAGCAGCACCTTATTTGAGCTAGTATCACAGTATCCCTAGGCAGTCTAGTGCACCTGTGCTTCCTACCTCTGTATTGCCGCCAGCCGGCATGGCCTCCAGCCACTCCCTCATTCTGACATCAGGTAACAGGCACTAGCACAGATGCCTGTTTATGGGCCTATTCTGGGTGGCCTAATTGGGTCCTGCCTCCTTCTGCTAATTTATAATCCTCCTTGGGGCTAGAAGTCATGGCCCTTACGTGGTATTTCTGCTCAGTTCTCTTTGTGCTCCACTGTGACCTCTATCTGTCTGAGAACTCACTCCGTGTATGTCCCTGGCTTGTCTGACTATCCACAATGGTTCTGACCTGTGGCTCTGGCTGACTAACTTGCTATGTGTATGACCCCGGCTTGTCTGACTACCCACATTAGTTTGGACCTGTGGCTCTAGCTGACTAACTCTCTCTGTGTATGACCCTGGCTTGTCTGACTACCCACACCGGTTCTGACCAGTGGCCCTGGCTACTACTTTCTCTGTGTATTCCCGGTTTGTCTGACCTGTGGCACTGGCTGTCTCGCTCCCTACATGACTGGTCTGCCTGACGTGTAGTCTCGGTGCCTCGGGGCTCTGGTCTGCTTTTGCTCCCTGTTGCCTCTGATCGCAGACCAAAATGGTGACACATATTATACCATTCATACTGTTGTCCCACTTGAGCTGCTTCCCTAGTCTAAGTTACTGGCAGTAGTGTAGTGCACAGGACAGTGTGCAGCTCCGGAGGGACCTTGGGTCATATCAGCCTGTGTCTGGTGTTGTATGTGGGCCAATACCATTATTGTTGTATATATTTAATAAAGTTGGTTATATATTATATTTGTGTCTGTCCTTCTTTGCTTGAATACAGTGACAGTACGTAAGGGCCAGCCCACGTAGTCAGAGCATTCTGTCCAGTATGGATTCTCAGGACCAGATAATCGACCAGTTGACTTTTGCTATGCAGACACTATTGAATAGCACGGCTCACCTTGATCACTTTGCTCAGCAACCAGTGGCTTCCTCAGTACCTGCCCCAGTTGTGACAACTTCCTCTGAGGCTGGCATGAGTAGAGGGTTGGCTGGCTCTGCTCCTTTACCCCAAAGATATGATGGGGAACCTACACTGTGCCGGCAGTTCCTTAATCAGTTGGGAATTTTTTTGGAAATGGTACCACATGCCTTTTCTACTCAGCGAAGTAAGGTGGGATTCCTGATCATTGGCCTGGGCCAATCCAATCTGGGAGACTGAGAAACCCATAATTCATAACTTCACGGAATTTGTGACCTCTTTCCAGACAGTTTTTGATGTACCTGGGTGCGCAACCTCCTCTGCCAAAAGGCTTATGACAATAAGGGCTCATGTACAGTAGCGACTACTCTATTGAGTTCCGTACTCTGGCAGCAGAGGTAGGATGGAACAACAAAACCCTAGTTGTCTCTTTCTCCCAGGGCTTGTCTGACATGATTAAAGATGAGACTGCAGCCCGAGACCTGCCTGGTGATCCGGAGGAGCTAATCTCAGTCACCATCCTGATAGACACAAAAATCCATGAGAGGTCTTCATTCAAACAGGGGCACAAACAGTTATCTCAGTTGGCACCTAACTTCTTACGCCCACCCTGTACTCCCTCTCCTCCCATACCACATAGTTCAGACTGATGCAGCTAGGCTTCAGTCAGTGGAGGAGAGGGATAGCCGCAGGAGGAGGGGTAAGTCCTACAAATCAATGTTTCCTCAGGGCTTGGGTGTAACACAAGTCTAAGTCCTACAAATCTTCCTCTACAAGATGCTCTATCCTATCAAGTATCAGTCCCTGTCTCTGTCATGTTACAAACCAGTTTCTTACTTTATTTTTTTTTAATTTATTATTAACTGTCCCCCAATAATAGGCAATAACAGCTGGCAAAACATTTTAATTTGGTTTTTATTTTTTTATTAACTGTCCCCTCAATCCCAGTAAACCCTCCCAAAAAATTGACCACAATATGGTGTCCTTTGAAGTTTGTTATGAGAAACCCCATAGCAAGTGTTCAGTTTGAAAAAGGCTAATTTTACAAAGCTAAAAGCATTATTAAAGGATAATTAGTGGGATATAATCTTATAAGATAAAAACGCACAAGAACCATTGAATTTACTTAAAATGCTCTTACACAAACATACACATCAATATATACCATTGGGGAATAAGAATAAGAGGAGTAAATTGAAACGATGTGGATTAATAATTAGGGGTGGGCGAAATCTCTCGCCATGTTCCCTTGGGAAATTCAGTGAAAACCATATTGTTGACTGCTTATTTGCAGGAAAATCCGCTTTCAAACCTACTATTAAAATCTTCACATTTTTCATCCATTGGCCAAAATTTTTCGCAATTTTTTCAATGACTTGAAACTTTCCGCCCACTGATTTATGTGGCGTTTGCTTTTTCACTATAAAAACGTAATGTATTTGCGTTATTACCTCCTTCACAGTGGCAATCACCTTGTAGTTGAGACAGGTATCTGATTCACCCTCTGGGTTTGAACACTTTCACTGGATAACCCACAGTGTTGGTACCTTTGCGTCTGCTTCCTTCTCTCTCCATCTGGATCTTTTGGTGTCCGTCTGGATTGTTATATCACAGGCTAACTATGAAGTAATAATGTCCTCAATCTAGGACTAATAGTAGCCTGAGATAAATCACTAGTACCCTACTGGGGATTTAGGACTATACAGCAAGGCACACTTTGGGTAATGAAATATCTATTAAAAATTACATAAAAGTATACTATCTGCAGGCTCAAAATTTCAGAGCTACTAGCCAGGCCTGAAAAGTTACTCGCCACCAGTTTCCATGCCTAGCCCCACCCATATCCCCACCTTTAACCACACCCATATGGCAACTGGCATTTCAGTTTCTCTTACAAGATCAGTCAGAGCGCATGGGGATACTTCTCAGATCCTTGTTTTACTCTTTTGACGATCCACTGAATCCCAGCATATGATTTCCTTTGATGTCAAGTTGTATTTTAGCATTTGTGGTTTTTTCAATTTCAATGAACTTGCTAAAAGTTGAAGGTGCCTGCTCTCTCTTTGGCAAGACCAGAGTAGTAATTTTAAAACCAGATGCTATAAGGTATATTGAACATGACCTCCTTATTTAAATTAGTTAATTAATATGTCTGTTTATATAGTTCCAAAAGTGCATGCAGCACTTTACAATTTACACTTTACAATGTTTACACTTTTAAATGTTTTGGGAGAATATTGGAGGAAAAACAATTGCTTTTTCATAGCAAATTCAAAAGGCTGTCTCCTTTTTTAGAGAGCTCTACGGCAATAATGTAAATTGAACTACTGCCTCAGCAGATACCACAGCAACTCCCCTCACAGCACTGCATACAGCAGATACCACAGCTACTCCCCTCAAAACACTGCATACAGCAGATACCACAGCTACTCCCCCTTATTGCACTGCATACAGCAGATACCACAGCTACTCCCCTCACAGCACTGCCTCAGCAGATACCACAGCTACTCCCCCCTCATTGCACTGCATACAGCAGATACCACAGCAACTCCCCAGTCATTGCACTACATACAGCAGATACCACAGCTACTCCACAGTCATTGCACTGCATACAGCAGATACCACAGCTACTCACCTTAAAAGGGGAACTTTCACTCCCAAGCAAGTTCATCTCATTGATGCCTACTGTAGTGATTATATGTTTTTTTTTTCCTATGGCGTTGTAGAAATAGCATTTCCAAAGTTTACCTTTTGAAGATCTGTTCAGCACAGAGCTGTGCAGCATGCATGCACAGCTCTGCAAGGCCGTCCCTGTCCTGACGTCATCACCACATTGCATGCCCCTCTCTCACAGAGTTAATGCTAGGTAGAGGTAGGAGGGTGGTGGGTAGTAAGAAAAATAATAATTAAAAAAAATATATAATCTCTACAATAGGCATCCACTTAGATGAACTTGCTTGGGAGTGAAAGTTCCCCTTTAAAGTATTGCTACTGCAATAAGGGGTAAAGGGGTAAAGGGGATCTCATAGCTATTCACCACTATCGTTCCTGAACTCGGCACTGCCATTACTCTCAAACCTGAACCCAGTACTACGACAAGACATCTTACAGTATCCACCATGTCAGAGACACCTTAGTTTGCCCCCTCCCCAGAAATCACCATGTTTCACCATTTGTGGTAGCATACCATTCCACAGCATCCCTAGAAAACTAGGGCAGGGGGAACATCTTTATGAAACAAAAGCCAACAAATGTAGTCCTCAAGCACTGGATTTGGCACAAGTGCTCCCAGAGATCTCTACAGTGCATGTTGTGACCCATACTGTTTAGAAATCAAACACCCTGAAATCTTTCAGCTGCTACCTATGATACTTAACATCAGTCTTATGACCCTTCATATTTTTCCTAACATGCTTCCTTCCTTCCATGTAAATGTATGCAAGCAGCACGTTTTATAGCCTCTGTTTTGTAGTTTCCTTACAAGACAGTTTATGTATCTCTTCCCTCACGCATTCCCCTTTCTCTTCCACACCTTTATAGCCCAGTGCACATAACCTTTGTGCATGTGTTGGGTTTCACCTGCCCCCGTAGTCCAAAATACATGCCTCTCGCCAGATCCCTGCTGTCTTTCTCTATCTAGCGCGCTCACACACACACGCGCAGTTCTGGGATCCAAGGGGGAAGTCCATCTCAATTTATTCGCCTTATCAAAGGCCTTCTGTACTGTACCTTCATCATACCCCCTTTCCAAAAAATCTTGTTTCAATTGCTGTCCTTTGACAAAGTCGTCCCATTGGCTACAATTCCTCCTTAGCCTATGATATTGGCTGTAGGGGACATTGTTAAGTCATCTGGGTAGATGACAGCTTGATGCCTGGATATAGGAATTTCTAGATACTGTTGTGTTGTATATTGTACTCTGAATTTTCCCTTCTTCTGTTATAAACAATAATAAATCCAAGAACTGTATTGTGTAGGGTGTATAGTGTAAATGAACAGTATACTCTTGTCATTAGTGTTCAACTTATTGTAAACTCATTAAGTGACCCCTTCCAAATAATATTAGTCATCTATATATCTGTCATATAGCGCCAGGCTGCCCCCACACATGTCAGTAACATATTTAAGAAGTTCCCAATACCCCATAAAGAGGTTGACATATGCGGGGGCAAACCTAGTGCCCATGGCAATACCCTGTAACTGTAAAAAATATTCTCCTTGAAACTCAAAAAAAATCCTTTAATTTTTTAAAAATCTGCTGAGAATCCCTAATATATGCTGGTAACTTAACCACATGCTTCTGCAAAAAATAATCAGTATACACTGCTACATTTGAAGTGAATGAGTCAATCCCCGATATAATGAGGCGTCCAGGAGGGTCAACCACAGATTTGTGCAACCTGGGGATATGATAGAAAAACACCCCTCCTGAACTCCCCATCAATCAAAGAGATTAACTCCTCCTTATAACTGTCATGACCAGCGGCTAGCCGAGGAATACGTAGTCCGGTTCAGCGGCTGGGGGTCTATACTAGGGAGAGTAGCTCAGGCAAAGGGTCAGTTTATAGGATCCCCCTTGCTGCGTCCAAAGCCAGATAAAGGTGCTGGCTGCAAATCCAGATGTCTGACCCCAGTTGCGCTGGGGCCCAGACCAAGATGGGGCCCTGTAAGCTGAGAAGAACTGGACGGAGAACTCTCAATGCAGATTAGGCTGAACTGGCAACGTACCCTGAAAATGAGAGATGTGCCTAGTACCAAATGGAAAACAGTCTGGGATGGCTGAATTCATAGATAGAAAAGGTGGTAACACCACAGAGGTATCTGATGGCACACCTTGATGGAAAATTGGGATCACCTAGGGAAGCAACCAAAAGAGTGAGAACCTGAGTGACTCCAAGCAAGGAACCACTAATTGGACCTGCAAACACACCAGCACCAGAAGACGGTGGATTTCTCTGAAGTCAAGGTTGGGGCTAAATACAGCAGGACCTAAAGCACTAACATAGGGCTCACAGAGCAAACCTGAACCCATCACACAGACCCAATACCCCATAGGAAACCCCTTAGCCGATAAGGTAAGAGTAATCAAACAAATACCTGCTAGTGCTGGAGGAATCCACAGGAAAACCGGGACCCCAATGAAAATAGGAGCGGGGCAAGACCCCAACGGAACAGGACCAAAACAGGCTGAAGAAGCAGGCAGGACCACTACATGCCCTGGAAGGGAGCAGGACAGCAACATGCCCTTGAAGCTGTAGGTAGAGGAGTCTCCAGGAAGTGGGCAGGACCACTACAGGCCCCAGGAGGTGGACGGAAATGCAACAGGCCCCGGCAGCAGAAAAGACAGCACAGGCTGGGGGAAGTGGGCAGGACCACTACAAGACCCAGGAGGTGGCCGGAAACGCAACAGGCCCCGGCAGCACGATAGACATCAAAAGCCGGAAGAAGTGGGCAGGACCACTACAGGCTCCAGGAGGTGGCCGGAGATGCAACAGACTGGCAGAATTACAGACAACACCATCCCCAGGGACAAAAGACAAAACTACAAATCCCAGAACGCCCGTTTTGCTGGCTTTCTTCGCAGGTCTCCAAGTGCCCTAACCTGACGAGGAAACAGCATCTTTTTGTCCCTGCCAAAATTAAGCACAAAGGCCGAATTTGAGTGTGTTTCAGGCCAGCACCCCTTGCCCGACCACCAAGCCCGGACAGCAGTGGTACTCAAAGCACGCAACTGCCAAGCCCAAGTCTGGCAAGTCTGCCTCCATATGACTTGCAGAATCCTGGTCTGCAGCTCCCAGTGGGTGGGCAGCTGTGCCATTTTTCAGATGCCTGGACAGCCTCTATTGCAGATCAGTGGGTTTTTAGGTTGTTTTGGTAGGGTAAAGGATTCCCTTCAAATCCCTTGTTCTCTACAGATTCTTCCAGTTAAGAACTCCTCTGGGTCAAGAAAAGCTGCATCTTTACAAAGAGGCAGTTCAGGCTCCCTTGGACAAGGGAGTCCCGATTCCAGTTTGTCTTCAAGAGAGATAGAGGTTCAGATTTCTGTTCAGATCTATTCATGGTGGCCAAGAGGGTCAGCAGCAGTCATCCTGTCTTGGAGGTGGTCTCCACTATGATCCAGGCAAGGAAACCGGTTTCTTCCAAAGCCTACCATAGGGTTTGGTCCATTTTTCAGTCTTGGTGTGTTGACAGGGACCTGTCCTCATGAGAATTTGATCTCCCAGTGAGCCTGTCTTTTTTACAGGACGGGGTGAACAAAGAGCTCAGTCTTAGCTCCTTGAAGGTTCAGACTTCAGCTCTATCTGTATTTTTCCAGAGATGCAAAGCCATCTTGTCTGATGTCAAGGTCTTCTTTCAGGGAGTTGCTCATGCATTCCACTCCCCAGTGGGACCTTAATCTGGTTTTGGGAGTCTTGCAGCGGCCTCCCTTTGAGTTCTTGGCTACCATTCCTCTGCGCCTTCTGATGTGGAAGATGGCCTTTCTTCTGGATGTGGTCTCCATCTGCAGAGTCGCTGAGTTGCAGGCCTTGTCCTGCAAACTGGCTTTCCTTGTGTTTCACAAGGATAAGACTGTTCTACGAACCTCCCAGGAATTCCTTCTTAAGGTTCCACAACAACCATGAGAATGTTGTGCCTTTGTTTTGTCCTGACTCAAATCTAACAAGGAGAGGGATCTCCACTTGTTAGATGTGGTGCATTGCCTTAAGTGCTATGCTCACTGTACTGAGTCTTTCTGTACGACTTACGCGTTATTTGTCATCCCTGAGGGTCCTAGTGCAGGTATGGCGGTGTCCAAGGTCACTAATGTGTCTTGGATTAAGTCTATCATTTATAAGTCTTTTGAGCTCAGACAGAAACCAGTTCCTTTCCACATTACAGCACACTCCACCAGGTCTGTTGGGGGTCTCCTGGACCTTCAAGAATCAGGCTGCTGCTGAACAGTTGTGCAAGGCAGCCACTTGGTCTTCTGTGCACACCTTTCCCAAACACTATAGTGTTGATGTTCTGGCTTCAGCAGGATGATCCTGGAGGCAGTTCTGCCTGTTCAGGACCTTTTTATTCCTGTGCCTTCAAGTTCTATAACTGTTTGAGCCCCACTGGCTCTAGTTCTTGTGTGCTTTGATACAGTTATTTAGTGTCCGCTGACAGTTATGTTTGGTGTCAATCTTTGTCCTGGATAGTCCTTGGGAACTCAGGTATCAGGGGACCAGTGCTTGGTCCTTTCCTTCTCTTCACACTCTGGGAGCTTAATGCTGGTACATCCCCATGGTACCTGTATGTCATATTGAACGACAGAGAAAAGAGGATTTTAGTCTTGCCTGTTAAATCATTTTCTCTTAGTCCATATGACATACATGTCTCCAACCCAGTGAAAGGGACCATGCTTGGTCTCTAGGGTTGGACATGGACATCCTCTTGGGTCTATTGCTCACAGGAGCTTTCCTTTCTTCTTTCTTGCTGTCCTTCTTAGTAGGCTTGTTTCAAGTGAATCTGGGGTGGGGCTAGCGGGATAGCCTGATAAGGAGGAAGAAGAGACTCCACCCACAAATTCTTCTAGAATTAATTGTTCCAGACTACAGGGAGGAGCTGTTGCCTCCCCATGGTTCCTGTATGTCATATGCACTAAGACAAAAGGATTTAACAGGTAAGACTAAAATCCTCTTTTTCTTGTAGCCTCTTTCTTTAAATTTAAGGTGTAGTTTGCTTGCTTTTTCTTTGAAGTCACTGCTCATACTACAGCTTCTCCTAATTCATAAATACCGACTCATAGATCTGCTGTTTTTGAGTCGGATTGAATGTTCACTAGGTTCTTCTACGAAACTATTGGTAGCCATTTCTTTTCTGTTCAAATTAGTGATTGTATTATCATGTATTTTTTATGCAAATATCTGGGAAAGGCATCTCAAATTTTTCAGTATGGTTTGTCACCTTCAAATTAATGTTCCTCACATTAATTTATTCCATGAATATATGGTACAAGTCCTCACTTCCTATCACGGTGCCCGTGATTGCTGCATTTCCTTGTCTGTCACCAGTAGGGGGCTTCTATTGGCTGTCTGCATATAGCCCGCCTCATATTGCCTATTTAAACCTGGATTGGGCACCCTTTGATTGCCCTTTCATGTTGTTTCTGACCTTTTTGCTATCACTATGTCCAGTGATAGCTGGGCCTCTGTTCCAGTGTTCCTGAGTTCCTGATCTCAACTGTTCCAGTGCCTCCTGCTTGCTGAGTTGTTCCAGTCCTGGTTCCGGCCTAGTCTCTGGTGATGCAGTTCCTGCTGAACTTCTTCTCTGCTGTTTCCTGACCTGACTGATCGTTGCTGGTTCCTGTCATCTCATCACCTGTCTCCTGTATCCTGGCGAGCTTCTGTCTGGTCGCGTCGGCGACATTGCTTGTTAGTCCCAGCGTGCAGACGCTGGTTTGCTCCAAAGCCTATCGGCTATACGATTCAGTGTTGGTCCCAGCGTGCGGACGCTGGTTTGCTCCTAAGCCTTGTGGCTATACGATTCGCTTGTTACTTCAGTGTGCGGACACTGGTTTGCTCCAAAGCCTATCGGCTAGACGATTCAGTGTTGGTCCCAGCGTGCGGACGCTGGTTTGCTCCAAAGCCTTGCAGCTATGCGATTCGCTTGTTACTCCAGGGTGCGGACACTGGTTTGCTCCAAAGCCTATCGGCTAGACGATTCAGTGTTGGTCCCAGCGTGCGGACGCTGGTTTGCTCCTAAGCCTTGCAGCTATGCGATTCGCTTGTTACTCCAGGGTGCGGACACTGGTTTGCTCCAAAGCCTATCGGCTAGACGATTCAGTGTTGGTCCCAGCGTGCGGACGCTGGTTTGCTCCTAAGCCTTGTGGCTATACGATTCGCTTGTTACTCCAGTGTGCGGACACTGGTTTGCTCCAAAGCCTATCGGCTAGACGATTCAGTGTTGGTCCCAGCGTGCGGACGCTGGTTTGCTCCTAAGCCTTGCGGCTATACGATTCGCTTGTTACTCCAGTGTGCGGACACTGGTTTGCTCCAAAGCCTATCGGCTAGACGATTCAGTGTTGGTCCCAGCGTGCGGACGCTGGTTTGCTCCAAAGCCTTGCAGCTATACGATTCACTTGTTACTCCAGTGTGCGGACACTGGTTTGCTCCAAAGCCTATAGGCTAGACGATTCAGTGTTGGTCCCAGCGTGCGGACGCTGGTTTGCTCCAAAGCCGTGCGGCCATATGATTTACTTGTTACCCCAGTGTGCGGACACTGGTTTGCTCCAAAGCCTATCGGCTATACGATTCAGTGTTGGTCCCAGCGTGCGGACGCTGGTTTGCTCCTAAGCCTTGCGGCTTTTATGATTCATTTGTTACTCCAGTGTGAGGACATTGGTTTGCTCCTAAGCCTCGCGGCTATACAATTCCCCTGTTGGTCTCAGTGTGCGTACACTGGGTTGCTTACGATCCTGTCAATCTGCCATTATCATCCGACTGCTATTACTATCTCTGGGCTGCCCTGCCCGATATTGGTAAGGCCGGTAGAACCTTTTGCCACATTCCATCTGAGGTTGCCTTATCCGGTATTGGCAGGGCCGGTAGAGCCTACACTGTGTACTTTATGGGGCTGCCTTGCTCGGTAATTTGATAAGGCCGGTAGAACCGTTATGCTATTCCATCTGCGGGTTGCCTTACCCGGTATTGGCAAGGCCGGTAGAGCCTAATATATATATATCTCAGACTGTCCTGTCCAGTATATTGACAGGACCGGTAGAGTCTGCATTCTGTCTGTACTATTTATCATGATTTATATATGTATGTGATGCCATCCTAGTGATCATTTTATTATTTCAATAAAAAAAATTTTTACCTAAAACTTGTGTCTGAGAGTCATAACAAACCGTGACACTTCCACTCCATATGAGAAGTACGTCATCTATATATCGAAGATATAAGCTGATATATTGGCTGTATTCTTGCATATAATCATTGAGGAACCTAAAAGATGGCTCAATAGGGAATATGATCCATGCAGAACTTGTTAACTCATATAACATATAACTTTGTTGTTTGTTAAATGTAAGACATGACTGTACATTATAGTAACTGGGGACAATAAATCTGATAAAGATTTATTCATGAGACTTCCAGATAAACGGAGGACTCTGTAGATGTCAATCATTCTTGTCTATCTTTTAGGATAAGTTGAAAGTTCTATAAGGGTAGGACGAGAATATGCAATGTCACTGAAACATACTATAACTGAACCATCAATGAGTTTGAGACACAAAGACATGCCCCCTATCGATACTATAAAAAATGGAGATACCAGACTTCCATAATACTTTGAACCACTCAGGAAGCTGCAAGGTTTAAGAGATGAAATGCATAGGGCAATTGATTGTAGGGGGTCACTCATTGTTATCCATAAAGAGATTATACAATAAAATTACATCATGTATTACTACTTACTAAAAACCTTTTCAAACTACCTGATTTCTCATGTGACTTAGGGGTGGTTTACCTGGCAGGGAAACCTAGTCTGGGAGCTACTTTAGTGCCTGATATTTAAACGAGACTCTCAAGCTCTTTTGCTATCATTTTTCAAGAATATACTTATGCTAGAATTGTAATATATCCCACAGTAGGTACAGTGAACATCTGAACTATTGTCTGCAGAAAGTGAACTGACTTCTATCTACATAATGAAGACAGAGAACAAAATACTTTATAAAACTAAACAGGCTCCATATACTAATATTTTCTGTAGTCTGATAAAGTTCTTCAAACTGTTTGAGGTTTCCTATGTGATGATATACCTGGTGGAAAAACTTATTCAGGGAGGTAACTTTAGTGACTGATCTTTACCACAGACTCTAGGGATATTTTCATTCACCATTACCCAGACAAGTGTATGTCATTTATATACTAAGTTACATGCATTTATCAATCTTTAGAATTGTTGTTACATTTCACGCTATAGTGGCACTGGCAAGGGCAAGTTATATAATTACTAATCCAGAAAAAGTTGGATTACTGAAACATTTAGAAATTTAGTCCAAGAATAATATGCAACACCTATTAGTTGAATGTTATTCTTGGACTAAATTTCTAAATGTGTTAGTAATCCAACTTTTTTCTGGGTTAGTGATTATATAACTTGCCCTAGGCAGTGCCACTTTTGTATGAAATGTAACAACAATCGTAAAGATTACTAAGTGTCTAGACATTTGCCACTATGTACACATACTACTAGGGGTGGGCAAAAAGTGTGAAAAATTTCCCGTAAAAAATTTTGATAAAACGTGGCGATTTTTTGCTTCTCCCCGAAAAAATTTGCCTTTACGCCTATGCAAAAATGTCCTCCTTTTCTCCTATTTTAACAAATTTTCCACCTATGTTAACACATTTTCCACCTATTTTAACACATTTTTCACCTATATATCCTATAGGTACTACATTTCCCACAGTAATATTACTTCTTCTGAGGGCTGAAGTTTAGAAATAAGTGGCTGAAAGTCAAAGTTGTGAGTCCTACAGCAAAATATGGCTTGAAAAATGTGTTAGCATGCAGAATGCATTTGTCATTTGCCCACAACGCTTTCTTGCTTAAGTGACACTGGCACATATTCAGGATAATATCAAGTAATAAAAAAAATATAGTACAACCTACAATGTGCCAGATATGTATTGTAGTGGTGGTGGTGGGGGACTGGCATGGTGTGATTTATGTATGTATTTTTACCATTGTCATACTCTATCCTCCTTCTCAGATTATTGACACATATTACTTATCGGTCATAGCAGTGGTCCCAAGTGGGGTAGATGGTGGCAACCCTTCTTCACATCCGTCCTCCACCTCCTTATCTGTGCTGCTCTTAATATATTTGTCCTAGCTTTTTCTGTCATGTGTGGTTTCTGCTACTACTACAACTACTGGAGCTGGATGTTGATGTAATTCTACTGCCACTACTACTAGGTGTCAAAGATGCAACACTTATAGCAGCAGTACCAGAGGTACTCTTCATATCTAACACAACCTCTGTTGCTGGGTACTCAAAACAGGTGTGTGTGGCTGAGTGGGTGTCACGGTTTGTTAAGATTCTCAGACGTAAGGTTAGGTAAAAACACAACTTTATTGAAAAGTTTAAGACAATCCCATAGGGTATTTATACACATACAGACAATACATAGAATAGGCAAATGTCCATAACTGTAGCAATGCAGGTTCTACCAGCCTTGCCAATATACCGGCAAGGCAACCTGGATGAATACCAATAGGTGGCTCTACCGGCCCTGCCAAATACCGGGCAAGGCAGCCTAACGGAAACCGAAGAATAGGCTCTACCGGCCTTGCCAATATACCAGGCAAGGCAGCCTGATATAATAGATGTAGTTGGCTCTACCGGCCTTGCCAATACCGGGTCAGGCAACCTTGTGATGGAATAATAGGAGGTTCTACCGGCCTTACCAAATATACCGGGCAAGGCAGCCAGACGGAATACCAAGGTAGTGGGCTCTACCGGCCTTGCCAATACCGGGTAAGGCAACCTTGAGATGGAATAATAAAAGGTTCTACCGGCCTTACCAATATATACCGGGCAAGGCAGCCCAAAAGAAGGTGACAACCACAATGACCTCAGGGACTGTCAGATGAACAATAGACAGTAGTACAAATATAAAGGCTACCAGGTCAGTGGTTTCACTAGAGTCTGACACTCAGTATCCACGTACATCAGAATGGTAGCTGTCTAGGACTGGACAGCGCACTGAGATGCCTCGAGTGCAATAGCAAGAGACAAGGAGTAAACCAGTGCCCTTACGTAGGGAAACATCAAGCATAATATTGAGCAAACCCACAGGTCATGGAGCAAACCAACGCCCGTGCGTTGGCAACCAACAGACGATAATGTAGCGCTAGGTAGTAGAGCAAACCAGCAACCGCACGCTGGAGGGAGCAAGCTAGAATAGGCAAGCCATCAGGTCAAGGAACAAACCAGTGTCCGCACACTGGTACCAACAGGCTGATAAGTAAAGCCGCAAGGCTAATGGAGCGAACCAGCGTCCGCACGCTGGGAACCAACAATATCAGGTATAGGCCGCAAGGCCAAGGAGCGAACCAGCGTCCGCACGCTGGGACCAACAGGCAGTCAAATGTAGCCACAAGGCTATTGGAGCGAACCAGCGTCCGCACGCTGGGAGCCAACAGATAGCTTATAGGCCGCAAGGCCAAGGAGCGAACCAACGCCCGCACGCTGGGACCAACAAGCTGTAAATGTAGCCACAAGGCTAATGGAGCGAACCAGCGTCCGCACGCTGGGACCAACAAGCTGTAAATGTAGCCGTAAGGCTAATGGAGCGAACCAGCGTCCACACGCTGGGAACCAACAGTATAGTATATAGGCCGCAAGGCCAATGGAGCAAACCAGCGTCCGCACGCTGGGAACCAGCAGGATAGCGACTGTCGCCGAGACGACTGATGACAATGTCGCCACGGCTTGCAGGAACTGGAAGCAGGAAACGAACAGGAACCAGCAGGGATGGACAACCGGATCAGGAACGGCAGGAGAAGACTGGCAGCAGGAACAGCAGTCTCTCACGATGACAACCAGAACCGGACTGGAACTGACACAGCAGGCAGGAACTCAGGAACAGGACGACTCAGCAACTCAGGAACACAGCAACGGGCCCAAATAACAACAGTAGCAAGGAGAAAGAGGCTGCTGTCAGAGACAACACGAAAGGGCAACCAAAGGGTGCCCAGACTGAGTTTAAAAAGGCAATGTGACAGCCAATGGGAACCCCCCACAGGTAATAGACACATGAATGCAGCAATCACGGGCACCGTGATAGTGGAACTTGGACTTTGAAGATGCAAGGATGCTGAGGATGACTGATAGGGTGACTGTGTGCTATTTGACATCTGTACTTGACCAGGGTCAGACTTTCCAATGGCTTTCTCAAACACTTTATAGACAGGCACAGTGGCGGAAGATACAGCCTTTGACTTTCTGCTAACCTTATAGGCCTGTCATCATCCTCACTCTCAATGTCATCTGTATCTGAACAAGAGAAGGATGCATTAGAGATATATTCTAGATCTGCATCATCATCAGTCATCATTAGGTCATCCTCAGCAGCATCAGCATCACCTGACAGTTCTTGCCCACTACTACCCTTATATTCCTCTAAGCTTTTGGAGGTCTCAAACAATTCCTTTTTACTTTTACTATAAAAAAATTCACTACTAATTTGAAGACAGGTGTTTTGGTGTCTCACTGTCTGATGCAGCAGGTGGTTCAGCTGCTACACCTTCCTTTATTATGATGTTGCCAGCATCATCAACACTTGAATGTGACTTGTTGTTGTCTTCTTAAATGGTTCTATATTTCTACTGGCACTGGTGGAGCTGGACCTAGTTTTGCTGGGACCTTGACAAACTGCATCCTCCCTTGGAGTAAAGGGATCATCATCATTGATTGCACACGCTGCAACAACCATTGCTACAATAGGTTTTTTGACTACTACTTTACTCTCACGTCCCTACACTGCTCCACCTCTCACCCTTTCCCTTATGTGTTTGCTGGACGTTCTGCAACTACACTGTGTTTTTTTTACTGTACAGTGCACAACACAACTGATGGAGCTGTATGATGTCTTGCCTGAGCCCACTCAGTTGTCTGTCACTGTCACCTAAGATATTTATTTTTTATTCTTTTTTATTTATTTTATGTTTTTTAAGTTGTCCACCCTGTTGTCTTATCACAGTCTCTCAAAAAAAAAATTATAACTGAAAAAGAAAATCAACAATGTCTTTCCCCCGACTTCCCCACCCAGCACAGGGACAATAACAGCAAGATCAGCTAGCAAATAGGTTGTCTGTGTCTTGCCAGTCAGTCACATGGAATTTTGGAGTATTTGAGGGACAACCTCCTTCCTCCCTTCTTATCCCCTCTAATGACCCCAGACTCCCCTAATACAGAGAAAAAATGCCCTACCTAAATGACTCCCTAAACTAAGCTTCAATTCCCCTTTATTTGCCTATCTCCTCTAGCTAAAAACATGCTGCTCTCTTCTCTCACAAACACAGAATGGCTGCTGTGAGAGCCTGACAGCCTTTTGTATGGCTGTAGAAAACTTTTGTGGTGGAGAAATATTTTCTTCCTATTTCAATGGGTGGAAAAGGGGGAAACAAGTGCAAAAGCTGCACTTTTCGCAGGAAATTGTTTGCCAAGCAGAAAGTTCCATTATTCGCCGATTTCATTTTCAGGCGAAAATTTTCACCCATCCCTACAAACTACCTCTCCTATTACTTTGTTTTTAGACAGCAGGGAGAAAGGGGTTAATTCTCTCTGTTACTATTATATATTACACTAAGAAGTAATCATACAGTTTAATATACATGAACAAAAGTTAATTTCTAGCTGAAAGGCTAAACTAGATATGACAATCAGTGATTCATTTCCATGTGAAGTATGAGGGTCAGCACATAAAGTGCTCTTCACAGTATTTTCATACTTTTTCTTTTTTGGTTTTGTAAAGATCCCCACTTAAATTCCCTTAATTAGTTGTGCTTTCTCAAGTACTAGAATATCCTGTTTAAAGGGATAGTAATACTTAAGTATTACTAATCCCTATAGCAAAGTACTACTTAAAAAAATGTATTGTCCCCAGTGTCATCTTTCAAACCTTTATGGTTTGAGAGATGAATGCTTCTAAAGTTGCCCTTTCCCCCCCCTTCCACGTAGTCAGCATTCTAGCTGACTCAGGGAAATCCAGCCAGAGATCATCAGGTGGCTCTGCAGCAGAGTCCCGATCGTGTTAACTAAAAAAAGACTTTCACTAAAACAGTCTTCTACATGTGCTTGCAAGCCAAGCACACGTAGAAGACCATTTCAGTTAAAGTTTTCTTTTTTATTAACGCGATCCGGCTGTGCTGGAGAGCCACCTGAAAGTTGTACGACTCTCTTCCTTTCAGTCAGCTAGAATGCTGACTACGGGAAAGGGGGAGGGAAAGGGCAACTTTAAAAGCGTTCATCTCTCAAACCATAAAGGTTTGAGAGATGACACTGGGGGCAATACATTTTTTTAAGTAGTACTTTGTTATAGGGATTAGTAATACTTAAGTATTACTATCCCTTTAATCACTGGTGCCAAAAACTTCATTGCATATTCAATGTGAGGTCTTACCAACAATTTGTACAGTGGCAAAATCATGGTATCCACTCTTACTTCATTACCTCTTTTCATGCAAGACAGGACTTTGTTTGCTTTTGCTACTGCTATTTAACACTGGTCAAATAGCCCTTGGCTCTTTGAAGTTTCTAGTTTACAAGGATTTTGAGGTCTTTCTCTAGCCCTAAATTGATTTCATATCTATTTCCAGATGATTTATAACCATGTTAAAAAGCAGTGGACCAAGTACTGAAACCTAAAGTACACCACTGTCAACATTTAACTGTACTAGAGGATTTTCCATTTACAACAACACACTGTTCCCTATCCTTCAACCAATTTTCTAGCCAATTGCAAAGGTTATCCCCTAGCCCAATTTCCTTATTTTATGCACCAGCCTCCTGTGTGGCATGGTATCAAATGTGTTTGCAAAATCTAGTATATCTATATCTAGTGCTTTACCATTATCTATGATGCTACTTACTTCTACATAGAAGCTCAAAAGATTAGTTTGGCATGTTCTGTTCCTCATAAAACCATGTTGATTACTGCCAACAATCTTATTTTCTGCAGTGTAACCTGAATATAATCCCTTATCATCCCTTCTAGCAGTTTTCCCACTACCGAGGTCAAACTCACAGGTCTATAATGCCTGGGTTCTGTTTTGTTCCCTTCTTAAATATAGGCACTGTACTGGCTTTACACCAATCTTCTGGAACTGATCCTGTGGTAAGAGAATCTTTAAAGAGTGAAAAGAGGGGTCTTGCTAACACTGCACTGATTTAAGGACCCTTGGATGTATACTATCAGGACTCTGTGCTTTGTCAGTCTTAATGGGATAATAATACTTAAAAATTAATAATCCCTATATTGCAGTCATGTTAAAAAGAAATGAATTGCCCCCAGTGTCATCTCTCAAACCTTTATGGTTTGAGCAATAATCACTCCTAAAGTTCTCCCCTCCCCTTTCCCCCATGTCAGTGTTCTAGCTGAATGCAGGGAAGCCTGTCATATGACCACATGGTGGCTCTGCAGCACTCCAAGATCGCGTTAATAAAAAATAAATCTTTCACTGAAAGTCTTCTACGTGTGCTTCGTATGCAAGCACACGTAGAAGACTGTTTTAGTGAAAGATTTTTTTTTTTATTAACACAATCTCGGCTTTGCTGCAGAGCTGTCTGATGATCGTAAAATGAGATATCCCTTCAGTCAGCTACAGCGCTGACTTTGGGGTAAGCGGAGGTAGGGGGGAACTTTAGGAGTGATTATCTCTCAAACCATAAAAGCAATTCATTTCTTTTTAACATGACTGCAATATAGGGATTAGTAATTTGTAAGTATTACTATCCCTTTAATTTTGTTCAGTCTTCAAATGGCCTCTTCTGGTAATAATATAGTTTTATTTTACTTGTTGCTACCATTTCTTGTTCTTTAGTATATACTAATACAAAGAAAGTGTTTAGAACATCATCCTTTTCCTTATCCTCTCTAATCAACTCACCCATCTCATTTTTGAAAGGTCCAATGCACTCCATCTTATGTTTTTTGCTATATATATATATATATATATATATATGTATTTTAAAATGTTTTTGGATTATTACTGCTCTCTCTTGCAATTCTAGTTTCATTATCTATTTTTGATAACCTAACTGCCATTTTGCAATCTTAGTTGAACTAACTGTATTTCAAGAAATATTTTTCTGTTCCTTAAGACTTACATAGTTTAAATGCTTTTTTCCCTTGCCATTTCCTTCTTTACATTTGCATTTAACCATATTGGCTGTGGTCTACTTATTATACATTGTTCCCCACTGGCATGTACTGTTGAATATATTTCTGCAATTCATATTCAAATTTTGACCATTTTTCCTCAATATTTTTTACTGTAAATGATTTATCTAAGTGTATGTGTTGCATTGATGCTCTTAACATTTTGAAGTTAGCTTTTTTTAAAATGAAGAGTTTTAGTTGGACCTATACAATTTTGCTTTGCCAAACTGATCTCAAATGTAACCATGTTGTGATCACTGTTTCCAAAATGTTCACCTACTTTAATATTGGACACCATGTATATGTTATTTGTTATCACTAGGTCCAATAAATAATTTCTTGTTGGCATTTCCACAATTTGTAACATGTAGCTATCCTTAAGCATGCTCACAAATCTGCTTCGCTTAGCATTCTGACAGGTCTCATGTTTCCAGTTGATAATTAAAATCTCCCATAACTGTAGTATGCCCAAGATGCACAGCTCTCCTCATTTGCAATAACAGTTGGGCCTCAACATTCTTATCAATATTTGCTGGTTTATAGCAATACCCACCAATACCTTTTTATTTTTGAACCACAGTTAGCCTCAATTACTACCCACTAGGACTCCACATTATGGACAGTTTCCTTACAAATATCACCTCTTAAAATTGCCTTTACATTTGGTTTCACAACATCCCCCTCAAATATTAATCCTGTCCCTCCTAAAAGGGACTATCCCTCTATTTACAGCCCAATTGTGTATAATCTCACCTTGTTTCAGTTGTACCATTTATGTCGAAATGCTCATTAACCAACAACAATTCTAGTTCTCTCATTTTATCTACCATGCTTTTGCAATCACCAACATACAATTCATTTTGATTTCTTTAAGTATTTTACCCACTACTTACCATTTTTCTACATCCTCATTTAATAGAAGTTCCTCTCTATTGGCTACATTTATCCCCACCCCTTCACCACCCCCACGATCCTTTACTTGAACCCAATTCCTATCTACTTTATCTAATACATTTTACTAGCTATACCCTTCCCCCTTTCCTAGTTTAAAAGACCCTTCAACTTTCTGAACATTTTGTAGAGGACTAATAAATTCTGTTGAGTACTTTCCAGTAAAAACCACACACAGTAGTTGAATAATGTCTTGCAAATGCACTAGGGGCAGGATGTGGGGAAAAGAATAGGAGCAGTGCAGGGACTTGTGAGTAAAGTGGTAGTCTAAAAACTGACTGCAGTCATGGTTGCTGCTGCATGCGTAATAAATTATGGTGATCCCATTCCCTCTTCTTCTCCTGAGGAGGATGCACTTTGTCATGGTCCCACCAAAATTTCCTACACCACCCCTACCACCTCCACAAGAAATGGTGTTAAACCAATAAAGTTACACTGTTCTTCCACTATTTACTGCCATTCCACACTTACTGAGTTCTTAATGCAAAAGTAAGCCTGTGGAATAGTAAAATCACCAAAACGTTGGTGGTTGTCATCCTGCCTTTTCCTTTTTGATAAAAGAAGCTTTAAAAAAGAGATGTTATGTGTTGCTCCACTACTGGAAAATCCCAAGCCACAGTTATATTCAAGGATGGTTGTGCCAATCTTACTTAAGCTGGAAGTTAGTGTTGTTGGCAAAGAAAAAAAGACACTCAGACTGCAAACAAGTCATATGTTGCAGTTGGACTCACAACTTTTACTTTCAGTTATTCATTTCACTACTTTAGCCCTCAGAAGATTTTGTGAAGCAGCTGCTGGGATCAGTATGGACCCTAATGCTGAGGTGGAAGGGGAATTGAGCAGCCACACTAGCGGTCAAGAAAGCCTACTACATCCATCTGACCATGTGATTCCCATTCCTCCAGCATTGTTCCTCAGGGATATGATGTTGTAGAAGACAAAATGGCTAGCAGTATTTGCATCAACACACATCAGCTGCCTGTGTCTGCTGCTAGTGCTATCAGTTTGCCTTCTTCAGCTGAAGAAGATGGCAAGTGTGACAGTAAGGGACAGTGAGGGTAATGGTGGAGTAGCTGGGGTGGAGGAGAGAATGAGATCCCTTTAGCAGAAAGTGAAAAGGGAGACAGATATGGTAATGAGGATGGGCATCACCACCACTACTACCAGCAGTGACATTGCTGCTGCTGTAATTCCTGCTGTTGTATCGCAAGGTCCAGATGTTAATCTGTCTCAGAAGCATGATGATAATGCACAGGCTAGTGTGCCACAGACAGGTTCCACTTGCCAACAATAATTCTGGTCCTAGTTCTAGTACTGATTCTGAGGCAGCAGCATCATCTTCTGCCCGAGCCAGTGAAGAGAATTGTGGAGAAGAAGAAAAAGGCCATTCTTCTCCACCTTTCCCCTCCCCCCTGAGGTCATGGGTGTGTGACTATTTTTTCTTGGGGCAAGAACAGTGCAGACATCAGACACTGCACTATGAACTATTTATGACAAGACAGGGAAAAAAATGAGGGGACAAACCTGCCCTAATAACACACTTGAAATCCAGACACCATGATATGTATGAGAAGCATATTAAGGCCAAACCCTCACAAAATAAATCAGGAGCTTCTGTCACTGTATACCCTGTCTCTCCCCAAAGGCACAAAGAATGTAGGTGGAAATCAAAGAGGAAAAAGAACAGAGAAACCCAGCCTGAGCCTGAAAGTTTGACGGCGATCAAAACACCTGCCTCATCATCAGTTTCCTGCACTTTGGTTCAGGTGTGGAAAGAAATAGTAGTGTCTTCTTGTATACTACCTCGGTCATTGTTTCCTCACTAGCTGATAACGGTTTTGTAGATTTGAGGATGTGGAAGTTCATGCAGATGTGTGCATTGTTCCCAGTCCTCCTATTTCACAGCTTTCTGTCATGGTCAGTAGAACAAATCATCACACGAAACAATACAAATTAATTTAAACCAGTTTATTGAGTAAAATAGTAATAATGCTATCCACACTAATAATGAATACAATTTTGAATACTAGGTCAACAGCTCAAGAGGTGTTAAAGTAATGAGAGGTAGAAACTGGAACAGCAGTCATAGAACCGAGGGTAGCAAGTTTACAGTCTGACAGGGGGTTGAACAGGAGATACTCAATAGTGTTGAACCTCACTGGGTGGTCAACAGCATTGAACACGACACACTGGGCACAGGGCCAAGTCATAACAAGCAGGCAAAAGAAGGTTCCAGGGATGAGACAGAAGAATAGTCGACCAAGCCAGGGTCAAAACCAGTCAAGCAAAATTGTACAAAATCAGTAGGCAGAAGCATAGTTGTATAAAAAGGCTGATGTCAGAACCAATACAGGAAGATGAAGCAAAATCAGGAGACAAAAGACGCAGTTGAGGAAAGCTAGGTCAAACACTGGAATCACTGGAACTAATAGGAACAGTAGGAACTCAATAACAGGAGTGATTTGATTGCTCACTGACACAAAAGTGCAGGCACTTGATAAAGGCCCAAACACGGTGTCACAACAACAAGGCAGAGAAACTAGAAAAAAAGGAAAACCAGAATACCTGGCAAAAAATGCCAGCAAAATCAAGAGAACATAACACTACATTCCTGTGCATGATGTATCGTTCATACTTGCATTGCGTAGTGCAGATGTCCCAACGTACACACTGACACATGGACACATGGTACTGTGGCTGAGATTGCATGTGCGAACTTAAAAAACTACAAAAAATAGGTGAACTGTGTGGTGGTCCAAGAGGAGAAAGTACTGCTGGGATAAGAGCACATAATGAGCAGCGAAAAGTTGCTACCGGTGTAAGTTGTTGGAGATGAACGTCAGCCATGTTTTTTTTTCCTTTGTAAAGACGCGATACTGAGGAGGAGGGGTGAAGTCCTTGCAGAGATTTTGACAGGAGTGGCCAGGGGGCCTTTTGCAGTGAGAAATTCTGTGAAAACCACATCGTTTTCTGCGTTTTCATGGGAAAATCCTCTTTAAAACTGGTGATTAAAATTTTCACATTTTTAACCTATTGGCCAAAACTGTTTGCCATTTTTTTCAATGGGTAGAAAGTTTCTGCCCATTGATTTACATGGTTTTCATATTTTTGCTATAAAAACATGACGTACTTGTGGAAGTCAAAAAATAGAAGCAGCTACAGAGCGAGGTAGACAAGCTATGCTATTCTGCTGTGATCCCCTTCCAAAATTGAGGCAGGTGAGGCTCAAAGTGACTGCTATCACTATGAGCAGGTTTAAAAATATTAAAAGGAGGAACTGGAAGGACCCTTATGTGTCCACTGAGTCTGAGGAGGAGGAGGAAGTGAGCATTACTGAACCAATGCTGTCCAGTCCCCCTAAATCACCCCTAGGGATCTTTTGGAATTTAATGGGAAGGGAGGGAAAAAAGGGAATGGGAAGTAAGGGAGAAAACGGGATAGGAAGGGAGGGAGAAAAGTGTAATACTAGTGAGAGCAGGACAGGTCAGCTGCCTGCACCTGCTGCAACTAGTGTTGTGCCTGCTGTCAGACATGCTGCCCCTGCTGTAACTAGTGCTATTCCTGCTGCCTGTGATGAACCTGCTGCCACTAGTGCTGTGCCTGCTGTCAGACATGCTGCCCCTGTTGCCAGTGCTACCAGTGGTGTGCCCGCTACTAGTGCTGAACCTACTGCCACCAATACTGTGATTGCTGTCAGACATGTTGCGCCTACTGTAACCAGTGCTGTGCCTGTTGCTAGAGCTGAACCTTCTTCCACTAGTGCTTAATTTGCTTCTAGTGTGTCTTGTAATACTCAATAGAGGGGTAGAAGAAGATGATGCCAAGTATGACAGAAGGGGACCCTAAGTCACACTTGCCATGCCCAAGCAGTCCCACCAGTGCTACTACTAAGATGGTCCAGCAGCTTGTTAGCGTTAGGAGTGAAGGAGGGGGTAATCAATATCTTCATATTATTAGTGACTATGTGATGGAAGAATCTGTGGCTGAACTTGATATGGTTTGTGATAGTAATATTAGCAGTAATGGTGAAGCCGGTGGGATTAGGGAGTGGTAGGGGAAGCATTTGAGAGCATCCAGACTTGCGGTCAAGGGAGCCCACACCATACCTCTGGCTCTGAGAGTTCTCCCCTTCCCTTCGCTACAGTGTCCAAGTGGCACAGGATACTGAAGATGCCAGAAATGGCGTTGGGGGAGAGCAGGTGCAGAATTAATACCACCAGTACCACCAGCAGGAGCAAAAATCAGCTACCTGTGCCTGCTGCTACTGTTGCCAGTCTGCCTTCTTCAGGTCAAAAATAAATGCCAAGTGTGACATTAAGGGACCCTCTGTCACATTGCTCGTCACCTCCTCCAAGCAGCAGTGAGATGTCTGGAATAGAGCAGCAGCACGTAGGCACAAGTGGGGGTGGTGATGATGATAGTGGAGAAGCTGTGGTGGAAGAGACATTGATGGTCTTTTTAGCAGAAATTGAGAAGGAATGGGAGACAGGGATGAGGATGGACATCACCACCACCACTAGCAATGAGCTTTTGGAATTTTTGGAATTTGCAACTGCTCTAATTCCTTCTGCTGCTGAGAGGCAAGAGCATCAGGATGCTGAGGAGCAAGCTAGTGTGTCACAGTCCACCGTGGACACAGTGGGAATGAGGTCAAAAAGTGATGTGAGACTAGGGCAGGTTCAACTTGCCAGCACCAGCAATACTCCTGGTCCTAGTTGCAGTGCTGATTCTGAGGCAATGGCAGCAACATCATTCGCTGCCAGCACAGACAGTGAAGGGGAATGTGGAGGACAAGAGGAAAGTGGCCATTCTTCTCCACCTGTTCCCTATCCCTAACCTCTGAAGTCATAGGTGTGGGACTACTTTTCTCTTGGGGTAGGCACAGTGCAGTCATCACCAACAGCACTGTGCACAATTTGTGACAAATCAGTGAGACGGGGAAAGAAGGGAACCCGACTTGGAACAACTGCCCCGATATCACACATGAAAGACATACACCATGACATTTATGTCAAACGTGTTAAAGCAAAACATCCACCACAGAAATCAAGCACCACTGTTGCTGTACTTATCATGGTGTCCGTGATTCCTGTGCGACATTCTGACTTCCGGGTTTGTGCTTTGCTGTCTTTTATTGGTGCTAGCTGGCTAGCCCCTCCCAGGGCTAGCCTTTATATGTCACTAGGCCGGTGCCCTTTTGTGGTGTTCCTGACCTTATGTTATTCGTGCTCCTATTCCGTGTTGTACCGACCCAGGTGTTGGCTGACTACTGCTCTCTGTGTACCGATCCAGGCTGTGGCTGACTTCCGCTCTCCGTGTACTGATCCAGGCACTAGCTGACTTACGCTATCTTGTTCCCCTCGCTATTATTGTCAGTGCTATCCGGTCACTAAGCGGTTACTGTTGCCTTCCCACTATACGCTCAGCCTGTGACTATCTGTGGCCTCCCTTAAGCACATCCAGTCAGTGCGATCCGGTCACTAAGCGGTTACTGTTGCCTTCCCACTATACGCTCAGCCTGTGACTATATGTGGCCTCCGTTAAGCACACACAGTCAGTGCTATCCGGTCAATAAGTGGTTACCGTTGCCTTCCCACTACATGCTCAGCCTGACCCTGTAGTGCCTCCTCAGTTCTTGTTGCACCAGATATCAGGCTGCCTTACCCGGTATTCGGTAAGGCCGGTAGAGCCTCCTCAGTTCCTTGTTGCACCAGATATCCCTTACCTGGTATTCGGTAAGACCGGTAGAACCTCCTCAGTTCCTTGTTGTACCAGATATCAGGCTGCCTTACCCGGTATTCGGTAAGGCCGATAGAGCCTCCTCAGTTCCTTGTTGCACCAGATATCAGGCTGCCTTACCCGGTATTCGGTAAGGCCGATAGAGCCTCCTCAGTTCCTTGTTGCATTAGTATTAGGCTGCCTTACCCGGTATTTGGTAAGGCCGGTAGAGCCTCACTATTGTATTGCTATTTTGTATGCTCTGTCCTATGTCAAACTTTATTACTGCTGTTTGTAGAGTTTGGATCCGTGAGGGGCCTTGTGCGCTTTATTCTGCCCAATAAAGCTTTTCTATTTTATTCTACCCAATTGTCTGAGTGTTCAATAAAACTGTGACAGTACCCCCTGACTCTACAGAAAGGCAACAAGAGGCAAGATGAAGATCAAACAACTAGCTCTCCATTCCACCTCATTCATTGTTACCTCCCCCACCAAATAATAGCCACTCTGTTGATGTTAAGATGTGACAGTTCGTCTACACCCATTGCACACTGTGTGGTGCACTGATCACACATGCCAGTGTGTCACGGTTTCGTAAGAACACTCAGACAGTTAGGTAAGGTTAAAAAGCTTTATTGAAAACAAATAGAACAAACTGTCACGGTTTGTTAAGACTCTCAGACGCAAAGTTAGGTAAAAACACAACTTTATTGAAAAGTTTAAGACAACCCCATAGGGTAACATACACGTTCATACATATATATTGCAATGACAGTAAACAAGCAATACGAATAGCGATACAGGCTCTACCGGCCCTGCTAATATACCGGGCAAGGCAGCCAGGAAGTTGTTACAAGGAATAGATAGGCTCTACTGGCCTTGCCTATATACCGGGCAAGGGCAGACAGGAAGTTGGTACAAGGAATAGATAGGCTTTACCGGCCTTGCCAATATACCGGGCAAGGCAGCCTGGAGACTAGTGCACAGAGAATTAGTAGGCTCTACCGGCCTTGCCAATATACCGGGCAAGGCAGCCTGGAGACTAGTGCACGGAGAATTAGTAGGCTCTACCAGCCCTGCTAATATACCGGGCAAGGCAGCCTGGAGACTGGTACTCGGAGGATAGTAGGCTCTACCGGCCCTGCCAATATACCGGGCAAGGCAGCCTATAGGCAGACAGCAAGTATAAAGGCTGTACCGGCCTTGCCAATACCGGGTAAGGCAACCCAACAGTCACAAGGATGACCTGAAGAGGCTAAAGGAGTTAAAGTGTCAAGGCAAGGAAATTTACAGGAGACCACCAGTACCCGCGTACTGGAGAACCAACGGAGCTGCCTAGGACTTGACAGCAATAGATAGCATAGAGAGAACCAGTACCCGCGCACTGGGGACACAATAACTCTAAACCGGTACAATAGTACTCAGATGTGGTGGAGCCAACCAGTACCCGAGTACTGGGGAGACCAATCTCTCATCCGGTGCCACAGCAGCCGGTGAATAAGAGCAAGCAAGTACCCACGTACTGTAATCATAAACTGTACCGGTGCAACGGCAGCCAGTAGTTGGTGGAGCAAACCAGTACACGCATACAGGGGAAACCGGCTCTCTTCCGGTGCACAGCAACCGGTTGAATGTAAGCAGACCAGTACCCGCGTACTGAGAGCACAAATCTATATAGGTGCAACAGCAGTCAGGTGGCAATGGAGCAAACAAGTACCCACGTACTGGGGACACAAATAACATATGGTGCAACAGCAGCCGGGCGGCTGTGGAGCGAACCAGTACCCGCGTACTATGAACACAAATCACTATCGGTGCAACAGCAGCCGGGTGGCTGTGGAGCGAACCAGTACCCGCATACTGGAGTAACCAGCAAGGAGTAGAAATGTCGCCAAGGCGACTATGGAGGACTAGCCGACTATGGCGATACTGGATCAGGAGCACAGCAGGAGAAAACAGGAAACAGCACTCCAGATGGTCAACCGGATCAGGAACGGCAGCGGGGACTGGCAGCAGGGAGCAGCAACACAACGGCAACCTCAACCGGATCAGGAACGGAAACAGGAACCAATGAACTGATAACTCAGGAACTTGACGATCTCAGGTAGCAGGAACATAACCAGAGACCCAGGAAGCTCAGGAACACAATGGAGATGCGAGCAGCATAGAGACAACATGAAAGGGCAACCAAAGGGTGCCCAAGCTCAGTCTAAATAGGCAATGCAGGGCGGGCTAAAGGCAGACAGCCAATGTAGAGCCCCCTACAGGTAACTGACACAAAAAAGCAGCAATCACTGGCACCGTGATAGTACCCTCCTCTCAAAGACCCCCTCTCCTAGAAGAGGGTCTAGGTTTCTGAGGATATTTAGAATGAAAGATTTGAAGTAACTTGGGTGCATGAAGGTCCTTACTATCCACCCAGATCATTCTTCAGGACCATAACCTTTCCAATGCTCCAAATACTGCACCTTTCCTCTAAGCCTGCGGGAATCAATGATACTCTGAACTTCATACTCCTCCTAACCTTCAACCTCAATAGGCCCTGGCACCACAGGGTTAGTAGTATAACGGTTGCATACAAGAGCCTTGAGGAGAGATACATGGAAGACATTATGAATACGCATGGACGCAGGAATGTCCAAAGCATACGAAACAGGGTTAATCTTGCAAATAACTCTGTAAGGACCAATGAATCGAGGAGCCAACTTATTAGATGGGACTTGAAGTTTAAGATTCCTGGAGGAAAGCCACACTCTATCCCCAACCTGAAAGGAAACCACTGGCAGTCTTCTGCGATTAGCATGGCGCTGATGGCGCTGGAATGACTGACCGAGTACCCTCTGAACCTGTGCCCATGTGGAGCGGAGTTGCTCGATATACTCATCCAGAGCGGGAACCTGTTGTGCCTGAAAGGAATCCAGGAGCAAACAGGGCTGGAACCCATAATTAATCAGAAACGGAGAGCTCCAGGATGAAGAGTTAACCGCACAGTTCCTGGCAAACTCTGCCCAGGGCAATAGGTCGACCCAATTGTCATGATGGTCAGTAATGAAATAGCACAAGAACTGCTCCAATCCTTGATTGGCACGCTCAGCGGCCCCATTGGTCTGGGGATGGTAGGCGGAGGAAAAGGACAATTGTATGCCCACCTGTTCACAAAATGCCCTCCAAAATCTGGACACGAACTGGCTCCCCCGGTCGGACACCAGAACTCTGGGTACTCCATGCAACCGAAATACTTCTTTAGCGAACACCATCGCTAATTCTTTAGCAGAGGGAAGGCCACGGAGGGGCACGAAATGAGCCATTTTAGAAAACCTGTCCACCACCATAAGTCTAAAGGAATACCCTCTAGACACTGGCAATTCTCCCATAAAATCAATGGAAACGTGGGACCAGGGGCATTCACCATTAGGTACCGGCTGAAGCAGGCCCACCGGGAGGTGTCTAGGGGTCTTGGCACAGGCACAAGTGGCACAGGCATTCGTAAAATCAGCACAATCTGCCCTCATAGAAGGCCACCAAAAGACTTGAGAGAGGGACCACAACAATTGTTCTCTGCCAATATGTCCTGCAGCTTTAGAGGAATGGTATGTCTCGAGCAATCGAGTGCGGAATGGCTCATCAACAAAACACTTGCCCACTGGGGTTTCTGGGGGAGCCGAAGCCTTGGAGGCCAAAATCTCTTCTCCTAGTGGTGAAGTGATACTAGTACGTATTGTAGCCAATATTCAATCAGGCTGAATAACAGGTGCTGGCATCTCATCTCTGTCAATTTCAGACTCAAATTGTCTTGACAGTGCATCAGCTCTAACATTCTTAGACCCCGGCAAATAAGATACAATAAAATTGAATTGAGAAAGGAACAGTGCCCAATCTTTTAGCCTCAGAGAGATAAGTCAGGTTTTTGTGATCGGTCAAAATTAAGACAGGGTTTTTTGTGCCTTCAAGTATGTGGCGCCATTCTCTCATCTCTGTTAAGACTCTCAGATGCAAAGTTAGGTAAAAACACAACTTTATTGAAAAGTTTAAGACAACCCCATAGGGTAACATACACGTCCATACATATATATTGCAATGACAGAAAACAAGCAATACAAATAGTGATACAGGCTCTACCGGCCTTGCCAATATACCGGGCAAGGCAGCCAGGAATTTGGTACAAGGAATAGATAGGCTCTACCGGCCTTGCCAATATACCGGGCAAGGCAGCCTGGAGACTAGTGCACGGAGAATTAGTAGGCTCTACCGGCCTTGCCAATATACCGGGCAAGGCAGCCTGGAGACTGGTACTTGAAGGATAGTAGGCTCTATCGGCCCTGCCAATATACCGGGCAAGGCAGCCTATAGGCAGACAGCAAGTATAAAGGCTGTACCGGCCTTTCCAATACCGGGTAAGGCAACCCAAGATGGTATAGAGAGGAATAGGTTCTACCGGCCTTACCAATATACTGGGCAAGGCAGCCTAATACGGAGTGGGTGGCAACCACTAAAGCCTCAGTGACTGGCTAGGTGGCAACAACAGTCACAAGGATGACCTGCAGAGGCTAAAGGAGTTAAAGTGTCAAGCCAAGGAAATTTACAGGAGACCACCAGTACCCGCGTACTGGAGAACCAACGGAGCTGCCTAGGACTTGACAGCAATAGATAGCATAGAGAGAACCAGTACCAGCATACTGGGGACACAATAACTCTAAACTGGTACAATAGTACTCAGATGTGGTGGAGCCAACCAGTACCCGCGTACTGGGGAGATCAATCTCTCATCCGGTGCCACAGCAGCCGGTGAATAGGAGTGAGCAAGTACCCACGTACTGTAATCATAAACTGTACTGGTGCAACGGCAGCCGGTAGTTGGTGGAGCAAACCAGTACACGCGTACAGGGGAAACCGTCTCTCTTCTGGTGCACAGCAACCGGTTGAATGTAAGCAGACCAGTAGCCGCATACTGGGAGCACAAATCTATATAGGTGCAACAGCAGCCAGGTGGCTATGGAGCGAACCAGTACCCACGTACTGGGAGCACAAATAACATATGGTGCAACAGCAGCCGGGTGGCTGTGGAGCTAACCAGTACCTGCGTACTGGAACACAAATCTCTATCGGTGCAATAGCAACCGGGATGCTGTGGAGCGAATCAGTACCCTGTACTGGGAACACAAATCACTACCGTGCAACAGAAGCCGGGGGGCTGCGGAGCAAACCCGTACCCGCGTACTGGGAACACAAATCACTATAGTGTAACAGCAGCCGGGAGGCTGTGGAGTGGACCAGTACCCGCATACTGGGAACACAAATAACTATCGGTGCAACAGCAGCCGGGTGGCTGTGGAGCGAACCAGTACCCGCATACTGGAGTAACCAGCAAGGAGTAGAAATGTCGCCAAGGCGACTATGGAGGACTGGCCGACTAAGGCGATACTGGATCAGGAGCACAGCAGGAGAAAACAGGAAACAGCACTCCAGATGGTCAACTGGATCAGGAACGGCAGCATGGACTGGCAGCAGGAAGCAGCAACACAACAGCAACCTCAACCGGATCAGGAACGGAAACAGGAACCAATGAACTGGTAACTCAGGAACTTGATGATCTCAGGTAGCAGGAACATAACCAGGGGCCCAGGAAGCTCAGGAACAGAATGGAGATGCGAGCAGCATAGAGACAACACGAAAGGGCAACCAATGGGTGCCCAAGCTCAGTCTAAATAGGCAATGCAGGGCGGGCTAAAGGCAGACAGCCAATGTAGAGCCCCCTACAGGTAAATGACACAAAAAGGCAACAATCACGGGCACCGTGATACAATCATCCTACTCAGGTCCACATGAGGTCCATACCAAGTACTTCCCAAGTCAGGATGTATGAATATCACAGTGGCAATATATATTAGGACTCTGTAGTTTTGATCCGTGGACAGGTTCAGGAACAAGTAGAACCACAACAGCCCCACACCGCAAATGGGTGAGATAAGGTGATAGGTGACTGCAGGGCAATTCCCTAGGAGGCTAGGGATAGAGGAGGCAACACAGGCAGGACTCTGGCAGTGACCTGATCCTAGAACTCTAGGGTTAATCGAAGCAACACAGACAGGACTCTGGCAGTGACCTGACCCTAGCACACTAGGGTTAACGGAGGCAACACAGACAGGACTCTGGCAGTGGTCTGATCCTAGAATGCTAGGGTTAACGGGGGCAACACAGGCTGGACACTGGCAGTGGTCTGACCCTAGAACGCTAGGGTTAACGGAAGCAACACAGACTGGACACTGGTAGTGATCTGACCCTAGTACGCTAGGGTTACTGGAAGCAACACAGACACTGGCAAGTGACAGGATTCCCACAGACCCCTGGAGACTATGGGGTAGACGAGCCTAGCAGGCACTTGTGCAGTATAGCGAGTGGGAGTAGGTGGAATGAGATGCAGGGTGCGTACCCTGACAGATCAGAAGCCAGCGTTGCCCCAATCTGTACACACGGAGGTAGTCAGCCAGTCCCGCCAGAAACGGAACCGGATACTCAGCCAGGTTGGCACACACAGAGTAGTCAGCCAATTCTAGTCGGTAACTGAATCGGATACTCAGCCAATCCAGGTCGGTACACACGGAGTTAGTCAGCCAGTCCTAGTCGGTAACGGAATTGGTTCACAGGAGCGTCAGGAATCAGAAGTGTAGCCAGGCTAGCCGGGTCATACACGGAAACAGGAACAAGCAGTCATAAATGCTAGGTATGGGTACACCACAAAAGGGAACCGTAAAAATGACAGGCAAACCAAGGGAGGAGCCACAGTCCCAAAGCCAATAAAAATACGGCAATGGTAAACCCGGAAGTAACAATGTCGCACAGCAGCTGGAATCACGGGCACCGTGATACAGTGTGGTGGAGGAGAATCGCAAGCAGGGCATCAAGTGGCATCTGAGGAGATTCCATACTGCAGAATATGTTAAGATGCTGGCAGGGAGGGTTCATCCTTACTATTAAAATGTCAGCAAGTTGTCATGTGTCCTTAGTGGGGTCTGGACAAGGGGTATAGTCACAGTGGCAGTACTTTGTTTTGGGTGTCATGGTGTTTGGATACAGTTGTGCCCCCAGGTGTTATTTACCACACATTCACTGTGCACATTGCAGTTGCTAATGAGAGCCACAGTTCCTGCTTTCAAGGGAAACATTTATATTCTAATAACAACACACCCATGATTTTGGAGGAGGGGCAGTTTCTTCTTTTCTACTTATTGTGCTGCTGTCTCAGATGCATCACTGGAACTAGTTGTGGCAAGTGGAGCCTTCATCAGCCATCAACCATGTTACTTCTGTTGATCCCTTTCCCTTTCAGCTGCCTAATCATCCTGCTTCTTAAACAACTTAGCAGCAGCAAGAACAGCAGTCACAAATTCACATTTACATCAGGGCATTTGACAATGGCCAGTGGCCACTGGCCAACAGGACATCACCTGCTGGCACTAGGCCAGTAGGGATTTTTTCCCCCCAGGGCTTGTGCTTTAAAAAATACAAAAACATTTTTTATCATAATCCTACAATAACAAAATAAACAATTTTGGGGGTTTTGTTTCTAACAAGTCCTACAAATCAATGTTTCCTTAGGGCTTGTGCGAAACAAGCTTAAGTTCTACAAATCAATGTTTCCTCAGGGCTTGGGCCTCTAACAACAAATCTAACAAATCATCCTCTACAACATACTATATCAAGTCAAGTATCAGGCCACCCCAGTGGCAGCTTATATCAGGGGGTTCCTGTCTCTGTCACTTTACATACAAATTTCTTAAATTTCTGGAAAACTTATGGGCTTTTCTATTGGCAGGAATTCACACCAGTAAAGTGGAAATACATGTTTTTTCATGAAAATTCCCACAGGAACAAAATAGGCCTTTTTGCCCATCCATAGCCTTGATTATATAATTGGTAAGAATCTGCTTGTAAGTTCTACTTGTAGAAAAGATTGTGACCTTTATTAGATAATTAGTATTTGATAATTAATGAGAGTTGCCATCTGTCTATATGTAAGTTGGTTTGTTATTAGATGGGTAATTAATAGCTGGGCAGCACTTATCAAGTTCATTATAGTTGGATACATTCTGAAGGTGATTAAAATACAAATTGGTTTTTGCTCTTTTTTCTTATTACATTAGTGCTGTTAACATGTGAGGCAAGTGTTGCTGTCTCAGATATTTCCAAGAAATTTCAGATAGACTACAGTTGGTTCTGGAAAGGTATGGGTTGTGGACAAGTGGCATGTCCCACAGTCCATGCCTCTACAGAAGTCTTTTGGTGCAATTTCAGTACACAGCTTTAGTACTGGGGCCAATCCTGAAGCAAAGGCTACTGGCTCCCCACCTTCAAATTAATAAGTAAATAAGAATTCAACCACTGACAAAAAAGACAAAGGTAAGAAGTATAACCTCCTCTGAGAGGAATCAAATATTATTGGGGTACTCTAAATTAAGAGTTGTGATTTTGTAGGATAGTCAAAAAGTTAGGTGTCTTTCTGGACGCAGTGAGAGAAGACACATTTTAAAAATAATTAAGTAAACAAGGCATGATGAAGAGTCTAATGTCATAGCCCATTTAGGTACTAATGATTTGGATTGTAATGAGATAAAAATAATAATAATAAATTAATAAACTAGGTACATATCTGCAGCAGTATCTTTTTTAGAGATTCTACCAGTGTTGTATATAAGGAACAGTATGGTAGGATGCAGCAAATTAAACACCAAACATATAGCAAATATTCTATTCTTAATTAAGGCAATGATCTTGTCATTGTCACTTTCTCCAAGCAGCAATGAGATGTCTGTAATAGAGCAGCAGCAAATAGAGACTAGTGGTCGTGGTGGTGATGATTATGCTAGAGAAGCTGGGGTAGAAGAGACATGGCCTTTTTAACAGAAACTGAAAATGAATGTGAGTCAAGGATGAGGATGGGCATCACCACCACCATTAGCAGTGATATTTTGGAATTTTTGGAATTTGCAGCTGCTCTAATTCCTGCTGCTGAGATGCAAGGGCAGCAGGATGCTGAGGAGCAAGCTAGTATGCCACAGACCATCGTGGACACCGTGGGAATGGGGTCAACAAGTGAAGTGGGACTAGGACAGGTTCCATTTGCCAGCACCAGCAGTACTCCTGGTCCTAGGTGCAGCACTGAAACTGAGTCAGTAGCAGAAAAAGCAGCAACATTATCCACTGTCACAGACAGTGAAGGGGAATGTGGAGGACAAAAAGAAAGAGGCCATTTTTCTCCACCTATTCACTCCCCCCTGGAGTCATGGGTGCGGTATTATTTTTCTGTTGGGGCAGGCACAGTGCAGTCATCAATATATGTAGGGGGCGCTCACTAGTATGTCAGAGATAGAGTAAATATGGTATATAAATGAAAAGAGAAAAAGATAATAAGAAGATGAGCAATAAAGATATAATAATGCACTATGTATAATAAGTGACAATGACCTACAACATCAAGAACTATGTTAATGTATACCCAGTTGTTGTAATAAACATGTAAAAATTATGAGTCAAGAGGTATATCAAATATATATATCCAGAAAGTGCACTAAAACCGCTAGCGCGGATATACCGGTAGAACATCGTAACAATATAATTAAAAACAACAGGAAACATTCGGTATCTAAACACTGCAATGATTGTCCTTCATTTAAGGGCATAGAAGATATCAAAGTTTTGGGGGTAGAACATGTTAATCCAACAAAGAGAGGAGGAGATAGATTTAAATTATTGGCCAAGCGAGAGAGTTATTGGATCTTTAAATTACATACACTACAACCGGAAGGAATCAACGAGGAATTGGACTTGTGGTGTATCTAATGAATATTGAGGACTTCTAATAACACCAAATACCCATACCTGTGTTCCCACTTTGGCTAATTATTTATTCCATCGTTATGGTGACTTCTGTGTGTGGTTGATACACCTTTACCTCCTCCTCATAATGGCATGGTCCTTTAGCTCACGTATAGATCCTATCTTCGCAACCAGACAATTTATGTACTATATATATGCCCTCCAGCCACAATCTGTAGGTTGATTATATGGTATATTCACATCACTCCCCCACCAATTGAGTTTCAAACCGATTTGATATACCCCTTCATTCTATTATTGGATCATGTTGTCCCCACTCCTACACCTCTCTTTGTCTAATTTTCCATTATATAATTCTCTTACTTTGAGCTAACCATCTTTATGACCGTCAGGTGTGATGTTGAGTTAGACAGATTCTTCATGATATTGGTCCATTAACATATTATGATACTGGTCATCTCTTGGTCCAACATCCGTACGAGCGATTGCACACCGAATGTTTGATGTACCGTTAACATTCTCTAATAGCACATCCTCAATCTTAGCGTGAAATTACCTGTGGAGTTAGGATATTACTCCTTATGTAATCGTAGCCATGTGAGAGCTTTGAAACGATTATATTGATTATTCTATAGGAATATTGTAACCCCTCTTTCCTTACTGACATATTTTTTGTCTGGAGTCTGGCCGCATTCATGAGGGATAAGTTGGCATAATACTGTGTCTCCCTCATATCGTATAATATATTAAACAAATTAATTTTTCCTTATATTTCAAAAGATTTTGTTTGCAATATATGCTCTAATAGGTCTCCCCCACATTGCACAGCACGCCAGACAAATTAAAATCAATTAAACTTTTTAATGATTTTTTAGAAGATTCCATCCATTATACACAGTTTTTAAGATAATGCAATTCTTTAGATGATGTTTATTTTTAAAATTTTAAGTTTAATGTTCTATCATTACTTATTGTATTCTGAATTTCTCTGTATTATACAAATAAGTTTCGTCTATTGGAAACTATCTTTATATATACCAAGCATGTATCTATATGGAGTTTATATTGTATATACTTATGAATACTTTTAGTATACTTTGTATCAAGCAATGACACTTTGAACTCTTATGTAGATATCTTGCTTGTTGATTGGTCAATTTAGATTTAAAAACCGTGCTCCCGCACTTTTCGCGGCTGAGATTTATTGATATATTCGGACTATCCTGAGGAAGGGGCTAAAAAGCCCAGAAACGCGTTGATAATACAAGGATTTATCTATAAAGTAATTACAGCCTACTTCTCGAAGAGAGGAATCCCCAAGAAAAGCACGAGTGACGATCAATACAGCTGCATAACACAGGACTCGGACCTCACTGGAGGACACCAGAGAGGAACGGACGCCTGGAAAAGTCAGCAAAGATCTGTGCAGTGAACTCCCGTTGCTTGATGGGCCTGTATATATGGGGAATCTGGTGAGCAGACACTTTTATTTATTAGGGTTAATCCATCAAACCCCCAAGACTTGATGAGATATTTTAAGCTCTACTTATATTCTCTCTAGCCAGGTTGTAGCCTGTTGTTTCACCTATAGTGTATCCCTGGCCGATACTATACCTCTCATCTGTATAGAGCTGTCTTATACATTTTTATTTCTACTCACATTTGTTTTTATTCACGGTTTGTTTTATTATTTTTTATCATCTATTATTATTTTTTTTTTTTTTGATATATCAATAAACATTTATTTCTTTTATTTTTTCCTCTATTATTGTATCCTATTTATCCTACCGTTATACTACACTTAGATTACTGGTGCGCTGTCTTCTGTGTTTTTTCTCTCACAGTGCAGTCATCACCAACGTCACTGTGCACAATTTGTGACAAGTCCGTGAGAAGAGGAAAGGAGGGAACACACCTTGGCCCAAGCACCCTAGTATCACCCATGAAACACAGACCCCATGACATTTATGTCAAACATGTGCAAGCCAAACACCCATCACAGATATCAAACCCCACTGTTGCTGTACCCCCTGACTCTCCAGAAAAGCAACAAGAGGTGAGGCAAAGATCAAAGAGAAGGAAGAGTAGAGCAACCCAGGCAGAGACTGGTTGTTCCATGACAAGTGAAACAACTAGCTCACCATCACCTTCTTCCTCTAGGGTAACTACAACTTCTGGAATCCCCCTCATTCATCGTTACCTCCCCCACCAAATGGCAGTTCATCTCTACCCATTGCACACTGTGTGCTTCAGTGACCACACATGGTAGTGTGGTGGAGGAGAATTGCAAGCAGGGCATCAAGTGATATCTGAGGAGATTCTATTCCACAGAATATGTTAGGATGCTGGCAGTAAGGGTTTATCATTACTATTAAACTGTCAGAAAGTTGTCATGTGTCCTTAGCGTGTTCTGGACAAGGGGAATAGTGACAGCAGCAGTACTTGGTTTGGGGTGTCATGGTGTTTGGATACAGTTATGCCCCCAGATTTTTATTTACCACACACACTGTGCACATTGCAGTTGCTGATGAGAGCCACAGTTGCTGCTCTCAAGGGAAACATTTTTATTCTAATAATAATACACCCATTATTTTGGAGGAGGGGCAGGTGGAGATGAATTATTGGCCAGCGTCTTCTTTTCTCCACATAGACTGGGGGCTACTTATTGTGCTGCTACTGCCTCAGGCACATCACTAGAGATAGTCAGGGCAAGTGGAACCTTCATCATCCAATACCCATGTTACTTCTATTGTTGATCCCATTCCCTTTCAGGTGCCTAATCATACTGCTGCTAAACATCTCAGCAGCAGCAGCAAGAACAGCAGTTGCAAATTCCACAATTATGGACTCAGACTCAGGAGGAGGATATTTGACAATGGCCAGTGGCCACTGGACAACATATCCTGCTGGCACAAGGCCAGAAGGGCATTTTGGTTCTGCAGGGCTTGTGCTGTGAAAAAAAAAAGAAAACATAGTACTAAAAAAAAAAAAAAATGGGGGGTTGTTTCTGACAAGCCTAAGTCCTACAAATCAATGTGTCCTTAGGGCTTGTGCCAAGCAAGTCTAAGTCCTACAAATCAATGTTTCTTCAGGGCTTGTTCCTCTAATAAGTCTAAATCCTACAAATCAATGTTTCCTCAGTGCTTGCGCCTCTAACAACAAATCTAACAAATCATCCTCTACAAAATACTCTATCAAGTCAAGTATCAGTCCACTCCAGTGGCAGCTTATGTCAGGGGGTTTTTGTCTCTATCACTTTACATACAAATTTCTTATTTCATTTTATTATTATTTTTTTTATTAAATACCCTTCAATATAATTCAAGAAACCCCCCAAAACAAATTCCCTGTTCAACTGATTCTTTCCCCAGACTCCACCCAGCAACATAGGCACCTTCCTCAGACCCCTTTTATACCATGTCTTATGTGGGGTTTTTAATAGTATTTAGAATTTATTTTGTATTACCTGCCCCCCAATCCCAGTAAACAACCCCCTCAAAAAAATAATTCCCTGTTCAACTGATTCTTTCCACCAACACAGGCACCCTGCCCCTTTTATACTATGCCTTTGGGAAATAAAATCATATTTGTTATATGTTGTGTGTAAATTCAACATTCCAAAAAAAGGGGAAAGAGAGCGCAAAAAACCTGAGAGCAGCAACTGTTAAGTAACAGTGTAAATAAAAAATAATAAATATCTACTCACAAGGTGTATTCTTGTAAGAAGTGCCCAAACATCAACAGCTTATGCGATCTTATATATTTCACCACACTCTTCCCGCATCAGCATCATATCATATCGGAGCTTCCAGGTCATAGACGAACACAAGTAATACTGTTCCAGCATGCAAGTATTCCTTATAAGATAAGAGAATTCCTCTAAGAGTGACTGTTAAAGTTTGGGTGATAAATATCCCCCCCAATTAGAATAACTCAACGGAATTCTTATTGTGAATGTATAACATAGCCTGACCCGGCTCAGAATAGACAAACGCCAAAGCGGAGAGACTCAGTGAAGATCAATTGAATGCCGAAAATAAATTGCCAAAAAAAATAACAATAATTTATTGAGTATCCTCCTACGCGTTTCGTGAGTGAAATCTCACTTCTTCAGGGAGAAATAATTACAATAACAATACACATTGCCACAATTTATACATAAAAATATGTTAGACCTACCAGTAACGTTTCAATCGTAATCTCCTTCCGGAGGTTCTCCACAGCGAGGCCAAGGACCAAATCCACGGCAGGACAAAATCCAAGCCTCACTTTGGAGTCAAAGTATCATCTCCGTGTTGTCCCTGACAATCAGGACACTTGTGTTCTGTAATACAATATTATGAAATCGCTATATAAAATATAGAATACATGCAGATTTCCATAATCAATATGGTGAAAAAACCATAATAATACAAGAATAAACATATTAAAAAATTGGAATAAAAATATTGTATATAACATACATTTATAAAAAATAAGAAGCTATTACGCTATCTTATAGACATAAATTAAAAATGTGGCGTATAAATATAATTTAAAACAAATGAAAAAATATACTAATATCAATGATAATCAATAATAAATAATAAATAGACGATGTCATCACAATTAAAAATCGTTTTCTTAATAGGCAATCAGATTGAGACAGGAAAAAAATAAGGATAATTGTAAACCAATTACAGTTATAATCAGGCATGTATATATGTTTGATTATATAATACTAGTTGAAGAGCCTGTTACACGGGCCACAGTGCCACTGCCAGCCAGTCGCGGGGCAATCATGCCCAGTAGAGACTGCCCGCGCCACAGCTGATACAGAGCAGCCTCGTCACGGGCAGTCGCTACTGCTCATGACTGCAGCACGTGCAGCAGTCTCTACTGCACATGACTGTGTCGTTACACACGTTTTAGCGAATTATTATATAGGATATATACATATTTTTTGTTACTTCATTGGAGGAAATTGCTTACCTCCAATTCTTCATTAAGACCCTGAGGGGATAGGGTATCTAGACTATAAATCCAAGAGACTTCCCTGCGGCATAAAGCAGGGAATCTATTCTGGCTATTCTCAGAAATCTGCTCTATCCCCATGATCTTAAAGTTCTTAATACCTCCTTTAGGACAAGAATTAAAATGTCTAGATACTGAATGTTCATTAGTGTTTTTGCTAATTTTTTGCGCTCTCTTTCCCCTTTTTTTGGATTTTTGTATAGGCGATAGCAAGTGCGACTGTGGACACTTGAAAGAAGAGCTGCAGACCGGAGAATTTGATTCCTGGACTTTATTTATGTATGTTTCTGAATTCAGAACTAAATATTAAGGTGAACTTTTAGTGGAGTGAGCGCACTGTGTCATTTCTTTTGGTAAATTCAACATTCCCATTCATTTCATTGGAATGAGCTAAGGCGTAAAAAGCGTGAAAAAGCGGAAAATCTGCACTTTTCGCAGGAAATTATTCGCCAAGTGGAAAGTGCCATTATTTGACAATTTCAGTTTGAGGCTAAAATTTTCACCCATTCCTAAAGAAATCCATTGTCTGACAGAGGCTGGATACAGCTGGAGAGTCTCTCATTGCCCCTCATGCTAACCTTGTCCAGTGATAGCGCAGAACCACACATACTGACTTCCTAGCTTTGTCTACTGCACTGGTAGCCAGGGAACTGCATATGATGACTTCCCAGGAGTCCCAGCCTTGTTCAACTATTCTGGTATCAATAGGACACACACACTGAGTCTACATAGTTATAGGAATTCTTCAGAATAGGAGAAGAATAGCAAAGTTCTCTCAGGAATTTCATTGGCAGTATAGAAAAGGCAGAAATGTTATGTATTTTCTACGGGAAAATTGCTAGTTTTCTGAGAAAATTCCCATGGGACTTTTTTTTACCTTTCGTCCATCCCTACACATTACTTCCTCATTATTTTGTTCTATTTCCTGTTAGCCTTGTGTATACTACATTTGGATAGATATAAAAATAAATCACAACAAAATCAAGATAATTCATGATATTGTTATTCAGTTTAAGTATCTTAGCCATAAGTAATTAGGTAGTCTTTTCTCTTTATAAGTATTGAACACAACACAATATAAATGGTATCTGACAATGTCTGCTGCCACATGAAGCATTGCCTTGACACTAACTGTAATTAGCATTGTCATTACTTTGACCTGATAAAGCACGGAACAATACAGCTGTGTTTCTGACTACTGTAGGCCATTCAGCATCTGATGAATCATGATATATTTTTGTCATCTTGCCTTAGAAGAGGAATATTTAAGAAGTAATTCATGTCAATATAATTAGTAGAATATCTTAATAAACATAAGAAACATTCGGAATAGGTATAAGCAAACTAGACTGTGGTTCATATTTAAAAGTTAACTGGGCTGGTTTGCAAACTCTGACCTGGATTACATTGTAGCTGATAAATGTTATGGCTGTTTTTTCCTCTCCCAGATTCATATTCAAGTCTAAGGAGACATTTGCAGATAAAAAAATGGATAATGGTATTATTTTTCATGGAACTCAGATCCTCAATCAGGGGAATGTGTGAATCTGCCAGGCCAGTGCATTTGCTTTGCATTTTAGCAAGCCTGAAAATAACATTTCAGCACTTATGCTTATGTATAAATGTCTTTAACCACTATAGTGCCAAGCTTTTACCGGACACGGACTTAGGCCTCAATTCAGTTAGGTCTGATGGCTAAAAAAAAGAGAATGGCATTTTTTCAAGCAAAGTAAGCTATGTAATTAACTTTGCTATGAAATAATGCTGGAAAAAAAAACAACTTGTTGGACGACAAAGTTTTTGCTCAGTGTTTTCGCCCACAATATGTAATTCAGTTACATGAATTAGCCCTAAGATCCAGTAAGGCATCCACTCTATGGTGGGAAATTCTGCACCCAGTTTTTTTGGGTGCAGAGTCCCTTCTTGGATCTAAAAAGTGCAGACGCATGAATTGAAAGTAAAAAAAAAAGTACAAAAAAGTCCCCAATGGATGTGCTGATATACCAATACATCCAAAGCACTCTGAAAGCACTCCAAAACTGTGTCCAATGTTAGTAGAATTACTAACCCACTGCCAGTCATAGGGTTAATTTGACAAAGCAACAGCCCTGAAAACAAACACTTACCATTAATGCAGATGTCCAGCGGGGTCTTCAGCACCATAGTCAGCTACTGTCATTTTCTTCTTCTATCTTCCTTCTTCTATCTTGTTTCTTCTCTCTTTTTTGTCTCCGTTCCATCATGCCTGTGAAAAAGGAAAAGAAGTAGTAACCAGAATTGGTCAAGGAGAGTTTGTTCATTCCCCTGAGTCTCTATGGATAAAAGCTGGAACTCCACTACATAGTCCTCCACAGGATGCTGGCCCTGGGTTAATGCTCTGATAGCTGATTGAGCCAAGGCTGAGCTCAAGGATCTTCATATAAGGTATCCATGGAATGGTGCAAAGTGCACCAGGATCGCAGCACAGGACTATTTCCCTGTAACAAATGGTGTGCCCATGCCTGGGGTCCACCAGAAAGAAACAAAATAACAGTTCCTACTTTCACAAAGTCAGAGGCATATGTTCTGTGAATGCTGAAGAATAGAAGCTCACAAGCTATCATGAAAGTTTTATATAGCTTCCTGTTTCCTTAGAATTTGTCAGGAAGAGGTATCCTGTGTTCAGGAGTAGAAAACAGTACAGATATCTAATGCATGTACATGAGATGAAGCAGAAGGGCCTTATGTGGAGTACCTGGCTGCAAATCCTGGATTCAGCACTTAAGCACCGCTTGATTGCTTTGAAGTTCTTGTACAGATGCAGTCAGGGATGATATTTGATTACTCAGGGTGCACAGAGAGTCCATGAGTCCTGCAGATTCCATAATTTGGGATCGGTTATCAAGAAACAAGACTACAATATATATCGAGTGCGGATTATCAATGTTGTTGGAGGGATTCTTGACAAATGTAATAGCCATTTTTGTAAAATAATGGTTGATTTATACTTGGAATTACCATCACTAGGACATGAGTAATACGGACCTTGTTTATTCTTTAAAAACAAATGCTCTGCAATGTGATGGAGACCCGCAACAGGAACATCGGCGGATAGATTACATATACTAGAGCATGAGTGTTTTGCACTTATGACTAGATAGGCTTCCAGCCTTCCAGCACACAGATAGATGAATGTTAATACATATTTTTATGTTGTATCTAGCCACTTAAGAGTTACTATACATTAAGCATATAGGCCATGAAGTTATGACACTTAGTGAGGCTGTGTTACTTCAGAGTCCGTCACATCTTCAGTCTTGTTTTTAGTTTCACTATATTATATAAACACTTGACTAATTTTCACATGTGGTTTCACGTCATGAGGTGCTTATGAACACCTTTTTGAATCAATTTTCATGTATATAATTTACAGTACACTTCTGGTGTGATGTACAAATTATATGTCACAGGGTATAAAATGGGGGTGGTTTTGCACTGTATGTCATCTTGAAAAAGATCCCGGTGTGTGATCAAAACATTGATCTTCTATTAAATATCTAATAGCAAATTTGAGCAGTGTGCTGATTTTCAACACACTAGTTACTTTCCAGTTTCTGCATCGAGGCAAACATGTTAATTATTGAGAATGCTTCCTTTACAAACTCTCTCTCTCTCTCTCTCTCTCTCTCTCTCTCTCTCTATATATATATATATATATATATATATATATATAAAATACAAAAAAGACAGATACTAATATGTATAAAAAACAATATAGTACCAGTTCCAGCTGACCAGGGACACTGGACAAGCCAGAAGTTTAGGGCAGGCTGAAGAGGCTCATGGTCATTGGTCAGGCAAGAGGTCATGGAAGGCTGAAGAGGCTCATGGTCACTGGGTAGTCAAGAGGTCAGGGCAGGCTGAAGAGGCTTGTGGTCATTGGGATGGCAAGCGGTCAGTACTGGGTAAACATAAAACAAGCACAGAGAACAGATATAAACAAAGCTCCAGAATAACTGAGCACCAAGACTAGTGAGAGTGCTCTTTAAATACTTGTTGACATTGAATCTTGGCTCCTGAGCATCACTCTAGATTCTAGGATTTGAATTAGGACATCAGCATCTTCACATTAGCACTGGGGAAGCCAAGAGAGGATGGTGCGGTCTCCCCACCCAGTATCTTGAGCATGCAAGATACTGACATTTATGAGTCTCACATAAGCCAATTAAGTCCCAATTGATATTATTTAGTTCATGAACTAGTTCCTCTAATCGTGAGACCGTATTCATAGAGCAAGTATTAAGTGTTCCAATGTTTAAAGACCAAAAACAGCCTGAGAGAACACAGTAATTATTATTAGTCTCTGTCACTGAGTTGGTCTTCAAGCTTCCATAAAAAGTAGCTTGCAAGCCTCAGGGGAATTAGGGACTTTGTTTTTATAGTGAAGTCATACTGATCCAATGAGGGTTGTCAGATTTTGGATCAATTTAGTCTGGTGCCTAAGATTTGATCTATTCACCATGGGTGACCCTGCTAGCAGTATATTTTTCCAGTGTCATAGTTGTCGGCTTCATTGACACACACAAACATTCCTGCAATGATAAGGCATTGACCCATGGGAGTGATGTATATCTACCTGTATGTATGTATACACAGAAGAAAAGGGAAAACAAGGGCGCTCCCTGTTGTAATAAGTCTTGTTAATAAAGGACCTCCACTGATACACCACTATACTAACAATGTTGTTAATCACTATTAGTGATCAGCATGCACAGATGAGGGAAACGGACTGCCCTCACTCAGTGTCTCCAGAATAATGGGTGGATGCTGCATCTGTAGATCTCCACAATATCCATTGGAATCCTTGAAGCACAAAGAAACACACAAACAGGAACAGTGCAAACCACCAACAAATGTTCTCTCATGTTTCTGAAATCTATATTGGACCAATATTAAATCAATACTTACAGTTCCTTTGTGGAGTAGCTGGTATTAAACCTAACCAGCCAGAACAAACAGGGAAATTAAGACTGTCCCATTACAGTCAACTTTTCTCCAGAAGAAAAACTGTATCCTTATTGTAATATCAAATTTAGTAAAAATACAATGCTGAAAAAGGTTACAATGAAAGCGTCAAGGCTTGTAGTGGGCTATGCAGCCCCTTTTTCAAATAATATTGGCATGAATTAAAACAAGAATATTGTGCTGAATAAATTGGTATATATATATATATATATATATATATATATATATATATATATATATTCAGATTGATATTAGTGGTTAATTTTAGATTACATTATTTGTCTTTATTATCATGGCATTTATTTTTATTGCCTTTTAATCACTATATTATTTTTTTCTATATATGTATCATGTACGTTTCAAGACTGATATATATATATATATATATATATATATATATATATATATATAATTACCTGCTTCTTTGATATTCGCACATCATGTGTTTTTATTATTATTTTATTTTTTGGACCTTTTGGAGATATCCTGTAGAGACTATATATATACACACATATATATAGGAACTATTGTTTTACATCTTCCTTTTCCCCAATGAAGTTGTTCTGAGAATCCAAAAAATGCATAGAGTGTACATTCCTCCTCCCCAGTCATTGCTCATTCAGAGACCTGGGTCCCTCCTTGCCCCCTGTGAGGTCCCTCTTTTTTGTTCCTGTGAATGACGGTTAGTTGCTAAAACACTGCAGGCATTCTCCATTGTTACGTCCAAGTGCACTTTGACAGCGATGTATGGTGATTTATTTGAAAATTAACTGATACACAGTAGCATCAGGATATGGAGTCTACACAGTAATTCTTTCTGCATTGGGCATATCTGAAAAATTGACTGCACTAGAGGGAACAGCACATCGCATTCAAGGGATGGGCTTCATCCGAGTGTAATACGAGAGCTGGGATCTTTTTATATGCTTTTCGTTTACTATTTTTAAATACTGTACTTAGTAGCCTCACCTTGTTCCTCTCCTTTTTTCTTTTGTTGTGCTCTATGGTCTATATTGGATTCTTCTTCTGTGGACAAGGACACTTTTCTATTGAGTTTCACTGAATTATTTTGGATTGGCTGAGGAATTTTGGGCTTGAATGGTTTCATTTTCATTTGCACATTATTTCCATTCATTATCCATTATTGATCATCCATAATTTTCACCTCATCTCCATCCAACTTTCATCTAGTGGACCTCTTACTTGTTTTGTTGGGATACCAGTGAACTATTCAGGTGCATCACAGAAACACTGGATAATTTTTTGGACTTGGCATTGACTGTTACAGTTTAGTTGATATTTTGTCCGATATTCTGTTTTGTGAGTGGATATACTTGTTATAGCTTATTTGTTACACATCATGCTATACTTCTTTAGCTTCATCCCACTGGTAACACTGACTTCCTCAGTCTTTTTCTGCTAGTTGCATACTGTTGTGCACCTCTACCTCTGCAAGCCTCTAATATAAATAAGACCTTAGTGCTGACCCTATAAATAAAGTATTAATTTCCTCTGATTTCCTCTGTGTTTTGTTAGTAAATAGTAATAGACAAAGTGCAAAGGAACAGTCATATACTCAAACACCACTCAGACTAGTGCAAATAGCATAAAGAGAACACTGTATTCATATTTAATTTAATAGATAGACATTTGGCAGGTACAGCACATACACACACACAAAATCACATTTGTGCATTTTGCATTGCCTCAATTGAGTATGATCTACGTGGAATAATTACATGATAAATTTTAATAAAAACTAGTATTTATATAGCTCCTTTCTCCCAGTGGGACTCAAAGTGCTTTCAGTGCACGCTCTTGGAATTAACCAAATCGGCAGCTGAATAATAGATGATATTATTACCCAATCAATGGTACTCATTCACTGACCTCAGAAGGATGAAGGGCTGAGTTGACCCTGCCGGGACTTGAACCTGCAACTTTGCTGTTTGCAAGTAGGCTCTGCAGTCAAGGAAGTTACCACTGAGCTATCTCACCTGCACCATATGGAACAAATAAAAGTTACTATTAATTTAAACGATTAACTCAGAAATATGCTTATGGAACCTTCTCTGGTACCTAATTAGGGGATGCTGCCAGATGCTTTAACCCAGTCTCCCAGTAACTGTTTTCTGAGAGACCTCCTGGTTCTGTTCCCCGGCATTGATTCTGGATTCTGCTTGACCTCTTCTGCCTTTGACCTTGCATCCTGAACTTCACTAGTACCTGCCTCAGATGTCCAGTCTCCCTGCTTAGCAACAGTTGGTGTGGTTTTGTATAGGTGTGAACATCCCTGCATTGAAGCTCCATCTTCAGTTATGTGGTAGATCATGACACTAGAACAGTATTAACATGTTTTTCATGCAACTGAAAATAATACATTTTATTGACTGATTTTAGTGTTCAATGGTTACCAAGATACACAGATATATTCTGTAACTGTTTTCATCAAAACAATGGAGATTTCTGGTATTTTGCATGTTGGGCCAGTGGTTCAGGACAGTTAGCTGCATGTTGTAAGTTTCATTTCTAATAGTCTAATCATGTAATATTCAAATTCCTAGATTAAGAGTATCACATTTGCAAGACAATGGAGATTCTAGGGCTGATGTGCCAGGAAGAAATGGAACAATTCTGAAGCAAAACAACTGCACCAAAAGGGACAAATAAAAATTTAAAATGGGACTTTAAGCTTTTGAGTTACAGAGGAGTAACCAACGAGTTGCTTTGCAATGCATTTCACTACCCTCTGGCATTTAAAAAGTTAAGGGCTTGAATGCTAGAAATTTATAAAGTTTGGTTTAAGACATTTTATTCCATGCTTTTATCATTGATTAAAGAGCACTGGGGACATATTTTTTTCCCAGTGCCCAATGATTACATACTAAGTAACAGGCATTGGAACATATGTATATAAGTAAAAGTGGAGCAATTCTGATATGAAACAATAGCAAAATATTATTCAAATTAATCCTAATGTTTAAGTGGGTGTTGGTGGAATTGTGAAATATTTAACTAGAGACCTCTCTAATATCCAGATGGAATCAATGGAAATGCTTTTGCACCCAAATTATATTTTGTATTTTACATATGCCCTATCACATTACTTCCAATTTATATATATAGTATGTTCCTTCTCATTTCACTTCCTCTGGCTTTGTTTATCATGTTCACTAGAACATTTTCTGAAATTTCACACAAAATGACTCACAAATTGCTTTACTGTATTAACTCTCAATTTAATGTAGCCCTCAGTATTGAAATGCTTCATGAGATAATAAAATTGCCATTTATTATGCCACACCTCTACCAAAGAATTAACAGACCTTAAATGGATGATAAAGATTAGAAAACAAATACATATATTTTTTTCTATGAAAAGCTACAATGAGCATAACAAATTGCACATCCAATATTAATATTCATTTACTTTTTTACGCTTCTATTTTCTTACATTAAACAATTTACATAATTTATTTCGATAGAATAATTGCTTATGGATTATTATTTTAAAGTTATCATTCAAAAATGTTAACTATCATACTCAGACACCATTGTTTGTGCTTATGATGTGCATGAGTAAAATATATATCATTATTTTTATGACACATGCTCATTCATTTACTAGAAACCATGACAATTACAATTTTATACTTTACATTTGGCAATGAAATTAGATATTTTGAACAATTTTATAATCTGTTAATTACTTATTTAATGGAGTGTATAATTATCTATTTTAAGTTAGCAAACTAGTTCCACTTCAAAGAGTAAAAACCATTTTAGAAATGAAATCTGATAATGCATTCTGCTGATTATTTTATACTTTAGTTTATAAAATGGTTTTAAACAGGAAATAAGTTGTAGGAAAGTATTTATTTATGATTGTAAATAAATGTTTTGTGTCACACTTCAATGACTATAGCAATTTAAAAAAGGAAATGCAACCAGTTTAACATAATTTATTAAATATGTTTACATTAAATAAAATTACTTTTGGCTGTAAGATTACCTGAGTGTGAATCTATTACCAATAGGCACACATCGTTTTTGCATGTATATAAAAAATAAATATAAATGTATATAAAATATAAATATGCAAGAAAGTATATTGTACTGTTTTAGGATTTTGAAATAAGTGTAAAAATATATAATTATGTTGCCGGTGAAAATATCTGAAAATAAAAAGTGACGTTTTAGAATAAATAAAAATTTTATACAATTAATGCTAAAAATAAACAAAACAGTCCACAAACATATATATATAACGTAAATAGGCAGAAATGTTGAGGCTGATATATCAAGTAGAAATTTAACAATTTTGGATTAAACAAACAACACCATAGGGAACAAATAAAACATCTCCAAATTCCTATTTAATTGGGCTCTTAAACCATTGAATTCTAGGGAGGTCCCAATACATACTGATGCCTCACCATTATTCAAGGTGGTTTAAAGCCCAATTTAATCAATGAAAATTTTGGAAATGTTTGACCCCTTCGTATAGTTGATTTGCCCAGAATTAATCAACTTCTCTTTAGTACATCAGCCTCATTGAATGTTAAATTTCTAGATATAGCTTTGCATACAAGTGGAGGTGCTGTATAATAATTATAGTATTATTCCTATTACATTGAATACATACATTTTAAAACGAAAGATTCTAAATCACGTTACAACCATATATATTTCTTCAGCCGGCAATATTATATTGGTTGTAATAAAATAAATAAAAAAGAAAATCTGTGTGGGTACAATATTTTGCATTATAAATGTGAATGAATGTACAGTGCAGAGATGGAAACAATGTAATCCATCAAAATGAATCACCAGCTGACAAAATGGCTGTAAAAAGGTTCCTTTTTATTTTTATTTATTTATTTTCTAATTTTTTATTTTTTTTGTTTTTGCTTCATGTTCTATAATTTATAGATATATAACAATGTAACAAACTCTTTTAAAATGGCACAAAAATGCAGTGAAGACACCTATGACTAAGAGAGGTTTGTTAGGAGGTACAATGGAGTTTGTAGAGAGGGAGGGCGACTGAGTGACGTTTGGTAGGAGGCAGGACAGAGTTTGTCAGGATGGAGGATGCATGATAGAGGTTTGGTACAGGGGTGCATGCATGATAGAGGTTTCGTAGGAGGCAGTATGAATGAGAGACGCTGATTGGAAGGCAAAAGGGAGTTTGTTAAGATGGAGCATGGGTTACAGACATTTGTTAGGAGGAAGGAGGGAGTTTGATAAAAGGAAGGATGGCGTTTGTAACGATGGAAGATATGTAATAGTGGTTTGGTACAAGGTAGGAGGGAGTTTGGTATGTGGAAGAATGATTGATAGAGGTTTAGTAGGATGAAGAAGGAAGGATGAAGTATAGATGTCCTAATATGGCCACCATATGTTTGGGGTGGTTGGGGGTGAAAGGAGTTGGGATTTTTTTTAACATACAGGTTAGTCCCAACTTTGCAGCAAGATCACAGTGATCTAGCAACAGAAGGGTTAACCATGAGTGTAGGGATGTGTGTGTGGGGTGATCAGGTAAGGCAGCAGACTGGGTGGGCTGTTGGCCACTCGTGTGTCACTGTTGTAAAGCAAAGAAGGACAGACACAAATATAGGAAATAAAACCACCTTTATTGAGAATGCACAGAGTAATAATAATGCCCACATAAACCCCATAGCCCCAGTAGTGGTACAACGTCTACTACCCAGAACTGCACACTGTGCCGAGCACTGCACTACTAACATTATAACAGAGAATCCTTGGTATGTGCTGGAGGTTCTAACAGCAATAAGAACCAGGCTATTCGGGTATCTAGAAACTTCCAACTAGGTATAGGTAACCAGAGGCAGCCAGCAGCAAGTGCAAACCCAAACCATGGAGGCCCAAATGCGTATGGTCAGGCTAGAGGAGTTAGGCACGGATCGAGTAGTCAGCCAGGGCCACTGGTCAAGATGGATGTGGGTAGTCAGACGAACCAAGGAAAACACTGAGCGAGTAGTAAACCAGAGCCACAGGTCTGAACTGATGTGGATAGTCAGATAAACCAGAGGCAACATGGAGTGAGTAGTAAACCAGAGCCACAGGTCTGAACAATTGTGGGTAGTCGGACAAACCAGAGGCAACATGGAGCGAGTAGTCAGTCAGGCCCACAGGTCAGGACCGATGTGGGTAGTCAGACAAGCTGGTGTCATAGACGGAGCAAGTAGTCAGCCAGAGCCACAAGTCAGAACCGATGTGGGTAGTCAGACAAGCCGGGGTCATACACGGAGTGAGTAGTCAGCCAGAGCCACAGGTCACAACTGATGTGTTTACTCAGACAAGCCAGGGTCATACACAAAATGTATTCAGAATCAGGCACAGGTCACAACTAAACGTTAGAGATACGAGCAGGAACACCATGTAAGGGCAATGAGTAATAGGTCCAAGGGAGTTTAAATAGCAGCACAGCAAGGCGGGAATCAATTAGGCAAATAAGCTCTTGCCTATAAAACAAGAGCTCGTACAGTGCCCGATAGTGATGTCAGTAATGAGGAAGCGGCTGGCCATCATGCCGCACAAGCATACCAGAGGAAGGAAGCAAAGGAGACATAGGCTCGCCTAGGGATAATGTGATTTCACATTCCCCTGTCTGTATAGCCACTTCCCTTGAGATTTTTTTTTGGGAAAGTATTTTACCAGGAAGAATACACTGAGATTGTCTCTTGTTTTCAAGTATTTTATGGACTTACCTACTTAATCAGATTCTACAGCTGGTGCATTAAGTAACGGAACCATTTATCGGCATAGCTTCTTTCTTATTGTGGAGCACTTTTCATGCTCCAAAATAATGCGAAAGAGGGATTTTAATTATTTATTTATTTATTTATTTATTTATTTATTTATTTATTTATTTATGAATTTATTATACTACTGCAAATTTGGAAAGCAGATTCTGACCTTGAGCCAGAATGTGAGAGTAGAAATCAGGAGATAAAAGGAATATAATAACTATGGCATATTTGTAATAATTGTAACTCAGTGCAGTTACATCATTGAAGAGAACAGTTTAAGACTAGGAGAGGAGAATATTACAATGATAATGGACATAAAGTTTCAAAGATTTTTTAATGGAAAGCTAGGATAAAAAATAATGTCTTTAGCTTCTCTTTTTTTTTTAAATGTCTAAAGTGAAACAGTCTTTGATTGTGTATAGAAGAGAGTTCCAGAATGTTCTTTCTGCATACATTAAAAATATATATGCAGATTCTTCAGATCTCAGTAGGCAGGTTAAAACATAAGGAATGAATACCTTCTCCAGGTTGCTGGGTGCTGGTTGTGTAGAGCTTTGTATGTCAGCAATCCAAGCTTGTAGTGCATGCAGTGTTTCACAGGGAGTATACATCATGGCGTGTAGATGTTATGTGATAGAAATATATTTTGTTTGTTAATAACCTGGCTGCAGCATTCTGCTGAAGTGTGTTCAGCTTTTTGTTCAGAAGTACTATTTTGAAGCATTTGCAGTAGTTCAGTATTGAGTATTGTATGACATTATATGGGGAGGTCTTCTGGGGCATTATTGTTTGCAAAAAAAAATTGCAGCAATGCCACAAGTGTTAAACTTATGCTTCAAATAAAAACAACGTACAGAACTAGATAAGAGTAAGTCAGTCATTATGTGATAATGCAAAACAAATACAGTATGTAGTAGAAATTATCAATGAGGTAAGTTACATAATGATAAAATACTCCTTTCCATAATATATAAATGAAGACAGCAAATATGAACAATAATCCATTAAAATGACAGATGATTAGGTGAGAAATACAGAAATAGAAAAGCTGGAATTCTGAGACATACCCCCAATGCAACACACAGAACTGGAGATTGTGTGACACTTTGACTGAAATAAATGTATGTGATACAAGAAATGATATCAAACACAATCTTTTAATATTCATATTTTGAAAGTTAAAAATATGAAGTAACACAATGTGGCATTCAGATGAGGCCTGAGTTACTACACCTTTCTTGGCAATTTTTGAATTTCATGATGAGATTGTATAAGCAAGAAAAAATTATAAATGATTTGTGTTAAATATGACGGGTCACTCACACATAGGATTGTTTGTGACATCATATGCATTTTGGGTGCTGATTCAAACATGAAATGTTATCCAGTTGAAACTACAGAAAATCTAATTCCCAATGCCATCCAAAATCCATTTATAAATCTACACAGAAAACACTTCATATTTTCTGGGATCTAACTTGTATCCTATTGTACTTTTTCTGCTTATATTATATGACCAGCCATGCTAGCACAACCCATGCCAAACATGTTAAACGTAATAGCCTTTCTGAAAAAATATTTATGCAAACAAATGAAATCTTCTGAACCTTATGCTAACAGGAAATGTGGATCAATTCTGGAGCCAGCTCGAAGCTGATTGGCTGGTAGATACATAAGTACACATCCCAGTCATTAGCTGTGTAAGTTTGAATAGAGACTGCCCATATATAAAGGCAGTCTTTGTTCAAAATTCCCTCACAGTGGAAAGGGCATTGGCCCATCTGGTACTAATGGTGGAGCTCTGCTCAATCTTACTTTCTCTGCCACTGCCTCTACCCCCAAAAAAGGGGACATAGTTTTAATTATACATTTTTTGCCCACAGAATACTTTTCATTTCAATATTAAAGAAGTGGAACATTGGGGACATATGTTTTAAACTGTTGGCATCATGGACAATTTTAACTTGCACATCTGTGCATTGGTTAACCCTGTGAGTGCCAAAGAGGTTTGCAGCTCATTGCGCTGCAATGAGTTTCATACTCCTCTGGCACTTAAGGGGTTAAACTATGTACAGGTGCGTGGGTTCTTTTTAGGGCATATGTATTAATATCTCTCTTTCTTTTACAGGTATATGAATAGAAAGCAAAAAAGAAGAAGAAAGAAGATGGAGAGGAAGAAGAGAGAAGAAGAAGATGGTCAGTTGCTGATCATGGTGCTGAAAACTCTGCTGGACATCAGGATTACTGGTAAGTGTTACTTTGCAGGGGTTGTTGCTTTGTAACTTAGTTGGATTAACCCTGTAAGTGCCAGTAGGGCGAGAATACCTCACTGGCACAGGGTTAATTCTACTAACAATGGACACATTTTTCTTACTTTGGATGTATGTATATGGGGTGTACGGCCCCATATCAATACATAAATCCTTTTTTTTACACCTTCATATTTTACACATTCAATTGATACAACAGCAGTTAAAAGTTTTGTTAAGGGACTCTGTGCCCAAAAAACTGGACGCAGATTTTCCCATGATAAAATGGGTCCCTTAATGCATCTTATTGCCTAACGTAGTTGATTGAATAGAAAATTCTGCCTTTTGTACTAAATTTCTATGGGCTCAAATGGTCAATGACTTTAGTGGCCACGGTGCTTATTTTTCTGCCAGCAGATCTTCATAGCATAGGTAATTGAATTGCTTACCATGCTTGAACAACTGCTGATGTTTTATTTTTTTTTTTTACCTAACGGGGTCCTTTAAATCTAGGCCTTATTCTGATGCAGAGACCTATGTTTGTTTATAAAATGCCTGAATAAAGCAAACAGGAGCTTTCACCATTTGCAATTACTATATTGCAGTTGGTTTGAATAAGAATTTCTCTTTATATGTTTAATTATGTGAAGATACTACTAACTTTGAGTAGAGATAAGCATTTTGCTAAAACCACAGCATTTCCCATGAGAAGGTCCCATTTCCCACCTATGTTTTCCAATTTGGGCAAAATGTACATATTACAAAAACAATGAATTTCCAGCAATGCAGCATGTTTTAGTTTAGGAAAAAAATATAAAAATAAAAGTGAAAATAATCTTATGTTTGCCCATTGGTTGGTCTGCAAGGTGTAGTTGATATGAGAATAGGAAACAAGAGGATCTAACAGGAGGTGTAGATGCAGTCAAGTGTTAATGCAGCTTCTGGTGAGATGGCTCAGTTGGTTAAGGCACCAGCTGTAGAATCTGGTCAAACCACAAGGTCACAGGTTCTAGTCCCAGCAGGGTCGACTCAACCTTCCAAGGTAAATAAAATGAGTAACATTAAATTGGGTAATAATATCTATACCCCCAAGACATACCTGAAAACGAGAGACAATCTCATTGTATCCTTCCTAGTAAAATAGTTTGATATTATTATCTCTTCCCAAAATCGGTACAATGCCAAAACATAACCACCATGTATAATATAAGGAACCAATGTCTACTTGGCATCTCCAGCAAAGAAGAGACATCTGTATGGAGGTTTTAGATCATTTGAGGGGGGGGGGTTAAGTACCACCTGGAGACTAGTTTATAATTACATTCTCTCAATGAAAGGATTAATAGGAGAACCTACTAGGTTGGATATCTTCACATGAATAGACAAAATTAAATTTGAGAACTGTATTGACACGCTACTTCACAGTAACAAATTGATTAAAATAATCAATCTCGCATATTTGTGCAAAAATATATATAATTTATTTAAGTACAATATACAATATATAAAGTGTAAACAACAATGATATAAATGAGTGACCAGCAATTATAATAGATATACAGTAACTCAAACCACAATTCTCACAAGTAACATTACCAGCAATTAAAGGGTTAACCACACATAGGCATGTTCAGATGTATTAAATTACAATAATTGAACCCAGCAGCATAGAAAAAGATATTTGAGCCTTACAATTAATTAAAATACAGTTGGCAGCAGCATATAAATACCTCTGCCCCAGAAACTGTATAAACTATGCTAATTTAGGTTTAAGGTAGGTTGTCAGGTGAGTCAGCTTTAATATTAAGCCTGATACTCTGACAATTCTCCTTGTACCAAATGCAATAGCAAAATTTAGAGAAACTAACTGGAATAAAATCCCAGATTTAGATCACTATAATTTAATATCTACCGATTTCAAATATTGCATACCTTCTGAATAAAACACATAAATTGCAATTCATATAGTCAATAATAGATAATAGCAAGAATATACTTAGACTCAATCCAAAAATATATGTCTAGACAGTATACCAACCTCATGGTACATATATCATAAACATGAACATAGCAATCCTATGTAAAACCTACAGGGTACTCCAAGGGTTAATCCACTTATTAAGATAGGATGTCACACCAAAAATGGTGTCTTCTTTTGTCTAGTGAGATGTTTAAATAAACTTCCCACGGTATAAAAGTTTAAACCAGCTGAAGGGTTAATAAACAAATTCAAAGAATTCCCCCAGATCAAATATTAGCTATAATAACCTTTCTAGAAACACAATATATTCTAGAATATCAACAATTATATTAACTAATTTATAAACAAGGATATATAAATCTCACTGGTATCAACTATTTTACATTGTCTAGCAAAATATGATAATTTACTAATTAAGTAATGAATTCTGCTTAATTCAGAATTACTACAGTCAATATAGCTTATTATAATCGGTCCCAATTGGGTGGCCAGTCCGATTAAGACAAATTATAAGAAAAATTATGTGTCTTCAAATATAGAAGAAATATATATTTGATTCTGAATTTTGCAGAATTAAATTAAGTAAAGATATAGTTACCAGTCCAATAGGTGTTTCATAGTATCTCTTTAACAGCCAGCCAGGTACACTTTCAAAACATACATATTTATAATGTAAAATCCTGTTATCAAAAAAACCTAGCCCATCTTCTCTGATTAGCCATTTCATTATACGGTGATGTCAGACTATATTATCTGCATTTTTGTTTCCTCCAAACACTGGTAATAATGCTATGCACTCTAAAGGTGGCGCTCTTACTCCACATTAAAAATTTTAGATATGATCAGTTTTGTGTCATCAGTGATGTATTGAAGAGGTCATTAGACATCATATAAATATGTTATACTACCAGAATTTCTCACACGGGAGTATATCTTCTTCCCAGACTTTGAGATTTTCTCATAAGATAATAAACCTTCTTTTATACCTTATTGTTTGAGACAATGTCATTAATAACCCAAAAACTCACTCAACTATTTTGCCCTCATATTGAATTAAAGAGGCCCCGTTTGTCTAGAAGAATGAGCTAATTTAAACACATTTTAACAGAGTTTCAAACAATTCTGCTTTTTAAAATTAACTCTCTACTCTCCACCAGGACAAAGTTTCTGACATAATCCCCCTTTTTAGCATACATTTTCTAACTTGATTAAAGTTCTAAAATATTAATGCTAAAACTGGAAGAGACCTTCTGTCATCTTCTTTCCGTGACTGGGATCTTCCCTGAAGTTATCACAGTTCACTTCAGTCCATCAACTAGATAATGGCATAGGCTTGTTTCCAAAAGATGAAGTACTTCTGGTCCTCTTCAATAGATGAACCAATGTCTCCAAATAGGAAACCAATATACCAAATTGTTTGATAGTGAGATGTAGTATCTGATATGAATAGTCACTTGTCCTACTCAAGGATCTCAGTGGCACTCCTTCACAAGACCCGGTAGGAACAATGGAGGCGCTTCTTTACCCTTCACAGGACAGGTGGTCAGAAACGGAATGGCCCTAGTATTACACAGTTAAAGTGAGGGCAGTGCAGAGCACTCCCATACACAAATGGAATGGTGCACCTTCACGAGACCAGAGAGGAACGTGCAGGCACTTTCCTCACCCTTCACAGGACAGGTGGTCAGAAACGGAATGGCACTTAGACTACACGGAGATGTGGGTACAGTGTTGAGCACTTCCGTGCCCGGATCGGATGGCACACCTTCATGAGACCAGATAGGAACAGTGTAGGCACTTTCCTCACCCTTCACAGGATAGGTAGTAAGAACGAAATGGCCCTGGGACTACACGTAATGTGAGAGGGCAGTGCAGAGCACTCCCAAACACAAAGTCGGCAAAAGAGTGGAGTAGACCAGTATCCCCACAGGGGATACACTAGGCTTGGCAACACAGGCCGGTACGGCCACGGGAGGTCAGACACACGGAATGACCGACAAGTGCCACTTAATAGAAGTGAGCGCAAAGTGGAAGACACAAGGCAGCAAGGAAACCAAACCGTAAAATGGAATGGTCATGGAGCGCAACACAGAGGGTTAACCACGAGGCAGCCAAAGGTCAAAACCGGATCGGATGGTCAGATGTCGCCAATGGTCGTAACTGGAGAGGGTAGCCAGACGAGCCAAGAGTCAGAACCGGAATGGGTAGTCAGACATAGCCAAGTAATACACAGGAAAGGTAATGCACAACACAGAATTAAGCTCAGGTACACCACGAAAGGGCACTGGAAGTGACACAGGCTGAGGTTTAAAAACCCTGATGGGTAGGTGGAGCAATGACCTCATCAGCATGATGCCCTATAAGAATAGCGACTCAGCAAGAGCGACAGTAAGATAGCAAACAATGTCGCTCCAGGGCAATGTCATTCACAGGCAATCATGGGGCACCATGATAGATAGTAATGTTTCATAATAAAAGCAGCTCTATTTAATCATCATAGTATTTGGATTTTGGAGAGTGTTATTTCAGTTCTGTCAGAGTTGTAGGTCAAGAGTAATACAATGACAAAGTATCCCCCTCCTGCCCCTTTTACTGATGTAACACTGCTCAGCCAGATCGGAAGGGAGGTGCCCAGGTAGACTGCAGAGAGGGACAATCTTCAATTAAGATAAGGGAAAAACCTGAAAAACTTGTCAAGGGGGGCAGGGCTTTCATTGTTCTAATAGGAAGAAGATGGTTACCTTCTGTTATCTGTCTGGTCTATGGACTGCATTCCACATCTGAGAAGAGATGGCTTACACTAGGTAAAAGGGGCGGGAGGGGAAACTTTGCTTGTGAATATCTCTCAAACTGTAAAGGTTTGAGAGATAAGACTTATATCATTCTTCATGTATTTTTAATGCCTATAAAATAAAATAAAGATAAAATGAAGTATTACTATACTTTTAACTGCATAGGACCCAATAGATGTGCTATATCTAAGGCTTCCCCCTTTTGGGTGCCTTCTTTAGCCAATAGATCTGCTAGATCATTTCCCTATTTTTTTCAGTGCTTAGGACCTTGGAATAACCCTTGGTCTTTTTCTAACAGATGGTAAGGCCATCTGATGTCACAAGACTGTCAACCTCGCAAAACAATTTACCATGTTTCACTGGTTTATTATTGGATCAGAGCATATGGCTCCTTTTCCAACCTGGGAGGTATTCTACAACGCTATGGCGAACATAATTATAATCATTTATAATGACAAATTCCTTAATGTTATGTTCAAAACTAATAGGAATGTCTTATAGACTGCACAGAGTTCTGTCACTTGGCTACTCTGTGGTTCTAAGCTATACACTTTGGATATTATAGGACACTCACATGTCCAGGTAATCTCTATACCTGCCACCAGTTTCCTTTCGGTACCAGTCATGACATGGTAGAAACAACCGTCAATGTACGCGGTTGGCAAGGTTGTACAATAATTTGAATCAAATGCCTTATAGGGGGAAAGCAATTGTTCCTCAAGGTAATCGTCTCCATTGGTAGCAGTCTCCATGGGAGGTGTTGAACAATCATGGAGCTCGGCTAGTCATTGAGCTACAGGATTCTTCCTGTTTTGCTTATACCTAATCTATAAAGTCCTATCACTTTTCAAATATTACAAAGGCTGATGCGAGGTTTCAATGATGATTTTCTCACCCTGAATAAAACTACGAAAGTTCTATAATGCCGAAACAGTAGCCAATAAAGCTTTCTCACAGTCATTGAATTTGATTTTCACGGAAGACAGGGATTTACTGGCATAAGGAATAACCTTTTTCAGGTTGTCCTGCTTTTGATATAAAACCCCACTGAGACTAAGATTAATGAATCCTGTCTCAAGATAAAATGGCTTGCCTCCTTCTGGGTAGGCCAGACAAGAGGCCTGGGTGAGTTTACTCTTGAGCTCAGGTACAGCATGTTCCTGAACTGCACCCCAGATCCACGGTTCATCTTTCTTCAATTATAACAACAATGGTTTGGTTATTTCTGAATAATTATCAATAAACTTCCGGGAATAATTAATAATGTCTAAGAAGGATCTCAATTCATTAATTTGACTATCACTTCAACCTTCTTTCTTTATGGGTTTAACCCTTCAGTGGTCACCTCATGACCAAGAAAATTAACTTTGGTGCGGCATATCTGTGCCTTTTTAAGTGACAGTTTAACACCAGCTTCCTTTAGCTGATTAAATACATATTTAATCTCTGTGATATGCTTTTGGAAGGTAGTACTTTTAATAAGGACATCATCCACATAGCAGAGAGTCCCCCTAACCATAGCATTAGGCATAGCCTTGTGCATGAATACGGCAAATTCATGACCTGAGTTGATATACCCAAAAGGCATTCTAACCCAGGCGTATTGTACTCCTCCAAAGCTGAAGGCTAGTTTATATTTATCTTCCTTACTGACTTTAATGGTCCAATACTCCTGGGCGCAATCAGTCGCCGTAAAGAACTTAGACCCCTGCATCTAAACTAAACACTGATCTATATACGGCACCCGCCAACTGGGCATATATAGACATTTGTTCAATTGCTTTAAGTCATTACACAGACGCCATTGACCATTGGGTTTAATGATTCCTAAGATGGGGTTATTATATGAGCTGTGCACTGGCCGTTTAATGTGCCTCTCTTTGAGGTTCCATATGATCTCTGCCAGTGAGTCATTGGATGCAAATGGAAGATGGTACTGTTTGACAGTAAGCAATTTAGGGTCAGTCTGTATGCGGATGACATGTATGTTTGTTAAACCACAATCATAAGAATCTTTGGCAAACTTCTTGGAATTCCATGAGGATTTCCCTTAGCTGTTGACGATCAGAGTCATCAGAACATGCATCTGCTAAAGAGATTTTCTCCTCTACTAGCTCATTGAGCCCTGGAAATGCTTCAGGCCTACCTAACTCATAGGATTCCTCCAGCTGTGTAGATAAATCATGAGCATTTACTCTTACCTTATCCACAGCCTCCTGATATTCTCTGGACTCTTGTTCCTCCATCTGGTGTTCAAATACCAGAGAGGATTCTTCAATCTGGCATGTACCTTTATCAAAGCTATATGGATACACAAATTGAATAGAAAACAGTCCCTCTGGGAGGGAGTATAACATTTGCTCAACTAGTTGCTCTTCAGAAAGATAATTATCAGGCAGAAGGCCAATTACTTAATTCTGAAACCCAGATGTATAGTATTCTGAATCCAGCACGTAACCTATTACAGTTCCCTTCTCTAAGGTAATACTGTGTGGGGTTATGTTATTTACCACAATGTGGACTGTTGTTCTATGAATACTCACCATAGGGGTGTGTGACACAGAAATTCCTAATGGTTGAATCCTATTTGAGATGCATATTAGTGCATCAGGATTTTCAAGGTTATAACCACTAGGAACCTGCAAGGATATGGGTACTTGACTTGCCCCACCAGGTAGAGTGACCTCATTAGCTACCTGTAATTTAACTGCATATGGCAACAGTTGGCATGACTTCAGGACTTTTAAGTCATCCTGAAATCCACTGGGGTTCCCTTCTAACCTAGCCCACAGGTTATTATTCACCAGATCAATCTGGGCGGCAAAACAATGTATTAAATCATTGCCTATATAGATCTGGTGTTGGGGTTCCTCCACTGCAAGAAAAACATGTTTTGCAGACCTATCACCTAGCGATACAGATAACAGACATCTAGCAACAATGTTATAACTTGTAGTATTGTCATCTAGGTCATGTACCAAATTATCATATGGTGCCAGATACTTAATATGGATAGGATCTCTTACCTCCATCAGCAGACTGTTACTAATGTAACTGTGTTCCAGTTTCAGATTCAGTTTGGCCTGTTTGATCCTCCCCAAGTCTTTAACTTGTAAGGAAACAAACAACTCACCCCCTGTATTGTCAATGGACGTTGGATATTGAGAATGATTCTCTGTATCCATTAGTTCAGAGGGTGATCTGTCAAAAGATATGGTTAGGACATCGCCTTCTAGCTTCACATTCTGAATCCATTCTGGTAATGCCTTGATGGAGAGGTCACCTTCCATATTTTCAGCATTGGTATCAGGCATCTGTAAAACAGTGAGGTTAGGGTTATGGCTGTTGACAAAATGGATTTCAATAGTATCACTAGTTTCCTCTACCACATTGTCATTTCTATGGGGGCACTGGATGTAGAGAATGATTCTCTGGATCCGTTAGTTCAGAGGGTGATCTGTCAAGAGATATGGTTAGGACATCGCTTTCTAGCTTCACATTCTGAATCCGTTCTGGTAACGCCTTGATGGAGAGGTTACCTTCCATATTTTCAGCATTGGTATTAGGCATCTGTAAAACAGTGAGGTTAGGGTTATGGCTATTGACAAAATGGATTTCATTTGTATCCCTAGTTTCCCCTACCACATGGTCATTTCTATGGGGGCGTTGCAATTACCGCTTATATCTGATTGGGGTTTTAACCTGTAACCAGATGACATTATTCACACAGTCTATGACAGGACTTAATCGTCGTAGCAGATCGACACCTATAATTAACCTGTTATAGGGAACTTCAACTAATATGACTTTGTGTGTGAATAATTTATTACCGATTTTGAATTTTAACCATGTGGTTCCCAATGCATTTAAGAGGTTACCTCCAATGCTTAAATGGGATCCATCAAATGCTTTAAACACTGGTTTTACAGTAGCATCCTCCATAATTTGATAATAATGGGAGCTAGACAATATGGTAGCTTATGACCCTGTATCCAGGAGGCTGTAAATAATTAAGTCATCAAGTTCCTGAAATGTGACATCTATAAAAAAAATCTCCCTTCATATTCATGCATTTCACATAAATAATTGAGATGTAAAATCATCTTAGAAACCCTCCATTGCCTGCAAGGGTTAACTCCTGAATTTGCAGGAAGAGACTTGCTGATCACTTGGTCAGGTTGTACAGCAGCAGCATCCCCCTTTACTCCTCCTCCTTCTTCAACCTGTTCTGAAGAAATGCAGGGAAAAGAAGTGACATCAGAGATGGACTTATGTGTACCTGGCTGTGGGAGAGATAAGGAAGAAATGTTAGAGTTAACCAAAGCATTTACATCCTGTAAAGAAAATGTATTAGCATTACTGTTAGTTAAAACATGAACGGTTATTGTAGGACTTACATAGGGCAAAGCAGTCGTATTCTTCTCCCGTAAGACCTGCTTACCATTACCTTGTTGTTCTGTTACTGAGTGGCAGCCACCACTCCTGGAGCTGTCCTTAAAAAAGGATTAGATCCATGCTGAGTATTAGAACTAGGGCTTTGGTCTAGCTGTGCCATATTAGCCATCATTTTGGCCATTATGTCTGTCAGGTTAACCTGGACCCTGAGACTTACCTGCTTCTGACCTTTGTTCCCAGAATCAGACTTATTGGTTTGCTGAGTTTGCTGGGACTTGGAACCCTGCTTATTTGAGTTTTTACCTCTTTGAAACCTCTTGGGAAACTTGGATCTATTTTGGTTTTTGTTATATCCCTGGGACTTCTAGAAAAATGCTTTCTTACCATTTGAGATATTAGACTCCTGGGAACGAACAGAGGCAGGCCCCTTTGTCATGGTGCCTGCTTATGAACACGTGGAGATTTTAACACCTCTGCATAGGTTCTCTTGCCAGATTCAAATGGCAAACTTTCCTCAACCAATGTTGCACACTGGGGGGCAGGCTTGTTGTCCTTAGCTGGGATATTCTCACTCTGCTGGGCATTATGCAGCTTAATAGCTTGAGTGAATAACCAATCTTGTGACAATATTGGTGACTAATCCCTAACTAGATTAGTTTTTATATACCAAGCAGAGCATTAAAGAATAGTTCCCTAAACTCATAAGATTGAAAATCTGCATCCTTATCAACAAGGAAATATGCATATTTAAGCTCTGACAAGAATTGCCTGGGGTCCTGTTCTGGCCTACGTTTTAGTGCATAGATAGCACATTTAGCCTTGTGGTGGGTTTTATAGGGCACAAAAGCTATGATTATTTCCTCAACAGTTTCTTCCCATGTGATGATATCCATATCACTCAAGGATCTGAAAAAGAAACCCTCTGAAATATCAAAAACCCAAGGCACATAATACATTTTATGACAGTCAGAATGAAAGCCTAGAGATGCAAGTGTTTCAACATAACGCTCTAGATGGTTAACAACAGACACTAGATTTTAGTTGAAAAACTGGCACAGTGTCCTTATTATTTTGGTTTTATCACCCACTAAGGGTGACCTTTCCTCTTGTTCAAACCTACTCAGTGTGGGCATTGTCCTCCTGTTAGGTTTGATCACTGGCTTCCTGTTAGAGGTTAATCTGTGACTTATTAAGAGGCTCTGAGGTGTATGGTGTGTGAATTGCTCTTGGATGTTACCTTCATCCTCACTCCTCAGCATGAAGTGTGAATCATGAGGGTCAGCAGCCCCTCCCTCCCCAGTTGAGTGATACTGATGGCTGGCTTTCCTGTCAGGACTAATACCTTGTTCCTTCTCAGAAGGAGGATTGTCAGGGTGAGAGGCAGTAAAGGCCTGCATTCTTTGAGACAATTCCTGCATCTGCCTGGCCAAGATATCCAACGTCCCTTGATCCACTGATATATCCCCTTTAGGGACACTATCAATGGACTGGTATACCAACACTTTCTCCTGAAGTCTGGCATTCTCATGAGCCCACCTGTCTAAATGGGATTGGAGTTGCTTAACTTGTTCTTGCAAAACGTTCTCACATTTTAAATAAAATATATCAGCACTGAGGATAGAATGCTGTTCTTTTGCAGACCACACTTTTGCCAGATTATCTTTACACCTGCTCTCTAGCCCATTTATCTGGTGCTGGAGAGACTGAATTTCCTCTTCCTGTGTTTTTACCAGTTTATGGTAATCACACATATCTTTCTCTAACTCAGAGATTCTTTCAATCTTAACCTTCAGTGTTTGTTTTATTGGCTCCATACCTTCTTAGGTATTCTATAATTTGTTTCTCTGGTAAGTGATAAGTTGTAACAATTCAGACACAATAAGAAAGATCTGAAAATCCAACTCCTTTGGCTTGGTTTGTTCTATACATTTATTTAAAGATCTATATTAGAAGCTATCAGATTGACAAATTTTATGAAGTTTGGGATACTACCCTTAACTCTATATCATCACTCCATTACTATGCATCACTTTTAATTTTTAGGTGAGAATGGATTGCATAAATTAGCCTGCCTTCTACAGCCCATTTCATGTCTTCTTCTGAAATCTGTTCCACTGGATCAGACACAAAAGAACTTGACAGATACATGTTTATGCATAAATACGTTACTGTGTAATATATCTGTCAATAAGATTATTTGACAAATGTGTCAACCCTGTGTATAGATCTCAGTAGTGCCTCCAAAATATATTTTGAAGATATTCAGATATGAAAGGGTTAATAGGAGAACCTACTAGGTTGGATATCTTCACATAAATAGATCAATTTAAATTTGAAAACTTTACACTATACTAGGTATTGACACTTTACTTCATAGTAACAAATTGATTAAAATAATCAATCCCGCATATTTGTGCAAAAATATATATAATTTATTTAAGTACAATATACTACATACAAAGTGTAAACAACAATGATATAAATGAGTGACCAGCAATTACAATAAATATACAGTAACTCAAACCACAATTATTACAATTAGGATTACCAGCAATTAAAAGGTTAACCACACATAGCCATGTTCAGAGGTATTAAATAACAATAATTGAACCCAGCAGCATAAAAAGGATAATAGATCCTTACAATTAATTAAAATACAGTTGGCAGCAGCATATAAGTACCTCTGCCCCAGAAACTGTATAAACTATGCTAATTGAGGTTTAAGGTAGGTTGTCAGTTGAGTAAGCTTCAATATTAAGACAATTCTCCTTGTACCTTATATAATAGCAAAATTTAGAGAAACTAAGTGGAATAAAACCCCAGATTTAGATCATTATAACTTAATTATCTACCAATTTCAAATATTGCATACCTTCTGAATAAAACATATAAATTGCAATTAATATAGTCAGTAATAGATAATACTAAGAATATACTTAGAATCAATCCAATAATATATGTCTAGACAGTATACCAGCTGCATGCAACATATATCATAAACATGACCATAGCAATCCTATGTAAAACCTATAGGGTACTCCAAGGGTTAATCCACTTATTAAGATAGGATGCCACACCTGAGATGGTGTCTTCTTTTGTCTAGTTAGATGTTTAAATAAATTTACCACCGTACAAAAGTTTAAACCCAAAAACATACAAAAAGAAATCCAAATAAACACCTCAAAATAAATAGATAAATAGCAGTTGAAGGGTTAATAAACAAATTCAGAGAATTCCCCCAGATCAAATATTATCTATAATAACCTTCCTAGAAACACAATATATTCTAGAAATATCATTGATTATATTAACTACTTTATAAACAAGGATATATAAATCTCACTGCTATCAACTATTTTACATGTATCTGGCAAAATATGACAATTTACCAATTAATTAATGAATTCTGCTTAATTCAGAATTACTACAGCCAATATAGCTTATTATAATTGGTCCCAATTGGGTGGCCAGTCCGATTAAGACAAATTATAAGAAAAATTATGTTTCTTCAAATATAGAAGAAAAATATATTTGACTCTGAATTTTGCAGAATTAAAGTAAGGAAAGATATAGTTACCAGTCCAATAACTGTTTCTTAGTATCTCTTTACCAGCCAGCCAGGTACACTTCAAGAAACAGAACAGGAAATCAAGAGGAAAAAGTCTCCTTCTCTCTCAAAACTTGCATATTTATAATGTAAAATCCTCTTATCAAAAAAACCCAGCCCATCTTATCTGATTGGGTAAAGAGCCATATCATTATATGGTGATGTCAGAATATATTATCTGCATTTTTGGGAATTCCTCAAAACACTGGTAATAATGCTATACACTCTAAAGATGGTACTCTTACTCCACATAGAAAATTTTAGATATGATCAGTTTGGTGTCATCAGTGATGTATTGAATAGGTCATTAAACATCTTATAAGTATGTTATTCTACCAGACTTTCTCACATGGGAGTATATCTTCTTCCCAGACTTTGAGATTTTCTCATATGATAATAAACCTCTTTTATACCTTATTGTCTGGGACAATGTCATTAATAACCCTAAAACGCACTCAACTATTTTGCCCTCATATTGAAGTAAAGAGGCCCCCTTTGTCTAGAAGAATGAGCTAATTTAAACACATTTTATACAGCGTTTCAAACAATTCTGCTTTTTAAAATTAACTCTCTACGCTCCACCAGGACAAAGTCTCTGACAGCGAATGCTTATAAGGAGTCCTCAGGATAGCAGACCATGTGTCCATACCCAGCATGAGGTTCAGGTCCTTTTCCCATAGGGAAAAAAATACAGTTTGGGGTAAGGTGGCTGGGATATTATGAAAGAACAGGAGAACTACAAGGGGAGAAGATTGTGGGGAGGATTGCAGAGAGCCTTTTGAAAGGGCGTGAGGTCCCTAGGTAGATGACCCAAGGTAAAGAAGTGAGGCCACCAATTGCGCATCTGAAAATACAACCACCACAAAATTTCAAAGTTGAAGCAGTGCGATTGGAGGTCAGCTCTAGAGACCATTTGAGTAAGAATAGCTAGAGATGGCAAAGTCTCAATGCTGGTGGTCTGCCAATGAGTGTATGTCGAGGAGGGAAGGCCAGCTGGAAAGTTGTTGAGTTGGTGCAATGTGGATAAGAGGTGTCCTAAGATAATATGGTCCCATCAGGTCTTGGGCACCAGCTTCCTATCTACCCACAAGAGCTGAAATTTCATAAGAATATTTTAATATACTATAATCATAACAGAAGAGACCAATAACATATATTTCCAGTTAAATTATGAGTAAAACGGTATTTTCCATTGTAAAATGTGTAATGTGTCTTAAATCAGTGGTTCTCTGTACTTTTGTAATTATTGTGCAGTTGGTTTGCTCCAGAATTGCTCTTTTATGTGTAACTTTGCAAATGCAATTTCCTTTGGGTAGAGATGAGCAAAACAGTGGATTCATTACATGTTTCAATACAGAAGATGTAGAAAAAATTATGGCTCCATTGGAGGGCAAGAGGAGGGGGTAAAGGGTAAGGAAAGGACAAGAAATGCAAGGGTAAAGAATGTATACGGATAAAAATCCTTCAAAGGATGTGGAAGGAAAGGGAGGGGCTGGAAGAGAGGGAATGAAAGGGAGAAGGATGGAGGAGATGGAATGGGGGTGTGAGCCAGATGAGACGGAAAGAAGTAGAGCAAAGAGGAGGAGATGGAAAGAAGGGAAGCTGGTCAAGAAGATGGAAGAGGAGAGAGGAGTGGACTAAAGAGATGGAAGTGAAGGGAGCAAAGAGATGGAGAAGGAAAGGAGAGAAGCAGGCCAAGAATATTTGAGGAGAGAGAGGAGTGGATCGAAGTGTTATGGTCCTCACCGTCTTTGCCAGTAGCTTGACTGGCTTCAGAACGGCTAGTCACATGTTTATGATCTGGCACATGCGCAATTGTCTGCAGTGACTTCAGTCATCGCACCAACATCATCAACTAGTCGCCCGGCTTCCACTTAAGCCGGCCGGAACCAAGACTCGGTGCTCAGTTGTAGCTCGAGTCCTGGGTGGTTCACTTGCCGCATTGTGGTCCTGGCATCAGAGCCCTCCAGTTCAGCCTGCATCTTCCAGTCCAGCCTGCATTTATCAGTGACCATCACTTTGGTCACCTTTCTGGATCTCTACCTCCCCCAGTTCAGCCTGCATCCTCCAGTCCAGCCTGCATCCACCAGTGACCCTCACTCTGATCACTTGACTGGATCTCTGCATACTTATTCCAGGCCTGCCTCTTTAACCTCTGACTGGCCTTCTGGCTTGTTATACTGGATTTGCATTATCTCAGCCTGCCCTGACCTCTAGCTTGTTATACTGCACTTGCACTATCTCAGCCTGCCTTGACCTCTGGCTTGTTATACTGGACTTGCACTATCTCAGCCTGCCCTGACCTGTAGCTTTTTATACTGCACTAGCATTATCTCAGTCTGCCCTGATCTCTGGCTTGTTATACTGGACTTGAATTATCTCTGCCTGCCCTGACCTCTGGCTTGTTATCCTGGACTTGCATTATCTCAGTTCTCAATTAACAAAATCCACAGAATCAATTTTATTAGATTCACCAGGTAGAGGCCACCTGATTAATTTTAGCATAAAAATCATCTCTTAATTTACCAGTAGCATTCATGTTCATACTGGTACTAGGTTAATTTCTTGAATGCTAGTGAGGTCTCAATCACATTGCTACACAATGCTTTGGCAGCCTCTCTAGCATTATAAGTTAAATGGGTATGGTGTTTAGGGTTCCACTGGGATTTTGAGAAAAATTAAAGGGTTCCACTGTGGCAACATGTATGTGGACCAGTGTGTTAAATAAGTTACTTTTCGGTTGTAAGAAAAGTAGAGTAATAGTCACTGTGATATCAAATTTTGAATTGCTCAAAATAATAGTTAGTGTTGCATATTATCCTGAGTCAACTGCAGAAGTGATTTTTTGATTCTGATTCATCTTTATATCTACTTTTGCCTGCTGTTGGATTGGATGTCATGCTGTCAATGGGTTCATCATTACATTCAGCTAGAAGGGTTTGCTACATCTTTCAGCTCTGTGAGATAGCTATTACAGAGTTTGGTGGATGGCTTTTATTCTAAAATAACCCTTTTTGGTAATGTCAAACATCTTGGCAACCTGTCTTGTAGGACAAAAATAGGCTCTTGCTGTGTTCCAGCCATGAGGCTAGAACACTATGTACTTTTTGCTTCAGGGAATGATATTCCAATAATTATCTACAAACTGTTCTATAGTCCCTTATATTTGTAACCTTATGTAGTTTTATCCTTTTTGCTAGTTTTTCTGTTTTACAAGGTAACACTGAAAGCGAGAGTTTTGACAAGTCTTTCTTACAAGTATAAAAACGTTTAACCTCTGAAATACCTAATTCTTTAGTAAATAGTTTAAGTAAACATTATCTGTCTGTCTGCTTGTCTATCTATCTTTTTTATACTTAGCATTTTCACTCCAGGTTTGAAATTGGCTCCAAACTGATCCATCTTAATTTTGTAATAATATTAAGACCCACATTTGTGAAGGGAGAAATTTAAAAGAATGCTACTTAAATATATCCAGATTCTGCATGTAGTTTAGAGTTGAAGTATATCTGAGAACTTTGAACCTCTTCATTATATATACATTTAGGGCAATATGTTCAAAATAAATAAAAGTAATTACTAGGCTACCCAACTACAATAAAAGGGAGAAATACATATTCCCAAAATTTCCATTAATTTAAGTAACCCCATTGGATGCTGGATTAGTCTTCAATGCATTCCTTGGCGATGTGTGTCAGACATCTGCAGCATTCAAAAGGTCAAAGCCCCATGTAAATCAACTGGATATTTTTTATTTCTCCTGTGTGGAGCAATTTGTTTGAACCCAAATCACTCCACTATTCTTTTTATTAAGCACCTATGTATGGCACAGTTTTTATTATTGTGTTATTTTTACACCTTGGGAGTTTATGAAAGATGGGTGCTGCTGTGATTTCAGTGAATTTAACTCTTCACAACTATGGATGGGTAAAAATTTTGCCTCAAACAGAAATTGTCCAAAAATGGTATTTTCCTCATGGTGAAAAATTTCCCACAAAAAGTGCTATTTTTTTTTTTTAGCTTTTTCCTGCTTTTTTTGCCTAACTCATTGCATTGATATTCACTGGGTAGAAATTTTTTCTCCAACTCACAAGGATTTCTACAGCCATATAATAGGCTGTCTGGCTCTCACAGCAGCAATTCTGTGTTTGTGAGAGAAGAGATCAGTATGTTTTTAAGGTAGAGAAGACAGGCAAATAAAGGGGAATTGAAGCTTAGTTTTAGGAAGACATTTAAGAGGAAGGGAGGAAGGAGGTTGACCCAAAATACCCCAAAATTTGACATCTGGGGTCCAAATTTCTTGCCGATTTTACTTTCATTGTCTCTGTCCTGGGAAAGTCTGGGGAAGGAAGTTGTTGATTTTGTTTTTTTGTTATATATTTCGTTTTTGGGACTAACTGTGATACGATATGGTGGACAACTTAAAAAATAAATAAACAAATAAAAACCATAAATAATTAAACAAATAAATATGTTAAACAGCTGACTGGGAGCTCTGAGACTGAGGCAGACTTGATAGACAGCAGACAACATTTAGAATTTTGTTGAGGGCCAAGACAAGAAATCCCACTCCATCAGTTGTGTACTGTAGAGAGTAAAAACACACACAACAGTTGAGCAATGTCTAGCAAACGCACAAGCGAGAGGGGGAAAGTTGGAGAAGGTGCAGGGGCATGGAAGTACAGTGTTAGTGCAAAAATTGACTGCAGCAATTGTTGCTGCTGCATGTGCAATAAATGATGATGATCCCTATCCTCCCGGGGTGAATGCATTTTGTCAAGGTCCCACCAATGACACCATGCCAGTCCCCCACCACCACTACCATACACATCAGCCACATTTTACGCTGTACTTTATTTTTTTTAATCACTTGACATCATCATGAATATGTGCCAGTGTCACTTAAGCAGGAACTAAGAGTTGTGGGCAAAGGACAAAGGCATTCTGCATGCTAACACATTTTTCAAGGTATATGTTGCTGTAGAACTCACAATGTTGACTTACAGCTACTCATTTCTCTACTACAGCCCTCAGAAAAAGCAATATTGTACTGGGAAATGTTGCACCATATTAAACATAGGGAAAAAATGTGTTGTAATAGGAGAAAAATGTGTTAGAATAGGAAAAATGTGTTGAATAGGAGAAAAATGTGTTGGACTATGCAAAAAATGTGTTAGAATAGGAGAATAATGTGTTGGAATAAGCAAAAAGGAAGAACATTTTGCATTGGAGAAAAAGGGAAAACTGTCACGGAAAAAGCAAAAAATTGTCTGTTTTTCATGAAAAGTCATGAGTGAAATGTTTCTCACTTTTTGCCCACCCCCATTGACAACTAAACAATTTCATCCCTCTTTTTCTTATCCAGCAATATCTGTGCTTTCAAAAGATTTAATTTGTTTGTGCATATCCTCAAACATGACTAAGAACTTTTACCCAGAATGCAAAAAATGTTTTTTTAATTCAAAATCCAATTAAATCAGTGCCAATTATCTCTGTGTATTTTTTCTATGTTCCACAAAAAAATGCTTATGACTCTAAACTTAATACCAATTCACCTATCTAAAACATTAAAATGTATGTTTTTATTCATAGGTCTTCCTATAAATATTTCAAAATATACAATTAAAGGCACATTTTTCTCTTTTGAATTTTGCACTGTTCCATACTTGAGGCACAAAATAAAAAAGCCATGGAACCCTATGTGCTATATATTTTTTAAAAATACATAATATTTCAATTTTGGGAACTGGTTATTTGCATTTATTTCTCAATGCTGGTTTGCTTTGAAATCTCCAGATGATGGTGCTTTAACAAAAGAAAATCATATTTGCCCATGTTTAAAAATATTAAAATTGCAAAAAAACAAAGAATACTAGTTTAAATAGATGGGGCTCTCCTGAAAAAAAATGCACCAAGTTGCTGAGTTGACAAATAATAAGGTATTCCTGGACCATAACACTGCATGGACCAAGATCTGTCACTTGTTTTTAAATGATAAAATTTGTACAAATGTTTCCAGATGTTGGCAAATACAGAGGAAAAAATGCATTTTTGCAGTCCTAGCCCATCAAAAAGAGTACTGAAATCTTTATAAGCAGCTCATCTCCTGAAATAAATAACACCCCATTTGTAAGAGATGTCATACTATAGGGGGTAGGGGCTGCAAGAAGCACAAAGCTACTTGTACAAAAATCTGTAATTTTTCTTAGGTTCCTCAAAAATTATCTGCTTTTACTAAAATTACTATGAAAAAGGCAGACAAGGCATACCATTTTGGAAAGAAGACAAAATGTGGGGTCACACTGGTTTCTTCTCTTAAGCTGTTATGAAAAAATGTTTCCAAAATACGGCACTATAAAATCACTTTTATATATCATTACGCCAGGTGATTACCTGTATTAACCTAAATAATGCCATATCAGAGTTGCACCTGAGTTGATAGGAGCTGGAACACTGAGACATGCCTTGTTTGTATACATGTATTACAGGAGATCATATGATCCTCTGGTGTTATACCATTCATGCCTAACCTCGTTGTAAAGGAGACACTTCCCTTTTCAACAAGATTACATTTCTGTCATAATTGTAGTTGGAAGGGTTAACTCCACCCACCTCATAACACATTAAATGTATATATTTTACTAGATTGTCACATGATCACCTTGTATTAATCCCTTCATGCTTACCCTTTTTGGAAATGGAATACTGTCCCCTTTCACATAACAGGAGTTGGGGACTCTGAAAAAAACCCATCCCAGCTCCTAACCAAAAAAAATGTATAAAATGGACTACACATTTATGTATGCGATCACCTGGTATTAACCCAATTCATGTCATACCTCGTTGGAAAGACCACAGAAAAAATGGTGAGCTCTACCTTGCTTATCACTAATGTTCCAATAGTTACATATCTGTGTAGTTAGGATAGCATCAAAGACTATGTTTTAGCTACATATACAGAAAGTAAACACCAGCTTGTGTTGCTACATTTAATAAACAGAGTGTTTTAGTTATTTGTTTGTGGCCAAAAGCATGTGTAGCTTGCCCATCAACATCAAGGCACCTGGACTGGGCAAGCCATTAACTGCATCAAATCTGAAGTGAATATAGATTTACTATAATGCAATTAAAAGGCAGTGATACTGTCTTACCTCTGCTGTGAGAAAACCAGAGTGTTTACACACTGAAACATAGAGACCTTCCACTTTACAACAAGCAAACCCCTAAGTGGATGTTCACAAATCCATTTTTGGTATAATGCCACATTGTCACATTATCACTTGGTATTATAACCTCCCCATTTCATGCTTGTTGAAAATGGCTAAATCTCTTTGCAACAGGAGTACCCTATGATTTCTAGGAGGCAGGGAGATTTGAACTCTGTCAGAATAATAATAATAGCTAACTGGGAGCCTGACTGAGGCACACTTGAAAGACAGCAGATGACATTGAGAATTTTGTTCAGGGCTAAGTAGTAGCGAACTTTGTGAAAGTAAAAGAAAAAAGATAATGTTTGACACCTCTAAAAGCTTAGACAAGAAGTGACGCTTATGCTGAGGATGACCTAATGATGACTGATGATGATAATGATGATGCAGATCTGCAACATATCCCTCAAACATCTTCCTCTTGTTCAGATACAGATGAAGCTGAGAGTGAGAGAGACGATGACATGGGCAAAAAGTTAGCAGAAAGGAAATGGCTCAATCTTCCACCACTGAAAAGGAGCACTGTGTCTGTCTATAAACTGTTTGAGAAAACTCTGACTTTGGACAAGCAAAGATGGCAAAAAGTATACAGTCATCCTGTCAGCCATCATCATCATGATCACCATATCCAAGTCCAAGTCCCACTCAGCCACACACACTTGTGTTGAGTAACCAGCAGCAACAACAACAGCAACACAGGTTGTTAACATATATACAACCTTAGCTATGATGAGTACCTCTGCTGCTGCTGGAAGTACTGCACCTTTGACACCTAGCATTAGTAGAAGTAGAAGTGCATTAACATCTATCCCCAGTAGTAGCAGCCCCTCATGAACCCATCTTTACATGAAGTCCACAATATGGAGAAATTTCACTCAGGATCCTAAGGCTAAGCATGTTGCTATCTGTTGTCTGGCAAAAATCATGTGAGCAGAGGGAAAATAGGCTCACATCTAGGCAGTGGCACCTCCTCTATGAGATCCCACCTGAAGAACAACCACACGTCTGACTGGGACACACACTTTCACCAGGTCAAAGGTGCCATATCTAGCAGCAGTAGAAGCACTCCAAAAAGTTCCCAGGACTCTGGGGTAGATAAATGATGTAGTGATGTTATTTATGAGACTGTGCCACTGCCAGCAGTTAGTTAATTCAAAATAAAACCTATGGCTCCTGCTGCAGAGATGTATGATGACTCTGGGTTTGCTGTAGGAGATGGAAAGAGTTATAGACTGCCCACGCATGCTGCCTCTACCTCCACCAACTCCTCTAGTCATGTTGTTAAAGCAATACAGTTACAGGGTTCTTCTGCCATGTCCTGCCAGCCCACACTGACTGAGTTCCTGGGAAAGAGTCAAAATACCTTTGTAATGGTAAGGTTGCCTAGATGTTGGCAGTGGACATGCTGATGTAGTCTTTTGTAGAAATCCAAGGTTTGATCTGTCATGTGTAGTCCACATTGGCATGTCCCAAGCCTCAGTTATTTTTCTAGGATGGTTGTACCTGAATTGTACAAGCAGAAAGCCAGGCCAAATTTATTAAAGGGATATTATTGTTTCATAATAAAAGCAGCTCTAATTAATCTTCATAGTATTTGGACTTTGGAGAGTGTTATTTCAATTCTGTCAGAGTTGTAGTTCCAGAGTAATTCAATGACAAAGTGTCCCCCTCCTGCCCCTTTTACTGATGTCACACTGTTCACCCAGAGCAGAAGGGAGGTGCCCAGGTAGACTGCAGAGAGGGACAATCTTCAATTAAGATAAGGGAAAAACCTGAAAAACTTGTCAAGGGGGGCAGGGCTTTCATTGTTCTAATAGGAAGAAGATTGTCCCCTTCTGTTATCTGTCTGGTCTATGGACTGGATTCCACATCTGAGAAGAGATGGCTTACACTAGGTAAAAGGGGCGGGAGGGGAAACTTTGCTTGTGAATATCTCTCAAACCATAAAGGTTTGAGAGATAAGACGTATATCATTCTTCATGTTTTTTTAATGCCTACAAAATAAAATAAAGTTAAAACGAAGTATTACTATCCCTTTAACAGTAGCGTAGATGAGGAGGAATAGGAGGTAGGTGAAGAAGCACTGCTACCATTTACCACACTTTGGACTATGATCAATAAATAATATCAGTAATCTGAGAAGAAGGATAGCTTACATTTGATGCAAACATGATAATGGAAAAAACTGCTGTAAAAATCTATCTATCTATCTATCTATCTATCTATCTATCTATCTATCTATCTAAATATACATACACAAATCAATCATACCACGCCAGTCCCCCAACACCACTAACATATACATCTGCCACATTGTAGATTGTACTTTTTTCTTTTTTTTCTTGAAGAAAAGGGTGATAGTAGTAGTGAGAGCAGGACAGGTCAGGTGTCTGTGCCTGCTGCCAGACATGCTGCCCCTGCTGCCACCATTGCTGTACTTGATGCCAGACATGCTGCCCATGCTGCAACTAATGCTGTGACAGCTGTCAGATGTGCTGTCCCTGCTAGCACCAGTGCTGTTCCTGCTGCCAGTGTTGCCCATGCTGCCACCAGTGCTGTGTCTGATGCCAGTGCTGAACTTGCTGCCACCAGTACTGTGCCTGCTGCAAGATGTGCTGCCCCTGCTTCCACTAATACTGTGTCTTCTGTCAGTGCAGAACCTGCTGCCACCGGTACTGTGTCTGTTGACAGACATGCTGCCCCTGCTTCCACCAGTGCTGTGCCTGCTGCCAATGCTGAACCTGCTGCCACCAGTACTGTGCCTGCTGACAGCACTGAACCTGCTGCCACCAGTGCTGAATCTGCTGCTAGTGTGTCTTGTAATACTCGAGAGGGGGGAGGAGAAGATGATGCTAAATGTGACAGCAGGGGACCCTAAGTTACACTTAGCACCCCCAAGCAGTCCCTCCAGTGCTAGTTCTACTACTACTAAGAAAGTCGAGCAGCTTGTTAGTGTTAGGAGTGAAGGAGGAGGTAATCAGTGTCCTCATATTACTAGTGACTGTGAGGAGGAAGCTGGGGCTGAACTTGATGTGATTGGTGTTAGTAATAGCAACAGTAATGGTGAAGCATCTGGAGGGACTAGTGTTAGGTGAATGGTAGGGGTAGCATTTGAGAGCATCTAACTAGCAGTCAAGGAGCCCACACCATTCCTCTGGCCCTGGGAGTTCCCTTCCCTCCACAACAGTGGAACAAGTGGAACATGATACTGAAGAGGCCAGAACTGGTGGTGGATAGCAGGAACAGCAAGAATACCACCACCACCAGGAGCACAGATCAGCTTCCTGTGCTGATTCTATTGTGTTCCACTTCCTAGAGTAGGTCATGTTTTTATGGCGAAAAGGCAAAAAAAATGTAAATCAATGGGCGGAAAGCTTCTAGCCTTTGAAAAAATGGCAAAGGATTTTGGCCAATTGGTCAAAAATGCAAACATTTTAATCCCTGGTTTTAAAGCAGATTTTACTGCGAAAGAGCGGACAACAACATGGTTTTTGCAGGATTTCTCGCGGGAACACGGCGAGAGCTTTCAAAGCACGGTGGCAATGGGAGATAAAGAAATAATCTATACAGGAGTAGAGATTGTGGGGGTGAGAGAAAAAAGTGTAATCACAGTGGTCAGGGTGGCAGATCCACCATGGTTCTAGTAGTCTATGTGCACAATGAGAGTGGTTGAGAAGTCTAATAAGAGGAATCTGACATATTTTTAAGTGAACAATATTACTCTCCAGCTTAATAGGAATTAAATGTTTCTATGGTGGGAAACAGCTTTAACCCCTTAGCGACCCTTGACGTACCAGGACCGTCAAGGGTAAATGTGACCGAACGACCCTTGACGGTCCTGGTACGTCAAGGGTTAAACTCTTCCATCGCGGCCGCACGGAGCGATGGAAGAGTTCAAGCCGCTTGTTACTAAGTGTCCCGATACTGAAACATTGTTGCAACATGCGATTCGCTTCAAAAGCGAATCACATGTTACAAAACCTGAATGACAGGGACAGTATTTGTAAATACTGTCCCTGTCAGATCTCTCTGCCTCCCTCCACCTTGCATACTGCTAAGGTGGAGAGAGACAGAGGGAGATGGTGTTCCAGTGTGCCTGTAAAAAAAAAAGTAAAAAAAAAAGTTTAAATAAAGAAAATTAACCCTTTGATCACTGTTCTGCAGTGATCAATAAGTGCCCCCCCATCTGATCACTCTTGGAGTGATCAATTTGCTGCAGATCAGTGTTTTCTGATCTGTGGGACACCCCCCATCCCCCTTGAATTTTTTTAGATTTTTTAAAAATTTTTAAAAATTTTTAAAAATGTTTTTTAATTTTTTTTTTTTTTTTTTTATAATAAATATAGTTTAGGTATTTTGGTAGGTAGTTGGGTAGGTTTAGTATAGATGTGTGTTAGGGAAAGTTTTAGGGATAGATTTAGGTTTAGGGGAAACCCCCCCCCAAAAAAAAAAAAATATATATAATAAGCGCAGTTTAGATAGGTAGTTCAATTGGGTTAGGTAGGTTCAGGATATACGTAGGTTAGGGTAAGTTTTAGGGTTAGATTTAGGTTTAGGGATAGCGTAAGAAAAATAAAAAACCCAAAAAACCCCAAAACCCCCCCCAAAAAAAAAAAAAAAATATATATATATAATAAGTGCAGTTTAGATAGGTAGTTCACTTGGGTTAGGTAGGTTCAGGATATACGTAGGCTAGGGTAAGTTTTAGGGTTAGATTTAGGTTTAGGGATAGCGTAAGAAAAAAAAAAGCTTTTTTAGTGGGCAAAATGCAGCGCAGGTACAGCGTTGAAGAGGCATATGCCTTTTTGGCGTCTGACTCTGAGGCAACAGACACTGCATCAGATTTTGACATAGCGCAGTTTTCAGAAAGTGAGAGCAGCTCTAGTGATGACGCTGGGCCTTCTGTCAAGAAAAGACGCACTGCCCCAAAAGCTGCTCTGGCAACTGCCCCAGCACCTGCCAAAAGAACTGCCCAAAGACCTACCAAAATACCTACCCAAAGAAATGCCCCAAGTGCTGCCCCAAGAGCTGCCCTGGCAACTGCCCCAGCACCTGCCAAAAGATCTGCCCAAAGACCTACCAAAGAAATGCCCCAAGTGCTGCCCCAAGAGCTGCACTGGCAACTGCCCCAGCACCTGCCAAAAGATCTGCCCAAAGACCTGCCAAAAGACCTGCCCAAAGAAATGCCCCAACACCTGCCACTCCGGATCCTAATGAATGGGTATCAATTTATGCCCACAAATCTCAGAATTCACAGGCAACCCAGGGATTCAAATTGATGTGGAAGGATTTATCCATGATCATTTTTTTGATTTGTTTTTGGGGGAAGACATTTTAGGTGAAATTGTTTCCCAAACCAATTTGTATGCAGCCCAGTATACTGCCGCCAACCCTAAGTGTGAAAAACGCTGGGTTTTTTTTTGTTTTTTTTTACTTACGTCATGGTTTACGAGGGATTGGTGGTAAAATGGCTGTGTATAAAATTGGAAAACACACCTAAAACGAGAGCCTGGGGTGTCTACTTTCCAAAAATATACACTTTTGGGGGGAAATCTTAAAAAAAGAGCACTGTTACACAGCCCCAAATGAGACATGGCACCAGTAACGCAAGCTGTGAAGATTCAAAGTGTGAACCTGGAAACGCGCATGTTCCAATTTGGCCCCCGTAGCTCCCCCAAACCATGAGAAAGCTACGCATATGGGGTATTGCCGTACTCAGAAGAAGGAGCTGAACACTAATCAATTCAGTTTATAAAATCTTCACCTATTCTGTGCTTGAAATTCACATCAAAATTGAAGGCAAAGTGTGAAAAATGCTGAATTTTTTTTACTTACGTCAAATTTTCATAGGATTGGTGGTAAAATGGCAGTGTATAAAATTGGAAAACACACCTAAAACGAGAGCCTGGGGTGTCTACTTTCCAAAAATATACACTTTTGGGGGGAAATCTTAAAAAAAGAGCACTGTTACACAGCCCCAAATGAGACATGGCACCAGTAACGCAAGCTGTGAAGATTCAAAGTGTGAACCTGGAAACGCGCATGTTCCAATTTGGCCCCCGTAGCTCCCCCAAACCATGAGAAAGCTACGCATATGGGGTATTGCCGTACTCAGAAGAAGGAGCTGAACACTAATCAGTACAGTTTATAAAATCTTCACCTATTCTGTGCTTGAAATTCACATCAAAATTGAAGGCAAAGTTTGAAAAATGCTGAATTTTTTTTACTTACGTCAAATTTTCACAGGATTGGTGGTAAAATGGCAGTGTATAAAATTGGAAAACACACCTAAAACGAGAGCCTGGGGTGTCTACTTTCCAAAAATATACACTTTTGGGGGGAAATCTTAAAAAAAGAGCACTGTTACACAGCCCCAAATGAGACATGGCACCAGTAACGCAAGCTGTGAAGATTCAAAGTGTGAACCTGGAAACGCGCATGTTCCAATTTGGCCCCCGTAGCTCCCCCAAACCATGAGAAAGCTATGCATATGGGGTATTGCCGTACTCAGAAGAAGGAGCTGAACACTAATCAATTCAGTTTATAAAATCTTCACCTATTCTGTGCTTGAAATTCATATCAACATTGAAGGCAAAGTGTGAAAAATGCTGAATTTTTTTTACTTACGTCAAATTTTCACAGGATTGGTGGTAAAATGGCAGTGTATAAAATTGGAAAACACACCTAAAACGAGAGCCTGGGGTGTCTACTTTCCAAAAATATACACTTTTGGGGGGAAATCTTAAAAAAAGAGCACTGTTACACAGCCCCAAATGAGACATGGCACCAGTAACGCAAGCTGTGAAGATTCAAAGTGTGAACCTGGAAACGCGCATGTTCCAATTTGGCCCCCGTAGCTCCCCCAAACCATGAGAAAGCTATGCATATGGGGTATTGCCGTACTCAGAAGAAGGAGCTGAACACTATTCAATTCAGTTTATAAAATCTTCACCTATTCTGTGCTTGAAATTCACATCAACATTGAAGGCAAAGTGTGAAAAACGCTGTTTTTTTACTTACGTCAAGTTTATGAGAAAGTGGTGGTAAAATGGCCGTGTAAAAAATTTGAAAACACACCTAAAATGAAAGCTGGGGGTGTCTACATTCCAAAAATATACACTTTTGGGGGGAAATTCTAAAGTGCAGCACTGGAACATAGCCCAAAATGAGTAATGGCATCAGTTAACCAAGATGTGAAAATTCAATATTTGTTCAAAATTGGGCCCCGTAGCTCCCCCAAACCTTGAGAAACCTATGCATATGGGGTATTGCCGTACTCAGAAGAAGGAGCTGAACACTAAACAATGCATTTTTAAAAATCTTCACCTATCATGTGCTTGAAATTCACATCAACATTGAAGTGCAAGTGTGAAAAACGCTGTTTTTTTAACTTACGTCAAGATTTACGAGCGATTGGTGGTAAAATGGCTGCGTAAAAAAATTGAAAACATACATAAAATGAAATCCTGGGGTGTCTACTTTCCAAAAATATATACTTTTGGGGGGAAATCTTAGAGTGGAGCACTGTTACACAGCCCCAAATGAGACATGGCACCAGTGATGCAAGCTGTGAAAATTCAAAGTGTGAAACTGGAAACGCGCATGTTCCAATTTGGGCCCCGTAGCTCTCCCAAACCTTGAGAAACCTATACATATGGGGTATTGCCGTACTCAGAAGAAGGAGCTGAACACTAAACAATGCATTTTTAAAAATCTTCACCTATCATGTGCTTGAAATTCACTTCAACATTGAAGTGCAAGTCTGAAAAACGCTGTTTTTTAACTTACGTCAAGATTTACGAGCGATTGGTGGTAAAATGGCTACGTAAAAAAATTGAAAACATACATAAAATGAAAGCCTGGGGTGTCTACTTTCCAAAAATATATACTTTTGGGGGGAAATCTTAGAGTGGAGCACTGTTACACAGCCCCAAATGAGACATGGCACCAGTGATGCAAGCTGTGAAAATTCAAAGTGTGAAACTGGAAACGCGCATGTTCCAATTTGGGCCCCGTAGCTCTCCCAAACCTTGAGAAACCTATGCATATGGGGTATTGCCGTACTCAGAAGAAGGAGCTGAACACTAAACAATGCATTTTTAAAAATCTTCACCTATCATGTGCTTGAAATTCACATCAACATTGAAGTGCAAGTCTGAAAAACGCTGTTTTTTTAACTTACGTCAAGATTTACGAGCGATTGGTGGTAAAATGGCTGCGTAAAAAAATTGAAAACATACATAAAATGAAAGCCTGGGGTGTCTACTTTCCAAAAATATATACTTTTGGGGGGAAATGTTAGAGTGGAGCATTGTTACACAGCCCCAAATGAGACATGGCACCAGTGATGCAAGCTGTGAAAATTCAAAGTGTGAAACTGGAAACGCGCATGTTCCAATTTGGGCCCCGTAGCTCTCCCAAACCTTGAGAAACCTATGCATATGGGGTATTGCCGTACTCAGAAGAAAGAGCTGAACACTAAACAATGCATTTTTAAAAATCTTCACCTATCATGTGCTTCATATCAACAGTAGTATTGAAATGTAAGTGTGAAAACTGCAAAAAAACAAAATATTACCACAATTTTGAATTTTTTTTTCTGGAAAAATAGCTGCATGAAAAACTCCAAAATTCTCCTGATTATTTACCTTATGTTGTGTAGTTTTCAGAAACATATACCTTTGTGGGACATTTTTGGTTCTGGCACCGTCAGCTAAGCTATGATGCTCACATGCCAAATGTTGAGAAATTACAAGTTGGAAATAATGGCATCCATCTTGTAATATTTACCTTGTAAATGTGAGGAAGTGATTGAAATACTAGGCATATGGGGTATTCTTATATTCAGGAGAAGCAAATGAATATATTTAGGGGTATTTTTTTGTCATAAACTAATTGTATGCAAATCCTGACACGAAAATATAAGCAAAATGTTGTTTTTTTTCCATTTTTTTCCTCTTTTTTTCTATTTTAATCAAATTAAACAATGAGGTATTCATATAATTGTGGTATCAAAAGAAAGCCCTACTTGTGCTTAAAAAAACAGTATATAATTTATGTGGGTGCACAAAAGGAATTAAAGAGAAAATATGGTTGAACAAAGACATAGTCAAAAAAGTCAAAATTGCTCCGGTCCTTAAGTCAAATCAAACTCAGATTTTCCCGGTCCTTAAGGGGTTAAGCTATCTCTTTAGACTATAAGGAATAAGGATTGGAGAAAAGTTTCGGCTCAAACTGAAATCGTCAAAAAATGGCACTTTCCGCTTGGCGAAAAATTTCCTGTGAAAAGTGCCGTTTTTCCCACTTTTTCCGCCTAGCTCATTGCATTGAAATCAATGGGTAGAAACATTTTTCTCTACCTCATGAAAGTTTTCTACAGTCATATAAAAGGCTGTCAGGCTCTCACAAAATGCCATTCTGTGTTTGTAAGGGGAGAGAGCAGCATGTTTTTGAGCTAGAGGGGAATTGAAGCTTAGTTTTAGGGAATAATTTAGATAGGACATTTGTTCTCTATAGTAGGGGAGTCTATGGGGGACAATGGGGATAAGAAGGCAGGAAGGAGATTGACCCAAAATACCCCCTAATTTTGTGTGCCTGACTGGCAAGACACAGGCAGTTGGGGTCCAAATTGCTTGCTGATTTTACTTTTATTGTCTCTGTGCTGGGGAAGTCTGGGGAAAGTTGTTGATTTTGTTTTTTAGTTATATATATTTTTTGGGGGGACTAACTATGATACGATATGGTGGACAAATTAAAAATAAATCAATAAATAAGAAAGAACATACATAATTAAACAAATAAATATATTAGACCGCTGACTGAGAGCTCTGTTACTGAGGCAGACTTGATAGACAGCAGACAACATTTGTTGAGGGCCAAGGCAAGACATCACACTCCATCAATTTTGAATAAAACACACACAGTAGTTGAGTAATGTCTAGCAAATGCACAAGCAAGTGGGAGAAAGGTGGAAGAAGTGCAGGGGGTGGGAGTAAAGTGTTAGTGCAAAAACTGACTGCAGCAATCATTGCTACAGCATGAGCAATAAATGATGATGATTCCTCTCCTCGCGGATCATGAATATGTGCCATTGCCACTTAAGCAGGAAGTAAGAGCTGTGGGCAAAAGACAAAGGCACTCTACATGCTAACTTATTTTTCATGGATTATGTTGCTGTAGGACTCACAACTTTGACTTCCAGCTACTTTTTTCTCCACTACAGATCTTAGAAGAAGTAATATTGTGCTAGGAAATGTTGCACCATATTAAACATAGGAAAAAATGTGTTGTAATAGGAGAAAAATGTGTTCAAATAGGAGAAAAACTTGTTAGCATGTGTAAGAATAGGAGAAAAATGCATTAGAATAGCAAAACAATGTGTTAGATTAGGAGAAAAATGTGTTACATAGGTTAAAAATCCGTTAGACTAAGCAAAAAGTATGTTAGGAGAATAATGTGTTGGAATAGGTGAACATTTTCTGGAATAGGCGAAAAGGAGGAAAATTTTGCATTGGAGAAAAACAGAAAAAATTGTGAAAAAATAGAAAAATCAGCCGATTTTTGTGAAAAGTCATGCGAAAAAATGTTCACACTTTTCACCCACCCCTAGTAAGGAAGGTGCACTGAAATTTAAGAACATGGTTTAACCCGGGTGAGAGAAGATGTAGAGAAGTCTTCTGGTGTACCACCTCGGTCATCTTACATCTCAAACCAGCTGATAGCTATTCTGTAAATGCGAGGATGTTCCACCTATTGCACATTGTGTGGTGCTCTGACCATACATAGTAAATGATAATTACAAGCAGGAAATCAAGGAGCAGCTGACAAGATTTCACAGAATTTGCTGGTGGCAGTGAGGATTCATCATTATTATTAAGTCTGCTAGATAAGTCTGCTAGTTATCACTTGTCCTTAGAGAAGCAAACATGAAGCATAGTGAGAAAAGTACTTGGTTTGTGGAGGGGATGATTGATTTGACATTGTGGACTTAAGCATCAAGGTGTTTTCTTGCAGCTGTGCCAGTTGTTTGATGTTAGTGCAGATGCGTCCATTGTTCCCAGTCTTTCCCCTATTTCACAACTTTCCTATACACACTGTGCACATTGCAGTTACTGATGAAAGACATAGTTCCTTCCTGCTCTGCAGGGAAACATTTGTATTCCAACAACACACCCATGATTTTGGAGGAGGTGCAGGATTAGAATCATTATTGGCCAGCTTCTTTTCTCCAGATATACCTGAAGCGGTGTGTGCTAGTTTTGGTGCTGCTACTGCCTTTGGTGCATCACTGGAGCTAGTGTCAAGTGGAACAATCATCCCCTGTCTCATATCACTGTTATTGATCTCATTCCCTTGGAGCTGCCTAAACGTCCTGCTGCTTAGACAACTCAGAAGCAGCAGCAGCAATAACAGCACAGCTGTGGCAAATGCTGCAATGACACTACAACATTTGCCACTGGCCAACATAAATTGACCTGCTGGCACTAGGCCAGTAGGGCATTTTTTCTTTTTGGGGTTATTTTAAAGCCAGTGGTCCTACATATCAATGTTTAACCATGGCTTGTGCCTCTAACAATTCTAAGTCCTATAAATCATTGTTTCCACATGGCTTCTACCTAAAACAAGCCTGCATCCTGCAAGTCAATAATTTTTCAGGGCTTTTGTCTTGCTGCCCTGAGTCTTGCACACAGACAAGAATATTTCAGCTGTTTTTAAGCCTGCTACTATGCTGCCTAGCCATTGTTTATAAAGAGAATAACAAAATCATTAAAAAAACAGTTACTAATTGAATGTGTCCCATGTATGGTAATTGAGGAACTTTTGGTGGGACTTTGACAAACTGCATCCTCAGAGCCGGATTCACCAATAGGCTGACTAGGCACTGGCCTAGGGTGCCCGATTTACTGGGGCACCTGGCAGTAGTCTAGTCACGCCCACTGGCACATCTTCTTCCAATGGCCCCGTGTATTATGATTATGTGGGGATTTTTTTTGTTTGTTTTTTTTTTTTTTAATATGTGCCCTGGTCCCGGTGATCATGAGTCTCTGGACTCAACAGCTGCATGCCGCAACACTAAAAAAAAATGGCAGAGGAGGAGGAGGAAAAGTGACTACAGCAGCGTGATGACATTGCTGCGTCAGCATCACAGGAGGTCTGAGGAACAGGAGAAGAAGCAGTGGAGAGTGGAGGCAGAGCAGAGAGGAGCAGAAGACAATGAAAAGAACAGAACAGAACATAGAAGCAGAGGCTGGTTGGTAGATGGCATCAACGGTGGGTTCTCATTGAAATGTCACCCTCTATTATGCGACAAACAAAAAGGTGGATTAAAAATGCTGCAGCGAGTTCAGAACATCTAGATCGAAACGTTTCCTGGTTTAGAACATCAAGATCAGAATGTTGCCAGCATGAAAGGACGACAGTCTGAAATAGCAGGGTTAAATGCTAATCCAGGAATATACTTCAAATAAGTATTTTAACAGTGTCTATAGCACTCATAGGGTTAAACATGCTTCCAAGCATTACTTCTCAATGTCTTAGCTCAATGTCTTACCTACATGCAATGTTGTCACATCTTTGACACACCTTACAGAATTCCCATGCAGTTCTTCACAGTATCCAGCTCTTATCAAGCTGAACCACTGTTTCTGCTTTTTGTACAAAATGGTTGAAATCCAAGTATGGACTGGGTCTCCTTCTACTGATTGAAAACCATGTATGTCTTTTTGCATAAGGACCATGCCTGCACAATAGATTATTTATTTGTTGTAAAAAGGAAATTTTTGTATATCACAAATGGACAACAAGTGGCTCTCCAGCTTTTATACTAGATATCTTTATCATCCACTGCCAAATGGCCGTGGTTGATGGGAGTTGTAGTCCAGCAGTGGTTGGAGAGCCACGGGTTGTAATCTCCCATTGACTGTGCTTACAGAAATGACCACTTTAGCAGATTGTCTGGAGGAAAAAAATCTAGAAAGTGTTTGAACCTTGTGGTCACACTGTTGTTTAGATAACACAGATGGCTTGTATCTGAGACACCAGAGAACTCTGAATCTCCCTAGCAGATTTCTATTTAATAGAAATATGGATTAACCCCTCCCTCCCTAGCATCCAAATGGCAACATAGATCTATCACTGGCATTCAAAGGGTTACAGGCACACAGATTGTTAAAATATGAACACTTATTGGAAGTATGTTCAGCAGCTCTACATTTAACCCTGCAATATCAGAATGTCGCCCTTTTCATGCTGGCAATATTCTGACCACGCGGTTCTGAACCAGGCAACATTGTGATCTCGCAGTTCTGAACCAGGCATCTCAGCACTAACATAGAGGGAGTAGTAGTTAAATCCTGCTGGCTGATGATGTTGGGAATGAGAGAGGAAAAGCATTGAAGCTGGGAACACATGTTGCCCAGTACTAGTAAGGTATCATGTAGACAGCAAGTGTAGAGTTAAAAAACAAAGGTAGCTTTCTCCACTGATGATGTAGCTATTTAATTATTGAACTGTGGTTCCTCTCATCAATCTCAGCTGCCTGACTGCATACTGAGCATGATGGCAGTGTTCTCCAAGAGTGCAGTCTACAAGCTGAATGGACACCATTTGCCCAGTAATAAGGTAATTACAAGTATGGTTAGGAAGCAAAATTAATTAGTAATTCCACACAATGATAGGGAGAGTGAATAGGAATTTCAGAGTAGTGGCAGAAGTATATGATGGATGTCTGGGGTATAGGGAACGGCCTGACACAAGAGCTAAAGGGAAGAATGAACTGATATTCAGCAGTGGATATGCAGAAGTGCGTATGGGGACACATGCAGTTAAGGTTGTAAAACAGGGTCACATTCATCAAAGCAAAAGTGCAGCAATTCTGGAGCTAACTGACTGCTCCATGCTTATCAAAGAAAACTTAACTTAACTGAAAGTAATAAAATTGCACAACAACTGCTGCACTTTTGGCATGATAAATATACCCCATTTCTTCTGTTTACAGTGGTAATCTGGGAAGATTTTATGCTCATCACATCACATGTGCAGAACAAGAGAGAAACCGAAAGGACTGTCAAGCTCAGTCTCAGTCAGAATGAAATCTGTGAACTGAAAATTCTCAGAGCATAGATCTCAATTCTCCCTGCACATCCGTGCTTGTAGTAATTTTAAAAAGAGTCCCTGTGTACACCTGCCACCTTAAGACAAGTTGAGTTTTATTTCAGAGAATTACAGTCTGTCTTTATATTTTTTTCCATTTCTCTGAAAAATAAATCACTTTTGAGAAATGTACCTTTATGTTTGGTTGGACAGTGTGGCACTTTATGCAAATTATTTGCACAATATGTTAAGCTTAAACTGGTGACCAATTTCACGTCTTGGGGGGGCCGGTATCACCTACCAGCTATGCAGACAGATGCACATGTGAGTAAAAGAGAGCTGCAATACCAAGTGCACTGACTGTGCTATTCTTCAATTTTATCTCCCTTAGATTGTCAGCTTGTTGGAAAAGTTTATAAAACATAACTTTCTGTCATCAAATTTAATAAAACTGGAGAATTTGTGTAAAAGGAACCTACACCCTAAAAATGTGTTCCACTGATGAAAGATTATCATTATCTTGTTAAGGTTGGTCAGTCACTAGGGGGGTGTATTCCTTTTATACAATTTCCTGTTTAATGATCCATTTTTATTCAATTTGATAACTAAAAGTTATGTTTTATAAACTTTTATCCTCCTCTTAACAATCTGATATCTAAGGGAGATAACAATGAAGAATAGCTGAGTGCTTGGTATATCAGCAGGGAGGGTTATTTCTCTCTTTACTCACAACTGTGTATCTGTGTGTAGATGGTGGGTGTTACTGTGCTGTATAATTTAGAGCTCACTGCTTGATCTATCACTATTGGATTGATCTGTGGTACCCGTACCTTCCCATTACTTGAGTCTTAAATAATGAGAAATAAAGGGCAGGCTACATATCTAATAAAGGTCAGGTATGCTGTCTGTATATATGCTGTATATATACCGCCACTGGGCCCTCACTATATATAACATTTTCCTCTACCTCTGGGAAAATTGCCACAGTACTATTGTTACAGTTTACAGCTTACCTTTTTGCAGCATCATCTACAGGCACGAGGCTTCTAGCATGCAGCAGGCCTCTGTTTTATGTGTTTGTTTCCTATAGTCTTCTCCTACCTACTTCCTACTTCCTCCCTCTGAGCTGCTCCTACTTCCTGTGGAGGGGTTTAAAAGTCCTGACTCAGTCGCCCTTGCATCTTTGTCATTAGGTGGAGTTACTTGGCTATCTACGAAAACCCACTCTCTGTATGACCTGGCTATTTATGAGATCCCGCCCCATGTATGACCCGGCTAAGTAAGAGAACCCTTTCTGTGTATGACCCAGCTAAGTACGAGAATCCTCTCTGTGTATGACCCAGCTAAGTACGAGAACCCTCTCTGTGTATGACCCAGTGATCACGAGTACCCCTTACCGTGATCAATTTGTGCTATTGGCTTTAGACTGACCACTGTTGTGGTCAGAGGGTCTGATTGGTGACTGCAGGTGTGAGTCACAGGGTCTCGATATAGTGACTGCAGGCAGAGTCACAGGGTCTGGTGTAGTGACTGCAGGCTTGAGTCACAGGGTCTCGTGTGGTGTCAGCAGGCGTGAGCCACAGGGTCTTGATATGTGACTACAGGCATGAGTCACAGGGGTCAGATATAGTGACTGCAGGCAGAGTCACAGGGTCTCTTAGCGGTAACTGCAGGCGTTGGTCACCGGGTTGCTGCAAAGGTGTGGTGTTGCTGGTTTGAGTGATTGCAGGCGTGTGTCAGTTCTCCAGTCCAGCAGTTCCTGTGTTCCTGTTCATCGGATCAAGATTGCTGAGCCAGTGTCCACAGTGGCCATCTGTTTCAGTGTTCCAGTCGATGGATCAAGAGCTGGAGTTCCTGTTTCCTGCTGAGACTAACAGGGGTTTCAGCCCAGTCTCTAGCATGGTCTAGCAAGAGGCCTACTATTTCTAGTAATAGTGTCGCCAGCTAGTAATTCTTTGCTTGTTGTACTACTTATTTATTGCTGTGATTTATTCTAATAATTATTTTGCATTATATTACCGTACTGAGCATTCCTGGGTGCCCGTGATGTGATGTGGATGTGACCACAATAGGGTGTGGTTAAATGAGGGATGTGGCTAAGGGAGGGGCATGGTTAGGAGTGGGGCAAAGACAGGGCTGGGGCACCTAAGATGTTAGGTCATAGGCTCTATAGAAGATCATAGGAATTGGAGAAGTGATATCACAGGGGAAGTTATCGCCATGTGATCACCTCTTTATCACACCTTAGTGCATATCCCCTCTGGTGATGTTAAGCAATATGTACAGGATGATAGTTAATGGGGTCTCTTGAAATATATGAAAGTAGATAAGGGTATATATTTTTGAGGTCAGAGCTAACATGTCTTTATTTAAACCCTTTTCTGCACACAACCCACCATGGGCCTTTTCTTGCATTCTGTCCAAGCATCAAGGCTTTCTTCAAAATGTACTAGAGCAAACCCAGTGCACAATGGGGACATATAAAATGGTAGAACTCTCATTGATATGAAAGGGGATTTAACCTATAAGAGGGGTCTCAATAGCATTGGTTTGCAATGGTTTGGAGACATATATATCATTGCAGAGATTAAAGACATTTAAATCAGTGGGGATTTTTATTTCCCCTTCTGTTGTGGCATTGGTTTGCTCTAAGAATTGTTACTGTTCTTCTTAGTACATGAGCATCATGGATACTGGAACCAGACATACTTTATGAATGTGCATGTGATAAGTGCAATATTTATCAAGATTTTATTATATCTTTTATTAATCTTTTATTACATTGACTAGTGTAAAAGCCCATGTACACGGGCCAAGGTCCGGGTGATGTTAACCCTTTGAGTGCCAGAGGGGTACACAATGCAATGCTTTGCAATGTGTTGCATACCCCTCTGGCACTCAAAGGGTTAAGAGGCTGGTCCTGCTCTGCGTCCTGCTGCCGACACAGCCATGCACTGTAGAGACTGCCCAAAAGCACAGAATGCTCCCAGCACAGAACTCCCAGCATTCTGTGCATTCAGGCAGTCTCTACTGTGCATGACTGCTTCTGTCAAACATCCTAGCAAATTATTAAAGGGATAGTAATACTTGAAAATAATCGTATTTTATATTGTAGCCCTTAAAAAAACATGAAAAATTATATAAGTCTTATCTCCCATACCTTTATGGTTTGGGAGATATTCACATTTAAAATATAGTAAAATGCTCTTTTCCTGGCTGTTTCAGACAAGTCTGCCATCTAGTGGACAAATTTGGAATTCGGTCCAAAGAGCAACTGGCAGCTCTTTAGCAGTGCCGAGATCATGATCTTGGAAAAGAACTACTTAATTGGAACTATCTACAAAGTGTGCCTGGCTTGAAAGCACACTTTGTAGACCATTCCAATTAAGAAATTCTTTTTAAAGATGGTGATCTCAGCACTTCTGGAGAGGCACAGCCGGCCCTGGGACCAGATTCCAAATCTGAAGGGTGGAGCAATGACGTCACTCCAGGGGAAACTTTACTTCTGAATATCTCCCAAACCATAAAGGTTTGTAAGATAAGACTTGTATCATTTTTCAAGTTTTTTTAAGGGCTACAATATAAAAGAAACTTATTTTCAAGTATTACTATCCCTTTAAATGGAATGGTTTCCTCTTTGTTCTGGTAAACAATTTGCTGTTTTAGACACATACCTATGGGATGTCAGTTCTTCTTTTTGGAGATAAACCATTGAGAGACTTTCACAAATAACCCTTTTTTAATGGATTCTTTGAGCATAGGAAAAATTCTGACAATCTCAAATTAAAGGAGAACTAGATCCTAGAAATAAGTAGCTCTTCATTAGGTATCAAACAGCAGTCAGTTTTATTGATATACACATTTACCTTAACTAGACTGACAACCTCTCTTTTGACTTTACTTATTCTGCAAGTGCAAAATATGTAATGCAAAATTGCATATACTTTTTATAATCTTTTTCATCTTCATCTATTTTTACACGGTTATGTACCTAACAATGAGCTCTGTACAGCTGCATTTCCAATGAGCTTTCATTTGTGGGATGTAAAATCAATGATACTTATGCAATTCTGTAATCTTTCTGCAGCACTGGGTGATTTGTATACTGTATTGGCAGGGTTTCTACATTGTTTTGCTCTTTTTTACATTGGTGTACTCTCTCTGCTTTCATATTCAGATACACAAAAAGCCTTCTGGAAAAAAAAAACTCACATAGCTCCCTATCAGGGACATGAAAGTGTAAAAAAGGTGAAGGTGAAAAAGTAATAAAATAATAAAGAATAAAAGTAATTTGACTTTAAATATTATGCACTTATTATATAAAGTCAAAAGAAACTGACTGCTACTTTAAAGTCTACTGTGAGTTAGTTTCACTTTAAATATGGACAACTGCCTCATAAGGCTCATTCAACCTACTACTTGTTGTGGAGGAGCATGACCAATAGGCATGATTCAAAGCTTATATAAAAGCAACTGCAGATAGAGTGCAAAAACTAAATATCTATACCTTACTGCTACATAAATGAATCTTACCTTGGCATTCCTTCTGTTAAACAAATTACAGAAACTTATTCCAAGGAAGCAGATGTTTAAGGTCCCTGAAGGATCAAGTTAAGTACCACATTTACACCAGAAAACATGTATATATAATTATAACATTTGGTAGTCATCTCTAAATCAAAATGTATTTATCTACAGAGTAATCTTCTTCTCTAGGACACTTCCATGTAATCATTGAAATTAAGGAAAATGTTGCAAGTGCAACCACTTTGAATGGCCTTCACATATATTATGTTGATGCTTATAGAAGTCTTTAATTTTTAGAAGGCATTTGATGGATAATGTAGGATAACATAGAGAGATAATCTGAATCAGTTAGGCATATAAATTACATAGATATATTCATATATGACATTTCTAAAATATGATGCTAAACTTCATTTTTTGCAAGTGTAACCTGTGGTATTCAGAGTAGGGATATCAGGAAATAAAGAATGGTTTTCTTTTCTGAAAATACCAACCTATAAAAAAATGCCTTTTCACCACTGTCAATAAATTTTCCATGAGAACATTGCCATTTTTAGTCAATGTTTTCCATGACTGTAGGATTTCCTGCTGCTAAATTAGTTCCGAGGGCTGAATTGGAGAAATAAATAGCTGAAGGTAAAAGTTGTAAGTCCTACAGCAACATATGCCTTAAAAAACTTGTTTGCATGCTGAGTACCTTTGTCCTTTGCCCATAACACTTATTTCCTGCTTAAGTAACTTTGGGGCAACTATTGTTGAAAAATAACTGTGGGTTGGGATATTCCAGCAGGGTGCAACACATGACAACAGTTCTTTAAAGCTTCTGTTTTCAATAAAAGAAAAGGACAGCATGTCAATCATCAATATTCTGGCAAGTTTACTATATTCCACAGGCATACTTTGCATCATTTTTCTGCAGGTTTTGACTTCTTTTTAAGAACTTAGTGTGGGATGGCAGTACATAGTGGAAGAACTGTGTAACTTTATTGCATTAATGCCATAACTTGTGGGGGTGGTGGCAGTATGTGTTGGCACTCCATTACATATCCAAAAACAAATTCAGAGCTATACTTTTCTGCAGAAGGAGCCAGTAATCTTGGAACACCCTTTAAAACACCAACAGTAGATCAGGTAGGAACTTCAACCACAGCTGCCTATGTCTTTCCAATCAGTCACACAACATGTTATGGTATTTGGGATGAACCTCCTTTGCTCCCTTCTTACTCACAACCCAGACACATCTAACACAGAAATGATAGCAGAAAGATCAAGAATGAACTTGGACTACAACTGTCTGCATCTTTCCGATCAGTCACACACAGAATGTTGGGGTATTTTGGTTATACCGCCTTTGCTCCCCTATCACACCCCTCAGAGACATCTAAGACGGAGATAATATATATACACGTAAATGTCCTGTACTTGAAAAATACTCTAGTAGATTTCTGAAGCCTAAAATCTAGTCTTGCTGCATATCCCATGACCCACATTGAACCTCCAGGGCTTAGATAAAATAACAGCCTTTCTAATACAAGAATAGTGGGCACTAACGACAATCAATTACCTGCCTTTAGGTCTTATTGCTCAATACAAACAGCAAGGACACAATTGTATCGATGCAAATCTTTGTTTATTTACGTTTTTGGATTTTTTAACTGAGTTCCAGAGGGGTATCTGGTCCTCATCTGGCACTCAATGTGTTAAGCTTTTATTTTCTTATTTTTGTGCAACAACAGGTGCTTTTGCACAATTCCTTTTCTGCATTTGCAGATAAGAATTGTTGTACTGGTGTAAATCATTCTGTGTTTTCAGTTGGTGAGACATCTATTTCAGGTCGTCAAGCTATTTCCTGAAGGAAAGTGTCAAGCAGAAGTAAGAAGCTTTTCATTGGAGAGAGGATGATCTGAGAGATGATGATGGTATAGTGAGGTTAGGTTCCTTCCTGGGGATACAGCTTACAGGGATAAGGGACATTTTAAGTATTGTTGTTGCAGTAGGACATGATTTTGCTCATCTTGGGTCTATTGAACTGCTCATGAAGTAAGTGCAGTGTAAGAAGATTTTTTATTTAGGAAATGATGTTGGCTAGGTCATACATTATATGTCTTTTTCTGATGTTTTACCTGTGTAAAGGCAGGATAAGGGTAGATAATTTAGCATCAAGTATTTTAACTTGTGGATAAGTAGGTGGTGTGAATAGTAGATTTGGATGTACTGTTCATGGTAGCCTTTGATTTGATAGAGGAAAAATTAAGATTTATTTTTTACATCCCTTTAGTAAGGAAACAGTTTTAGGCCAGGAATTTAGAGGCTTTATTAGTAGTTATTTAAACTAATGAAGAGGGGTACCTGAATAACGTATGATTGAAGTATGCTAAATTATATTTAAAGTTATATCAAACAAATTATTTGTTGGTGTTAGTGTCCGTTTCAACAATTAACATTTTACTTACTGTTTCCATAAGATGTCTACCACCTAACATATGTTAGCAACCTATAGATCCTGAACTCTCATACTTCTAAGTCTCAGATTTCAGCTTTATTGTGAGATTGTTTAGATCATTGATGGTAAACCAGAGGCCCTCCAGCTGATGATGGCCAGAGATGATTTTCAGCCAGGTCATGTATGGTCAGTGATCTTGGTACCTTTAATCAGTGACTGTACATTTTTTGTCACTTTGTTCACCAAGAATAAGGTAATCTTGTATCGTACTTTTTAGAAAACCATGTCTGCCCATGGTTGGCCTGGAATTATGGGATCTGTAGTCATCAGCAGCTGGAGGGCCTCAAGATGCCCATCCCTGAGCTAGGTAGCCAGAGACAAATAATCCAGGCAATCGTTCCATTTTTCCATAGATTACATTTTATATTACTAGTAAATTAAGTGCCAATATTAAACTGGTTGTAACCTTGCTTATGGAAAGAATTAATATAGCAGGATGACATTGAATCCCATAAGAAATTTCTCTTTGCATTTTGAAATAGCAAGAAAGCAAACCTCTGTTCTTTTTCAATTAGCTATAAATCACTTTACTCAAATAATCTTCTGAAATCTTCTGGAAAAAAATTCACAATAATTTAGAAAAACCATTAGTCAAGATTGTTCATTTTGGAAAAATACTTTGTCAAAATACTTTTTATAAAATATACACATCTTAGTATTACCTTTTTTTTAAAGTCAGAAACATTTTCCAGCAAAGTACAATGAAGAAAAAAGCATGCAAAAACTTATGAATACAAATGAAAGCCAAGAAGGAACATATGACACTTGATTGATGTTTTGCCTCTAGGTACTGTATGGGATTTGATTTGTTTCATTAAGGATCCATGACTGTTAAAACCTGGTGAACAGGAGATTTCAATATCTGGTAAAAGCATTGTTTGGGAATTTATTTCATGATCATTATGACCATAAATATTAATAAACAGACAAATAAATAAACAACACAAGGGGCTAGTATAATGGGAGAATAAAATATAGTATCTTGAAAAAGATAGCCTACATTACTGTTGTATCTTTTGCACCTTATAAAGGATTGACACAGGATTATATAAAATGCCATTATCACATGTGGCACAATTGTCTGTTATCAGCATTTTTTAAAATACCCTTCTGTTGATTACCATTGAAGGCTGGATTTCACATTGGTGGTGTAGAGTAGACAACTATTAAGGGTGCCAAATTTTGAAGGGAACCTGATTAATGCTGGCACTACACACACTGACAAGTTGATGGTGTGGCCTTTCTAATTCAAGTTCATCTAAAATATTTGTCATTTTTGTTTTTGTTCATTCTGAAGTAAATGGTTCTAATGGTCAGGAATGGGTATGGGTATGGCTCTAGGTTGGGGCACCAACAGTGCCTAGCTATATCCAATATGTAAATATATCCCTACTTGCATTATGAGCAAACATAGCTTTATATGTACATGCACATGGTGTATCTCATCACTCATTTTATAGAGTAATATTAAAGAAAAGTTTGCAGATATGGAAGCTGCAGAAACATGAGCTTCATCGGTATGTTAGCTAATTTCAAATGTTTTATGATGATAGTTGATAATGTTGAAAAAAAGATTCTTCCATCCAGTTCAGCTTTTACTGTATGACTTATTTTTGTGTATCCAGATGAAGGTAAACTCCCATTAATACCATTACTAATAATGAGCAACGTGCATACAAACATTCCATCCTGAGTTAAAAAGACAATTAAAAATGTCCCTGGATCAACATCCTTTCTGGTTAAAAAGCAGAAAGGATCAACATCTTTTCTGCTTTTTAACCACCACTTATACTTTCCCAAATTGTTTAGATAAAAGGTATCTAATATCTTTTGAAAATAATCTATCTGCCAACAGAGCCTCATGAAGGTCTTTTCCCACTCATAAAGAAAACAATAGACTTTCTGCTGTTTGGCTAAGACCAAAGAATTTTCTGCATGAATAGTTCCATTAACCACCTATGTTATTCAAAAGTGGTAAAAATTCCCACCTCAATAGTATAAAAACCCGCCATCCAGCTCCAGCGTGGTGTAGTTTAGGAGAGAAGCAGAGAAAGAGAGATTGGGATGTGGAATTTAAACTAAAAGTTAAAATTAAAATAAAATAGTTTTAAAGGGATACTAATACTTAAGATGTAAAAACATATATGTTGTAGGGTTTATGTCCCCGAATAAAATAAGGGTACTCCCACTGCTGAGAGAAATTTTATAAAAACATTATAACAGCTCAAACTTGAATTTTTTAGGTGCAATATCACAGTTGCCTGAAAATTTACAGTTATTATTATCATTTATATAGCGCCAACTAATTCCGTGGCGCTTTACAAGTGGGAATAGACATATAGAGGTATTAAATAGTACAATCAAATGTGGAGACAGAAGGATCAGAGGACCCTGCTCGTGAGAGCTTACAGTCTAGAGGAGGGAAGGTTGGACACAGAGGGAGTAAGTGCTATTGGGTGTAAGTGCCTCCTGCCACATGAACTGCCAGTCAGTGGGTGGGAGTGAGAAGTACTGGTGAGTGCAGTGGCCCAGGCAAGGGGTAATTCTTGGTGATAATGTTTATGGAGGCAGTTGATAGGCTTCCCTGAAGAGGTGAGTTTTCAGGGAGCGTCTGAAGATTTGAAGGTTGGGGGACAGTCTGACTGGGTGGAGAAAGGGAGTTCCAGAGTTGAAGTGCAGCACAGGAGAAGTCCTGTAGATGGGAGTGGGAGGATGTGATAAGAGCTGTTGAGAGCAGAAGTTCATGTGCAAAGCGAAGATGGCGAGAGGGAGTGTATTTGGAAATGAGAGATGAAATATTGGGTGGTGCGGTGTTAGAGAGGGCTCTATAGGTTTGCACCAGAATTTTTAGTTTAATTCTGTATGCTAATGGGAACCAGTGTAGGGATTGACAGAGGGGTTTTATGTCAGAGAAGTGATGAGTGAGGTAGATTTGTCTTGCAGCAGAGTTCATTATGGACTGTATGTAATGGTTTGTTTGACACACAGACACAGTGGTTTAGGATAAAAACACAGTTTTATTGAAATCACATTAATATAAAAACCCTCACAGGTCCTGTAGTATTTAAGCAGAATAATACAGACACACAACAGGTTACATATACATATGCCTACACAGGTACAGTATAACCACAAAGTCCATAACAGCATATACTAACACAGGTCAGACAGAATGCGATGAATTCCCAGGAGAAAGGTACTGCATGAGTTAATGGTCTACAATGAGTGTAAACAGTCCCATGTGAAGAGAGGTCTGTGATGGAGCTCACTCCATATAGAGAGCTTGAGGATACATAACACCCAGAAATAGGTTAGCAGAACAAACATGAACTGCCAGAGTAATAGCAGGAATTGAGCAACATATGACACTGCTGTAGCAGTAACAGAGACCAGGCCACTTGCACTCTGCCGGAGCAGTAATGGAGACAAGACCAATGGCACACTGCCGGAGCAGTAACGGAGACAGGCCACTTGCACTCTGCAGGAGCAGTAATGGAGACCAGGCCAATGGCACACTGCAGTAGCCGTAACAGAGGCAGACACTTGCACTCTGCAGGAGAAGTAACAGAGACAAGGCCAATGGCACACTGCTGTAGCAGTAATGGAGGCTAGGCCACTTGCGCTCTGCAGGAGCAGTAACGGAGACAAGGCCAATAGCACACTGCCATAGCAGTAACGGAGACTAGGCCACTTGCGCTCTGCAGGAGCAGTAACGGAGACAAGACCAATGGCACACTGCCGTAGCAGTAATGGAGACTAGGCCACTTAAGATCTGTAGAAGCAGTAACGGAAACAAGGCCAATGGCACACTGCTGTAGCAGTAATGGAGACTAGGCCACTTGCACTCTTCAGGAGCAGTACGGGGACACAACTGAACACTGCCGTGACCGGACTGACTGGGCAACCGAGCAATTCGCCCCAAGATAGTAACCAACCGGGAAGCAACACAAAATGCCTGATGGATAGGAATGTCGCCAAGGAGACACAGAGGCAGCCAGAGCAGGAACGTCAACCAAGCCGGGTCGAATCACGGAGCAGGAACGTCAGCCAAGCCGGGTCGGTACACAGGAGCAGGAACGTCAGCCACGCCGGGTCGGTACACAGAAGCAGGAACGTCAGCCAAGCCGGGTCACTGCACAGGAGCAGGAACGTCAGCCAAGCTGGTCGGGACACAGGAGCAGGTGCAGAAGAATGGTCAGGCAATCCGGGTCGGTACACAGGCAGGAGACGAGATGCAGAGTAGTCAGGCAGGCCAAGTCGGTACACTGGGAATTACTGAGCTGAAACAAGCACTGGTACAGGAACACCACGAAAGGGCACCGGAGGGGTGCCAGAGCCCAGTATATAAAGGCCATACTGGGCGGGACAAACACAGAATAGCCAATGGGAGCAAAGCACAGTGTAGACTGACAGAAAATAGCAAGGGGAGCAAGGGCACCGTGATACTGTAGTGGGGTTAGTCGGGTGAGGGGAAGGACAATTAATAATGAGCTACAGTAGTCAAGACTGGACATGATGAGTGTTTAGATTAGAATTTTGGTAGTGTCTTGTGTGAGAAAGGGTCGGATTCTTGAGATGTTATGGAGGTGGAGGCAGCATGATTTGGAGATTGACTGGATGTGAGGAATGAAGGATAGGGCAGAATCAAATGTGACCCCCAGGCAATGAGTTGTAGGGGTTGGTGTGATAGTAGTGTTGTTAATGGTGAGGGTAATTTCTGGGGTAAGGCTGGTTGTAGAGGGAGAGAAGATAATTAGTTTAGTTTTGCCAAGGTTAAGTTTGAGTTGATGGGAGGACATCCAGGAAGACACAGCAGACAGACAGTCGGATACTCGGGACAGGAGGGAAAGGGAGAGGTCAGGGGAGGAAAGATATATTTGAGTGTCATCAGCATAGAGATGGTGGTGAAACCCAAAGGAGTTTATTAGTTTTCCAAGGGCCGCAGTGTAGACTGAGAAGAGAAAGGGTCCCAGGACTGACCCTTGAGGCACTGCAACAGACAGTGGGATGGGTGGGGAAGTGGAGCCAGAGTAGGCAACACTGAAGGAGCATTTGTAGAGATAAGATGAAAACCAGGAGAGTGCAGTGCAACAGAAACCTAGGGAGTGAAGGGCTTGGAGGAGGAGTAGGTGATATACTGCGTCATGAGTATGGAGTAGTGGCCTTTTGACTTGGCAGAGAGCAAGTCATTGGCCACTTTAGTGAGGGCAGTCTCAGTCGAGTGATGAGGGCAGAATCCAGATTAAAATGGGTCTAGCAGGGAATGGGAGCAGAGGAATTTAGTGAACCGGTTGTACATGAGATGCTCAAGGAGCTTGGAGGTGAACGGGAGTAAAGAAATTGGCCGGTTATTTGAGGGAGGGTTTCTTTAGGATGGGTGTGATTAGTGCATGTTTTAAAGAGGATGGGAAGGTGCCGGTTGACAGAGAGAGGTTGAATAAGTGAGTAAGGACTGGAGTTAGTAGAGGGGAAAGTTCTTGAGTGAGCTGAGATGGGATTGGGTCGAGAGAGCATGTGGTTAGGTTTGAGCGAGTGAGGAAAAGGGACACTTGGTCCTTGGTGACAAGTGAGAAGGAGCTTAGTGTGTGTGTGTGGGAGAGGTGACAAAGCTAGGGTGGGTGGAGGTGGGAGTGATGAAATGTCATGTCTGATAGATTCGATCTTGTCCTTGAAGTGGGTGGCAAGATCTTGGACAGAGAAGTTAATGGAAAGTGTTTGTGTTGGTGGGTGTAGAAGAGATTTGAAGGTTGAAAAAAGGTGTTTCGGGTTAGGGGACCTTCTGTCACTTTGCTCATCACCTCTTCCAACCAGCAGTGAGCATTTGGAATTTGAAGAATTTGCAACTGCTCTAATTCCTGATGATGCTGAGTTGCAAGGGCATCAGGATGTTGAGCAGGCTACTGTGCCACAGACCACTGTGGACACATTGGGAATGGGGTCAACAAGTGATCTGGTACTAGGACAGGTTCCACTTGCCAGCAGCAGCAATACTCCTACTTGCAGTGCTGGTTCTGAGGCAGTGGCAGCAACATCATCTTCTGCCCCAGACAGTGAAGGGAAATTTGAAGGACCAGAGGAAAGAGGCCATTCTTCTCCATCTTCAACCCTCACCCTGAAGTCATAGGTGTGGGACTATTTTTCTCTTGGGGCAGGCACAGTGCAGTCATCACCAACGGCACTGTGCACAATTTGTCAGTCAAAAGGAGAAAGGAGGGAACATGGCTTGGCACAACCACCATGATACACATGAAACACACAGACCATGACTTTTATGTCAGACATGTTAAAGCCAAACACCCACTACAGAAATCAAAAACCACTGTTGCTTTACCCCCTGACTCTCCAGAAATGCAACAAGAGGTGAGGCAGAGATCAATTGAGAGGAAGAATAGAGAAACCCAGGTAGAGACTGGAAGTTCCATGACAAGCTAAACAACTAGCTCATCATCGCTTTTTTCCTCTAGGCTAACTACATCTTCTGCCAGTCCACCTCGTTCATCGTTACCTCCCCGCCAAATGATAGCCACTCTGTAGATGTTAGGATGTAGCAGTTCATGTCCACCCATTGCATATTGTGTGGTGCACTGACAACACATGGCAGTATGGTGGAAGAGAATCGCAAGCAGGGCATGAAGCGGTATCTGAGGAGATTCAGTACTGTAGAATATGCTAAGATGCTGGCAGGGAGGGTTCATCATTACTATTAAACTGTCAGCAAGTTGTCATGTGTTCTTAATGGGGTGTGGACAAGGGGTATGGTGACAGCGGCAGTACTTGGATTCTGGTGTCATGGTGTTTGTACATAGTTGTACCCCCAGATGTTATTTACCACACACACTGAGAACATTGCAGTTGCTGATGAGAGGCACAGTTCCTGCTCTCAAGGGAAAAATGTATGCTCCAATAACAACACACCCATGATTTTGGAGGAAGGGCAGGTGGAGAAGAACTATTGGCCAACTTCTTCTTTTCTTCACATATACTGGGGGCTGCTTATTGTGCTGTTCCTGCCTCAGAGCATCACTGGAGCTAGTTGTGGCAAGTGGAACATTCTTTATGCATCTCACGTGTTACTGCTATTGTTTATCCCATTCCCTACCAGCTGCCTAATCATCCTGTTGCTTAAAGGGATAGTAATGTTTCATAATAAAAGCAGCTCTAATTAATCATCATAGTATTTGGACCTTGGAGAGTGTTATTTCAATTCTGTCAGAGTTGTAGTTCTAGAGTAATTCAATGACAAAGTGTCCCCCTCCCGCCCCTTTTACTGATATCACACTGATCAGCTAGAGCAGAAGGCAGGTGCCCAGGTAGGCTGCAGAGAGGGACAATCTTCCATTAAGATAAGGGAAAAACCTGAAAAGCTTGTCAAGGGGGGCAGGGATTTCATTGTTTTCATAGGAATAAGAGTGTCCCCTTCTGTTATCTGTCTGGTCTATAGACTGCATTCCACATCTGAGAATAGATTGCTTACACTAGGTAAAAGGGGCGGGAGGGGGAAACTTTGCTTGTGAATATCTCATAAACCATAAAGGTTTGAGAGATAAGACTTATATCATTCTTCATGTTTTTTTTAATGCCTACAAAATAAAATAAAGTTAAAACGAAGTATTACTATCCCTTTAAACAACTCAGTAGCAGCAGAAGTAAGAACAGCAGTTGCAAATCCCACAATTGTGGACTCAGGAGGACATTTGGCAATGGCCACTGACCACTGGGCAACATGACCAAACAAGTTTAAGTCCTACAAATCAATGTTTCTTCAGGGCTTGTGCCTCTAACAACAAATCTAACAAATCATCCTCTACAAAATACTCTATCAAGTCAAGTATCAGTCCACCCCAGTGGCAGCTTATGTCTCTCTTACTTTAAATACAAATTTCTTATTTTATTTCATGTTTTTTTAATGACTGTCCCCCCAACACCAGTAAAGAAACCCCCAAAACAAATCCTCTGTTCAAATGATTAATTCCCCAGGCTCCACCCACCAACACAAACACCCTCCTCAGACCCTTTTTATGCCATGTCTTATGGGTTTTTTGTTTAATTATATTTAGGATTATTTTTTTATTACCTGCTCCCAATACCAGTAAACAACCCCCCCCCACACACACAAAAAATTCCCTGTTCAACTGATTCTTTCTCCACACCCCACCAACACAGGCACCCTCATGCCCCTTTTATAATATGCCTTTGGGAAAAAAAAATATTTATTATGTGTTGTGTGTAAATAAAATTATCCCATTGATTTAAATGGAATAAACTAGGTGAAAAAAGCTGAAACATGGCACATTTCATGGGAAATTATTTGCCAGTCAGAAAGTGCCATTATTTGCCGATCAGTTAGAGGTGAAAATGTTCATCCATCCTTAATTATAACCCCTATCCACATGTTGGCAACATGGGTCATGATATAGGGGATTCATAATAATTATAAAAATGATAATATAAAGCTCAGATTTATATCAGCACTCTCAGTTCAAACTTTCCATTTATTGCCACAGCACAATTTGTATACAATGCAAATCAAAACCTGTCCTTATTCCCCAAAAACTTTTAGAGGCATAAGTATAAATTATTTGCCTCAGTACTCCAATAAGCACTCTTTAAAAAAGAAGGTTGTTCCCTGTACAGTGTATTTATGATAATTGCATGTTGTTATGTACTGATGCTATATGATGTCTGAATATATTGATTTTGTATTTAGTACTGTAATCAAATTGGAAGCTAAAGAAGCCATTTTGACTCCCAGTTTATAATATCTTGACTGTTACTTTTTCGTTCAGAAAGGCAGACATAGGCTTTGATTCAATTAGGCCAGAAGGTCATGTTACACATATCTTGGTATTAGGCTAGTGTTAGGGGTAGTACTGTTGCCTACTGTTAGGAGTAGTGTAGGGTTAGTGTTTGGAAGGGTGACTGTGTGTTTGCGCTAATGATCGGTGCTTGACAGGATGTCAGGCACTGATTTTTAGCCTTTTTTCCTTTGACATTCCCAATATTCACACTCTTTAGACACTTCTTTTCATGTGAAGAACTAACAACATTCATTGTCTGTAAAATGTTGTTTCAAAATGAGAACTAAATTCTCTTAGAGAATGTTATCTGTTTATGTATTCAGTAATGGTATGACTTAATAGCCTCCATGTCTGGTGCATACACATAAAACTGTCAGGTAAATCATGTAGATGACAAGATAAAGTGAGGGTTTAACATCTTGTTATCTAAGTTTCAATAATATTTTGGGAAAAGATTCTTAAATTATCTGTAATCTCTTAGTGCCACCTATTAATTAAAATTTTGGAAAGTTTGTTTAAAACAGTGATAAAATCCTAAAGCATTGTAACCGTTCAAAATACCTTAAATCTTGGGCAATCCGTTACTAAAATTTACCCAGTGACTGATTGCTGGGATTCTGAGAGGAGGTTAGATAAGCCAAGGAAATTTAGTACTATAAAATCAGAAACCAATGGAGTAAAGAGGTAGACTGAAAAAAAACAAACAAAAGAAACCTAAAGAGTAACTGTATTTAAATGTGCTGTGAAATGCAATTTGGGCATATCTTAGCAAATATAAATATATAATGTACATGGCGTGTCGGTCGTTTATAACCATTACTACTTGACAGTTTGCTATCTTGAAAGTTCATGTGTGTTTCTCAAATGAATATGAAGTTCTTTTAACCCCTTAAGGAACGGCTGCGCACACAAGCTCTATAACGAATACAGCTTTTCAACATTCATAATATTAATTGACTATTAAAAGGCCTTTGTCTAAATGAAAAGGCAAGAAATAATCTATGCCCTGACTAAACAAGCATTAGCATCAATACAGTTCAAAAATGATAAAGTCTAGATCGACATAGAAAGACTTCTGACATAGAGACACAATTTCCCCAAAACTATAGTCTGCTTGTTTAGAAGAAATTTTTCACAAACTAAATTGGGACAAATTGACTACGAACATCACTTATGTCTGGCAGATGATGCCATATTCTTTGCCAGTAGTCCAGAAGAACTGCAATAATGCAATGAAGAGCTAATCAGGAAAGCAACAATTTTGTTCTGAAGAGATTATCATCAAATCACATGCCAAGGAAATTCACATTATATGGACAAGAACTAGAAGTGGATAAGTATGTTTGTTTGTTTTTAATAATTTTTATTAAGGACAACCTTGAGAGACAAATCAGAGCTAGGTATAATATGGAACAGAGTGATTAAAGCAACACAACACCATTTAAAAAAGTCATTCAACGTACAATAAAATGTACAAGCTCATAAGGATACAGGCCTAGCATCTTGTAACATCCTAAATGTTTTAGTTTTATATGTATAAAAAAGGAGAAAAGGAGTCTCTCTCCCCCCCAGGGGGACCACAACCACCCCTGGCACCCAACACACCAATCTGGGCAGAAATTTTCCACCTTAATCAAGGAGAGTATCCAGTCAGAAAGTGGGATAATCAAGCACCGCAGATAGCATGTAACCTGAACCCTCTATGTGTGAAGACCTGGTGATAATGTGGAAGGTTCTGAGCAACCAGATTCATCCTTTGCTTGTATGAAGGTGGGGTGTCAGACATCCATGTCATAGTGACTATCTTATGTGCCATAACAGGACCTCATTCAGAAGGGTTTTAACAGGATGGAAGCCTAGGTCATTAGGGAAAATAGATAGGATACCTTACTTTGGAGTCAGGGGGACACTTCTGTCCAAAACCTCCAACAGACTGGCAAATAACCACTCCCAAAAATTAAAAAATGCAGGAGAGTTACAAACCACATGTAGAAAGGTGCCAACTGCAAGAGAACATTTGTTTCATAAGGCGTTGTCCCTAGTACCCATCCTGTGTAGTCTCACTGATGTAAAGTACGCTCTATGTAGGATTTTCAACCAACAGGCTGTGCGTATAAGGTACAGAGCCCAGAATAAAAGTTGGCCCAAAACCAAACTTATCAAGTACAGATCATAGATATTCCTACTCCATGGAGTCGAATGAATTGCCTGTGATGAGGGAGACAATAGCTATATGATACTGGTTGTCATGCTGTAGTTGGAATTGGGTATATAGTCGCCAAAGGTTATGAGCCATAAATTTACCTGGGATAAACCCAGTCTGATCCAAGTATACAAGCTTGGAAATAACAGAGTTCAGCTGGTTCACCAGTATCTTAGCTAAGATTTTAACTCAGAGGTGAGGAGTGAAATGGTACGATAGGACTCACAGAGGGTTGCATCATTTCCTGGCTTAGGGAACACCACAATGGAGGCCCTGTTCTTCGAGGGGGAAGAGCACAGGAGTCCAAAGCAGAAAGAAAGACAAGGTGCAGCTGAGGCACAAGGACATCAAGGTATTTTTTGTAACAACCTATATGTAAGCCATCCATCCTGAGGGATTTGCCACCAGGTATAGCTTCAACCACTTCCAACAAAAAAATGGGAAAATTCACGTATTGTCTTTCCTCGGAAGACAGCACTCTCAGGGTAAAGCCCGAGAGATAGAGGGTAATGTCAGTCACTGATTTAGTCATTCTGAATTGATAAAGATGACAAATTGAAATTTATTTCTGCATCCAAGGTGAGCAGGTGACTATATTCACTGTGTACACAAAGAATCTGAGGTTTATCAAGGTTATATCACACCAGGTGGGCCAGCATCTTTCCTGCTTTATCACCATGCTCAAAAAACACACTGGTGGAATGAAACAATCTGGAGCTACTAAACTCCGAGAGACAAAAATTAAGACACAAATGTGGAGTAGGAGTCATCCCCACCATCAGTAACACATTCCCTTTCAGATTCCTGGATCTCATCCTCCAGCGCCGGACCTCCAAGGTGTGGCCCCTAGTAAAAGTGGATGCAAGAGAAATCAAGGAGCCCCTTGCATAAGCCTTAGCCGCCTCCCACATCACATCTTAACCTACAGAGCCAATATTGGTACCAAAAGTTTATTCCTGAAATGGCAGTTATCTCTGTGATGGGGAGTCTGGGGAAAGTAGCAGCTGAACAGTGAGGGTGTTTTTTTTTTTTTTTTTTACAGCAATAGTGATAAGGGGAGCAGCTAAAAATAAATAGATAAAATAAATAAAAACAAATGATAGGTGACAGAGACAGGGACCTTGACACGTGGTGTGACTGATTCTGTACAAGACAGAGTATTTTATAGAGGGCCAAGGCAAGATTTTCTGCTCCTGCTACAAAGGATTATGAATTTGTTTTGGAGTTGACAAGAGTCATAGAATACCCACACATACTGCCCCACCTCTACAGTTCTACTGCTTATAGTCATCATTCATACAGAAAGTTTGCGTTCTACACTTGATTATCATTTTGGGCATGCCGGTATTGGCCCCAACAGTACACCATCCATTTGTAAGAACATGTTATTGTTAAGACCTGACTTTAGATTTATTTTTATATAAACACAATAAAGGTTATGTTTTAATTCTTACATATACTCATTACAAATTACATTTTTGTACCCACTTCTGTAGTATGAAGTACACCCCCAGTTATATTTGACTTGGAGTAGAGTGCTAGTACAGCAGGGTTATCTGTTTTATTTTTCTTTGCATATTATTAGGGGTATGAGAAATCTCTTGCCGTGTTCCTGCAAGAAATTCCATGAAAACCTTGTTGTTGTCAGCTTTTATCGCAGGAAAATCCACTTTAAAACTAACAATTATATTTTTCTCACATTGGCCAAAATTTTTCGCCATTTTTTTCAATGGCTAGAAAGTTTCCACCCATTGATTTACGTTGTTTTCACCTTTTTGCTATAAAAATGTGATGTATTTGCAGAAATCAAACACAATAGAAGCAGCAGAGTGAGGTAGATGTTCTGTGCTATTCTGCTGTGATCTTGAATAAAAATTGAGGCAGGATTTTAAAAATAATACTTGGAGGAGCTGGAAGGACCCTTATGCGTCCACTGAGTCTGAGGTGGAGGAAGTGAGCACTACTGAACTAATGCTGTCCAGTCCCCCTAAATCATCCAAGGGCTCTTGGAGAATTTAATGGGAAGGGAGGGAGAAAAGGGAAAAGGAAGGGAGGGAGAAAAGGGTAGTAGTAGCAGTGAGAACAGGACACTTCAGCTGCCTGTGCCTGCTGCTAGACATGCTGCCTCTGTTGCTACCATTGCTGCCCCTGCTGACACTAGTGCTGTGCCTGCTGTCAGATGTGCTGCCCCTGTTGCAACCAGTGTTCCTGTCTCTATCAAATTTCTTTTTTTTTTAATTAACTGTCCCCCCATACCAGTCAAGAACCCCTCCAAAACAAATTCCCTGTTCAACTGAATCATTCCCCAGACACCACCCATCAACACAGGCATCCTTCTCAGACCCTTTTTATACCATGTCTTATGGTTTTTTTAATTTGTATTTAGGATTTATTTTTTATGAATTGCCCCCCAATCCCAGTAAACAACCCAACATCCCCTGTTCAACTGATCCTTTTCCCACACCCCACCAACACCGGCACCCTCATACCCCTTTTATAATATGCCTTTGGAAATAAAATAATATTTGTTCTGTGTTGTGTGTAATTTTAATGTTCCCATTGATTTCAATGGAATGAGCTTGGTGAACAAATCGTGAAAAAGCAGAAAATCTGTACTTTTCACTGGAAATTTTTTGCAAAGCAGAAAGTGCCATTTTTCGCAGATTTCAGTTTGAGGTGAAAATTTTCACCAATCCCTACATATTGTTTCCCCTGTTGAACCATTCCTAAGTATAATTAATTTTGGGTTTTCTTCCAATTTGTTATTGAATGCAATATGTGAATTGAATACACCAGATTTTCATTTTATTCCACCTCCAATTCTACCTGTCTTACAAATTCAAATATTACCCCCCCATTCAATTCCCTCTCTATGCCACTTCATGTTCATCTGGTGAAGAAAGCTTTGGAGTGCACTGAAAATCTCAGATGAATCATCACTGCTATCTACTAGGTTGCTTAGTGACAAGGGTGGTGTACCTGATGACACCACCATTGTTGGTGCATGTGGCACTGTCTGGAGTTCCACTGCAGTACTGTTGCTGCTGGTGGCAGTAGCAATGGCACTGCTGATATAATTGGTGCCACTCCTTCCATCTTGGTACTAGAGAGAGCACCCCAATTTAGGCATGACCTATTACACCCTGATGATGATGATTCCTCAGTTCCTCCCTGAGCCCACCAAGTCGTTCTGGTAGCAATGAGCACACCTCTTACTATAAACAAAAAACATTTTTTAACAAAAATTTGAATGACCATCTCTCACTGCCCTATCACTAACTAGCACTAAATCATATTTGACTGATGTTCACTAACCTAATCACACATTTCATACACTACAAATTTCATTTTTTATTAGATCTCTCCTTTCTTGAAACATCTTACTCCTCTATCACTCCTCTATTAGATTTGCTACATTGAGTAATGATGTTGGGGATGCTGACACAGGAACATCTTTGCTGGAAAGAACTGTTCTCTCTCACATCGGGTGAACAGCCCCTCTAGCAAAGATGGGATCCGGAACTCAGGCAGACCTAGACAGATGGATGTGGTAGGGAATTCTATTATTAGGAAGACAGGCAGGGTAATCTGTAGCCAAGATCGCCACAATTTTACAGTGAGCTGTTTCCCGGGAGCTCAGGTTCGATATGTGGCTGATCGGGTTGATAGATTGTTGGTAGGGGCTGGGCATGACCCGGCTGTCATGGTACATGTTGGTACTAATGACAAAGTCAGTGGAAAATGGAGGTCCATTAAGAAGGATTTCAGGGACCTAGGATATAAGCTTAAACAGAGGACCTCTAAGGTAGTATTTTCTGAAATACTACCTGTGTCACAAGCTACATTAGAAAGGCAACGGGAGATTAGGGAGTTAAATGCGTGGATAAAGACTTGGTGTAAACAGGAGGGTTTGGGTTCCTAGAGCACTGGGCAGTCTTTTCCCTTGGGGGCAATCTTTATAGTAGTGATGGATTGCACCTTAGTGGAAAGGGGCCACGGTGCTGGGCAATAGGATGGTTAGAGGGCTGGAGGAGACCCTAAACTAGAAAGGTGGGGAGGAAGCTGCAACACAGGTTGGGGAAGGTAGTATATTTGAGGAAATGGGATTAGAGAAGGGGAATGGGGGTGGAGATGGGGAATGGGCTAGTTCATCTAATAGGGAGTTGCCATTGTTGCAGCCTGATAAAAGACAAATACATCTGACAAAGAACAAAATCTTTAGGAATGGCAAAAAGATAAAATGTATGCATGCAAATGCTCACAGTCTGGCTGTTAAGATGGGGAACTAGAAATGATTGCAGTACATGAGCAGTATAATCTGACTGGAGTGTCTGAAACCTGGTAAGATGATACGTATGACTTGGCAGTCAATCTAGAGGGTTATTCATTTTTTAGGAGGGACAGGGTTAATAAAAGGGGAGGAGGGGAATGACTATATGTAAAGCAGGCCTTAAAACCTAGTTTAAGGGAAGATATAAATGAAGGGTCCAATGAAAAGGTAGAGGCCTTCTGGGTTGAAATACACACTGGGGGCACACATAATAAAAAAGATATTGGTGGGGATTTGCTACAAGCCACCTAATGTTGGGGAGTTGGAGGAAGCCCAACTTTTACTGCAAATGGCAAAGGCTACTAGGTCAGCAAAGGTAATTATAATGGTAGATTTCAACTATCCTGAAATTGAATGGAGCAATATGACTTACAGCACAAGAAAGGGAAATATTTTTGTAAGTGTGATAAATGATAATTTTATGTCCCAACTAGTAGAGAAGCCAACTAGAAAAGAGGCATTGCTTGACCCAGTGCTCTCAAACGATTCTGACATGATAAACAACGTACAAGTAAGGGAACATTTGGGCAGCAGTGACCACAATATTGTATCCTTTGAAGTTTGTTATGAGAAACCCAATAGCAAGGGTTTAACCAAAACACTCAATTTCAAAAAGGCTAATTTTACAAACTTAAAAGAAATGTTAAAGGATATCCAGTGGGATGTAATTTTCAAAGATAAAAATGCACAAGAATCATGGAATGTATTTAAGATTCTATTGGGCAAATATACATGCCAATATATACCATTGGGGAATAAGCACAAGAGAAGTAAAGTGAAACCAATGTGGCTTAATAATGTGGTTAGCAGGGGGATGAGAAATAAAAAACAGGCATTTAAAGTGTTTAAGTCAAGCGGGTCAGACGCATCATTTAAAAAATATAATGAATGTAATAAAATCTGCAAACAAGCAATTAAGCTAGCTAAAATAGAAAATGAGAAAAACATTGCAAATGAGAGCAAGAAAATCCTTAAACAATTCTACAAGTATATTAATAAAAAAGTTAAGGTTGATATTGGTCCTCTTAGTACTGAGACAGTTGAACTGATTAGTGAGGATAAAGCTATGGCTGACACCCTAAATACGTTCTTTGCTTTAGTATATACAAAGGAAGCAGCAATGACAAGCTATGGACAAACAGACAAAAACACGGAATTTCCTCCAACATCTACATGGCTTACTGAGGACAAGGTCCCACAGAGACTGGAAAGGGTTATAGTGAATAAAGTGCCTGGAACGGACGGTATACACCCAAGGGAACTTAAGGAACTTAGTTCAGTAATAGCAAAACCATTATACTTAATATTTATTGATTCCCTTTCATCAGTCATAGTGCCCTGTGACTGGAGGAAAGCTGATGTAGTTCCATTGTTTAAAAAGGGAGCAAGATCCAAACCAGGAAATTATAGACCTGTGAGATTGACTTCCATAGTGGGTAAGATATTAGAAGGGTTATTAACTGACAGTATTCAGAACTATGTGAAGACAAACAATATCATTAGTAGGAATCAGCATGGTTTCATGAAGAACAGATCATGTCAGACTAATTTACTTGCATTTTATGAAAGAGTGAGTAGTAATATGGACAGGGGAATTGCTGTTGATGTAGTATACTTGGATTGTGCAAAAGCCTTTGATACAGTGCCTCACAACAGGTTACTGCATAAATTAAAAGGCTTCAGTTTGGGCGGTGTTATCTGTACATGGATTGAGAACTGGTTAAATGATAGATGGCAGAGAGTTGTTGTAAATGGAACTTTTTCAAATTGGTCTAAGGTTATAAGTGGGGTGCCGCAGGGTTCAGTCCTGGGGCCAATGCTTTTTAATTTGTTTATTAATGATCTAGAAGTGGGAATTGAAAGTAGCATCTCAATATTTGCTCATAGCACTAAGCTATGTAAGGAAATACATACAGAGCTGGATGTTTTTCCCTACAGAAGGATTTAGATAATCTAAGTGAATGGGCAGAAAAGTGGCAGATGTCATTTAATGCAGATAAATGTAAGGTTATGCATTTGGGCTGTAAAAACAAACTTGCTGCATATATTCTAAATGGGTAACAACTTGGGAAATCCTCATTAGAGAAAGATTTAGGAGTACTGGTAGACAATAGTCTTCAAAGCAGTGTGCAGAGTCACTCAGCTGCTGCAAGAGCAAATAGGGTACTAGCCTGCATAAAAAGAGGTGTAGCAGCAAGGGATGCTAATATTATCCTACCTCTGTATAAATCCTTGGTTAGGCCTCATCTAGAATATGGAGTACAATTTTGGGCACCTGTTCTAAAAAAGGACATTACTGAACTGGAAAAGGTGCAGAGACGTGCAACAAAACTGATAAAGGGATTGGAGGATCTGAGTTTCAAGGAGAGACTAGCCAAACTGGGTTTGTTTACATTAGAGAAGAGACGTCTAAGGGGTGATATGATTACCATTTACAAATACATTCAAGGTCAATACAAAGAACTATCCAATTAATTATTTATGCAAAGAGATGAGCTAAGAACAAGAGGTCATCCATTAAGACTTGAGGAAAGGCGCTTTTGACTGAAACAGAGGCAGGGATTCTTTACAGTAAGGGCGGTAAGGCTATGGAATTCTTTGCCTCTGGATGTTGTGCTTGCAGATAATGCAACTGCAATCAAAAAAGCAATGGATGCCTATCTAGCACAGAACAATATTGACAATTATGACAGATGGCTTCAAAGCAAATAGGATATTGATCTGGGGGAACTATTTGACTACCAATTGGAGTCAGGAAGGAATCATTCCCCCCCCACACACACACTTGGGACTAGATTGGAAATGGCTCCAGAGGGCTTTTTTTGCCTTTCTCTGGATCAACAGGGGTATTTTTGGCATGGGCTGAACTTGATGGACGCATGTCTTTTTTCAGCCTTATCTACAATGTTACTATGTTACTACTAACAAAACACACACTGAATTTGGATATTATAGTACAAGCTGGTGGGTAATTAAGGGGTATTTTTCTATGATGTGGGAAATTCCTGCCTCCAAAAATTATATTATTATATTATTGTATAGAGTAGCAGAAAAGTGGTAGAAATTCATTGGCAAAATAGCAGTGATACTGGTAACTTAACAGTAAAAAAACTATCAGTGCCTGACATACCACCAAGCACTGATGTGTTGTGTTACACTTACCTTTATCCACTTTCTGTCTTCTTCTGTATTCATTCTATATTCTCTTCTTTCTTGTATATTCTTTCTTCTCTTCATCCTTCTTTCTTCTTGCTGTAAAAAACATAATAGTATTAATATAAGTTTGCAGATATATAGCGGACATTAATATACACTTTAAGCCCTTGAGTGCCAGAGGGGTAATGAGTTGCAGACCTCTCTGAGGCTCAGATGGTTAAATGATGAATTAGTGCCCTGTTCCATAGACATATGCTGCCATTATTTTAGGTCCAAATAAGCCATTGTAGTTAAAGTCAAGTCATTATAGTAAGTCAAAGTTGTGCCATTAAAATATGTCCCAAAATTAAATAATAGAAGACTTAGCTTAATAATCTGTCTCCACCGCTGTGTGCTTCCGCAGAGGCGGCAGAAGCGGAGACAGTACAGTGTGGCACAGCACCCGCATTCTGTCCCTCATGGGCTAATGTCTGTTCCCCACTTAGGGAATTCAAGCAGAGACTTCTATCATGGTGCCCGTGATCTGGGCAACATTCTGTCCATCTTGATGATGCTGCTCTCCTATTGGCTGCGCTGTACTGCTCCTCCTAGTGAAAGCCTTTGTATACCCTGGGCTGTCAATAGGCTAGTGCCCTTTCGTGGTGTACCTGATGCCTAGCGCTAGTTTTGCTATCCTGATAGCAGTGTATGACCCTGGACTGCCTGACCACGCCATTAGTCTCTGCTCCTGATTCTGTGTACCGATTCGGATTGGCTGACGTTCCTGCTTCCTGTTCTGACCTGGCCTGGCTGACATTCTTGCTCCGTGTACCGACCCAGCGAGACCAACGTTCCTGCTTCCTGTTCCGACCCGGCTTGGCTGATGTTCCTGTGCTGTGTACCGAATCGGATTGGCGGTGGTTCCTGCTCTCAGCTTGCTTGGCTGGGCAATCCCCGGCAGTTCCGGCTGCTTACGGTTGCACGGTTCCCTTAGATTGTATCTCATGACTCCGGTACTCCGGTACCTTGTCCGATCCTGCCTGGTGGCTCAGAGTCTCAGTGTGCCGGTATCCTCTCACACCGTGCTGCATCGCTTGGTCTTTACTTGGGTTCAGTTGGGTGCTTCCTGTGGTTGCCGTTATCCAGACAATTGCGATTATTAACCCCTGCGGGGGTGTTGCCTCGTTATCTACTTGCTATACCAGTGTGGGTTGCTTCCAGTACCTTGTGCGTACTGATTCCATAGTTCAGTTGGGCGCTTTTGGTTGCCATCCATTTTATGTGAAGCACATTAACCCTTTGGGGGAAAGCAAGAGCATTGGTGTTGACTGCTCCGTTGGGCCTACGTTTTGCACGCGCTCTGACCAGTCTATTGTAGTGCACGGTGGGCATCCACCGTAGTAGAACCGTGCAAGTTATCATTGTCTGCCATTACACATTGTACCGCAGCTATTGCTAGCCACTCTGCCTGTGGCTCCACTGTACATATCGGACTCATACACTGTATCAAGATATTACCTGACTGTGTCAGTATTGTGTTGTGTACCATACTGGACCCGTGTGGGTAACCGCTTGTAACCTGTCCTGTGTCAGTTTGATGCTATTTACTGGACCCGTGAGAGTTACATTATTTCTTGTGTGCTTCAATAAAATTGTGTTTTTACCTAAACCTAACGTGTCTGAGTGTACTGAACCGTAACAACTTCCTTTATATATGGGCAGTGTCTCTTCAAATTCCCTCACAGCCATTGGCTGGGATGTGCTTATGCACATCCCAGCCAATCAGTTTAAAGCACAGCCACTCCAATCTGATTGGCTGGGATGTGTATAAGCACATTTTAGCCAATGGCTGTGAGGGAAATTGGGATAAAACTGCCTATATGTAAAGGCAGTCTCTGCTCGAATTCCCTCAGTGTGGAATGGGCATCAAACCTTGAGAGACAGAACAGGGGGCTGTGACACATATTACTGTCACTGCTGCTGCTGCGGCTGTATGTAGAGACAGATTATTAAACTAAGTCTTCTATTATTCAATTTTGGACATATTTTAATGGAGCAACGTTGACTTACCATAATGGCTTGACTTTGAATATAATAGCTGATTTGGACCTAAAATAATGGAGGCATATGTCTATGGAGCAGGGCACTACTTCATCAATTAACCCTGTGAGCCCCAGAGTGGTACAGCTAGAAGAAAGAAGGATTAAGAGAAGATACAATAAAGAGAGTAGATAAGCCTCCCAAGAGCTCCATATCAAGTGGAATGTGGGCTGCCTAGTTGAAGCTTGCATTCTGTGCACTGTATGCACAGAGACCACTTGAGAGCAGTCTATTGGGTCACGGCAGGAGTAGTGGTCGATTTCCAGAGCAAGGAAATGAGGGCCTTGGCAACATTAGTGAGTTGGATGAATAAAGCCTGTTGAGGTTTCTGACTTGACATGTGTGGCAAATCATAATAGTAGTGGGTCCAAGGGAAGAGCAACACCCAGAAAAGCTCCAATATGGGCCGAAGATCTTCCCAGAAAGGAATAATCGTTGTACAGGTCCACCAGATATGCAAAAATGAGCCTACATCAGAGGCACATCTCCAGCAGGTGGGAGAGGAAGTGGGAAACATGGAATGGTTTACCTGAGAAGTACTGTACCACCTAGAGAAAATTTTGTTGCACTCTTTGAACGAAATGTCCGGGGAAGCAGCAAGCCACCTGTGGAGAGTAGAGAACCATACATCATGAGGGAGGAAAACTCCCAGTTCTGTCTCCCAAGAGCGAAGGTAGTGAGGTTTCAGATCAGGAGAACAGGAGAGAAGAAAGCTATAGCATTTAGCCAGAGTGTGGGATCAGATTGCAGGATTATTAAGGAGCCACTCAAACGGAGAGAGGGCTGCCTCTAGAGGAGTGCCTCCAGGCAGAGTAGTGAGGAAACGTCAGACTTGGAAGTACAGCCAAAATTGATTGGCAGGGAGATTATTCTCAGACACAAGGAGTTCAAAGGAATATAATCTAACATTTACTAGAATGTCTCCAGTATGTCCCAAGCTATAGCCCTTCCACACTCGAAATGAGGAACTATATAACCCTGGAGTGAAAGCAGGGTTCCCAAGCAAATGGGTTAAGGTTTGACCAAAAAGTTATTAGGTGTCCCAGAATTATATGATGCTTAGATTAATCCAGAAAAGATCTGGGGTCTAATCAGAAACATTTGCTCAGGTCTATGCCGGGCGCAAAGAGTTGGCAGCAAGATAACCAACTCTTCCAGGGTTCATGAGAAATATCAACGAGTTTGAGCAGATTAGAAGCATTATAGTACGATATGACATTGGGGACCACCAGTCCCCCACTTTTGAGAGGTAAGCGAAGATGTGTCAGAGGTAGTGATGAGCGAGCGTGCTCGGCCGATGCTCGGATCGGCTCGAGCATCGCTCTGCTCGGCACATGGCGGTACTCGTCGAGTACCGCCATGTGCTCGCCCGCCATGTTCGGGTGGCGGGGATCTGTGCCGGAAGAGGCACAGATCCGAAGAAGCTCCGCTGGACCACCAGGGACTGGAGGTACGGGGGCATTGCGGAGATGAAGGGGGCATTGCGGAGATGAAGGGGGACATTGTGGAAGAGGGGCATAGACTCTATGCCCCTCTTCCACAATGTCCCCCTTCATCTCCGCTATGCCCGTCTTCCACAATGTGCCCCTTCATCTCCGCTATGCCCCTCTTCCACAATGTGCCCCTTCATCTCCGCTATGCCCCTCTTCCACAATGTCCCCCTTCATCTCCTCTATGGCATAGAGGAGATGAAGGGGGACATTGTGGAAGAGGGGCATAGCGGAGATGAAGGGGCACATTGTGGAAGAGGGGCATAGCGGAGATGAAGGGGCACATTGTGGAAGACGGGCATAGCGGAGATGAAGGGGGACATTGCGGAGCTGAAGGGGGCATTCGGAGATGAAGGGGGCATAGCGGAGATGAAGGGGGCATTGACCAGGCACCCTCCCCTCATCAGAGCAGGGGGTGCCTGGTGTCGCCCCATTCACTTCAATGGGGCTCGGGTGCTCGGCCGAGCACTCGAGCCTCAGGGGGTGCTCGGTCAGAGCACCCGAGCACCCGAGCATCGGGGTGCTCGCTCAACACTAGTCAGAGGGACTCTTAACTATCGTACGTTGAAGTTTTTTGAGATAACGAAAGGGGAATATGAAGAGGGAGGGAGTTAAAAATGTGTAGTATTTTTGGTAGGATAATCATTTTAGCTAGATTAACCCTTTGAGTGCCAAAGTGGTACGTAATGCACTCTGCACTCAAAGGGTTAACCCTTCCAATCCAATAGACAAACATTGAATTCCAATGCTCAGTATCAGACTGCAGAGCCTGAATAAGATGGTTTGAACTTGGCCTTAATCATGTCATTGAAGATGGGGGAGAGTATGATAGCAAAGTATGTAATACTTTTGGGAGGCCATTGAAAAGGGAAGGAGCGTTGGAGGGCAGAAACTGTCCTTTGGTCCAGATCAAGGTGAAGAATTTCAGATTTACCAAAACTGACCTAGAAGTGTGATAGGTGGCTATAATGTTGGAGCTATGAGAGAAGGCCCTTTAAAGACGCAGCCGGTTTAGATAAAAAAACAGGAGGTCGTCAGCAAAGCACACCAATTTCTCTGAAGATTAATCAGATGGGAGGCCTGAGATGTGCGATGAAATATGAATAGTTTTTAAAAGAGGTTCCAAGGCCAGAATACACAAAATGGGAGGGAGTGGGCATCCCTGCCTCATCCCATTAGTAATTTTAAACAGTTCAGATAGGAAACCATTGAGTTTTATGCGTTCCGAAGCTAAAAACCAATGAACGAAAGCCCTCCCCCATACGGAGATGCCAGGGCACCGTCTCCAAATAGGGCCATGCAATATGATCAAACTTCTTTTCAGCGTCGATCGAAAGCAGAACTGAGGGGATACGTTTTTGCAAAGCTGTATATATTAAAGCTATAGCTTGGGAAGTATTGCATCTCACCTCTCTGTTCGGTACAAATCCCGCCTGATTACGATGGATAAGATTTGGTAAATAGCGTCGCAGTCTGGAGGCCAGAATTTTGGCCAGAAGTTTGATATCAACATTGAGTAAGGATACTGGCCTGTAACTACTGCAGAGAAGAAGATCTTTTCCTGTCAGAGACTTTGCCCTGTTGGAGCATAGGGGGTTAATTTTAATAGCAGAATTTTCTGAAAACCTGTGTTTAAAATGTGTTCAAATTACCTCATCCTTAAAAGAAAGGAATACTCATTGATTTAATTTGGGAGTAAATAGTTGAGCGACATTAATGGTGATAGATAGAAAATTGCAGACAACCACGGTGCCAAGCAGTATTAGTATATTATGAGAAAATCTTAAGGTCTTAAACAGAGAGATAATTCCCTATGAGAACGTCTGAAAAAAGTGACATCTTTATATGACGTAAGGTCAAAATTGAAATTCCTGAATTTGAGAAATAACATACCAGGTATCATTTTAGGTGTGAATTTTAATATGGAGTAAGAGTGCCCTCTATAGTTTTTATAGCGTCATTACTGGCTTTACTCACATTCCTGGTATAATTAGGGATGGGATATTATCCAATCAGGTAATTTCTGTAAATTCCAAAAGCTGAATGCTAGTGGTGGTGGTGATGCCCATCCTCTTCCCTGTCTCCCATTCCTTCTCAGTTTCTGATAAAAAGGCCATCAATGTCTCTTCCACCCCAGCTTCTCCAACACCACCAGCACCACTAGTCCCTACATGATGCTGCTCTATTCCAGACATCTCACTCCTGCTTGAAGGAGGTGACGAGCAATGTGACAGAGGGTCCCCTGCTGTCACACTTGGCATAATTTTCTCCTTCCCCCTGAGTACTATAAGAAACACTAGCAGCAGGCAAAGTATTGGTGGCAGCAGGTTCAGCACTGGCAGCAGGTTCAGCACTGGCAGCAGGTACAACACTAGTGGCAGCACATCTGGCAGCAGGTACAACACTAGTGGCTGCAGGTACAGCAATGGTGGCACTGACAGCAGGGGCAGCACATCTTGCAGCAGGCACAGGCAACTGACCTGTCCTGCTCTCACTAGTACTACCCTTTTCTCCCTCTCTTCCCATTCCATATTTCTCCCTCCCTTCCCATTAAATTCCCCAAGATTCCTTGGGGTGATTTAGGGGGACTGGATAGCATTGGTTCAGTACTACTAGTCACTTCCTCCTCCTCTTGAGACTCAGTGGACACATGGGTCCTTCCATCTCCTCCACTGATTATTTTTCACTCTGCTCATAGTGATAGCAGTCACTATGAGCCTTTCCTGCCTCAATTTTTGCAAAATATCACAGCAGAACAGCACAGCACGTCTACCTCGCTCTGTAGCTGATTCTATTGTGTCTGCCTTCAGTGAAAACATCACATTTTTATAGCGGTAGTGAGAAAACAACGTAAATCGATGGGTGGAAACTTTATAGCCATTGAAAAAATGTCGAAAGATTTTGGCCAATGGGCGAAAGATGCAAAAATTTTAACAGCTAGTTTTAAAGCGGATTTTCCAACGAAAAACCAGATAACAACGTGGTTTTTGATAAAGTTCCCATGGGAACACGGCAACAACTTTCGCCCATTCCTATTGGCAACACTGGAAAATATAAATGAGCAAGTGTTAAAAAATATTGTTGATCTGAGTTACATTGCAAAACAGAAAAATGACTTAAGCAACTTAGGCATGTGTGCCCCTCCAGCAGTGACCTGACATGCATTTCACCCAAAAACAGATTTCTCAGAGAATTACCAAATGATTTTTGATGACTTAAGACTTTGCAAATGTTCAACCTTTTTCTTTTTTTATCCTGACCTAATGGGATATTTAGTCATAACTTGGCAATACTGAATTACTGAATTCTAGGATTCTTCATTAGTACAGCGAAGCCAGTGGATTAAAAATAAAAATCTCATTATTACAAGAAGCAGTAAAAAATATTTGGTCACACCAGGAAAAAGAGTACACAGACTCTCAATCTAATGCATTTCGCACCTGTTGGTGCTTACTATGAGTAGAATGAGAGTCTGTGTACTATTTTTCCCAGTGTAATCAAAGAATTGTCATGCATAAGACAGGTTATAGTGCATTTTATACAAATAGTTTCCCTCTCACTCAAACAGTTATGACTGAAAAATCCACTCCTATCAGATAATTAAACTCAAGCCTCTGGATCTCTTTTAAACTGAGGAAACAAAATAGGGATTTCTTCAGGAAAGCACTAGAAAAAGTAATGATGCCTTAAGAAAAACTGTAACTACAATAATTTGACTAGAATAAAAACAATGTTCACCTCCTTTATACTATTTCTCCCTTTTATTACAATTCATAATTTATCTTTATACAATTGTCTTATTCAAGTTATGTTTCGGAATGTTTATTTCATCTAAAAATGTGATAAGGGGGGGGGCGTGGACTGTCAGCTCTAGTGAATGGGTGTGTAGGTCTTGAGCTCTGCCCTCCCGGGAGACTCTATTGATCTATACCGACAACATATATCTTTATTTCAGGCTGACTATCTTTGTGAACGCATCAACACCATGCCGAGCGACAAAAAATTAGAAAAAGGCTAAGGAGTGCACTTATATTTCCAGAAATGTGATGTCTCTTTGTGTAACGACACGGCTCCCAAGATGGCCGACCAGCCTGAGGTGGTTCCTAGTTGCTCACAACCTGTTCTATCTGAAAACGAGGATAGAAGTGGTTCAGATGACGAATCTACGTGGGATCAAGCGGACTCCCCGTCTAATAAGGGAGACATAAATAATTTACTTTGAGATTTAAAAATATTCCTTAAAGAAGAGCTGAAGGAGGTGAAACGAGATTGATCACAACAGGGAGATAGAGTTGTCGCTTTAGAAGATGATCGACAATCTTGAAAAACCTTTATAGAAGTGACGCAGCAAAAAATTATCTCACTACACAAAGCACAGCTTGACAGTATGCATTGTATGGAAGATGCAGAAAATAGAGGCAGAAGAAATCATTTGCGTATTAGAGGTGTCACTGAAACAGTGGAAGGGGAAGGGATATTTTCTTTCTTGCACAAACTTTTTCACTTCCTACTGGAACCTGACCAACCTACAGTTTATGAAATAGAAAGGGCACACAGAACCTTTAAAGCTAAATCTGCACCGAAAGAAGCACCGAGGAACATAATTGTACGTTTCTTGAGATTCCCAGATAAAGAAGCTATGCTTATGGCGGCAACGAAATTGGCGCCGCTCACTTTTAAAAACCAACCTATTATAATTTTTGGAGACTTTTCACACCTAATGGTACAATGGAGACGTGGGCTGTGTTCACTCATGACGATCTTTTGACAGTGAAATCTTTGCTATCGTTGTTGATTTCCTCTCATGATTCATACAATCAAGAAGGGACATACCTACTCTCTGAAATATGGAGAGGACCCTAAATATTTAATCTCTTCACTTCTATTAACCCTTCCTGGAGATTTCAACTTCCCAGGTATCCAGCCTGATCTGTCTATCTGGCCTGAAGACATGGATGTACCAGCAGCATGGCATGCAGTTACTAAAAGACGTTGCACACCAGACTCCCCACCATGGCAGGCAATGTGGCTAAACAGGCCCGACAGTCTAATGGATGACTGTAGTTTAGGTGACTGTAGTTTATAAATGTCGGCTCTATTTTACATACCATAGCTCATACTGGGGCATGGAACTCATGAACTTTATATGCCTTATAGATACTCCTTATACTTTTCACTGATTTTTACTATGAGGGGGTGAGGGGAGGGATTCGGTAAAATCAGCTTTTGTAAGCCATGTTTCCGTTCTAAGAGTGAAATGTAGTACCCCATAGATCTCCTAGATTATATAAATTGATTCACTTGGCCATTTCTTCTACCTGTCAAGTGCAATTACTTTAGATAGTGCTAAAATACTATTTTTGTATGATTCTAAATTTCTCAGATTGGATCTGGACACCATGGTTTTCTATTTACTGGTGTATCACAGTTTTTCCCTTGCAAGGTCAATAAACATCTGTTTTATATGTGCTGTGGAGGTGTTCTCTCCTATATTGCTGTTTTTCAGGTACTAGACTGAGAGAACAATCTCTAATTATACCTTTGTTAATAGGACTCCATTGCGAGTCCAAGAGATTCTTTCTTGAGATTCTCTCCTCCCTGTATCAGTGTCTCATGCCTCAGTTCTGTTTCATTGGATATTCGTGTGTCTGGCACGCTCTCTTTGGGAGAATAGATAGATGGTAATTGGGGGGGATTAGAGTGGAGCTGCATTGGACCTTAATCCCTGAGGTCTCGGTTTCTGACTTAGGGGGGTGATGGGTGAAGCAGATCCGATCATTTAGTTTTAATTTAAGTTCCTGTGGACATAGGTTTCCATATGTATATGGTTGCTATATTAAGTCCGATAGTAGCATTACTATTTGTTCATGCTTTGAGTCTCCACTAACTATTTCTGTGGTCATCTACTTGAGTTTCGGATACTGACCATTCAGATGACCCTTTGATGATTGGCTATACCTCCACTGGGTTTCTAATTTTTACTCATTCTGTTGGATTATTTGACCCTCTAAAAATTCCGTTAGGGATTTCCATTCCTTCAGGATCCCGCTAATCTAATTTGAGCTTCTGGTTCTATTGCACCTGCTTGCTCTATTCTCTGTTTTATCCAAAATTTTTTCATTTGCATTGCCTCTTGAGTGATGCAATTTCATCCCCAAAACTCACCTGTAAATTTATTTCCAGGAAGAGGGCAATGGCCCACTATGCTTTCTGGAACAAGTTCTACCTACCTCCTTGTTTTCCTCTTTTTCTATTCCTCCTTTTTTTTTCCTTTTCTACTTCTCTTTTCTCCATTTCCCTTATTCCTTCTCACCTTTCTTTCCCTTCCCCTGCAGACATGGGATTTATGCAGTATTCCAAGTACTGACTTCTAACTTTCACACTCATATACAGATCAAGTTTAAACTGTATCTGGATGTACTTTACACTCTCCAGTGCTTCATATTATTTCTCAAAATGTGAAGGAGCTTACTGTCCCCAGAAGAGGTCTCTAGTCATTAAGGAAATGAGCAAATTAATGGGTGACATTGTCATATTACAAGAAACCCATATTAAGAAATATTCAAATATAAAGCTTTCTTCTAATACATTTCCTAAGGTGTATCTAAGCTCAGCCTCAATAAATGTTGTGGAGTGCTATACTTCTTCATAGGGATCTCCCATTTTCACATTCTAAGACATTAGCAGACAAGGAGGGTAGGTATCTATTCATTAAAGGTTCTATAAATGACTCCTTATACACTTTTGCCACTCTGTACTCTCCTAATTCAAACCAGACTTCTCTCATCTCTCATACTTTGGATCTTCTAGTGGATTTCCAAGAAGGGACTCTTATTCTAGGAGATGACTTCAACCTCCCCATCTCACCCCTGATTGACTGCTCCACAGGTAAATCCTCGAGCTCTCAATCGACACTTTGGCGATTTTCACTCTCTTTACATCGGCCTCATCTTATGGACTCTTGGAGGATCCTCCACCCCCAAGGAAGAGATTATACTTTTTATTGTAACCCTCACACAGCATATTCCAGGATAGATTACATCTTCATTTCCATTGCTCCATTCCCTCCCTTCAGGAAGCAGAAATAGGTAACATCACATGGTCTGACCATGCACATGTGTCGATCACTTTTGAACATTCTTCTGCCCCTATTCCTCTGTGTTCATGGAGGTTTGTTGAATCCCTTCTTAATTACTCTGACTTTAAAGCACAGATTCTTCAAACTTTGAAACATTTTATTACTGAAAACTGTACTATTGGGATGTCTCCTGTCTCTATCTGGGAAGCACACAAGTGTGTCATTCGAGGTGAGTTGATAAAATTAGCAGCGAGAAGGAAAAAGGAGTTAACCGGTGAAATGAATCAGGTTTTGCAAGAGATACAAAAATTTGAATCACAACACAAAGCATCATTGGTAAGTGCACATTTCCATCGTCTGACGGCCCTACGTGCGTGATTACTGGTTGTATTGAACAATAAAATTGAACGTTCCTTCCTTAGAATGCGTCTGTCACATTTTTAACATGGAAATAAAATGGGCAAACTTTTGGCTAGACAACTGAAAGCAAGATTTAAATCCACATTTATCCCTTCTATCAGGACAGATACCAGACAAATATATCGTGATTCACTCTCTGGGTCTCTCTCTCTCTCTCTCTCTTCACTCTCTGGGTCCTGAAGACATTTCTTTGAGAGACTACTTAAAATCTGCAAATCTTCCCCAATTAGATGACTCCTCCGTAAATGCTCTAGATTTACCAATAACTGAGACTGAGGTTGAAGAAGCCATTAAATCTTTACTGGCGGGCAAGAGTCCGGGGCCTGATGGATTCATTCAACCATACTATAAATGTTTTAAACAGGTTCTCATACCTCTTCTTGCTAGATCCTTTATTACTCTCCCTAATGAGATACATTCTCATCCTCATATTTCTACTGCTCACATTACTGTACTACATAAACCAGGTAAAGACCCTCAATGTTGAGCGAATTATAGACCAATCTCTTTGCTTAATCTTAATCTTAAGATTTATGCCAAAATCATGGCAGACTTAAACCCCTTCTCCCTAAGCTGGTTCATCTAGATCAGGCTGGGTTTACACCTGGCCGTGAGGCCAGAGTTAATACCAGAAAACTTCACCATATTGACTTTAACAAGATTCCAGCTATATTTCTTACTACTGATGCCGAGAAGGCATTTGGTAGAGTGAACTGGTCATTTATGCTTCATGCTCTCGAGTCTTATGGTATTGGACCACACTTTATTAACTTAATACAAGCTTTATATACAAACCCTAATGCTAAGGTGAAAGTGAACAACTCATTGTCTGACTGTTTCCCTATATATAATGGTACTCGCCAGGGCTGCCCTCTATCTCCTCTCTTATTTGTTCTTGTTATGGAGGTGTTTGCACAACATATTAGAGCTAACTCTTCTATTGTCGGAATCCTGTTTAAATCCTTCACATGTAAGCTCTCCATGTTCGTGGATGATATTTTGTTATCTACCAGTCATCCCGAAGAGGCAATTCCTGCTTTTCTCTCTGAATTTGATCAATTCTCCTTGCTTTCAAACTTTAAGCTTAATGTCCACAAATCGGAGCTCTTGCTCTTAATGTCCCTCTTGCTGCTCTTTCATCACTAACCTCTAAATACCCTTTTAGATGGTCCACCAAATCTATCTCCTATTTAGGGTTTCATTTCCAGGCTAATCTGCAAATGGCTTATGATATCAACTATCCCCAACTCCTTAAATTAATCCAGAAGGATCTCTCTCGGTGGAACAGATTATGGATTGGTCGATTCAGACATTTAAAATGTCCATTCTACCACACTTTCTTTACCTCTTCCAGACCCCTCCAGTACATGTTTCACGTTCCTTTTTTATTAGTGCTAATCAGCTTTTGTCCAATTTTATCTGGGGTGCAAAAAGGCCCAGAATCAACTCTAGAACCCTATACAGGGAGAGATCTAAGGGAGGTTTGGGCTTACCTTATCTGGAAAAATACTATAAGGCTTCTCTTCTGGATAGTATTCTGGACTGGTCTCTTAATAAAGTATACAAACTTTGGTTGGGTCTGGAGGCGGAACTCTATTCCTCAGATCCACTTGATTCAGTTCTGACAACTTTCTAGGTGAAAGTGACACGTAACTCTCTCAGTCCTATTGTTCATAATATTTTGGTTTGTTGGTCTTCTACTAACAGAACTCACAATCTCATCCCCTGTCCCTCTTCTTGTCTCGGATCTTCTCATCTACACCTACATCATACTCTCTACCTTCTCATCAATTCCCCCGATGGTCCCGAATTCCGAATCTTCGTCTTTGAGATCTTTGGGGTACAAAGGGGTTACGTGACTTTAACACCTTACAAACAGAATATGAATTACCCCCGGTAGAAATTTGGAGTTATCTTAGACTCAAATATTTTTTACTGCAACCTTCTTTTCATCATTGCCTTACCACTCCTTTCACCCCATTTGAACACATGTTGGTACCAATTCCCAAGGTCTTTAGAGGGTTCTTAGGAAAAATTTATCGGATTTTGAATTACACTGTTTCAAACACAAAGCCTCCCTACGCCATAGCTTGGGAAAAGGAACTGGGAGATACGTTGTCGATTACAGAGTGGCATTCAGTTTGGAAACACATGTCTTTCCTCAGTCTCTACTCACTTTATTGAGATGAACAGTAAACTACTTTTTTGTTGGTATTATACTCTGACCAGACTACATTCTTTTGATACAAACATTTCTCCCCTCTGCTGGAGATATGGTTCGGGGGAAGGTTCTTTTGCTCACATATGGTGGTATTGCCCTCAGAATACTTATCATGTATTGAACAATTTCTTAATGTTACCTTAAAATGATCAAATGATCCCTGGCAGATCCTTCTGTTTAGAGATCTGCCCTCCTTGGCAGCGGCAGAAACTCTTTTTCTATTTTCAGTGTTGAATGTTGCAAAGGCCCTTATTCCACTGAAATGGAAATAATCTGGCTCTCCCTGTATATCATCATGGTGCAAAAAAGTACATGATCAGTTACTTTTAGTTTGAATGCCTGGGCTGAGGAAAGAGCGAGACCTTTCTCGACTAGATGACCTCCTTGCCAGATGGCATGTTTTATATACTAACTGTAAGTTCGCCTCAAAATAGTCTTACATTCACCCTTCCTTTACAGTCTGTATCGGATTGTATGATTCCCGGATCTGTGTCCCCACCCTTCTATTCTGTCTTCTTTCTTTTTCTTATTCTTGCTACGGTACAGAAAAAGGGGTTTTGTCCTTATAGATGCATCTTGAATTTTGCATTCAAATAGATTTGCGATCAGTTGATTTTGCTTTGACATATCACTCTATAGTATGGTCCTCTTTTGTATACAAGTGCAAAACTTTGTGATTATAACTGCTATTATATTATATGTTACTGTTGAATGCAATGTTATATGAACCAACCTTTAATAACAATCTAATATTAAAAAAAATGTGATAAAGAAGTTATACCTTTATAATTACTCCACAACTTAAATGAAAAGTATGGTCACCAATTTATTTGTTATTCAATATTACCATAAAGTTACAGGCTTTCTTGATGGTGTTTTATCTTTTTTCCAATTTTCCTTTCCCATACTGAAAAAGTCCATTAATACATTTTTTTACAGAAAAAAAAAAAAAGCTTAAGAGAGAAGATGTGAAAATGAATAGCAGAAATGTTCTGTTACAGATACAGTAAAACCGAAATAGAAAGTCAAGAAATAGTTCACAGCATGTTGACATCTGTAAATCTCTCTTTGTACTATAGGTTTTTGTCTGATTTTCAGTGATGTGGAAACACTTTTACACAGCTGCAGTGAAGCATTTGCTACAATGTTAATGTCTTTTAGAGATAAGAGCTACAGTATAAGAGTTACATCTTGTATTATTATGTTATAAGTAAAAATGCTTCAACAGCTTATATTTTGCTGGGGAATGTTTTCATGATTTATCTTTCAAAATTATTTGGTTTTCTTAGTACTTGGTAATCCCCTTAAGGACATATGTGACTAAAAAAAAAAACTTAATTCTAACACAAATATACACATACATACACACACATGTGTAAACACATAAACACACTAACAAACAAATAGTTGATGTTAACTGTGAATAGGAGTGAGTGAAAATTTATGTCTGAAAATGAAGCAGGTGAAAATTTTTTCACGAAAAGTGCTGATGTTTTGCTTTTAACCACCTTGTTAATTGCTTTGAAACCAATGGAAAGGATAAATCACCCACATGAAACCTTTCCCTTCTTTTCCAGATGATATAGCTTAAAAAGGTTGTCAGCATACTGACTAAGGCCTATCCTTCATCCTTGACACTGGGAGGGAAAGAAAGAAGCTGCTAAAATACTCTTGACACTAGATATATTCAAAGTGGTCAAAAAAGCTGAACTTTCTGGGAAAGTTAGTTTATATTTAATACTCACAGATAGGACAGTTAACAAAAAACAGTTCTGTTGTATACTTATATACTCTAAAAATTCACAATATATTGATAATGTTCAGCAAACTTACGTGGGGCAGGGGTAAGAGGAAAGGAGTAGGAGCAGTGCAGGAACATGTTAGAAAAATGGTAGTCCAAAAAATGACTGTAGCTATAGTTGCTACATAGTGTGCAATAAATGTTGATGATCCTTCTTCTTCTGAGAAGGCTTTTATCAAAAGTGAAAACACAAAAAAACCCAGCGTGTACATTTCCTATTAGTGCAATCACCTATATACAGGACATAAATGCCAAATTTGCTTCAATGGCAGTATTACAGTGGTGGATACAAATGGAAAAATAAAGAAAAAGAACCCATAAGAAACATGAGGCATAGGAACAGAGGGAATTAAGGATAAAATATAACCTTTATTGATAAAAAGCTTAACCCTTTGAGTGCCAGAGGGGGTGTGCAATGCATTTCTTTGCAATGTTTTGTGTACTCCCTGGCACTCAAAGTGTTAAAAAGTGAAAGAAGCAAATGAAAATATTAAGTGTACCGCCAAGGTAATACTTATGATAACCAGCTTGCAATCAAATAAATCGATTTTCAGGATAGGAGAAAATAAGTTCTAAGGCTAACAATGTGGTAGTCAGCTGATTAGTCACTGATATTAATTAACAGTGTAAAAATTAGATATCCCTTAAACATATGATTGTACTCTTGATGCAAATTATATGACACATACAATAAGCTAAAAATGCTGCAAAGAAAAATCATTATTAGGCTCAAAATATGAGCCGTGTGGCAAAATCCATGCAAAAAAAAAGTGTTTTTGCACCTTCACGTTCAACTGGCTTAGAGATCACAAGCATACAAAGATTTGCAAAAACTACCCCTCTTACCAGCCCTCAAAATGTGTGGGGCATGACTGGCAGCCAGACTGAGTGGATGCATCCTGACCTTGCTCCTACAAGAAAATTATTTGATTCCCTGAGGGAAAAGTGATTGAGAAACACAAGCCTGGCAGGTTTGCCACTGATGCCAGTGATCTAAGGTACTGTTGAAAAACAAAAAAATTCCAGCAGCTTGAGGCTCTGAAAATTTCAGGGGCTCTGCTGGAATGCGAGGCCTGGAGAGGCCTTGGGATGACTGACAAAAGGAACATGTTACTCGAGACTTGGAAAGTCTACAAATCCTGCTATTTTGTGAGGCCTGTAGAATGGTGCATGCTACTTGAGACCCAGAAAGCGTGTGGGTGAGAGTTAGTAACCACAATGTATGAATGTATATCTTTATTTATATGGTACCACACAGTGTGAACAGCGCCTTCTAATAGAAGTATGTTACAATAAATAAAAGGGCAAAAATAAGTGTCACAGTCATCGACACAATAGGAGAGAGGTCCCTGCCCCAAGAGCTTACAGTCTAAATGGGTAATAAGAGATGGACAACAGAGCATGAGGGTGTCAAGTGCTGTAAGTGCTGAGTTTGCCAAAAGTTAGTGCATGGTACTAGTGCGCCAGAAGATAAGATTTCAGGGTAGACTTAAAGACAAAGGGGGAATGTTCAAGATGTATGGAGATGGGTCTGGAGTTCCATAGGTAGGGAGCAGAAAATGAAAAAGTTTGGAGACGGGTTAGGGCTGAGGGTGTGGCTGATGCAACCAGAAGGGAGTCATGTTCTGAGAGATGGAGGTGGCCAGGAACATAAGAGGAGATGAGTAAAGAGATGTAAGGAGGGGCAGCAGTGTGGAGTGCATTAAAGGTGAAAAGAAGGACTTTGTAAGTGATGCATTGCTGAACAGGGAGCCATGTCAGATGCACACTCTGTAGCAGGTTCAGTTTTTGGAGAGAGAATGGTGATTCATGCAGCTGCTGAGCTTAAAACAGATTGCATAGGGGAAAGATGGGAAGAAGGGAGGGCAGTTAGTAGGACATTTCAATAGTCTAAGCAGGATAGAATGAGGGCATGAACAAGAGTTTTAGTAGTTTTTTGGGGGAGAGGAATGGGTTGATTTTAGAACTGTTACAGAGAAAGGAGCGACATGTTCTAGCCACAGAGTTAATGTGACGCGAGAAGGAAAGGAAGGAATCAAATATTTCCCCAAGACAGCATGCTGAGGTGACTGGATCAATGTCCGTTCCATCAACTGTAATGGTAAGGCTGGGTGCTGGGCAAGGTCTTGGAGGGAAAATGAGAAGTTCGGTTTTGGACATGTTTATCTTGAGCTGACAGTGGGCCAATCAGGAGGATATGGCCAAAAGGCAGTCTGAAATTTGTAACTATTTAAGGTGAAAGATCAGGAGTGGACATATAAAATTACAATCTGTGAAACCATAAGTAGCATATCATATATTCACATTTCCCAATAGATACAAATAAATACAGCCAGTTCCCAAACACAACAGGAGGGAAAAAAATGGTGGGGCATAACACATCAGAATGAGAGTAGTCAAAGCTGTTAACACCTCGATGGAAGATGGACAGTGACTTGCCATTCTAAACCATACACAGGAATAAATGTCAGCACCAAAAAATATTCCCTATTCATCTCACAGGGGAGCATAGCTATCCCAGTTTCTGAATACAGGCTAATAACTGCCCTTGAGACCGATGGGGCTATGACTCTCCATCCATGGTTTATAAGATCTCCCATTCTATGTACATATATTTACTAAGGGATAAAAATATATATCTCCACCTACTACAACTGTTCTGTTTGGGTCACCCTGGTACTCATCATTTTCCAATAAATCATATGCATAAAACCTTGGCATATAATAATTGCCACTTTGTTGAGGACCCTTAGAGTCTTTTTTTGTGTTTGTGGGAATAGAGTGAAGAAGAGACTGCAATCAACAGCCTTCACCCCCAAGGTAATGCCATCTCGCTATCAATAAGAATTATGCTCAAATCTGTTGTGCAAAAAAATACCAGTACTCAACTTCACCTGTCTTGGCTGTCTGACCTGGGTGACAAATGTGTGCTCACTCTTCTTCCCTCAGCCCCTTTCTGGTCTGATGCTTGTTCCCTTCTATAAGAAATATTAAGTGAGAGATCATGAATTCTTTGCTTTGGAGTGCCAAATACAAGTCTGAGAGGTGTCAAAACCAACAATATGGGAGAAAGATTCTGTTGTGTCCTCACGAGAAATGCAGCTGAAACCATGTGGTTGTCCGCTTTTTGGCTGGAAAAAACACCCTCAGCAAACCACTTAAAAATGTCTCCATTTCACCTACACAAAAAATATTTTGCTGTGTCTTTCAATAGCTATAATCATCCTGTACATTTACTATTTGTATTTTCCATTTTCACATACAAAAAGTGATGTTACCAGGAAGTAAAATAGAGGAATAAGCATCTAGAAGGATTGAGAGGGAGAAATATAATTTCCTAGTAATGTAATCAATGAAATAAGTCTAGTAGAGGCTCATAGTGATGATTAACAATATGAGCACCTGGATTATAAAAACAAAGGAGGAACTGGAAGGACCGCAATGCTTCCAGTGATTCAGAGAAGGAAGAAATAACCACCACCATCATGGAAGGATCTGGTAGCCCTGATTCCCTAGACCCAGTGATTCCCATCCCCCTACATCATCTCTTGGGATATTGTAGAAATACTGTCATCATCACACTTGTCATTCGCAAGCAGTCCACTACTACCACACAGCAGCTGGAGAGAGGTGGGGGTGAGGGTGATGGTGATGCTGGCTGTGAAGCAGATGCTGGAACTAACTCTAGTATCGACATTAATGCAAAATTGTAAAGGGATGTGACCAGCCCCCTTACCTGGTGGTTTCAATTCCCTGGCATTGTCCCTATGGGACATGATGCTGGAGATGGCAAAACTGGCTAGCAGTTCCTGTTCCTTCTGCTAGTGCAGCCAGTGAGCTTTCGTCACCTCAAGACATGGCAAGAGTAACAGTAGGGGACCCTATGTCACATTTGTCATCATTGCCAACCTGCCCCACTCCCATAGAGCAGCATCAAGATACCAGTGCTGGTTGTGATAAGAGTGAGGGTGATGGTGGAGCAGCTGAAGAGAATGAGGGCCTTTTTAGCCAAAACTGAAAAGGAATGGGAGACAGATAGGTAACTGTGGATGACATCATGACCACCAGCAACAGCAATGACATTGTCGATTTTGCTGCTACTGTAATTCCTGATGAGTAGCAAGGGGCAGATGTCGATCTGTCTAAACAGCAGGCTGATGAAGATCAGGCCAGTGTGCCACAGACCACTATGCTTTCTAGTAGTTTTTTGGCACTAATTGTCTCCCTCTCGTCATCCACAATGCAACCCACAACTTTAAAGGATGTCTTTATATTCCTTGACAGAATCCAATTCCTCCGACACATGCTGCTGAGGCAGCAGGTGGAGGCAGCATGTGTGGACATGGGCAGTCTATGAGACTCTTGTCATCTCCTGTAACAAACTCAGAGTCAAACTCCTCTGCAGGAGGAGCCATGAATGTTATACCAAATTAAAAAACTACTGATACACTTACTGCCACATCAACATCACTTCTCTTATGTGCCCCAGAGTCTTGGAATCTTTTAGGAGTGCTACTGCTGCCTATACTTGTGGCACCTCAGACCTGTTGATGGTGTTTCTCCTAGGCATACCTGTGGTTGTGCTTTAGATAGGGTTTCATAGAGGAGGTGCCTACGTGGGAGCTTGCTTTGCCCAATGCCACATGAATTTTACACAGACAACAGATATAAACCTGCTTAGGCTTCTGAATCCTGAGTGAAGTATCTCTGTTCTGTGGACTTCAGAGATTGAGGGTTTCCTGAGGGGCTGCTAATACTACTGGATCTAGATGTTGCTGCAATTCCATTCCTACTTCTAGGTGTCAAGGAGCAGTACTTCCAGCAGCAGCAAAGGCACTCATTATAGCTAAGGTTGTGGATGTTGATATGATAACCTGTGTTGTTGTTGCTGATTACTCAAGAATAGTGTGTCACTGATGGTGCTTGGTCTTGAAGCGATGGTGATGCTGATGATTTCTAGGGTGAGACTTTCTAAACAGTTTATAGACAGGCACATGTCACTCCTGGAGGGTACTGGCTTAAGAATAACACCTATTGAGGAGGCCCCTGATGAGGAAAATGTGGGGGTGGGTGATGTAAAAGCTGAAGTTGTTTACGGAGGAGAATGGCCAAGCAGACCCTCAGATTAATACTTTGGTTGGGACTGCTCCAACCTCTGAGATCACTCCTTCTATGTCATCCACTGACTCAAACATGAGTGTCAGCCAAGCTGCACAGGAGGCGGTAGAAATGGTGGAGACGGTATAAAATGCCTCCAAAGCCACCCATGTAATCATTATTACCAAGCCATTCACCTAGCTACCCCTGAGTATGCTCTAGTACTAGCAAGGGGGCACAAGCTTCTTCTCAGGGTTCAGTTGTGAGGGGTGTTCTAGACCCCATTTCACTGAAACCTAGAAGTAATGAAATTAAGATCAATTCTCAAAGAAATAGCCGCATTCCTTGAGAACACCCTTCGTGGGAACAATAAAAAAAGAAAAGGTGCTCCTGGCCCTTGAAAAGTGGAATGATTTACCAAGAACTTATCCATTCCCACCCATCAGGCCTCACTAGAGGTTGGGACAAATGCACTTCCTGACAAGTAATAATGTCTGAGCATCAGAACTCTTAACACCAGTGGCTGTAGGGGTGTGTTTTGCTGGCTTCAGGTACTCTCCTGCAAGAAAACCATGCTACACCAGAGGCTGAAGCTAACTGGCATCTGGAGTGGCGAGTTAAGGTTTTCTTCAGCCACTTCACAATGGCATCATGTGAAGTGATGACCCTTTTCTCAGAATCCTTTCAGCCTGAAGTGATGACTGTGAAGGTCATTATACCAGGCCTTCTGCTCCATCTCTGGGTCCGGGAGCTGGGTTGCACATTTAATCTGCTGAATGTGTATGTCCCCACTGCTAGACCGGAGAGGATGAGGTTCTTTGCTAGTTTATTTTCTAGATATAGTCAACATGGATGAGTATTTAATGATCACAAATTACTTCAACTGCACCCTCGAGGCTCTGGTCCACATTGGGAGTCCTGTTCACCATCTGTGTTGGCTCTGTGGGAGCCAATCAACCTCTACTCACTGGTCAACATCTGGCAGGAACAGAACCCAGGGACATCAAATATATTCACCTGTGTCAGGGTGGGAGATGGTCTGATGTCCCAACAGGGTCTATATATCTAGCCACTACATGTCACAGGGCCAGTGTCATTAGTAGGAGTCAGAGAAAAGTGGAACAAATTTCCTGCATGACTTTTCATGAAAACGTCCTGATTTTTAGCTTTTTTCACTAAGGTTTTCTCCTTTCGCCTATTTTACCAAATGTTTTGCTTATATTTCCTGTGGGTACTACATTTCCCACTACAATATTACTTTTTCTGAGGGCTGTATTGTAAAAATAAGTAACTGAAAGTCGAAGTTGTGAGTCCTACAGAAACATATGCCTTGAAAAATGTGTTAGCATGCAGAGTCTATTTGTCCTGTGCCCACAACACTAACTTCCCACTTAAGTGACACTGCTACATACTCATGATGATGTCAAGTAATAAAAAAAAATAAAGTAGAACCTACAATATGGCAGATGTGCATTGTAGTGGTGGTGGTGGGGGAATGGCTGGTATGCTGGGATTTGTGTATGTATATAGTTTATACCATTGTCATGTTTGTGTCAAATTGCTATCCTCCTTCTCAGATTATTGACACATTACTTTTCGCTCATAACAGTGGTCCCAAGAGGGGTATGTCAACACCAGAGTGGGTAGTCAGCCAAAGCCACAGGTTGCCTCTTGCCAAAAGATGACACGTGGAAAGACGCCGAGCGTCATTGAAGTGGCGGTGCTGAAAACAAGGTACTGTGACAGTACCCTCCCTTCAAAGACCCCTCTTCCGAGGGACCGGACCAGGTTTGTCAGGGAAACGTGCATGGAATCTGCACACCAGGAGAGGAGCGTGAACATCAGCAGCAGGGATCCAGTAGAGCTCCTCCGGACCATATCCCTTCCAATGGATAAAATACTTTAAGCGTTCTCAAACCATATGGGAGTCCAGAATACTTTGAACATCATTCCTCATGATCTGCAACTATCACAGGAGCAGGATGGACAGGAGCGGAGGTATACCGGTTGCAGGCCAAGGGCTTTAACAGGGAGACATGAAAGACATTATGTATCCGCATATTGGCAGGCAGTTCCAATGCGTAAGCCACTGGGTTGATCTTGCGCAACACCTTGAAGGGACCAACAAATCAAGGAGCCAGTTTATTGCATGGGACCTGGAGGTGTAAATTATGGGATGACAACCACACTCTATCTCGAACCTGGAAGGTCGGTGCAGGCAAACATCTGCAGTCAGCCTGTCTTTTTTGTTGTTGCACTGAACCACGTAGGGTATGCTGTACCCGAACCCACAAGGAATGGAGTGCCTTCAAATGCTAATCAAGTACTGGAATAGCTTGTGCTCGGAAGGTTTCCGGAAGAACTGAGGGTTTGAACCCATAGTTCATCAAGAATGGGGAACTCTGAGTGGAAGAGTTCACAGCACAATTTCTGGCAAACTCCGCCCAGGGTAGTCCAATTGTCGTGGTGGTCAGAGACATAGCAGTGGAGAAATTGCTCCAAAGCTTGGTTCAACCTTTCTGCCGCATCAGTGGATTGTGGGTGGTATGCGGAGGAGAACGCCAATTGAATTTCCATTTGCGCACAGAAACACCTCCTGAAACTGGTCACAAACTGGCTTCCTCTGTAAGACACGATCACCTTCGGGATACCATGGAGTTGGAACACCTCCCTTGCGAATACCACCGCCAATTCCTGTTCAGATGGTAAGCTCTTAAGTGGCACAAAGTAAGTCATTTTTGAGAATTTGTCCACAATCATTAGTATTGCAGTAAAGCCCATGGACCTAGGAAGGTCAACCATAAAATCAATGGACAAGTGTGACCGGGGCATTTCCCGTTGGCTAGATGTTGAGGAGACTTATTTTGAGCACAAATGGTGCAGGCTGTGGTAAAGGCAGCACAATCAGAGCGGAGGCTTGGCCACCAAAACAGTCTAGACAAAGACCAGATTAACTGGTTGTGCCCAATATGGCCAGCGATTTTGGAAGCATGGTATGTCTCCAGAATTTTAATACAGAACTGAGCCAATACAAAACATCTCCCACTAGGAGTCTCAGCAGGGGCAGATGCTTGAGCAGCCAGTATCTCCTCTCCCAGGGGAGAAGTAATGCAGGTACGTATTGTGGCAAGACAGCGATCAGCAGGAATTATCGGAGCGGGAGGAACCTCCTCTTTGGACCTACTACAAAATTGGCATGACAGGGCACCAGCCTTCACATTTTTAAAGCTTGGAAGGTAGGAAACCATGAAATTAAACCTGGATAGGAATAATGCCCATCTGGCCTGACAGGAGGACAACTGCTTGGCCTCAGACAAGTACGTCAGATTCTTGTGGTCTGTAAGAATCAAAATGGGGGAACTGGTACCCTCCAACAGATGACGCCACTCCTTTAATGCCAAGATTATGGCCAGCAACTCCCTATCACCAAGCTGATAAACCATTTCCAACTTAGATATTTTTTTCGAGAAGTAGCCACAAGGGCGTAAAGCCTCTCCAGGAGCTGACCGTTGTGAAAGGAGGGAGCCTACTCCAATCTCTGATGCATCAATCTCCAGGGTAAAGGGCAGGGTGGGATTGGGATGTACCAGGATTGGAACTGCAGTGAATGCTGCCTTGAGGTTATCTAAGGCAGATAGTGCATCAGAAGACCATTCTAACACTTTGGCTCCTTTCCACGTCATGTCATTGACAGGTTTTACAATGGTCGAGAAATTTCTTATAAATTTACGGTAATATTTTGCAAAGCCCAAAAATCTTTGAATCGCCTTCAGTCCCTCCGGACAAGGCCTCTGGACCACAGCAGAAAGTTTTTTGGGGTCCATTGCAAACCCAAATGCGGATATAACATACCCAAGAAAGGTAACTTGGGTTTTGTGAAATTCACACTTTTCCAACCTGCAGAGCAAGTTGTTGTCTCTCTGGAGCAAAAGGACCCTGGATACATCCGCATAGTGGGTCTCTACCGTTGGAGAATGGATAAGGAGGTCATCCAGATAAACAACAACTCAGCTTTGCAACAGTTCTCTCAGAATGTCATTTATAAATTCTTGGAAGACAGCGGGAGCATTGCACAGGCCAAAGGGCATGACCAGGTATTCATAATGCCCGCTCCGGGCGTTGAATGCTGTCTTCCATTCATGTCCTTGGTTAATCTTGACCAAATTGTAAGCTGCCCTCAAATCAAGCTTAGTAAAGATAGTAGAACCTTTGAGGTGGTCTGTGACAGTTATGGCACTGGTAGACACCCAGGATGCAGCCGGTTACTTCATGGACCAATCTTTTGCTGATCTGCCAAAATTCCGGTAGTCAAAAGGGAGTCTCCTCTGGCTATTGAGGCCATTGATGTCAGGCTGTTGGAACCGGCATTTATCACCATGGAAATGCCCCCTATTACTATGGCGGTTGGGGCCCTCCACAAGGAGGAGGTACGTTTTCAAATAATTCATTCACCTCATCATGTAGTCATTCTGGGGTTTCCATGGCTATCATTACACAATCCCCAGTTTGACTGGCAAAGATGTGAAGTAAAGTCATGGTCAGAGTACTGTGCGGGTAACTGTCTCTCACACCCTGTCAGGTTACTGTGTACCTCTCCCTCCATGACAGCTGAATATCAGGAATTCAGTGACGTATTCTGCAAGGGGGAGGCTGGCGCTCTACCTCAGCACAGACCTTATGATTGTGCCATTGATCTGGATCCGGGCGTGGTGCCCCTGAGGGGCGGCACTTATCCATTGTCATGTAAGGAGAACAGGGCAATGGAGGAGTACATTGAGGATGCCCTCAAAAGAGGGATTATTCGCAAATCCACCTTGCCGGCGGGTGCCGGGTTCTTCTTTGTAAAAAAGAAAAATGGCGAGCTCAGGCCTTGTATTGATTACAGGGGTCTGAATAAACTAATGTCTAGAAGTGCCTACCCCACTGTGAAACCTCTGTCTGACTTAAAACACAAGGGCGCTACTCCCTCTCAATGGACTGAGGCAGCTGAGAGTGCATTTGAAACACTGAAATTCGCTTTTGCTTCTGCCCCGGTACTTTCCCACCCTAACCCAGCCCTGCCATTTACCCTGGAAGTTGATGCCTCTGAGGTTGGGGTTGGGGCAGTGCTCTCCCAACGCCCTGTGGGAGGCGGTATCTTGAGACCTTGTGGGTTCTTTTCGAAAAAACTGTCCAGCGCCCAAAGCAATTATGAGATTGGTGACAGGGAGCTCTTGGCTATCATCCTGGCACTGAAAGAGTGGCGTCATCTTTTGGAAGGTACCAAGACACCAGTACTAATCCTAACTGACCACAAGAATTTAAGGTATCTCTCTGAAGCTAAGAGACTCTCCTCACGACAGACTTCCCCAGCACAGAGACAATAACAGCAAGATCAGCAAGCAAATAGGTCCCCAGCTGCCTGTGTCTTGCCAGTCAGTTACGTGGAATTTTGGGGTATTTGGGATCAACCTCCTTCCTCCCTTCTTTTCCCCAGAGTGCCCCACTGACTCTCCTAATACAGAGAACAAATGTCCTACCTAAAAGATTCCTTAAACTATACTTCAATTACCCTATCTTCTCTAGCCCAAACAATGTCCTTCTCTCTCCTCTCATAAACACAAAATGGCTTGCTGTGAGAGCCTTACACCCTTTTATATGGATGTAGAAAACTATAGAACATTTTTGTGTGGTGGAGAAAATTTTTTCTTCCCATTGATTTAAATACACAATGAGCTAGATTAAAAAAATGTGACAAAGCGGAAAAACAACACTTTTCGTGGAAAATTATTTGCCAAGCGGGAAATGCCATTATTCACCGATTTCAGTTTGAGGCAAATATTTTTGCCCATCCCTAGTTATTAGGTTGGCTCTGTTCTCTGACCACAACTTGACCTCAGTCTAAGTCTGACTTTAGGCACCAAGCCTTGCAGCATGAATATGTAAAGAAGAAGGAGGTTCTCTGTCACCTGGAATGGTACCAGGCTCAGGGGGCATTCGTACAAGCTGCTTGAGATTCCTTTGGAAGATGGATCACTGCTTGCAACTCTTCTATTTACTGGAGAAGAAGGGGGAAACCCTAGACATATCACATGCCTCCTTACAGAGGATGGTACCCGTCTTACGGATCCAGAGAGCATTGGGGACAGGACCCAGAAATGCTATTCAGACCTGATCTCTTTGGATCCCATCCCCCCAGACTCCCGCAAGGTGTTATTGGAAAGGCTTCCAACACTCAGTGAGGGTGGAAGAGAGAGGCTTGATCAGCTTATCGCTCAAGCTGAACTCGCCGAAGACCTCAGTCTAATGTCCCATGGCAAATCTCTGTGGCTGAACGAACTGACCGTAGAGTTCTTCCAGTTCTTTTGGGATAATCTGGGACCTGATTTCAAACTGGAAGCCCTTGAGACTGGTGAGATGCCCCTTTTCATGTCATCTACACCTTATAGAAAACTAGTGATCTGTCTCGCTTCTCAGAATGGATTATAAGAACATAGCAAAAGCTATTTCATTAAGGCTTATGTCCATGCTGGCACAGGTGATGCCCCACAGACCAGGACTGTATAAGACTATACAATCCCAGGCTGGACCATATTCTATAAGATCTTTCTAGTCTGGGATCTACTCCACTATGCCCACAGGACTGGACTGTCACTCGCCTTTCTTTCACTAGACCAGGAGAAGGCGTTAGACACAGTGGATCACAGTGACCGGGAACCACTTAAAGTCCTGACTAAATACCTGCATGAGTGAACGTTGTAGACTCTCTGGGCTTACTGTAGGTTCTTGCATGTTATATCCGCCTGCTCCTGGGACATGGCTGCCCTCTGCATTTTTGTATTATTATAAAATTCTTCTCTAACACCCATTCTTCCTTTTCCCTCATTGATTACATAATTGTGTCGCAATTTCTCATCCACAATTTATCATCATCAAGCATCGATCCAATTTCTTGGACAGACCACTCAGCCGTTGTTGCAATGCTTTCTCTTTCAAAGATAGCCACTAACACTAAATCTTGGAGATTGAATGAATCACTTCTCCAAGACTCGCAAGTTGTTTCTTCAATTTCGGAAGTTCTTTCCAAATACTTCTTGAACGCAGGGAAAGGTGTTTCTGACACCATAGTCTGGGAAGCCCACAACAGTGTGGTTCAAGGACACCTGATCAGGATTGGAGCACACAAAAAGAAAGGAAAGACCGGCCTTGAGATTAATTCCCAGCTTTCTAAAATTAGCTCTCTTGACTAAAGACACAAGTCCACGCTCTCAGATACGGAGCTTTCAGAAACTCAATGCCATTCTTACAGCTTGTACTCTTAAGTCCCACATGTGGCACAGCTATAGGAAATATTTGAATGACAACATGTGCAGTAAAACTCTAGTTCATATTACTAAAGCAGGACAAAAGGCCTCCCACATTGCACAAATCCACCTCACGAAGGACATGAAGGCTTATACATACCCACAGATAGCGCAAGCCTTCCACAACTTCTATAGCAAGTTATGTAATATACACTCTGACTTGGATCAAGATTACTTCCTGCAACATGAAACATTAAGGAATTTTAATTTAAATCTAAGGTTAATTCCCTTTCCACTCAAATCAGTACTGAATTAGATAAGCCTATTACCTACTAAGAAGTTAACCAGGCTATTAAGTCACTTCTATTAGGAAAAAGCACAGGTCCTGATGGCTTTTCCACCATATACAACCGCTCCTTCAGAGATTCCCTTGTATCACACCTTTCTCAGGCTTACATTGCAGTTATGAATGGTCAGCCCTTTCCCAAGCAAGCTGGGAAGTGCATATTGTGGTTCTTCCAAAACCCAACAAGGACCTGACCCAATGTAGCAGCTATTGCCCCATTTCATTACTTAATGTAGATCTAAAACTTTATGCCAAGATCTTAGCACTTAGAATTAGAACCCACCTTTCTACTCTCTGGCACCCAGACCAATGTGCCTTTGTCCCTGGGCATCAAGCATACCACAATACATAGGCCTCCTCATTCCTAACTTCAATTCAGGATATGATGAAGTCTTTCATCTGGGCCTGCTGAAAACTCCGTATTCACTTTTCTGTCTTGGCCAACTCAGTGGTCCAAGGGAGTATGGGAGTTCCAGACGTCTGTAAATACTACTATACATCCACTCTTCTATTTCATACGCTCTTCACCCTCCAAATGGACTTCTGTGTTTTCTGACTGCCTAGAATCATTGAACCCACTTCTGTGGTCTCCTGCCTCCAAAATCCTGACATCCTGCTTCAATCATCCAGTGCTTGGACATATCTTACATATTTGGCAAGATATAACTCAGGTCCACGCCCTGTCACAATCTCCATCTCCTCTCATATCAATTTCAGGTAACCCCAACTTCCCAGCTGGTCTTTCAACACCTCACACAAGATGCTGAATTGCTAAAGAGATGGACACACTTGGGGATCTCTCCAAAGCAGAAGATTCTTCTTTCCAGGAAAACCCTTCCTCAGCTTTAGACAATGTCAATCCCATGGTGGTTGGTCCTTTAAGTGAGACACTGGATTTCCCAACATGTTAGACAAGGATACACAAATAGGAACCTCACTAACTTTGAAGTAACCCCCTGACACTCTTAAGCCCCTATCTTTCTCCTACAACACTCTCCTCTCCCCTACTAACCCTTCCAAACCTTACTTTCTCAGAGCTTGGGAAATAAACCTATGCATCAATTTAGACATAGCTCAATGGTCTTATATCCTTCATACTAACTATAGAAATGAAGAAATTAATTGTACATTTCTTTCCAGATGGTATTTAACGCCCATCAAATTTGCTCATTTCTCACCATCAGCCTCCACCTCATGTTGGAGATGTTGCTCTGATGTAGGCAATATGCTGCATATTGGTCTAAGATTCATTCTTATATTTCCTCAGCTTTTGGGATTTCTTTACATCTTGATCCTCTTTTACTCATATTTTACTACAAGAACCCATTGGATTACTTACTCAGACTTGCTGCATTATTGCTCCTCTTTTAATCGAGGCCAAATCCTTGATTCCACAGCAGTAAAATTTACCCTACACTTGACAATTGACCTTGTAATTGTGACTCTCTTGCTCTAATGAAGAGATGACATTAGTGTTGAGCGAGCATGCTCGGCCAATGCTCGGATCGGCTCGAGCATCGCTCTGCTCGGCACATGGCGGTACCCGTACGAGTACCGCATGTGCTCGCCCGCCATGTTCGGGTCTCCTCCCCGCACGTTTTGCGGCTGCTGCGCAGCCAATAAACGTGCAGGGAGGCTCTGACATCAGTGTAATGCCAGCAGCCATGTTGGCTGCTGGAATTACACTGATTGGCTGGCCAGAACCCGTGGTCGGGTGCTGTATAGCACCTGACCAGCGAGTTCGGCTCAGTCTTAGCCAGGGAGAGATGAGGATAGGAAGGGAAAGTCAGTGTAGGGAGAAAAAAAGCAAAATTGTGAAAAAAAAAGAACCAAAAGTCCTTTTTAGGACTACTGTGTGTGGGGGTAGCAGGTTATTTTGTGTGGGGGGAAAAAAACAAAAAAAAAAAAATTTCATATATTCTGTTTAGTGTGCAAAGTTGCAGATTAGAGCACATTCTGTTTAGTGTGCAAAGTTGCAGATTAGAGCACATTCTGTTTAGTGTGCAAAGTTGCAGATTAGAGCACATTCTGTTTAGTGTGCAAAGTTGCAGATTAGAGCACATTCTGTTTAGTGTGCAAAGTTGCAGATTAGAGCACATTCTGTTAAGTCTTCAAACTAAAATATCAAAGTCACATATTCCATTCAGTGTGCGTCGCCGCAGTTTAGCAGCACATTCTGTGTACTGTGCAGAGTTGCAGAATAGGAAGAAATACTGTTAAGTCTTCAAACTAAAATATCAAAGTCACATATTCCATTCAGTGTGCTTCGCCGCAGTTTAGCAGCACATTCTGTGTACTGTGCAGAGTTGCAGAATAGGAAGAAATACTGTTAAGTCTTCAAACTAAAATATCAAAGTCACATATTCCATTCAGTGTGCTTCGCCGCAGTTTAGCAGCCTATTCTGTGTACTCTGCACAGTTGCAGAATAGGAAGAAATACTGTTAAGTCTTCAAAGTAAAATATCAAAGTCACATATTCCATTCAGTGTGCGTCACCGCAGTTTAGCAGCCTATTCTGTGTACTCTGCACAGTTGCAGAATAGGAAGAAATACTGTTAAGTCTTCAAAGTAAAATATCAAAGTCACATATTCCATTTAGTGTGCGTCACCGCAGTTTAGCAGCCTATTCTGTGTACTCTGCACAGTTGCAGAATAGGAAGAAATACTGTTAAGTCTTCAAACTAAAATATCAAAGTCACATATTCCATTCAGTGTGCTTCACCGCAGTTTAGCAGCCTATTCTGTGTACTCTGCACAGTTGCAGAATAGGAAGAAATACTGTTAAGTCTTCAAACTAAAATATCAAAGTCACATATTCCATTCAGTGTGCTTCACCGCAGTTTAGCAGCCTATTCTGTGTACTCTGCACAGTTGCAGAATAGGAAGAAATACTGTTAAGTCTTCAAAGTAAAATATCAAAGTCACATATTCCATTCAGTGTGCGTCACCGCAGTTTAGCAGCCTATTCTGTGTACTCTGCACAGTTGCAGAATAGGAAGAAATACTGTTAAGTCTTCAAAGTAAAATATCAAAGTCACATATTCCATTCAGTGTGCGTCACCACAGTTTAGCAGCCTATTCTATGTACTCTGCACAGTTGCAGAATAGGAAGAAATACTGTTAAGTCTTCAAAGTAAAATATCAAAGTCACATATTCCATTCAGTGTGCGTCACCGCAGTTTAGCAGCCTATTCTGTGTACTCTGCACAGTTGCAGAATAGGAAGAAATACTGTTAAGTCTTCAAAGTAAAATATCAAAGTCACATATTCCATTCAGTGTGCGTCACCGCAGTTTAGCAGCCTATTCTGTGTACTCTGCACAGTTGCAGAATAGGAAGAAATACTGTTAAGTCTTCAAACTAAAATATCAAAGTCACATATTCCATTCAGTGTGCTTCGCCGCAGTTTAGCAGCCTATTCTGTGTACTCTGCACAGTTGCAGAATAGGAAGAAATACTGTTAAGTCTTCAAAGTAAAATATCAAAGTCACATATTCCATTCAGTGTGCTTCGCCGCAGTTTAGCAGCCTATTCTGTGTACTCTGCACAGTTGCAGAATAGGAGGAAATACTGTTAAGTCTTCAAAGTAAAATATCAAAGTCACATATTCCATTCAGTGTGCTTCACCGCAGTTTAGCAGCCTATTCTGTGTACTCTGCACAGTTGCAGAATAGGAAGAAATACTGTTAAGTCTTCAAAGTAAAATATCAAAGTCACATATTCCATTCAGTGTGCGTCACCGCAGTTTAGCAGCCTATTCTGTGTACTCTGCACAGTTGCAGAATAGGAAGAAATACTGTTGAGTCTTCAAAGTAAAATATCAAAGTCACATATTCCATTCAGTGTGCTTCGCCGCAGTTTAGCAGCCTATTCTGTGTACTCTGCACAGTTGCAGAATAGGAAGAAATACTGTTAAGTCTTCAAAGTAAAATATCAAAGTCACATATTCCATTCAGTGTGCTTCACCGCAGTTTAGCAGCCTATTCTGTGTACTCTGCACAGTTGCAGAATAGGAAGAAATACTGTTAAGTCTTCAAAGTAAAATATCAAAGTCACATATTCCGTGTAAGATGAAGAAGGCGGGTAAAAAGGGACGGGGAAGTGGACGTGATCCTGATAGTTCAGGGCGCGGGTCAGGACGCGGAGAAACTGTGCCTGGTGCCAGAGCACAAGAAAGAAAGACATCCACCATACCTAGCTTCATGTCTAATTTTACAGGGCGTCGCAGGACATCACTCTCGAGGTCCGACCACTGCGAACAGGTGGTCGGTTGGATGTCAGCTGATACTGCTTCCAGTCGGTTAAGCACCACCCTGTCTTCCACCAAGTCCACTCTCAGTAGCCAAGACTCTGGTCAACATAATCCTCACTCTGATCATCCTTCCTCCCACCATAGACGGTCTGGTCAAAGAAGTGATCCCACACTGGGATATAGTGAGGAGCTCGTCTCATCACCAATCCTTCATTTGACCCTCTCTCCAAGCACGCTTGCAGAGGAACATGACATCTTATGCCCTGATTCACAACCTCTAGAGGGTACCCAATCACAAGAAGATGACAGATGTGAACGGCATTTAAGGTCAAAGGAAGTAGTGGATGATGATGATGATGATGAGACACAGTTGCCATTAAATCAACCACTATTACTGTCTCAAGACCTTGTTGAGGAGGATGTTATACAGTTGTCAATGACTGAGTATGTGGTGGGATCAAGACATGAGGAGGATGATCAGAGTGAGGAAGTGGAGGAGGACTTGGTGGACGATGAGGTGACTGACCCCACCTGGGAAGGTGTAGAGCCGAGCGATGACAGCAGTCCTGAGGGTGAGCCATCTGCAGCACCGCAACAGGCTGGAAGAGGCAGTGGTGTGGCTACAGAAAGAAGGCGGACCGCACCAAACCGGCCCGCAAATGTTCCACGGAGCACCCCCTTGCGTAAATCTACCTTGCCAAGGGGTAGGTGTTCCGCGGTATGGCGTTTTTTTAAGGAAAGTGCGGACGACAAAAGAATTGTAGTTTGCAACCTGTGCCACACCAGAATGAGCCGAGGCATGAACACTAGAAACCTCACCACCACCAGCATGATCCGACACATGGCATCCAAGCACCGTAGTAAGTGGGAGGAACGCCTGGATCGCCCATCTGTGTCTGCAGGCCACACCACTGCCTCCTCTTCCCCTGTTTTCGGTGCCGGCCAATCGCCTGTCGAAGGCGCAGGACCGCATACCTCCCGCCCTGCACCTGTACCATCTGAAGCACCATCAGCGACCACATCCACTTCCCTGTCCCAGCACAGCGTCCAAATGTCGTTACCCCAGGCATTTGAGCGCAAGCGAAAATACCCAGCCACCCACCCACAGGCCATAGCACTAACCTCACACCTTTCCAAATTACTGGCCATCGAAATGCTGCCATTTAGTCTTGTGGACACTGAGTCCTTCCGCAGCCTGATGGCAGCAGCTGTCCCTCGGTACGCGGTCCCCAGCCGCCACTACTTTTCCCGGTGTGCCATCCCCGCATTACACCACCATGTGTCCCGTAACATCACCCGTGCCCTGACCAACGCAGTTACTGGGAAGGTCCACTTAACGACTGACACATGGACAAGTGCTTGTGGCCAGGGACGCTACATTTCCCTGACGGCACACTGGATGAATGTCGTGGAGGCTGGGAGCGACTCGGACCCTGGGATGGCACGGGTGCTACCCACGCCGAGGATTGCGGGCTCTACCTCCATCAGGGTTTCCGCCAGCACCTACGTTATTGGCTCCTCCTCCTCCGTTTCCACCTCCGAATTCTCTACACGCAGCGCCACTCCCCCATCAGCCAGTAGCTGGAAGCAGTGTAGCACTGCAGTGGGGAAGCGTCAACAGGCCGTGCTGAAGCTGATCTGCCTTGGGGACAAACAGCACACGGCCTCAGAGCTGTTGCAGGGGATTAGTCACCAGACCGAGCAGTGGCTCTCGCCACTCAACCCGCAACCAGGCATGGTTGTGTGTGATAATGGGCGTAACTTGGTGGCGGCTTTGGAGCTCGGCAAGCTCACACACGTACCATGCCTAGCGCATGTATTTAATTTAGTGGTTCAGCGATTTCTAAAAACCTACCCCAATGTGCATGATCTCTTGACCAAGGTGCGCCGCGTGTGTGCACATTTCCGTAAGTCATCTACAGCTTCAGCCGGCCTGTTGAAGCTGCAGCAGCGCTTACAATTGCCAGCTCACCGGCTGCTGTGTGACGTGAGCACGCGCTGGAACTCCACCTTCCACATGTTGGCCCGGCTTTGTGAGCAGCAGAGGGCAGTAGTGGAGTACCAGCTGTTACACGGTCGTCGCCTCTCCGTTCAACTTCCTGTAATCAGAAGTGAGGAGTGGGAATGGATGTCAGACCTCTGTGAGGTTTTACGCAATTTTGAGGAATCGACACAGATGGTGAGCGGCGATAACGCTATTATCAGTGTAACCATCCCACTTCTGTGTCTACTGAAACGCTCGCTGCTCACAATTAAAACCGACGCTTTGCATGTGGAAGAGGTGGAAATGCGGGAGGAAGAGCTTACACAAGGTGATAGCCAGAGCACCCTCACTTCGTCTTCTCAGCGACAATTGGAGGAGGCGGAGGAGGAGGAGGAGGAGGAGGAAGACACGGTTGCCTCCGCTACAGAGGGTAGCCATGGAACTTTAGTTCCATCTCTTCAGCGTGGGTGGGCAGAAGAGGAGGAAGAGGATGAGGAGATTGAGAGTCATCCTCCTGGTGAGGACAGCGAAATCTTGACTGTTGGTACTCTGGCACACATGGCTGACTTTATGTTAGGCTGCCTTTCCCGTGACCCACGCGTTATACGCATTTTAGACAACACGGATTACTGGGTGTTCACCCTTCTGGACCCCCGCTACAAAGAGAATTTCTCATCTCTCATTCTTCCGGTGGAGAGGACAAGCAAAATGGTGCAATACCAGAAGGTTCTTGTTGAAAAATTGCTCCAAAATTTTCCATCTGACAACGCTGGCGGCAGAGTACGTGCTACCTTGGCCAACAGAGAAGGGGAGAAAAGGGGAGCACACAGCAGTTCCGACAAAGGCAGGGCAACACTCTCCAAGGCGTAGGACACCTTCATGACACCCCGCCAGCACCCTCACCCTGATGCGCAGCCTAGTGTCACAAGGAGGGAAAAGTTTTGGAAGATGGTGAAGGAGTACGTAGCAGACCGTGTCAGCGTCCTCAATGATCCCTCTGTGCCTTACAACTACTGGGTGTCCAAGCTGGACACGTGGTATGAACTGGCACTCTACGCCTTGGAGGTGCTGGCCTGCCCTGCCGCCAGCGTTCTGTCTGAGAGGGTATTTAGTGCTGCTGGTGGCATCATAACAGATAAGCGTATCCGCCTTTCCACCGACAATGCTGATAGGTTGACACTTATAAAAATGAACAAGGCCTGGATTTCCCCTGACTTCTCCACTCCACTGGAGGAAAGCCCTGGGGGAACATAAACTCACTTTATATATGTTATTTACAATGATGGGAATACTCTGTATTCCCATTCACCCCTTCCACCCAAAAAACGGGTATATGGTTGACTCTTAATCTTCTCATCCTCCTCCTCCTCTTCCATATGCCCTGGGATATAATTTTTATATAGGGCCAGCTCACCAGCGGGCCCTGTGATATAATTTTTATATAGGGCCAGCTCACCAGCGGGCCCTGTTTGACAATTTTTATATAGGTCAGCTCACCAGCGGGCCTTCTCATATAATGTTTTATTGGGTCAGCTCTCTAGCGGGCCCTCTCATATAATGTTTTATAGCGTCAGCTCACTAGCGGGCCTTCGCATATAATGTTTAGGATGGTCAGCTCCGCAGCAGACCCTCACCCATAATGTTTTAGATGGTCTGCTCAGCGCACGTTTCCCTCTTAATCATGGCCCCAGTTCAGAAAAATCAAGTTAATTTTTGGGAGAATTTGCCTTTGCGCACGTTTCCCTCTTAATCATGGCCTCAGTTCAATAAAATCAAGGAAATTTTTGGGAGAATTTGCCTCTGCGCACGTTTCCCTCTTAATCATGGCCTCAGTTCAGAAAAATCGAGGAAATTTTTGGGAGAATTTGCAGATGATATACAAGTAAATATACAGCAAATATTGTTTGGTAACAATTTTTCGCCTAAAGTCGTTTTTATTTTCCTTTTTGTGTGTTTTACGGTCAGTCTGTAAAAATGGCGTACTACGGGCGAAAGATCGTTCCCAGCAGCAATGTTGGAGTCCAAGATGCATCCAGACATCCTCCCTATGCTGTCCCTGAACCATTTCTGTAGTGTTTCCATCTTTTTCTGCCCTTTTCCTATGGACCAGGCACCCTCCCCTCATCAGAGCAGGGGGTGCCTGGTGTAAAGCTCGAGTCCTCCCATTGACTTCAATGGGGCTCGGGTGCTCGGCCGAGCACTCGAGCCTCCGGGGGTGCTCGGTCAGAGCACCCGAACACCCGAGCATTGGGGTGCTCGCTCATCACTAGATGACATGCAATCTCTACATCTACACTACCTCAGCATCATCACTTATGGTCTAAATGGTATGGCTCATGCTTGAAACATACTGGCCCTTAGAACGTTCATCCATATCTTATTAATCCCAAGAGATCATTGGCGCATCTGAACTTACTTCTTCCTGCAATATACAGCCTATTATTCTCACACAGGGGCCCACTGATCCTTGGTATTGCACTCCAATTATTATTATGGCCAACTTGATCTATCATTGCTTTGCCTTTTCCTGCTTGTTATGGGTTTCCTCATGACCACTGACCCGATGAAGCTTTCATCTTTTAACCACTTTTTATACCTTTCCCCTCCCATTTTTTTTTTACTCATCCCTTCAAATCCCCATAGTTGTTCTCCACATGATACGCATTTGCAGCTCATCCTACTCATGTTTTAGTTAACTTTTGTTTCCAAGGTTCCTGTCTAATATTCTTTTAGACTCTGTTGAGCTTCTTTTCACTATCCTCCATCCATACTGTCCATACTGTCCCCTTCAAGATGTCAGGGAAAATCAACTAACTTGCATGTTTCTTATGCCATACCTGTGTACCGTCACTGTTCCTGTTCTGGACAGATTTTTATGTTGTAGTGTATTCTCTTACTTGTGGAAACATTCTTGTTACTTTCTAATTTTGCATATCATTCAATAAATGACTTTAAAAAAAAGAAGACTATAGAGGGACACTATCGCCACCAAGTGACCAGCTAAGACTCGGACATTCTCACCGTACTCAAAAGACCATAGGAGCGATCATGCTCACTATGACATACCCAGGCCAGCATGCAGTGCTCAAAATACACAGTCAAACATTCTAGGATACAATATAATGGGACTGCAGAAATAAATAGTTTTCCAAGCCACCAATCTCCCAGCAGTTGGAATCAAATTGTTGGAAAGAGCCAACCACTGCAGTCAAAACAAGAGTGGAGGCCCAAATCAAAGTATAGAGAGTAGGGTATTGTTCAACAAATATCTCAGAGGAGATTAATACCTGAACCAGTAACCAATATTTTTTTTAATACTTGATCTAAATGTATTTTATTTATTTCATTTCCATGTCTATGTCTCATTCCAGTCTTCTTTTCTCCTAAACTACACAATATTGCATTGCAGGAAATTATGGTTTTTTATAGTATAAGGATGAGAAATGTCACTCCATTGAATAACATGGGCAGGAAATTGCAAAATTTTCTATGACCTTAGAGAAATGTCCGAAAATGTATGGCAAATTTCCAGCAGGGACAAAATGGGACTTTTCGCCCATCCCTACTCTCTATCATTCAGGATTATCCCTTTAAAAAGAGACACTTATGAATTTGTTTTGCTGGTGCATTGCTACATAGGAACAATTGCAGTTCAGTAATAATCACTTATTTCCTGTAGCCTACATTTCCCATGTATCCCTTCTTAAATGGATAATTTTAGATGTCCCAAATGATGTAGCTGGTTTCCTGCAGCATTGTACCTCATTTATTTTTAGAATAAGGCTCATAGGGCTTGAGCCAATTCCCACAATTAAAAAAAAAATAATAAGCAAAGGTGGTTTTGCAAGCACAGTAAGACATCCAATAACCCGTGCATTGAACAGCTAATGTGCATTAAAAAATGACAACAGCCATTAATATTTCCCCCATTGAGAACAATGGAACAGCTCTACTCATTTGTGATTCATTAGTGTGTGTGGTGAGTGCAAGCGCACACTAAACAGATACTTAAACCCTACTTTGTTTGGCATGTGGCACACAGTGAAAGTTAAAAAACCCTGTTGAACAAACCAAAGCAGGGAAGAAAACAGCTCACACAACACTTAGCACATAGCACAATGACAGGAAAGGCAAAATTAACCCCTGTAATGCCAAAGAACCACCTAAAAAATGTGCATGCCCTACACATAAGTCCTGAACAACCAATATCAAACCATCAATCCCCAGAGGAACAAGGGCTTTGCCTCAAACAATCCCTGGCACCATACCACCACACAACTGGGATTAACACATATGACTATCTTTGTCCACACAACACAATATGCACAACTGTTAATTGCTAACCAACCCAATCCTGTCTATGCAACATCACTAGCTAATGGATAACCGTGCACCGGTGAACATCACACATGTACCTGACAGGTAAACAGCAATTACACCAAACGCATTTAGACAAGCATGAACTTACCTGAACAACATCCACATTCCCAATGGTCCCTCCGTACCTGTTGACCATGCCTGGACAACGCCCCACCACTGTCTTAAAGGGACATATCAACTTACTCAGACATGGCATGTTTAGGGTGAGACCACCCATAGAGTGATTACGAGCAATACCTGCAAAAAGAACAGAGAAGGGGACAGGGAGGGCTACGGAGAATCAGAACTCCTAAGCACACCTGCTCATCTTTCACCTGTTGCATCTGCTGATGCTCTATCTGGTGAGCCAGCCAGAAAACCATCTCCACCTGGAGGACCAGGCCAGGCAACAGCATTTCAGCTGCCGTAACTGGGTCTTCCAAAACTCCCACAGCTGCCACAAGAACCTGTGGAGAAGCACAGGGAGGACATAAGTCCTCAAAGACCCAGGATATTCCATCTTTGGAATAACAGATGTTGAAGTGATAGGCCACTACTGATTGATGTCACACAGCATCGTCAACCTATATAAAGTGATCAAAGATGAATTTGACCCCATATTCAGCACCATTTATGCCCTTCCTGGTATGCAGAAGCTGTTGTGTACATTTGGCAACAGGATCTTTCCACGCCACATTTTCCAGCGTGTTTCTTTAGGTTTGGGCAGCCCTGAGGAGGAAGGCTAGGAAGTACATCCACTTCCTTTCCACCCAGATGGAGTTGCCATGTCAAGCAAGAGTTCTACACAAGGGGAGGAACACTCAGAGCCATGGGGGACATAGACTGCAAACATGTGTGCAAAAGAGCATGAGGGACATCTCTACATCAATCAAAAGCACTTCCACTCCATCAACACACAGATGGTGTGTGCTTCCTATCCTGGCAGTTGTCATGACTCCTACAAGGTATGGGCGAAAATTTTCGCTTCAAACTGAAATCAGCAAATAATGGCACTTCCCGCTTGGCTAATAATTTCCTGTGAAAAGGGCTTTTTTCACCTAGCTCATTCTATTGAAATCAATGGGAACATTGAATTTATACACAACACATAACAACATATTTTATTTCCCAAAGGCATAGTATAAAAGAGGCATGAGAGTGGCTGTGTTGGTGGGGTGTAGAGAAAGAATCAATTGAACAGGGAATTTTTGGGGGGTTTGTTTACTGGTATTAGGAGCAGTTAATAAAAAATAAATCCTAAATACAATTAAAAAAACCCATAAGACATGGTTTAAAAGGGGTGTTCTGGGGATGGTGTCTGTGTTGGTGGGAGGACTCTGGGGAATGAATCAGTTGAACTGGGAATTTGTTTTGGGGGGTTCTTGACTAGTATTGGGGGACAGTTCATAAAAAATAAATAAAAATAAAATAAGAAATGTTAATGTGAATTGAAAGAGAAAGGAACCCCCTGACATAAGCTGCCAGTGGGGTGGACTGATACTTGACTTGATAAAGTATTTTGTAGAGGATGATATGTTAGATTTGTTGTTGGAAGCCCAAGCCCCGAGGAAACATTGATTTGTAGGACTTAGACTTATTAGAGGCCCAAGCCCTGAAGAAACATTAATTTGAAGGACTTAGGCTTGTTAGAAACAAACCCCCAAAATTGTGTTGTTTTTTTTTTGGGGGGGGGGGCACTGTGTTTTTTTAATTTTTTTTTTTTTTTGTATTTTTTTAAAGCGGAAGCCCTGAGGAAAAAAATACCCTACTGGCCTAGTTCCAGCGGGTCATGTTGGCCACTGGTCACTGTCAAATTTTAGATGTCCTCCTAAGTCCATAATTGTGAAATTTATAACTTCTGTTCCTGCTGCTGCTGAGTTATTTAAGCAGCAGGATTATTAGGCAGCTGAAAAGGAATGGGATCAGCAATAGCAGTAACATGGGTGATGGATGATGAAGGTTCTACTTGCCATGACAAGCTCCAGTAATGCACCTGAGGCAGTAGCAGCACAATAAGTAGCCCACAGTCTTTTTGGAGGAAAAGAAAAAGTTGGCAAATAACTCTTCTCTACCTGCCCCTCCCCAAAATCATGGGTCTGTTGTTATTAGAATATACATTTTTCCATTGAGAGCAGGAACTGTGCCTTTCATCAGTAGGGGTGAAATCTCTCACCGTGTTCCCGCAAGAAATTCTGCGATAACCACTTTTTAAAACTATCGATTAAAATTTTAGCATTTTTTGCCCATTGACCAAAATTGTTCGCCATTTTTTCAATGGCTAGAAAGTTTCCACACATTGATTTACGTGGTTTTCGCCTTTTTGCTATAAGAATGTGACGTATTTGCTGAAGTGAAACACAATAGAAGCAGATACAGAGTGAGGTAAATGTGCTGTGCTATTCTGCTGTGATCCTTTTCCAAAACTGAGGCATGAGAGGCTAATAGTGACTGCTATCACTATGAGCAGGTTTAAAAATATTAAAAGGAGGAACTGGAAGGACCCTTGTGTGTCCACTGAGTCTGAGGAGGAGGAAGTGAGCACTACTGAACCAATGCTGTCCAGTCCCCCTAAATCACCACAGGAGGATTAGGCAACTGAAAGGGAATGGGATCAACAATAGCAGTAACATGGAAGATGGATGATGAAGGTTCCACTTGCCACGAATGGCTCCAGTGGCTCAGGCAGTAGCAGAAGAATAAGTAGCCCCCAGTATATGTGGAGAACAGAACAAGTTGGCCATTAAATCTTCTTCACCTGCCCCTCCTCCAAAATCTTCATGGGTGTGTTGTTATTAGAAGATATATTTTTCCCTTGAGAACAGGAACTGTAGTTTCCATCAGCAAATGCAATGTGCACAATGTGTGTGTGGTAAATAACATGCACAACTGGATCCAAACACCATGACACCCACAACCAAGTACTGCCGCTGTCACTGTACCCCTTGTCCAGACCCCGCTAAGGACACATGACAACTTGCTGACAGTTTAATAGTAATGATGAACCCTCCCTGCCTCCATCTTAGCATAGTCTGCGGGATGGAATTTCCTCAGATGCCGCTTTATGGCCTGATATCGATTCTCCTCCACCACACTCATTGCATTGGTCAGTGCACCACACAGTGTGCAATGGGTCAGGCACGTGCACACATAGGCATCAAGGGGGACTTGAGCACCTGTCTGTTTTATCCAAAGTGCCCTTGTGCCCTTTTTACAAAAAAAAAAATTAATCAGTCCGATTTTATCGAGAAGTTCCCTTTTTTCATTTGAGCCCCTGCCCCCAAAATGTCTGTGCACGCCCCTGCAATGAGTAGAGAGGAACTGTTATATCCTAACATCAAAAGAGTGACTATCGTTTAGCAGGGGAGGTAATGATGAATGAGGTGGATTGGCAGGAGATGTACTTGTTCCCTTAGAGGAAGAAGGTGATGTTGATGGCAAACTAGTTGTTTTGCTCATTATGGAACTTCCAGTGTCTTTCTGGGTTTCATTATTATTCCTCCTCTTTGATCTCCACCTTTCTGGAAAGTCAGGGGGTACAGTAACAGAGATGCTAGATTTCTGTAATAGGTGTTTTGCTTTAACATGTTTGACATAAATGTCATGGTGTCTGCGTTTCATGTGTGTTATCAGGGAGGTTGTGCCAAGGTGTGTTCCATCCTTTCCCCTTCTCACAAATTTAGCACTGTACCGTTGTTGATGATGACTACACTGTGCCTGCCAGAAGAGAATAATAGTCCCACACCCATGACTTCTGGGGGAGGGATAGGGAACAGGTGGAGAAGAATGGCCTCTTTGTCCTCCATATTCCCCTTCACTTTTTGTGCAGCTGAAAATTGTGCTGCTATTGCCTCAGATTTAGCACTGTAACTAGGACCAGGAGTATTGCTGGCTCTGGCAAGTGGAACCTGTCCTAGTCCCGCATTACTTGTTGACCCCATTCCCACTGTGTTCACGGTGGTCTGTGGCACACTAGCCTTATTCTCAGCACCCTGCTGCCCTTTCATCTCAGAAATTAGAGCACTTGCAATTTCCTCTAATTCCAAAAACTGATTGCTAGTGGTGGTGGTGATACCCATCCTCATCCCTGTCTCCTATTCCTTCTCAGTTTCTTAAAAAAAGGCAATCAATGTCTCTTCCACCCCAGCTTCTCCAACACCACCAGCACCACTAGTCCCTACATGATGCTGCTCTATTCCAGACATCTCACTCCTGCTTGGAGGAGGTGACGAGCAATGTGACAGAGGGTCCCCTGCTGCCACACTTGGCATCATTTTCTCCTTCCCCCCTGAGTACTACAAGAAACACTAGCAGCAGGCAAAGTATTGGTGGCAGCAGGTACAACTCTAGTGGCAGCACATCTGGCAGCAGGTACAACACTAGTGGCTGCAGGTACAGAAATGGTGGCACCGGCAGCACAGGCAGCAGGTCTTGCAGCAGCCTCAGGTAGCTGACCTGTCCTGCTCTCACTAGTACTACCCTTTTCTCCCTCCTTTGCCATTCCCTTTTCTCCCTTCCTTCCCATTCCCTTTTCTCTCTCCCTTCCCATTAAATTCCTCAAGATCCCTTTGCGTGATTTTGGGGGACTGGAAAGCATTGGTTCAGTACTGCTAGTCACTTCCTCCACCTCCTTCTCAGACTCAGTGGACACATAATGGTCCTTCCAGATCCTCCATTGATTATTTTTTTATCCTGTTCATAGTGATAGGAGTCACTATGAGCCTCTCCTGCCTCAATTTTTGTTAAATATCACAAGAGCACAGCACAGCACGTCTATCTCACTCTAGCTGCTTCTATTGTGTCTGCCTTCAGCAAAAACGTCACGTTTTTATAGCGGAAGTGCAAAAACAATGAAATTCAATGGGCAAAAACTTTTTAGCCATTGAAAGAATGGCAAAAGATTTTGGCCAATGGGAGAAAGATGCAAAAATTTTAACAGGTAGTTTTAAAGCGGATTTTCCAACAAAAAAGCGGATAACAACGTGGTTTTCGATAAATTTCCCACTGGAACACAGCGACAACTTTCGCCCCCCACCCATAGTGGGGATATCCACCCTGTTGTTGCATCCAGTGGTGGCAAATCCTGGGGCAGCCACTCCTGGCATGTTGTTGGTGGCAGCCTGTACTGTGACTGTGGTGGTGGTGGTATCCAGCTGGTGCCGTGTGCTGGCTCATCAGGGCTGTGACACTGGGGGTCAGACTTTGCACCTCCTCTTGCTCAATTTCCTCCTGCTTAGCTGCAGTCATGGATGCTGTGTGGGGTAATGATATTGTGTGATTAATAATCTGAACAATGACAATTGGGATGTAAGACGATGGCATTGACATGTGGCACCTTGATTGATTGAATGGTATCCCATGCATTACGTTGCAATACATAGATACCATTCTGGTACTCACTGATTGAACAGCTTGACAAGATCTTTTAGTAGTCAACTGTGGCTCCAAGGATATATTGTGAGCACCATTCCCATTATGTTGTGGTTCCCTAATGGTTTGGTTTGGCAGTGTTTCTAACCCAAGTTTGAGTGTTTGTTTCAGCATCACATTTTGGATGTGTGTTTGTTATGGTTAATGTGGTCGGTGAAACATGTGTCCTCCAGCTGCTTGTGTTGCTGTGTTCCCCAGTCAATATGTGGAGTTGCTTTTACCTGTTTGCAGTACTTTCATTGTTTCAACTTAGTTGTCATGGTTCTGTCAACAATGCAAACATGTGACTTGAGGCCAGGGGTTATTGCTCATGCTGCCTATGTGCTGAACATGCAGTCAGTTTGTGTTAGTTGAACTATTGTGCATGCTGAAACCTGTAGACCTGTGCAACTTGTCCCTGGTGTAGTGTGTTCCTCTTGTATTAACCTTTTGAGTGCCAGAGGGGTAACCAACACATTATAGAGCAATGTGTTGCATATCCCTATAGCACTCCAACGGTTAAATGCTGACCTCCCTGTGGCTACATGTGTAACACTCTTGAAGAACGTAACAGATGTTTGTATTACAATGTGATGGCATTGTGTGAGGTAAGTATGTTTGATCAACTCAGAACCAAGGGGGGGTTAAACTTGTATAAGGACATGCTTACCCCATCACTTTTTGGTTTGGGATCTACAACATTTTCTCCTTGTTTGAACTCTGTTGTGGACTGATTGACTTACCGGGATTCTGGAAGGTGCTGTCTACTCTTGTGTCACAGTTACCTTGGACCCCCTCAACAGCAGTTGAGAGGTTGTTTTGTAGCATCTCCTCCCAGTCATTGAAGGTGATGTTTGCCAGTGGACCACCTCCGGTGTCTCTCGCTCTTGCATGCAGAGCCAGGTCTCCCATCTTGTTTTTTTACTTTTTACTTGCAGGTTGTCCATTGCTTCTTGATGTAGTCATTGGTGCATTTACTCTTTTTTTTAACCCTTTAAGGACCTGCCATGCGTGTGACTGGCTCTTAAAGACCATGGAGCATTTTTTTTTCTAACTGATCCAGGGCTCCCTGAACGGAGTGCAGCCACTTGGGGAGCCCTGAAATCCATGATGTGCCAGGAACATCATGGGTCCTTATCACAAGTTGGACCCATGATGTCCTGCACATCATGGGTCCTTAAGGGGTTAAACAAGATATTATATTTAATATAACAGTAAAATACAAACAGGAAGATATTATAACAATACAGTAAGAAAAGTTATAGAATTTTTGGTTATTTAAAAGAATTTTAAAAATATATAAATTGAAAGGAAGCTTGTTCTACAAACACATGAAATGTAAAATCCTAAGCACGTGAAAAGCATTTCACTTTTGATCCAAAATAGCTATCAATCCATGGGGACCAGGACTGTAAAAACTTATTGTAACAATTACTTGCAATTGAACAAGGGTATTCAATATAACAAACCTGATTAATTTTTTCCAGTACATTCAATCATGGTATCTTGTGGTCTTTTAAATGGACAGCAAGACCCTGCACCTTCTTCCACAAAAGGGCTTGCCAGATATTAAGTTGAATATTTTTTCCAAAAAAGAGGGTAGAAATCTTTTCCCAAATCAATTTTACTTCCCTACAGACCCACCAGATATGTAGGAAGGAACCCTTCTCATTAGAATTTCTAAAGCAAATACTAGGAACTTGATACTATTGGCCCCGTTATTTTTAAAAACAGCTGTAATGGTTTTGACAGCACAGTTTACTATTCTATAAACTGTGCTGTCAACACCAAAAACCAAGCAAAAATGTCCAATGTGTGCTCAATTTTCACCCATTGGACATCATTTAAAATTAGTGGACTTTGCTATCCTATTCCATGCCGTGGCTTCACCACATGTTTAGGACCACACTTTTCATGGCGCAAATCCTGAGAAGACAGAAGAAAGAAGAAAATGAAGAAGCCGGACAGCAGGATGACAGGTAAGTGTTACATTTCTGACTAGTTTTAGCTCACATTCGTTGTTTGACACTGTAAAAAATTAGTGTTTGCTTTTTTTTCCTTTGATGTTCCCACAATTCACACTATTTAGAGTGAGTTGTAGGAACAAAAAAACAACAAGTATTTTTCCAAAACCTAAGTTTTGGCCAACAATGCTCCTTTTGCCATGTACCTCTTCAGCAATAGAATGGTTGGGTTTTTTAGGCGTTATTGTTTTTACTATTGCTGCAGTTTTTACCGGTGGTAATAGTATTGAACCATAGGATTCTCCCAATGCTTCACAAAATGTTCAATGGAATATAATGGGAGTTGTATATAATCACCTAAGTAGTTAATTAAGGTAGTTCTTAGCTTGAAATATATAGGGAAATAAAAGTCATTGTCATATAGTTTTCTTACAAATTCTTCAAAGTCTATCACATCTCCACAAAAAAAAAATCTTGAATGTTATTAAGGCCTTTAGAAGACAATAACTATCTCAATAACTGCTCTCATCATTATCCCATTTGAACAGTTTTTCATTGCTTAGCATTTTTTGAATGAAAATGAATGAATGAATGAATGAAAATCCTTCAATTTAAAAGGACTTTTGATTTTCTTCCAAACTTTTATTGTAACTAGGTTCTATCAAGACTAACATTTTTAGATTGGTTACATCTATAGATCTTGCTAGCCTAGATGTAGTGAACAAGATCAAGCCTGTTTACAAACCTTCTCTTCTGCTCCACCCACTTTTGGGTAATCCAATAATCTTCCAAATAGTTGTTTAGAAAAAGAAAATGAGTCAGAACACAAGGCATAATATTTATAGATGAATAGTACCATTAAAACACCCTTACCCCTGGGTCTATACAGGTATTATCTTCCAATCTTAGGGTGCTTCCCTGCCCAAATAAAAGTACAAATTCTGTTCTGTATACTCTGCAGATCTGAATTTTTAACTTTAACTGAGAATGTCCTAAAAAGATATACTAATTTGGGCAGAATTACCATCTGAACTGTGTTGATTCTTTAAATAAAAATGAAGAACTCCTGTTAAATAAAGAGGCAAGGTCCTCCAATATTTCAAGAGGGAAACAATTTTCTCAAATAAGTCTCCATAATTGAATAGGAACACTTTCCTAGGGCCAATTGCGAGCTTCACTCCCAAGTATAAAATGAAGTTAGCGCATCTCTTAAGTTTACACTTATGTATTATCATTTCAACAGACTTACTTGAAGGATTCACTTACACCTGGACACCATGTTGAATGCATTCTGGACCTGACACAGGGCGAGCTTCTTCCTAGCACTAATCTCTCTGACCCTTTCAGTGGTAAACGGTATGTGCTCCCTGTCGATTATGCTCTGCACCTGAGCGATGTTCTCCTAGTAGGAGTACATGGGTCCCACAGTCTTTTCTCATTCAATCCAGTCTGGGACGTATCACTTATGAGGCAGTTTGGTGGTCAGGCCCTAGCTGTGCTGTCCTGGGATATGTATGTTCCTGTTGCACATTCCCCTCCACTTCCCAGTGGTGTGTCGGTTCTAAGCTGCTGTGTACCTGACCATTTCTGGGTACTCCTCCATCCACCTGGTCTCCCTCTCCTTACCTGACAGGAGATCTCCTGTTGTCTTTCCTCATGCACCTCTCCCAATCCCTCCAGCCTCCACTCCTCTACCTGCCATCTACCTATCACTCTCCTAGCTCTTTCACACAGCCACTCACAGAGGCACACTGTCACAATAACTCTCTTGCAATCCCTTGTAATCACTGAATCACACTGTATGAAATAAAAATAAAAATGTGTTGTGTGTCCAAAAACAAAAGATATGTGTGTTTGTTTGTGTGTATGCTATGTGTGCAATATGTGCCAAAGTATATTATTTGTCAGTCATCTGCTCCTGGGCCCTGTGCTGTAGATCTAAGAAGCTCCAAACACAGGCAGTGTGTGTCAGTCATTTTGGAGCATATTTATTTGATTTTCCTTGTTACTTTGTTGTGTTGTGATTGCTGTGATTTTTAATCTTTCTTGTAAACTTTTAGTGTCTCTAGATAACATCAAATGTTAGCTAGTTTCCTTTGAAACTGACATATCTGGCATTGTTAGCAACTGAAATGAAAGCACAGTGAGCTAGACAAGGTACAATTCATGTTAAAAGACTATGTGGGTTTGTTTGGCCTACACTCATTGACCATTCTTTTAGTCTGCTTATTGCATAGCTGCACTACACAGACATGTCTAACATTAGGTTATGCTTTTTGCCTTAGCAATAGTTTTACCGTGCTTTATTGGATTGAGTCCATAGTGTCACTTCATTGGTGGAGCTAAGTCCAGTTCATTAAAACATTAATTTATAATTTGAGCATGTATTTTTAAACTTACTTTGATAAAAATATTAATTTCAGTAAATAACTTTATGCAGACTACTCTTGTTCCTAAATATCCTTGCAGCTTGATAAGAATGACATAAGTGCTCATAATTCTCTGTTGGAGAGAATATAATATGCTCTGAGAGGGATCATTATGATACTATGAATATAATTATAGCAAATTGCATAGCTGCAGTTATTAATGTTTACTACCAGAGATAGAAAGATGAAATGACACTGTTAGTGCACATTTTTTGCAAATATTTATCAGACACATAAGTAAGGTAACCCTTAGGTTTCAAATCTAAGCTATAATGAACAAGGTACATTTTACATTACAAAGTAGATTAAAAAAAGGACAATTAGAATGGTGTTTGGTTTCATTTGATTCAATGATTACTTAATACTTTTTTTTCCCTCTTTTTACGCCTTGCTGATTGAATTGAAATCAATGGGAACACTGGATTTCTACTGACCAAATGGCAAGTTTCACTTACTTTCCCACAGGCATACTATAAAAGGGGTGTCACATTCCCACATTGTGCAATTCTGTGTTTGTGAGAGGAAGAGAGAGCAGTTATATGCTGATTTTGCTGTTATTATTTCTGTGTTATATGTGTCTTGGGGTGTGAGAAGGGAGCAAAGGAGGTTGACCCCAAATACCTCAACATTCTGTTTGACTGATTTGATTTGAATGACACAGGCAGCTGTAGTCTAAGTTCCTTGTTGATCTTGCTGTTATTTCTCTGTGCGGTGAGAGTCTGGGGAAAGAAGTTTTTGAACAGGTTTTGCTTTTTTAACTTGTGTTTTTGTATTTTCTTTTTTTACAGTGACAAGCAGTTAAAAAAAAAAATAATAAAAAAAAAAAATATATATATATATATATATACATATATATATATATACAAAAAGAAATTGTATAAAACCATGGAATCAGTGCACACACAGGACTTGTGGAAAAAATTAATTAGTTTATTGTGTCAACGTTTCGGCCCCCTGGAGGGCCTTTCTCAATGATCTTGAGAAAGGCCCTCCAGGGGGCCAAAACCTTGACACAATAAACTAATTAATTTTTTCCACAAGTCCTGTGTGTGCATTGATTCCATGGTTTTATACCATTTCTTTTTGTATAAATCAATTAACTCAGTAGCACCCAGGCAGTAGTCATTTGTTTGATATAATTAGGAGTGCCCTAACTTCACTGTTTCTATATATATATATATATATATATATATATATATATAATGTTGTCTTTTTTCACAGTTCACAGTGCCTAGGGAAGCCAGCTGCACCTCACTGACGAGGCCCAAATAAGGCCAAAATGTACATCTGGGGTTAGCTGGTTTTTCTGTGCAGAGGGGATTTGCCCATCATTTTGGTACTGGACTGCCCTTATGGGCGGGATTAGTCTAATATGTATGTGGAAATTTCTCCTTTGTAATGGCACTAGAGAGCTAAAATGTGATGCTCTTGAGCGGTGACTAGCCAGAGAACAGCAACTTTGCTTTTGTTCATACTCAGAGCCTCTCACATGTTTTGGTTTGTATTTTTTTCACATTAGCAGTTGTAGCATAGGTTATTAGATGGATTACTGTGTTTGAAAAAGTGCCATTGGCTTGTTTTTTTTTTTGAAGCGGTGGTTATTGAATCGAGCCCTAGGTTTCTCATATCCAAACCTCCACCACCGCCACATTCCTTGATTTGATAACTTCGTGATTTATTACTTCATTTGGTGCTTTCCTTAGCATGGCAATGTTTTCTCTTTTAAAACCAGTATGCTTTTTACTTGAAAAAAGGAGCATCCCTCTCAAAAGCTTCTCTATATAACGGAATGTTAGTCCAGTAAAAAAAAAGTATTATTACATACCGCAATGTTCATTCATTTATCCTATATATATATATATATATATATATATATATATATATATATATATATATATATATATACAGCAATGTTCAAATGGTTTAGGCGGGTGTGAAAAAATCCTATAAAGTAAGAATGTCTTCAAAAATAGAAATGTTAATAGTTTTTATTTATCAATTAACAAAATGCATAGTGAGTGAAAAGAAGAAAAATTTTAATTTAGATTTTTCTTCTGTTCACTCACTATGATTTTGTTAATAGAGAAATAAAAACTATTAACATGTCTATTTTTAAAGGGATTCTTACCTTACAGTACTTTCACACCTGCCTACAACTTTTGCACACTACTATCCTATATAATAATTCGCTAAGTTGTGTGTAACGCCCAACATGCGCAGTAGACACTGTTGCGCGTGCAGCAGTCATGCGCAGTAGAGACTGCCCGTGCCACGGCTGATACAGAGCTGGGCGCTCCGAAGGAGCTTCCAGCTCTGTATCAGCCTGGCGCGGGCAGTCTCCACGGCGCGTGACTGCCCCGTGACCGGCTGCCAGAGGCACTGTGGCCCGTGTAACGGGCTGTTCAACTAGTATATATATATATATATATATATATATATATATATATATATATATATATAGCACCAATTTATTCTGCAGTGCTGTAAAATAGGGAATAGACATATAGAGATATTTAATAGTACAAATCAAATTTGGAGAACAGAAGGATCAGAGGGCCCTGCTCATGAGACCTTACAGTCAACCTCAATCAATCCGTGACATGATAACAGAGGTTAACACATGCCAACACATATGTCCACACAACACAATATGCACATCTAGAAATCGTTAAGCAATCCAAGCCTGTCTGTGCAACATCAATAGCCAATGGAGACCCAGGTGCAGTGGTCAAGGTCACACATGCACCTGACAGGTAAACAGCAATTACAGCAAACACATTCAAACAACGTCAGCCACACCAGCATTCACTCACCTGGAAAACTCCCATGTTCCCAATGGCTACTCCCTACCTGGTTACTGCACCTGGACAACAACCCACCACTGCCTTAAATGTACAGCTCGCTATCCTGAGATGTAGCATGTTTAAAGTGAGACAACTCAGAGAGAGATTACGAGCATTATGTTTCCAATGCAATACCATGCAAAGACATCAGAGAAGGGGATGTGTGAGGGCAAGGGAGCCACAGTAACCCCTAATCGTACCTACACAGCTGTTGTCTGTTGCAACTGCTGATGCCCTGGCTGGTGAGCCAGACAGACGGCCATCTCCACCTGGATGACCAGACCAGGCAGCAGCACCTCAGCTGCCGCAACATGATGTCCCACAGCTCCCACAGCTGCCTCAGCTGTCACAGGGAAGACCCAAGATATACTGCACAAAGGGCACCCTCTTCAGAATGACAGAGGCTGAAGTAATAGACCACTACAGATTGACGTTGCAGAGCATTATCAACCTATTTGAGATGATCAAGAATGATGTAGACCCCAGTATCAGCCAAACACTATCTGGAATGCAGAAGCTGCTGTGGGCCATACATTTTATGGCAAGTTGATCCTTCCAGTCCACAGAGGAATGTGCAACCCACATGTTCCAAAGTGTTGTCCAAGGTGTTGGCAGCCCTGAAGAGGAAGACCAGGAAGTACATCCACTCCCTCATGTCCAGATGGAGTGGACACATGTCAAGCAGGACTTCTAAAAATGTGGAGGCATACCCAGAGTCACGGGGGTCATCAACTGCCTGCATGTGCTCTTAAGAGCTACTCTGTGTGAGGGACATCTATACACTTATTGCAAGCATTTCCACATCATCATCACTCAAATGTTGTGTGATGACAACATATGGATCACCCATGAATGTGCTTCCTATTCTGGTGGTTCTCATGAATGTAATATCCTCAGGCAATCCTCTGTCTACCTGGTCCCCCAACATTGTCCTTTGGGTTCTGGAGTAAATTTATAAGCAAACCAGCAAAGGCACATGAAAAACTGGGTAGCAGTGTGGGCAGCACAGGTCATCTAACTGTGCCTGCTGCTACTGCTGCCAGTGTGCCTTCTTATATGCAGGAGGAGTAGGAGGAGCCACACTACTATGATGCAGCAGCTAGAGAGTTCTGCGGGTAAGGGAGAGGGTGATAATGGTTAAGGTGATGATAGTGAAGCAGCTGGTGGTGGAACTAGATCCTTCTGCTGATGTGGCAGGGGAAGTGATTGGAACAATCAGTCTAGCAGTCAGGGGAGCCCACAACATCCCCTAAGCCTGTGATTCCCCTTCCCCAAGCATTATGCCTCTGGGACCTGATGCTGAGAAAGGCAAAAGTGTCTAGCAGCAGTATTAGCATCAGCACAGATCAGCTGCCTGTGCCTGCTGTTAGTGCTGCCAGTCTACCTTCTTCATCTGTAAAGATCACATGTGTAACAGTAGGGGACCCTCTGTTACATATGTTATCATCTTCAACCAGTGACACTCTTATAGAGCAGCAGCAGCAGCAAGGAGGGACTGATGAGGGTGATTTTGGAGTTGCTGGGGTGGAAGAGACATTAATGTCCTTTTTAGCAGAAAGCGAAAAGGAATGGGAGACAGATGTGCAAATGGGGATGGGCATCACCACCACTACCAGCAGTGAGATTGCAGAATGTAGGAATTTGTAACTGCTGAGTTTCAAGCGGGAGCAGGGTAGTGTTCCACAGACCACTGTGGCCACTGTTGGACAACTAGTGTTGTGGGAATAGGACAGGTTCTACTTGCCAGCAATACTCTTGGTCCTATTTCTAGTGCAGATTCTGAGGCAGCAGCTGCATCATCCTTTGCACCAACCAGTGAAGGGGAATGTGAAGGAGAAGAAGAGACCATTCTTCTTGATTTTTTTCCTCTCTCTTGAGGTTCTGGGTGTGAAACAATTTTTCCGTTTGGGCAGGCACAGTGCAGTAATCGGCAATGGCACTGTGCAATCTATGTGAATAATCTACGAAAAGGGGAAAGGAGGGAATGCACCTTGGCACAACTGCCCAGATAACACACATGAAATACAAACACCATGACATGTATGTGAAGCATGTTAAAACCAAACCCCAATAAAGGAAATCAGGAACCACTGTTGCTCTACCCCCTGTCTCTCCCCAAAGGCAACAAGGGTCAAGGTAGAAATCAGAGGAATAAGAGTAAAGAAGCCCAGCCAGAGCCTAAAGATTCAATGGCAAGTCAACCAACTGGCTCACCATAACCTTCTTGCATTAGGGTCCAGGTGTGGGAAGACATAGAAATGCCTTCTGGTGACCCACCTCTGTCATCGTTACCTCCCACATCAGCTCATAGTAATTCTGTAGATGTGAGGACGTGGAGGTTCGTGACTACCAATTGCACATTGTGTGGTGCGCTGAACACACATGGCAGTGTGGTGGAGAATAATCTCAGGCACCTGATTTTTTAAAGAAGTTTACAAGTTTTTTTCTAGTTCTTTGTCTTGTGGTGATAGATGCTTTAAATCCATGGCCCTTGTATCTCTCAAAAGATTAAGGAAAAATAATTTAATTGTAGCATATAAATTCCATTTTTGTAGCTTTTGTCCTTAAATACAATTGTTCTATAGTTTGCGGAACTTTTAATAAAAGATACATGTATTTCAATGTGATATATAGTTTAAAACAATTTTGAAATATACACTACCATTTAAAAGTTTGGGATCACTTCAGAAATTACCTTATTTTCCATGAAAACATACCTCAAATAAGTTGCAAAATGAATAGGAAATACAGTCAAGATGTTGACAAAGTTAGAAATAATGATTTTTAATTTAAATAATTGTGTTCTTCAAACTTTGCTTTCATCGAAGAACCATTTGCATCAAATGTAGATATTCCATTAAAAATCAGACATTTCCAGCTACAATTGTCATTTACAACATTAACAATGTCTACATTGATGTTATTTTAATGAACAAGATTTTCTTTTCTTTCAAAAACAAGGATATTTCTAAGTGACCCCAAAACTTTTGAACGGTAATGTATGTCTAGTTAACCCTTGGTTGGTAGAGAGGTCACAACCCATTGCATTCAAGGAGTAAAATATAGAGTAGTTATACTAATCATAATTTTGCAGGTATCAAAATCAAGGCCAATGTGTTTAACAAAAAATAGTGGTTATCATTTAGTATATTTTAACCAAGATCTACAGGAAAATTTAATATTTAGTGAAGTAGAAACAATCAATTATTCATTTGCTGCTATTGTGCTCTTGAAAAATCATCTCTCACTTAATTGAACTAAAATGAATTGCATGTGATCAGACATTTTTAAAATATGTGCAGTCGTTTTTCAGTCCCATTCAATTGCTGTAATAGTGTCAGCAGGTTGATACAAAATGCAAAACTTTGAAGCTTTTCCGAGTGACAGATTAAGCCAATTTGCATCAAAAATCATTGCACAAGATTGCTTGAATAGAAGAGAAATAAATGGTATCCATTGTTGGCAGTATGAAGGAGGAGAACATTATTGTACATCTTGATTAGACATGATTAAAACCTCCACAATTACATTTTTTAATTCACCCACTATTGAAATAATGCTGGATCTGGTGGAATAGGTTTGAACTGAATCAATAGAAGAAGTAATCCCTACAGCAATCCTGACATGATGATCACATTATAAATAGTAATGCTTGATTATATAATAAATATAAGTAACCTGTTTGATCATAGTATAAGTTTTTGCAGTCCACTTCAGAAACTCTCCTACCTTGTTTATTATTGATGCAGACTTTTTTGATTAGCGTTGAGGGTATCGGATACTGCATTTTTTTTAGTCTTTTAGCTATCACATGATTGCATTTACTGTAACCTGACCATTTCAAATGGCAAACAAAACAAAACAACTGTAATAATGATCCGATACCAGCTGTTTCCCATTGGCAGGAGACAATTAAGGACATTGGGAGTCGGGATGGGCGATAAATCAGAGAAATTTCCCACAGGACATTTTGTGTGCTTTTTTTTTAAACTTCCCACCCATGGACAAATCATAAAATGTTCTCCTTTTTGACACTGCCAATAGATTTTCTGTGAGAAATTTGGCATATTTTGCCTATCTTTTCTATGACTACAAGATTTCCTGATGCAATATTACTTCGTTTGAGGGCTGAAGTAGAGAAATAAATAGCTGAAAGTAAAAGTTGTAAAGTTGTGGCTCCTACAGCAACATTTGTCATGAAAAAATGGTTAGCAGGCTGAGTGCCTTTGTCTTTGACCTCAATTAACTTCCTGTTAAGTAACATTGGCACAACCATCCTTGAAAAAATAAATGCGGCTTGGGATATTCCAGCAGGGTGCAACACATGACATCAGATTTTTAAAACAATAGAAAAGGACAGCATGCCAACTGCTAACATTTTGGCAAGTTTACATTTCCATAGGCATATTTTTACATTATTTTTGTGCAGGTATTGACTTCTTTTTAAGACCTTAGTAAGTGAAATTATGATACATAGTAGAAGAACTGTATAACTTAATTGCTTTAATGACATGACTAGTGGAGGTGGTGGGGGTAAGTGTAGACATTCTACAACTCTTGTCATCTCCAAAAAACAAACTGAAGGTCATACTCAGCTGCAGCAGGAGAAGAAAACCTTGTCACACTCTCTAACTCATCAACAGCACTTCTATTATGTACTCCATAGTAGGTAAAACTTTCACCTCAAACAAAAATCTGCAAAAAATGGCACTTCATGCTTGGCGAATAATTTCCCGTGAAAAGTGCCATTTTCCTACTTTTTTCTCTTTGCTCATTGCATTGAAATCAATGGGAAGAAAAAATGTTCCCAACCAGTGAAAGTTTTCTCTACCTTTCTACAGACATATAAAAGAGTGTCAGGCTCTCACAGCATGCCATTCTGTGCTTGTGAGATTAAAAAGCAGCACATTTTTTGAGCTAGAGAATTTAGCAAATAAAGGGGAATTGAAACTTAGTTTAGAGTGTCTTTTAGGTAGGATAGTTCTCTATATTACGGGAGTGTGGGGGCACACCCCAAAATTCAGTGTGACTGACTGGCAAGATACAGGCAGCTGGGGTCCAATTTTCTTGCTGAATTTGGTTTTATTGTCTTTGTACTGGGGAAGTCTGGGGAAAGAAGTTGTTGATTTTTTTTTTCTTTGGACTAACTGTTAAAAGATAGGGGGGGTACCTTAAAAAAATAATAAAAAAATGAAATAAAAATTGAAAATAAAAAAATACATAAATAATTAAACAAATAAATAAATTAGACAGCTAACTGGGAGAGTGATGTGAGCTCTGTGACTGAGGCAGACTTGATAGACAGCAGATGACATTGAGAGTTTTGTTGAGGGCCAAGGCAAGATATCACACTCCATCAGTGTACTGTAGAGAGTAAAAAACACACAAAGTACTTGAGTAATGTCCAGCAAATGCACAAGGGGCAGGTGGAGGGGGAAAGATAGAGCAGTGCAGGGACATGCAAGTAAAGTGGAAGTTCAAAAACTGACTGCACCAATGGGTGCTGCAGCATGTCCAATAAATGATGATGATCCCTCTCCTCCATAAGTGGATGCAGTTTGTCATGGTCCCACCAATCACACCATCATTTATTTCTTTTATCACTTGACATCATCATGAATAAGTGCCAGTGTCACTTAAGCAGGAAGTTAGTGTTGTGGGCAAAGGACAGATGCATTCTGCATGATAACACATTTTCTGTCGCTGTAGGACTCACAGCTTTGACTTTCAGCTACTTATTTATCCACTACTGACCTCAGAAGTAATATTGTATAGGGAAATGTTGCACCATAGGAAACAGGAGAAAAATGTGTTGAATAGGAAAAAATGTTTTGGAAAAGGTGAAAAATTTGCTGGAATAGGCCAAAAGGAGGAACATTTTGCACTGGAGAAAAGGAGAAAGCTTATTCGAAAAAAGTGAAAAATCATACATTTTTCAGGAAAAGTCATGCAGGAAATGTTTCTCACTTTTTGCCCACCCCAAACCCCAGAGCCCCGGTAACATTTAGAAGTACTTTTGCTGCTGCTATTTGTGGTACCTGTGACCTGTGTGTTTCCCAGTCAGACCTGTGGTTGTGCTTCAGCTCTGAACTCATTAAGGAGGAGCCTAGGTGGGAGCTTGCTTTCCCCCTGCTCACAATGACAGATAGCAATATGCTTAGCTTTTGGATCACCTCGATGAAGTATTTCAATACTGTGGACTCCATAGATTGTGGGGTTCCTGAGATGATGCTACTACTACAACTGGAGCTAGATGTTGTTGAAATTGTACCATTATCAAAGCTAGGGCTGTAGATGTTGATAAACTTTGTTGCTGCTGGTTACTCAACACTATTAGTGTGTGTGTCTGAGTGGGACTTGGACTTAGAACCAGTGATTATGATGCTGAAGATGACGGACAGACTGACTGTATTTTTACCCATTGATTGCTGCAGGCAGTTTTTGCACTGCCACTTTACTCCCATGCCTCTGCACTGCCTCCACCTTTCCCCCTCTCACTTGTGCATTTGCTAGACATTACTCAACTACTCTGTGTGTTTGTACTCTACACTACACAACACAACTGATGGAATATGATCTCTTGCCTAAGCCCAGTCAGCTGTCTGTCATGGTCAATTAATATATTTAGTTCTTTGTTTACTTCTTTATTCTTTTTTATTTATTTTTGTATTTTTAAAAACATTTTTTGTATTTTTTTAAGTTGTCCATGCTGTCTTATTACTGTCACAGTCTGACCAAAAAAAAAATAACTGAAAAACAAAATCAATAACTTCTTTCCCCAGACTTCCCAACCCTGCACAGAGACAATAACTGCAAGATCAGCAAGCAAATTGGTCCATAGCTGCCTGTGTCCTGTAAGTCAGTCACGTGGGATTTTGGGGTACTTGGGGTCAACCTCCTTCCTCCCTTCTTCTCCCCAGACTGCCCCACTGACTCTCCTAATAGAGAGAACAAATGTTCTACCTAAAAGATTCCGTATACTAAACTTCAATTCCCCTATCTTCTCTAGCTCAAACAAGGTGCTGCTCTCTCCTCTCACAAACACAGAATGGCATGTTGTGAGAGCCTGACACCCTTTAATATGGCTGTAGAAAACTAGAGAAAACTTTTGTGTGGTGGAGAAAAAAAAATGGTGAAAAAGAGGAAAATCTGCACTTTTCGAGGGGAATTATTTGTCAAGCGCAAATCGCCATTTTTTGTCGATTTCAGTTTGTCTCTATTGCTGGCAGCATGTGCAATAAATGATGATGATCCATCTCCGCCCGGGGGTGGATACAGTTTGTCAAGGTCCTACCAATTATACCACCCCAGTTTCCCACCACAACTACCATACATATCTGCCACATTGTAGGTTGTACTTTATTTATTTTTAACTAGTTGAACAGCCCGTTACACGGGCCACAGTGCCTCTGGAAGCCGGTCGCGGGGCAGTCACGTGCAGTAGAGACTGCCCGCGCCACTGCTGATACAGAGCTGGACGCTCCTTCTGAGCGCCCAGCTCTGTATCAGCCACGGCACGGGCAGTCTGTACTGCGCATGACTGCCGCACGCGCAGCAGTGTCTACTGCGCATGTTGGGCGTTACACACAACTTAGCGAATTATTATATAGGATTACTTAACATCAACATGATTATGTGCCAGTGTCACTGGCACAGGAAGTAAGTGTTGTGGACAAGGTATATGTTGCTGTAGGACTCACAACTTTGATTTCTAGCTACTTACTTCTCCACTACAGCCCTCAGAAGATGTAATATTGTGCTGGGAAATGTTGCACCATATTAAACATAGAAGAAAAATGTGCTGGAATAGTAGAAAAAATGTGTTGTAATAGACAAAAAAATTGCTGGAATAGGCAAAAACGATAAAAATTTTGCATTAGAGAAAAGTAGAAAATTTTCATGAACAAAGAGAAAAATCGCCAATTTTTCGAGAAGTCATGTGGGAAATTTTTCTTACTTTTTTCCCACCCCCATAGTTTTTACTGTAAAGTACATAATGGAATTTGTTGTGTGTGATGTCTTGCCTTGCTGTTTTGAAGGCAAAGGGTAGTCACACCAAATATTGATTTGATTTAGATTTTTCTTCTGTTCCCTCATTATGCATTATGTTAACTGATGAATATAAACTATCATCACGTCTATTTTTGAAAGCATTATTGTATGTGTTGTAGTTGATTCTAAAATTGGGTCTTTTAATAAAATATTTTTTATTGAGACTCCATTCATCATTATATGTATAGGGTTGGATATGTTATAAACATTTCAATGGCACCAGTACCTTTTTTCCTGGTATTTGTCTTTTTTAACAATGACAAATGTGACATCTGTCATCTCAGATGGCACACTGAAATCAGCAGCAGCATGCTAGTGCAGCTAAATTGTGCTGCTGCTACTATTCATTAAACTCTTTTTAATATGGTTCTCCAGATCCTTGCGGGAGATGTTTCTGTGCATGGGGCTCACTCACATGTGCAGGTGGATGTAGACTCCCTACACTACTACTACTACTGCTGAATCAGAGTTGGAGAAATTCAGCAGCAGCAGTAGTAGTGCAGCTACATCAGCATCAGCCCTTCAGCTTCTCCTGCTCATACTGTACAAGCAATCACACCAAAATTACTTTATTTTTTTACAATTTCACTCTCTAACTATCTCCATCCTCTTATTTCCTATCTTACAGCATGTTACATCTTACAGGTTTTTATATTTTGAGGGTAGGATCTCTTACCACCATAGAAAACATGGACTTAAAATGTAACTATGATGTTAGTGAAAATCTGTGGTGTTACTGAAATGGCAGAAAATATGTAATGGACAAGAAGAATTCCCACAGAAAAAAATGACAAATCATGCATTTTTCATAGAAATTTGTGCAGGAAAAAAATGTGACTTTTTGTCCATCCCTACATTTGCGTAGAAAAGTAAAAAGTAAAGATAAAATATATGTTGATTTAGTATATTTAAAGTAAAATGCAATGTAAGTTCTTATCATTTACACAAACAACATGTTTTAACCAAATGAATTAGCATATTTGCTAATAAAATATGTTAATCTGGACCTTATGAGTTATTCATGAAATTTATTTTGCAGCAATTGTTATTTTTCCACATTTAACAACTGTGAAGAAATGTCTTCCACATGGATGTTTGCTGTTGACTGCTGAATGTCAGAAATAATGATCTAGCTACACTATAATCTTTATAGAGCAAAGCTTAATATGTCCTAGTTTTATCAGAATATTTGTTAGTTGAAGAAAAAACTAATGATGCAGTTTTGCTTAATTTCAAATAATTTGCTTAAACAAAAACTCTAAAAGCATTTATATTTATTTAGTATACATTCTATTTACATCAATTACCCTGATGTACTAAGAAGAACTGGAGCAATTATGTACAAATAAATTGCACCATGCAAATGAGGACTTTAACCCTTTGAGTGCCAGAGATATATTCAATGCATTGTGTTGCGATGCATTAGATACCTCATAGCACTCAAGGGGTTAAATGTCTTGAATGCCACTACATCTAGATTGCTCGGTATATATTTCCATTAACAATTACATTTACACATCCTATATAATAATAATCCACTAGGATGTTTGTCAGAAGCCTTCATGTGCAGTAGAGACTGCACGCATTCAGGCAATCTCTACTGCACATGATTGCTTTGTGTGTGTGAGGCGACGCAAGACTGCATCGCGTGAAGCAGTGAGGTAGCAGCCGCTTAACCCTTAGAGTTCCAGAGGGGTACGCAACGCATTGTAAAGCAATGCATTGTGTACCCTTCTGGCACTCAAATTAACATTACCTGGACCTTGGCCCATGTACACAGGCTTTTACATTATTTATACATTTTAAACAACCATATTTCAGAGGTATGGTACTATTACATATAAGCTTGGTATTTAGTTACATACAATGATTGTAGCAAAATTATGCTTTGTTATTTCTATTGAACAGCAAGACTCTACACCATTTAAATTACTTTATACCTGTTGATGATAACTGTATTAAAATATTGAAAATCATTGATGTTTTTAAAGTAGATTCTAGTAAGTAAGCTGTTATGTCAACATACAGAAATATTATAATTACTAATAGAGATTAGGAAACCAGTTGCCTTGTGGCTCAAAAATAATTTGCTTACATTTTGTAATACAATCTATGATTACCTCATTATTGTAGATATCTTCTTTTATTTGGACCAACAACTTATAGTTTTATACAAGCTTTCAGGAGATACTCTGCCTTTGTCAGGTCAGTTGACACATAATTGGTAACCTTATTTATAAAGTTTGTTTAAAACAGAATTGAATTCCAAAGAGAGAAAACAGTACACTATATACTGAAAGGAACCTGGAACCAGACAGACCAAATTCATCATGAGCGCATAGGGAATTCTGTAAAGAGGGAGAGGTTGTGTGGAAACACTGACAATGATTAAAGGTTACAGAGATACAAATTATATATATATTTCTGGTAATTGGTTAAATAGCCAATATCTGTACTGAGCCCTTTTTTGTGAATATTAATAAGTAACATCTGGGCCTAGATTCACAAAAATGTGAAGAGGGTTGAAAATGTCGATGTCCTGTTGGAGCAGTGTGGATGGTACATCGATAGTATTCACTAAAGTGTCTATGACATCACACCACCAGCACTCCGACAAAAAAAATGTGGCCACATCGACACCCTTCCAACAGGTTTAAGAATTTGCATTCATCACATCGACAATGGCCTATTTCCATATGGAAATGAAGCATAATGACTAATGATGCTATGCAAGAAACGTTTGCATTGGATAAAGAAATTTTTGTGCTCAGATAGATCTTGCACATGTTCTAATCCAGGAAGCTAAATACCCAACACTTCTTGAATTATGCATAAAAAATTCCATTTTACAATAACAGTACACAGACGTATAAATTCATTCGCAATAGCAGTTCTTGTATTAGGCGCATTCTCTATTCCACTCATACAGTTTTGTTAATCTTAGCCACGCCCACAAAACAAATAAATATACGCAGCCGTTCACTAATCTTGATTTTTTCATGTGCAATTCACCAAAATCATATGCAAAACTATTCCCTAGTGGTTTTCACACGGCAAATAGCGATTGCACATGTTTCCTGCATCGTGCCATAAGTTCCATATGGAAATGCTGAATAATGAGACAGTTTTGTATGCAAAGGGCTGTGTTGAGATGTTAATGTGACACTTTAACACATTCACTAAATTCCAATAGCAGCCTTTGCTGCTGGAATTCACAGTCTCAACTTCACCTACTTAAGGCTGGTGACGTTGGGACCTTCCAGTACTTTCTTATGCAGTAACAGCCCTCAATCAATCACAAGCAGGGAGGGCGGTGTGCTGTTGTCAATGTGGAAGGGATTTCCTCTCTTCACATATCACCAACACAATGACAATTCTGATGTTGAACAGCATTCTCTCTGCTTCCCTACTTGGCCAGTAAGGGAGTGAACAGAATGCTTTCAACACCATGGACAGCACTGAGTGCCATCGGGATATGCATCGCTCACCCCTGCACATCAAGCACTACACAATTATCACTTTAGCTATGTATCACTCCCAGTGTAACAAGACTGGGGGGTCACACAGAATCTATTCATTCATGAGAAGCGCATTTCATGAATTAATCAATCACCTGGTCATTCAAAAACTAGGTGACTGATTCTTTCATGAAAGCGCAGAGCAGCACAGCACTGTGCTTCTCATGAATGAATGAATCCAGTCACAGGGCTCATTACTGTGAGTCCTACTGGAGCAGGCTTAATAGTATCTCCAGCAGAGAGAAAAGGAAGGCAGCAAATGCCTTCCTTGTCACCCACATTAATCACCTATCCTACTGGATAGGTGATTAATGCTAAGGGGGTGTCAGGAGGGGTCCTGATGTCCCCAACGAGGTCTGAAGTATATTTTATTAATAAAAAGGAATATAACATATTTTTTACACATATAAAGGCAAGGTATGCACTGCCAGGACACCCTCATATACACTGCCTGATACCCCCAGCCTTCTTCCCTTGCCCAGGCAGTGCCCATGGGGATTTGTGTCTAGCAGTGGGCAAGGGGAAAAGGCTGGAGAGTGTCAGACAGTGAACATGAGGATCTGTGGTTACCAGTGGTCAAGAGAACAAGTATGGGGGCAAAGCAGTGTATATGGGGTTCTATGGCTACCATTGGGCATGGGATCAAGGCTGGGGGGCAATTGGTAGCCACAAATCCCCATAGATGCTGTGTGACCCCCAGTCTTTTTCCCGTGGGAGTGCACAACATGTGTAATATATGATATATACAGTAGCTAAAGGGATAATTGTGTAGTGTTTGGTGTACTTAGTTTTTTTAACCCTTTAAGTGCTACGGGGTGAGAAATGCACATCCCTATGGCACTCAGTGCTATCCTTGGTGCTGAAACTGTTCTCTCCTCTCCCCTGCTGGCCAAGTAAAGAAGTAGAGAGAATGGTGTTAAACTTTTTGTTTTTTTTTCTTGGGTGCTGTTAAAATTCCTCTGAAGAATCCTTACTGTAACAATGTCCATTGAGTTTCATGGCTGTTTGAAATTATACTAAGCTATTTTATATTTCTTCCCTTATTTATGATGTGTTATTGCATGCCTGTACTGTTTTATGCAGATGTATGCAGATTTACATTTTTGGACTTCACCAATGTACATTCTTGGACACACTTATTGTGATACAATTCATTGATTCACTGATGTTGGTTAGGGATGGGTGAAATTTTTTGCCTCAAAATAAAACAGGCATTTCCCACATTTTTTTTTCCCACATTGCTCATTACATTGAAAACAGGGGTAAGAATTCTGCCCACGTGGAAAGTTGACATGCTTTTGCCACAGGGATAGTATAAAAGGGATGTCAGATACCCCTCGAGAAATAAATAAAATGGAGGTGTTATTTTGTTTAGGGAATCTTGTGGGCAGGGAAATTGTTTTCTATGTTAAGGGAGTTTGGGAGGGACTCTTGGGGAGTATGAAGGGAGATTTACCCAACATACCCCAAAATCTTGTTTCAATTAGAAGAGACAGACAGGTGGTCCAAGTTCCTTCCAGTGCTGGCTTGGCATCTGTGACTGACACACTGACTGACTGACTGACAGAATAATTATCAGGTTGACACTCAATAGACAGACAAGTTCAACTGACATTGACTACTACAATGTAATACATTTTATCCCCTCGATTTCTGGAACACAATGGATGCAGGTATGATTTTTACAGATACCAATAAAGGTTTTAAGACCGAACTGTTTGAATTACTGCAAGATTACAGGAACATTACCTAACATGATGCGATTTGCTGAAAAATGTTTCTTCCCATTGATTTCAATGCAATGAGCTAGGCAAAAAAGTGGGAAAATTTAACTTTTTGCAGGAAATGTATTAGCCAAGCGGGAAATGCCATTTTTTTCTGATTTTGGTTTGAGGTGAAAGGTTTTGCCCATCCCTAAATACAACAGTAGTGGGGGAAGAAGCAGTGGATGATGCTAACAGTGACCTAACTATTGAGGATTATGTCAATTTACAATATATCCCTCCGTCATCCTCCTCTTTTTCAGATACAGATGAAGTTGAGAGTGAGAGAGATGATGACATGTCCAGTTGAAAGGCAAAGGCTCAATCTTCCATCACTGAAAGAAGCACTGTGCCTTTTTAAAAATTGTCTGAGAAAACAGTTGGAAAGACTGACCCAGGACAAGTAAAGATGCCAAAAAAATACACAATGATCCTGTAAGTCATCATTCTAATTGTCACCCTTTCCAAGCAAACCTCCACTCAGCCACACAAATAGTTAATAGTAGTTCAATTGTAGTGAGATGTAGCCCCAGTAGTATTAGTAGCCCCTCAGGAACCCCACAGTCTATGAAGTTCGCAGTATGCAGAAACGTCACTCACGATCCAAAAGCTAAGCATGTTGATATCTGTTGCCTGGGCAGAGGATGATATTGCTGCTGCTGTTGCTACTGTCTCAGAATCAGCAGTACAACTAGGACTAGGCAAGGGGAACATGTTCCAGTCCTGCATTGCTGGACCCTATTCCCACTCTGTCCAATATAGCCTGTGCCACACTAATCTGCTCCTTAGGATCCTTCTGCCCTTGCAACTCAGCAGCAACAGAAGTAAACTCTGCAAATGTCAAAATCTGACAGCTGGAGGTGGTGGTGATGGTGATGTCCATCTCCATATCTGTCTCCCATTCCTTCTTGGTATGTGTTAAAATGACCATTACTGTCTCTTCTACCCTAGCTTCTCCCCCATCATCATCACCACTACCACTAGTCCCTTCTTGCTGCTGCTCTATTACAGAAGTCTCACTGATTGGAGGCAATGAGAAATGTGACAGAGGATCCCCTACTTTTACACTTGCCATCCCTTGTTGAGCTGAAGAAGGCAGACTGGCAGCTCTATTTGCAGGTACAGGCAGCTGATCTGTGCTCATGGTGGTGGTGGTATTATTGTTGCTAGGCAACAATTGTGTCTTCTTCAGGACCATCAACAACAAAGAAAAATATTTGGCTCAGAGGTAGGATAAATAAGTTTAATATTCTTACCAAATGACCAACAAAGAGATCAGTTCTGTGTCAAAAAAGCTCAGAAAAATCAGCGTAATAAAACTTAACTTTTACTTTATTCACTAAAAGTAAACAAAGTATTCTCCTCCTAATAATTATAGTAATTTTGAGGATTACTCAAAAAATGAGAGTGATATAATAATTACCACCATATTAAAAGAAAGGAGAGTGTAGATTACAGTACTATCAAACATCAACCCTAATTCACATATGGAGTGGTATAATAAGTGTCACTAAGCCATTCCTCTAGGTGATTGATCAAAACTCTCTCCTACTTAAATAAACAACTTATGACCAATAACATACTCTCTTAGAGTAGATAGATTAAGAGCATTTATTTCAAAGGGTTAATTGTCTTCTTATAACCATTAATCCTTTCAGGCTCTCAGAGAACAATACCAGCTATTTCGATAAGTGCAGATCAAATAAATAATCTAGATATTTATTTTACTAGTCTCTTTATAAAATTATCAGTCCACAGTCAATAATTAATATCCAGTTCTTTGGAGTTAATTATACTTTTAACTCTGTAATTAGTTTCCGTCTCTCAAAGGGTGAAATCGGCTATTTAGCATATCGCATCACTTGATAATCTACATATCTTTTCAAGTAATCTATTTATGTGTATTATAGAGATAAATAGTACATCTGTGTCATTATTCTAATCTTAATTTCAAGTAGCGGAAAGTGCTAAAATGTAATGAGAGTAAGATAGCCAATAGTCGTATTCTAAATTAACTGGCATAACCCGTTAACACTGAGCATCCCTCGTATTGGTTAAGGGTTAATAAATCATCATATACGAGGGGGTGCTGATAAGTATTGAGCCTTAACCAGAAAAAATTGAGCTAGGAAGCTGTAAATTGCAGGGTGTACTGGCCAATTTGTCTATATTCAATGATGCAACAATCAACTACCTATGATTTTAACTTATCTTTATTTGTAAGGTCCAAAGTGAACATGGCAGCACCTCCAGAAAAGTTCAATGTGGAAGAGCATAGGACCATAATCAAGTTCCTGTTTCTCCAAGGGAAAGGTGCAAAGCAGATCCATGAAGAAATATCACAAACTTTGGGTGACAGTGGCCCTTCATTTGCAAAAGTTAAACGTTGGGTTGTCAATTTCAAAACTGGCCATTTCTGTGTTGAAAGTGAGAAACCCAGCGGAAGGCCTGTTTCTGTCTCTGTGACTGCATCAAGTGAGGGGCCACTTGCCTTTCTACCCCCTGGGCTGAAGTGCACAAATATTTCCAAAAGGTGGCGCTATGGGAATAAATACATGTTTTTTTTACATTTTCACCACTTCAAAGATACTAAAATCTTTGAAAACCATAACATTTCCTGCTGTATTCAGTACCTGCTACCAACATGAGAAAAATGGTAGCCCATTTGTGTGGGTTAACATACAATATGTGGGTGCTAGGAACACGTACGTAAACCTGACACTTTTGTTTTTTAAATTATCTGCTTGCACTAAAATGGTTATAACCATAATAGATATGCAGGAAAGGTAGAGAAACAATGCCCTTTTGGAAAGAAAACAACCTGCCGCATCTAATGAGGGGTCACTTGCCTTCTTACCCAAAGGCTGGTATGCACAAATGCTTCCAGGAGGTGGCGTTAATGAAAAAAAAGGCATTTTCTTACATTTCTGCCCCTTCAAATATATGGTGCTCTTTAAAAACCTTGGAATTTTCAACTGCATTCCTTAGCTAGTGCTCTTAGGAGTCAAACGACACCCCATTGGTATGAGTTGACCTACCTCAGGGGGTGCTAGAAGTAGAAAACTACGCCTACTACAACCTCTGATGTTTCTAACATTTTCTCAAACCTGACTTGCCTGTACGAAAATGGCTATAACGCCTTCAGAATTGAAGAAAAGGTAGATAAACCATGCCATTTTGGAAAGAAGACATCCTGCCGCATCTAATGAGGGGTCACTTGCCTTCTTACCCCAATACCGGTGTGCATAAATGTTTCCAGAAAGAGGCGCTAATGAAAAAAAAAGGCATTTTTTTACATTTCTGCCCCTTCAAATGTATGGAGCTCTGTGAAAACCATGGAATTTTCAACTGCATTTGTTTGCTAGTGCTCTTAGGAGTCAAACGATACCCCATTGGTATGAGTTGAACTACATTAGGGGGTGCTAGAAGTAGAAAACTACACCTACTACAACCTCTGATGTTTCAAACGTTTTCTTAAACCTGACTTGCCTGTACGAAAATGGCTATAACACCTTCAGAATTGAAGAAAAGGTAGATAAACCATACCATTTTGGAAAGAAGACAACCTGCCGCATCTAATGAGGGGTCAGTTGCCTTTTTACCCCTAAGTTAGTTGGCACAACTAGTTCCAGAATGTGGTGCTACAGGAAAGAAAAACAAACATTTGTTTTACACATCAGTCACTTCAAAGATACTAAAATGGTTCAATGGCGTGGGATTTCCTAGGAGGACTTCTTGCCAGCCAAAAAAAATTGTACCCCACTGCTCTGGGTTGACATACCAATTTATGCTACAGGAGCGTAGCTACCAGTGAAACAGAAATGGGAAAGCAAACAGTTTATGTGTGATTTTATGGCTAACAGATGAAAGAAGCTAGGGTGTCAGCCGTTGTACGTGCGGACCTGTGACTACAAGTATAACAAAATGTGTGAGAGGGTGAGGGATTACGCAGTGTGTGTGGGTATGAGTAGAGGAGCAAGGATGGCGGTGATGGTGGGGCAGTGTCTGATAGTGTGTATGGGAGATCTCTGACTACCAGTGTGCACTGTATGTCCCATCATACAAAAAGCACTGCATTGGACCCCCTTCCTGTTGCACGTGCATTTTTTGGGGCTTTTTCCCCCAATATTTTTGTGTAGACCTCGTTGGGGGCATCAGAACCCATACAATGAGGTCTAAATAAAAAATAAAGGGGGAAAAAATCCTTTATGTGCCACAGGGGTGTCCAGCACACAAAGGGTTAATTTTTTTATCGTTACTTTGTATTCAGATGGCCACCAAACAAGCTCTGATCACAAAGTAATGATAAAAAGTCCTGTGTGTGCCACAGGAAGGGGGTCTGCATTGAACCCCCCTCCCAGTGGCACACACAGGGTTATTTTTTTATTTAATTTTTTTTTTAATTATATACCTCATTGAGGGGCATCAGGTCCTCCTGAACCCTCCCCAATGAGGTCTTAGTAAAAAAAAAATATATATGTCCACAAACAGAGTGACTCTGTGAGTGCCACAGGGGTCTCCAGCGCATTGCAAAGCAATGCATTGGATCCTTGTGGCACTCAGAGGGTTAATTTTTTTTTTCATTACTTTGTAATCAGAGCTTGTTGGGGGGCCATTAGGACCAATCCTGATGACCCCCCAACAATCTCTGATAACAAAGTAATGATAAAAGCCCTGTGTGTGCCGCAGAAGGGGGACTGCATTGGCCCCCCCCTGCGGCACACACAGGGTTAATTTTTTTTTTTTATTTACTTTTTTTTATTATAGACCTCATTGAGGGGTATCAGGACCCCCCTGATCCCCCCAATGAGGTCTTACCAAATAAAAAAAAAGAAATCAAAATAAATGTCCCTGTGAGTGCCACAGGGGTATCCAGCGCATTGCAAAGCAATGCATTGGACCCTTGTGGCACTCAGAGGGTTATTTTTTTTTATCATTACTTTGTAATCAGAGCTTGTTGGGGGGCCATCAGGACCAATCCCAATGGCCCCCCAACAATCTCTGATAACAAAATAATGATAAAAGCCCTGTGTGTGCCACAGGAGGGGGGGTGCATTGGACCCCCCCCCCCTGTGGCACACACACGGTTACTTTTTTTTTTTTTTTTTTAAATTATAGACCTCAATGAGTGGCATCAGGATCCCCCCTGATCCCCCCCATGAGGTCTTTAAAAAAAAATAATCCCCCCCAAAGAATTGACCCTGTGAGTGCTGCAGGGGTCTCCAGCACATTGCAAAGCAATGTGCTGGGGACCCCTGCGGCACTCACAGGGTTACTTTTATTATTTTGTTTTTTATTATTTTTTTTTTCCAACTCTTCAGACCTCGTGGGGGACATCAGGACCCCTCCTGGTGTCCCCTCAGTCATTGATCTCCCAGCCGATAGGCTGGGAGATCAATGAGGCGACCGCAGGAGAGCAAAAGCTCTCCTGCCCTTCTCTCCTACCAACGGTAGGAGTGAACAGGACCGGGGAAACTTCCCTAACGTCATCGGTGACCATGTCACCGATGACGTTGGGAGGCTTCCCCCGGTCCCGCCCATTCCTACCCGGAAGTTCGGGTAGGAGAGAGGGGGAAGGAGAAACTCTGTTTCTCCTTTGTGTTTATTGATCTCCCAGCACGATCGGCTGGGAGATCAATAACTGGGGAGGCATGAGGAGTGATCCTCATGCCTCCCCATGAGTGCCAGGGTTTTTTTTTTTTTTTAATGCGGCCACTGCATGCTGGTTATACCGGCTCATGCAGTGACCACATTTCACTCTTACGCCGTACGAGCGTGGCACAGCAGGTACAGCTGTGTCCACTCGTATGGCGTAAGTAGCTGGCACTCTAGGGGTTAAACAATACGAGGGACGCTCATCGTTAACGGGTTATGCCAGTTAAATTCAAATACGACTATTGGTTATCTTACTCTCATTACATTTTAACACTCTCCACTACTGTCACAGTGCCTTACCTCGGCCTGCGCCGTTCAGCCAGGAGTAGGGTTCTGGACGGACGCTCCTGCATCACTAGCAGCATTCCTCTGTCTGCAGCCTAGTCTGGTTCCTGGCTACTGGCAGCACTGAATCAGGCACTTGCCTGCATGCCTGTTTAAGGCCCAGCATGGAGGACCTAATTGGTCCCGCCTTCTCCTACACCTTTATAAACCTCTATGGGCCTGTGTATTAGTTACCCTTACGTTGGTGTTCTGAGCAGTTCATTATCTTGTGTTTCTGGTTCCTGACTTCCTGACTTGGAGTGTTCCCGACTACGCTTCTTGTCTGCTGATTTTTTGTTTTAAATCTTTTTATGAGCACGTCAATCCAACAACATCACAATAAGATCAGAGTAAACAAATGCAAACATTCACAGTAATATACATTCCTGCAATAGCCTTTCATTAACAATAACAGAAGTGTAATAATAGTTGCATGCACAGACCCACTTGCATTTTGTTATTTAAACCCCCAACCTTATCCCTTAACAAACCTGAAACTCCACCCCCCTCTACCCCTCTCTCCCCTCTCCCCCCCCAATACTACAGCAACCCATTTTACTCAGTCTAATATGAGTATAGTAGGTTCTGTGCAGGATATTCAATTGTATCATCTGTATCGGCTGTCAGTACTTCCTGAATCAATATCTTCCAACTGAATGGCTCTGCCTAAGCCGGCTAACGTTGATCTGATCACTTGACTTCAGCCTTCTCAGTTGAGTTAGCTGTTTATATCTCTTGCTCAAAGAATCTACACCTGCTCACTAGGATCCTCTGCTGTTTGTGTGTTGGGAATCTCCTAGCAGCCTCTGAAGACTCCTGATGACTCTATTTCAGAAAACCTGTAGAGACTATTGGATGTATTTTCCAAACAGGGAGCTGTGATTCTCCCACCTCACAGACCCTTTGATTGCTTATAGACCTTTTGCTGGGCTCTCTCTGTCTGTGAATCAAGCTCTTCTGGAATATATAAATGAAATCTTGGCTAAAGACTTCATCAGGCATTTCTTATCACCTGCAGGTAAAGAGTTCTTCTATATTTCTAAAAAGTATGGATCCCTGACACCCTGCATGGACTATAGACGGCTGAAGAAGATAATGATTAAAATAGATACCGTCTGTCTCTGATTCCAGAGCTTTCTGATGCATTGAAAGGAGTCAAAGTGTTTACTAAGTTGAACCTGTGAAGGGCATACAATTTGATTCAAATATAAGAAGCTGATGAGTGGAAGACGGCATTCAACATCCAGTACAACCACTATGAATACCTCTTCATGCCATTCGGTCTCTGTAATGCCCCTGCAGTGTTTCAAAACATTGTCAATGAGATCTTCAGGAATAGCCTACTCTCCTACGTGGAAGTGTATCTAGATGATATACTGATTTTCTCATCATCCCTACTTCAACTCAGGGAACATGTTCACTCTGTTTTGCACCGCATTCGGGAGAACTACCTTTATGTTAAGACAGAGAATTGCATCTTTGAAGCCCCTCAGTTACCCATCCTGGGGTATATGTCCTCAATTTAGGGCTTAAGATGGATCAGGCTAAGGTGGAAACATCCCCCAGTGGCCTTAGCCTACTACTCTGTGAGCTGTACAGAGCTTCTTTGGCTTTGCAAACTGTTATAGAAGATTTATTAAGAATGTCTCTTCCATTGTTGCTCTTTTTGTAGTATTTACTAGGAAAGGTTTGGTCTTTAGAAGCTGTGGACGTATTCAAGCAATTGAAGAAATTCTTCATCTCCACATCCTATTGAGATACATGGATCCATCCAAACCTTTCTTAATTGAGGCTGATGCCTCCAAAATTGGAGCAGGTGCCATCCTCTCTCACAGAGGCCAAAAATCAAATCTCCTGCTCCCCTGTTCATATTTTATAAGCAATTCTCCACATCAGAAAAAAACTGTGATGCAGGAAACTGTGAACTATAAAAATGGTCTTAGAGGACTGGCAAGCTCTTCTGGAGGGTTCCCACGTGCTGGTCATCATACAAACAGAGAACAAAAACTTCAATTCCTGGAACAAGCTCTGCGTCTGAATCCACTGCAAGCTCAGTGGGCTCTGTTTAATATCCGCTTTAATTTCATAATCACCTACATGTCGGTATCCATTAACCTAAAAGCCGACACCTTATCCTGGCTCTTTTCTCAATCATGATGTGGAATCCTTCGTTAAAGCCTGCACTCTCTGTGCTCAGAATAAGCCTTCTAATAAAAGACCTGCAGGACTCTTGCATCCTCTTCCAGCGCCCAGTGTTCCATGGACCCATATTGCTATGGACTTTATTGCTGGTTTATCAGTCTCTGATTGATGTACCACAATCCTCATAGTTGTTGATTGCTTTTCCAAGCAAGCTCATTTGATTCTCCTTTGAGGCTACCTACTTCACAAGCTTTGGCAGACATCTTTCTCAAGGAAGTCTTCCGCCTTCATGGAGATCCACTCCAAATCATCTCTGACAGAGGAACTCAATTTACATCTCAATTTTTGAAGGCATTCTGCACTTGTCTGGGTATTCAGTTAATTTTTCCTCTTCATACCATCCACAGTCCAATTGCCAAACAGAGAGCACTAACCAGTCCTTGGATGTATTTCTTCATCATTATGTCAATGCCTATCATGATAAGTGGGCATCACTTAAAAAAATTAATAAAATAAAATAAGAAATGTGTACGTAAAGTGATAGAGACAGGAATCCTCTGACATAAGCTGCCACTGGGGTGGACTGATAGATGACTTGATAGAGTATTTTGTAGAGGATGATTTGTTAGATTTGTTTCCAAGCCCTGAGGAAACACTGATTTGTAAGACTTATGCTTAATAGAGGCCCAAGCCCTGAGGAAACATTGCTTTGTAGGACTTAGGCTTGCTAGAAACAAAACCCCAATATTTTTATTTATGTATTTTCAAAGCACAAGCCCTGAGAAAATGCCCCACTGGCCTAGTGCCAACTGGTCATGTTGGCCAGTGGCTACTGGCCATTGTCAAATGTCCTCCTAAGTCCATAATTGCGGAATTTGTAACTGCTGTTCTTACTGCTTCTGCTGAGATATTTAAGCAGCAGGATGATTAGGCAGGTGAAAGGGGATGGGATCAACAATAGCAGTAACATGGGTGATGGATAATGAAGGTTCCACTTGCCATGACTACCTCCAGTGATGCTCCTGAGGCAGTAGTAGCACAATAAGTAGTCCCCAGTCTATATGGAGAAAAGAAGAAGTTGGGCAATAATTCTTCTCCACTTGCCCGCCCTCCAAAATCATGGGTGTTTTATTAGAATAGAAATGTTTCCCTTGAGAGCAGGAGCTGTGGCTCTCATCAGCAACTGCAATGTGCACAGTATATGTGGTAAATAACATCTGGGGGCACAACTGTATCCAAACACCATGACAACAGAACCAAAGAACTGCCACTGTCATTATACCCCTTGTCCAGAACCCACATTACAATTTGCTAACAGTTTAATAGTAATGATGAACCCTCCCTGCCAGCATCCTAGCATATTCTGCGGGATGGAATCTCCTCAGATGTCGCTTGATGACTGGTATCAATTTTCCTCCAACACACATAGTGATAGAAGAGTCAGTTTTTCTCAGTCGGATATATATACGGATACTGAGCATGATACTAGTGGTGATCTATCTGTGTCATCTAAACCCACTATAGAACGTGTCCTGCAGTCTGGTCATGGCAATATACAGGATATAGAAACATCTGTAATATTATTACCACCAAAAAACTCCTAATAATCAAAGAAATCCATAGGAAGCTATGTAGAAGAAAGGGGGTGACAGAGACAAACGTCAATGATACACTCTACAAACCAGTCGGGACAGTCAGAAAAATTGAAAGTTTTTAATTTGTCCCAGGTTACTCTCACGAAGCAGCAGCAAACTGTTTTGGAAAAAGGACTTAATTTTGTACCTGAACATAAGTTCAATCTTTTTAGTACAAATTTAGATGTTAATAGGTTTGTGAGGTCCCTAACTGTTAAAATAAATTCTTACAGATAATAAAGGATGTGCACCTATTTCATTGGTAGATAATAATCAGTTTGTCATCATAAATATCAGTTTTTGAATTTTGGTGATATTTGTTCCCTGTATGATTTACACTCCTTAAGGGAGGAGTCTTTGTGGACCCAGGCCGGGAACAAGGTCAATTCTATTGAGACTGGTCTCCGACCTGCATCTTCTTTTTTTCCGCTTGCACTGCAAAGATCATCAATACAAACTTTTTCAAAAGATGGTGGAACGTGATTTAGAGAATTTACACCAGAATTCTAAATCATCAAGACAGGCTAATGTATCTATAGAGAGGCCATTGCACAACTTAAAAATGACCAGTCATTGGTTATAAAAATGTCTGATAAGGGCAGATCAATAGTGGTTTTGGATGCCACATACTATAAGGTGGAAGTATTACGCCAGTTGGGAGATAAAAATACCTACAAAGTGTTATGTTTTGACCCTAAATGAATTGGTCCAAAGTTGTTTGACCTGTGGAGTTCTTACCAAGCAGGAGGCTGCTGCTTTGGTCCTGATGGCCCAGGTGATGTCCATTTTCCACCACCTGCCGAAGATACACAAGTCCTTGGTTGACCCTCCTGGTTGCCCAATATTGTCTTCCACTGGCTCACTTAATGAGCCTCTGTTGGACCTAGTAGACTGCTACCTTTGGCTTCTGGTGTATGAGCTCCCTGGGCTACTAACTCCAAACCCTAGCTGCACTCTAGAGCACTACCTCTCTTGCAGGTTCCCTCTTGCACTGGTATAGCTGTGACAAAGTCACTACTAGTGGTACACTTGGTTGTTTTTTTACATATTTCTCCTGTGGTTTTTGTTTAACATTCACTCACTTTGGGTTCGATAAAGGTAAAAGTAAATGTAGAGAAACACAAAAGCTTTCATATTTAATTTCACTTTTTCAAAAAATTCCTTAAGATAAACAAAGATGAGACTGCAAGTCCAAAGATCAATAACTACTGTACCGTCTGCAGTAACTAAATATACCTCTTTTCCAGTAAAATGTAATGTAGCATAACGTATGTGGCAATGTGAAATGTATTTCTAAGCAACATGATTTGCACCATAAAAACCTAATTGATTGCCTTGAACAATTCTGTGTTCTTTCATTCCTATTTTTACATTTTCATGCCCAAATTAAATTTTACCAGCCTTGGTACAAATGCTTTTATATTTGGATTATTCTATGTGCCCAGCTGCATCCACTTAAAATTTACTTGACAAATAATGCAGTTAAAAAATTTTAATTAACATTTAACAGTGACGACTTTTAAAATGCTTTCAAGAAAAGTCTACGTCTTTTTCTTATTTGAACAATGTGTAACTTGGCATTGCAACTGTGGTAACATTTACTCACAATAAACAAATCTCCAACTATCTATAACAGATGGATATGAGGGAATACAGCCAAAATCTATCAAACATTCTGTATAAACTAGGGATTATATATATATGTAGATTTTTTTATTATACATACAAGTATGTCACATGGCAATGCCTGTGTGGTTAATAAAACACATTAAAAAATATAAAAATAAAACTCGTAGTTATCTTGTATACATTCAGTAAAGGGGTGTACACAGTTGTACAAAAGAAGTTTGTTTTTTTGCGGAAGAGGGTAATGGGCAACATTTGACATTCCAGCTGAGGGTTCAGCAGTGATTGTATTATTACTTAATCCCCCACCCTGGTGATAAAGTTCCTATGTTATTCTACAGAGCCTATGCATTAAAGTGGATCTATCTCTTCTACAAAAGTTATGCTTATTATGTAGAGGATATATGCATAAGGATGAAAATGTTATTGATTTAAAAACAAAAAAAAAACGCTATTTGTGTTAAAAGTTTATAAAGTACCCTACTTCCTCATAAACTTCCATTGCCGCAGACTGGCGCACTGCCCCTTCTCCCTTCCCATTACTCAGCCTCCTCTGATGATGGAGGCTGTCTGTCTGTAATCTGGAGCAATCTCATTGGCTATATATCGATCTCTGACAATGAGATCGTTCCAGCTTACAGACAGAAGCCTATGTCATCGGAGGAGGCTGTGTAGTGGGAAGGGAGAAGGGGCAGTGTGACAATGGAAGTTTATGAGGAAGTAGGGTGCAGGGCACTATCGGTTTAACACAAATAGCATTTTTTTTTAATAAATAACGTTTTCACCCTTATGTATATATCCTCTACATAATAAGCATAACTTTTGTAGAGGCGATAGATCCACTTTAAAATCTCCAAAACTGGAGAAATCTTAGTGCATTGATTCTATAGAATAACATGGACTTGAAGAAGTGATATCACTGAGAAGTCATCTCCACTTTATCACTTCTTTATCATGCCTTAGTGCATAACTCCCATTATGTATGCTGATTTAGTTAGTAAGGGAGTATATATAAAGCAGAGTACTATAGAGAATAAATGGTTCTTAGCTCCACTTTGTAGTCCGATTGGCCAGATGAAGTTGTTAGTCTGGAAGACAAACATAGACTCTGGTTCACACTGATGCATTCTTTTAGCATGACTGCCATGCAGGTGACTGGTTTAACCGTTTCAGTGCCAGGGATGTACACAATGCATTGCAAACCTGGATAAACCTAACAGCTCCTGATTTTTTTTTTTTTTTGTGTGTGTGTGTGTTTTGCCCAAATCACAGCACCATGACTAATGTGAGCTGCATCCCCTCCCCAACATATCTTATTGGCTAAACACTAACTTTTAGTGCCCCAGGGTATGGCCTACTGATTTAGGAACCAGCTAGCACAAGAAAAGGCTAGCCTTTTATATATATATATATATATATATATATATATATATATATATATATATACACACACACAGTGGTTTTAAACTCAAAACAATACCATTAAACATATGAGTAACTTCAATGATTAATATAATGTGGTGTTCTTATTTAAGCAAATGTTAAGTATGGATATTTTATAGGCCTAATATATGGTTACAACAAGTAGGTTTTCATATTAAAGGGAATTAAATCATGTTATTCTGTTTTCTCTTTACATAATAAGGATTCTTAACCTCTATCTCTGTCATGCTTAGTTTCAGCAGGCGTTATGTTGTATGCCTGAACACCTACTCAAAATACGATCTGGGTTGAATTTAGTTTTTTTTTCTGTTTTTTTTTTTTTTTTTTAATTCAAAAGAACCAGGGAGGTGATGTGCAAGACCAGTCCAGGTTTTTCCTTTTTTCCCTGGCCTATTTAAAATTGGATTGAGCTCTTTTTGATGCCAGGCTGTGTGGTTAGTCCCTGTGTGTCTCCCTTGAAAAGAACCTACTGTGTCTTGAGAGGGAGAGGGGCAGATCCTGCCATCCTACTTTTTATCCATCCTCTCATCTTTCTTCTGAATCTCCCATCTCAGACCTCTTTGCTTCTGAAGTTTTGCCTGAACCTATGTGTGGGGTTGCTCTACCCAGGAGAAGGAGTCCCATCATTTTCAAGGACAAGGTCTATTCTGCAGTGGCTCCTATGTTTTTTACCAGATCTTGTCCTAATATGAAGGGAAATGCCAGAGTTTAGAGTCATTGAGAGGAATGACCACCATTTCCATTCATTTTGAGAAACATATACAAATTCCTTTCAAACTTTCTTGGGCCTTCTCTTTGATACCTACTGTCAACTTTGTCGATTTAGTGCTGCAAGAACTTTCATAGGTTCCTCATACGCCAGCAGGTGACTTGTAGAGTACGGATGGCCAACACTTTTCACCTCAAAAGAAAGACAGGAGAAAAATGTGACTTTTCGACAAGTGGGAAATATTTTGTGTAAAGTGCAATTTTTATCTCTTTTTTTCACCTAACTCATTGCCTTGAAATCAATGGAAAGACATGCTTTTCTATATGATTCACACATGCATATACAAGGGTGCCAGGTTCTTACAGCATGCCATCCTGCGTGAGAAGAAGAGAAAAGAACCCATCACTGAGCTAGAAAAGATGGGCTAATAAAGTGAACTTGAAGCTTTTGGTGGTCTTGTAGGCAGGAAATCTGTTCTCTGCATTAAGGGAGTCTGGGAAACTTTGGTGGACAGGAAAGGAGAAAGGAGGTTTACCCCAAATACCTCAAACTTTGGTGTGACTGACTGGGAAGACACAGGCAGCTGTGTTCCAAGTTTCTTTCAGATCTGCTTGTTATCTCTGTCCTACACAAGTCTGGGGGTGTGAAAGCGGTAGTAGAAAAGTCCCATCAAGCTTTTTGTAAGAAAATCTGCTTTACATAAAACAATTAAAATATTTGCTGTTTTGGCCCATTGCCAAAAAATTTTCACTATTTTCAAAATCTACAAACTTTTGTTCTTATAATTAAATTTTTGCCTTTTCGATATAAAAATGTGGCATTTTCTACTAAGTGAAACATAACTCAAGTAGAAAACAGAAAGAGAGGGGGGGGGGGGTGCTAGGTTGTTGTCCTATGCAAAACTGTGAAAAATGTAGGTAGAACAGGGTCATAGTGTGTACTATCACTATGAGCACCTGAAATATCAATAAAAAGAGAAGCTGGAAGGACTGTTATGCAGAGGAGAAAGTGTCCACTACCAACATTAAAGGGTCTGGATGCCCTGCTTCCCCAGACCCAATGAGGACAAGTCTCCCTACATCACCCATAGAGATCTTGAGGAAAATTGCAGAGGAAGGAGAGGGTAGTAGTGTGAGCAGGACAGGTCAGCTACCTCTGCCTGCTTCCAGTGCTGCTCCTGCCAGGGTGTCTTGTGATTCCTAGGAGAGAGGTGATGCAACATGTGATAGCAGGGGACCCTAAGTCATACTTGCCATCCCCAAGCAGTCCAGCCACTACTACTTCTACTACTACTACTACTACTACTAAGAAGATCCAACAGTTTCATCAGTAGGGATGGGTGAAAATTTCTACCTCAAACTGAAATCGGCGAAAAATGGCACTTTCCACATGGCTAATGATTTTGGGGGGGTTGTATACTGGGATTGGGGGGCAGTTAATAAGAAATAAATCCTAAATAAAATTAAAAGAAAAAAACATAAGACATGGAATAAAAGGGGACTGAGGAGGGAGCCTGTGTTGGTGGGTGGAGTCTGGGGAATGAATAACTTAAACAGGATTTGTTTTGGGGGGAGGTTTTTTTTTTTTTTCAATTTAGCTTTATTGAATACAATTAGTGCAAAATACAGATACATTTTCATAACAAAGTATAGGTAACTTATACAATGTTTATACAAAATACAGAGGTTGCAAAAACTGTCTTTGAGACCTAAATATGATAACAATTCTGAAGACGTATATAAATTATGAAATTTTTCATAGAATATAGTTTAAGGGGAGAAAAAAAAGGAGGGAGGGAGGGAGGGGAAGGAATGAATGAGAGGGAGGGAGAAAGAGAGAGCGAAAGAAAGGGTTGTGTCTCCTCCGACCACTTATTGGAGGAGTCCAAACTTGAACTGCAAAAGAGGAGAACTAGGAAGTCCCAACTTGACCAAGGATCTGTTTTTTGATTTGTTACCTAAGGAACTAGCCCCCAGATCTGTCAATGGGGTGAATGGATAACCAAAGTTCCCAATCATGAAGAAAGTCTGGTAAGGTATCAGTAGCTTTGGTGTGAAATTTCACAATAATTATAGAGGTGGAGACTTTATTAAGCCAATTATCCATAGTGGGAGGACGGTTCAATCCCCAAGATAAAGAATTAGGGATTTAGCGATATTCAGAAGAAAACAAATCATTTTTTGCCTTACTTTAAATATCAAAGAAGTGGGTTGTGTAGTTGCAAACAAGAATTTATATATTTCAATGGCAATATGCCAGTATATGTATGAAGAGACCTTATCATATCTAAATGTACCGATTTAAGAGAAGAGAATATCGGATAGGTGCAACCAACAAGGAAGTCTGGATTTCCACAAATCGAAAGTAAGAGTGACGGAAAAGGGGCAAGCTTATAAGAATCATTTAGTGAGAACCATTTGGAGAAAATATGACGCAAGATCAGATGTTGTTATGAAAGGAAGTAGATGTAAAATTTTTTTTTATTCCAACAGATTTGGAGAGGATCAAATCTATCTAGTATTTCTGAAACAGTGGGGAGAGTTTCTTGACTGCTATTGAGGAAACAGTTAATAAAAAAATAAATCAATAAAATAAAATAAGACATTTGTAAAGTGATAGAGACAGGAACCCTCTGAAATAAGCTGGCACTGGGGTGGACTGATACTTGACTTGACAGAGTATTTTGTAAAGGATGATTTGTTGTTAGAGGCCTTTGTAGGACTTACTTATTAGAGGCCCAAGCCCTGAAGAAACATTGATTTGAAGAACTTAAGTTTGTTTGGCACAAGACCTAAGGAAATACTGATTTGTAGGATATAGGCTTGTTAGAAACAATACCCACAAAAATTGTTTATTTTTTTCTAGGACTATGTTTTTTCTTTATTTATTGTTATTTTTTTTCAAAGCACAAGCCCTGAGAAAAAGATAAAAATGCCCTACTGGCCTAGTGTTGGCCAGTGGCCACTGGATATTGTCTGCTACTCTGGACTCTCTCAAATAATTCCCCTACCACTCCCCTAACACTAGTCCCACCAGCTGCTTCACCATTACTGTTACTGCTACTACTAACACCACGCACATTAACTTCAGCCCCTGAGTCTCCTCCTCACAGTCACTAGTAATATGAAGATATTGTCAATTACCCCCTCCTTCACTCCTAACACTAACAAGCTGCTGGGCCTTAGTAGTAGTACTAGCACTGGTTTGACTGCTTGGGGATGACAAGTGTGACTTAGGGTCCCCTGCTGCCACACTTGGCATCATCTTCTCCTTCCCCCCTCCTGAGTATTACAAAACACTAGCAGCAGGTTCAGCACTGGTGACAGCAGGTTCAGCACTGGCAGCAGGCACAGCACTGGTTGCAAGAGGGGCAGGACGTTTGACAGCAGGCACAGTATTGGTGACAGCAGGTTCAGCACTGGCAGCAGGCACAGCATTGGTTGCAAGAGGGGCAGCATGTCTGACAACAGCCACAGCAATGGTGGAAGCAGGGGCAGCAATGGTGGCAGCAGAGGCAGCATGTCTAGCAGCAGGCACATGCAACTGATTTGTCCTGCTCTCACTAGTACTACCCTTTTCTCCCTCCCTTCCCATTAAATTCCCCAAGATCCCTTGGTCTGATTTAGTGGGACTGGATAGCATTGCTTCAGTAGTGCTCACTTCCTCCTCCTCAGACTTAGTGGACACATAAGGGTCCTTCCAGCTTCTCCATTTATTATTTTAAACCTGCTCATAGTAATAGCAGTCACTATGTGCCTCTACTGCCTCAATTTTGGAAAAATTTCACAGCAGAATAGCACAGCACATCTACCTGGCCCTGAAGCTGCTTCTATTGTTTGATTTCAACAAATTCATCACGTTTTTATAGAGAAAAGGCAAAAACAACATAAATCAATGGGCAGAAACTTTCTAGCCATTGACAAAATGGCAAAAAATTTTGGTCAATGGGCAAAAAATGAAAAAAATGTAATCACTAGTTTTAAAGTGGATTTTCCCACGAAAAAGCAGACAACAACGTGTTTTTTGCGGAATTTCCCACAGGAACATGGCAAGAGATTTTGCCCACCCCTACCACTTAGTCACACATTAATTGTATGAAGTAACCAGTAACAACACAGGTTATCAGCATCCACAGCCTTAGCTTTGATGAGTGCATCTGCTGCTCTTGGAAGTGCAGCACCCTTGACACCTAATAGTAGTACAATTTCAGCAACATCTAGCCCCAGTAGTAGTGGTAGCAGCCTCCCAGGAAATTAGTCTATGAAGTCCACAGTGTAGAGGTACTTCATTCAGGATCCAAAAGCTAAGCATGTCGCTCACTGTTGTCTGTGTAAGAATAAGAAGTATGTGAACAAGGTGTAAGCAGTCTCACACCTAGGTGTCTCCTCAGTGCAGTCCCACCTGTAACACATCCACAGGTCTGACCGAGAGATACACCATGAACAGCTCAGAGGTGCCAGCTGAAGGCCCATCTCCATGTGAAAGACATTAGTGGGGCAGAAAACTGACCCAGCTGTAGAGCAGACAGGTGTTCAGATGTGTGCATTTTTCAATGAAAAAACAAAGCAAATACGTAAAGCTATAACATCATATAACAGTAATGCATTAATTAACATATATCAACCAAGCAGGTGGCCTCTCGAGGACAGTGCGCACAGGGTTATATTGAGGAATGGGAAAGATGACCTCAGGTAATAAAATGTATTATTAACAGAGGCCCTAGATATATGGTAATAAAGGACAAAATCGGAACGTTGTGCTTAAATCTGTGGGAGATTCAGTTCTTCCATAACTAGTATAGATGATAGGTGTAGAAATTTTGGAAAAGGTTATCTTATGGGGGGTTGTATTGATAGGGGAGCTGGCCCTTCTGTAAGTATGTTTAGAAATATGGTAAATAGCGTAAAGAAGGGTGGCTATTAGTTAGAGGGCAGATCATTGATAAGATGGTCGGGACAGTGGGACATCAGTGAAGAAGTGGAGGTGCTACAAACAATTTTAAATATTGGAGAGGGAGACATAATATAAGGGGGGGGCTCTGTTATGGGTCTTCTTCTGAAAAAATTGTAATGATGAGTCATTTCAGACAGCAGCAGGGTATGGGGGTTGAATCTATGTATGGGGGTTATTTTGCATAAACTCAGTAAGAGAGAGAGGAAAGCAGACAGCTATGTGATAGCATTGCTAGATATAGAGGGCCCTATGTCTAGTCATTAAAAAATGAAACTCTGTTTTAAGCTTCTGGTGCCACCATGATGGAAGGGAGCAGAAGGAAGTAGGTATTTTTTTAAATTTATTTATTTCATTATTTTTTATTAACTGTCCCCCAATCCCAGTTAACATACCCTCACAAAAACGCCCTGTTCAACTGATTCTTTCCCCCAGCCTCCACCACCACAGGCACCCTCAGACCCTTTTTATACCATGCTTGTTGAAAATAAAATACTATTTTCTATGTGTTCTATGTAAATACCCTCTTCCCATTGATTTCAAATCAATTAGCTAGGCAAAACAAAGTAAAAAAATTGCACTTTCCACAAGAAATTTTCAACCAGGTGGGTATCGCTATTTTTCTCCTATTTTGGTTTGAGATTAAAATTTTCACCCATCCCTCTCCATAAGCCCATATCCTTCACACCCTAACTCAAATGTCTTTTGACCAACAGTTTTCGTCTAAACATCTCTTCATAGCTGAACCAGGCTAACCCAGGAAAATTCTTAAAGGCTTGCACGACAATGTCTAAATGCTGAAAAAGGCCAACACACTTAGTAGGAAACTTTTCACATAAGACAGCTGAAAATACACAAAAGGCTCGGGGCCAGTTGTTAAATGATATAGGTACTATCGTTTTTGATCCTCATATCCTTTATCCTCAATCCTTTTATTTTTGTATTCCTTTGAAATAGGGAGCAAGGACAACATATCCACATATTCTTCCTTCCATATCCAGTCCATAACTACATGCACCAAGTGAAAGCCCTGTGGTGTAGAGTCATAGCCATTTGCCTCCTTGTAACAAGTCTCAGATACTCCTCTGACTACTCCCACATTGTCCAGAAATAGCTGACTCTCTTGCGACTTAGTAGTTGCCGGAGCACTAGACAAATGCAACAAGGAAGGAACCATATTATGCATATCTTGCTGTGTAAACACCATCACTGGTGCAGAAGCATTACCAGTTAAGTTGTTAAGAACATTGAAGTTAGCAGCCAGACTTACAGTTGGCAAATAAACATTATGATGTGTATTATTATATGGAGATTGCAGCAAATTAGATGCAAAAGATCCCCCAACTGTATCCTGCTGCAGATTCATTAACTTCTGTATAAGCATTGAAAAATACGTTATAACCTCCACAAACTGATTAGTTTGGGCAGACAGCTAAGCTCACAGCACTACAAGATTACTGGTTGTTGCTAAGGGGCCAGATTCTATTGCAGGAGATAAATGTTAAGACCCATTTTATCAAATATTTTCCTATTGAAGTCTATGGAGAAAACTGGAGATAAAAGCAGAGATAAAATTAGCACCTGTAATAGAATCTAGCCCCAAATAAGCTTGTTTACAAATAGTTCTTTTGCATGAGAACTTGGCTATTGCTGACAGACTGATGAAATGCAAGAAAATCATGCAATGCAACTTAAATTTCTATGCCAGGTAAGTTCAGACAACCAACCAGCATGCACATATGCCGGATTAGAAGTACAAGGTAAATCCACCCCATCCAATCCTCTCTCCATCCACAACTTCTACCTAATAAAATGAACCCAGGAAAACCCTGCACTATTAACTGTGGGTGACTTTTCTTATGGAACAGTGTATTTATGCCAAATCATTTGGCCGATGGAAAAATTGTAGATCTTTAATTTCAACCTAAATCTTTAACCAAGTTTGTCAGGTTTAAACTTCACCAGATTGCCTTTTGTTGATCCATATTAAAGTGCATGCTACTCATTTTTTTTCTGCCTGAATACACAGAGTGTAATAACCATGAGTGGTTACTTAGGGCCCTGGAATGTTTATGAGGTGATTTGTATTCAGTGTCCATCCATTCCCAGACCTGTTTTCAGGGCCTAAGTATATGGATGTGTAGTGTCATGGTTGCTTCATGCATTCTCTCTCACGCATTTATTCAGAGGGAATAGCATATTCACAAAATCCTGGTCTGTTCTATGAATACTGGGAGTTATAGCAATCCTACTCTTATTCAGCTCAGTGAGAAAGAATAATATTTTTAATCATGAGACTAGTTGCTGTGTTTAAATAAAAATATAGGTGAAGTAGTCAGCCTTCTGCAGATATTAAAGGGACATGTCACAAAAAATAAAATGTGTACATATCCATTTAAATATTATGTACTCCTAGCCAGCATATTTCATTTTTTCTTTGAAGTTACAGTTCTAAAATCTGTCATCAATAAATGTGTAAAGTGACACTGGCAAAGTGACTACAGATTGTGTAATTTGTATTAGGCTTGTTAAATAATTTAAAAATAAACATCTCAGATGTAATTGTTTTAAGATTAGAACATACCCTCTCCAGTTCACATAAGCTCTTCTATTTGTTTGGTTAAATTCATTTTGACATATTTTATTCTTACATTACAGTAACTACATAACCAGTGGGTCAAAAGGTCAGTCACGCCAGTGTTAATATAAAATGAAAATCATTTATAGACATGCTTTTAATTTTATATATACACTGGTATGACTGACTTTTGACCTACTGGTTGTGTAAGCTACTAAAACTGATAAAATGTCATATTATGCATATATACATAGACATATGAACAAATGCTGTTAGAAATACATTATATTTTAATGGTTATATTATTAGATGTATTTAAAGGGTTCTACATATATATACCCCATTCATTTAAAGGGACAGTGATGTCCCAGAAAAAATGTTTAGCATTTTGTGGTGCTTAAAAAATTGAATTCAATGCAAAAACCCTATGGTTTGAGAGATATATGCATTCAAAGTTTGACGTTTCCTGCTGTCAGCTGTAAATAACGCGATTGTGGCTCTGCTGCAGATACACCAGTTGGTGCCCGAACAGGATTCCCCTGCAGTCAACACAACACTGATGTCAGGGAAAGGGGAGGAATAGGAATATCTCTCAAACCATAGCGGTTTGAGAGAGAGGATTTTATGCATTCAACTCTTTAAGCATTTCAAAATGCTAAATATTTTTTCTGGGACATTACTGTCCCTTTAAATCAACGGTAAGTAACCTTTGCCTCTCCAACTGTTGGAGATTACTACTCCCATCAGCCCCAAACAATGAGCAGTAAACTAAATAGTTAAAATTTAAAAAGCTTTGTGGTGAAGAATCAATTATACATTGGGATTAGGTCAGTGTGAAACTAAGTATTTGTTTGGACACATCTAAATTAGTTTTACTTGTTTTAATGTTGGCTTGCAACAAGATATATAGCTTTTTACACATCAAAAAAGTCCTATCTCAATACTCATTTAAATAATGATTTCTTGTTACAGCTGAATATGGTTCTGTGTGTTCCACATTAGATTTTCCAAGGTATATTTAGAGTATAATTTTTATCTACTCCTGATGATGTTGTTTACTAGGTAATTATCCTGTCCTTCATGATAAAAATACAGGCTGAAGTTCTCATTTTAACAGGCAACCCTTTTTTGACATCATTTGATATGGCAGAGCAGCATAGTTTTTCTAACACTTTGATTGTTTGACGATGATGTGACAGTTCATTACCTTGATTTTGTCGATGCAATAAAAAATATAGCTCACTTCACCAAACAGTTCTTACTAAGTTTCATTCCTGATGTTTCAGTTTAATGTTGTAGTTGTTTTTTTTATTACTAATTATGAATAGCAAGCATAATATATTTAATTGTGACATTAAACATAATAATTAAATATTTTCAAATTCTGTATAACACAGATTATTTAAATAGCTTTAATACATGTAAGTTCCAAAGTAATGTGAAGAAGCAATACATGCATTGTTTTTTTAAAACACTTAAACCTTAAGTTAATAAAATATACAGGGCCGGCGGCACCTATAGGCGAGGTAGGCGCCGGCCTAGGGCGCACATTCTCTGAGGGCGCATCTGCCCCCGCGCCGCTTACAACAGACTGCAGAAGTAAAAAAAAAAAAAAACTTAAGTTTCGGTGCCCTCCCTTGGCTGCCTATTTTTTTTAATGTAGCACAGTGATATCTGTTTCTCTCTCCCCCTCCGCTCCTTCAATCCTGGACCAGGATTGAAGAAGCGGAGGGGGGGGGAGAAACGGACATTGCTGTGCTACATTAACCCTTTCAGTGTCAGAGGGGTACGCTACGCATAGCTTTGCAATGCGTTGTATACCCCTCTGGCACTGAGAAGTTTAATAAAAGCCAGACAAGGGAGAGCACCAAAACGTACTCACTGGGGAGAGAGTGCACCGGAAGAGTAAGTGGAAGGGGGGTCAAGAGGGGATAAATAGTCAGAAGGGGAGACAGAGAGTGTCAAAGGGGGGATCAGCAGTCAAGAGGGGGATCAAGAGTCAGACGGGGAGAGAGAGATTCAAAGGGGGGATCAGCAGTCAAGAGGGGGATCAAGAGTCAGACGGGGAGAGAGAGATTCAAAGGGGGGATCAGTAGTCAAAAGGGGGATCAATATTCAGACAGGGGAGAGAGAGATTCAAAGGGGGGATCAGCAGTCAAAAGGGGGATCAATAGTCAGACAGGGGAGAGAGAGAGTCAAAGAGAGTCAAAGGGGGATCAGCAGTCAAGAGGGGGATCAAGAGTCAGACAGAGAGAGAGAGTCAAAGGGGAGTCAACAGTCAAGAGGGGGAGAGTCACATATAGAGAATATACACTCTGTCACACTGATACACATATAGAGAAGCACACACACATATTTACACACTGATATCCTAACAGAGACTCACACACACTGACACACTTATATACATACAGGGAACACACACTGACACACACATACACATATAGAGAACACACACACAAACTGACACATATAGGGAACACACTGACACTTAAACACATACAGAGGTGGGGCATAAATGGGAAGGGCACAAGGGGTGGAGCCAAGGGGCGGCAAAATTAGGTTTTGCCTAGGGTGGCAAAAATCCTTGCACCAGCGCTGAAAATATACCATTATAACAGTAACACTTTTTAAGCAGAGGATTCGTATAGATAATAATCCAGAAAGAGGGGGAATGAAAATGGAAAAGAGAGTGTGAGAGAGAAGGGAAGAGATAGTGTGGGGGAGATATAGTATAGGAGAATAGGAGAGATGGATAATAGAATGGGATAAACAGACATGATGAGCAAAAAGTCCAGTTTTGTTCTAGCAGGATATTTTGTGAAAAAAACATGGTTTTCTTGTTTCACGATGGGAAATTTCACCCATGAAGAAACTAGTAGATATTAAGCTTTTTAGTAGAGCACTAGGAGTGCAAAATTCTTCCATTCCCCTCCTTTGTTACTCAATGAGGTAAAACTTCCCACCCATCTGAACCCATAATTTCCTGCACTCTAGTGTGTTGTATTTTAGGAGAAAAGCAGAGAGGAAGGAGACAGAGAGCAAAATGAAAAAAAAATAAATAAAAGAAATCAAAAATGTAAAATAAAGTGGTTACTTAGTAGTTCATAGTGTTGGCAGACACTATAACCACCATCACTGTAAAAAAAAACCAGAAGCTGGATGGACCCAGAGGCTAGTAAGCAGTCATTAGCAGGTATGGGTGAAAAGTCCTGTTTTGTTCCCTTGGGTAGTTTTGAGTAATACACATGGTTTTCTGATTTTCCTGTGGGTATTTTGGCCACAGAGAAACCTATAGAATTTCCATTGTTTGCTAAGATCACAGAAAATCTTTTGAAAATGGTTCCATTTCCCACCTATGTTATTCAGTTCGATGGGGCAAAACTTCCCTCAAATATATTAAATAAACCCATAATTTCCAGCACTGTAGTGTGGTTTATTTGAAGGAGACAGAGTGAGAGAGAGAGAGAAGACAAAATACATTGAAAACAAATATTATAAAAATAAAGTTGTTACTTAATGGTTCATAGTGTTGACTGGATGGACCCTGAGGCTAATGACTCTGAGGAGGAGAAGTTAGTCACTAACACTAGCAGTGGCACCATCAGTGCTAATGGCACTGGAAGCCCACATTCCCAAGACCCAGTGAGGTTGAGGCCCCAACATTCTTCCTCCCTTGTGATCTCAGGGGGACAGTCTTTCATCTGTCTCAGCATCAGGATGGTGATGAAAGGGATAGTTTGCCACAGTGTGAGTACCATGGCCAACATGGGACTGGCATCTTCAAGCAGCAATATGGGACCAGGGCTTGCTCCACTTGCCATCAATAATCCTGGTAGCTGCAGTGATGATACTGAAACAGCAGCATCACCTGTCCCAACTAGTGCAGATGATTATGGAGAAAAAGAAGGAGGCTGTTCTTCTCTACCCCTCCTGTTTAATTCTTGGGTCCGGCACAGTGCAGTCATCAGAGACTGTACTGTGAACTCTTGGTGACAAGGTTGTGAAAAGAGAAAGGAGGGGACACACTTTGGCACAACAGTCCTGATTAAGTAAAAATATGAACTGGCCCTGTATCTGTTGTAAGTCCTAGAAAAAATTATTTACTCAGGGCTTGTTTTTAGAAACAAAAAAGTTATCTAATCAGGATTTATGGTTGGCTAGATTCCTGCATAAACAAATATCTCTGAGTCTTTTTTCTCTCTCTCTCTCTCTCTCTCTCTCTCTCTCTCTATATATATATATATATATATATATATATATATATATATATAGATGTAAAATAAACAGAATAAGTATCTTGTAATACCTTTTTTATTGGACTAACAGAATTTTGGATTGACAAGCTTTCGGGAGAACCTCCCTTTCTCAAGTCTAAAGGGAGGTTCTCCCGAAAGCTTGTCAATCCAAAATTCTGTTAGTCCAATAAGAAAGGTATTACAAGATACTTATTTTGTTTATTTTACATCTGCATCACTGGACTAATACGGCAACAATCTCCACTCTACTATATATATATATATATATATATATATATATAATGTGCTGATATCTCTTCCCATCACAAACACAGAATGGCATGCTATGGGAATCTGACACCCCTTTTATACTATGCCTGTGGGGAAATAAGTGAAACTTGCCATTGTAGAGAAATTCAGTCTTCCCATTGATTACAATGCAATGAGCTAGGCGGAAAAAGCAGAAAAACAGCACATATTGAAAAAGTTTCTGCTTGAGGAAAAGTAACATTTTTCTCCTGTTTTGCTTTTGGAGTGAAATTTTGAGGTGAAAACTTTCACTTATTCCTATTCCCAAGGGGCTGCTACTACTGCTGGGGCTAGATATTTCTGCACTTGCACTTGCACTACTAATGGGTGTCAAACATGATGAACGTCCAACAGCAGCAGAGCCACTCATGAATGAAAAGATTGTGGATGCTGATAACCTGTGTTATTGCTACTAGTCATTCAATTATCATTATCATTATCATGATGACTAATAGGATGACTGTATTTTTTGGCATCTTTACTTGTCCAGTCAGATTTTCCAATTGTTTTCTCACAGTTTAGTGACAGACACAGTGCTTCTTTTCAGTGGTGGAAGATTGAGCTTTTGCCTTTCAGCTAACTTCCTGGTCATGTCATAACCTTTCTCACTCTAAACTTCATCTGTATCTGAAGAAAAGGAGGATGCTGGAGGCATATATTCAAGATCTACATCCTCATCATCAGTCACCATTAGGTTATCTTTAACATTGCCCACTGCTTCTTACCCACTAAGAACTGTTACACCTTCTTACATTATGTCATCAGCACTAGAATTTGACTCGTTGTCATCTTCAGTGTTTATTTCTACATGTTTTTTTAATAGTACTGGTTGTGGTGGAACTATTGTTTAGACTTTGACAAACCACATCCTCCGCAGGAGAAGAGGGATCACCATCATTTACTGCACACACTGCAGCATCCATGGTTGCAGTCAGTTAACTCCTTTCCCCTTGTGCATTTGCTGGAAATTAATCAAATACTGTGTGTGTATTTTTACTGTAAAGTACACAATAGAACTGACTAGGTGTGATGTATTGCCTCGGCCCTTCACAAAATACTTGATCTTGTCTAGTATCAGTCTGCCCTATTAACAGCTCACATCAGGGTCCGTGTCTCTGTTACCTGTCTTTTTTATTTATGTTTTTAAACTGTCCCCCATCTCTGTCAATCTCAACGAAAAAAAACAAACAAAAAAACCCTGCTCAACTACTTAATTCCCCAGGCTCCCCCCAGCACAAAGTTAACAGCCAGATAAGGAAGGAATTTGGATCATGACTGTCTGTGCCTTTCCAATCAGTCACTCAAAATGTTGAGGTATTTGGGGTAAATCCCTTTGTTCCCTTCTCTCACCTAAGACTCCACCCAGCACAGAGATACCAACAGCCACATCAGGAAAGAACATGGATCATGGCTAGCTGTGTCTTTCCAGTCAGTCATAGAAGACCTTGTGCTATTTTGTATAAATCTCCTTTCTCTCTTCACACTCACCCAGAGTGTCCCCAGACTTTCCTAATACAGAAAACAGATACTAAACTAAGCTTCAACACCACTATATTAGCCAGTCTTCTCCAGCTCAAATATGTCCTGCTCTCTCTTCCTCTCACAAACATGGAATGGCATGCTGCAGGAATCTGACACCCCTTTTAAACTATACCTGCAAGAGGAGAAGGGAATTTTACTCCCATTGATTTCAAAGCAATGCGGTAAGTGGGACACAGTATGAGAAATTTCAGGATGTGGGGCTGTTTTTATTGATAGTAGTTACTCCTATAGAAGGTGTTTTCATCCAGTCATTATGATGGATTAGGCCACTTCAGTAACAGGGTGGTGGTTTATAACTGCAAGTTAAGAACTGTGAGCACAGTAGGTCTCAATTAAAAAAAAAAAATATATATATATATGTGACGGAATGGTTGTCACCCAGAGAAAGAAATTTGTCTGTTTTCAGTGATTGCCATTGTCTTAACATGTTCCCATTCTTGAAACCTTAATGTCCCCTGTGTGTGCATGCATTAGAGAGGGTTGTCCAGTTACCAGCAGTGAATGGGTTAGTTAGTGTGTAGGATGGACAGAGGAATGGTGCCATTCAGTCTAGCTAAACCCAGAGATTGTGTTATGAGATAGCCAGTGTTTGTCAGATAGAGAGGGGGGGTAGAGGAATGTGTGCATCTCCCCCACTCACATCAGGCCAAGCAGAACAGACCTGGTAGATGGTACCTGTGACAACACATCCTGTAGGGGGTGGGTAGAGAGAACCTGGGAGAGAGAAAGTGAGAGACAGAGAGAGAGGGAGAGTTGGAGAATGTAGGAGCAGGAGAGAGCCTCTCCCCAGCATGGAGGGGGGTAGCCTGGGGCCAGTCTGGAGTTGGACTGGTCCAGGTGCTTTCTGCAGGAGTACTGGAGAAACTGGGACTGGTGAGTGCCCTCACCGGAAGAGTTAGAGTGAGCGGGCACTGTAGGCCAGGTCCCATTTTCAGTTGTGGGCTGTAAGTCAAGGAAGCTTCAGACACAGAGAGAGAGTACCCTGATGTTCCTGCCTGAAGGATCTTAGGATGTCTGCCCCAACTCCTCTGCCAGGACTAAAAGATACAAGGAACCTTCATGTGCTCCATCAGCATGTGTAGTGGGCAGGATGCCTACTCTTGCCTCTAGTGGGACTATGAATAAGCTCCAGCATTAAGCTAAAATGGACTGTGAGTATTATTTGTAACCCCTGGCAAGTTATGCAACTAAGAAGAGAACAGCAGAAGTGTTTAGTTTTTATGTTTTACCCCTGTTTGTTTGCCTGTAATTGTTGTCCTATGTTTTGTGCCGTGACCTCTCTAATAAATGCAATTTATTATCTTTTTGTCTGGCTGGATAAATCTCTTAACCCTCGGCCTACCAATAAGTAACCCCTGTACCCCCCCGTCACACTGGTGGCAGCTTGTGGGATATCCAGCTTAGGTGTTCAGGGTGTCTGAGGGCAACCCTGACCACTATGTGTGCTAGTTGTGCCAGCTCAGTAGCGTGGTCACTTTAGCACCCAGACAAAAAGACACGGCCAAGGACAATAGTATGGGAACCCCTCCTGTTATTTTTGTTTTGCCTTAGAGTTAACCTAAGGGACATGTGAGCAAGTACCCTATCAGCACTGCCAGACAAAATGGGACTAGGGGTGTAGTCTGCATCCAGCACCCACTATGCCCTAGCAATGCAGTGATCTACAGCTTTACAGACTTGCCTGGATGATCCAGTACTTCAAAGCAAAGTGGTCAAACATCAAAAAACAGAGCTCCAAAGCAACCAGATCCAGAGGGAAAATTCAGAATGTGCTGAACCAGTGTTGGGTGCCACAGAATCCAAGCATGGGAGTAATGTGACACAGAGACCAGAAGGGTAATCCAGAGAGAACATTGCACTACCTTCTCAGCTTAAAGGAAAATCCAGTGGAGGATGCTCTATTCAGAAACCAGTTACAGTGGGAATTTTAGTGGAAAAGTTAATCCACCCCAAAAAGCAATGTTGGAAGTCTTTGCAGGGGTAAGTGACACTTCTGTGGGGACTGATTGTGATGGGACTGGTTCTGATTCTTTATGTTGGACTGATTTAGGTGGGATGGCGTTCTGGGACGGTCTCTTAATTTTGATGGCAGTAAGCTATTGTGTGTGTGTGAGGAAAATGCATTGCCACACCAGAAGATCTGCCTATTTGAAATGTTTTGGGCCTGCTTTTTCCTGCACCCTAATTGGATATGTCTTGCCCTGGAAAGTATCCTGAATCACTGGACTTTGTTTTGGAACTATCGCCACTAAAGATACAAATGATGTACTGTATATACAAATGCTTTGTAGGCTTGATGTCTGTATTGATAGAAGTATAGGAAATCAGTTAATATGTGGGGACCCAGTGATCTGTCCGTGTGGACTGAACTCTGGGGTCCCCATCTGAAAGGGGGGACAGACTGTGACGGAATGGTTGTCACCCAGAGAAAGAAATTTGTCTGTTTTCAGTGATTGCCATTGTCTTAACATGTTCCCATTCTTGAAACCTTAATGTCCCCTGTGTGTGCATGCATTAGAGAGGGTTGTCCAGTTACCAGCAGTGAATGGGTTAGTTAGTGTGTAGGATGGACAGAGGAATGGTGCCATTCAGTCTAGCTAAACCCAGAGATTGTGTTATGAGATAGCCAGTGTTTGTCAGATAGAGAGGGGGGGTAGAGGAATGTGTGCATCTCCCCCACTCACATCAGGCCAAGCAGAACAGACCTGGTAGATGGTACCTGTGACAACACATCCTGTAGGGGGTGGGTAGAGAGAACCTGGGAGAGAGAAAGTGAGAGACAGAGAGAGAGGGAGAGTTGGAGAATGTAGGAGCAGGAGAGAGCCTCTCCCCAGCATGGAGGGGGGTAGCCTGGGGCCAGTCTGGAGTTGGACTGGTCCAGGTGCTTTCTGCAGGCGTACTGGAGAAACTGGGACTGGTGAGTGCCCTCACCGGAAGAGTTAGAGTGAGCGGGCACTGTAGGCCAGGTCCCATTTTCAGTTGTGGGCTGTAAGTCAAGGAAGCTTCAGACACAGAGAGAGAGTACCCTGATGTTCCTGCCTGAAGGATCTTAGGATGTCTGCCCCAACTCCTCTGCCAGGACTAAAAGATACAAGGAACCTTCATGTGCTCCATCAGCATGTGTAGTGGGCAGGATGCCTACTCTTGCCTCTAGTGGGACTATGAATAAGCTCCAGCATTAAGCTAAAATGGACTGTGAGTATTATTTGTAACCCCTGGCAAGTTATGCAACTAAGAAGAGAACAGCAGAAGTGTTTAGTTTTTATGTTTTACCCCTGTTTGTTTGCCTGTAATTGTTGTCCTATGCCGTGACCTCTCTAATAAATGCAATTTATTATCTTTTTGTCTGGCTGGATAAATCTCTTAACCCTCGGCCTACCAATAAGTAACCCCTGTACCCCCCGTCACAATATATATATATATATATATATATATATATATATATATATATGTACATTTGTAGACTCTTGAACATATTGAATAGTGTAGTCAGTAGGATAGGTTATACAGAAATATGTGTCCATATTTCTATTCATATATGCTCATTTTAATTAGTTTGTGTATTACTAGTTTGCCTCCTGTATGTACTAGTATGACTGCAAGCATATATATAAATACATATTCATATGTGGGAGTAGTCTAAAAGGGGAAATGCATTTTGAGTTGAGTTTAGTGTGAGGCAAGTTTTTTTTTTATGTGGGATATGTGTACTTGAGTGTGTGAAAGTGAGTGTTAGTTGGAGAGAGTCTGAGTGTGTAAGTGGAGATGACTTATCCAGTGATATCACTTCCAGTTCCTGTGTTATTGTATGGAGTCTGTGCATTAAGATCTCCAAAGTTGGAAAAATCTGTGCCTTGGCTCCAAGTCCTATGTTATTCTATAGAGAAGTGATATCACTGGAGAAGTATTCTCTGCTTTATCACCTCTTCATCACACCTTAGTGTTTCTCCCCCTTGGTGTTCCTCAGAACAGGGCATGCTCTTTGTATGGAGTCTGTGCATTAAGATCTCCAAAGTTGGAAAAATTTGTGCATTGGCTCCAAGTCCTATGTTATTCTATAGAGAAGTGATATCACTGTAGAAGTGTACTCTGCTTTATCACATCTTTATCACACCTTAGTGTTTCTCCCCCTTGGTGTTCCTCAGAACAGGGCATGCTCGTTTCTCTGTGATTTGCTTTGCTGTTTCCCACTTAATCTGAGAATGGCTTTCACTTTAAAATAGATTACAAGGGAAATTCATTAATTTATGTGTACACACGTACTTTTGTTTTGAACAACTCCCCCTTAGCTGCTTTTTTTTTTTTTTTTTTTAAGAATACAGATTTATTTTGAAACATCGACAAAAACCTCACAATCATAATTAATTATTTTGGCATGTCAGGGGGACGATGCTCCAAGGTATGATAAAGAGATGATAAAGCGGAGTTGACGTCTCACTTCTCTTAATATATATATATATATATATATATATATATATATATATATATATATATATATTATCTCTTATATCATTCTATGGAGCTTATGCACTAAGATTTCTCCAACTTTGGAGGTCTTGTTTCATAGGCTCTTTAGAATAACATAGGAACTTGAGAAGTGATATCACCTCATCTCCATTTTATCACCTCTTTATCATGCCATAGTGCATAGCCCCCAAGGAGTTTGAGTAGAAATTAAACATCATGCAGAAAATATATTTTCATTGTGTAAATAGAGTAAAGGAAAGCTTGACTAAAAATTAAAAAAACCCCCATCATCAACCCGATGACTGAAACATCTGTATTGTTTGCTTCCATACCCTAGACATCATATCAACATGAAAGGTTTAAAGAAAATATTTTGATCTTAGTTTACAGAATAGCTGAAATTAATTACTAAAATACAGATGTAAATTAATTGGAAAAGAACACATAAAGTTACATGACTTATTCAGTAATCAGTGTATATTTTTTCCTTGTCTGCAGAGATATTTAACTAATACTAATCCTCAAAGTAAAGAGAGTTGCCAAACTTCTGTAAACATATTTTAGTTTCTTTTCATTTTGCTTACCAATGCCAGTAGCTGATTCTGAATCAGATACTGTTGTAAAGCGATTCATTTTTATGTTGACAACTCAGGAGGATGCTATTTCTAGATTCTGTTTGGAGTGTTTCCATAATGAGTCCTATTGGACAAGCTGTACAGGCTTCCTGACAATTTATCTATGAAGGAAGAGAGTTGGTATAAAAACATTAATTAATATGCCACAAAAGTGAATGTTAAACTCAACCACTGCAAAACAAAAATACTGATAGTTTTTATTTTAAGTGATTATTTTATTTATTGTTAGAAAATGTATTTGTTCTTTGAAAACTATTACATTATTTATACATTACAACAAATGTTATATTTGTTGTCAAAATCAGAATTTAGAACAGTTTGTCAGTTCAAAGTGTTACCTGGTCATTCCTGTGTCCATGGGGGTTGACATCAAAGGCTCCCTAGATAGGCCTGTGTGTGGATGTGTTTTTCCTTGTTTTGGTTGACCTGTTAATGTCACATAAATGGGAGAATAGAGAAGCTCAAGCGGTCACAGTCACACTATGGGATTGTAATGCATGCATACTAAAATCATTCAGCCGTTAAAGAACTAAGTAAGGCTGCCATAACACATAGTAAGTCTGAGTGTAGTGTGCTGATGGCTGAGTTTACTCTTATATATTACTGAATTGTGTGCTAAATTTTATATCAGTCCACACCATCTGCGCAATCCATTTACTTCATCCCTGGAACTGGTGTAAGGAATATTAAGAGCTTTTTATTGTCTCTCTGTGACTTTGGCTCATAACTTTCACCTGGGTGCAAATGAAAGGCATGCCACCAAAAGGCTGCAAATGAAGCTGGGAGAGTACATGAACCTACTTAACCATTTACTGGGGGTTGTGCATTAATGCTTTGCAGGACCCTCTGTTACCTAAAGGGTAAAGGATACCATGTGGCATTAACAAAGTTTGAATTCCTGTCTGTTGTCCTGCAACTACCATGTCTGCCTCCATTGCGCTACATTCAGGATGGATTTAATATGTTATTTCTTCATTCAAGGGGGTAAAAGCTCCATTTAAATTAAAATATTTTTTAGAATTTTCTTTTGGATGCAAGTCCCCAAAACAGAAATGTATGGATAAGGCTACATGGCTGAATCTTCGAATGTGCCATTTGGCAGTAGCTTGCACACAAGAGTATACCAAATATGATCACTGTAGTGAATATTTACTCTTTGGCATTTAACAAGGTACTTTAAAAAGGATTGCAAAGTAATGTCCACAGACTGCCTGATTTCCCTCTCCTTGTGTAAGCTTCATTATGTGGATAATCTTAGTAACTTAATAACATAGTAAATTAGATTGAATAAAGACACAAGTCCATCAAGTTCAACCTTTGCCTCATACCCTAGTGACATGAGAACTGTATAGCTTTCCTGCTAGCAAATAAGTTAGTCTTTATCAGACCTTCCTGATTTGCCTATTAATATACAGTATAACCCTGTATGTTCCATTTTGAAAGAAGTGTATCTAATCTTCTCTTAAATGTAGCCATTGTATCTGCCATAACCACCTCCTTGGGCAAGGAATTTCACAATTTAACAGACCTTACTGTAAAAACCCTTCCTCTTCCTCTTCCTGTGCTCCTTTCCTCTAATCTCAAGGAATGTCCCCTGGTCACCTGATCAGGTCTTGGAATGAATAGCTCACCACAGAGATTCTTGTATTGACCTCTCATATACTTGTACATTGTGATAAGATTTCTTCTCAGTCATCTTTTCTCTAGAGTAAATAAACCAAGTTTGTCTAGTCGTTCCTCATACGTCAAATCCTCCATTCCCTTAATTAATTTTGTTGCTCTTCTCTATACCCTCCCTAGTTCTAGTATATCATTTTTTAGAACTGGTGTCCAAATCTGTACTGCATATTCAAGGTGAGGTCTTACCAATGATTTGTACAATGGCAAAATGACGTTATCCACTCTTATTTCAATACATCTTTTTATGCAAGACAGTATTTTCTTTGATTGTACTACTGCTATTTGACATTGGTCACTGTTCCAAGTTTGTACTTTACAAGAATACCCGGGTCTTTCTCTAGAAATGAGTCCCCTAAAATTATTCCATTAAGTTCATAAGTAGCCTTGGGATAATTTCCTCCCAAATGCATGACTTTACACTTCCCCACATTAAACTTCATATTCCATTTGTTTGCCCAATCTGCCATTTTATGTAAATCCCTATGTAGAGAGCAAATATCCTGTTCTGAATTAATTACCCTGCATAATTTAGTGTCATCTGCAAATATTGATATTATGTTTTCTATATCCATTTCCAGGTAATTTATAAACATGTTAAAAAGCAGAGGACCTAATACTGAACCCTGAGGTAGTTCACTCTCTACCCTACCTGTATTGGAGAATTGTCCATTTACAACCACACACTGTTCCCTATCCTTCAATCAGCTTTGTATCCAATTGCAAAGGTTAGCCCCTATCTCCAATTTCCTTATTTTATACCCCATCCTTCTGTGTGGCACTGTATCAAATGCCTCTGCAAAATCTAGATATATTACATCAACTGCCTTACCATTATCTAAGTTGCTATTTGCTTTCTCATAGAAGCTGAAAAGATTAGTTTGGCGTGATCTATTCTTCATAAAGCTGTGTTGATTCCTGCTAATGATCTTATTTTTTGTGTTGTGATCCTGAATATAGTCCCTTATTATACCTTCTAGCCGTTTTCCCACTAGAGAGGTCAAACTCACAGGTCTATAATTCCCAGATTCTGTTTTAGTTTCCTTCTGAAAAAGAGGCACTACATTGGCTCTAAGCCAATCCCGTGGCACTGAACCTGTGGTGAGAGAATCTTTAACCCTTTGCGTGTCAGAGGGGTACGGAACACATTGCGTTCCAATATGTTCTATAGCCTTCTGGCACTCAAAGGGTTAAAAAGAAAATATAGGGGTTTTGCTAACACTGCACTGAGTTCCTGAAGAACCCTTTGATGTATACCATCAGGACCTGGAGCTTTGTCACTCTTAATTTTGTTCAGTCTTCCTATGACATCTTCTTGAGTTAACCCAATATCTAATAATTGTATTGTTTTATTTGTTACTTGATGCAAATCTGCTACCATTCCATTTTCCCTTGTACATTCTGATGCAAAGAAAGTCTTTAGAACATCAGTCTTTTCCTTATCCTCTCTAATCAACTCATCCATCTCTTTTTGAAAGGTCCAATGCACTCCCTCTTGAGTTTTTTTTTGCTATGTTTTGGATTAGTCTTGCTCTCACTTGCAATTCAAATTTCATTATCTATTTTTGCTATCCTAATTGCCTTTTTGCAACCTTTGTTGTATTCCCTGTATTTTAATAAAGAATGTACAGTTCCTCCAGACTTAAATAGTTTAAATTATTTTCTTCCTTGCCATTTCCTTCTTTACATGTGCAGTTAACCACACTGGCTGTGATTTACTTCTTTTGCATTTGTTTCCCATTGATGTATATACTGTTGGGTACATTTCTGCAACCTAAATTTGAATTTTGACAATTTTTCCTCAGTATTTTTACCTTTAAATAATGTATCCCAGTCTATGTGTTGCATTGAAGCTCTTAACAATTTGAAGTTAGCTTTTTAAACATACTAAACATAGTAAACAAGTAACATAGTAACATAGTAAATTAGGTTGAATAAAGACACAAGTCCATCAAGTTCAACCTTTGCCTCATACCCCAGTGACTGAGAATTTTATAGCTTTCCTGCAACCAAATAAGTTAGTCTTTATCAGATCTTCCTGATATGCTTATTAATAAACAGTATAACTTTGTTTGTTCCCTTTTGAAAGAAATGTATCTAATCTTCTCTTAAATGTATCCATTGTATCTGCCATAACCACCTCCTTGGGCAAGGAATTCCACAATTTAACAGACCTTACTGTAAAAACCCTTCCTCTTCCTCTTCCTGTGCTCCTTTCCTGTAATCTCAAGGAATGTCCCCTGGTCACCTGAACAGTGATCACTGTAAAAAAACCTTCCTCTGCTGAAGTCTAAACCTCCTTTCCTCTAATCTCAAGGGGTATCCCCTGGTCACCTGAATGGCCTTGGAATAAATAGCTCACCGCAGAGATCCTTGTATTGAACCTCATATATACTTGTAAAATGTGATAAGGTCTCCTCTTAATTGTCTTTTCTCTAGAGTAAATAAACCAAGTTAGTCATTCCTCATAAGTCACATCCTCCATTCCCTTAATTCATTTTGTTTCTCTTCGCTGTACCCTCTCAAGCTCTAGTATATCCTTTTTCAGAACCGGTGCCCAAAATTGCACTGCATACTCAAGATGAGATCTTTCCAATGATTTGTACAATGGAAAAATAATGTTATCCACTCTTGCTTCAATGCAAAGACAAAAAAGACATAGGACAAGGCACTACTTGTATAATATCCTGTAATTTTCTAGTGTCGCCACGCCACCACCTTAAGATATATACTCACTTCAGCTATATGCTAGGGTTGTACATATGCACACGCTAGCAAATAAAGCTTGGGGGATGTGTCAGCTGTTCCCCTTAAGACAGCCTCTGTAGATCGACAGGTGTCTGGTAGATCTCCCTTATGCTCCTCTGGCGAGGCTTGATACATAGTAACATAGTAATTTAGGTTGAAAAAAGCCTTGCGTCCATCTAGTTCATCTAGTGTTATCATATCCCCTTTAAAACGCTGTTTCTCTAGTGTGTACAAGTTTAACTTTTCTAGTCTTTCTTCATAACTAAAACTTTCCATTCCCCTTACTAGTTTTGAAGCCCTACTCTGCACTTTCTCTAGTTCCATAATGTCCTTTTTCAGAAAGGGCGCCCAGAACTGAACACCATGGACCTGTAAAGAGGCGTAATAATATCTTCCTCCCTTGAGTCAATACCCCTTTTAATACATGCCAATATCTTATTGGCCTTTGCATCTGCCAGCTGGCACTGCACGCTACTGCTAAGTCTATCGTCTCTATTGTCTACCATTACTCCCAAATCCTTTTCATTAGTAGATTTCCCCAGAGAAACACCATTTAAACTATATGTTGCATTTTTATTATTATGCCCAAAATGCATAACTTTCCACTTGTCTATATTGAATCTCATTTGCCATTTGCCTGCCCAGTTACTCAATTTGTCCAAATCCTCTTGTAATGAAGACACATCCAGTTTAGACTTTAATATCTTACTCAATGTTGTGTCATCCGCAAACACTGATACATGGCTCCCTATGCTCTCTGGGAGGTCAATAATAAACAAATTAAAAAGAAGAGGACCCAGGACAGATCCCTGAGGTACTCCACTTATCACGTTTATCCAATTGGAGGATACATTAAACAAAACACAGAAAAAAAGGGGTGTGCCAATAGTGCCTTATCACTACAATCAGGGGACAGTATATATAGATGTCAAAAAATACACTAACATTTAGTAATGGCTATGTAAGATACATATACATACTCATAGCTATAAAAACATACAGATAATTTTTACGGTCTCTGTTCGGTGTGGATCTGTATCTACAAAATCCTGGCTCCCAATCCAAATTCTTCTTCAAATTCGAATGCAAAATAAATGTGTAATAATAAAATAATAAAAAATTAAAATAATAGTGATAAAATAAAATAAAGTAAAATAAAATAAAATAAAACTGTGGCAAGCTAGATGAAAGTAGTATTTATTGGTACTCATTTACCACTATATAAGTGCAACGTTTCACAGCATGCACGCTGCTTTATCAAGGCTAGTGGTAACAATAAGAAAAACAGACATTGAGCTTGCAGACAAACATTTAAAATTTCTCTTTCAGCCTCTGATTGGATCCAATTTGTGCATATATACACGTATATAAGAGCTATATGCTCTAGGAACATAAAATCAAAAATCAGTAAGTGTATAAACACCATATTCACATGTATATTCCTATATTAGACTCAAGTGGAATGCCTAAATAACATGTAGCATCCGCAAATGAAAACTATCTACATTTCTGTTTGATCTAGCTGCTGGACTCCATTTCCCATAATCCTCAGCTTGCACGGTACTGGATAAAAATTGTACAAAGATATAAATTGACGGATCAGCATAGGTGGGACCTCAAACAGAGGTACCAACATATGCACAAAACCCAATGAGTGAAACGACCAAATAAAGCTATATTAAATAGACCCGTGGCTCCAAAAATATCCACAGTGTATAGTTCCATAAAAAAAAAAAAAAAAAAAAAAAAAAATATATATATATATATATATATACATATATATATATATATATATATATATATATATATATATATATTAAACTAATAAAGTGAATGGGGTAAAACGAAATGAAACCTGATGATTAAATAAAATGAAATTAAAAGGGATGAAATAAAGTGAAATATGATATAAAGTAAGAATTCAAATACAATTATAAATAGGTAAAATCAATGGGTAAAATAATAATTGTGAAAGAAATATAAATAGAATGAAATAATTGGATAATATAAAATGAAGAAAATATGAGAAATAATAAAAAATAAATGCATAAAAAATGAATGATGAAAAATACCCCTAGTGTATTCGTAATACAATAACGAACAAAAATACTCTGGTTGTGTGAACTCTCTATAATGAGTGATCTATCCCAATGGATTGAAAGTAAAAAATACTGGACTGTGTAAATATGTAAGATAAAAATTATGATAAACTATGATATAATAATAAATCTGAATAATTATGATGTATGTGAGAAATATCTGTTAGTGGACAGATATATCCTACCTGTGTGAGTGTCTATGTAGTGATAGCAGATATAACTCTGCTGTCTAAAAATGTATGTGTAATACAATTGATTGTATACTCGTGATGGATTTAATAATTGTGAATGTTTGTAGGATTGCTGATGCATATATACATGTATAAAAAACATGTATTTATAAGTGACCCTATAGTGAAAATACTAAGACTAAAATGTCCTTAAACCTGTCTAGCTTAAAAATAAATAAATGTACTTATACGTGTGCATATGAACATGTCACCAGTGTGATGTGGAAAGGCTATAATGAAAAAAGGCAAAAAATCCCGGTATCTATCTACCATTGAGTATCCACCACTTCGTTCAGACCATGAGGACTCAGAGTGAACATTTTAAATATCCAAAATGCCTCTTTTGTGGCCAAAATTCTGTGGCTGTCTCTATGGGGACAGTCAATGGACTCTATAGGTATCACTGTGAGTCCTTGGGTATTACTCTGATGAATGAGAGAAAAATGTCTGGAAACACTATGGTGTGGAAAGCTGTTTCTAATATTTTGCTTATGTTTTCCTATCCTAGTTCTCAAACATTGTGTGGTGCAGTCCACATACTGTAGGCCGCAACTACATGTGAGTAGGTAAATTACAAACTTCAAGCCACAGTTGATAAAACTGTCTATTTTAAATATTTCTGAAGTGGCCGTAGATGTAAAATGAGTTATTCTATGTCCTATAAATTGACATGTAAGGCACCTCTCTGAGCCACATCTGAAGGAACCCTTCAGGGTAGGTCCCACACAGATGTTTTTCCTGTCTTGATAGCTTGTATCTTTTTTCCTCATTTTCCCTTATGATATTGTTAGTTCGATCATAATCACCTTCGACTGATTCTCTCTTATTCTCATATCTGCCTTTTAATTCTTTCTCATTTCTCTTGTGCCCTTTTGTGGGTGTTAAAATGTTTTTAAGGGTGGGGGCTCTTCTAAAAACAGTTTTAGGAAATCTAGGGAGATCACTGTTCAAAAGTGGATCTCTTTTAAGGATCCTCCAGTATCTATTCAAAATGTTAGTGATATTTCCTGCTTCACTAACATATTTCATGATGAACAGTGGGAAATTATTATTAAAGCTATTTTTCTTTTCTTTTTCATGATGTTTCCCTATAGATGCATCTAGGGCTGTCCCTTTTGGAAATGTTCTTTTTTGTGCTCTATGATACACGTTTGTGACTAAATCTCTAGGATAATTATTTTCTATGAAACGATCAATCGGTAAATTAGATTGATCATGATAATCGGATAATGAACTGCAAAACTGCCCATAAGTTACATTCTTCAACCGTTTTTTATGGTGACAACTTTTAAAATCTACATAACTATTTATTTAGATTTAACTATTTAACTATTTATCTAGAAATGTGGCTTTACAGACCGGGGCCATATACCATCTGGTACACAGTTTGTAATTCATCTCACGTGTTTTAGAGTCAATTGCATATTTTGAGTTTGAGAGGAAGATAAGGTGCCAGTTGTCCAGAGTAAGGTGCTTGCATTGTAACATAAAATAGAGTTTTAGGTTTGTGGCAGATGATTGTATCAGATTGTAGCTAAAGGAGGTCAGGTCTAGGGGTTGCGGATTTGGGATTCAAACAGAGATACAAGTCTAACCTAACAACCCCGAAGTATTACAGAATCTAACTAGTGGTCAACTTGTAACAAAGGCCACCACTGTACATGGTCCACTGCTAGGAGTTGTTTCATATGAGAAGGGTGTAAGGACTGACACAAGGGCACTAATAAGTCAAGGGAATCAATGCCTCGTGCTTTCCAAGTTTGAAAGAATTTACTATCCCATCCAGCCGGAAAGTATGGGTTACCCACGACAGAGGCTAAAAGAGAAATAGAGGGTGAAAGTGAGGGGTGAGAGTAGTGCTTTGCTGCAGCATAGGGCCTACGATTGCCCTATTGATTTGCCTCCTGGTGTTGTTCCTCCTCGGGGTTGGACGTTCCCATTGTCATGCAAGGAGAATTGCGCCATGGAGGAGTACATTTCAGATGCCTGGGAGAGGGGTATTATCAGGAAATCATCCTCGCCCGTGGGGGCTGGTTTCTTCTTTGTTAAAAAGAAAAATGGCGAGTTACGACCCTGCATCGATTATCATGGCTTGAATAAACTCAAGTCTAAAAACGCCTACCCGATACCACTCATCACGGAACTGTTTGACAGGTTGAAGGGCTCATCTATTTTTACCAAGTTAGACTTACGTGCCGCACATAACTTAATCAGGATAAGAGCCAGTGATGAGTGGAAAATGACATTCAGTACCAGATCTGGACACTATGAGTACCTACTAATGCCTTTTGGGCTATTTAACGCTCCCTCAGTGTTCCAGGAGTTTATCAATGACATCCTCCGTGACATGCTCCAATCTTGTGTATCCCGATGATATACTCATTCATTTGTCCAACTTGTCGCAACACATCAAGGATGTGTCCGCAGTTTTGCTTAGACTCTGTGAGGACAAACTTTACTGTAAGATGGAGAAATGTGAGTTCCACAAGTTCATGGTGCCTTTTCTGGGCTTTGTGACCTCTAAAGATGGCATTGCAATGGACAAAGAGAAGCTCTCAGCAGTCCTGCAATGACCACGTTCCAAGGGGCTCAAGGCTATCCAACGCTTTCTTGGCTTTGCCAACTATTATAGGAAATTCATTAAAGACGTTTCCATGATTGTAAAGCCACTGTCCGACCTCATGCACAAGGGTGCAATGGTCTCAGGAAGCTGAACAAGCCTTTGTGACTCTGAAATCCACATTTGCTTCTGCTCCTGTACTGTCCCACCCCAACCCCACCCTTCCATTTACCTTAGAGGTTGATGCCTCTGAGACTGGGGTCGGGGCAGTATTGTCACAACGCTTGGAACCTGGGAGTATGCTAAAACCCTGTGGCTTCTTCTCAAAGAAATTGTCTAGTGCTCAGAGTAATTACGAAATTGGGGACAGATAAGTCTTGGCAATTATTCTAGCACTTAAAGAATGGCGTCACCTATTTGAGGGGACTAGAACTCTGGTGTTGATCTTGACAGATCATAAAAATCTAACCTATCTTTCTGAGGCAAAGAGATTGTCCTCTCGACAGGCCAGATGGGCCTTGTTTCTGTCCCATTTTAATTTTATTGTATCCTACCTGCCTGGGTCCAAGAATGTTAGGGCAGATGCCCTGTCCAGGCAATTTGGTCAAGAGATAGAAAAAGATGAGGCTCCGGTACCCATTATTCAGCCAGATCGCATTTTGGCTATCACTTCGCCACTGGGGGAGGAGATTCTTGCTACTCAGTCTGCCACACCTCCTAAGACACCAGTGGGCAAATGTTTTGTAGCTGATCCTTTCCATTCCCGTCTGCTCGAAACCTATCATGCATCTCGAGCATCAGGGCATGTTGGCAGGGACCAATTGATCTGGTCCCTTTCACAGTTGTTCTGGTGGCCTTCCTTACGTGCGGATTGTACCGCTTTCACGGCAGCATGCACTACCTGTGCCCGTGCCAAGTCCCCTAGGCATCTCCCTGTTTGCTTGCTTCAACCAGTACCTAATGGTGAGTGTCCTTGGTCCCATGTCTCTATTGATTTCTTGGGAGAATTGCCAGTGTCTAAGGGATATTCTTTTATTCTGATGGTGGTCGACAGATTTTCTAAGATGGCACACTTTGTGCCTCTTTCTGGCCTTCCCTCTGCCCAGGAGTTGGCTGTTGTCTTTGCCAGAGAAGTGTTTCAATTGCATGGCGTACCCAGGGTGCTGGCGTTGGACCGGGGGAGGCAATTTGTGTCCAGGTTTTGGAGTGCAGTTTGTGATCAGATGGGCTTACAGTTATCCTTTTCTTCTGCCTACCATCCCCAGACCAACGGGGCCGCCCAGTGTGCCAATCAAGGATTGGAACAATTTCTATGCTGTTTCGTGTCCGATCATCATGATAATTGGGCCGACCTGTTGCCGTGGGCAGAGTTCGCCAGGAATTGTGCGGTTAATTCATCGTCCGGGAGCTCCCCATTTCTCATCAATTATGGGTTCCAGCCATGTTTGCTACCGGACTCATTTCAGACGTAGCAAATTTCAGCTCTGGATGACCATATCGAGTAACTCTGCTCCATTTGGGCACAGGTACAGAGGACCCTCAGTGCTTCGTTCCAGCGTTATCAGTGTCGCGCTAATCGCAGACGGTTGCCGTCGGTCTCCTTCCAGGTTGGGGACAAAGTATGGCTTTCCTCCAGAAACCTCAACTTGCAAGTCCCGTGTAATAAATTGGCCCCTCGGTTTGTCGGTCCCTTTAAAGTTATCCGCAAAATTAACCATGTCTCGTATGCCATGGATCTCCCAGCATCCATGCGGATTCATAATGTGTTCCACGTATCCCTTCTGAAGCCATTGGTATGCAACCGTTATACTACCACTCCTGCAATCCCAGGTCCCATTCAGGTGCAAGGTCAGGAGTAGTACGAAGTCCAAAATATTATTGACTCTCGTAGGTTCAGAGGTAAATTACAATATTTGGTCCATTGGAAGGGCTATGGCCCTGAAGAGAGTTCCTGGGTTGACCAGAAGGACCTCCATGCTCCTAGGTTGCTGCTCGGATTTCATGCTAAATACCCCCAGAAACCAGGACCCTCTTCACATTGGGGGGTGTCTTTGAGAGGGGGGTACTATCACAGTGCCAGTGGTATTACTGGCGACATTATGGCAGTGCTTCTTCTGAGTCAATTCTATTGGCTAACATGGTGTTGCTCCGCCCAGTGATAACTCTTAAATACTGAGCCCTGTCATTGCAGCTTGGCCCTTTCTTGGTGTTCCCGTTACAAAGCACTGGCTCCAGTATTTGTGTGTTTTCCGTGTATGACCCGGACTGCCTGACTACTCTGCCTGTATCGTTCCTGCTCTGTGTACCGACTCGAATTGGCTGACGTTTCTGCTCTGTGTACCGACCCGGCCTGGCTGACGTTCCTGCTCTGTGTACCGACCCGGCCTGGCTGATGTTCCTGCTCTGTGTACCGATTCGGATTGGCTGACATCCTGCTCTGTGTACCAACCTGGCCTGGCTGACGTTCCTGCTCTGTGTGCCAACCCGGGCCTGCTTACTGTTTCATCCGGTATCCGGTTAAGGGCCTGTCTCCAATCTCTCTGTCCACGGACAGATCCGTTGTTGCCTCCGTTGCTGCTTCAGCAGCCTGTACTGTTACCCGACCAATATTGTGCCTCGTTATTCATCCGGAGTTTGTAGCACCTATTCGGTAGCACCATGGTACGCTTGACCTACACTGCCCTACCTGAGGTTGGATTATCTTGGGCGCCTTAGGCGTTACCTATTCTGGCAGTCAACTCTGACAGGTCTGAGCGTTCATTAACCCCTTGTGGGTTGGTGCCTTGCACGTTGGGTACAGTTATTGCAGTTCCTGATTGACGTTATTCCGTGCCTCTGTGGCAGTCCTCCTTTGGCAGCTCCGGTAGTCTACCGCTTATTCAGGGCCTCCATTGCTTTCGTGGCCTTAGTCGCCATTGTGTCACTCTCTGCGTAGAGAGTGTACTAAGGGCCATTGCACTATTAGGGCCTATCCTGTCCTCCCGGTAACCACAGTTATCTTTATCTAGGATTCACACAAACTCTGTCTGACCTGTGTCAGTATTGTATTGTGTATTGTATATACTGGACCTGTGTGGGTACTTATATCTGTAACCCGACCTGTGTCAGTAGTGTTCTGTCTTCATACCTACTGGACCCATGTGGGTTATTCTGTTACTGTGATTCTTTAATAAGATTGCATTTTAACCTAAACCTAACGTGTCTGAGTGTCCATAAAACCGTTACACCGGTGCCGATTGGGCGAGTTAGAATAGAAGCTACTTTAAATTCCTAGTCCTTCACCCAGATCACATTAATGTTACAATTATTACGGATTGGTTAAGCAAGGGTTCCAATATAAGATTTTAAAGGGGTCCGGTAGAGTTCCGTTTACAAAGATTCTGGCTGTTGGGTTGGAGTAGAGACTGAGAATTCCTTGAAGCAGCCTTGTCTCCAGGCCAACTTTGTGCAGTACAGCCTCAATATGTGACCAACTAACCTGATCAAATGCCCTTTTGGCATCCGTTGAGATCAGGATAGTGGGAATGTTCTGTAGCTGCACACAATGCGAGATAACAGTGGTAGTGTTGTAGCAAGCTTGTCATCCTAGGATGAAGCCACTCTGATCCAGATGTATCAAGGAAGGCATAAATTTACTCAGAAGCAAAGCAATGAGTTTCGTGAATATTTTGAGGTCAATATTCAGGAGGGAAATTGGGCGGTAGCTACTGCAAGATGACGGTTCTAGAGTTTGAGGATGAAAAGGGGCACCAAATAAAACTGAATTAAAAGTGCTCAACATATGAGGCAGCAGAGATGATCTGAAGTGGCGATAAAATGAGATTGAGAGCCCATCCGGTCCAGTACTCTTATCTAAAGCCATGGAATTGATAGCTCATGTCAGCTCATCTTCTGTGCACAGATTTTCAAGCTGCAGTCTCGATGGAGGCTCGAGCTTGGGAAGATTCACCTTATCTAAAAATGTGGAAAGCTTGGTATGATAGTCCGGGGGTGAGTCGTTGGTGGAGTCTATGTTGTATAGTGATTTGTAAAAGTCTGCGAATGATTTAGCAATATCTTTGTACAATGTGGAAACAGAGCCAAAGGGATTCCGTATATGTGAGGCTAGCATCTTTTGCCTGCGTAGTTTAATTACCCTTGCCAAAGTCTTTCCACATTTGTTTCCTGCCAGGTAAGATTGATATTTGGTCCGCATAAAGGATTTAATAGTGTTAGCATGGAGTAGTTTATTAAGATCTTCCCAGCTCGTGTTAAATCTGCCAAATCAGTGGGAGAAAGGATGATCCTATGTTTAAGCTCAAGAGATCTGTTTCTGGTGATCAAATAATAAATAGAGTTTCCTTTCCCTATTTTTAAGCAATGCAGCCTTTATAAGATGGTCCCTAATCACGCTTTTGTGTGCTTCCCAAATGGTGGGAACAGATACGTCAGGTGTGTTATTCAGCATAAAATAACCTTTGAGTCATTGGTATAGATACTGCAAAGTCTTAGGGTCCTGGAAGGGATTCGTTGATCCTCCATGACAATGTAAACGTAGGGATCTCAGGGAAATGAAGAGATACAGTAACTAGAGAATAGTCTGTCTACAATACAGTGTCTATAGTTGAACCGGAAGCATATTGAAGCAAGGGTTGAGACACAAAAATATAGTCTTTCCAACTATAAGATGAGCGAGGAGCAGAAGAAAAGACAAGACTTCATTCTCCCTCTATCCCAGCGGGTACTGAGCAAAGTAGCCGGGTATATAGATCAGTGGGACAGAGACAGAAGACCTCTTGAAACACACTGCTATGTAGTTCTAAAAGCGTTTATGGCGTACATTGAGATCTAAGACACTTGAAGAAATTTATGTCACTCATACACCAATAGGTTCAGGCTGGGCACTGGTTGAGGAATATAGGGGGGGAATAGTAGAATTATTAGCTGTATGTATGCTATACAACATGATACAATAGCCCTGTAATACGCAGGAACAAAATGGCTCTAGAGAAGCCAGATAATGAATAAGGCCATTCTCGCAAATGCAAGATGGGTTAATGTATGTATAGAAATAATAAACTGCAAGTATGGGAACAGTCACATAAACTCTGAAATAGCAGCCAGCCTGAAGCTAAAGACAACCATAACAGAAATTAAACATAGGCAAAGATACTCTCAACTCCACCATGACAGTAAGACAGGGGAGGTGGAACTCCGTAAGAGTCCCACCTCACTTGCATCGCCATTACAGGGGAGCTTCACATAGACCACAACCCCATAACAAACCCACATCGGCCTCTCCAAGAGAGGATAAACAAAACTCACCATGTAACACAACAGTCTTTGTGTCTATATAGCCACTTTTATTACTACTTATTTTTCCCTTGTTCCCTTTTTTATCTCCTTTCTTTCCCTCCCTCCCTCCCTTTTACAACCCCACAATAAACCAGTCGTTTTAAGCATTGTAACCCATTCAAAGTTAAGAGGACCCACAGGCAGAATGGGTATTAGAAAAGATAGTTGAAATACAGTGGGTCTTCTGCAAACCTGAAAGTCAGGATCAGGGTAATCAAAGTCCCAAAATACAGAATGTAGGAGATGGAACAATGGTGTATAGTCCCCAGTCAGGTCCAAGCTGCAGCTGACGTGTGTGCGGTCTCCATCTGCATCTCTATCTTCCTTTGCTTCTTCTTTTTAGCAGGAGAACCTGGCAACCATTCCACCCATTTCATAGTGTTCAGAGCTTGAGGTGTGGTAGAAGGTTGTTGAATCACCAAAGTGATGCAGAAGGCTGGGATGTCATCCTGAGAGCAGAGAGTGGCTGATCTGTTGTTTTGAGATGCAGTTAGGGCAAAAGGAAATCCCCACTGATATTTAATTTGCTCTTTCCACAGTTGATCTGTGAGAGGTTTGAGGTTTGAGGTCTCTTCTGAGTTGTAGAGTGAATGGGGATACATCATTATAGAGCTGTATCTCTGCACCTTCGCATGTCAGAGAGGACATGAATCTACTTTTCCTCGTGATCAGATTTTTGACCATGAATCTGCTAAAGCATACCACGACATCACGTGGTTTGGCATCATCTCTTGGCTTCAGTGCCCTATGAGCACGTTCAATGTGTACTCGGCCCAGTGTCGCATCTGCCAGGAGGTTGGTAAAGAAGGTGGTTAAGACTCGATGTAAATCATGCTGAGGTATAGACTCTGGTAGATTTTTGCTGCGTACATTGCACCTTCTTCCCTGGTCCTCTAAATCCTTGATTTTTAGATGGAGGAAGTGGAGTTTGTCCCTTTGTTCTAGGAGTAAGTGCTCCAAATTATCAGAGAATTCCACCATTGTTTCTCACTCCTCTTCAATGAAGGCTACTCTTTGTCCTACTTGATTAAGATCGGTGCGGACTGTAAGTAGCTCTGCTTTCAGGGATTGATTAAATTCCATCATTAGTCACCTAAAATCTTCTTTCAGTAGAGTTGCCATTTCATTCAGGTCCGCTCTGTTTAGAGGGGATGGTGGGGCCTCAGGGTGACGAGTATCAATATCTTCTGACATAGGCGGGGTTCGGGTAGTGAGACAAGCATTGTAATTGTGTTAGGATGATGTGCAGAGTCCGATGAAGCTGAGCAACTAGGTAGTGCAGGTAATTGTCTGGCTGAGGCAAGATGCTGCGTCGAACCTACTCTGAGGTAACGGGTAATGGCGCCAGCAGGACTGCAATGGGCTTTCCTTTTCTCTCTCATCCATGTGGGTCGGAGAGTATAGGCGATGACTGCCGATGCAGAAGATTACTAAAGATTCCAACATACGAGTTTATAGGCTCATACCCCAAGACAGGCACGGAGCTCAGAAATGTGCGACTGATTCCATGTTCAGCCAGGCTATGCCCCTCTTTATATATTATTAAAAACAATATAAGATTTAAACGCTCTTACGATTTTTTTGCTGGACTTGGTGTAGCAGCTGTGAAAGTCTGACATACACAGAGTGAAGACAGTAAGATCTCTCCACAGACTCATTAGTGAGCTCTGGTTATTCAATCTGCTAACCACTCAAATATGTGCGTATAATCTGATAGATCTTACTATTTATAATATGACAATATTATACTATTGGGCCCCCCCTCTCTTTTTTCTTTGTTGGTTCTATATCTGGGTCATTTGGAGAGGATGGGAAGAGGTGGAGCAGCCTAGTCATTTACAGAGAGGATATACAGTGTCTTGATTCTGCATCAGGTTAATTACACAGAAGTGCAATTATTGCTTGTGATCATATATGGGATTGAAGGCCTTACTGTGTGCGAGTACCCACGAGTGGGGTGTTTATTAGGTGATGGAATCTGTCAACAGACTTATTCCACTAGGGAGCTTCCTTGTATTGTCTTTTGTTTGAGACATTCAGTTCCTTATTTAAAAACTATTAAAATTATTAATGGTGGCGCAAGCTTGATAATATGCAATAAAGTAATCTTATGCTCTGATACAGGGGTAGTTGACTGTTTGACCAGTAACTGTTAGGAAATATAATTCCCAATAATAGGAGTTGCAGTCCTGAATCAGCTGGAGGTCCAACAAATGATTGCCCCTGTTCTAGAGTATATCATGAATTGCAGTTTAATATATGTGTGGGCAGATTCATGCAGTATATTCCTAATCATTACCTTATACTGTACATGCATAGTACATCATAGTCACTCAGTGTTACAATAACAATAAAAGTACACTGAAGAAACTCACTTTGCAGGCAGTGAATTGATTTTTAATTTTTACTTTTCTTTGAACACTAGCATTTCAAATGATATGAGCTTCTGTCACTGACAAGTAGAACTCAAGGAATTCCCAATACAGTACAGGGTCATTTCACTTTCAATTGTCTTTGAGAAGTGAGCAGAAAGCTAAGCAGATATGACACTTTCATTTGGAAATATGAACAGCACACATGGTTGCAGTCTTTTTTGCATTTCTAAGAACTATTTCTTACAAACCTGCTAAGACTGCTATTAAAACATTGACTTTTTAGAACTGTACAAAACTGATGTATACTTATTCATTGTGTTTTAATCTTGGATATTGATTTATTTATTTTTAATATATTTACTTAGCTTTGTTTATCAGACTATTTAAACATGTATCGTGTAACCCAAAAAAAGTTTAGCTTATTTTACAATAATTAAAATCTTTCTACAGTATACGTTGCACAAAATATTTTTCTGTAAAGTAAATCATTATTGAGAAATTAAACTTCTTATTTTGGTAGTACAGTATGATTCTTTATAATACTTTCCTTCACATTATGTTACTTAGTTCTGTTCAAGGCCAACTGATCACTTACTGTATTAGCAGAAATGCCCTAAGTGTGTGGATTTGTGTGGACTCTACTGCATACATTAATTCATAGCTCATTGCATGATAAAAATTTAAGTTGCAAAATATGTTAATGGGGATTTGCTACAAGCAACCTAATATTCGGGAGTTTGAGGAAGCCCAACTTTTACTGCAAATGGAAAAGACTTCTAGGCCAGGAAAAGTAATCATAATGGGAGATTTCAACATTCCTGAAATTAACTGGAGCAATATGACTTCTAGCACCACAAAGGGAAATTATTTTTTAAGTATGATTTATGACAATTTAATGTCTCAACATGTAGAGAAGCCAACTAGAAAATGGGCCTTGTTTGACCTAGTGCTCTCAAACAATTCTAACATGATAAATAGTATACAGGTAAAGGAACATTTAGGCAGTAGTGGCCACAATATGGTATCCTTTGAAATTTGTTATGAGAAATCCAATAGCAAGGGTTTAACCAAAACATTCAATTTTTAAAAGGTCAATTTTACAACGCTAAAAGCAGTATTAAAGGATATTAAGTGGGATGTAATTTTCAAAGATTAAAAATGAACAAAAGACGTGGAATAAACATAATGTGGCTTAATAATGAGGTGTGCAGGGAAATAAGAAATATGAAGCAGGTTTTTAAAACAGATACATAATTAAAAAAATATAAAGAACGTAATAAAATCTACAAACAAGCAATTAAGCTATTTAAACTGAAAATGAGAGAAATATTATAAATATTTGCAAGGAACATCCTAAACAATTCTACAAGTAGATTAATAACAAAAAGTTTGAGGTTGATATTGATCCTCTTAAAGGGATAGTAATACTTCGTTTTAACTTTATTTTGTTTTGTAGGCATTAAAAAAACAAGAAGAATGATATGTCTTTTCTCTCAAACCTTTATGGTTTTAGAGATATTCACAAGCAAAGTTTCCCCCTCCCACCCCTTTTTCCTAGTGTAAGCCATCTCTTCTCAGATGTGAATCTGGTTGTAAGACCAGACAGATAACAGAAGGGGACAATCTTCTTTGTATGAAAAGAATGAAAGCCCTTCCCCCCTTGACAAGTTTTTCAGCTTTTTCCCTTGTCTTAATTGAAGATTGTCCCTCTCTGCAGTCTACCTGGACACCTCCCTTCTGATCTGGCTGAAACAAGGGGGGGATACTTTGTTTGTGAATATCTCTTAAACCATAAAGGTTTGAGAGATAAGACTTATATCGTTCTTCATGTTTTTTTAATGCCTACAAAATAAAATAAAGATAAAACGAAGTATTACTATTCCTTTAAGGCTGAGACAAGTGAATTGATTAGTGAGGATAAGGTTATGGCTGATACCCTAAACACATTCTTTGCTTCTGTATATACAAAGGAAGCAACAGTAGCAGGCTATGGGCAAATAAACAAAACCACAGAATTTCCTCCATCATGTACATAGCATGCTGTCTAAAAGAGACTGGAAAATGTTATGGTGATTAAAGCACCTGGCCCTGATGGTATACAACCAAGGGTACTTAAGGAATTTAGTTTTGAAATGGCAAGACAATTATACTTAGTTCCCTGTGATTGGAGAAAAGCTGATGTAGATCCATTGATCAAAAAGGAGGCAAGATCCAAACCAGGAAATTATAGACCTGTGAGCTTGACTTCGATAGTGGGTAAGATAATAGAAGGGTTACTAACTGACAGTATTCTCAAAATATGTGAAGACAAACAATATTAATTAGTAGGAGTCAGCATGGTTTTATGACAACTAGATCATGTCAGAAGTAGATACTTTGTCTGAGGAACACTGCTACATTGTTTTACTAAAATTCTCTTGTGAGAGTATTATCTCTCATGGTAAAGCGAGAACCTCAGTGAGGAGCGATTGTGCAATAACTTATACTTTGAATATTTTTAGCGATTTTGCTATTTTGTATATTTTTGAACATTTCCATTATCTGGGTGGGTAATATCTAGGTTTTATCATATTAGAGTTGTGATATTATTATCATAAAATATTTTGTGGTGTCTTATTTCCCTCTCTGATCTAGACGTACTATATAGTATTTAGGGCGCAGAAATATTTAGATATTTGGAATTTATGGTTTTTATAACACATAGAGTGATAGTGTTAGTTTTTATTTCTTGTTGACCTTTATAACTAACATATTTTTAAGATTGGTGAATTTTTTCACTTTGGTGTTTTGCGCACTTAAGATTTTGTTACATTGTCAGATAATTTACTTGCATTTTACAAAAAGGTAAGTAGTAATTTGTACAAGGGAATTGCTGTTGATGTAGTATACTTGGATTCTGCCAAAAGTCTTTGGTTTGGGAGGTGATATCATATATGGATTGAGAACTGGTTAACCCCTTAAGGACAGCCGATCGCACAAGTGGCTGTCACTTAAGGACCATGGTCCATTTTTTTTTTTTTTTTGCCGCATCCATTTCAGGGCTCCCTGAACAACATGCAGCTGTGCGGAGAGCACGGAATTCCATGATGGTTTAGGACTGTCATGGGTCCTTAACAGTATTCTACCCATGATGGTCCTGGACCGTCATGGGTCGTTAAGGGGTTAAATGATAGATGGCAGATAGTTGTTGTAAATTGAACCTTTTCAAGTTGGTCTAAAGTCGTACGTGAGGTGCAAAGGGCTCAGTCCTGTACCCAGTGCTTTTTAATTTGTTTATTAATTATCTAGAAGAAAATAGCATCTCAGTCTTTATTGATAACACTAAGCTTTGTAAGGAAATATATACAGAGCTGGAAGTTTTCTCTCTGCAAAATGATTTAGATAAACTGAGTGAATGAGCAGAAAAGTGGCAGATGACATTTAATGTAGATAAATATAAGGTTATGTATGTGGGCTACATAAAAAGAGGCATACATGCACAGGATACTAATATAAGTCTACCTCTATATCAATCCTTGGTGAGGCCTCATCTAGAATATGGAGTACAGTTTTGGGCAATAGTTCTTAAAAAAATACATTATTGAACTAGAAAAAGTACAGAGACATGCAACAAAACTGATAAAGGGATTGGAGGATGTGAGTTATAAAGAGAGACCAGCTCAACTGGGTTTGTTTACAATAGAGCAGAGACATCTAAGGGGTGATATGATTACCATTAACAAATATACTCAAGGTCAATACAAAGAGCTACGAGAGGTCATCCATTAACCCCTAGAGTGCCAGCTACTTACGCCGTACGAGTGGACACAGCTGTACCTGCTGTGCCACGCTCGTACGGCGTAAGAGTGAAATGTGGTCACTGCATGAGCCGGTATAACCGGCATGCAGTGGCCGCATTAAAAAAAAAAAAAACCTGGCACTCGTGGGGAGGCATGAGGATCACTCCTCATGCCTCCCCAGTTATTGATCTCCCAGCCGATCGGGCTGGGAGATCAATAAACACAAAGGAGTTTCTCCTTCCCCCTCTCTCCTACCCGAACTTCCGGGTAGGGGTGGGCGGGACCGGGGGAATCCTCCAAACGCCATCGGTGACATGGTCACCGATGACGTTAGGGAAGTTTCCCCGGTCCTGTTCACTCCTACCGGTGGTAGGAGAGAAGGGCAGGAGAGCTCTTGCTCTCCTGCGGTCGCATCATTGATCTCCCAGCCTATCGGCTGGGAGATCAATGACTGGGGGGACACCAGGAGGGGTCCTGATGTCCCCCACGAGGTCTGAAAAGTCTAAAAAAAAAAATAAAAAAATAAAAACAAAATTAAAGTAACCATGTGAGTGCCACAGGGTCCCAGCACATTGCTTTGCAATGTGCTGGAGACCCCTGTTGCACTCACAGGGTCAATTCTTTGGGGGGGATTTTTTTTTTTTTTAAAGACCTCATTGGGGGGATCAGGGGGGATCCTGATGCCCCTCAATGAGGTCTATAATTGGAAAAAAAAAAAAAAATTTACCCTGTGTGTGCCACAGGTGGGGGTCCAATGCACCCCCCCTCCTGTGGCACACACAGGGCTTTTATTATTATTTTGTTACCAGAGATTGTTGGGGGGCCATCAGGATTGCTCCTGATGGCCCCCCAACAAGCTCTGATTACAAAGTAATGATAAAAAAAAATGAACCCTCTGAGTGCCACAAGGGTCCAACGCATTGCTTTGCAATGCGCTGGAGACCCCGGTGGCACTCACAGGGACACTTTTTTTGATAACTTTTTTTTTTTTTTGTTAAGACCTCATTGGGGGGGATCAGGGGGGTTTGTATACCCCTCAATGAGGTCTATAATAAAAAAAAGTAAATAAAAAAAAAATGAACCCTGTGTGTGCCACGGGGGGGGGGGGGCAATGCAGCCCCCCTTCTGCGGCACACACAGGGCTTTTATCATTACTTTGTTATCAGAGATTGTTGGGGGGGTCATCAGGATTGGTCCTGATGGCCCCCCAACAAGCTCTGATTACCAAGTAATGATAGAAAAAAAATTAACCCTCTGAGTGCCACAAGGATCCAATGCATTGCTTTGCAATGCGCTGGAGACCCTTGTGGCACTCACAGGGTCACTCCGTTTGTGGACATATATATTTTTTTTTACTAAGACCTCATTGGGGAGGGATCAGGGGGTCCTGATGCCCCTCAATGAGGTATATAATAAAAAAAAAAATAAACTAAAAAAATTTTAACCCTGTGTGTGCCACTGGGATAGGGGTTCAATGCAGACCCCCTTCCTGTGGCACACACACAGGACTTTTTATCATTACTTTGTGATCAGAGCTTGTTTGGTGGCCATCTGAATACAAAGTATCGATAAAAAAATTAACCCTTTGTGTGCTACAGGGGCCCAATGCATTGCTTTGCAATCCATTGGACACCCCTGTGGCACCCAAAGGATTATTTTTTTTTCCCCTTTTATTTTTTATTTAGACCTCATTGTATGGGTTCTGATGCCCCCAACGAGGTCTACACAAAAATATTGGGGGAAAAGCCCCAAAAAATGCACGTTACACAGGGGGGGGTCCAACGCAGTGCTTTGCAATACGTTGGACCCCCTGTAACACACACACACACACTTTTTTTTTTTTTATTATTCTGTTTTTAGACCTGGATGGGGGACACCAGGAATGTTCCTGACACCGCCTCCCCAACGAGGTATGAATACAAAATAATAATTTTAAAAAAAAACCTCTTTGTGTGCAACAGAGGGTCCAACGCATTGCTTTGCAGTGCATTGGGCACCCTTGTGGCATGCACAAAAAATGCCTCCGATTCCCCCCCACACACACACACGTACCGTATTCCCCTGCCTGGTTCCACAGCCAACTGGCAGTCCCATTCCCCAGCCTGACTCCCAGCCTGTTTCCACTGCCTATTGGTAGACTCAAAGTACCAGTATGCACTAGATTCAGGCTGGGAATCAAACTTTGTATGAGGGGGACATACAGTGCACACTGGTAGTCACAGATCTCCCATACACACTCTCAGACACTGCCCCACCATCTCCACCATCCTTGCTCCTCTGCTCATACCCACACACACTGCCTAATCCCTCACCCTCCCACACTGTTACACTGGTAGTCACAGGTCCGCACGTACACTGGCTGACGCCCTAGCTTCTTTCATCTGTTAGCCATAAAATCACACATACACTGTTTGCTTTCCCATTCCTGTTTCACTGGTAGCTACTCTCCTGTAGTGTAAATTGGTATGTCAACCCATAGCAGTGGGGTACCATTTTTCTTAGGCTGGCAAGAAGTCCTCCTAGGAAATCCCACGCCATTGAACCATTTTAGTATCTTTGAAGTGACTGATGTGTAAAACAAATGTTTGGTTTTTTTCCTGTAGCACCACATTCTGGAAATAGTTGTGCCAACTAACTTAGGGGTAAAAAGGCAAGTGACCCCTCATTAGATGCGGCATGTTGTCTTCTTTCCAAAATGGTATAGTTTATCTACCTTTTCTTCACTTCTGAAGGTGTTATAGCCATTTTCATAGAGGCAAGTCAGGTTTGAGAAAATGTTAGAAACATCAGTTTGTAGTAGGTGTAGTTTTCTACTTCTAGCACTCCCTAAGATAGTTCAGCTCATACCAATGGGGTGTCGTTTGACTCCTAAGAGCTTTAGCTAACGAATGCAGTTGAAAATTCCATGGTTTTCACAGAGCTCCATACATTTGAAGGGGCAGAAATGTAAGAAAATGCCTTTTTTTTCATTAGCGCCACCTCCTGGAAGCATTTGTGCATGCCAGCCTTTGGGTATGAAGGCAAGTGACCCCTCATTAGATGCGTCAGGTTGTTTTCTTTCCAAAATGGCATTGTTTTCTACCTTTCCTGCATATCTATTATGGTTATAACCATTTTAGTGCAAGCAGATAATTTAAGAAACAAAAGTGTCAGGTTTACATACGTGTTCCTAGCACCCACATATTGTATGTTAAGCCACACAAATGGGCTACCATTTTTCTCATGTTGGTAGCAGGTACTGAATACAGCAGGAAATGTTATGGTTTTCAAAGATTTTAGTATCTTTGAAGTGGTGGAAATGTAAAAAAAAAATGTATTTATTCCCATAGCGCCACCTTTTGGAAATATTTGTGCACTTCAGCCCAGGGGTAGAAAGGCAAGTGACCCCTCATTTGATGCGGGACAATGTCTACTTTCCAAAATGGTATACCTTTTATACCTTTCCGTCATGTCTCTAACAGTTATGAACATTTTAGTACAAGCAGCCATTTTCGAAGAAGCAAACAGGTAGGTGTAGTTATGCTTTTCTGGCACCCCTAAGGTATGTCGATTCATTCCAATGGGGTGTCATTTTTCTCCTAAGAGCACTAGCTAATGAATACAGTTGGAAATTCCATGGTTTTCACAGATTTCCATACAGATGAAGGGGCAGAAATGTAAGAAAATGCCATTTTTTTCCTATAGTGCCACCTTCTGGAAGCATTTGGGCACAACAGGCTTGGGGTAAGAAGGCAATTCACCCCTCATTAGATGCGGCAGGTTGTCTTCTTTCAAAAATGGTATGGTTTGTGTAGCCTTTCTTCACTTCTCTAGTTGTTATAACCATTTTTGTACAGACAAGTAATGTTTGAGAAAATGTTAGAAAAATTAGTGGTTGCAATAGGTGTAGTTTGGTACTTGTAGCGCCCACTAAGGTAGGGGAACTCATACCAATGAGGTGTCATTTTTCTCCTAAGAGCACTAGCTAATGAATACAGTTGGAAATTCCATGGTTTTCACAGATTTCCATACAGATGAAGGGGCAGAAATGTAAGAAAATGCCATTTTTTTCCTATAGTGCCACCTTCTGGAAGCATTTGGGCACAACAGGCTTGGGGTAAGAAGGCAATTCACCCCTCATTAGATGCGGCAGGTTGTCTTCTTTCAAAAATGGTATGGTTTGTGTAGCCTTTCTTCACTTCTCTAGTTGTTATAACCATTTTTGTACAGACAAGTAATGTTTGAGAAAATGTTAGAAAAATTAGTGGTTGCAATAGGTGTAGTTTGGTACTTGTAGCGCCCACTAAGGTAGGGGAACTCATACCAATGAGGTGTCATTTTTCTCCTAAGAGCACTAGCTAATGAATACAGTTGGAAATTCCATGGTTTTCACAGATTTCCATACAGATGAAGGGGCAGAAATGTAAGAAAATGCCATTTTTTTCCTATAGTGCCACATTCTGGAAGCATTTGGGCACAACAGGCTTGGGGTAAGAAGGCAATTCACCCCTCATTAGATGCGGCAGGTTGTCTTCTTTCCAAAATGGTATGGTTTGTGTAGCCTTTCTTTACTTCTCTAGTTGTTATAACCATTTTTGTATAGACAAGTAATGTTTGAAAAAATGTTAGAAAATTTAGAGGTTGTAGTAGGTGTCTTTTTGCACTTCTAGCATCCCCTGTGGTAGGTGAACCCATACCAATTGGGTGTCATTTTTCTCCCAAGAGCACTAGCTAATCAATATAGTTGTAAATTCCATGGTTTTCCCAGATTTCAGTACTGTTGAAGTGGCAGAAATGTGAGAAAATGCCATTTTTTTCCTATAGTGCCACCTTCTGGAAGCATTTGGGTACCACAGGCTTGGGGCAAGAAGGCAAGTTAACCCTCATTAGATGCGGCAGGTTGTCTACTTTTCAGAAATATATAGTTTTATATAGTTATTCCACTGTTTTAGGGTAGTTTTACCACAAAAACCCTAGAATGTGCATTTTAGTTTATAAAGTTGAAAATGTCATTTTGCGCTGCTGGTGATTAGGGCTCTACGCTAGCCTTGGACTTAGGTAAAACTATACAAATTTGGCATTTTTTTACTCGGGGGACTCGGGGCTTTTTCAAATAATTGAAACTTTTTCAATCAAGGTAAATGTTTTTGATACATAGTATGTGATTTTAGCAAAATGAGTAAATTTTCACTTTTTTTTGTCATTATGACATCATAGCTTTTTGCACAATGTAAAATTCTCTTCATGTAAGGTATCACGAGAAAGCTCAATTCGTTCTGAAAAAAACAATATATAGTTTTCCATATTTAACTAAAAATCCCCAGAGGAAATCAAGCCTAAACGGAAGGATAGCAAAAATGTTGAAAAAGTGTCTGGCCTGCAGGGTTCAGAAAATGGCCCGAGCCTCTGGCACTGAAGGGGTTAAGACTAGAGGAAAGGCTGTTTCAATAAAGTCAAGGGATTTTTACAGTAAGGGCAGTAAAGCTATGTGATTGTTTGTCTAATGGCTTCAATGCAGATATGTTGTTGACCCAGGGAACTATCTGACTGCCATTGGGAGTCAGGAAGGACTGTTTTACTTATTTGTGACTTAATTGGAAATGGCTTCAGTACGGGCTTTTGCCTTCCCCTGGATCAACAGGGGTGTTTAGGCATGGGCTTGAATTGATGGATGCATGTCTTTTTTCAGTCTCATCAACTATGTCACTATATAATATTTTTTTTTAATAAAGCCACTCTCAGCAGAGGTATAACTCTTCACTCTATTTCCCTACACATGTTTTGTTATAGAATATGACTAACAAGCCAAGATTCTGTAATTGGTAGTAAACAGCGAGCAATTAATCATCTCCTAGTAAAAATATTAATGCTATTGTATACAAGATAACTATTGCACAAGCAATTCTTAGTTTTTTGAGGCTGCAGAAAAAGCAAAAGGAATGTAATAAAATCACAAAGACAGTTGTCGCATTGAAGGGTTGTGAATAGCAGTCTGTTTTATTGGGTGGTTAAGCAATAATAATAAATAAAATCTTTTAGTGGAAGTTATAATACACACTTTGGCTATAAATGTATTTCATAACCAAATTAACACAATGGTCCATGTGCACAGAAAAGGGGACATTCTGAATAAACCAACTGCACCATATAGTAAAAATAAAAATAACCATATTCCCATTAATTTAACCCCTACATTGACAGAGGGGTATCCAAAACATTGCAAAGTGCTGCATTGGATACATCACTGGCTATCAAAGTGATAAATGGAGATTTTAACCCCATAAATGCTAGATAGGTCTCTCTTTCCTAAGCATTACTTTGCAGTGTGTTGGAGATCTCGCTAGCATTTAAAAATGTTACGAGCCCAATTTATATCAATGGCAATTTTTTGTCCCTATGATCCAGTTAGTGTGATCAAGAATCCCTTATCTTTTCTTTTGTGCATACATTTCAAGGTTTAGACCTGCCTTCTAGGCTTTTTTTAACATAACAAGAGAATACGCAGTTACTTGAATTGTCATGTTCTAGATACAAACACTTCAGATAATGATTTCATGTAGACATGCAACTTGTTATTGACCCTGAAGAATAGATAAAATAATGAGAGATTAGAATTAGAAGCTCAGTATTACCATTGCATTTTATAGTATATTATTGTCTATAGCAATTGAACACATCTAGAATTACATAGAAACATATATACATACATAAAAGTACAGCTAACATAATTAATATATATATTAATTATGATCTATAGAGTTCATATATAGCTCAATCATATACTGTTGCACTCAATTTCTGTTGCTGTTTTACTGGCACATATGCCACTGGCCACCTATTAACTAACTGGTTACGGGAGCTACGGTCTTACTTTACATAAATGTATAATTTTAGGTGGTTCATATACCTTGCTAGTTGTTTTCATATGAATCTCTTGAATAAAGGTTCTTACAGGATATGTTTCACTTTATTGGCTAATATTACCCTATTGGACATTGTGTGGGTCTCTCGGCCATGCAAGAGGCCTTGGTCTCCCCTTTGATTACATGTGGGGTTCCGCCGCATTTTTTTTTATCCCACTCCACTTCCCTTCTCCCAAACCACATTTCATACCTCAGACACCTGTATGACGCTTCCCTCATCCCTTCTCTCTGAGTCATAGGTGACTCTAATGGCCATTTACCTTCATCATGAACCCCTTCTCATGCCTCCAACTCCACCCATCATGTGTGTTGGTAATTTTTATTTTTTAAATTTTTTTTTATTGGTTAATCCTGCTTTTCTTACTTTTCTGGGATCACATGTCCACAGTCCGTTGATTCTTTACCCCATCTTATTTGCACTTGATTACCTGTGCAATATGCTATCTTTCATTTCATCAACAATCCATCCCACTACCCACCACTCTTCTCTGTTATATATATGGTAACAGGAGATGGGGAGTTTCTCCCTCTCTCCTTCTACCAAGTCTTTGGATTTCTGTGTTATTTACTTTTGGAGTGATTATGGCCGACATTGCAGAGAGTGAATAGCTCTTCAGTATACACTTACTTCACTTAGTGATATGATGATGTCATGCCTCATCCCTCCTAGACTTAACATCATCTCCCTTAATGATAAAGGTTTAAACTCCCCACTAGTGATGAGCGAGCACCCCAATGCTCGGGTGTTCGGGTGCTCTGACCGAGCACCCCCTGAGGCTCGAGTGCTCGGCCGAGCACCCGAGCCCCATTGAAGTCAAAGGGAGGACTCGAGCATTACACCAGGCACCCCCTGCTCTGATGAGGGGAGGGTGCCTGGTCCATAGGAAAAGGGCAGAAAAGGATGGAAACACCACAGAAATGGTTCAGGGACAGCATAGGGAGGATGTATGGATGCATCTTGGACTCCAACATCGCTGCTGGGAACGATCTTTCGCCCGTAGTACGCCATTTTTACAGACTGATCGTAAAACACACAAAAAGGAAAATAAAAACGACTTTAGGCGAAAAATTGTTACCAAACAATATTTGCTGTATATTTACTTGTATATCATCTGCAAATTATCCCAAAAATTTCCTTGATTTTCTGAAGTGAGGCCATGATTAAGAGGGAAACGTGCGCAGAGGCAAATTATCCCAAAAATTTCCTTGATTTTCAGAACTGAGGCCATGATTAAGAGGGAAACGTGCGCAGAGGCAAATTCTCCCAAAAATTTCCTTGATTTTCAGAACTGAGGCCATGATTAAGAGGGAAACGTGCGCAGAGGCAAATTCTCCCAAAAATTTCCTTGATTTTCAGAACTGAGGCCATGATTAAGAGGGAAACGTGCGCTGAGCTGACCATCTAAAACATTATGGGTGAGGGTCTGCTGCAGAGCTGACCATCCTAAACATTATATGCGAAGGCCCGCTAGTGAGCTGACGCTATAAAACATTATATGAGAGGGCCCGCTAGAGAGCTGACCCAATAAAACATTATATGCGAAGGCCCGCTAGTGAGCTGACGCTATAAAACATTATATGAGAGGGCCCGCTAGAGAGCTGACCCAATAAAACATTATATGAGAAGGCCCGCTGGTGAGCTGACCTATATAAAAATTGTCAAACAGGGCCCGCTGGTGAGCTGGCCCTATATAAAAATTATATCACAGGGCCCGCTGGTGAGCTGGCCCTATATAAAAATTATATCCCAGGGCATATGGAAGAGGAGGAGGAGGATGAGAAGATTAAGAGTCAACCATATACCCGTTTTTTGGGTGGAAGGGGTGAATGGGAATACAGAGTATTCACATCATTGTAAATAACATATATAAAGTGAGTTTATGTTCCCCCGCGGCTTTCCTCCAGTGGAGTGGAGAAGTCAGGGGAAATCCAGGCCTTGTTCATTTTTATAAGTGTCAACCTATCAGCATTGTCGGTGGAAAGGCGGATACGCTTATCTGTTATGATGCCACCAGCAGCACTAAATACCCGCTCAGACAGAACGCTGGCGGCAGGGCAGGCCAGCACCTCCAAGGCGTAGAGTGCCAGTTCATACCACGTGTCCAGCTTGGACACCCAGTAGTTGTAAGGCACAGAGGGATCATTGAGGACGCTGACACGGTCTGCTACGTACTCCTTTACCATCTTCCAAAACTTTTCCCTCCTTGTGACACTAGGCTGCGCATCAGGGTGAGGGTGCTGGCGGGGTGTCATGAAGGTGTCCCACGCCTTGGAGAGTGTTGCCCTGCCTTTCTCGGAACTGCTGTGTGCTCCCCTTTTCTCCCCTTCTCGGTGGGCCAAGGTAGCACGTACTCTGCCGCCAGCGTTGTCAGATGGAAAATTTTGGAGCAATTTTTCAACAAGAACCTTCTGGTATTGCACCATTTTGCTTGTCCTCTCCACCGGAGGAATGAGAGATGAGAAATTCTCTTTGTAGCGGGGGTCCAGAAGGGTGAACACCCAGTAATCCGTGTTGTCTAAAATGCGTATAACGCGTGGGTCACGGGAAAGGCAGCCTAACATAAAGTCAGCCATGTGTGCCAGAGTACCAACAGTCAAGATTTCGCTGTCCTCACCAGGAGGATGACTCTCAATATCCTCATCCTCTTCCTCCTCTTCTGCCCACCCACGCTGAAGAGATGGAACTAAAGTTCCATGGCTACCCTCTGTAGCGGAGGCAACCGTGTCTTCCTCCTCCTCCGCCTCCTCCAATTGTCGCTGAGAAGACGAAGTGAGGGTGCTCTGGCTATCACCTTGTGTAAGCTCTTCCTCCCCCATTTCCACCTCTTCCACATGCAAAGCGTCGGTTTTAATTGTGAGCAGCGAGCGTTTCAGTAGACACAGAAGTGGGATGGTTACACTGATAATAGCGTTATCGCCGCTCACCATCTGTGTCGATTCCTCAAAATTGCGTAAAACCTCACAGAGGTCTGACATCCATTCCCACTCCTCACTTCTGATTACAGGAAGTTGAACGGAGAGGCGACGACCGTGTAACAGCTGGTACTCCACTACTGCCCTCTGCTGCTCACAAAGCCGGGCCAACATGTGGAAGGTGGAGTTCCAGCACGTGCTCACGTCACACAGCAGCCGGTGAGCTGGCAATTGTAAGCGCTGCTGCAGCTTCAACAGGCCGGCCGAAGCTGTAGATGACTTACGGAAATGTGCACACACGCGGCGCACCTTGGTCAAGAGATCATGCACATTGGGGTAGGTTTTTAGAAATCGCTGAACCACTAAATTAAATACATGCGCTAGGCATGGTACGTGTGTGAGCTTGCCGAGCTCCAAAGCCGCCACCAAGTTACGCCCATTATCACACACAACCATGCCTGGTTGCAGGTTGAGTGGCGAGAGCCACTGCTCGGTCTGGTGACTAATCCCCTGCAACAGCTCTGAGGCCGTGTGCTGTTTGTCCCCAAGGCAGATCAGCTTCAGCACGGCCTGTTGACGCTTCCCCACTGCAGTGCTACACTGCTTCCAGCTACTGGCTGATGGGGGAGTGGCGCTGCGTGTAGAGAATTCGGAGGTGGAAACGGAGGAGGAGGAGCCAATAACGTAGCTGCTGGCGGAAACCCTGATGGAGGTAGGGCCCGCAATCCTCGGCGTGGGTAGCACCCGTGCCATCCCAGGGTCCGAGTCGCTCCCAGCCTCCACGACATTCACCCAGTGTGCCGTCAGGGAAATGTAGCGTCCCTGGCCACAAGCACTTGTCCATGTGTCAGTCGTTAAGTGGACCTTCCCAGTAACTGCGTTGGTCAGGGCACGGGTGATGTTACGGGACACATGGTGGTGTAATGCGGGGATGGCACACCGGGAAAAGTAGTGGCGGCTGGGGACCGTGTACCGAGGGACAGCTGCTGCCATCAGGCTGCGGAAGGACTCAGTGTCCACAAGCCTAAATGGCAGCATTTCGATGGCCAGTAATTTTGAAAGGTGTGAGGTTAGTGCTATGGCCTGTGGGTGGGTGGCTGGGTACTTTCTCTTGCGCTCAAATGCCTGGGGTAACGACATTTGGACGCTGTGCTGGGACAGGGAAGTGGATGTGGTCGCTGATGGTGCTTCAGATGGTACAGGTGCAGGGCGGGAGGTATGCGGGCCTGCGCCTTCGACAGGTGATTGGCCGGCACCGAAAACAGGGGAAGAGGAGGCAGTGGTGTGGCCTGCAGACACAGATGGGCGATCCAGGCGTTCCTCCCACTTACTACGGTGCTTGGATGCCATGTGTCGGATCATGCTGGTGGTGGTGAGGTTTCTAGTGTTCATGCCTCGGCTCATTCTGGTGTGGCACAGGTTGCAAACTACAATTCTTTTGTCGTCCGCACTTTCCTTAAAAAAACGCCATACCGCGGAACACCTACCCTTTGGCAAGGGAGATTTACGCAAGGGGGTGCTCCGTGGAACATTTGCGGGCCGGTTTGGTGCGGTCCGCCTTCTTTCTGTAGCCACACCACTGCCTCTTCCAGCCTGTTGCGGTGCTGCAGATGGCTCACCCTCAGGACTGCTGTCATCGCTCGGCTCTACACCTTCCAGGTGGGGTCAGTCACCTCATCGTCCACCAAGTCCTCCTCCACTTCCTCACTCTGATCATCCTCCTCAAGTCTTGATCCCACCACATACTCAGTCATTGACAACTGTATAACATTCTCCTCAACAAGGTCTTGAGACGGAAATAGTGGTTGATTTAATGGCAACTGTGTCTCATCATCATCATCATCATCCACTACTTCCTTTGACCTTAAATGCCGTTCACATCTGTCATCTTCTTGTGATTGGGTAGCCTCTAGAGGTTGTGAATCAGGGCACAAGATGTCATGTTCCTCTGCAAGCGTGCTTGGAGAGAGGGTCAAATGAAGGATTGGTGATGAGACGAGCTCCTCACTATATCCCAGTGTGGGATCACTTCTTTGACCAGACCGTGTATGGTGGGAGGAAGGATGATCAGAGTGAGGATTATTTTGACCAGACTCTTGGCTACTGAGAGTGGACTTGGTGGAAGACAGGGTGGTGCTTAACCGACTGGAAGCAGTATCAGCTGTCATCCAACCGACCACCTGTTCGCAGTGGTCGGACCTCGAGAGTGATGTCCTGCGACGCCCTGTAAAATGAGACATGAAGCTAGGTATGGTGGATGTCTTTCTTTCTTGTGCTCTGGCACCAGGCACAGTTTCTCCGCGTCCTGACCCGCGCCCTGAACTATCAGGATCACGTCCACTTCCCCGTCCCTTTTTACCCGCCTTCTTCATCTTACACGGAATATGTGACTTTAATATTTGAGTTTGAAAACTTAACAGTATTTCTTACTATTCTGCAACTGTGCAGAGTACACAGAATAGGCTGCTAAACGGCGGTGATACACACTGAATGGAATATGTGACTTTAATATTTGAGTTTGAAAACTTAACAGTATTTCTTACTATTCTGCAACTCTGCAGAGTACACAGAATAGGCTGCTAAACGGCGGTGACACACACTGAATGGAATATGTGACTTTAATATTTGAGTTTGAAAACTTAACAGTATTTCTTACTATTCTGCAACTGTGCAGAGTACACAGAATAGGCTGCTAAACGGCGGTGATACACACTGAATGGAATATGTGACTTTAATATTTGAGTTTGAAAACTTAACAGTATTTCTTACTATTCTGCAACTCTGCAGAGTACACAGAATAGGCTGCTAAACGGCGGTGACACACACTGAATGGAATATGTGACTTTAATATTTGAGTTTGAAAACTTAACAGTATTTCTTACTATTCTGCAACTGTACAGAGTACACAGAATAGGCTGCTAAACGGCGGTGATACACACTGAATGGAATATGTGACTTTAATATTTGAGTTTGAAAACTTAACAGTATTTCTTACTATTCTGCAACTGTGCAGAGTACACAGAATAGGCTGCTAAATGGCGGTGAAACACACTGAATGGAATATGTGACTTTAATATTTGAGTTTGAAAACTTAACAGTATTTCTTCCTATTCTGCAACTCTGCAGAGTACACAGAATAGGCTGCTAAACGGCGGTGACACACACTGAATGGAATATGTGACTTTAATATTTGAGTTTGAAAACTTAACAGTATTTCTTACTATTCTGCAACTGTGCAGAGTACACAGAATAGGCTGCTAAACGGCGGTGATACACACTGAATGGAATATGTGACTTTAATATTTGAGTTTGAAAACTTAACAGTATTTCTTACTATTCTGCAACTCTGCAGAGTACACAGAATAGGCTGCTAAACGGCGGTGACACACACTGAATGGAATATGTGACTTTAATATTTGAGTTTGAAAACTTAACAGTATTTCTTACTATTCTGCAACTGTGCAGAGTACACAGAATAGGCTGCTAAACGGCGGTGATACACACTGAATGGAATATGTGACTTTAATATTTGAGTTTGAAAACTTAACAGTATTTCTTACTATTCTGCAACTGTGCAGAGTACACAGAATAGGCTGCTAAACGGCGGTGATACACACTGAATGGAATATGTGACTTTAATATTTGAGTTTGAAAACTTAACAGTATTTCTTACTATTCTGCAACTGTGCAGAGTACACAGAATAGGCTGCTAAACGGCGGTGATACACACTGAATGGAATATGTGACTTTAATATTTGAGTTTGAAAACTTAACAGTATTTCTTACTATTCTGCAACTCTGCACACTACACAGAATGTGCTGCTAAACTGCGGCGAAGCACACTGAATGGAATATGTGACTTTGATATTTTAGTTTGAAGACTTAACAGTATTTCTTCCTATTCTGCAACTCTGCACAGTACACAGAATGTGCTTCTAAACTGCGGCGAAGCACACTGAATGGAATATGTGACTTTGATATTTTAGTTTGAAGACTTAACAGTATTTCTTCCTATTCTGCAACTCTGCACAGTACACAGAATGTGCTGCTAAACTGCAGCGAAGCACACTGAATGGAATATGTGACTTTGATATTTTAGTTTGAAGACTTAACAGTATTTCTTCCTATTCTGCAACTCTGCACAGTACACAGAATGTGCTGCTAAACTGCGGCGACGCACACTGAATGAAATATGTGACTTTGATATTTTAGTTTGAAGACTTAACAGAATGTGCTCTAATCTGCAACTTTGCACACTAAACAGAATGTGCTCTAATCTGCAACTTTGCACACTAAACAGAATGTGCTCTAATCTGCAACTGTGCACACTAAACAGAATGTGCTCTAATCTGCAACTTTGCACACTAAACAGAATATTTTTTTTTTTTTTGTTTTTGTTTTTTTCCCCCCACACAAAATAACCTGCTGCCCCCACACACAGTAGTCCTAAAAAGGACTTTTGGTTCTTTTTTTTCACAATTTTGGTTTTTTTCCTCCCTACACTGCCTTTCCCTTCCTATCCTCAGCTCTCCCTGGCTAAGACTGAGCCGAACTCGATGGTCAGGTGCTATACAGCACCTGACCACGGGTTCTGGCCAGCCAATCAGTGTAATGCCAGCAGCCAACATGGCTGCTGGCATTACACTGATGTCAGAGCCTCCCTGCACGTTTATTGGCTGTGCAGCAGCCGCAAAACGTGCGGGGAGGAGACCCGAACATGGCGGGCGAGCACATGCGGTACTCGTACGAGTACCGCCATGTGCCGAGCAGAGCGATGCTCGAGCCGATCCGAGCATTGGCCGAGCATGCTCGCTCAACACTACTCCCCACCAAGAAATGTACTATGGCTCTTGGGGACTTTCAGAGCATGGGAGGAGACGTGATCCTTTTTCAGGAAACACACTTCTCTTCCCGCAAAGAGCAGAAACACATCAACAGACATTTTGCTCATGCTTTTATGAGCTCTTCTTCAAAATGCTATGGAGTGGTTATCCTGTTTCATAAAAGTTTAGCATTCTAGCTTTCAAGTATTTATACAGATAAGAAAGGTAGATTTTTATTTGTCAAGGCATTATTGATAGTCAAATGTATTCCTTTGTCAATGTTTGTGCTCCTAATGAATCTCAGGTTGCCTTTCTTGGATGCTCTCTAATTGTTTCCTGAAGGTATTTGGTGATGGGCAGGGACTTGAATTCTCATGTTTTCCCTCTGCTTTTCCTCCTATCCTTTTTTGGTCATACAGAAACTCAATTTTACCACATGACAGGAGGCTTCATATTTTGCTTATCTTCCTTTACTGAAAATCTCCATAGCAGCACAGATCATTTACATAACCAATCAAAAAACAGCAATCAAGGCCATATAAGACCCCAACTCCACCCACTCCTCCTCTTTCTTGCTGCTCCAACAAGCTGCACAGGTCAGAGTACTGTTTCTCTGTATATGTTTTTACACAAGCTGTATAGGTCAGAGTACTGCTTCTCTGTATATGTTTTTACACAAGCTGCATAGGTCAGAGTACTGCTTCTCTGTATATGTTTTTACACAAGCTGTATAGGTCAGAGTACTGCTTCTCTGTATATGTTTTTACACAAGCTGCATAGGTCAGAGTACTGCTTCTCTGTATATGTTTTTACACAAGCTACATAGGTCAGAGTACTGCTTCTCTGTATATGTTTTTACACAAGCTGTATAGGTCAGAGTACTGCTTCTCTGTATGTTTTTACACAAGCTGTATAGGTCAGAGTACTGCTTCTCTGTATATGTTTTTACACAAGCTGTATAGGTCAGAGTACTGCTTCTCTGTATGTTTTTACACAAGCTGTATAGGTCATAGTACTGCTTCTCTGTATATGTTTTTACACAAGCTGCATAGGTCAGAGTACTGCTTCTCTGTATATGTTTTTACACAAGCTGTATAGGTCAGAGTACTGCTTCTCTATGTTTTTACACAAGCTGTATAGGTCAGAGCACTGCTTCTCTGTATATGTTTTTACACAAGCTGCATAGGTCAGAGTACTGCTTCTTTGTATATGTTTTTACACAAGCTGTATAGGTCAGAGTACTGCTTCTCTGTATATGTTTTTACACAAGCTGCATAGGTCAGAGTACTGCTTCTCTGTATATGTTTTTACATTGTGTGTCTAATGTTCTTTTACACTATAATTGGTTTTCATGGTATGATATAGTATGGGGCCTTTGGGCTCAGGTTCTGTTTTTCTTTCTTATATATACATAGTTTGTTTTTTCTAATGTGCTCATGTATATGTATGTTTGTTTGGGATTTTTTCGCAAAGCATTGCCGTCCCTAAAATCCTGTTACACAATGTGTCTTATTTCTGAAGTGCTGTATGTGTGGGGTCTGTTGTTTCCCTTCTAGCGGGGTTAGCAGGGCCTGGGACCATTAGTTTCTTCTGTGTCCCCTTTGGAGTTGCTTGGTGGTCTGTGGCCCACTCGTAGCTTCGGCGGCCATCTTGGATCTCGCATATTGCGAGATCTCGGCGGCCATTTTCTTTTCTGGCTGAGTGGTTCTCGGTCGTTCTGGAGTCTCTCCCTTCAGTCAGGGTGGGGCTCCAGTGTGACCGGGGAGTGCTCCGTCTCTGTCTACTCCTCAATGGTAAATTACAGTCTCACTAGTGTAAGTTATAAACCTCACTGGTTCATTACAATTTTAATTGTGGGTGAGCCCCACTGTTGATTGGGGTGAGCCCCCTGCTTACATTGCTACTTTTGAGTAGTCCTTGTGCCATGCCTTGCATGGGTTTTCCCCTGGAGGGGTTTCTGACAGCATTTGCAATTCTTTTGGATCATCCACTACATTTAAAAAAAAAAAAAAAAAAAAAAAAAAAATACACTTTTACTTCACATTCTGGGTGAGCCCCAGCTGTTCTTAGCAGGTATTTGCCCTATACCTTTCAGTTTCTTTATTTTGGAAGGTACTTATCCTGCAAATCTATTAGTCTGCAGGTTTCACCAGGGTGAGCCCCTGAGGTGTATCTGGGGTGAGCCCCCATGTTAATGCTAGGTGTCTTCTTCCATGCTTGACATGGGTTTTCTCTCGGAGAGTTTTTACTTTCCTCTGTCCCTTATATATTTTTGTATATTTGCAATGGCAGGGTGTGCCCTCTGCTGCACCTGGGGTGAGCCCCCATGTTATGGATATTATGAAAAAAAAAAAAAAAAAAAAAAACTGAACGGGTTGGTTTTGATCACTTGGAGTGAGCCCCCATTTTTTTCCCGATAACAGGGTTGAGTGAGGTATATGGGTGGGGTGAGCCCCCATTTCCAACTTCTGGTTATTCTGGAGGAAGCCATTCCTTTCCCTCTTTGTCCGTGTGATTTAAACTATCTGCTACAGTTCTTCTGTGGCTATTGGGGTGTGCCCCTGCATTACATCTAGGGTGAGCCCCTTACTATCCTGCCTTAGGGCGTGTATACATCTGGGGTGAGCCCCCATCCTAGTGGTCCATACTATCCTGCCTTCGTTCTGGTGTGCCCTTGGGGTGAGCCTCATTGTATCCTGTTGTGGGATGGGCCTATTTTCATGTGCTGCATAAAAAATAAATAAATAAATAAATTCTGCTTTGTGTTTCTTTTACACCTACTTGGTTAGAGGAATATGCCTTTCTCTGTTTTGCTGGGCCCTCTGAGGTGAGCCCTCACTTATCGGACATACCTTAGATATGCTGAGGGTGAGCCCCTCTCTTCTCTGGTTTATATACATATACTGAGGGTGAGCCCCTCTTCTATGCCCATGCTTTGGGGGTGAGCCCCCCTTGAATCTCAATTTGTGTATGCACAACCTTTCCCTGTGTCAGTCTGGTCCTTTTTATTATAAGGACCAAATTTCTGCCATCTGTTCGGGGTGGGTTTTCACTGGGTGAACCCCAGATGTCCCTGACTGGTTTGCTCCAGCGTCTGGTTCCTGAATTCAGTTCTGCATTTGTGATAGTCAGGGTGAGGCCCTGTGGTGTCACTGCGGTGAGCCCCCATGTTAAGGATATTAGGGCTTCCTGTTTATTACTTTGGGTGAGCCCCATTCTGTCCTTGGGGTGACCCCCCCTTTTTTTTTTTTTTTTTCCTTGGTTCTGTTACTTCTTTGTTTGGCTTTCTTAGGCTCCTTTTTTTTTTGGGCTGCAAGCGGGGCACTTTCCCTGTCTTATTGCTATATGATATTTATCTTTTCCCTTGCGGGGTGGTGGTAGTCCTTTTCTGGATGAGCCCCGGTGTTACCTGGCTGGCTTTTACCCCTTTATGATTGGGTGTTTCTAGGTTCTTGTTCTGCCCTTTGTTTTGCAGTTGCTTATCTGTTTCTCTGCGTTTATCTGCCTTCTTGAGAGGTTCACTCTATGTTCCTGCTATACTTCCGGTGAATGCAGGCCATATATAGTTTGGATGGCTAAACATTATATTTCTTTGATTAAGGTTCCTTGGGATTGAGGTGTCTCGGGTGCGCCCTCCTTCTTTTGGTCATTGACGTTGGTTTTTTCCCCTTTCTGGTTTTCCCATATTTACGTTTTAATTGGGTGAGCCCTTTGGGAATATTTAAGGGTGAGCCCTTTCTTTCACGTTCTAGGCTATTGGGGGTGAGCCCCTGTTAGGTTCTATTTGCGACTATTTTTGGGCCTCCTGAGATAGTCGGCCATTCTGAGATGATCTCTCAGGTTAATTTTGCCCTTGGAGTTTGGCCATGCTCCTTTAAGGTGGGAGTGCGCCCTGGCTATAGTTTCATCTGTGTATGTATATGTGTATATATATATATATATATATATATATGTATGTATATGTGTATGTATATATGTGTATGTGTGTATGCATATGTGTGTGTATAGTATTTTCTGCGGTGGTTTTTATGACTGGTTCTATTTATATATAGGTAGTTCTATATCTGTGACTACTGAGTCTGTCGCTAAGGAGGCCGCTTTCTGGTACACCTGGGGTGTGCCCCATGGATTTAACTCCGTTTGGTTCTGTACTATATATCTCCTTTTCCGGGACTCAGGTGATTCTTTCGGAGTCTGGATCGGCTTTAGTTCATGTGTTTGGTGTACCAACCTCGGGGGTCTATGCTTTCTATCCTCCAGTGTACACGTATCATACATAGCGTCCATGCGTACCAAACCCTAGTGTACACATTTCCCTTCTGTGTGGGGGTTGTATTTATGGGGATTATATTGTTTATATACACTATCTGTAGATGTTGGTTTTGTTTTACTCATATTCTTTTTCTGTAGATTCTAGTGGGTATTACACATATTCATTTTCTGTGGATTCTAGTGGGTATTACACATATTCATTTTCTGTGGATTCTAGCTTGTATTTCACTTCTTCATTCCTCTACTTTGTATTTTCTTATATACTATCTGTACATACTAGTGTGTATTACACGTATTCAGTCTCTGTAGATTCTAGTTTGTATTTCGCTTATACATTCTCTGTAGATTCTAGTGTGTCGTGCACTTATACATTATCTGTAGATTATAGGGTGTAGTACACTTATACATTATCTGTCCATTCTAGTATGTATTACACTTATACATTGTCTGTGGATACTAGTGTATCTTACACTTATACATTATCTGTAGATTCCAGGGTGTCGTACACTTAGGCCTTATCTGTAGTTTCTAGTGTGTATTACCCTTATACATTATCTGTAGTTTCTTGTGTGTATTGCACATATATTATCTGTGGTTTCTAGTGTCTTTTACATTTATACATAATCTGTAGATTCTTGTATGTGTTACACATCTACATTAGCTATGGAGTCTATGGTGTCTGACACATATACATTGTCTGTAATTTAGGGTGTGTGTTACACATTCATTATTTGTAAATTCTAGGGTGTTACAAGTCTACATTGTTGGTAGATTCTGCTTTGTCTTTTGGTTTATTTGTCACCCTAATTCGTAGGATTTTTTTTGTAGGCTTGTTTTGCTTTGTTGTGCGGAGGTTACTACTTCTCCACGTTTGTTTCCATCGGGTCCGGTTTTGGTTTCATAGGTCAGGCCCAGGGTTTTAGGTGACATTAGCTAGAAGGACTTCGTTGGGTTTTGACTCTGGCAGGAGTTCATGTTTCGTTTGGTGTGCATTCAGTTTGGGGAGCAACTGCTTTGTGGGCTCTGTCTGCAGAGGTGCTGTGGTGGACCTTTTGTCTTAGACGGACTAGTATTGGGAAAACTTGCTTCACATTTTCTTTTTCCGTCCTTTTCATGCTTGTTTTTCTTTGATGTTTTAGCGTTAAAAAAGCAAAATATGAAGCCTCCTGTCATGTGGTAAAATTGTAGATTATGTTAGCGTAGTGTACTAATAATCTTAATTTTAGTAATGACAGGAGGCGAATATTTTCCCTCCCTTTTCCCTCCCTGTGTGTTTTGTTTTTTATGATTTATTAGGGAAGAATGGTGGATTTTGGTTTGGATTCAGTTATGGGTGTTTCTGTACATTTATTTATGATTATTCATAATTTCTGTGTTTCTTGTATGTATTATTGGTATGTCTATTGATATTTCCCGGTGTACTTTCATACATTTCTTTTCTTTCAGTGTCTCTCCTACCTCGAGGTCAGTTTGCTTGAATGGTCCTGGCATCGTGTTTTGCTGCTCCGAGGGTGATGCTGAATCTTGAAGACGTCATGTTGGTTGCTGATGTTTAGATGTCATGTTGTTTGCTTGTTTGTGCAAAGAAAGAGGAGGAGTGGGTGGAGTTGGGGTCTTATATGGCCTTGATTGCTGTTTTTTGATTGGTTATGTAAATGATCTGTGCTGCTATGGAGATTGCACAAGGAATAGGCTCTACCGGCCCTGCCAATACCGGGTAAGGCAACCGTGGAATGGCAACATAACAGGTTCTACCGGCCTTACCAATACCGGGCAAGGCAGCCCAGAACAACAACTGTACTTTGAGCCGCAAGGCAAATGGAGCACACCAGCGTCTGCACGCTGGAACCAACAGGCAGTAGAATGAGCCGCAAGGCCAATGGAGTAAACCAGCGTCCGCATGCTGGGACCAACAACTGTACTTTGTGCCACAAGGCTAGTGGAGTAAACCAGTGTCCGCACGCTGGGACCAACAGGCAGTATTGTGAGCCGCAAGGCTAATGGAGTAAACCAGCGTCCGCACGCTGGGCCCAACAGACAGTATTGTGAGCCGCAAGGCAAATGGAGTAAACCAGCGTCCGCACGCTGGGACCAACAGACAGCATTGAGAGCCGCAAGGCTAATGGAGTAAACCAGCGTCCACACGCTGGGACCAACAGACAGAATGTCGCCGGAGCGACAGGAGAGGAAATATCGCCACAGGAACTGAACACAGGAAACAGCAGGAGTAGGGTGCCCAGACTGAGTTTAAAAAGGCAACCAGAGGTGGGCTGACTGCAGACAGCCAATGGGAGCCCCCTGCAGGTGATGGACAGAGAACTGCAGCAATCACGGGCACCGTGATAATTTCGTGGTCAGACCATGCCCATGTGCCTATAACCTTACTGCTAGGGGTGGGTAAAACCTCTCACCGTGCTCCAGTGAGAGATTCCATGAAAACCTTGTTGTTGTCCACTTTTTCATGGAAAAATCCGCTTTAAAATTAGCAATTAAAATTTTCGGTGTTTTTTGCACATTGGCCAAAATTTTTGGCTATTTTTTCAATGCCTAGAAAGTTTTAGCCCATTGATTTAAGTTTTTTCATCTTTTTGCTATAAAAAAGTGATGTATTTGCAAAAATCAAACACAATAGAATCAGCTACAGAGCAAGGTAGATGTGCTGTACTATTCTGCTGTAATGTTTTGGAAAAATTGAGGCAGGAGAGGCTCATAGTGACTGCTATTACTATGAGCAGGTTTAAAAATAATAAATGAAGCATCTGGAAGGACCCATATTTGTCCACTGAGTCTGAGGAGGAGGTGGAAGTGAGCGCTACTGAGCCAATGCTGTCCAGTCCCTCTAAATCACCCCAAGGGATCTTGGGGAATTTAATGGGAAGGGAGGAAGAGAAGGGAATGTGAAGGGAGGGAGAAAAGGTTAGTGCTCATTTTACTAGTTAGTAGTAATAACAGTAATGGTGAAGCAGCTGGAGTTGTAGGAGAAGCATTTGAGAGTATCCAGACTAGTGGTCAAGGGAGCCCACACCATTCCTCTGGATCTGGGTGTCCTCCCCTTCCCTTCACTACAGTGTCCAAGTGGAACATGAAGAGGCCAGAACTGGCGTTGGAGGAGAGCAGGAACAGAATTAATACCACCACCACGAGCAGTAGCACAGAGCAGCTGCCTGTGTCTGCTGCTACTGCTGCCAGTCTGCCTTCTTCACGTCACCAAGAAATGGCAAGTGTGATATTAGGGGACCATCTGTCACATTGCTCGTCATCTCCTCCAAGCAGCAGTGAGATGTCTGTAATAGAGCAGCAGCAGCACGTAGGGAGCGGGACTAGTTGTGGTGGTGGTGGTGATGATGATGGTAGAGAAGCTGGGGTGGAAGAGACATTGATGGCCTATTTATCAGAAACTATAGATGGAGAGCTAATTATTATGCTGCTACTGCCTCAGATGCATCACTGGAGATAATCTTGACAAGTGGAACCTTCATTATCCATCACTCATGTTACTGATATTGTTAATCCCATTCCCTTTCAGCTGCCTAATCATTGTGCTGCTTAAACAACTCAGCAGCAGCAGCAAGAACAGCAGTTGCAAATTCCGCAATTATGGACTCAGGGGGGCATTTGACAATGGCGAGTGGCCACTGGCAAACATGACCTGCTGGTACTAGGCCATTAGGGCAATTTTATTTTTTTCTCAGGGCTTGTGCTCTGAAAAAAAAAAAGTAAAAAACATAGTCCTCCAAAAAAAAAAAAATAATAATAAATTTTTGGGGGTTTGTTTCTGACAAGCCTGATTCCTACAAATCAATGTTTCCTTAGGGCTTGTGTCTCTAATAAATCATCCTCTGCAAAATACACTAACAAGTCAAGTATCAGCCCACCCCAGTAGCAGCTTATGTCAGGGGTTTTCTGTCTCTATCATTTATATAAAACTTTCTTATTTTATTTTTTTTGTTATTTTTAACTGTCCCCCCAATACCAGTCAAGAAACACCCTGAAAACAAATTCCCTGTTCAACTGATTCATTCCCCAGACTCCACCCACCAACACAGACACCATCCTCCGATCCCTTTTATACCATGTATTATGTTTTTTTTTAAATTTTATTTAGGATTTATTGTTTATTAACTGCCCCCAATCCCAGTAAACAACCCCCCAAAAATATTTCCCTGTTCAAGTGATTCTTTCCCCAAACCCCACTAACACAGGCACCCTCATGCAGCTTTTATACTTTGCCTTTGGAAAATAAAATAATAATTGCTATGTGTTGTGTGTAACTTCAATGATCCCATTGATTTCAATGGAATGAGGAAAAAAGCGGAAAATCTGCGCTCTTCGCAGGAAACTACCATTTTTCTCCAATTTCAGTTTGAGGAGATCATTTTCACCCATCCCTTCTTACTGCGTCAAACAGCTGTTGCCTCATAATGCCTCTGGCAAGTCAACAAATATCTCCTTGGTAAAGAAGATGTTAAGAGAGGCATCAAAACCAAACTCATGGATTACATAACTCTCAATCACACTCCTGATTAATCTCCTTTGACATTTTGGGAAGCTCATAGACTGCAACTATCTAAACAAATAGAGGATTCGCTTTGTGATATTCTTATTTGTAATGCCAACACAAACTGTCCTGTTCTATTGCAAGCCTTCAGCATTGTATTGAACTGCAGAAACAATTTAAATTGTTTCTCCACGAAAAAGTGGAAAAACTTTTCTTGTGATCGAAACAGTCCATTTTTGAGCAGGGTAATAAACCAGGATCCTTTTTAGTGCGCAACAAACTCTCTCAACCTACATTCCCACAATCAGATCCCCTGTCAGGTAAAATGCTTCATGCGGACTCCACAATTTCTTCTGCCTTCCGTACCTATGATTAATCTGTCTACAATATGGATTGATTTCCCGCAGCATGACACAGCTAGATCAGATTTCCTGATATCTAAAATCCAACCCCAACTATCTGATTCTGCATGGGACTCACTTGATTTTTCTATAAACATTGATAGAATTTTTTTAGCTATCAACTCTCTGCTGTCGGGTAAAAGCCCAGGATCTTATGGTTTGTCCCAGGTTCATAATAAATCCTTTCAACAGACTTCAATGTTCTAGCTATAGGCCTAAGTCATTACTTAATGTAGCTATTAAGATCTTTACTAAAATTCTAGTGGAGAGATTTAAGTCACACTTGCACTCCCTTATACACCTGGATGAAGCAGGTGTTATACCTGGAAGGAAGGTGAAGGAAACACTAGGAAACTTTTGAACCTACTCTACACATTTTCCTGCTCCTCTTTTCCACCTGTCTTCATAGCAACAGACACCGGAAAAGAATTCAACAGAGTTAATTGATCCTTTCTTTCCCAAACCTTACTTGCTTTTGGTTTTGACCCTGGTTTTATACATAATGTCTTTGCCCTTTATACCAACCCTATGATGAGAGTGAAAACCAATGGACATCTTTCAGACTAGTTTAATAGTGCTAATAGAACACACCAGGGTTGCCTTTTGTATCCCATATTGTTTATCTTTGTCATGGAATCTTTGGCCCAACACATACAATTTAATAAAGAAAGTAAATAAATTTCTTGTTATCAACATGAGCGTAAGCTATCGATGTTCTCGGATGATATCCTTGTTTCCATTACCCGGTCTTCCACTTCTATGACAGCTTTTGAATTTCAGGAGTTTTCTACCTTCTCAGACATTAAAATTAACTATACCAAATTTGAAGTTCTCCCAGTTAGTCTACCTTCTGATATTCTGGCTTCACTTCAAATCTTTTTTCTCTTCAAACTGACCCTCTTTGTCCATTAAATACCTTGGTATTCACCTTACTCCTTCCATCAATTATATTAATGACACTCAATTGTTATCATCCATTCGTAAAGATCTCCATAAATGGGATTCTCTGTACATCTCTTGGATGACCTTCCTCCTACTGGCCTAGGGCCAGCAGGTCATGTTGTGTCTTACAGTTCTGCAGGCAGGCCTAGTACCTTATTAGCACCACAAGGGAAAGTCACCTTTGTTTCTGTCTAACATTAAAAATAATAGTAGGAATTTGTTTGAATAATTTTCAGAGTGACACAGCAGCCAGTCTCACAGTTGTGTATGTGTATTGTGTAGGCAGGCAGGATGCCTTATTGCTACATCTATACTTTAGCTACTTTATCCATAGTACCACCTTACCCTGTTCCACCATCTTCATTTAGACCCTGGAAATGGTTCCATTCATTTAATTTCCATTTTTTATTGTATTTTTAAAGGTATTTTAAAGTCGTCGAATAATTCGACTGTCACCGACTTTCATCCGAGTCAAACAGGTCAGATCCGAGTTGCAGAGTCGGCGAATGAAAAAAAAAAAAATTGTCCGACATGGAATTTTACCTAAAATTTTTGTTGTGCACAAGTCTAATCTCCTCAGTGCTGCTTTACGCCCCGGTTGTGATTATAGATGGGCAAAAAATTTGCCTCAAACTGAAATCAACTAACAATGGCACTTCCCACTTGGCAAATAATTTCCTGTGAAAAGTGCCAATTTTTCCGATTTTTTTTTTTCGCCTAGCTCATTCCATTGAAATCAATAGGAACATTGAATTTCTACACAACACATAGCAAATATTTTTTTATTTCCCAAAGGCATAGTATAAAAGGGACATGAGGGTGCATGTTTTGGTGGGGTGTGTGGAAAGAATTAGTTAAACAAAGAATATATTTTTTTGGGGTGGTTGTTTATTGGGATTGGGGGCAGTTAATAAAAAACATAAATCCTAAATATATCTCATAAGACATGGTATAAAAGAGGGGTTTCTTGACTGGTATTGGGGGGACAGTTAATAAACAAATAAATAAATAAAATAAGAAATGTGTATGTAGTGATAGAGACAGGAACCCCCTGACATAAGCTGCCACTGGGGTGGACTGATACTTAACTTGATAGAGTATTTTTTAGTGAATTATTTATTATATTTGTTTTTTAGAGGCACAAGCCCTGAAACATTGATTTGTAGGATTTAGGCTTCTTTGAAAAAAAAAAAAAAATTTTTTTTTTTTTTTTTTTTTTTTTTTTTAGGACTACGGTTTTGTTTTGTTTTTTGAGGAAAATAAATTCCCTACTGGCCTATTGCCAGCAGGTGATGTCCTGTTGGCCATTGTCCACTGGCCATTGTCAAATGCCCTGATGTAGATGCGGAATTTGCAACTACTGTCCTTGCTACTGAGTTGTTTAAGCAACAGGATGATTAGGAAGCTGAAAGGGAATGGGATCAACAACAGCAGTAACATGGTTGATGGATAATGAAGGTTCCACTTGCCACAACTAGCTCCAGTGATGCTTCTGAGGCAGTAGTAGCACAATAAGTAGTCCCCATCTATGTGGAGAAAAGAAGAAGTTTGCCAATAATTCTCCTCCACCTGCCCCTCGTCCAAAATTATGGGTGTGTTATTAGAATAGAAGTGTTTCCCTTGAGAGCAGGAACTGTGGCTCTCATCAGCAACTGCAATGTGCACGGTGTATGTGGTAAATAACACCTGGGGGCACAACTGTATCCAAACACCATGACACCAGAACCCAAATGCTACTGCTGTCACCACACTCCGCTAAGGACACAAGACAACTTGCTGACAGTTTAATAGTATTGAGGAACCCTCCCTGCCACCAGCTTAGTATATTCTGCAGTATGGAATCTCCTCAGATGCCTCTTGATGCCTTGCTTGCTATTCTCCTCCACCACACTACCATGTGTGGTAAGTGCGCCACACAGTGTGCAATGGGTGGACACGAACTGCAACATGCTAACATCTACAGAGTGGCTACCATTTGACGGAGGAGGTAATGATGAACGAGGTGGACTGGAAGAAGATGTAGTTTCCTTAGAGGAAAAAGTTGATGGCATGCTAGTTTTTTCACTTGTCATTGAAATTCTAGCCACTGCCTGGGCTTCTCTATTCTTCCTCCTCTTTGATATCCGCCTCACCTCTTGTTGCCTTTCTGGAGAGTCAGGGGGTACAGTACTGTTAGTGATGACTGCACTGTGCTGCCCCAAGAGAAAAATTGTCCCACACCCATGACTTCAGGGGATAGGGATAGGGAACAGATGGTGAAGAATTGCCTCTTTCTTCTTGTCCTCCACATTCCCCTTCATTGTCTTTGCTGGCAGCTGAGGATGTTGCTGTTTTTGTTGCTACTGCCTCAGAATCAGCATTGCATCTAGGACCAGGAGTATTGCTACTGCTGGCAAGTGGAACCTGTCCTAGTCCCACATCACTTGTTGACCCCATTCCCACTGTGTCCACTGTGGTCTGTTGCACACGAGCTTGCTCCTCAATATCTTTCTGTCCTTGCAACTCAGCAGCAGAAGAAATTAGAGCAGTTGCAAATTCTGCAAATTCCAAATGTTCATTGCTAGTGGTGGTGGTGGTGATGCCCATCCTCATCCCTGTCTCCCATTCCTTCTCCATTTCTTATAAAAAGGCCATCAATGTCTTCCACCCCAGTTCCTCCCCCATCATCACCACCACCACACTAGTCCCTACATGTTGCTGCTGCTGCTCTATTACAGACATCTCACTGCTGCTTAGAGGAGGTGATGAGCAATGTGACAGAGGGTCTCCTAATGTCACACTTGGCATTTCTTTTTGACCTGAAGAAGGCAGACTGGCAGCAGTAGCAGCATGCACAGGCAGCTGATCTATGCTCCCTGCTGGTGGTATTAATTCTAAGCCTGCTCTTCCCCAACACCAGTTCTGGCCTCTTCAGTATAAATTTCCACTTGGATACTGTAGTGAAAGGAAGGGCAGGAGGACTCCCAGAGTCAGAGGAATGGTGTAGGCTACTTTGACCGCTAGTCTGGATGCTCTCAAATGCTTACTCCACCACTCCCCTAATATTAGTCCCACTGCATGCTTCACCATTACTGCTACTACTACTAACACAAACCACATCAATTTCAGACCCTGAGTCTTCTTCCTCAAAGTCACTATTGCTAGACGGATATTGATTACCCCCTCCTTCACTCCTAACGCTAAAAAGCTGCTGGACCTTGGTATCATCTTCTCCTTCCCCCTCTCTTGAGTATTACAAGACACACAGGCAGAAGCTTTAGCACTGGTGGAAACAGGATCAGTGCTGGTAGCAGAAACAGCACTGGTGGCAGCAGGGGCAGCATGTCTGACAGCAAGCACAGCTCTGATGGCAGCAACAGCAGTACTGGCAACAGGCACAACATTGGTGCTTGCTCTGGCAGCTGGGGCAACACATCTGACAGCAGGCACAGCACTATTGGCAGCAGGGGAAGTAATGGTAGCAGCAGGGGCTGCATGTCTAGCAGCAGGCGCAGGCAGCTGACCTGTCCTCTTCTTACTAGTACTAACTTTTTCTCCCTTCCCATTCCCTTTTCTTCCTCCCTACCCAATAAATTCCACAAGATCCCTTGGGGTGATTTAGGAGGACTGGACAGCATTGGTTCAGTAGTGCTCACTTCCACCTCCTCCTCACACTCAGTGGATACATATGGGTCCTTCCAGTTGCTCCTTTAGCAGTCGCTATGAGCCTCTCCTGCTTCAATTTTGCCTCAAGATTACAGCAGAATAGCACAGCACGTCTACCTCGCTCTGTATCTGCTTCTGTTGTGTCTGATTTCCACAAATACGTCACCTTTTTATAGTGAAAAGGTGAAAAACATGTAAATCAATGGGCAGAACTTTCTAGCCATTGAAAGAATGGTGAACAATTTTGGCCAATGGGGAAAAATGCTAACATTTTAATTGCTAGTTTTAAATCTGATTTTCCTGCGAGAAAGCGGACAACAAAGTGGTTTTTGCAGAGTTTCTCATTGGCAACACTGTGAGAGATTTCAGCCACCCCTAGTTGTGATTATCCTCCACCACATTGCCATGTGCGGTCAGTACACCGCAGAGTGTTCAATGGGGGGACACGAACTGCCACATCCTGACACAAACTGAATGGTGATCAACAGGTGGTGGAGGTAAAGATGAAAGAGGTAGATCGCCAGAAGATGTAGTTATCCTAAAGCAAGAAACTGCTGGTGAATCAGGTGTTTCACTCACCACTGAACGTTCAGGCTCTTGCTGGGTTTCTCTATTCTTCCTCCTCTTCGATTTATGCCTCACCTATTGTTGCTTATTTCTTTGGTGTTTGTTTGTCTTTAACATGTTTCACATAAATGTCATGGTGTCTGTGTTTTATGTGTTTCATGAGGGTGGTTGTGCCAAGGTGCATTCCCTCCTTTCCCCTTTTCACAAACTTGTCAAAAATTGTGCACAGTGCCATCGCTGATGACGGCACAGTCTGTGCCTGCCCCAAAAGAAAAATAGTTTCACATCCAGGACTTCAGAGTGAATGGATAGGTAGAGAAGAATGACCCCTTTCTTCTTCTCCTCCACATTCCCCTTCACTGGCTGGGCGGAGGATGGTGTTGTTGTTGTTACTGCCTCAGAATCAGCAATGAAACTAGGCCAGGAGACTTGCTATTGGCAAGTGAAACCTGTCCTAGTCATCACTGGACCACATTTCACCAGTTGGAGGAGGTGATAAGAAATATGAAAGAGGATCTCCTAATTTCACACTTGCCATTTCTTGTCGACCTGAAGAAAGCAGACAGGCAGCACTAACAGCAGGCACAGGCAGCAGATCTGTGCTCCTGGTGGTGGTGACATTATTGCTGCTAGCCACCAGTTTTGACTTCTTTAGCTTCATGTTCCATGTGGACACTGCCATGGATACTGGAAAAAGGGTCTCCCAGGTTTAGGGGAATGTGAGCTCCCTTGACCACTAGTCTGGTTGCTCTGCATTACTCCCCCTTCCACTCCCCTAATGCTAGTCCCACCAACTGCTTCACCATCATTATTACTACTAACACCAACCACATCAATTTCAGTCCCTGAATCTTCCTCCTCATTAGTAATATGATCACCCCTCCCTCACTACAAACACTCTGTACAGGCTGCTGGACCTTCTTAGTCTTAGTAGTACAAGTGGCAGGACTGCTTGGGGATGGAAAGTTTGACTTAGGGTCCCCTGCTGTCACACTTGACATCATGTTCTCTTGCCCCCCCTTCCTAAGAATTGAAGACACACTGGCAGCAGGCACAGGCAGCTGACCTATCCTGCCCACACTTGTACTACCATCTTCTTCTTCTTCCTGTCAGACAAATTTCCCCAAGATCCCTAGGCATAATTATGGGGGACTGGCCATCATTGGGTCTGGGAAACAAGTGCATCCAGACCCTTTCATGCTGGTAGTGGTCATTTCTTCCTCCTCAGACTCACTGGACGTACTTCTAGATCCTCCTTTTATTAATATTACGCTTGCTCATAGTGATAGCAGTCACCTCTTGCTGATTATGTTGTCTGCTGCCAAACTGCTGATTCTCGCATGCTGATAGGATTGGTCCCCTCCTACCCTGATGAATGGCACATGAAGGTAGGTGATCACCTCCTCCTTGCACGACTTGACAGGCTTAAAAAAGGCCTAGACGCCCGATCTGTGATGCCTTCCTCTTGAGGTGGAATTCCTCTGGAGCATTCTTGGCTGATGGATAATTCATGTCCCTCTGTACCAGACTTGGACACATTACTCTTGTTCTTTCTTCCCTTCCCTCATGCTTCCCTACCTTCCCTTCCTGTTATTGCACTTGCAATAAAATCAAAAGGCAATGTCTCTTCTACTACTCCTGGTAGTAGCATTGTTTTGTGGATTAAATGTATACCAGCATTGTAGCTTATGTACTGACTTCATAACTTTATTACTTGGAAACAATGTTCACTGCTTTTTCTTCAATAAAAAATGTAATCATTAAAAAAAAGAGATAATTAGTTGCATGCACTCTACCTGCTTCAGTATGAAAAAACTGCAAGCAACTGTCATGTCCACCTCTGTGGATATCAGTGGTAGAGCAGTCAAGTTCACTCCTCTTCCATAAAACTTAGCTTTTATTTAAAATCATAAAACAAATATGGTTAAGCCCAACATTTCAGCCTACATAACTTTTTCATGGACTAAGATTTACAGATACAATATTCATCTTTGTCTAAATAGTGTATCCATTTGAGCCTGGCACCAGGATCCCGCCACCTAGTTGCCAGAGCAACCAGTAGAGTCCTCCTGACGTCCATGTGCAAAACTCCATGTTACTACACCTAAACATCTATATGTATACATAAAAATCCGCTTTAAAACTAGCGCTTACAATTTTCGCATCTTTCGCCTATTGGCCAAAATGTTTTTACATGATTTACATTATTTTCGCACTTACGCTATAAAAACGTGATGTTTTTGCTGAAGGCAAACACAATAGAAGCAGCTACAGAGTGAGATAGATGTGCTGTGCTGCTCTGCTGTGATATTTTGCAAAAACTGAGACAGGAAAGGCTCATGCTGACTGCTTTCACTATGGGCAGGGTGAAAAATAATCAGTGGAGCAGCTGTAAGGACCCTTATGTGTCCACTGAGTCTGAGGAGGAGGAGGAGGAAGTGACTAGCAGTATTGAACCAATGCTGTCCAGTCCCCCAAAATAAACCTAAGGGATCTTGGGAAATTTAATGGGAAGGAAGAAAAGGGAAGGAGGGAGAAAAGGATAGTACTAGTGAGAGCAGGACAGTTCAGCTGCCTGTGCCTGCTGAAAAACGTGCTGCCCCTGCTGCCATTGCCACCATTGCTGTACCTGCAGCCACTAGTGTTGTACCTGCTGCCAGATGCGCTGCCACTAGTGTTATACCTGACAAGTACAGATACAGTAAAACTGAATATCTTTATTGAGATATAGAACAGCATAAAATAGATAGTACTTCCCCAACCCTCATTGGACCAAGTGTAAGGACAGAGTCTGGGCACTTCCCCAACCCTCATTTGGCAGGTAAGGGTCAAGCACAGGATCACCCGACTGAAAGGAGGTAAATACCACTCTGACTAAAGGCATATACTAGTAACAGTGATGGTAGTAGCTACTATTACAGGAGCAGGTGTCACGCCACTGGGAACAGAGGGAAATTCCCCAAATATGTTAGGGTGGTTAAGCTCAGAGACAGAACTCCCTAGACCGATAGGGTAAGCCAGCAGGCAGCGGTGAATAGGAATCCCAAGAACTCTAGGGTAACCAAGCAGGCAGCGGTGACTAAGACTCCCTAGAACGCTAGGGTCGCCAAACAGGCAGTGGTAATGGAGACTCCCTAGAACGCTAGGGTAGCCGAACAGGCAGTGGTAACTGAGACTCCCTAGAATGCTAGGGTAGCCGAACAGGCAGTGGGGACTGAGAGTCCCTAGAATGCTAGGGTAGCCAAATAGGCAGTGGGGACTGAGAGTCCCTAGAAAGCTAGGGTAGCTAAACAGGCAGCACGCTAGGGTACCCAATGGCACAGAACGGAGAAAGCAAGAATGCTAGTGGTACGGACTGACACAAACTGAGCACCGCTTGAATGAAGGAGTGCAAGCAGAGACAGTAGGCCACAGGTATTGAGGATCGAAGTCAGCCAGAGCTGGGTCAGTACATGGCGGATAGTCAGCCAAAGCCAGGGTCAATCTGGAGCGGGTAATCAGCCAGAGCCAGGAGTCAAACTGGAGTGGGGAGTCAGCCAGAGACAGGAGTCAAACCAAAAGCGGGTAATCAGCCAGAGCCAGGAGTCAAACCAGAGCGGGTAGTCAGCCAGAGCCAGGAGTCAAACCAAGAGCGGGTAAGCAGTCGGGGATCAAATGGAGCTGAAGTCAAAACAAGCCAGGAGTTATACACAGAAATCAAGAACAAGCTGATGTTTGTATCTGGTTTATAATGTTCTTCTTTTAAATATAAAATGCATTTTATCTCCTCGGGAGGCAAGAACCATGTTATAGCACTACATTGCTATGTTGGGATTATTTTCCCCTGTTGTATGGTCAAGAGACACAGATGGTTAGGCCATCTTCCTACTCATTTGTATATTTAGTAACATAGTAGCATAGTACCATAGTAGATTAGGTTGAAAAAAGACACAAGTCCATCAAGTTCAACAATTGTCTCATAACCCAGAGAAATGAGAATTTTATAGCTTTCCTGCTACCAGTGAGATGGCTCAGTTTGTTAAGGCACCAGTTGTAGAATCTGTTCAAGCTGCAAGATTGCAGGTTCTAGTCCCAGTAAGTAGACCTCAGCCTTTCACCCCTCTGAGGTAGATAAAATGAGTCCAGGACATACTTGAAAATGAGAGATAATCTTAAAGGATAGTAATACTTCGTTTTATCTTTATTTTATTTTGTAGGCATTAAAAAGAACGATATAAGTCTTATCTCTCAAAAGTTTATGGTTCGAGAGATATTCACAAGCAAAGCTTTCCCTCCCACCCCTTTTACCTAGTGTAAGCGATCTCTTCTCAGATGTGGAATCTGGTTGTAAGACCAGAAAGATAACAGAAGGGGACAATCTTCTTTCTATGAAAACAATGAAAACCCTGCCCCCCTTGACAAGTTTTTCAGGTTTTTCCCTTATCTTAATTGAAGATTGTCCCTCTCTGCAATCTACCTGGGCACCTCCCTTCTGATCTGGCTGTACAGTGTTACATCAGTAAAAGGGGCGGGAGGGGGATACTTTGTCATTGAATTACTCTTGAACTACAACTCTGACAGAATTGAAATAACACTCTCCAAAGTCCAAATACTATGAGGATTAATTAGAGCTGCTTTTATTATGAAACATTACTATCCCTTTAATGTATTCTTCCTGGTAAAATACTTTAACAAAAAAAAGTTAGTATTTATCAGACCTTCCTGATTTAACTACTAATACATAGTATAACCCTGTATGTTCCCTTTGAAAGAAATGAATCTAATCTTCTCTTAAATGTATCCATTGTATCTGCCATAACCATATCCTTGGGCAAGGAATTCCATAATTTAACAGACCTTACTGTAAAAAAACCCTTCCTCTGCTGAAGTCTAAACCTCTTTTCCTCTAATCTCAAGGGGTGTCCCCTGGTCATTTGATCAGGCCTTGAAATGAATAGCTCACCACAGAGACCTCTCATATATTTGCACATTGTCTCTAGAACAAATGAACCTATTTTGTCTAGTTGTTCCTCATACGCCAAATCCCTTAATAAAGTCCCTTTATTAATTTTATTGCTCTTCGCTGTACTCTCTCCAGATCTAGAGTATCCTCTTTCAGAAATGGTGCCCACAACTGCATTGCATATTCGAGGTGAGGTCTTACCAATGATTTGTACAATGGCAAAATTATGTTATTCAGTCTTGCATCAATATTCCTTTTATGCCTTTTATGCAAGACAGGACTTTGCTTTTGTTACTGCTATTTGACACTGTCACTGTTTCTAAGTTTGTAGTTTACAAGGGTTCTCAGGTCGAATCCCCTAAAATTAACCCATTAAGTTCATATGTAGCATCAGGATTCGGGGCTTTGTCAGTCTTAATTTTGTTCAGTCTTTCCATGACCTTTTCTTGTGTTAACCCAAATAATTTAAAAGCATTTTTCTTGCCCTTTTCTTCTTTACATTTGCAGTTAACCACAATGGCTATGACTTACTTCTTTTGCTTTTGTTCCACATTGGTGTATACTGTTGGGTACATTTCTGCAACCTAAGTTTGAATTCTGACCATTTTTCTCAGTATTTTTGCCTTTAAATGATGTATCTCAGTCTGTGTGTTGCATTGAAGCTCTTAACAATTTGAAGTTAGCTTTTTTAAAATTAAGAGTTTTGGTCGAACCTATACAGTTTTGCTTTACCAGACTGATCTCAAATGTAACCATGTTGTGATCACTGGAAATGCTGGAACTGACAGCCCAGTAAATACAGGCCCTCAGTACTGGTTTATCCAAAAAATTTACTTGGGACACTGAAATACCACCAATCACTTGTCCCCTTCCAGTTCTAAAGTTTGAGCGTCACTCGGGACAGACTGGACAGGATCGCAGCAGATGTCCAGATTTACCATAATAGAGACAGAGTCCCTCCCTCCTCCTAAAGGCTCTCTCCTCCCTAGACAAACGAGAGGCCCCCACCATTCTAGGGTCACCACTCTCAGAGTCGAGATCAGGAGGTAAGGGAGGTGAGAGAGGATAGGGTGGGTCAGAAACATGTGGAGGGACCTCATCAAGCTGTCTGCTTCCCTGCTCCACAACTGCCGTCCTCCCTCTGACCACAGCATCAACCTGCATGGGCTCCGCATCATCTGAGACAAATCTAGGAGGCCTGGGAGGCGAAGGAGGATAAGGAGGGTTAGCATAACGAGAAGACCCCTTGCCAGAGAACCTCCGCAGGTACTCTTTAAACGAGGGTCTCTCCCTTATTCTGGTATCCATCAGAATACAGAAGCAAACAGATAAAACAGAGGCCTGCAGCATGCTTGAAGCCTTGCGCCTGTAATGATGCTGAAGTCAAGGTAAGCTGTAACATGTATTGACTTTCGTGGACTAAACAAACTGATGGCCAAGCATGCATATACCTTTGATTACCGAGCTCTTTGACCACCTTAAAGGGTCAAAAATTTTCATGAAACTCGACCTAATAGCCTCATACAACCTTGTTCGATTAAAGGAGGGGCACGAATGGAAGACAGCTTTTAACAACCGGAGTGGGCACTATGAGTATTTGGTCATACCTTTTGGTCTCTGCAATGCCCCAGCTGTCTTCCAGGAGTTCATCAATTATGTTTTAAGAGAACTCTTACAAAGTTGTGTTGTGGTTTATTTGGATGGCATCTTCATTCATTCTCCTACTTTGGAGACTCATTGGTCGGACGTATCCAAAGTGTTGAGTCTTTTGAGGGAGAACAACTTGTATTGTAAGCTGGAGAAATGCGAATTTCATAAGCCACAAGTCACCTTCCTGGATTACATTATCTCCGCCTCCAGATTTGCTGTGGACCCCAAAAAATTGTCCGCAGTAGTAGAATGGCCTCGACCTGTGGGACTGAAGGCGATCCAAAGGTTTTTGGGGTTCACGAATTACTACTGAAAAATGTATTACAAATTTTTCTACCATTGTCAAACCACTTACTGACATTCAGCTCCGATTCTGGTTCATCCTAATCTCTCCCTATCCTTTACCCTGGAGGATGACGCATCCGAGATTGGAGTGGGTGCCCTGTTGTCTCAACACCCAGCTCCTGGTGAGACTTTACGTCCTTTTGGCTATTTCTCGAGGAAATTATCCCAGATTGAGATGGTATATCAAATAGGGGACAGAGAATTATTGGCTATTATCTTGGCCCTGAAGGAGTGGCGGCACCTCCTGGAGGGCACGAAATCTCCAATTCTGATCTTAACCGACCAAAAGAACCTTATTTACCTTTCTGAAGCTAAGTGCTTGTCCTCCAGGCAAGCCAAATGGGCACTGTTCCTTTCCAGGTTTAATTTTGTGGTTTCCTATCTTCCAGGCTCTAAGAATGTGAAAGCAGAAGCTTTGTCTCTCCAGTTTTGCAGCCTGTGCAGGGAGGAGGTTCCTCCGACTCCCATTATTCTGGCAGATAGGATCCTGGCTACCATATGTACTTGTATTACATCCCCCCTGGGAGAAGAGATTCTGACAGCCCAGGAAGCTGCCCCAGCTGAAAAGCCTGATGGAAGGTGCTTTGTCCCTGTTCAGTTGCACATTAAGCTTTTGGAGACCTCTCACACCTTAAAAATAGCTGGTCACATTGGCCCTGACCAATTGATTTGGTCTTTGTCAGGGGTATTGTGGTGGCCACATCTCAGGTCTGATTGTGCTGCCTTCACTGCGGATTGCACAACTTGTGCTCAAAATAAGTCACCTAGACACTTGCCGGTTGGGTTGCTCCAGCCGGTAGACAATGGGGAGCATCCCTGGTCCCATTTGTCAACCTTTCAATTCCCATGGGCTTCACGGTCATCCTGATGGTCGTGGACAAGTTCTCTAAGATGGCACAATTCGTACCACTCAAGGGTTTACCTTCCACGCAGGAGTTGGTGGTGGTATTTGCTAAAGAAGTCTTTCAGCTCCATGGCATACCCAGGGTGATTGTATCCGATAGAGGAAGCCAGTTTGTGTCTCATTTCTGGAGGTGTTTTTGTGCTCAGATGGGCATCCAGTTGGCATTTTCCTACGCTTACCACGGTGCGGCAGAACGATCTAACCAAGCCTTAGAACAATTTCCCTGTTGTTACACATCAGACTACCACGATGACTGGGCTACCTTGATACCTTGGCCGGAGTTTGCCAGGAATTGTGCTGTTAACACTTCCTCATGGAGTTCCCCATTCTTGGTCAACTATGGGTTTGTCAGGATGGCATTGATAAAGAGGGGACGAGACCCTTACTCTCTATTTCCCTTGCTAGATATGTGGTGTAAGGCTCATCAGAGGGATCTGACCAGCATAGATCACTACCCTTCCAGAGATAGAAATTCCTTTCAGACTCAGATCCATGTGCAGTTCTCCACTGTAACACTCCCCTTCTCTCCTATTTACCCTGTGCACTCTCATCTTCCTTCTCTCTCTTTTAGCTACTTCGAAAGAGCTAGTTAACAGACCTACAAAATATCTTGGGACCCAAATTTGCATTACTCTCTTTTCTCTCTCATCTTACCTCTTTATCTCTGTCTTATTGCTTTAAAATATACTTGGGCTTCAGATATTCCAGCCTTTTCAATGTATGACATCTTTTGTAGTACACATGTTAATAGTTTACTGAAGGCTTTATGATATCATCATTATATAATTTCTGTACTTTGTAATTGGTGATCTATGAGACTCTGTCAAAATGACCTGTCTTTGCTTGTACGACGGGGTGCTGATAAGTATTGAGCCTTACCCAGAAAAAATTGAGCTAGTAACTGCCACACTATTCTACATATTCCCCTAGAAAGTCAATGCACTTGCGACATCTGTCCTGCAGCTTCTTAAGTCCCTGCAAATAAAATTCTTCCAACTGCAGCATTAGTTGCCTCCGGAACACTCCCAATTCATTGTCCCTTTAGGTGTTTTTTGAGATTGGGGAACAAATGATAGTCAGAAGGAGCCAGGTTGGGTGAATAGGGTGGATGGGGCATCACTTGAAAGCCTAAGGAGGTCAGATTTGCCATTTTGTTACCTGCAGTGTGTGATGAGGCATTGTCATGCAACAGGATGACACCTTTGGAGAGCTTTCCTCTACTTTTCCTTGATGTTTTGCCTCAGCTTTGTCGATAAAGCACAGTAATATGTTACATTCAGCAGAACTCCCTTCTTATCCCAAAAAACTATTGCCATTTGCACTGACCTTTGAAAATGGAACTTCTTTGGCCTGGGGGAATCACTGTGCCTCCATTCCTTAGACTGTTCCTTTGTCTCAGCATCATAAAAGTAGATCCATATCTCAACATCAGTTATCAGTTTGTCCAGGAAATCTGACTCATTTCTTGCAAAATGTTCCAAAACAGTCACCGATGTCTACTCTTTTGTTCAGTTGTCAAAAGTTTTGGGATCCACTTTGCTGCAAGCTTTCTCATTTGCAAGTTGTTGTGGATAATGGCACCAACTCTCTCACATGATATTCCCAGATATGTAGCAATATGTTTGGCTAATATTCGGCAGTCCTCCATGATCTTGTCATGGATGGCTTTCACATTTGCAGGCACAGACACAGAAACAGGCCTTCCACTGGGTTTCTCACTTTCAACACAGAAATGGCCAGTTTTGAAATTGACAACCCAACGTTTAACTGTTGCATATGAAGGGCCACTGTCACCCAAAGTTTGTGACATTTCTTCATGGATCTGCTTCGCACCTTTCCCTTGGAGAAACAGGAACTTGATTATGATCCTATGCTCTTCCACATTGAAGTTTTCTGGAGGTGCTGCCATGTTCACTTTGGAACGTAAAAATAAAGATAAGTTAAAATTATAGGTAGTTGATTTTTGCACAATTGAATATAGACAATTAGAACAGTACACCCTGCAGTTTACAGCATCCTAGCTCAATTTTTTCTGGGTAAGGCTCAATACTTATAAGCACCCCTCGTATTGTTATTTCTTTTTATACCTTATGGACTTCTCTTTTTGTACAATCCAACCTACCAATCTAATCTATTTAAATCTAATAAATATTGGGATTTTAGTTACATGTTTTTGGCCAAAGGTGTGAAAAGCTTGCCTGCCCCATCAAGGCACACCAAATACAGGCAAGTCCCTATCTGTTCACATTAGAGGTAAGGCAGTATCACAGCTTTTTAATTGCATTATACTAAATACATGTTCACAGATTGAATGCATATAGGGACTGTATCTGGGTTGTCTTGATGGGGCAGGCAAGTTTTTCATGCCTTTGGCCAAAAATGTTTAACTAAAACCCCACTGTTTATTATTTATAGTAAGCCATAGACTATTTTTGTTTAAAAGTCAGGATTTCATGCACAGACTTTCCTTTTGTTTATTTTGTATTTGTACACCCTCTCCAATTTAAAATAATGTAACTAAGATTATTTTAACCTTTCCCACACTCAATCCATTCATTTAATTGGGGACTGACTCCCAAAGAGTGTAACTGTTTAGTCAAATGACAAATAACAACATGGATACCCAATAAACATTTACACACTTCTATATTCCTAAACAAAATAAGCGTCCTGGGTACAAAAGTTATAAAGGGGGCCCAGGCTACCCTCTCTCACCCAGTGTACTGTTTCTCTTTGGGAGTGCTTTCCCAATGGAAATCAAAGGGTAAATAATTCCTTTAACCAGGGCAGGGATGTCTGAGTTCGATCCTCAAGGGCCACCACCAGGCCAGGATTTAAGCATGTTCCTGATTAAGCATGGGTGAGTTAATCAGTGGCTTACTCATTTTGATTGGCTAACTGTTCTCAAACAGGGAAATCTTAAATCCTGGACTCTTGGTTGCGCTTGAGGACTGAACTTGGACACCACTGTGCTAGGATTTGTAGATGAAACTTTTAAAACTGTATAACCTTTGCTTATAAATTGGGGTGAGTGAAAGGTCCTGTCATGTTCCCATTAAAAAAAAATCGACAAAAAACAAGTGGTTGTCTGCCTTTTCGCGGGAAAATCCATTTTAAATAAAGCGATTAAAATCTTCACCGTTTTTGACCGTTGGCAAAAATGTTTAATCTTTTCTCTATAAAACCATGCATTCTAAAGCAGCAGCAGCAACAGCAGCAACATCATTCTCTGTCCCAGCCAGTGAAGGGTAATGTGGAGGAGAAAAAGAAAGCGGACATTCTTCTCCACCTTTCCCCTCCTCCCTGAGGTCCTGGGTGTGGGACTATTTTTCTCCTGGAGCAGGCACAGTGCAGTGATCAGCAACAGCACTGTGCACAATTTGTGGTAAGCCAGTAAAAAGGGGAAAGGAGGTAATGCACCTTGGCACAACTTTTCTGACAATACATATGAAACACAGACACCATGACATTTATGTGAAACATGTTAAAGCCAAAAACCCACCAAAGAAATCGGGCACCACTGTTGCTCTACCCCCTGACTCTCCCCAAAGGAAACAAGAGGTGAGGAAGAGATCAAAGAGGAAGAAAAGGAGAAAAACCCAAGCAGAGGCTGAAAGTTAGATAGCAAGCAAAACACCGGCTCACCATCACCTTCTTGCTCTATGGTAACAGCATCTTCTGGTGTTCCACCTAGTTTATCTTTACCTCTCCCCACCTATTGCTAGCCATTCAGTAGATGTCAGCAAGTGGCAGTTTGTGTCCACCCATTGCACACAGGCCAGTGTTGTGGAGGACAGTCACAAGCAGGGCATAAAGCAGTATCTGAGGAGATTCCATCCCACTGAATATGCTAAGCTGGTGGCAGGGAGGGTTCATCATAAGTATTAAACTGCCTTCAAATTGTCACATGTCCTTAGTGGGGAGTTGACAAGGTTCATAGTGATAGCAGCATTACTTGGTTTCTGGTGGGATGATTTCACATTGGAGATACGAAAGGTCATGGTGTTTGGTTACAGTTATGCCAGGTGTTTGATGTCATTCCAGATGTACCCATTGTTCCCAGTCCCCTTATGTATCATACTATCACAGTATCCCTAGGTGAGCCTATGTCTCCTGTGCTTCCTTCTTCTGTTACGCTCGTGTGGCTTGATGACCATCCGCTTCCTCATTTCTGACGTTATTAAAGGGAGCTATATGAACTCTTGTTTTATAGGAAAGAGCTTATTTGCCTAATTCATTCCTGCCTTGCTGTGCTGCTATTTAAACTCCATTGGGCCTATCAATCATTGCCCTTATGTGGTCTACCCACATCGGTTCTGACCTATGTCTCTGGCTGACTAACTCGCTCCGTGTAGGACCCCTGCTTGTCTGACTACTCATATTGGTTTTGACCTGTGGCTCTGGCTAACTCGTTCCGTGTATGGCCCTGGCTTGTCTGACTACCCACATTGGTTCTGACCTGTGGCTCTATCCAGTCAAATATCAATCTACCCCAGATTCACAGGGTTCCTGGTTCTGTGTCGTGTTATGTATATATTTCTTATTTTATTTTTTGCTATTAACTGTCCCGCCCGATACCAGTCAACAAACCCCCCAAAAAATTCCCTGTTCAACTGATTCTTTCCCCAGACTCCACCCACCAACACAAGCACCCTCCTCAGATCCATTTTATATCATGTCTTATGTTTTTTTTAATTGTATTTATTTATTTTTTATTATCTGTTCTCCAAATCTCAGTCAACAAAACCCCTCAAAAAATTCCCTGTTCAACTGATTGATTCCCCCACACTCCATCAACACAGGCACACTCATACCCCTTTTATACTATTCCTTTGGTAAATAAAATTTGCTATGTATTGTGTTTAAATTCATTGTTTCCTTTGATTTCAATGGAATGAGCTAGGCATAAAAGCGGAAAAACGGCACCTTTCACTGGAAATTATTCACCAAGCGGGAAGTGCCATTATTCACCAATTTTGGTTTGAGGAGAAAATTTTCACCCATCCATACTTATAAGCATAAAGAAGCAATAAATAATTGTGATACCCATGATAGAATATCAGTCAGTTCAGTAGATCACCACATTTTAACCACATTTTGCTGGTTTTATATAATTTTACTGAAAATTAAGAGGATTTTCATTATTGGAGATCAGTTTTTTCCCCTAAAGATGACAGTGTAACTAACACAAAAGGAGAGGATGCCTTCACATGCTCGATGGTATGCAATGCTAAACCCAAGATGTTTTGCTTAGTGAAGCATGTAATATAATGTCTATTACTTATTAGAACAATCTAATGTAGATTACGTTTGCAGTGATTGCAAGCTACATTAAATGATTTTCTTTACAGCTAATAGCAAGTTTTGTTTTTTATTTTTTATTAACAATCAAAAGCACATCAGATGTGAGTTTCTTAGTTCCTTTTCCTTCTGATTACATTTATTAGGAATTATTTTATACACAGTATGTTTCACTGTCCCTTTGAACTTGATTATCATGTTAAACTGACTAATTGGTTGATTGCCTGATAAAAGTTGTTCCCTAATGGTTTTTTCCTCTACAATATTGATAAACTGTGTGAGTGCACCTCAACTAATCAACTTGTCTAATTGCATTATTTTGTTTCCACTTCTGGTTAATGGATTGCTTTAGTTTAAATTCCAGTCTTTTCACTGTACTTGTGTGTTCCCGAGAAATGACCTTCATTAAAATATCTCCTATTGCTTTAATACTGAACTTCTATGTAGCAGAGAACCCAGTCTGAAAGTTTTGCATGAAAAACAAGGCAGTGAAATATTGAGAATCACTGGAGTAATTCTGTGTTAAACCAGCTGCACCAGTAAGTAGCAACTAAAAATATCATTTGATTTAATTGGGTCTTATAGACCCTTAAATGCTAGATAGGTCTGTTGTTATTGCAAATATAATAAAATTGCCACATGTTCTATGTGTTTCTGAGCATAATGTACTTTAGACAGGATAAAATCAGGCAAAAGACCTGCCAAGTGATCCAACTATCTCTCTCTCTTGTTTGCCAGCAGACTCCACCCACATCCAGAAAAAACAAAATGCATGTGCTCCGGGGGTTGTCATCATCATCTCTAAGAACAACAGGGAGGGAGAGAGAAAGACCAAACACACTGGATACTAAACAATAATACAAGACAATTCAAAATGACATTGAAATAAACAAAATAAGACACTAAATAAAAACACAAATTCATAATATACACATATCAACAATAATAAAAACATTGTAAAATAAATCACAGCAAAATAAATCATGATCATATCAAAAAGTGTGAACAATATTGTTTTAGTGCATCAATATAATAAATGAAATATAGCTTCCTTAACCCCTTAGGGACCCTTGACGTACCAGGACCGTCAACGGTAAATTTGCTCGAACGACCCTTGACGGTCCTGGTACGTCACGTACTTTTTACTTACAGCGCTCTACCGGGAGCGCTGTAAGTAAAAATAGGGCATGAAATAGACCGCTCCAAGATCGGAGCGATCTGTTTCAAGCCCCATAGTGACGCGCCGATACACGTGACAGGTCACGTGTACCGGCTCGTCAAAGTGCCCCTATGCGGACGTTATGGGACGGAAATGTCCCATAACCTCCGGTCCTTAAGGGGTTAAAATTAGGGATGGATGACAATTTTCACCTCTAAACAGGAGAAAATTTTCACTTTTTGATGAGCAGAAAATTTGTCATGAAAAAGTGCATTTTTTTTGCTTTTTTTCTCCTAGCTCATTGCATTTAAATCAATTTGAAGACTGAATTTCTCCCCACCATATGGAAGTTTCTCTTCTTTTTCTGAAGGCACAGTATAAAATGGGTGTCATTTTGTGTTTGTGAGAAGAAGAGAAAACAGCATATTTTTGAGCTAGATAAGACAGGCTAATAAAGTAGAGTTGAAGCTTTGTTTAGGCAGTCTCATAGGCAGGAATTCTATTCCCTGCATTAGGGGAGCCTGGAGGATTCTGAGGAACAGGAAGGGTTAAAAAAGGTTGACCCCCAAATACCCCAAAATTCTGTGTGAATGACTGGGAAGACACGAGGTGATCCAAGATTTTTCCTGAACTGGCTGTTATAGCTGTTCTAGTGGAGTCTGTAGATGTGCAAAGGAGTTTCCCAAATACCTTAAGTACAAATTGGCAGCCGTTATCCAAGTTGCTTCCTGCTCATGCTGTTATTTCTGTGTCAGGGGAATCTGGAGTTGTAAGAAGGGACAAAGGAGTAAAGGAGAATTACCTTGGATGCCCCAACATTATGTGTGTCTGTCAGGGGAGATACGCAACTCTGTTCCAAGTTTCTTCTTCTAATATATATTCTCAGTGTGCTAATTTAATCCACTAGTTTGAAGCCTCATGATGGATCAAACTACTGGGTCCATTGCAACCTCCAAATCTTTCTACAAGTCCACTAGGAGTAACTCTTAAACAACTGAGTCCTTATTATTAATTAATAGGCAGTGGCTAGATACACTATATAGGGCACCCCACCCCCCTCAACATTCCTCCAAAGTTTGATAAAAACAGTCTCCAAGTGTCTGGCTCATACATCACACAAATTGCACCCCATAAGTGCAATCTATAAGATACACCACTCCAGAAGAACTACAGTTTAAAAACAATTCTAAATTAAATTCTGTCCCTCTAGTATTTACAAACTTTACTAGAAATAAACGGGTAAGCAGAGCACCTTGCTTCACTACATTTATAACTACCTATACATTTAAAGAAAAAACCTTCTCTAAATCTAATGGGGGCTAGATAATTTTATGTGAATCTAGATCTAGAACCTACAATGCCCTTAAGTAAAAGGTTTATCTTTTAACTCATCTGATGTATCCACCAAAAATGTAATGAAAAATCTCACTTTGCCATCATGTACTATTTTCATTTTACATTTAAATTTTAAAGTCATACATTTGTATAACATGTCCAGTTCTCAAATAATCCCTGTGAACAAGCTCAGTGGGACAGGTTTTAGTCAGCAATCTTTCTTGTAGAATAAAAGATTATTATCACAAGGTGATATGATGGCTACTCCGATAGTCAAGAAAGATATTGGAATCCACATTCTCAAAAAAAGTTCTACAGCCCATGAAACCTCCTTTCTCTGCAATTAAAGGGATAGTAATCTTTCATAATAAAAGCAGCTCTAATTAATCATCATAGTATTTGGACTTTGGAGAGTGTTATTTCAATTCTGTCAGAGTTGTAGTTCAAGAATAATTGAATGATAAAGTATCCCCCTCCCGCCCCTTTTACTGATGTAACACTGTTCAGCCAGATCAGAAATGAGGTGCCCAGGTAGACTGCAGAGAGGGACAATCTTCAATTAAGATAAGGCAAACACCTGAAAAACTTGTAAAGGGGGGCAGGGCATTCATTGTTCTCCTAGGAAGAGGATTGTCCCCTTCTGTTATCTGTCTGGTCTATGGACTGGATTCCACATCTGAGAAGAGATGGCTTACACTGGGGGACAATCTTGGACTACAACTCTGACAGAAATGAAATAACACTCGCCATGGTCCAGATACTATGATGATTAATTATATCTGCTTTTATTATGAAACATTACTATCCCTTTAAAGGGATAGTAATGTTTCATAATAAAAGCAGCTCCAATTAATTATCATAGTATTTAGAATTTGGAGAGTGTTATTTCACTTCTCTCAGAGTTGTAGTTCAAGAGTAATTCAATGACAAAATATCCCCCTCCCGCCCCTTTTACTGATGTAACACTGCTCAGCCAGAGCAGAAGGGAGGTGCCCAGGTAGACTGCAGAGAGGGACAATCTTCAATTAAGATAAGAGAAAAACCTGAAAAACTTGTTATGGGGGCAGGGCTTTCATTGTTCTCATAGGAAGAAGATTGTCCCCTACTGTTATCTGTCTGGTCTATGGACTGGATTCCACATCTCAGAAGAGATGGCTTACACTAGGTAAAAGGGGCAGGAGGGGAAACTTTGCTTGTGAATTTTTCTCAAACCATAAATGTTTGAGAGATAAGACTTATATCGTTCTTCATGTTTTTTTAATGCCTACAAAATAAAATAAAGATAAAACAAAGTATTACTATCCCTTGAAGGCCTACAAAAAGAGGATAGATTATCTAAATGTTTTTTATTACTAACACTATGTATAAAAGTTACCACATTTTGTTGTTTGATAATTATAAGTTGGGTTTAAGACATAAATATTAAAGGGAAAAAGTGTGAATGGGCAGTTTTTGTTAGACATTGCTTGTAAATCAGTGGCAATTTTAGCTTTGTTTTGTGGCTTTTGAAGTGCTAAATAGTTTCAAAGTAGTTTATTTTACTAACAGATTGCATTTAATAGCATTAAGTTGGTTTTGTGTTGTGCTATAGTTTAACACACATGTCCATTTTGGAGCCAAAAGTGCAAGGTATCAGGTTACTGCTAAATGAACATTGCTTTTTAGATACTTTTCATGTAATTTCAGTTCTGAGGATATAGTGGGTCATTTAACTGGTACTGATTTTTATTACATTTTTATTAGTTGGTTAAAAAAATAAAAAGTTGTAATAACATTTTCCTGTTAGCCATTCTTGCCTAGTGTGATACTTTTGCATAGGTGTATGGGAATAACTGTATAGGTTTTGGGTCACTTACATGTGTATATTAATTTTTTTCCAGGGTCTAGTGGGTAAATTTTGCTAAAATAAGATAGGTCCATTACTGGTAGATCTGACCTGAAACTGTGTATCATTTGTTCTATTTACTGGAATGGTCCAACTTAAAGAAAGGAACTTTTTATTAATTTATTTCTTTTGTGGGGTATATTATGCATCTGCTTGGGTAATTCTGTGGTGTGAAACACGTGCTCAGTAGCCATTGTGTTGTTATAAGGTGGGTGATTCAATTTGGAAATCAGCCGCCATTTTGTTTGTGTCTTGTGACTTTCAAGTGTGTTGGTAAGTAGCTTGCTTGGTTAAAAGTATATTATTTTATTAACAAACATTGTAGGAAATATCACAGGGTTTAAGATGTCTTTTCCAGGAGCAAACTATTTCTCTACTGAAGTATGTGATTATTTCGTGGATGATATCTTTAGACATAAGTACTCCCTGATCCCACAGACCCAAATGTGGCAAATTTGAGGGCTTTATGATGGTTCTGACTCAAGTGGTAACTAGTAAGGAATATAATGCAAACAAGTGAAAAGCCATGGTGGTACAGGTAGTTGTTATAGCAATTGGTGGTTTAGCGGGTATTGTCCAAGGGTTAAATAAACAATATAGAAAAATAGGTAAGTCAGATTACCATGATGCCAACAAGGGACCTCTTGTGGTGGCACAAAGGGTTTTGTTTTGATGCACCCTGCGTCAGCCACAGCTACCAATGGTACAGGGCTCACCAGCACACATAGCAAGTGTTCTGGACACTCTTCCTAGTCAATGCCAGGAATTTGTGAGGTTGTTTGATCCAACCCCCACAGATTTAGAACTCTTGTTACTGAGAGCAGATAAGTGGTGGCTTGACCACCCATACACTGAACGGGCATGCACAGTCTCATCAGTAAGGCCCCGTAAGCGGAGATGGGGCGCACCACAGTGAAACAGAGATAGCGAAAACTGGAGGATAAGAGATTAAGGCATTTTTGGGGGAGGCACAGCAAAGGAACATTGAGCAGGAAAACAAAGAGCAAACGTTGAAGGAAATAATAATAGTGGTGTGAAAGACAATTTTGGCACATGGAGGCCATTTTCTTCTCTGAAAAGAGAACATGAAAATCTAGAAAGAGATTATACTAAAATAAAAATTGAACATGATCTCTTAAGAGAGCAAGTTACCAGGCTTGAGGCAGAATTATGCCACCTTAAACAGGGTGACTTGACAGTGGTCTCAGAGACAACTTCAATTATAATTATTTTTCCCTTTCAATCCCTATTTTTCATCAATCCCATAATGGTATAGTGAGGGGAGGGTGCAGTAAGATTGCAATTGGTTGTTTTGTCTGTATTATAAAATTTTGTTATTGTTTTTAGGAATTGGGGGACACATAAACGTTATATGGGTGGGTATGTTTGTACAGGGATGGATGGTGGACACTGTTGTGGGTGTGAACTTTGCGGTTTAACTCACAATAAGCCCACATATCCCAGGGAGCTAATGTGTGTGTTCGGTGGGGTACTAACTTTATTTTTTTCTCAGATATGTGTGTACAGGGATGGATGGTGAACACTGTTGTGGGTATAAACTTTGCGGTTTAACTCACATATCCCAGGGAGGTAATGTGTGGGTTCAGGGGGGGGGGTACTAACTTTTTATTCTTTCTCATTTTTCCAGGAGTCAAGCAGGATTGAAAATAGTTGAAAAGCAGACAGAGACAGGATTTTCATTCAGGATTTTCTTTTCTTTTCTTTTGTTTCTTTCTCTCTCTGCTTTTCTTCCTCTCTGTCTCTATACGTTTTTGTTTCCATATATTGTCTCTCTTTCACTTTCTCACTCTCTCTCTAACAGATTTATATAGTATAGAGATGGAACTCATTGAAGGACAATGGTGGAACTTCCTCATAGAACTAAGTATATATTGTATCACAATGGGAAAGGAGGGAAATTTGTTACATACAATGCATGTTCATGGAGAGCAATAATTATGTGTATGTAAATGTGTACACAGGGTAAAGGAGAGATAGGGGGGGAGGGGACCATCAAAATCAGGACAGACATGGGAATGGGTGATCTTGTATGAAGCAGTTACAGTGAATAGTAAGTGGGCAACATCAATTTAAATATAGGTGGCGAATGGCATGCTCTGGCATGTTCAAATAATGTTTGTGAGAGGAAGGTGTTTTCTAACAGATAGCATGGTAAGGATCTGATGAGAGATCCATAAATAGTATAGTTGAATCACATTCCCAAAGAGTTGTATTGCCATGTTTTTCAAATATTCCAGTATGGTGGGATTTTAATTTTTGTTCACTTCCTTTAAGATATCTGGAACAGCATCAATAGTGGGTCCAAAACCAAGGGAACTGAGAATACAAGGAACCATTGCAACATGTCTGGGATGTGGATTTCAATGAATATCCTGGGTCTCAACTGCAGGGAATCTACCTATACTAAACAGAGTGATGGAAGACAGATGACTCGCATACAATCATCCATACAAACATGAAATGACCATGGTCACAGTCCTGTACAGACTTTTTAGCAAATAACTGAACATAGAATCTTGTAAACATGTATATATTTTGTACAGAAGTGTGCAGTTATAGACAGATGTTAGAATAAGTATTCAACCTAGGAAGTTTGCAGGGAAGCTCATGTTGCTGAGGGAATTGCTCTGGAGGGAAGGTGGGTGAATTTTCAGCTCAAAAAGGTTTTTCTCACCCACTGGGTTTCCCTGCTTTGGGAAAAGATACTTGGGAACTGGGCAACATAGGACAAGAAAAAGTGGGGGAATGTGGTGATCTGTCCACATGTTGAAAATGGATGGGGGCATGTTTTTGTGACATCATAACCTTTAGCCAATAAGAAATAAGGGGGCATGGCTTGAAAGTAGGTAAAGTATGGAGCAACTGCTGCTCTGGTTAGTTCTCTTCTTATCCTGTGGATTCCAGGCTGTCACTCTCCTCCTGTGTCTTCTCCCCCACTTCCCACCCATAATAATGACATTTTTACACTTTTTTATGGCTACAAGATTTCCCACTACAATACTACTGCTGCTGCAGTTGAGTCCTACAGTAAAAATTGTTAGCTAGCAGGCAAAGTCCCTTTGTCCTTTGCCCAATACCTTAACTACTTGCTTATACAACTCGGTTTACTATGGAAATTTTGCTCCTCAAAGAGCATAATCATAATGTCGTCTGAATTAAAAGCATGACATCAGAATGTCACCCGAATCAAAAGGGTGACATTCTGATGTTGCATGTTAACTGTAGCTCAGAGTACTCTCCATCCTTAATGTAAATTTTTGCGAAACCCTCCATCTGTGCCTTAACGTATATCCTGCTACCACTGTCTCTGCTGTCCTATGCTGCGAGTACCCTCCATCTGTGTCTTAAACCATTGACAGAGGAGTCCACAACGCACTTTGCAATGAGGTCCTGGGTGTGGGACTATTTTTCTTTTGGGGCAGAGACAGTGCAGTAATCAGCAACAGCACTGTGCACAATATGTGACAAGTGAGTGAAAAGGGGAAAGGAGGGAATATACCTTGGCACAACCTCCTTGATCACACACATAAAACACAGACACCATGACATTTATGTGAAACATGTTAAAGCCAAACATCCACCAAAGAAATTGGGCACCACTGTTGATGTACCCCCTGACTCTCCCCAAAGGCAACTACAGGAGGAAGAATAGAAAAATCCAGCCAGAGCCTTAAAGTTTGATGAAGAGCGAGACACCTGGCTCTCCATTAACTTATTGCTCTATGGTAACTATATGTGTTGGCTATCAACCTCATTCATGTTTATCTCCCCCACCTGTTGATAGCCATTCAGGAGATGTCAGGATGTGGCAGTTCGTGTCCACCCATTGCACACTGTGGGGTGCACTAACCGCACATGGCAGCGTGTTGGAGAATAATCTCAACCACATGGCAGTGTGGTGGAGGATAATCAAAATCAGGGTATAAAGCATCATCTGAGGAGATTCCATCAAACAGAATATGCTAAGCTGGTATCTGGGAAGGTTCATCATTATTATTATTGTCTGCAAGTTTTCATGTGTCTTTAGCAGGGAGTGGACAAGGGGTACAGTGACAACAGCAGTACTTGGTTTCTGGTAGGATTACTTCACATTGGGGTCCCTAAGCATCATTGTCTATGGTTACAGTGATGCCAGCTGTTTGATGTGAGTGCAGATGTGTAAATTATTCCCAGTGCTTCCCTTATTTACCACGCTCACTGTGCAAATTGCAGTTGCTGATGAGAGGCACAGTTCCTGTTCTCACTGAAATTATTTACATCTAACAACACACCCAAGATTTTGGAGGAGGGGCAGGTGTAGAAGCATTATTGGCCAACTTCTTTTCTCCACATATGCCTGAAGTAGTGGGGGCTAGTTGTGGTGCTGCTACTGCCTTAGGTGCATCACTGGAGTTAGTAGTGGCAAGTAGAACCATGATCAACCATCATCCATGTTCCTGCTGTTGTTGATCCCATTCCCTTTGAGCTCCCTAATAATCATGTTGCTTAAACAACTCAGCAGCAAGAACAGCAGTCGCAAATTCCACAATGTCACTGGGGCCTTTGACAATGACCAGTGGCCACTGGCCATCATAACATGACATGCTGACACTAGGGCAGTAGATCATTTTTTTCTTGACTTGTTCTTCCAAAAACCCCCCAAAAACAATAGGCCTAAAAAAAAGAAACTCTTTTGTGGGGCTTGTTTCTAATAAGCTTAAGTCCTACAAATCACTGATTCCTCAGGGCAGGTGATGCTAACAAGTCAAATTGATAAAAATTATCTCTGTTTACTCAGACTTGTGTCGCTAACAAGCCAAAGTCCTACAAATCAATGTTTCCTCAGGGCTTGGGGCTAAGACAAGTCTAAGTTCCACAACAAATCAATGTTTCCTCAGGGCTTGTGCTTCTAATAAGTATTGATGGGCAAAAATGTTCAGCTAAAACCAATATTGGGGAAGAATGGAACATCCCACTTGGTGAATAATTTCCAGAATAAAGTGGTGTTTTTCCGCTTTTTTTGCCTAGCTAATTCCATTAAAATCAATCGGAACATTGAATTTATACACAATACATTGCAAATGTTATTTTATTTCCCAAAGGCATAGTATAAAATGGGTATGACGTTGCCTGTGTTGAAAGAGTATGGGGAATCTGTTGATCAGGGAATTTTTTTGGGGGGGTCGTTTACTGGGATTGGAGGGGGCAGTACAATTTAAAATAAAAAATGACATGTTATAAAAGGGGACTGAGGTAGGTGCCTGTGTTGGTGGGTGAAGTCTAGACAAAGAATCAGTTGAATAGGAATATTTTTTTGCACAGTGGTTGTTGACTGCAACTGGGGCAGACTGATACTTGACTAGAGTGTTTTGTAGGAAACATTAATTTGTAGGACTTAAACTTATTAGAGGCACAAGCCCTGAGGAAACATTGGTTTCTTGCAGGAAATTAGACTTGTGTTTGGCCCAAGCCCTAAGGAAACATTGATATGCAAGTCCCCAAAAATTGTTTTTCTTTTTTCTGTAGGCCCCTGTTTTTTTCTTATTAAAGAACAAGCCCTGAGGAAGAAAAATACCCTACTGGCCTAGCACAAAAAAAGAAGGCAACAGGACAGCAAAACGTGATCTGCTCTAAGTGTAGCATTTTATTTCATAATGATAAAAAAAATATTGAAAATAATAGTTCACCTTCAGGGGACCTACTCACAAAAAGTATAATAGAAATCAAACATATCTCCAAACAAATCTCCAGGCTAGCAGTTGTGGGGTCTTTCTTTTCTCCTGCACCTACTCTGGCATCCTTCACATTGTGTTCCAATCGGTCTTCCCTGAATGACTTCAGACTGACAGGATATCTGAACTGTCTGAGCTAAGCTTTTCTTGCCTTGTTCTGGTGCTGAGATTATGATCCCACACTGACTCAAGCCAACGATTAGTGGAATCTCGATGTACGTTTCGTGGTATAAACCTATTTCATCAAGAGATACCAGCTATTACCATAGTATCTTATTTATACATTTGTCAGCCAATAATTTAAATCAATACATCAATAATAAAAATACATATCCTACTCAAGGTCAATATGTAAGCATCATTCACTGTTATCGTGAAAACAACATCACCTAAATGATTACTTCAAAGGTATAAAAAAATATAATAATTAAACTCTACTTAGTGCACTTTTATAGGACCATGCTTAAACAAACAATGAAAAACAATGAATATCTATTTCATCATTAATACCATTTGGTTTCATGGTTTACAACATAAATTCAATAGGATTCTCTGTGACAGAGTTTTCTAAATCTGTCACACCTCATCGACTAACTGGTATCTGTTAGATACCTGTGATTTTTAAACCAACAATACTTCCTTTTTGACATTCTAAAAAATGTCTGGATCCTGTATGTTTATTTAGAGGGTGGACACAAACTGCCAGGTCCTCCCATATATAGACTTGCTATCAGCTGATGGGCAAGGTAACATTGACAAAGGTGGTATGCCAGGGAAGGAGGTAGAGGACCCTGAGGGTGACAGTTGGTACGTCTTCCCACAAGAAGATGTTGACCCGAGCACAAGACAACATAGATGTTATGCTCACCATTTAATTTATATTATCAGGCTGGGTTTTTCTAGTCTTCCTCTGGAATTTTCACCTACATTCTTTGTGGCCTTGGAGAGGAATGGGGGCATAGTGACAGTGGCTTGTTTTGATTTCTCTTTTTGGGGATTTGGCTTTCACATGCTTAACATAGATGTCAGGGTGTTCATGTTGTATGTGCTTAAGGTGGGCCGTTGTGCCAAGGTGTGTGTCTTCCTTTCCCCTTTTCACAATCTTGTCACAAATAGTGCACAGCACAGTTGATGATGAAGGCACTGTGCCTGCCCCAATGGAAAAAGTATTACCACAACCAGGATTTAAGTTAGGGTAGAAGTTGAGAAGAATGACCTTCCTCTTCTCCACAATCACCTTCACCAGCTGGGTTAGTTGATGCTGCTGCCTTAACATCCTGACAATAGCTAGGACCAGGATTATTGTTGACAGATGAAATCCTGCCTCTGATAACTCAGCAGAAGGAATTACAGCAGCAGCAAACTCCACAATGTCACTAGTGGTTGTTAGGGATGAGCGAAAGTTGTTGTCAAGTTCCTGAGAGAAATTCCGCAAAAAACACTTATTGTCCCCTTTTTTGAGAGAAATTCCGCTTTTAACCCTTTGAGTGCCAGAGGGGTGCACAACACATTACTTTGCAATGCGTTGTGTACCACTCTGGCACTCAAAGGGTTAAAACAGCAAGTAAAATTTCCCCGTTTTTCGCCCATTGGCCAAAATTCCCTGCCAATTTTTCAGAGGCTAGAAAGTTTCCGCCCATTGATTTACTTTGATTTGCATTTTTGCTATAAAAGAGTGACTTATTCCAGGAAGTGAAACACAACAGAAGTAGCTACAGAGCTAGGTAGACATTCTGTGCTGTTCTGCTGTGAACTGTTTGTTAAATTGAGGCAGGAGAGGCTCATAGTAACTGCTATCACTATGAGAAGTAAAAGGAGGAAATGGAAGGACCCTTATCATGTGTCCACTGAGTGTGAGGAGGAGGAGGAAGTGAATAGCAGTACTGAACCAATTCTGTTCAGTCCCCCTAAATCACCCCAAGGGATAATATTATAAAATAATAATGCACAATAGAACAGTCAATGAAACAGAAAAGAGCAGGGCCTCTGGGCATGGGGAACAGGGCCTCTCTGCATGGGGATGAAGCTAGCTCAGGAGGGTGACCAGATCAGGAGCACAGGAGGGCAGCCAACTCAGGAGCACAGGAGGGCAGCCAACTCAGGAACACAGGAGGGCAGCCAACTCAAGAACACAGAAAAACAACCAGACCTGCACTGTTTACACAGCTAGCCAGTTCTGCCTTCTTCAAAATGTTCCCCCTAATCCCAAGGGACGATGTTGGGGGACTCGGCATCATTGGGTCTGGGGAACGTGGGCTCCCAGTCCCTTTAGAACTGGTGGAACCACTGCTAGTGCTAATGACGTCCTCCTCCACCTCAGAGTCACTAACTTCATGGTCCATTCAGCTTTTCTGTTTTTTGGTGGTGGCCATAATATCAGACAGCATTATCAACCACTAAATAACCACTTTATTTTTTTAATATTGATTAAGATTTATTTTCTCTCTCACAAAATTTTCTGTGCTCTTAGCAAAATGACAGAAAATCTATTGTTTCTCTGTGGGCAAAATTTTCCACTGAAAAAGTGGGAAATCAAGTGTTTTCTGTGAAATTTCCCATGGGAACAAAACTGGAATTTTTATCCATCCCTGCATATCATGACTCACACACACTATACAGCGGTAGGTGCATATCACATAACACACAGTATGCACAGATACATATTCCTCACACACATTATAAAAAATAGGGGCATATCCCATACACACACTATACAGGGGTAGGCAAATATTACGTACACACTATACAGCGGTAGGTGCATATCACAACACAAGGCATTTGTAATGGGGACAATTTTGACTTACCAGTTCTATCCATCTACCTGAGATGGGGGTCTTTCCGACATCCATACCTGCCCCACTACCCTCCATGCCATAACCAGCAGCTCTCTGACCAGTGCAATGTTAATTATTGGGTCAACTTGATCTGGTAATATGGACAAGATACATGTCTTAGGGTCAAGAGATACTTTACATTTGAACACCTTTGTTAAAATGTCCACCACCTCCCCCCAGTACTGTGCGACCTGCGGGCATTCCCATATAAGATGTATGAAATTGGCTGTTGACGCACACATCTCCTACAGTTCTCAGTGTCAAATTTGCCCATTTTCAGCTGTCATATGGGAATGTGGTATGTCCTATGAAGTACTTTAAGCTGAAGCAGCTGGTGAGGCGGTAAAGGGATAGTTACTCAAATAAAATACAATAAACTGAGGCAGCATGTTCACAATAATTCTCCTTGGATGTATTGTCAATGTTATGTATTTATGGACAACCTTTCTGTCCCCTGTGCTATTAGAATGTATTGTTAACTTTCCTGTCTTCAATAAAAAGATTTTTAAAAATGCTTGGGATAGACATGTCTATTCTAAGATGTATGTAAGACTGCAAATTTTATTAGCTAGGTAAATGGGCAGATTGGATGGGTCAGATGGTTCTTTTCTGCCATTAAAATATAAGTTATGTTTCATGTCAATTCTACAAAATAAAGGGGGAATAGTAAATATTCCCATTGATTTAACACTTTGAGTGCCAGAGGTGTACGAACAATCTCCAACTCATTGCAGAAGAAGATCTCCAACTCATTGCATTGCATTGGACTCTAGCATTCAAGAAGTTAAAAGTCCCACTTAAATTAATGTGATTTGGGGGATTTTTAATTGCTCCCCATAATGTATTTGTTTTGTTCCAGAATTGCTCCTCATTTTCTTTGTGTATGAAGTCTTTTGTTTCTACTTTGTAACAATGCATACATAAAAGCAACATTATAAAAAACAAAAATCTGAAATTCTGCAACCTTCGGCTTTTCAACATTCATAAGGATTGTTTTCTATACATACATATAATAAGCATTCCATCTTGTCAATCCCGACTAGCTCAATTCTTTGTGAAATGAAATAATGGAAAAAGAGAATCATGACCACATTGTTTCAGAAATCGACAAAACAATCAGTTACAGGAAAAGAAAGTATCAACATAGTGCAAAGTGCAGCAACACACTCTCAGGTAAGATTGATTTAGATGTAGAAAAAACAGCAATTCATGGTAAAGCAGTGCAATGCTATATTACTTTAGACACTGAAAAACAACACATTTCTGGTATATGCTCTCTACCAAAAAAAAATGTGGGGGAAAACAATCTGAAAAAATAGTTACTGTTCAAAAAACCTTGTCCCTCTCCCCCCCAAAAAAATAATATTAAACATTTATATATGTAAAAGATAACTTAACATGTTAAAACTACATATAATGGCTGAGCTGAATTAATAAAAGGCATCTATTTAATACATTTTCTCTTGAAAATCACAGAGCTGATAGGTAAGGCATTTAATCCTTTACGTGCCAAAGGGGTGTGCAATGTATTGCTCTGCAATGTGTTGCTCACCCTTATGGCATGCAAGGGATTAACTTATTAATGTATATAGCACTAGCCATAAGCTAAAAAAAATTACATAGCAATACATACAGCTTTTGAAGTCTGAAGCATTTTATTAGCATTGCTACCTTTTCTTGGGAGCAATTTGCACGTTTATTGGTAGAAATGCAATTTTTATTAGCTTGCTATTTTCTCCATGAATATGAATGTTATTAACATTGTCCATTTTTAGAAACAATGCAAATTTTAATTAGAATTGCTAGTTTTTTGAACTACACATTTTTTTGCAATGCAATTTTTTCTGTTATGCAAATAAAAATTGATTTGCTTGGTTTCATTATTAAATACGACAAACACTTTTTTTTAACTCATTAATATCGACCTTCATGGCAGGCTAAGGACTGTCACACAATGCTGTTCTGGCATGTCATGCCTGTCCCTGGTGGCTCCGTGATGTGATAGTTTCTACAGCCATGACACATGCTGGTGGAGCCATATGATAAAGGCAATGTAAATAAACATTATGTTTGTCACTATTCTCTGACTCTCCCTTTCTGACTGTTATCGTGAGGAAGAAAGAAACAGGGAACAGAGCTCCCAGTGCCCCAAATGGCCACAAATTAACCGGACTGGGGGAGGAGACCTTAAAGGGATAGTAATACTTCGTTTTAACTTTATTTTATTTTGTAGGCATTAAAAAAACATGAAGAATGATATAAGTCTTATCTCTCAAACCTTTATGGTTTATGAGATATTCACAAGCAAAGTTCCCCTCCCTGCCCCTTTTTCCTAGTGTAAGCCATCTCTTCTCAGATGTGAGTCTGGTTGTATGACAGGACAGATAACAGAAGGGGACAATTTTCTTTGTATGAAAACAATTAAAGCCCTTCCCCCCTTGACAAGTTTTTCAGCTTTTTCCATTATCTTAATTGAAGATTGTCCCTCTCTGCAGTCTACCTGGGCATCTCCCTTCTGATTTGGTTGAACAGGGGGGGATACTTTGTTTGTGAATATCTCTTAAACCATAAAGGTTTCAGAGATAAGACTTATATCATTCTTCATGTTTTTTTAATGCCTACAAAATAAAATAAAGTTAAAATTAAGTATTACTATCCCTTTAAAAGAAAAAAAATGCAGGTCACTTTGACCCCCTCATTAACTGAATAAAGTATTTAGAGAAAGCCTAAAGTATTTTATTTACACAGTATAATTTATAAACACATATACCGAAGTTTAAACAAACATTAAGTTTTATAACTGTGGAGAAACAGTACACACCACATATTCTGATCTCCCAAAAGAGGGACACCAGGGTGGGAAAGAGGGTCAGAGGGATTTTTGTCTCACAGGGACAATACCCGCATAAAAGGGGCACTTGGGACTTTTATCCAGTCCCTGTTAAAAATGAACCAAATTAGCACAAATTATTGAAGGAAAGCCTATAAAAATGTTGTGTTGTCTTCCAATTTTTCCATTTTGTATATTATTATCAAATTAATGGTGGGTTATCCATATAAATGTGGCATCAAAAGAAACCTGTGTTTATCCTTAAAAATGGTATATAATTGTGTGGGTGAAATATGGTTGAACAAAGTAATACTAAGAAAGCCAGAACTGTTTTTGTCCTGTGGTGTAAAAAGGCCCTCATCACTATAGGGTAAAATTGCGGTTTTATTAGTGTGATACACTTCCTTTATGTTCCTATATAATCCTATAATAGAGATGCAATTTTGGAGTAAAAGACATGCACCAAAGGGAACAAATGAAAGTCTCCACTGCACTGTTTTGTTTAAATAGATTTTTATTAGAAGTTTGAAATATGCTTGAACAAATACAACAGTTTCAGAATACCATCTTATACAAAAAAAAGTTATAAGTAAACAATACAATAGCAATGGTACAGAGCAGATATAAGTTTAGTCTCTTTTAAAACATAACAAAGTAGAACAATCTTTCCAGTACAACAGACTGCTCTCAGGAGCACAAATACGCCTTAGGTCAACTGGCATTTTGTATGTAAGAAAGAAGGATAGAGAAGATGAGGATGGTACAGAAATAAGAAGAGAGAAGGAAGATAGAAGTATTTGATGCAACAGAGGAAAGAATCAACAGTTAAAAAAAGGGACAGGAGAGTGGAGATGAAGTCAACACAAGGGTAGGGAGGCAAAGGGGTAAGATCGAACACAGGTCTAGGGTATCTGGCATATAGGATTCAGCTGACAGATTACATAATAGGATTAGATTTTGCCTGGGCCTCTATTTTGAAGAGCATACCAGGTGCTTAATACGTGTGACAAGGATGATGGATCATGGCCTCTGCATATCCCAGCAATATTAATAAAAAGGACCTTTTCCTCCACTTTAGTGAATTAAGTATTCAAGGAGGGGGGTGATGTTGATTTCCAGGGAAGGGGGATGATTTTTTTTTCTGCATCAAGCATAGAAAATTCCAGCGGAGGAATACCTCGGAATAAAAGGATTTGCCAGAGGTCATGAGAGAGAAATATTTCCAATAGGTTTTCAATGTAAGATATACAAGTGGACTAGAATAGTGAAACGCATGGGCAAGCCCACCAAATGTGCAATAAGGTGCCTATTTTAGAATGGCATCTCCAACATCTGGCAGATGTGGAGGAATTGAATGTATGCAACCTAGTTATAGTATCACCTGAATAGTAGCTTACTATTTGTCTCAGTCATTTGGGTAGATATTGAAGATTTGTAGGTGCATTTCCATATCTTTTTTCATTCCACAATAGGAATAGCACTCCCTAACTCAGTCTCCCACACCAATACATACTTGGGTTTTACTTCCTGATCTGGACTGGAGAGATTCAGAATCTAAAAGTCCCTTTGCATTGCATATCTATAAAAGGCAGGGATAAGCATTTGAAGTCCACAAAGGGAATTGATGGCATAGAAGAGATTGCAGAGTGTGTGTGTATGTGTGTGTCTATCTAAGAAAACTGGAGCTATAGGGGAGTGAAACTGAATCAAAACATCAGATTTGTCGGTGGAAGACCAACAGGAAAGTACACTCCCTACTATGGGATTAAAAGAAGTTTAAATCTGAAGGATGGGGAGAACCTCATTTAGAGGAACTAGCTGAGAAGAATATGTTCACTCCAATGTGACCCAGAGTTTGTCCTGACCATTATGTTCCCAAACTTCCCAATCAGTGATAGAGGCTAGAATGGCAGCTTGATAGTATAGTCTCAAGTCTGGAAGCCCAAGGCATCCATCCATTCTGTCTATTTAGTGTGTTCGAACCTTCTTGAGGTTTCTTAGATACCCATAGGAAAGAGGACAGCATGTGGGATGCCTTTGAAAAGAAGGTATTGGGAAGACTGAAGAGTTTGGAAAAATATAAGAATCTTGGCAATATACTCATTTTAATTGTATTTACTCGGCCTGTCAATGAAATGTGTAAAGTGTTCCATTTTGAAAGGTCTCTCTGCACTGTAAGCAGAATCTGTAGATAATTCTAATCATATTTGCTTTTAAAATTAGCCAGGAGAGAGATTCCCAAATATGTGATAGACTTAGTAGACCACTGACCACTTAGTAGACCACTATTCAAAGGTAAAGCCTCCGATTTATGTATATTGACTTGGAAGTCCGATAGCAGAGAGAATATATTCAGCTAGGTCATAAAAGCTGAAAGATCCTTATCTGGGTCTAATGAGGACAGTAAAATGAAATCTGAAAACACAGAGAGTTTGAAGATGGAGGAAGAGGTAGGCAAAAGAAGCTCTGTGATGAGAGGGTTCTTTCAAACATCTTGTGCAAAAGTTTCCATTGTAAGTATGAAAAGTAGTGGGGATAAGGGCACCTTGCCGTGTCCCGTTCAAGATAGAGAAGGTACTGGAAAGTTGACCATCTACTTTGACTCGAGCGATAAGGTTTTTATAGAGGGCTTTTGTGCTAAGAATTTGGGTCCTAAACCTATAGCTTTTAAGGTGTTCAACATGAAGTACCAATTTACTTGATCGAATGCCTTCTCCAAGTCAATAGTTAAGAAGACAACTGGAAGTCTGTGCATATCGACATAATGGATACGATTCAACAACTTCCTGGTGTTGTCTCTTGCTTCGCATTTCGGGGTGAAGCATGTCTGATCAAAATGAACTAAATGTTGGAGCACCAGTTTCAGTCTATTTGCTAGTATCCTCGCACATATTTTAATGTCTAAATTTAGAAGTAATATAGCTCAAGCAGCATTGGGGCCATTTCCAGGTTTATGAACTGTGATGTGAGCTTCAGTGACAGTGGGGTAAAAAGCTATAATGGCTGTCAGACAGGAGAATTCTTGTGTAAGAAGTGGGGTTAGGATGATATTAATGGTCTTATAACAGGTTTGTGAAAAGTTGTCTAATTCAGGACTTTTGCCGGACGGTTAAGGATCTGATTGTGTCCATGACTTCAGCAACCGTAATAGGAAGTTTCAGGGAGTCGTAAGTTGCTTTGTCTATCCTGGGTAAGCCAGCATCTCCAAGGTAATCTTTTATCCTGTGTAGATGGTCACACGAAGGTGGAGAGTTTTGGTGAATGTCATATAATGATGAACACTAGGAACGGAATGCTGCAGCAATGTCAGCTGAAGCATGACAGAGGGAACTGGTCAAGGATTTAATGGATGTATGTAAAGGTGCTGGAAACTAGCCCTTAGTTGACTGGTGAGTAATGCTCCAGGTTTAGTTATAAGTTCAAAATGTGATTGCCATAGACAAAAGAATTATTGCTCCGCATTGAGATTGAGTAGTGATATAAGCTTGGTGCAGAGTGCTGTGAGTTTAGCAAGGGTAGTGGCAGCCAGTGAGGCTTTATGAAGGGATTCCAGTTTCTGAATTTCTAGTAGGAGACTTCCGATTTTCTGAGAAGCCAACCCAGATCCATGTTCAACGGGAAGGGAAAGAGGAGGGGAAAGACCAGAGAGTAAGGATGGGCGAAAGTTGATGCCATGTTCCCATGGGAAATTTAGTGAAAACCACGTTGTTTTCCTCTTTTTCCCAGGAAAATCCTGTTTAAAACTAGGGATTAAAATTTTTACATCTTTCGTCCTTTGGCCAAAATTTTTCACCATTTTTTCAATGGCTATAAAGTTTCTGCCCATTGATTTAGGTGATTTTCTCACTTCTGCTATAAAAAGGTGACGTTCTCGCTGAAGGTAGAGACAATAGAAGCAGCTACAGAGCGATATAGATACTGTGCTGTTCTGCTGTGATATTTTGCAAAAATTGAGGCAGGAAAGGCTCATAATGACTGCTATCACTATGGGCAGGGTGAAAAATAATCAATGGTGGAGCTGGAAGGACCCTTATGTGTCCATTGATTCTGAGGAGGAGGAGGAAGTGACTAGCAGTACTGAACCAATGCTGTCCAGTCCCCCAAAATAACCCCAAGGGATCTTGGGGAATTTAATGGGAAGGGAGGGAGAAAAGGGAATGGGAAGGAAGGAAGAAAAGGGAAGGAGGGAGAAAAGGGAATGGGAAGAGAAGGAGAAAAGGGTAGTACTAGTGAGAGCAGGACAGGTCAGCTGCCTGTCCCTGCTGCAAGACGTGCTGACCCTGTTGACAGTGCCACCGTTGCTGTACTTGCAGCCACTAGTGTTTTGGATATGGAGATTTCCTCTCTGCAATGGCACATGGGAGTGAAAAATGTGAGTTGTAGCACCATTGAGAGGCTACCATGCCTAGAACAAGACACTTTATCTTGTTCGTACTTGATGAGTGCTCCTTATAATTCTTTGTCTCCCTAAGTATAAGGGCATCCCAGGCATGGGCCCTTGCTTCCATGTGCCTAGCGGGATTCAGCTGCACCACACCAACGAGGCCCACATAGGCTGAAACGTACGTCTGTGGTTATGCTGTTTCTCTCGTGCAGAGAGGATTTGCCTCACATTTTGGAGCTGGACTGTCTGTAGGCGGGACCAGTCTGATATGGATATGGAGATTTCCTCTCTGAAATGGCACATGCGAGTGAAAAGCGTGAGTTGTAGCACCACTAACAAGACACTTTATCTTGTTTGTGCTTGATGGGTGCTCCTCACAATTCTTTTTCTCACTAGCAGTACTGAACCAATGCTGTTCAGTCCCCCTAAATCACCCCAAGGGATCCTGGGGAATTTAATAGGAAGGGAGGTAGAAAAGGGAATGGGAAGGAAGGGAGAAAAGGGAATGGCAAGGGAGGGAGAAAAGGGTAGTACTAGTGAAAGCAGGACAGGTCAGCTGCCTGTGCCTGCTGCAAGATGTGCTGCCCCTGCTGCCAGTGCCACCATTGCTATACCTGCAGCCACTAGTGTTGTCCCTGCTGCCAGATGTGCTGCCACTAGTGCTGTACCTGCTGCCAGTGCTGAACCTGCTGCCACCAATACTTTGCCTGCTGCTAGTATTTCTTGTAGTACTCAGGGGAGAAGGAGAAAATGATGCCAAGTGTGACAGCAGGGGACCCTCTGTCACATTGCTCATCACCTCCTCCAAGCAGCAGTGAGATGTCTGGAATAGAGCAGCATCATGTAGGGACTAGTGGTGGTGGTGGTGTTGGAGAAGCTAGGGTGGAAGAGACATTGAAAGCCTTTTTATCAGAAACTGAGAAGGAATAGGAGACAGGGTTGAGGATGGGCATTACCACCACCACCACTAGCAATCAGCTTTTGGAATTTGTGGAAATTGCAAGTGCTCTCATTTCTGCTGCTGCTCAGATGAAAGGGCAGCAGGGTGCTAAGGAGCAGGCTAGTGTGCAACAGACCACCGTGGACACAGTGGGAATGGGGTCAACAAGTAATGCAGGACTAGGACAGGTTCCACTCGCCAGCGCAAGCAATAATCCTGGTCCTAGTTGCAGTGCTAAATCTGAGGCAGTAGCAGCAACATTATCCGCTGCCACAATAAGTGAAGGGGAATGTGGAGGACAAGAAGAAAGAGGCCATTATTCTCCACCTGTTCCCTATCCCTCCCCCCAGAAGTCATGGGTGTGGAATTATTATTCTCTTCTGTCAGACACAGTGCAGTCATCACCAACAATGGTACAGTGCAAAATTTGTGACAAATTAGTGAGAAAGGGAAGGGGGGGAACACACCTTGCCACAATCTCCCTGATAACACACATGAAACACAGACACCATGACATTTATGTCAAACATGTTAAAGCCAAACACCCATTACAGAAATTTAGCACCGCTTTTACTGTACCCCCTGACTCGCCATAAAGGTGGAGATCGAAGAGGAAGAAGAATAAAGAAACACAGACAGACATTGCAAGTTCTATGAAGAGCGAAACACTTCCAAATATTTATGTGTGTATATTTATAATTTATAATTATCTATTGAGAGTCCATATGACCTCAGTCACATATAACTGTAAAGTTACTATTTAAAGGAATAATAAGATTGCTTGATGATAAACCTGCACTTACATACACCTACACTCATCCATACAGAAAATACTTATGGCCACTATTAATCAATTTTATGTGGTTTGGTTATCAAAATCTAAACATTTAATGTGCACTGGATATCATCTCTACTTAGGGAGATATTATTCTTTCTTACCTAAGAAGACTTTACTGGTAGACTTTTAAAAGGCTGATAAAAGAAGCATTACTAGGTCTGAGCAGCCAGCACATGTTATCCAGAATATATTAAAGATTAATTCTGGTTACACAACATAGAATTGAATCATAGTAGCCTTTAGGAATTTCTATGAACATTAAGGTAAGTGGAGAATATTATCAGAGGTATTACTGTTCCTTTAATGTACTATTATATTTCTTTATAATGAGTGACTAGTTGTCACTAGTACATAAATGTTTCAAAGTATTGCTATTAGGAATTAGAAATCTACTAGCTAACCCCCATTCTTGTAAACAAAATATGGTATACAATTGCATGTTGCATGTGCCCTCTCATAGGCATACCAGCATCCAATGAGCATGGCTGATTTGCTGACACAGTCTGGAGTCCTTGTAGAAGGTCCAGCAAATTAAACATCCATATTATCAGTTACCATGACACACTGATGTTTTGGCTTTGACAATATGTGATAATACAGTGAACCTAATGCAGCTCCTCTGGGACTGGATGGCTAGAGATTTGTTTGATTGTGTTGCTGTTCATACAACTAGAACTGAGAGACATATCAGTAATAGAATAAAAATTAACATACATGAGCTAAGGTTATGAATACCCCAAGGATATCAATAACCCTGGAGTATCACAGGTGTGAATTAACAGTGGTGGAAGACCAGTACAGAGGATTGTGAAACCTGGCCTTGAAAAATGGAAGCATTTGCATTACTGTATCTATCTAGAGCATGTGTAGGCAAACTTTGAAACTCTAGGTTTTTGGGTATATTCAGTTCCTTTTTACCTTAATCAGACAAAAGCTGGTTGGAGAGCATGGGAGTTGTGGTACCCAAAAGATAGAGTGCCAAAGTTACCCTAACCTTTAGCTAGGGATATCTGCAGTGCATAAACCACATATTGAAAGACAATGGGACCAAAACCAATTGCTCATGAGCAGCATGTTGTCAGAATAGCGCTTTCACTGCTTTGTGCTGGGATAAAGCCCTTTTAGTGTTCTGGACAAAGAAAGAGTTTATGGAGTTATGGTACTGGGAGAGAGAATAAGTGAAAATCGAAGACAGTGTAAGAGTCAAGTATCAATCCGCCTCAGTTGCAGCTTATGTCAGGGGGTTCCTGTCTCTGTTACTTTAAGTACAGATGTCTTATTTTATGTTATTGATTTATTTTTTTATTAACTGTCCCCCCAATAGCAGTCAAGAAAGCCCCCAAAACAAATACCCTGTTTAAATGATTTATTCATTCACCAACACAGGCATCCTCCTCAGACCCATTTATACCATGTCTTATGGTTTTTATTTTATTTTATTTAGGATTTCTTTCTTATAAAGTGCCCCCCAATCCCAGTAAACAACCCCCCAAAAACATTCCCTGTTCAATTGATTCTTTCCCCACACCCCACCAACACAGGCACCCTCATGCCCCTTTTATACAATGCGTTTGGGAAATAAAATATTATTTGTAATGTGTTGTGTGTAACTTCTATGTTCCCATTGATTTCAATGGGTCAAAAAAGCGTACAAAAGTGGAAAATCAGCACTTTTCTCTGGAGCTTTTTCGCCAAGCGTAAAGTGCCATTTTCACCGATTTCAGTTTGAGGCGGAAAGTTTTGCCCATCTCTACTTACCATTGATGTAAAAGCAACTATCAAGGGGGTACAAGGGAGAAAATTGCGCTTTCCTAAAAAATGTCAAACATTGCGGGAAGTGCCATTTTCTGTCTATTTGTTTTATGAGATTAAATGCTTCACTTATCCCTACTCAGGAGCAAAGCTTTTTTTGTTTTAGAGTAATAGGAATACTAGAACAAAATAGCATCATCTATAGATAAAGGGTGGAAAACTCAGACGTCTCCCATCAGAGTTGTTAGGGACTGACTGTCCATTTTAAATAGGATGGAACACGGGCCAGTAGGTTCTTGTTTACAATAAAAACCTATATTCCTGTGGTTCAAATACTTCAGTGTCCATAATGCAGTTTGTTCCTGAAGTTGTACACATAATCATAGAAGGGTTATTTTGTATCATTCACCTAATAATGGTTATAGAGCATATGCAGGACATTATGAAATACATTTTTGTTCCTCCAGGCAGTAGGCTATCTGCTTTTTTGACAGTTAATGCCATAAAAATGCCAGATAAATTGAATGGAGCCTACAAAGGATGCCCAGTAGCATAGTTGGAATAAATGGATTCAATCAGAATTCCTTCATTTAATGGAGGGCCCACAGCTTGACCTTTGTTTACTTTTTTTATCTCCATTTTGTCTTATTACACACTAACAAATTGCACTCAAGAAAGTAATTAAATAAAGTTAAATGTAGCAGTGGGCTTCTGACTGTAACGATTACAAAGAAAAAAAAAAAGAGAATGAGGAAGAAAAAGCAACTATTTATATCTAACTGTATTTCTAACTTTTTAACTGTTGGCAGTTTGTAAACTGAAAACTACAAATCGTTAACCCTCTGTTAGTTGTTCAAAGCATTCCTTAAACCCTTAGGTGTCAATTGCTATCAGTTCTGTATGTTTCAATGCATTAACCCTTTGAGAACAGAGGGAAATGCAAAGCAATGTATTGCATACCCCCTCTAAACATTAAGAGCTAAAGACTCTCTGGTGGCCAAAAACTTAAAGGGGAACTGTACCATCCTATATAATCATTTGCTATATGTTTGTTTGTCAGAAGCTGTCATGCTCAGTACAGTCAGCTGTGCACTGCAGTCATGTGCAGTACAGTCGGCTATGCGCTGCAGTCATGCACAGTATAGACTGCCGCACAGCAGCTGATAACGGAGCGGGCCGCTCCAAATTCAGACCATAGTCCTCTCTGAGCAACGAAGGTGCTCAGAGAGGCCTACGGTCTGAATATGGACCACTCCACTCCGTTATCAGTCATGGCACTGGCAGTCTCTACTGTGCATGACTGCACCGTGGCCGTTGCTGGGTGGCACTGTGGCCCTTATACACAGGTTCTTCAACTAGTTAGCTATAATTGACATATAGAATTTATAATTAAAATAATAACAACTAAAATACATATAACACATAACATATTCCAAAAGCTCCCCAGCATGAGGCATTAGCTCCACCTAATTAATCAAAACATGAACAAGCATGCTTGTTCAAGCTTTGAATTGAAAGGGACTAACTGAAAGTTTTAACTGAAAGAAAGAAGTACTGTGTACCTCTTGCTGTGTAGTGTTTGAGATAATTTATATAATTTACTCATTATTATGTTAATTATTTGGATCTATGTATATTTATAATTATCTATTGAGAGTCCATATGACCTCAGTCACATATAACTGTAAAGTTACTATTTAAAGGAATAATAAGATTGCTTGATGATAAACCTACACTTACATACACCTACACTCATCCATACAGAAAACACTTATGGCTATTATTAATCAATTTTATGTGGTTTGGTTATCAAAATCTAAACATTTAATGTGCACTGGATATCATCCCTACTTAGGGAGATTTTATTCTTTCTTACCTAAGAAGACTTTACTGGTAGACTTTTAAAAGGCTGATAAAAGAAGCATTACTAGGTCTGAGCAGTCAGCACATGTTATCCAGAATATATTAAAGATTAATTCTGGTTACACAACATACAACTGAATCATAGTAGCCTTTGGGAATTTCTATGAACATTAAGGTAAGTGGAGAATATTATCAGAGGTATTAGTGTTCCTTTAATGTACTATTATATTTCTCTATAATGAGTGACTAGTTGTCACTAGTACATAAATGTTTCAAATAATTGCTATTAGGAATTAGAAATCTACTAGCTAACCCCCATTCTTGTAAACAAAATATGTTATACAGCTGCATGTTGCATGTGCCCTCTCATAGGCATACCAGCATCCAGTGAGCATGGCTGATTTGCTGACACAGTCTGGAGTCCTTGTAGAAGGTGCAGCATATTAAACATCCATATTATCAGTTACCATGACACACTGATGTTTTGGCTTTGACAATATGTGATAATACAGTGAACCTAATGCAGCTCCTCTGGGACTGGATGGCTAGAGATTTGTTTGATTGTGTTGCTGTTCATACAACTAGAGCTGAGAGACATATCAGTAATAGAATAAAAATTAACATACATGAACTAAGGTTATGAATACCCCAAGGAAATCAATAACCCTGGAGTATCACAGGTGTGAATTAACAGTGGTGGAAGACCAGTACAGAGGATTGTGAAACCTGGCCTTGAAAAATGGAAGCATTTGCATTACTGTATCTATCTAGAGCATGTGTAGGCAAACTTTGAAACTCTAGGTTTTTGGGTATATTCAGTTCCTTTTTACCTTAATCAGATAAAAGCTGGTTGGAGAGGATGGGAGTTGTGGTACCCAAAAGATAGAGTGCCAAAGTTCCCCTAACCTTTAGCTAGGGATATCTGCAGTGCATAAACCACATATTGAAAGACAATGGGACCAAAACCAATTGCTCATGAGAAGCATGTTGTCAGATAAGCGCTTTCACTGCTTTGTGCTGGGATAAAGCCCTTTTAGTGTTCTGGACAAAGGAAGAGTTTATGGAGTTATGGTACTGGGAGAGAGAATAAGTGAAAATCGAGGATAGTATAAGAGAATGTGGATTAAGTAACATTAGTGATAAAAGACAGAATTGGAATGAGAGAGATCTGCATGGTAGGAGAAGGCAGACGACATATTGTTGGGGCAAAATGGTGGAGAGAGTTAGAAAGTGGGAAAGAAAATGGATAGGATAGGTAAGAGGAAAGAAAGAAATGTAGGAGGATGGTGAGAACTGAGAGGAGAAGTCAGACAATGAAAGCCAATGGAACTGACTAGGAGAAAATGAGAACTGTGAAAGACTAGGGACTTGATTGAAATGTTGGAGACGGCTGTTTTTTCTGCCGATGGCATTTTTTCCAGGACAGTAAGCAATTCAAATGTCTGCTTTGAAAAAAAATACCGGCAGAAAAAAAGAGTAGTTGTGTATTGAAGTTAAGAGGTGTTTTCATCCATGGAAAATGATGAAAACACCGTAAATAGCAATTCAAATGTCTGGGTTAGCCAAGAAAACCCGATAACGGACTCAAGTTATCGCAGGAAAGTTAGCAACACAGCTTTATTAAATGGGGATCAGGAAGCAATAAAATGTATGTGAAAGGGGTCAGTATGCTAAGAGGGAAGGGTGGAACATATAGCAGTGCAGAGGGACTTGTAAGTTGAAGGGAGTGAAGGTTTAGGATCGTAGGGACAAAATTATAGGTCTTTCACACACACCAGATGATTGGTGAAATATGTGTATCCTTATAGTTAGTCATGCCTACATGAGTCCATATGGCTTATTTTAAATGTTTACTTGTTTGGTTGTTTTATAAAGTAAGTAGCAATTGTAGAAGACTAATGCTCATGCTTTAACCTATTGAGTGCCGAATAGCTAAGTACCTGGCACTGAAAGGGTTAACCCCACTCCACCCCTCAAGAAAACAAAAAAACAAGTAAACAAAAACATATACAACATGCACAGACTTGATCACATTTACTCTACACACCTATCTCTCCCATCGCTTCTGTATTGCACAAAGCAATCACATCAGCTGCATGCAGTTTTAAGGAAGCTGCTCTCTGATGATAGCAAAAAGAGGGGACAGGCAAAAGGTATAGATGGGGAGGGAAGGTGATGAAAGGGGGGCAGATGGTACAGCAGAAAAAGTGAAGAGAATGTGAACGGGAGAGAGGGGAGAAGGGGGTATAGTTAATTAAAAAAAAGTTTGACAAGTAACAGAGACAGGGACCCTGAAGTGAGCTCTGGATGAGGAAGACTGATAGTAGAAGTGTAACGGTTTGTTCGACACACAGACACAGTAGGTTTGGATAAAACACAATTTTATTAAACAATTAAGATCACAATAACCCTCACAGGTCCTGTAATATACACTTAAAATAGTACAGCCACTAGACAGGTAATACAGAGGTAAGCCCACACAGGTCCAGTATAAGTAAAGAGTCCATAGAACATTATACTGACACAGGTCAGGCAGATCTTGTGTGAGTCCCAGTATATCGGCACTGCATGGGTTAATAGCAGACAGAGAATGTTGACAGGTTGTATGGTAAGGCCTTTTAAGGAGCTCAAACAGATGTGAGAGCTTTAGTACGAGTAACGCCCAAGAATATTGATACCAGACAATTGTAGACTGCCTTAGCAGTAACGGAGGCTGAGCAACTTGAGCACTGCCGTAGCAGTAATGAAGACTAGGCAAGGTGAACACTGCCGTAGCAGTAACGGAGACTGAGTGACTTAGACACTGCCGTAGCAGTAACGGAGGCCAGGCAACTTGAGCACTGCCGCAGCAGTAACAGAGACTGAGCCACGTGAGCGCTGCCGTAGCAGTAACGGAGACTAGGCAACTGGATACTGCCATAGCATTAATGGAGACTAGGCAAATGGATACTGCCGTAGCATTAACGGAGACTGAGCAACTGAGGCGCTGCCGTGGAAGTAATAGAGACTGAGAAATAGGGGCACTGCCGTAGCAGTAACGGAGACTGAGCCACTTGAGCACTGCCGTAGCAGTAACGGAGACTAGGCAACTGGATACTGCCGTAGCATTAACGTAGACTTGAGCAGCCTGAGCACTGCCATAGCAGTAACGGAATCTGAGCAACTCTCCCTGAGAGGCACCCAACCTGGAACAGTTCACAAGGCAACCAGTAGGAATGTCGCCGGAGCGACACGGAGGCAACCGAGACCAAACTGCACAGCTGTCCACAGACAGCGAAAGATAAGCACTACCCTTAACTGGAGACCGGTCAGGGCGTGTAGAGGAGGCAGCAACCCAACCGGGTGGAGTCACACAGAACAGGAACGTAGAACAATCCAAGTCGGTACATGGAGCAGGTACATCAGCCAATCCAAGTCGGTAAACGGAGCAGGAACGTAAGCCAAGCTGGGTCGGTACACAGGAGATGAGAATCAGAATGGTCAGGCAGTCTGGGTCGGTGCACAGGCAGGGAACGAGATGCAGAGTAGTCAGGCAGGCCGGGACGATACACTGAGAGTACACAATAATCAGGAACAAGCGCTGGTACTGGAACACCACGAAAGGGCACTGGAGATGTGCCATAACCCAGTATTTAAGGACAATACTGGGCGGGACAGTCACAGTTCAGCCAATAGGTGTAAAGCAGGAGTGCAGACTGACAGAATGTCGCCGAATAGCAACGGCACCGTGATAGTAAGAGAGACATAGTATTTTATAAAGGGCAAGACATCACATTCACACACAAACACTTATATTGTGTACTTCACTGTAAAAACACACACACACAGTAGTTGAATAATGCCCAGTAAATGCACAAGAGGTAAGAGGAGGATGAAAGGAGTAAGAGCAGTTCAAGGATGTGCGAGTAAAGTGGTAGTCCAGAAACTGACTACAGCCATGGTTGCTGCGGAGTGTGCAATAAATGATGGTGATCACTGTTCTGCTGAGGAGGCAGTTTGTCAATGTCCCACAAAACTGTTCACTATGACCAGGACTAGAACTATTAATAAAACACCTAAAAACATTGAAGACAACAAAGAGTCACATTATAGTGTTGATGCATAGTGGAAGAAGGTGTAGTGATTCAACAAACTGCTGCACCTGACAATGACACAAACAAGAACACCTCTCCTGAAAGTATCAGTAACCATTGTGAAAATCCCTTTAAGGTCAAAAGTAAAAAGAAATTGTTTGAGACCTTTACAGTCTAGAGAATGAAAAGTAATAGGCAAGAAGTAGCAGTCAATGCTGAGAGTGACCTCATTACTGCTGATGATTATATTGATCTAGAATATATCTTTCTGGCATCCTCCTCTTCTTCATTTATAGGTGAAGTTGAGAGTGAGAGAAAGGTGATGACAAAGCAAGAAAGTTAGCAGAAAGGTAAAGGCTCAATCCCCACCACTGAAAAGGAATACTGTGCTTACAGACTGTTTGAGAAACCAATTGGAAAGTCTGACTCTGAACAAGGAAATATGTCCAAACATACACAGTCTTCCTGTCTGTCATCATCAGCATTGTCACCGCTTCCAAGTCCAAGCCCGACTCAAACACACACACATTAGCTTTGAGTAACAAGTAGCAATAACACAGGTTATCAACATCCACCACCCTACCTATGACAAGTGCCTCTGCTGCTGTTGGAAGTCCAGCACCTTTTACAACTAGTAGTAGTTCAACTCCAGCAACATCTAGCCCCAGCAGGAGTAGCAGCAGCCTCTCAGGAGCCCCACAGTCTATGAAGTACAGAGTATGGAGATAGTTCACCCATGATCCAAAAGCAAATCATGTAGCAATCTGATATATGTGTCAGAAGCATGTGAGCAGGGGCGAAAGCAGGCTCATACCTAGACATCTCCTGATTGAGATACCACCTGACTGGGACACAGGTCTGACTGGGAGACACACCATCAGTATGTCAAAGGTGCCATGACAACTAGCAGAAGCAGCATCAGAACTCTTAAAAGTTTCAGTGTCTCTGGGGCACATAAGAGAAGTAGTGATGTTTCAGAGATTGTGCCAAGAGTTTAATTTGAAATTACACCTATGGCTCCTTCTGCAGAGGAGTATGACTCTGAGTCTTTAGTAGGAGACAGCAGGAGTCCTAGATGTCTACACATACTGCCATCACCTCCACCACCTCTGCTAGTCATATTGTTAAAGCAGTAAAGTTACACTGTTCTACTGCCATGTACTATCAACCTACACTTACAAAGTTCATGGGAAAGAGTCTAAAACGTCAAATAAATTATCCCAAAGTGCGCCCGTAGAATGGCAAGTATGCCAAGATGTTGGCAGCTGACATACTGCCATATTCTTTGTGAAACCTGAGGTTTTAGAGCACTGAGGTCATATGTAGCTCCTCGCTGGCAAATCCTAAGCTGCAGCAGGCTGTGATAATGTAACAGTTTGTTTTGACATTCAGACCAGTAGGTAAAATAAAACAATCTTTTATTGAAAGAAAATAAATACAAATGATCGCCCTCTACAGTTGACAGCAACAATTGCAAGCTATAACACAGTACACATAGCTTTAATAATATGGATAGAAGGCACCCAACATAGGAGCAGCGAATAGGGAACTGGCCCCTAAAGGGTGAATGACAGTAACTTGTCAGTCTCAGCTGTGGGGTTTGGCACGCCCGTGTGGTGTATTGATCAAGTGAGCAAATGTGCACAGCACAGAGTTCATATAAAGATGGGTCGTAGATGTTCAGTGACCAATGTGAGTGATAGCAGCACAGTAACCCAAAATAGCCCCCATGGGCGTTCGTCAATAGACCACTGAGCCTGCAAGTGCGAGAGTATGTAGCCCCCACGGGCGTGATCGAGACTAGCCTGAGATGCGAAGCTGGCGTTTTAGCCCCCACGGGCGTATAACCGGAGACCAATATGAGCACAACACGAGCCAATAGCCCCCACGGGCGTTTACCTACGGATCTAGCAAGAGCTTGGAGCCTAACCTTGCCACCAATAGCCGCACCGGACACCTCCGTTGATAACCGTGAGACCAAGAGCCAAAGATGCCCAACCGGCCTAACAGGATAGACTACTCTGCAAGCGTAATCGGGAGTCGCCGTCCAAGTAGCGGCCAACTCAGCAGCAGTAAACTTACAAGGTAACGGTTCTGTATTTGGAAAGGAGGTCCGGTCAGAGAGCAGCAGCAGTGCAAGGGTTAAAAGGTACGTTTGAATCTCCCAGGCTCGGTATGGTAGCTTAGCTCTGCAGCGTGTATAGGCTCGGTACAAGAGGCACAGCTTACGCAAGTCAGCAAGGGACTCTGCACTGATGGATGGGTTAACCAGGAGGGTAATGGTCACACTCGATCGGCACAGCGATGCAGGATTCAGAATGTCGCGGCGGCGACAGCAACCAAGCAGGCCGCGATGATCTTGAAGCAGGAAGTCGGCCAGCCGGATCGTACCACGTAGAGGGTTCTCTGACAAGCCGGGTCGTAGCACGTAGAAGATTCTTCAGACAGGCCGGGTCGTAGCACGTAGAAGATTCTCAGACAAGCCGGGTCATACACAATCAGGAACACAGGAGAGTAGTCAGGACAGGCCAAAGTCGGTACACAGGAATCGGATACTGGAACACAGCAACAGCAAGTCTGGCTCAGAAACACCACGAAAGGGCATCTGACAGATGTAAGAGTCAGGTATAAAAAGGTCACCAAGGGGCGTGCCAAACCAAGTGAACAAATCACAGTCTGCCACAGATGAGAGTGACAGAATAATCACAGGCACTGTGATAGATAAATGACATAATTTCTTTAAAACCTCAGTTTTTTACAAAAGAATAAGGCAGCATGGCAATTGCCAAAATTTTGGCTACTTTACATGCTATGCATACTATGGGATTATTTTTGGGACATTTTTGACTCCATCCCAAGAATGCAGAATGTGGGGGGTTGTTAGTAAATGGTAGAAAAACTGTGTAACAGCATGAATTGTGGAGATTGTGAGGGTTTCAGCGGGAGCATGTGCGGGCACTCTGTGACTCTTGTCATTAGGGATTAGGGGTGGGTGAAAATTTTCTCCTCAAACTGAATCTGTGAAAAACGGCACTCTCTGCTTGTTGAAAAATTTCCCACGTACAGTGCCATTTTACCACTTTTTTCGCCTAGCTTATTGCATTGAAATCAATGGGAAGAAAAAATTTTCTCCATCACACAAAAGTGTTCTATAGTTTTCTACAGCCATATACAAAGGTGTCAGGCTCTCACAGCATGTCAATTTGAACCCCAGCTGTCTGTGTCTAACCAGTCAGTCACACCAAATTTCGGGTATTTTGGGTCAACCTCCTTCCTCCCTTCTTCTCCCCATTGTGCACCCAGACTCTCCTGCTACAGAGAACTAAGCTTCAATTCCCTTTTATTTCCTATTTTCTCTATCTCAAAAACATGCTGCTCTCTCCTCTCGCTAACACAGAATGGCTGCTGTGAGAGCCTGATAGCCTTTTTTTATGGCTGTAGAAAACTTTTGTGAGGTGGAGAAAAAAAGTTCTACCCATTGATTTCAATGCAATGAGATAGGCGAAAAAAGCGTGAAAACGCGGAAAAAACTGCACTTTTCACAGGAAATTTTTCACCAAGCGAAAAGTGCCATTTTTCACAGATTTCAGTTGGAGGTGAACATTTTTCAACATCCCTACCAGTACTTAAAAAAAAAAAAAAACCAGGTACGGACACTGAAGATTACAATGAGTCACATTCTAGTGTTGGGATAATGGAACAAGGTGTAGCAGGTCAACCAACTGCTGCATCTGACAGTGAGACAAACAAGCATAAAACATCTGTCCTCAAATTAGTAGCAAACATTGTGAAAATGAAAGAGAAATATTTGAGACCTTTAAAAGCCTAGAGGAATATAAAAAAAGTGGGCAAGAAGTGGTGGGAAATGTTGAGGGTAACTTATTGATGACTGATGATTATGATGTAGATCTTGAATATATCCCACCAGCATCTTCCTCTTGTTCAGATACAAAAGTAGAACTGTTCCTTTCTATCAACTGTTTCAGGAAACATTTGGAAACTCCCACCCTGTACAAGCAAAGATGCCCAAATATACACAGCCATCCTGTCAGTCCTCATCAGTATCAACACCACCACTTCCAAGTCCACATCCCACTCAGCCATACACCCTAATGTTGAGTAACCAGCAGCAACAACATAGGTTATTAACATCCACAACCATAACTATACCTCTGCTGATGCTGCTGGAGGTGCTGCACCCTTGACACCTAGTAGTATTATTACTGCATAAACATCTAGTCCCCGCAGTTTTTGAAATCCACAGTATGGAGATACTTCACTCATAATCCAAAAGCTAAGCATGTTGCTATCAGTTGTCTGTGTAAGAAGCATATGAACAGGGGGAAAGCAAGCTCAAATCTAGGCACCTTCTCAATGGGATCCCACCTAAAGCACAACCACAGGTCTGACTGGGAAACATGTCATCAACAGGTTAGAGTTGACACAACTAGTAGTAACAGGAATTCTCCTAAACTGTCCCAGGGCTCTGAGGTGCGCAATAGAAGTGCTGTTGATGTGTCAGAGAGTTTTCTGTTCCTGCTTCAGAGTAGTATGACTCTGAGTTTGTTTTTGGAGATCACAAGAGTCATAGTGCCCAAAAATACTGCCACCACCCCCACCACCTCCACAAGTGATGGCAGTAAAGCAATAAAGTTACATGGTTCTACTATGTATTGCCTCCATCCCACACTTGTGAAGTTCTTAGAAAGAAGTCAAGATCTGCAGAAAAACAATGCAAATGTACACTTTTGAAATAGTAAACTTGCAAAAATATTGGCAGTTGATGTGGTGCCCTTTTCTTTTGTTAAAAACAGGGGCTTTAAAGAACTGATGTTGTGTTTTGCACTCTGCTGGTATAGTTATTTTTCAAGGATGGTTATGCCAATGTTACTTAAGAAAGAAGTTAGCTTTGTGGGCAAAGGACAAAGGCACTCAGCCTGCTAACATTTTTTTCAAGGCATATTTTGATGAAAGACTCACAACTATTATTTTAAGCTATTTATTTCTCTAATTCAGCCCTCAGAAAATGGAGTGAAATCTTGCATTCATAGAAAACATAGGTCGAGAAATGGCAACGTTTTCATGGGAAATGTATTGGCAGTGACGAAAAGGCAAACATTTTATGTATTTTCTATATGTGGGAATTTCCATGAAAAAAATCGAAATATTGAAATTTCCTCTAAACTTCCTGCGGGAAATTTCTCTAATCTTTTGCCCTTCCCTACGTATGACCACACTGCATATCTCACATGACACCTCTGTATATTGTTGTCTGGCACAGATTATGCCATCAGTCCATTGATTTAATTGGGGCTATTAATCACTTAAATCAGGGCTGTCCAAGTTCAGTCCTCAAGGGCCACCAACACTACAGGATTTAAAGATTTCCCTGATTAAGCACAAGTGAGTCAGTCACAAAGAATGATCCACTGATGAAATCACCTGTCCTTAATCAGGGAAATCTTTAAATCCTGACCTGTTGGTGGCCCTTGAGGACTGAACTTGGACAGCCCTGACTTAAATGATAGAGAGCACTCAAAAAGCAAAGAGTTAAATAACAACCTTAAAAAGGTTATTAAGCTGGTAAATTAAGCAGCCACTATAAAACAGAAACTGGTGTATTTTTAGGAAGGAGCATTGAGATCACTCTGGCCACACCCATAACTCTTCCTATTAGGAAATCCAGCAATGAGTAACAGTAGATATGTGTTTAACTTTCAGATAGATGGAACATATTAAACTCTATATTCAAAGGCAGCTTTCCAGATATTTGCCTTGTTACAAAATCACCCTTATGTTTACCCAAAGATAGTATTAACCCCATAAAGACCCATGACGTGCCAGGACTGTCATGACGGTCCAGCACTTAATGACTGGTGACGGTCCTGGCACATCATGGAATTCTGGGATGGCAGCGTGGCTGCACTCAACTCTGCCATTCCTGAATAACGACCTCCCACGTGCCGGATTGGGCAGTTGTTAAGGCTAAGGGTTAAGGATACAGATAATTCTGCATTAGGCACAAAGTAATCTGATAAATTAGATTCTCTCTATAATTAAAGAAGATTGTGTTAAAGATATTTATATTATTCAAGGGGTTAAAAAGTGCCATTTAAAGGAGCAGTACTTTTTTTAGTGTATGAAAATATGTTAAGTGTGTTCTTATTACTTACTATGGAAAGCCCTATCAGTGTCACAAGCCCTTCCATGGACTGCACAATAAGAAAAAAAATGCCTTTTGAGCAGCAGCTGCAGCTATAGTTAATGGTTTGATTTAAGTATCTTTAAGTTTCACATATGCTAAAAGATGTTAGTAGTGAAAGAGAGCTTATTTTACTATAGATTTTTTGCACACATACTCACAATTGCACAAACACAGATACTCACATAAACACACAGATACACACATGTCCGCAAACACAGACACTCACATACATGCTCCCCAATAACCGCTCCAATTCTAAGTAGATCAGACATATTGAAAGAGAAAACATAGTCACAATCACACATAAAAGGCAATAAAATAATCTTTCTACTTTATGGCATTGACCATCATCTAATATATTATTTGCGCAACAGTATTGTTATGTACTGTGCATCTCATTTGCATTATATCTCCTTGAGTGGCAGAGTGCTGCACAGTGCATTACAATGCATTGGACACACATCTCAAGGTTAATTCTGATATTTTATTCTTGACATTGAAAATATGTTTTCATGATTTTGTTATAATTCACTTGATGCTCCATTAATACCAAACTCTCTGAGTAGCCTTTGGGCATGGAGAGGAATATGTAAAGAGACAATATTGAAAATATCTTGGGAAAAAATGACAGCATACTTACAAATTAGCCTACCGGACTCTAGGTCCCCAACACATTGCAAAGCAAAGCACTGGAGACTTTTTGTGCAACCAAGGGGGTCGTAAGATTAATATACAAATTAAATATGGTAGAGTTGTTTGTTCACATTTGTCTTTAATTCTTTCAGAGCCAGACAGTTCTCCAAATCAATGCAAAGCCATGTATTGATTACCCTTCTGACACCAAAAGGGTTAAACAGATCCCTGGATTTAGTGTATCCTGGAAATTGTCTAACAGCCTAATTGGCAAACTGTATTATAGATTCCACTTCTGGCTCATTTTCTTAGTAAGTGTTATCACTTGTTCTTGCATGCCAGCTCCATCTAGAGTCCATACACATGCAAGGCTGCTTGAATGAAATTCACAAGACGAATAGATGTTCTATAAAATAATGCTATGCATGAAAGCAGAAATATTTCACTTTGAATTTCAAGAAAGTATTTTATGTGTCTCTCCATAATTCTAGTGGCTACCAAACCAGTGAACAAATACTGTTCTGTTTTGACTGAATTTATTCCATGATCTGAACTTTAGTAGCTGTAGATTTTAATTTGTAACATTTAATTTTGTTATGTAATTAAATATTCCTTGATAATTTAATTAAACAGCTCATGGTGAGCTAAGAAATGTGTTACTAGACATTTATCATTTTCTTGGTGTAGGCTCTGTGGTTGATGTACTATCAAGGAATACAATAGTTCTGGGGCAACCACTTGCACTACAGGGGACAAATACAAATTTCTATTGATATTTTCCTTTGAGTGCAAGATGTTGGATACATCTATGGCACTCAAAGCGTTAAACGTGTTTGTTTGTTTGTTTTTTAACCCTCTTGATTGCTACAGAGATCTATAAAAAGCCCCATTTCAATCAATGGGCTTGTCGGGAATTTTGTTTAGACCCCATGGTGCAGTTTGCTCCCAAGTTGACACAGTTCTTGCATGTTTTTATTTTATTGCTAGCGTCATGTAAATGTATTTAGATATCTAGGCTTCTTCAATGTACAACTCTTAAAAGGACACTAACATCTAATACTTAATTTGCTCTTACCCTACTGTAGGTAAGAAATCCTAATGACCACTATGGTTAAATCAATCTGGATTTTTTTTTCTAAATTAGTCTTCTTAAGATGACTTCAGTGGGAGGAGTTTGAGATGTCTGTCTCAGCAGACATGATATTCAGTACAAATTAAAAATGAGTGCTGGACAAGCATGATAATTCTGACTCCCAAATTATAGCTTCCCTGGATGCCTCGAAAGCTTTTGACTCCATTGAGTGGAATTCTTTGTGGAGTGTACTACAGCAGTTTGGATTTGGCCCAACCTTTATCCAATGGGTTTGCATCCTATATACAAACCCAAAGGCCAGGGTGGTCCCCTGTCTCCTAGTCTGTTCGTCCTGGCTGCTGAACTGCTGGCTGCCCTTATAAGGGCTTTCGGATGGGGTCCAGGGAAGAAAAAATAGCATTGTATGCTGATTACCTATTATTGTTTCTGGTTGATGTTACTAAATCATTGCTTGAAATGCTGAATGTAATGCATCTTTTTAACGCATTAATTGGAACAAGTCCTCCTTGTTCCCAGTGAACGGTCCATTTCAGGGTGAGCAGTTAGCGAACACCCAATGTTCTGTGTGGACGAGTGTCGCTATTTTGGGATCACAATTTCGATCTCCCCAACAGTTTTCCTACAAAAGAACCTTGTGCCACTTATACAACATTTTAGTGATAAGGTGACATCCTGGGTTCATCTTCCACTCAATGTGATAGGCAAAGCCAATCTTATAAAAATGATTTTCTTGCCCAAGTTTTTGTATTTCTTCCAGAACACATTGATTAGTATACCCAAAAAATATTTCAGGCAAATTGAGAAAGTTGTTTCCTATTTCATTTGGAGGGGGGCACCCCAGGATAAAGCTCACCACACTCATGAGGCAGAAATCTGATGGTGGGATATCCTTACCAGACTTTTATAAATATTACTTAGCGGCTCAGGGCAAATATGCATTGGCCTATATCAACCCGCAGTTCACCTATCAATTTATTCAACTTGAAAAAATTCTACTACACTCTGAATATGACTTAGCAAAATTCCTACATGGGGGGTGTCACCTCCGTGCTGATTCCTCGCGGTGTCCTCCACCTTCCGATGCTCTTTAATTCTTCCTTCTTCCAGGCTGGGCTCGCGCATTCACAGTCCTCCTTGTGAAGCCGCTTGGGTCTCTCTATTTAAGACGCCTTCTTCCTTTAATGGACGCGCTGTCTAAGCGTCCCTTTCCAGTGAGCAGTTCAAGCTGCGCCTTGTTCACCCTCTCCTGCCAGTTTCCAGCTGTGTCTACTCCAGCCTAGTATCCTGCTCTGGTCAGTCCTGCATCCAGTGTTTTCCTGCTCTGGTCAGTCCTGTATCCTGTGTATCCTGCTCTGGTCAGTCCTGTGTCCTGTTACTGTCCTGCTCTGGTCAGTCCTGTGTCCTGAACTGTCCTGCTCTGGTCAGTCCTGTATCCTGTGTATACTGCTCTGGTCAGTCCTGTGTCCTGTTACTGTCCTGCTCTGGTCAGTCCTGTATCCTGTGTATCCTGCTCTGGTCAGTCCTGTGTCCTGTTACTGTCCTGCTCTGGGCAGTCCTGTATCTTGTGGCTAGTCCTGCTTTTGCCCTACTTTTCCTGCTTTCTGGAGTCTGTTCCTCCCTGAGGTCATTGGGGTATAGTCCAAACGTAGTGGGGTATCCAGAGTCCCCGGAGGCTCAACCGAAGGGGGCTATCTAGCTTTGCGGCTAGCACCTTTAGAAGGCTTTGGCCGCGGCACACCTCCCTACAGTTGGCCAACGTACTCTAGCTTCGCCCCCTAGCGACGCTCCCTAGCCTTTAGCCCCAATCACCTTTGTTGGAGGAGTATCTTCTTCCTACTACTGGGCTTCTCTGTGCGAGGCTCAGACTTGACAGGGGGCCATTAGTGAGCCAAATGGTGACACTGATGTCAAAAGCCCTTTTCGAGGTCTGGACTGTGATTCAATCTGCTGTGGGTTATACTGCCATGGACCTTGATACCTGCTGGTCTGAGGCATCTCCTTGAATTGGACTTTGGTGTGCAGTGGTCCCAATATAGTATCACTAAATTGGGCCACCTATACCACGAGAACCAACCAACAAATCTTTTGAAGAATTGCATATAAAATATCAACTTCTGAACAAAATGTTCTGTTCCTACTTGTGTATTAGACATGAATTGAGGGCTCAGTGGGGGACTCGGGACCCAGAGTTGTGCTCGTTCCCGTTATTCCTCAGATTACTCCTAATGGAACCTAAAAAGCCAGTTTCACTTATTTATCAGTGTCTGGAGAGGGCTACATTGGATCACAACTGGCTGGTGAGAAAAAAATGGGAAAATTATGTAGGTCCCATGGAGGATTGGGAATGGGACATGGCTAGGGCGGGTCCAGCGTGGATCGCTATGTCCACCAGACATCATCTAATACAACTCAACATACTGCACAGGATTTACTACACACCATTTAGACTAAACAAAATGGGTAGGTCCCACAGTCACAGATGCCCACACTGTCTGAGTATTAGGGGCACATACATACCGATTATCTGGGACTGTCCACATCTTCAACAATATTGGAGAAAGGTAATGGAAACTGTGTCCTCAGTGTTGGAGAAGCCCATTCCAATGACATCCATATTGTGTTTACTGTCAGTTATCCCAGACAACACTGGAACTGTCAAGATTCTAATATGTGAATTGCCAGTGATGGCTAGAAAGGTGGTGGCTGTGAAATGGATGACAGACAAGGCTCCTTCTCGCAATGCTTGGGCTGATCTAGTAACACAAAATGTAGCGCATTGTAGACTTGTCTATCTCCACCAAGGGGCCTCAATGAAGTTTGATACGATCTGGGGCAAATGACCATTGTGGTTGTCAGGGATGATTGGGTTGGATAACCTAGAGTTGACTAACCATATAGGTTGTGTGTAAATGGTTTCACTCTGGACTCAGCATTGGAAATGATGTTGAGTTGTGGGGGAGTTTGTGGGAAAGGCTGGGTATGTGGGGGTGCTGGGTGAGGGAGAGAGAGGAGAGATCGAGACATTGGATTAATTATGGTGGCTTAGTTGTTGGTTAAGAGGTAGGTTTAATTGTTTAAAGTGGGGCTGACTTGTAGTTGCTGCTCCATTATTATGTTCATCTGTTTATGGAAATGTATATCGCTACAATTATTGCCACTTTCTATCCTTTTTTTTCTGTGCTGGAGAATTAGTCCATGCAGATTTAGTTAATGTCCATTAGGATTGTACTCCCAGATTAAGAAAAGTGGTGCTCTACTATTAGAAGGTATGGAATTCCCAGATCTCAATATATGTACACACATGTGCAAATACATGCACGCACATGAGCAAACACACGAGCACACACACACACACACACATGGATGTGTGTGAAACAGTACTCACTGGACTTCTGATTTAAGCAGCAAGGTGAAGTTCATTGAAGAAACCACTGTCCGCTTCCTCAATATATGCACAAAGTGACCACCCCCAGAAATACCTTCTCCTTGAATAAAGGTGCCACATTATGGTGAGTCAGAAGTGATGTCACAATATGCTAATAAAGATGCACACCTGGTTAAAAGCATAGAAATTAAACACCATAAATACAACAATTAACCAAAAAAGGAGGAATTATCACAAAATAATAAAATTGTGATAATAATACATACTAATTATTCACAAAGATTCTAATGACTAATTGTCAAAATATTTTGAATTAATGCTATTATGTGCCCATATAATACACTAATGATTCCTACTATGGATCCACATGCAAATCAAGTCCATGTTATATGTTGGATAATGCAGTAATAATGCCAAAACATTAACCAATTAAGTACTGTAAAGAAAAAATAATATTCACCTCAACCTCAGACATGTAGTCTGATTAAATGCAATGGGCACATAAGGGGTTATACACTAAGGTGTGATAAAGAGGTAATAAAGTGGAGATGACTTCTCCATTGACATCACTTCTCCATTGACATCACTTCTCTGTGTTAGTCTATTGAGCCTATGCACTAAGCTCTCCAAGGTTGGAGAAATCTTAGTGCATTGGCTCAATAGAATAACATAGGAGTTGGAGAAAATATGGTTGCACAAAGACATACTAGTGTAGAAAAGCCAATGTCACCAGGGGGTTAGGTGTTGGTTGACAGAGAAAGAAACCACAAATAAAGGAAGAGAGGCAATCAAACAGCATTACTATTTAAACATCAGCAAATAATATGTAAAGGCAGCTGAGTGAGTGAATATGTCAGATGTTCAATATCCCCAAGCACCATACTCACACTAAGACTAGGTACACACTGGCATCCATACACACAAACATGAACATGGAAAAACACTCACAGCCATAAGACACCATAATATAAATATATCTAAATAATATAAATTGCTAGCCTGCGAAGCTCCCTTTGTGCGTAACCGCACATGCGCAGTAGAGACTGCTGGAACGATGCAGTCATGTGCAGTAGAGACTGCCGGAACAATGCAGCCATGTGCAGTAGAGACTGATGGAACGATGTAGTCATGTGCAGTAGAGACTGGCCGAACAGGCTGTTCTGGAGCGGGAAGCTCAGAACGGCTCACCGCCTGTCTCTGCTCCTGGCTCCGGGCAGAAGCCAGGTCCGATGGGTGGCACTTTAGCCAGTGTACACGGGCTTTCATACTAGTATATGTATATATATGAAACAAACCAAGTAAACAAACTATAAAGAGCGGCAAGGAATAAGGGAACCATCCACATTTCCCCAAATTAAAAATAAATCATAGACAGAGCACAGTGATGCAATGTTTCACAAATTACCGAAATGTGAACCCTGTATATAGAATATATTATAGCAAGTAATTTTGTATGAAACAAGCATTACAATAACAGTGAAAGATATTATATAAATGAACAATACTGCCCTGTAAGGAAGCTGACCAAATAATTCTTCCAACAGCCTCCCACCTGGAAAGCCCATAATGTCCTTTAACATATAAGGTACAACTGTAGAGTTCTGTCTGTGAAGCACTCAATGCACATTTCATGTCCCGCTTATTCAGGGTTGTCACATCTGTGTCTCAGTTAAACTTTGCAGGTTTGTTATTCTTTTAACCCTTTGAGTGCCAGAGAGGTATATAAAACATTGTGACACAAGGGGGGAGATTCACTAAGCGGTGATAAAGTGGAGATGACTTCTCCAGTCTATCACTTATCCAATTCCTTTGTTATTCTATGGAGCCTATGCACTAAGATTTCTTCAGCTTTGGAGAGCTTAGTACATAGGTTCTGTAGAATAACATAGGAACTGGAGAAGTGATAAACTGGAGAAGTCATCACCACTTTATCACCTCTTTATCACCACTTAGTGAATCTCCCCCAATGTGTTCTGTACCCCTCTGGCACTGATAGGGTAAAGGAGGAGAGGGTTATACAGCACATTAGGTTAACTAATAACTAACTCAATTGACAGAAATACAAATGGTCCTGAATATGAACTGTTTTGTGAAAAATGTTGTTCTTGTTTAACCCTTTAAGAATCAGAAGGGTGTATGAAGCATTATTTCATAAAGCACTGAACACCCCTTTGGTCCTTAAAAAGGTTAATTAATTAAGCTCATAAAAGTAAAAAAAGACCTGTAGTAACAGCTGCTAAACCATCATGCACATACTACTTGAGACACAGATGCAGCAAGGTAGGGGGTATATCTAATTAATTTTCTGTTTCATGTACTATAAAAGATAAACATTGCTGTAAGTCAATATACTATACTAATTGAAGAGCCCATGTACATGGGCCACAGTGCCACCCAGCAACAGCCACCGTGCAGTCATGCACAGTAGAGACTGCCCACGCCGTGCCAGAGAGGACTACTGTCTGAACTTGGAGCCCCGCTCTGTTATCAGCCGCTGTGGGAGCAGTCTGTAGTGCACATGACTGCGGCACACACAGCCGTTTCTACTGCACATGACAGCTTCTGACAAACATACATTTAGCAAATTATTATATAGGATGGGGCATTAATTTACAGGGACGCACACCTACTATATAACAAGCACAATTTATAAAACTCCATATTTTGTGTAATTCATATCCTGCATAATAATTCGCTTAGATGTTTGTCACAATGCAGTCATGCGCAGTAGAGACTTCCCGTGTACGGGCAGTCTCTACTGAGCATGATTGCATTGCGTGAGCGAGGTGACGCAAGACTACATCTCATGGAGCATTGAGATAGCGGCCTCTTAACATTACCCAGACCTTGTCCCATGTACACGGGCTTCAACACTAGTATGTTATATATTATATTATTTATATAGTATCATACATGCACAAAGCTCTTTTTTAGAAGCAGTCTAAATAGCACAATACAAGATATAAGACAAGGATAAGACTAATATGCAACCATTGCATTATATTACTGGTAATAAGTGCTGATTCATATATTGTTTATCCTTATATACAATAATTTGCTAAATGTGTGTTTGTCAGAAGCAGTCATGAGCAGTAGAGACGGCTGCATGCGCTGCAGTCATGCTCACTACAGACTGCCAGCGCCAAGGCAGTATATCTTTATTTATATGGTGCCACACAGTATATAAAGTGCCTTACAACAGTAGATTGTCACAATAAATACACAGGGATAAAATACGTGTCACAATAATAGAACAATAGGAAAGAGGTCACTTCTCCAAGGAGTTTATAATCTAAATGGGTAATCAAAGATAGACAGCAGGTTATGAGGGTGTCAGATGTTGTGAGTTCAATTGCTGATTTTGCCAGAAGGTGGTGCATGGTACTAGTGCACCAGAAGATAATATTTAATGGTAGATTTAAAGACAGAGGGAGATAACCCATATTGCTGATTGTTCAACAATAGTGTGTGTGGCAGGGCGAGGGTCAGACCTAGAAATGGTGTCAGTGATTAAGATGACAGGATGATTGTCTATTTTTAGGCACCTATAATTTTCATTTCTCAAACAGTTTACAAACACACATAGTGCTCCTTTTTAGTGGTGGGAAACTGAGCCTTTTTGCCGTTCAGCTAACTTTTTGGTCGTATCATCATCTCTTTCATTCTCAACTTCTGTATCAGATGAAATGGAGGATGCTGAAAGGATATATTCTAGATTAACATCATCATCAATAATTAGTTAATTGTCAGCATCGCCCACTTCTTATTCCCCACTTCTTTTATTATCTTCTAGGCTTTTTGATGTCTCAAACAGTTTCTTTTTACTTTTCCCCTTAGAGAGATTGTAAAAAAGTTTGGTATCCCTTTCAGAACAAGTGCTTACCATCAGGAGCAGCAATTAGTTGAACTGCTAAACCTTTCTCAGCTACTCCATCAACACTAGAATGTGGCTTGTCATTTTTACTGTTTTTACATGTTTTTACTCAGCTAGCAAGGTAAGGTTGCTGAAGACAGAATAATGTCAAAAGACATATACCATGGCAAGACTGAGCACAGCAACAAGACACAAGGTAATTATAATGCATCAGCAAGTTCTCTCCCAGGCAGGAATTTCAAGGCAGACAGGGGTTTCCAGATGTGCTGTCCAAACTCTTTTGAAACTTCATGCAGCAGATGAAAGACACATCATGCTTACTTCCCTTCACAAAAGGAATATGTCCAGCAGTGGTTTCAGCTCAGAATTGTCAGAAAACAGTGGGACCCTGGTACACCCATCTACTGTCCATAGATGTCCGGTCAGAAGTGGTCCTAATGGAAGACTTGCGACCAAAAAGCCATATCTCTGATGTGGAAACAAGGCCAAGCAACACAAAAACCCAGGAACTGGGGTGCAGAAACATGGCAGTGGGTGCTCTGGACTGATGTGTCTAAATTTTAAATATTTGGCTGTAGCAGAAGGCAGTTTGTTTGCTGAAGGGCTGAAGAGTAGTACAAGAATGAGTGTCTGCAGGCAACAGTGAAGCATGGTTGAGGTTCCTTGCAAGTTTGGGGCTGCATTTTTGCACATGGTGTTGGGAATTTGGTCAGAATTAATGGTCATCTAAGTGCTGAGACGTACAGGCAGATACTTATCCATCATAAAATACCATCAGGGAGGCATCTTATTGGCCCCAAATGTATTCTGCAGCATGACAAATACCCCAAATATACAGCCAAAGTAATAAAGAACTATCTTCAGTGTAAAGAAGAACAAGGAGTCCTGGAAGTGATGGAATGGCTCCCACAGAGTCCTAATCTCAAAATCATTGTGTCTGTCTGGGATTACATGAAGATAGAGTAGCAACTGAGACTGCCTAAATCCACACAAGAACTGTGGTTACTAGTTCTCCAAGATGTTTGGAACAACCTACCTGCTGAGTTCCTTATAAAACTGTGTGCAAGTGTATCTAGAAAAAATTATGCTATTTTGAAAGCAAAGGGTGGTCACACCAAATATTTATTCAATTTAGATTTTTCTTCTGTTCACTTACTTTGCATTTCGTTAACTGACCAAAATAAACTATTGACATGTCTATTTTTGAAAGCATTCTTACTTTTCAGCATTGTTTTCACACCTTCCTAAAACTTTTGCACAGTACTGTAAGTCTCAGTCTCTAGTCTCCAGTTACAGTTCATGTCAGCTTCCCTGTCTCTGTCATTTGCCAGTCAAAATATTTTTATTAACTCTCCCTATATGTCACCATTACAAAATAAATAAATAAAGAACATACTCCATGTAAGTGCAACTGCTTTTGCCCCCTTTTTGGTTGTTGCTAGTGTCAAGAGGATTCCAGCAGCTGCTCTCTCTCTCCTATTGTCATTGCAATCTTAATTTTTTACAGCACAAGATGATGAAAGACCATAGTCAATAATCTGCTGGTCTCTCTTCTTTTAGTTGTTGTAGGAGCCAGTGTCACTCTGTAAAGTATATCTGTCAGTCACAGAAGCTCAGCAAGGAACTTGGATCACAGCTACCTTCTTCCTCTCAGTCAAACAAGATTTTTGTGGTATTTAGGGAAAATCTCCCCTTTCCTTTCACATTCTTCCAGATTCACCTAATACAGAGAACAAATTACTTATATGACTTCCTAAACTGTATTAAGCCCTACTTTCTGGATTTGAGAAAATATTCCATGGGTAAGTGAGAAAGTCCTATTTTTCCTCTACCAGAACCACAACAGAAGAAGCACAGGAATCTTAAGAATCTGTGATAATTTCCAGTTCTAATCTTGGAACATCCCTCATCAGTTACCATATAATTTTTACCTTGATGCTTTCACTTCCAGGTGGAAAACAGAGCAAATCTCCAAACACATGTACGTGATTTGTATTAAAAAGGAAGTAGAAATTAAGGCAAGTGTTGCAGTGGATATGCTCAAGGGAATTGAAAGACATTTACATCCACACAATTGCATATAATAATATTCTTGCAGTGGTCTATGTATTATTGAGTTTATGATTAAATACATTATATAGTATAATTTTTCCCTGAATTTTAGTCACTCTCCAACTCACTAATTCATTGATTTATAGTTGAGCACAAAATACTCTGCAGATTTTTCTTATGTGGCCTTTGTTAGTAACTAGGTTAAATATACACTAAAGTTATAAGAATTTGCATATATAACCAGGATTTTACCAGTCACTAAATATAGGCTGGTTGAGGACGATGAAATAAACTAAACAGAAATTGAATGCACAATTTGAATTAGACCAATGACATAAAGAATATTAATTTACACTTTCTTTCTCTGATTAGTGAAAATTTGAACAATTGAAAATCAAATTAATTGCATCATAAGAAACAAATTACTGAACTGTGTAATTTATGTAAATGGGGCTTTTAATCTCATAGAAGTTTGATGTGAGCTCTTTGACTGAGGCAAACTTGATAGACAACAGACGACACTGAGAATTTTGTTGAGGGCCAAGGCAAGACATCACACTCCATCAGTTGCGTACTGTAGAGAGTAAAAACACACCCAGTAGTTGAGGAATGTCTAGAAAATACACAGTGGGAGGGGGAAATGTGGAGCAGTGCAGGGGAGTGGGAGTAAAGTGGTAGTAAAAAACTGCTTGCAGTAATTGTTGCCGCAGCATGTGCAATAAATGATGATGATCGCTCTCCTCCCAGGGTTGATGCAGTTTGTCAAGGTCCCACCAATCACACTATGCCAGTACCCCACCAACACTACCACACACATCTGCCACATTGTAGGTTGTACTTTATTTTATTTTTTACCGCTTGACATCATCATGAATATGTGCCAGTGTCACTTAAGCAGGAAGTAAGTGTTGTGGGCAAAGGGCAAATGCGCATGCTAACAAATTTTTCAAGGTACATGTTGCTGTCAGACTTTGACTTCCAGCTACTCATTTCTCCACTACAGCCCTCAGAAGAAGTACTATTGTGCTGGGAAAAGTTGCACCATATTAAACATAGGATAAATTTTTTTGGAATAGGCGAAAAGGAAGAAAATTTTGCAATGGAGAAAAGTTTTGTGAAAAAATGAGAAAAATAGTCCTTTTTTCAAAAAGTAATGAGGGAAATTTGTCTCACTTTACACACACACACACACACACACACACACACACACACACACACACACACTGCTAAGGAAAGTGGCCATTGCATTGCTGAGCAGTGTCAGTGAGTGTAAGGTAATGTAGGGATAATACAGTAAGTGCCTGCACAGAATACCTTAATTAGGGTAATATACACTTACTGTGAAGGGGGTACAGGTGTTACTGCTTGGTAGACCGAGGGTTAAGAGATTTATCCAGCCAGACAAAAAGATAATGAATTGCATTTATTAGAGAGGTCACGGCACACAAACATAGGACAACAATTACAGGCAAACAAAACAGGGCTACAGCATAAAAACTAAACACTTCTACTGTTCTTTTCTTGGTGTGTCAGCAAAGTTGCGCAGGTTGCCAGGAGTTACAAATAATACTCACAGTCCATTTTAGCTTTAAGCTGGAGCTTACTCATAGCCCCACTAGAGGCAAGAGTGGGCACCCCGCCCACTGCGCCTGGTGCTGGATTGCATGACATTTCCCTGTATCTTTTAGTCCTGACAGAGGAGTTGGGGAAGGCATCCTAAGAGATTATCCCCAGCCACTTTCTTTAATCCTGGGCCATAGCCACCGGAGTTTAGCTTCCTGGTCACAGTCCTTGTGGGGGGAACATCAGGGTACTTTCTGTGGCTGTAGCCGCCTTGACTTACAGCCCACAACTGAAAAGGGCACCTGACCACTACAGTGCCCACTCACTCTAACTCTTCTGGAGAGGGCACTCACCATTCCCAGTTTCCCCAGTACTCCTTTAGAATACCCATGGACCCTAGGCCTCCCACCATTATGGAGAGGCCTTTTCTCCTGTTCCTACATTTTTCAACTCTGTCTTCTATCTCTCATCTTAGGCTTTTTCTACCCACTCCCTACAGGATTTGATGTCACATGTAACATTTTCAAGTTCTCTTTTTGCTTAGCCTGATGAAAGGGGGAAGGTACACACATTCCACATACAGATTTGCCGTACCCCCCTCTATCTGACCAACACTGGCTACCTCATAACACAATCTCTGTAGTCAGCTAGACTGGATGGCACCATTCCTCTGTACATCATACACACTAACCAACCCATTCAATGCTGGTAAATGGCCAACACTCTTTAATGCATGTACACACAGGGGACATTAATGTTTCAAGAATGGGAACACATGTTAAGACAATGGCTATCACTGAAAACAGACACATTTCATTCTCTGGGTGACAATCATTCCGTCACACTTCCTAATAATGCTAACATAAAATATGATAATCTTTTTCAATATCACCCAAGTTATTTTTGGGTCAAAGGATCAAATTCTGATTTAAATCAGTGGACTTCTTTTAATTCTTATAATTGGCTTGACCCTGAATTATTTTCACTTCTCCTTACTATTTCAGCTTCAGTGATTAACATGTCTTGACATTTATTGGCAAAATTAACCATGACCAGTCCATTCATGTCTCCATATCCTAATATTACCACTGTTGTCTTCTGAGCCTTACACAAATATAAAATGATTTAGTTTGTAGATGAAACAGTAAAGAGAATGCTTATATATTAATGTTTCTTCATTGGGAAGGATTTAACCATACCAAAATACTGCAGTTGACCCCACATGACTAGTGATACACATAATTAAATGCTAAAATTCATCACCTTAGACAACTTGACTTTGGTACTGTTTGGGAAAATTCAGATATTCTTTCTATAGGCCAACTATATACGGACCACAAGCTAAAAACTTTTGAACAGTTGCATATATATACTTTTCTTCTCATACCTTTGCCTCAGCCCAGGCACAACAGACACAATGGTCTGAACATCCATTCGCTTTGGCAGAGTTATTGATGTCTGCTAGAGAACATTGACCAACAAGGTCAATCTCTTTAATTTATAAATGGCTAAATACACATGTCCTTCAGATGACAGTGGATTGAGAACCAGGTGGGAGAGAGATCTGGGAACTCTGGAGGACTGGGAGTGGACATCAGCTAAGGCTGACCTCCTGGCTGTTACTTTACATACTGGGCACTAATTATCTTAACTCTAGGTTACATATGACCTGTTATACTCCTCATCATCTGAGACTGATGGATATATGCCAAGTGTGGCATGCCAAATGTTGTTTTTCTCCACATGATCTGAGACTGTAAAGTTGTTTTACATTATCATACACACCACAGTTCCTATATAAAACCCCGGTCATGGTCCACAATATAGTGGAAATGGCAGGGTTGTTTCTCTTGTCTCTCTTGAACTCCCAGTAGCTAAACCTCACTAAACAGAACCTGTCCATTATCGATTAATTTATTGACCTCTTTGCCAGGTTGCACCCCCCCCTCCACAGGCACACTTTGACACTTTATCACTTCACCTCCATCCTATACTGCCTGATAGTTAGATGTATGAGGTTCATCAAACTACAGAAGAACAGTTATGGAGAGCCAACAGCACCACAGGGAACAAATACAAATTCACATTGATTTAAACTGGCATTTAACCCTTTAACGGCAGAGATCTCCAACACATTATGAGGTGTGTAAGATAAAGTTGAAACAATAAAAACAAAAATAAAATAAAAAACAGGGACCTAAAAAATGTTTTTTAATTTAAAATACAAATCGAATCAAAACAAGAACAATGCCCTCCCAGACCTTTCTTCAGGATTTATAATGGATTCATCTGATAGTTAATGTTTTAACATTTGAGTGCCAGGAAAGTATCTGATGCTTTGCACTGCACTCTGGTGCTCAAAGGAGTAACTCCTGATGATAGTCCTAATAACAAATTGTCTTTAAAAAAAACTTTACTGTAGGATGCAGCTTTTTTAATTTAGTTTTTTCTTTTTCAACTTTATTTACACAAAGTTATAGGGGGAAAAGTCTGGGCTATTTTGCACATATGTGACCCTGGAAATTTTACTTTTTACCCCTGCTTTGTTATCATAAATATTTATGTATGCACACTAATCTGCAGCCATTATTAATCCACTGCAGGATGAAGGTTCCCACAGAAAGCCAAACTGAAGAAACAGACCAGGGCAGGTCAGCAGATATAACCTGCAGCACCTAGTAGTCCCAGGTCTCCCATCTGAGTACTGACCATACCAAATACTGCTGTGCTTGTAAGTGGTTTGGGTGCCTTAGGGCTGACAACAATATATGGCCTTACAAGCCACAATGCACCCACATCTCTTTGTCTAGTAATAATTTTTTGCATTACAGATTCTAAAAATATATTTGAACGTATGATGAATTTGATATGCAGTTTGTTGATATAGTTATATGTCTGGGTGGGGTGATAGGATGGGTTGATGTAAGAATTAAGGTGAGGGGGAGGTGCTATGGGGATGGCAGTGATATAGGGGGAAGGTAGTAGGGAAAAGGGTTTTGCTCACAGCAGAGGTAAGATCACTACTTTCTAATTTCATTACACTGAATACATTTTCATTTCAGATTTGGTGCAGATGGATGTTTTCCAAATCTGAGGTGCCATGATGGAGGAAGGCAAACTTAACATTGTTTTGGCCACAACCATACAACTAAACGTCACTGTTTATTTAAAGTAAGTCAAATGTCATGTATTGATAAAGGTTTTATTGCACAGACTTTTCTTTGTCTATTTAAATCTGCCTCTTCTCAAAACAAGCAATGGACTTCTATAGAGATGAATAGATCCCAAGGGACTATAGTTGTTATCGGATTAAAATATAATCAAACTAAGCAAGCAGCAGTAATCAAATGCACACAAAACAATAAAAACTAACCCTTCATGGCCCACATTTTAGTAAAAATACTATTATGAGATTGTGGTCATTAAATTGTTCCTTTGAAAGCATTCTACTACAACTATCCATCACTTTTTGTAAGTTAAATTCAAGAGCCCTCAAGCTTGCATGGTCATATCTATGTCAGTGTAGTTTTCAGAAAGTTCTGCTCAATTAGAACAACATAATACTGCAGGATAATCTTTTGTAGTCAAATATGCATGTAACTTTTACATTAGTTATGTATCCTGTTATCATTAGAATGTGACAGATGTAGCCAGATTTGGTGTACTTTTTGAATTTTTCATAATGAATGCAAGATACATTAGAACAGGAAATTTCATTTGTAGCAAATGATCATATGGTCTGTTATCAAGTTACATGCAATAGGACTTGAATATCAAGTGTGAGCTGTTAATGCTTGTGTATGCATTTCAAGTAAATGTCAAAGTGTAGCAAAGTGGTTGCCTTGCTTGCATTGGTTGGAGTAGGAACATATGTTCATGAATTCAAATTAAAATATACTGTGAATGTATGAATAATGTGTGAATGTATTCAACATTATTAATTGCACACAGATTGCTAATAGAGCATAAAGCAGTAATCTCAAAAAAGAAAGTATTTACATATAAAATAAAACCACTTTTACTTCTTCTAATATTAAAGAAAGTTGCAGTGACAGGTAAAATGTATGGAATAGAGAGATTTAAATTGTCCCACCACAGAGAACAGTTTCCACCCCCACATGAGCATTAATGCGGAGCAAACATTGTATGTCAGTCTCCATCATCATATTATCAGTTGTCCACAACAACAAAATAAATTAACTAGCTTGAATAACCCATCCCACCTTCCATACAGATGATTTATCATTATTTTGCTATTTAGCAAGTTGTAATTATGAATACTTGGTAGCATATAGGGATATTATAGAGGGAGAGAGGTTATTGCTTACTTGCCCTGCATTTCACTGTAACATGGTTTTGTGAATGTGTTTTAACAGTGACTGCAACTATCTTTAACCCCTTAACGACCCTTGATGGTCATAGTACGTCAAGGGTCGATCTGACTGAACGACCCATGACGTACTATGACCGTCATGGAGTTCCGGGCTCCCCTCGCAGCTGCATGCCGTTCGGGGAGTCCGGAACCGGTAAACGAAAAAAAAAAAAAAATGCTCCATGGATGTTCAGTCGCATCGCGGCGCCAATCCCCCGGTCGTTAAGGGGTTAATATTAAAATAAACAAACATTAAATTTTATGGTTATTGGTACACACTTTATGTAATTAGATTACCATTATGCTCTATCAATCTGTTTGCAGTTACATTGTTTGGTGACCTGATATAAAGCATAGACTTCAACAGTGTTTCTCAAAATCAGTCTTCACTAGACACCAATAGGTCAGGTTTTCAGGATATCCATGCTTAATCACAGTTGGATGTATTAGTTATTGGGATAATGTAGGAATCTGAAAGAGCAGAGATGGCCTCCAATGCCAGTGGCTGCACTCAGAGTGTGCACTACATTGTATGATATCTGTCATGCTCACTGGTGTACACACGCCACCACAATAAGGATTTTAATTCCAGCAAGCCCCTTATGACTTCGGCATAGTATGCACAGGAATATGACTGAATAGTTCTTGTTTAAAACAAAGCATTAATACCCACCAGGTTGTCTTGAATTTGACCTGGTGTTCAGATGTTGCCATAAAAGAGCTGGTAGAGTTAAAATAATGTCCCTATATGAGTAAAGGGATAAAAAAGAAAAGGAATCCTAGAGTCTGTGTTTAGAACAGGCACTACATTGACCTCCCGGTTCGGTTGGTACATACCAGCCCTAATGCTTGTAAAAAAGTTGAGGTAAAGTGCCAAGTTTGGCTTAGAAGGCAACAATGTGAAAATCCTGTTTGGGATTACATTGGAGAGTAGGAAGAGGTCCTCATTAATCCCTGGATAACTCTATGCATTTCTCTGATCTTTATCATGGCTTTGTCAGGGGTAAAGTTATGGGCGTCCCGCTTGGCATGTTATTTATAGGCCTCACATTCATAGGACGGCCCATTGATGTCAGGTGACTCCACCCTTGATAAATTGTTATTGGATGTAGGAAGGGGGCTCATCCCATGCATGGCAAGCTATGGAATTGAAGTACCTGTCATTGTTTGGTAAATGTACGATCTCAATATTGGCATATAAATTGTCTATCATTGCTTTTATTGTGAGACAAAAATTGTATCACATAATGTAATATAAATGTTTCCTTTATGTTTATACAATATAAACAGGCTTGCAGTGCACTACACTGTTTCTCTTTAGTGTCCAAATATCTTTAAGAATAAAAGTTGAAAGCTGTAAGATGAGCATGTTCAATAAATTAAAGAGGAATACTAATGGAGCAACTTTTCAACATGGGACACATAAAAATGCCTAATATTCCCACTGAATTTAATGGTGATTTTAATCCCAGGAATACAAGTGAGTTCTCAAACGCATACTTATATTACTGTGTATGATTACAAACAAATCCAGGATATAAGATTTATTGATTTTGGAGCAAAAAGTATTACCCAGGGGTCAGATTTATAAGTACACATATGGGCAAATTCATAATGGAAGTCAACAGCAATATCAGTGGGTTTTCTTCATATAATTATTTGTAAATATTTATATTTGTAAAAATAATATAGCAGTGGAACAAACCAGATATATGGTAGGACTCCCATTATAAGACATTTCAAGATTGCTGTTCTGAAACATACATACTACAGAGCTGCAATGGCTATGACAGATAAGGGAAACCTGAAATCCTCCAGATGTCCAGGACTACAATTCCTATCATCTCAATCGAAATGTAGTCCTGAACACCAAGAGGACCTCAGGTTCCCCACCAATGGGCTATAATGTAATGTGGCAATATATATTTTTCATAAGTGTCCTATTGAAATGACTACTAAAGGGAGTTTTAAACATGGGGCACATGTATCATTAAGTGTATCTTTTTGTTTTACTTTGCCTAACATTACTAGGTCCCTTTCATCAGAACAAAATTACATTAATTAGAAAAGAGACGTCTAAGGGGTGATATGATTACCATTTACAAATACATTCAAGGTCAATACAAAGAACTATCCAATGAATTATTTATGCAAAGAGCTGAGCTAAGAACAAGAGGTCATCCATTAAGACTTGAGGAAAGGCGCTTTCGACTAAAACACAGGCAGGGATTCTTTACAGTAAGGGCGGTAAGGCTATGGAATTCTTTGCCTCGGGATGTTGTGCTTGCAGATAATGTAACTGCATTCAAAAAAGCAATGGATGCCTATCTAGCACAGAACAATACTGACAGTTATGACAGATGGCTTCAAAGCAAATAGGATATTGATCCGGGGAACTATTTGACACACACACACACACACAAACACACAAACACACACACAAACACACAAACACACACACACACACACACACCTACATTGGAAATTGCTCCAGAGGGCTTTTTTGTTGCCTTCCTCTGGATCAACAGGGGTGTTATTGGCATGGGCTGGACTTGATGGACGCATGTCTTTTTTCAGCCTTATCTACTATGTTACATTATGTATAATTTATAACTAGTCTTTGTTATAGGCAACTTGAGGCCCTAAAAATGTTCAGGACTACAATTCCCATCATCTTATGGGAAATGTAGTCCTGAATGCCAGGAGGACCTCTGATTCTACAAAAATGGGATATATGGCATGACAGTATATATTTTTCAGAAGTGTCCCTATTGAAATGATTGCTTATGGGAGCCCTAAACATGGGGCACGTGTATCATTAAGCCTCCTTTTTTTTGTACTTTAAAGGGATAGTAATACTTCATTTTAACTTTATTTTATTTTGTAGGCATTAAAAAAACATGAAGAATGATATAAGTCTTATCTCTGAAACCTTTATGGTTTAAGAGATATTCACAAACAAAGTATCCCCCCCCCTGTTCAGCCAGATCAGAAGGGAAATGCCCAGGTACACTGCAGAGAGGGACAATCTTCAATTAAGATAATGGAAAAAGCTGAAAAACTTGTCAAGGGGGGAAGGGCTTTCATTGTTTTCATACAAAGAAAATTGTCCCCTTCTGTTATCTGTACTGTCATACAACCAGACTCACATCTGAGAAGAGATGGCTTACACTAGGTAAAAGGGGCGGGGAGGGGAACTTTGCTTGTGAATATCTCATAAACCATAAAGGTTTGAGAGATAAGACTTATATCATTCTTCATGTTTTTTTAATGCCTACAAAATAAAATAAAGTTAAAACGAAGTGTTACTATCCCTTTAACTAACATTACTAGGTCCCTTTCATCAGGACAAAATGCCATTGTGTATAGTTTATTACTAATCTTTGCTGTTCCTTTAATGCCTCAAAGATATAACACTAAATATAAAAGCTGAAGTTCTTTGCATTCGAATGACCCATCTCATACAGATACTCTATGTACAATAATAAAGGAAGCAAACTGGGAAAGATTTAACAATACCTTCAATTTATACATTAGATACATTATATGACTACTCACAGGCAAATAACATTATTTAGTACTGTTTGGGACAACCACCATGGTTACTAATGCTATTTGTCATTTAATGTAAAGATAATGGTGTAAATGTACAAAACAGACTCCACTCTAAATTAAGAAATGATTTTGAGTCCCTGCATCTATCTAATATTTATGAACTAAGATATGTAGCGCCAAATCCTGACCTTAATGCTGCTTGTGCCAAGTGAAGTATAAGGGTGCAGTCTGGGGGTAATTCAGGGTGCTCCTCCTTTAATCCAAATCCAATTTAGGCCAATGTACAAAGTAAGGCATAGAAGAAATGAAGTTAGAGTACATCATTTCTCTGCACATGCTATTGGCTGGAGTATGGGGTTTGCTGGCATTAAAGTCTAATGCTACTACAATGTGTACATTGGAATGAAACACAGTGCTTATCCTTAAAGGGATAGTAATGTTTCACAAAACAGCTCCTCTAATTAATCTTCATATTATTTGAGCCATAGAGAGTGTTATTTCAATGCTGTCAGAGTTGTAGTTCAAGAGTAATCCTATATAATAATTTGTTAAAAAGTTTATAATGGCGCAGTCATGAGCAGTAGAGACTTCCTGTGATGAGGCTGATATGGTGCGAGGCACTCCGAAGTATCAGCTGTGGTGTGGGCAGTCTCTACTGTTCATGACTGCCCTGCGACCGTCTGGCACTGTATCAGCCACGGCGCGGGCAGTCTCTACTGTGCACTGTGGCCCGCGTACACGGGCTCTTCATCTAGTTGAATGATAAAGTTTCCCCCTCCCGCGCCTTTCACCTAGTGTAACACTGCTCACCAAAGGTGGAATCTGGTTGCTTGACCAGACAGATAACAGAAGGGGACAATCTTGCAATGAAAACCCTGCCCTTCCCCCCTTGACAGGTTTTTCAGCTTTTTCCCTTATTTTAATTGAAGCTTGTCCCTCTCTGCAATCTACCTGGGCACCTCCCTGCTGCTCTGAGGTGAGCAGTGTTACATCAGTAAAAGGGTCAGGAGGGGGATACTTTATCATTCAATTACTCTTGAACTACAATTCTGACAGTATTGAAATAACACTCTCCGTGGCCCAAATACCATGATGATTAATTAGAGTTGCTTTTATTATGAAACATTTCCAGGGCTGGATTTACATCTCAGGAGCCTGTAGGCACAGAAATTTGAAGCCCCCCCCCCCCCGTGGGCCATCTGCACTGGATACCTCCACAATGCTCCTAATCTCCACGTTGCCCCCCCATCATCTCCATATTGCCCTCACATTGCCCCCATCATCGCCACATTGCCCCCCATTAGCTCCAGCTTGCCACCATCATCTCCATATATCATATTGCCCTCACATTGCCCCATCAGCTCCATACTGCCCACATCTCCATATACCATACTGCCTTCACACTGCCCCCCATCAGCTCCACATTGCCCCCATCAGCTCCATATTGCCCTCACAATGCCCCCCATCAGCTCCATATTGCCCCCATCAGCTCCACATTGCCCTCACAATGCCCCCCATCAGCTCCACATTGCCCTCACATTGCCCCCCACCCCATCAACTCCAACTTGCCCCCACCATCTTCACATTGCCCTCAATTGGCTCCAACTTGCCCCCCATTAGCTCCACATTGCCCCCCATTAGCTCCAGCTTGCCACCATCATCTCCATATATCATATTGCCCTCACATTGCCCCATCAGCTCCATACTGCCCACATCTCCATATACCATACTGCCTTCACACTGCCCCCCATCAGCTCCACATTGCCCCCATCAGCTCCATATTGCCCTCACAATGCCCCCCATCAGCTCCATATTGCCCCCATCAGCTCCACATTGCCCTCACAATGCCCCCCATCAGCTCCACATTGCCCTCACATTGCCCCCCACCCCATCAACTCCAACTTGCCCCCACCATCTTCACATTGCCCTCAATCGGCTCCAACTTGCCCCCCATTAGCTCCACATTGCCCCCCATTAGCTCCAAATTGCCCTCACATTGCTTCCCCCCTTTGTCCATTTCCTACCTCCCTGGTAGGAGATCTGTATGTGCCTCCTTTGGCACAGTCTTGTACCTGATGGAGCTCCCGCGTGGTCTCCTATTCAGGAATGCAGAGCGCTGGGAGATGATGTCATCTCCCAGCGCTCTGCATTCCTAAAGAGGCGACGAGGGAGCTCCATCAGGTACAAGACTGGGGGAGCGGGCAATGTGAGTGGGTGCCGCCGGCGCAGCCAGTGAGGTGGCTTTTTTTTTTTAATTTTTTTTTAAAAAAAGAATATTTAAAAAAAAAAACAAAAACAAATGGCAGATGCCCCTCGTTGGCGTGCGCCTGTAGGTAGGTGCCTACTTTGCCTAATGGCAAATCCGGCCCTGAACATTACTAACATCATGGTGGCTACACTAGTGAATATGTACATTCACCCCAATATCTAGAAAACTCTGGGCCAGCTATGAGAACATGCATTGTTTCTTAATTATATATGCCTTGCTGTCTCTGTATTGTTTTGTAAGTTAATTCTCAGGCTTACTTGGTAAATTATTGTTTTGTTAGAATAATCGCAAGGCACATTTTGGTCAAGAACCATAGTGTATAAGCATACAGTGAATGTAGGCAATGGGAATTAAATAATAAAGAGCAAAATAATTAGTTATAAGTAGTGTTGAGCGAGCATGCTCGGCCGATGCTCGGATCGGCTCGAGCATCGCTCTGCTCGGCACATGGCAGTACTCGTACGAGTACCGCATGTGCTCGCCCGCCATGTTCGGGTCTCCTCCCCGCACGTTTTGCGGCTGCTGCGCAGCCAATAAACGTGCAGGGAGGCTCTGACATTGGTGTAATGCCAGCAGCCATGTTGGCTGCTGGCATTACACTGATTGGCTGGCCAGAACCCGTGGTCAGGTGCTGTATAGCACCTGACCAGCGAGTTCGGCTCAGTCTGAGCCAGGGAGAGCTGAGGATAGGAAGGGAAAGGCAGTGTAGGGAGGAAAAAAACAAAAATTGTGAAAAAAAAAGAACCAAAAGTCCTTTTTAGGACTACTGTGTGTGGGGGCAGCAGGTTATTTGGTGTGGGGGGAAAAAAACAAAAAAAAAAAAAAAAAAATATATATATTCTGATTAGTGTGCAAAGTTGCAGATTAGAGCACATTCTGTTTAGTGTGCACAGTTGCAGATTAGAGCACATTCTGTTTAGTGTGCAAAGTTGCAGATTAGAGCACATTCTGTTTAGTGTGCAAAGTTGCAGATTAGAGCACATTCTGTTTAGTGTGCAAAGTTGCAGATTAGAGCACATTCTGTTAAGTCTTCAAACTAAAATATCAAAGTCACGTATTCCATTCAGTGTGCGTCGCCGCAGTTTAGCAGCACATTCTGAGTACTGTGCAGAGTTGCAGAATAGGAAGAAATACTGTTAAGTCTTCAAACTAAAATATCAAAGTCACATATTCCATTCAGTGTGCTTCGCCGCAGTTTAGCAGCACATTCTGTGTACTGTGCAGAGTTGCAGAATAGGAAGAAATACTGTTAAGTCTTCAAACTCAAATATCAAAGTCACATATTCCATTCAGTGTGCTTCGCCGCAGTTTAGCAGCACATTCTGTGTACTGTGCAGAGTTGCAGAATAGGAAGAAATACTGTTAAGTCTTCAAACTAAAATATCAAAGTCACATATTCCATTCAGTGTGCTTCGCCGCAGTGTAGCAGCACATTCTGTGTACTGTGCAGAGTTGCAGAATAGGAAGAAATACTGTTAAGTCTTCAAACTCAAATATCAAAGTCACATATTCCATTCAGTGTGCTTCGCCGCAGTTTAGCAGCACATTCTGTGTACTGTGCAGAGTTGCAGAATAGGAAGAAATACTGTTAAGTCTTCAAACTAAAATATCAAAGTCACATATTCCATTCAGTGTGCTTCGCCGCAGTTTAGCAGCACATTCTGTGTACTGTGCAGAGTTGCAGAATAGGAAGAAATACTGTTAAGTCTTCAAACTCAAATATCAAAGTCACATATTCCATTCAGTGTGCTTCGCCGCAGTTTAGCAGCACATTCTGTGTACTGTGCAGAGTTGCAGAATAGGAAGAAATACTGTTAAGTCTTCAAACTAAAATATCAAAGTCACATATTCCATTCAGTGTGCTTCGCCGCAGTGTAGCACCACATTCTGTGTACTGTGCAGAGTTGCAGAATAGGAAGAAATACTGTTAAGTCTTCAAACTAAAATATCAAAGTCACATATTCCATTCAGTGTGCTTCGCCGCAGTGTAGCAGCACATTCTGTGTACTGTGCAGAGTTGCAGAATAGGAAGAAATACTGTTAAGTCTTCAAACTAAAATATCAAAGTCACATATTCCATTCAGTGTCTTTCACCGCCGTTTAACAGCCTATTCTGTGTACTCTGCAGAGTTGCAGAATTATAAGAAATACTGTTAAGTTTTCAAACTCAAATATTAAAGTCACATATTCCATTCAGTGTCTTTCACCGCCGTTTAACAGCCTATTCTGTGTACTCTGTACAGTTGCAGAATTATAAGAAATACTGTTAAGTTTTCAAACTCAAATATTAAAGTCACATATTCCATTCAGTGTCTTTCACCGCCGTTTAACAGCCTATTCTGTGTACTCTGTACAGTTCCAGAATTATAAGAAATACTGTTAAGTTTTCAAACTCAAATATTAAAGTCACATATTCCATTCAGTGTCTTTCACCGCCGTTTAACAGCCTATTCTGTGTACTCTGTACAGTTGCAGAATTATAAGAAATACTGTTAAGTTTTCAAACTCAAATATTAAAGTCACATATTCCATTCAGTGTCTTTCACCGCCGTTTAACAGCCTATTCTGTGTACTCTGTACAGTTCCAGAATTATAAGAAATACTGTTAAGTTTTCAAACTCAAATATTAAAGTCACATATTCCATTCAGTGTCTTTCACCGCCGTTTAACAGCCTATTCTGTGTACTCTGTACAGTTGCAGAATTATAAGAAATACTGTTAAGTTTTCAAACTCAAATATCAAAGTCACATATTCCATTCAGTGTCTTTCACCGCCGTTTAACAGCCTATTCTGTGTACTCTGCAGAGTTGCAGAATTATAAGAAATACTGTTAAGTTTTCAAACTCAAATATTAAAGTCACATATTCCATTCAGTGTCTTTCACCGCCGTTTAACAGCCTATTCTGTGTACTCTGTACAGTTCCAGAATTATAAGAAATACTGTTAAGTTTTCAAACTCAAATATTAAAGTCACATATTCCATTCAGTGTGTTTCAACGCCGTTTAACAGCCTATTCTGTGTACTCTGCAGAGTTGCAGAATAGTAAGAAATACTGTTAATTTTTCAAACTCAAATATCAAAGTCACATATTCCATTCAGTGTCTTTCACCGCCGTTTAACAGCCTATTCTGTGTACTCTGCAGAGTTGCAGAATTATAAGAAATACTGTTAAGTTTTCAAACTCAAATATTAAAGTCACATATTCCATTCAGTGTCTTTCACCGCCGTTTAACAGCCTATTCTGTGTACTCTGTACAGTTCCAGAATTATAAGAAATACTGTTAAGTTTTCAAACTCAAATATTAAAGTCACATATTCCATTCAGTGTGTTTCAACGCCGTTTAACAGCCTATTCTGTGTACTCTGCAGAGTTGCAGAATAGTAAGAAATACTGTTAATTTTTCAAACTCAAATATTAAAGTCACTTATTCCATTCAGTGTGTGTCACCGCAGTTTAGCAGCCTATTCTGTGTACTCTGCAGAGTTGCAGAATAGTAAGAAATACTGTTAATTTTTCAAACTCAAATATTAAAGTCACTTATTCCATTCAGTGTGTGTCACCGCAGTTTAGCAGCCTATTCTGTGTACTCTGCAGAGTTGCAGAATAGTAAGAAATACTGTTAATTTTTCAAACTCAAATATTAAAGTCACTTATTCCATTCAGTGTGTGTCACCGCAGTTTAGCAGCCTATTCTGTGTACTCTGCAGAGTTGCAGAATAGTAAGAAATACTGTTAAGTTTTCAAACTCATATATATTAAAGTCATATATATCGTGTAAGATGAAGAAGGCGGGTAAAAAGGGACGGGGAAGTGGACGTGATCCTGAAAGTTCAGGGCGCGGGTCAGGACGCGGAGAAACTGTGCCTGGTGCCAGAGCACAAGAAAGAAAGACATCCACCATACCTAGCTTCATGTCTGATTTCACAGGGCGTCGCAGGACATCACTCTCGAGGTCCGACCAGTGCGAACAGGTGGTCGGTTGGATGACAGCTGATACTGCTTCCAGTCGGTTAAGCACCACCCTGTCTTCCACCAAGTCCACTCTCAGTAGCCAAGAGTCTGGTCAACATAATCCTCACTCTGATCATCCTTCCTCCCACCATACACGGTCTGGTCAAAGAAGTGATCCCACACTGGGATATAGTGATGAGCTCGTCTCATCACCAATCCTTCATTTGACCCTCTCTCCAAGCACGCTTGCAGAGGAACATGACATCTTGTGCCCTGATTCACAACCTCTAGAGGCTACCCAATCACAAGAAGATGACAGATGTGAACGGCATTTAAGGTCAAAGGAAGTAGTGGATGATGATGATGATGATGAGACACAGTTGCCATTAAATCAACCACTATTTCCTTCTCAAGACCTTGTTGAGGAGAATGTTATACAGTTGTCAATGACTGAGTATGTGGTGGGATCAAGACATGAGGAGGATGATCAGAGTGAGGAAGTGGAGGAGGACTTGGTGGACGATGAGGTGACTGACCCCACCTGGGAAGGTGTAGAGCCGAGCGATGACAGCAGTCCTGAGGGTGAGCCATCTGCAGCACCGCAACAGGCTGGAAGAGGCAGTGGTGTGGCTACAGAAAGAAGGCGGACCGCACCAAACCGGCCCGCAAATGTTCCACGGAGCACCCCCTTGCGTAAATCTACCTTGCCAAGGGGTAGGTGTTCCGCGGTATGGCGTTTTTTTAAGGAAAGTGCGGACGACAAAAGATTTGTAGTTTGCAACCTGTGCCACACCAGAATGAGCCGAGGCATGAACACTAGAAACCTCACCACCACCAGCATGATCCGACACATGGCATCCAAGCACCGTAGTAAGTGGGAGGAACGCCTGGATCGCCCATCTGTGTCTGCAGGCCACACCACTGCCTCCTCTTCCCCTGTTTTCGGTGCCGGCCAATCGCCTGTCGAAGGCGCAGGCCCGCATACCTCCCGCCCTGCACCTGTAGCATCTGAAGCACCATCAGCGACCACATCCACTTCCCTGTCCCAGCACAGCGTCCAAATGTCGTTACCCCAGGCATTTGAGCGCAAGAGAAAATACCCAGCCACCCACCCACAGGCCATAGCACTAACCTCACACCTTTCCAAATTACTGGCCATCGAAATGCTGCCATTTAGGCTTGTGGACACTGAGTCCTTCCGCAGCCTGATGGCAGCAGCTGTCCCTCGGTACGCGGTCCCCAGCCGCCACTACTTTTCCCGGTGTGCCATCCCCGCATTACACCACCATGTGTCCCGTAACATCACCCGTGCCCTGACCAACGCAGTTACTGGGAAGGTCCACTTAACGACTGACACATGGACAAGTGCTTGTGGCCAGGGACGCTACATTTCCCTGACGGCACACTGGGTGAATGTCGTGGAGGCTGGGAGCGACTCGGACCCTGGGATGGCACGGGTGCTACCCACGCCGAGGATTGCGGGCCCTACCTCCATCAGGGTTTCCACCAGCACCTACGTTATTGGCTCCTCCTCCTCCGTTTCCACCTCCGAATTCTCTACACACACCGCCACTCCCCCATCAGCCAGTAGCTGGAAGCAGTGTAGCACTGCAGTGGGGAAGCGTCAACAGGCCGTGCTGAAGCTGATCTGCCTTGGGGACAAACAGCACACGGCCTCAGAGCTGTTGCAGGGGATTAGTCACCAGACCGAGCAGTGGCTCTCGCCACTCAACCTGCAACCAGGCATGGTTGTGTGTGATAATGGGCGTAACTTGGTGGCGGCTTTGGAGCTCGGCAAGCTCACACACGTACCATGCCTAGCGCATGTATTTAATTTAGTGGTGCAGCGATTTCTAAAAACCTACCCCAATGTGCATGATCTCTTGACCAAGGTGCGCCGCGTGTGTGCACATTTCCGTAAGTCATCTACAGCTTCGGCCGGCCTGTTGAAGCTGCAGCAGCGCTTACAATTGCCAGCTCACCGGCTGCTGTGTGACGTGAGCACGCGCTGGAACTCCACCTTCCACATGTTGGCCCGGCTTTGTGAGCAGCAGAGGGCAGTAGTGGAGTACCAGCTGTTACACGGTCGTCGCCTCTCCGTTCAACTTCCTGTAATCAGAAGTGAGGAGTGGGAATGGATGTCAGACCTCTGCGAGGTTTTACGCAATTTTGAGGAATCGACACAGATGGTGAGCGGCGATAACGCTATTATCAGTGTAACCATCCCACTTCTGTGTCTACTGAAACGCTCGCTGCTCACAATTAAAACCGACGCTTTGCATGTGGAAGAGGTGGAAATGGGGGAGGAAGAGCTTACACAAGGTGATAGCCAGAGCACCCTCACTTCGTCTTCTCAGCGACAATTGGAGGAGGCGGAGGAGGAGGAGGAGGAGGAGGAGGAAGACACGGTTGCCTCCGCTACAGAGGGTAGCCATGGAACTTTAGTTCCATCTCTTCAGCGTGGGTGGGCAGAAGAGGAGGAAGAGGATGAGGATATTGAGAGTCAGCCTCCTGGTGAGGACAGCGAAATCTTGACTGTTGGTACTCTGGCACACATGGCTGACTTTATGTTAGGCTGCCTTTCCCGTGACCCACGCGTTGTACGCATTTTAGACAACACGGATTACTGGGTGTTCACCCTTCTGGACCCCCGCTACAAAGAGAATTTCTCATCTCTCATTCCTCCGGTGGAGAGGACAAGCAAAATGGTGCAATACCAGAAGGTTCTTGTTGAAAAATTGCTCCAAAATTTTCCATCTGACAACGCTGGCGGCAGAGTACGTGCTACCTTGGCCAACCGAGAAGGGGAGAAAAGGGGAGCACACAGCAGTTCCGACAAAGGCAGGGCAACACTCTCCAAGGCGTGGGACACCTTCATGACACCCCGCCAGCACCCTCACCCTGATGCGCAGCCTAGTGTCACAAGGAGGGAAAAGTTTTGGAAGATGGTGAAGGAGTACGTAGCAGACCGTGTCAGCGTCCTCAATGATCCCTCTGTGCCTTACAACTACTGGGTGTCCAAGCTGGACACGTGGTATGAACTGGCACTCTACGCCTTGGAGGTGCTGGCCTGCCCTGCCGCCAGCGTTCTGTCTGAGCGGGTATTTAGTGCTGCTGGTGGCATCATAACAGATAAGCGTATCCGCCTTTCCACCGACAATGCTGATAGGTTGACACTTATAAAAATGAACAAGGCCTGGATTTCCCCTGACTTCTCCACTCCACTGGAGGAAAGCCCCGGGGGAACATAAACTCACTTTATATATGTTATTTACAATGATGGGAATACTCTGTATTCCCATTCACCCCTTCCACCCCAAAAACGGGTATATGGTTGACTCTTAATGTTCTCATCCTCCTCCTCCTCTTCCATATGCCCTGGGATATAATTTTTATATAGGGCCAGCTCACCAGCGTGCCCTGGGATATAATTTTTATATAGGGCCAGCTCACCAGCGGGCCCTGTGATATAATTTTTATATAGGGCCAGCTCACCAGCGGGCCCTGTTTGCCAATTTTTATATAGGTCAGCTCACCAGCGGGCCTTCTCATATAATGTTTTATTGGGTCAGCTCTCTAGCGGGCCCTCTCATATAATGTTTTATAGCGTCAGCTCACTAGCGGGCCTTCGCATATAATGTTTAGGATGGTCAGCTCTGCAGCAGACCCTCACCCATAATGTTTTAGATGGTCAGCTCAGCGCACGTTTCCCTCTTAATCATGGCCTCAGTTCTGAAAATCAAGGAAATTTTTGGGAGAATTTGCCTCTGCGCACGTTTCCCTCTTAATCATGGCCTCAGTTCTGAAAATCAAGGAAATTTTTGGGAGAATTTGCCTCTGCGCACGTTTCCCTCTTAATCATGGCCTCACTTCAGAAAATCGATGAAATTTTTGGGAGAATTTGCAGATGATATACAAGTAAATATACAGCAAATACTGTTTGGTAACAATTTTTCGCCTAAAGTCGTTTTTATTTTCCTTTTTGTGTGTTTTACGGTCAGTCTGTAAAAATGGCGTACTACGGGCGAAAGATCGTTCCCAGCAGCGATGTTGGAGTCCAAGGTGCATCCAGACATCCTCCCTATGCTGTCCCTGAACCATTTCTGTAGTGTTTCCATCTTTTTCTGCCCTTTTCCTATGGACCAGGCACCCTCCCCTCATCAGAGCAGGGGGTGCCTGGTGTAATGCTCGAGTCCTCCCATTGACTTCAATGGGGCTCGGGTGCTCGGCCGAGCACTCGAGCCTCAGGGGGTGCTCGGTCAGAGCACCCGAACATCCGAGCATTGGGGTGCTCGCTCATCACTAACAGGGAGGATTCATCATTATTATTAATTGTGCTAGTTGTCACGTGTCCTTGGTGGAGTAGACAAGAGGCATAGTGAAAGCAGCAGTACTTGGTTTCTGGGGGATTATTGATTTGACATTGCAGACCTAAGTAGGGATAAGCGAAAATTTTTGCCTCAAATGAAAAGCAGCAAATAATGGCACTTCCCTCTTGGGAAAAAACGTCCTATTAAAAGTGCAGTTTTTCTGCATTTTTCACCTAGCTCATTCCATTGAAATCAATGGGAACATTGAATTTATACACAACACATAGCAAATGTTATTCTATTTCCCAAAGGCATAGGGACATGAGCGTTCCTGTGTTGGTGGAGTGTGGGGAAATAATCAGTTGAACAGGGAATTTTTTGGAGGGTGTGTTTACTGGGATTGTGGGGCAGTTAAAAAAAATACAATTAAAAAAAACATAAGACATGGTATAAAATTGGTCTGAGGAGGGTGCCTATGTTGATGGGTGTAGTTTGGGGAAAGGATCATTTGAACCTGGAATTAGTTTTGGGGGGTTGTTCGCTGGAATTAGGGGGACAGTTAATGTAAAAATATATAAATAAATAAATAAATAAAATAAGAAATTTGTATATAATGTGATAGAGACAGGGACCCCCCCGACATAAGATGCCACTGGGGTAGACTGATACTTGATGTGACAATGTATTTTGTAGAGGATGTTGTTAGAGGCCCAAGCCCTGAGGTAATATTGATTTGTAGGACCTAGACTAATTAGAGGCACAAGCCCTGAGGAAACATTGATTTGTAGAACTTAGACTTATTAGAGTCACAAGCCTGAGGAAGCATTGATTTGTAGGACTTAGACTTGTTTGGCACAAGCCCTAAGGAAATATTAATTTGTAGGATTTAGGCTTGTTAGAAAAGAAGAAGTTGGTCAATAATTCTTCTCCACCTGCCCCACCTCCAAAATCATGGGTGTGTTGTTATTAGAAAAGAAATGTTTCCCTTGAGAGCAGGAACTGTGCCTCTCATTGGCAAATGCAATGTGCACAGTGTGTGGTATATAACACCTGGCACAACTCTATCCTAACATAATGACACTACTATGATCCTTGTCCACACCCGCTAAGGACACATGACAACTTGTTGACAGTTTAATAGTAATGATGAACCCTCTCTGCCAGCAGCTTAGCATATTCTTCACTTGATGCCCTGCTTGTGATTCTCCTCCACCACACTGCCATGTGTGGTCACTGCACCACACAGTGTGCAATGGGTGGACAAGAACTGCCACATCATAACATCTACAGGGTGGCTATCACTTGGCAGGGGAGATAACAATGAATGAGGTGGACTGGCATAAGATGTAGTTACCCTAAAGAAAGAAGGCGATGGAGAGCTAGTTGTCAAGAGGTCTTTCAAATGTTGTCGATGAGTAGAGAGTTGTAAGAAGACAGAACGAGATTGCGATAACATGTGTCAGGTTTCAAGAGATCTGATAGAGATCTGAGTGTCCTCTATTTGTTTTAGGTGCCTGCGTTTAAGGACAAAAGCCTGTTTGATGAGTTCTGGTCCCCTAGTGTGATAATGTATGGATGATGG